>OY856410.1:274446382-275809382 GCA_963693085.1 Alisma plantago-aquatica
GTGGCGGGCAGAGAGGGGCTCCAGCGAGCCTGAGTTCCATTGTCCACCGAGGCAGGAGTGACGCTCACGGATGGGTGGAAAATCAGTCGTCATGATGAGAATGCAAGTGAGAAAGGAGAGCTCGACCGTCGATATCTCACTTTCTCCTTGCTTTGGGCGGTGGCGGCTCAAGCCCTGCCGAACGGAAGAACGTGAAGTTTGCGTGGACTCGCGATAGAAGAGAAAGGGGAAGCGATGAACCGGGTCCAAGACAAGAAAGTCGGCCGATTCATCTTGGGCAGAGGAGTGATTCTCGCCCACAGAGGCTACGTGGCGGCTAATGATTGGCCAGAAAAAGGTAATTCCTTCATAATATTCAGATCTTGTAAAATTCATAGAAAATAGCTCAATGCTCAGAAAAATACAATCAATATACCAAAATTCTCAGAAAAATGTGTAAAATAATATGGATGCATAATATCAGACTTTTGATGCATGAATATCAGTGATATCTTGTTAGTTGTGAAATGCTTAATTGATGGATAATAAATATCAAACGTTGGCCTAAAATTATGGGAAAATGTCAGTAACTCCATAATAATATTTTTAAACCATATGATATCTGTAATCATGATATTGATGAACGAAAGCATGTAATTTTCTTAATATGTCTAGTTAAGGCTAATAACACTAAAGATGATGCAATAAATGCACACATGCTCAATAAATGATGAAATTCACAGAGTAAGCTCATATCAGTATATGAAACCTCAGTTTTAATTATGAGATCATAATGATGAACATAATTCATATTATATGAAGAGCACCCTTAATACATGTGATGTCAGCCTAATATGGTTAAGGAAAGTGACATAATGTTAAATATGTTCACATAATAATGTGACACATGAGTATATCCAGTTGATGAACTATAATCTGGAATGTGACATCAGTGAGATAATTATAAGACAAGAATACAAGTAATGATGGGAATATCCTAATGAACTAAGCTAAACCCTAATATGAACACGACTAGGGTTAAGATGAGATATAATAGGATGAGAACCTGATGATAGTATATGGTCTTGTCTTGATCAGGTTTAACCAAAGATATAGATGACATGAGGAACATGTGATTAGAATGATCTATCTCTTTGGAAGGTACGCCATTACCTCTTACTTGGCTTATTATACAATATTCTTGTGTTATATGGTAGTAAAGACTTGGCATATGGTATTGATTGAAATGATTGTTCTTGTATGATATGTTGCATGATTTTCCATACTTATTGCTAAGAACACATCAAACATAATATATCTGTTCCATTATATGAAAGCACTAACTCTTTGGCAGTGTGCTTGGAAGTGACCTAACTCTTTGGTAGTGGTCACATTGTACATATGACCTAACTCTTTGGTAGTGGTCAGACCTAACTCTTTGGTAGTGGTCACAGTGTACATATGATCCAACTCTTTGGTAGTGATCATAAAGGCCTTGAGATATAATGGAAAATAAGCTTAAAATATGTGTTCTCTTTTGTTAATGAATATCCTTGTGCAAGTATATGCTTTTCTTATATTCTTCTGTTGCTGCCAAGTATTAGTTTTATCTTATTGCCAAGATATTATGAGAGGTATATAAAAGACAAGTAGGCGTACTCAGTACAATATTCTTGAATATTGTGCTGACGTGTACCGTATGTAATCTTTTGTTAGGTTGTGGTTATGCTCTTGAAGATCCAGGATAGAGAGAGTTGTGTAGCGAGCTGATGTACAGGTGGACCTGTTGTCTTAAGATCCTATTGTTTAGATGTAGTACATGTATATGTTTAGTAGTTTGCTATTCAATATGTAATATCAAATGTTGTAACAATTCATGTTGTAATTATATGTTGAATGGTGAACATGTGTTGTGGTTTTATTATAGTTCATGTGCATGTGCTACTGATTGTTTCCTTCTGACTCCCTTGATTTTCTCTTTCTTAGCCTAGTGTGGGCGTTTAAATTGGAGTTCTTGCTGAGGTGAGGGTTTCAATTTGGACGTCCCACATCAGATTAAGTCTTAGAAAATCCGGGGACGTCACAGGTGGTATCAGAGCATGAACAATAGCAAAACCTGACATTTGCTCATTATGCAACTCAAAACTAAAGAACCTTGAACCTTAATGATCTTTTAGGGTTAGATTAGTCATCTTTTAGAGATTAGATCTGACCTAGCCTCTAGGTTAGCACCTAGATGTCCGAGAACTAGGTCTAGACTGGTGCTTGTTGAGTAGCAAGTCCTGAGATGTCGTTCTTTCCTTGTAGTGCAGCGGTATGGGACGTTGCACTATTTGGAAATGACGAGCATCAAGGGAAGAGAAACCCTAGACATATTGCACACGTTGTCTAGAGTAGCTACACTAGTCTACACCATGTTCTCACCCCTTTCCTTAGTTTTCATGACACTGGACTCTCTACTATGTGTGGGGCACTCGTTTCTGGATTTGGTTTTTGATTCCAACGGATCGAACCTCGATAGTTTTCTCTGACGCATGTTTTATCAGAGAAAAACTATATAATATTTTATTATGTATATGTATTACAAAAATGAGTCCCCATACATGTACGAGTAGGAGGTGGTCATGCAACCTAAGTGAAAGTGAATGAAATCAGTCTAGAAGAGAGAGTAGTTCTAGATTAGATGTCTAGAGCCTTGTTTGGTATATATGATAGATGGAATAGATGAAATAAGCTTTGATGTAAGTCTTATATAGAAGACATAAGATGTTTATGATGATATATGTTTATCTATAAGGACCCAAGTTCAGTTTTAGGATGCAAGATGAGTTTTGATGATGAAAGTAACTAGGATTTTATGTGATAAGTTATGTTAAGTTAAGACTAGATTGTGAGTCAGCATGAGCCTCAAGCTCTTTTACAAAGGAGGACCTCTAGTGTTTGGACCAGTTTTGGGGTTAGCTCAAGAGAGAGCGAGACCCACAGGGAGAAGGTCAGAGAACCTAGACTCCATGATATGAGAAATACGAGAAATATGTGATATGATATGTCCTAAACTAGACTACTCCTGAGTGATTGAGTTGAGTTGCCTTATGCATGGTTCTTATAGTCTTCTTGAACCCTAGATGTCCTTGGGAGGACCAAACCCTAGAGACAGAGAGAGGCTGGATATATATGTGCATATGTGAACATGAATATGAATGCCTACCATCTGGGTGAGGGAGAGAGCCCAAGACCCTGGAGGAGGTAGCTATGTTAGTTTCTGTGAAGCCTCATGCTCGGGTTGTTGGTTTCCCACATAGGAATCTAGTGGTGTGTATATAAGAGAAAGAGAGTTGAGAAATAGTTTTCACGGGTATAGATCTGAGAAGAAAATGTCATAGCATGCTTTGTTTTGTGCTTATGTGGCTAGAGCTTGTAAGGCTATCACGAGTGCCAATGAGGTAGACCTGGTAACCCTAGATGAAAGAGGGAAGATAAAGTTTTTTTTGTTTATGAGATACTCATAGAGTTGAGTTAGCTCAGAAAGACTGGGAATGACACTAACCTCATGGTATGGGTTAGAGGAGCCTCATTTAGACAAGATAAAGTTTTGATATATGCTTAACAAGCCGCTCACATAAGTTTGTTTAGCACAACCAAGATGTAATAAATATAAAGATGTGATTTAATCTTGAGACATGATATATATAGACATGATATGATGAAAACCTAGAGATGGCTTGATAGATATCAATGCATAAATGGTTAACCATGTACATGATAATGATGATAATTTGATAGTGTTGGTTAATCTTGTGATGAATTCATTAATAAATGTCATAAATTTGTCATGAGCAATAAAACAAGAGCATATGAATGAAACATGTTGCACAAGGTGTTAACCTTGGTGCTTAACAAAGATGGAAAATACAGTCTGATAATTAGCACAACATAATGATTATGACATCTTGGTATGATCTAGAGGGATAAAGTGAGTTAATGATAATTAACTCCCTCCTAAAAGGCATATGTTAATGATGAACATGTTCTAACAAATTACCTCAATAAAATGTTGATGACACCTTGATGTATGGGTTAACTCCTTGGGAATATGGTAATATGATGTTGAATAATAATGCATGAGTTAAGCTAAGGATGCAATCCTAACATATGAGATATGTAATGACATAACCTAAGCTTCCAAACCTTAAGTTTAACCTTGAATGGAGTGTTGGTGCACCCAAGATGGTTGTAAACCCCTAATAGTGCTTTGGATACATGGTTATAGGTAACCTTTGTGAATATGTTACACTTAGAATGGTGCCTACATGTGAATGAGAGCAAGATAAGGTTTTCCCTGGAAGTATGAGTTTGGTTTACTTTCGAGGATGAAAGTTCCTTTAAGATGTATATGATGTGACAAAGTGGTTTTTCTGGCTTAATTCCGAGGACGGAATTTCTTTTAAGGTGTGTAGGATGTGATGGAGTGGACTTTTAGAGTCCTAAATTTCCAATGATATAAGTGAAATCTTATGGTTGAGTTATATTGAGAGTTCTAAGCTTTTGACAAAGTAGGTGTGTTGATGTGAGGTTGGCATAATGATTAAGACATCTCTTTTAATGCCTTTTGAGGAATTTAATCGAATGGTCTAATAGATGATTTTGGTCACCAAATTTGAGTAGAAGGCAGATCGAGAGATAAAGAAGCTATGGTTAAAATTTGGTGGCATTTGGATGCTCCTAGAGGGAGTTATTTAAGTTTGTATATTATCAAATAATGTGTGATGTGTTGTATCATGAAGCAATGTTTAATATCTGCATTTTAGGCCTAGATCGGTTGTGCCTTGCACTGAATGAGCATAGCCATGGATTGGTAGCGTGGCACGATCTTGACCTTTAGATGTTTAAGTCTATGCCTTCAGTTCAATAAGGGACGTGGGGGGAGGATGAGGTATGAACTTCCCATCACCGCATGATGCGCTCCTGGCGTGGACTGGAAAACTGAGCGGGCAGTTAGCCTCGCCTCCTCCAGATTCATTTACCCCTCATATTACGGCTTCGAGTAGAGATTAGAGGGAGAGCGAGCGTTGGTTCTTACCCCATCTCAACTGTTGGGCACGCCAACAAAAGGGAGATCCACACATGATTGCTCCACAGTTCTCCACCATGGAAGTAGGCGCAACCAGGAGCGTGGAAGGTAGAGGATGAAGAGAAGTAGCTGGAAACGTTTTCCTCATTGTGATCTGAACCCACAGCAGTGCTTGAGAGTAGGCTTCTGGAGTTTTCGTGCCCCACCATAGTGAGTCATATGGACGATGAACTGGAGTATGCCGGGGAGGAAGATGATACTCCGACATTACATGCAGTTGTCTCTTACCGTAAGCATAGGTTGTACTTGAGTTATAGTGAGCCTACAAATCTCACAATGGAATCAAAGCTAGGTATGATGGAAATGGAGAAGTCCCCTTTTGCTGTGACAGTGGTTGGTGGCGACACTCTCGGCAGGACTCAGCCTCAGCGGCGCCAGGAGCAGGTGCCTGCGGGCTCCCCTAGCCGCACCAGAGGGAGGCGCTAGGCCGGTGTCACACAGGTGGACCAATCGAAGGTATTTCCTGTGATAGATCCCGAGGAGGAGCCAAGAGCGATTGGGAGCAAGCGTGAGTCGGCCACGTTGGCGGTTGGCAGCAGCACACTCGCCAGAAGTGAGCCGCGGTGGCGGGCAGAGAGGGGCTCCAGCGAGCCTGAGTTCCATTGTCCACCGAGGCAGGAGTGACGCTCACGGATGGGTGGAAAATCAGTCGTCATGATGAGAACGCAAGTGAGAAAGGAGAGCTCGACCGTCGATATCTCACTTTCTCCTTGCTTTGGGCGGTGGCGGCTCAAGCCCTGCCGAACGGAAGAACGTGAAGTTTGCGTGGACTCGCGATAGAAGAGAAAGGGGAAGCGATGAACCGGGTCCAAGACAAGAAAGTCGGCCGATTCATCTTGGGCAGAGGAGTGATTCTCGCCCACAGAGGCTACGTGGCGGCTACTGATTGGCCAGAAAAAGGTAATTCCTTCATAATATTCAGATCTTGTAAAATTCATAGAAAATAGCTCGATGCTCAGAAAAATACAATCAATATACCAAAATTCTCAGAAAAATGTGTAAAATAATATGGATGCATAATATCAGACTTTTGATGCATGAATATCAGTGATATCTTGTTAGTTGTGAAATGCTTAATTGATGGATAATAAATATCAAACGTTGGCCTAAAATTATGGGAAAATGTCAGTAACTCCATAATAATATTTTTAAACCATATGATATCTGTAATCATGATGTTGATGAACGAAAGCATGTAATTTTCTTAATATGTCTAGTTAAGGCTAATAACACTAAAGATGATGCAATAAATGCACACATGCTCAATAAATGATGAAATTCACAGAGTAAGCTCATATCAGTATATGAAACCTCAGTTTTAATTATGAGATCATAATAATGAACATAATTCATATTATATGAAGAGCACCCTTAATACATGTGATGTCATCCTAATATGGTTAAGGAAAGTGACATAATGTTAAATATGTTCACATAATAATGTGACACATGAGTATATCCAGTTGATGAACTATAATCTGGAATATGACATCAGTGAGATAATTATAAGACAAGAATACAAGTAATGATGGGAATATCCTAATGAACTAAGCTAAACCCTAATATGAACACGACTAGGGTTAAGATGAGATATAATAGGATGAGAACCTGATGATAGTATATGGTCTTGTCTTGATCAGGTTTAACTAAAGATATAGATGACATGAGGAACATGTGATTAAAATGATCTATCTCTTTGGAAGGTACGCCATTACCTCTTACTTGGCTTATTATACAATATGCTTGTGTTATATGGTAGTAAAGACTTGGCATATGGTATTGATTGAAATGATTGTTCTTGTATGATATGTTGCATGATTTTCCATACTTATTGCTAAGAACACATCAAACATAATATATCTGTTCCATTATATGAAAGCACTAACTCTTTGGCAGTGTGCTTGGAAGTGACCTAACTCTTTGGTAGTGATCACATTGTACATATGACCTAACTCTTTGGTAGTGGTCAGACCTAACTCTTTGGTAGTGGTCACAGTGTACATATGATCCAACTCTTTGGTAGTGATCATAAAGGCCTTGAGATATAATGGAAAATAAGCTTAAAATATGTGTTCTCTTTTGTTAATGAATATCCTTGTGCAAGTATATGCTTTTCTTATATTCTTCTGTTGCTGCCAAGTATTAGTTTTATCTTATTGCCAAGATATTATGAGAGGTATATAAAAGACACGTAGGCGTACTCAGTACAATATTCTTGAATATTGTGCTGACGTGTACCGTATGTAATCTTTTGTTAGGTTGTGGTTATGCTCTTGAAGATCCAGGATAGAGAGAGTTGTGTAGCGAGCTGATGTACAGGTGGACCTGTTGTCTTAAGATCCTATTGTTTAGATGTAGTACATGTATATGTTTAGTAGTTTGCTATTCAATATGTAATATCAAATGTTGTAACAATTCATGTTGTAATTATATGTTGAATGGTGAACATGTGTTGTGGTTTTATTATAGTTCATGTGCATGTGCTACTGATTGTTTCCTTCTGACTCCCTTGATTTTCTCTTTCTTAGCCTAGTGTGGGCGTTTAAATTGGAGTTCTTGCTGAGGTGAGGGTTTCAATTTGGACGTCCCACATCAGATTAAGTCTTAGAAAATCCGGGGACGTCACAGAGACACAAAACAAATTAGAAAAAAAGACATAAAAGGTATAAATGAATAGAAAGCAAGAAATTATACAACAAATAGTTGTATGCATAGTCACTTCTCATTATACCAAAAGTACCAGACTTAAATACGCATAACACTTCTTACTATGAATAACCTTTAATAATTAAAATCCTTATATAAAACATCACATTTCTGAGGCAAAATACTTTTAGCATGTCATACACATTAATTTTCTTTTATGAAAAAAAATAAAATAAAATAAAATATATGATGTGTGTTATCAACATTGGTAAGTAAATATTTTAATCTAATTAATTATGCCTATGTGATTGCTTATATATAAGAAAGGAGGACAATTTTCAGTTACAAACCATTTTAGCTGAGTGGGGAAGTAAGAAGATTAAAGGAGAAAGAGGAGGAAAAAACATTAAGTGAGAAAAGAGCAAGGAGAAAGAAAGCAAACTCAAGCAAATTAAAGGATAAATATGATAATAAATAGAAGAAAGAAAGGAGTTGATAATGGATTAAAGACAGATGAATAGAGACTGGAATGAGAATAGGAGAGGGATGTTCAGTGAATGTTTGACGAGAGAAGACATAGATGGTAGTCGCATGAGGAGTGGAGAAAGGAATTCAGATGAACACGTCAAGTAGTCTAGAAGAGTATGAAACAAATGTGTTGTGTGTGTTGTGTTGTGAGAGAAACAATGAGGGTTGGAGTGAATGAGGAGAGAGGTAAGGAAAGGAACATACAATAGTTGACGGACGTTTTTGGAGCTGTTTAGGCATTTTTTTTTTATCGGATGGAGATCCAACGGTAGAAAATTGAGGTGTATGGTGTTCATGGTACACTCGAGTGTATTGTAGCTCAACTCTCTCTCGATATATATATATATATATATATATATATATATATATATATATATATATATATATATATATATATATATATATATATATATATATATATATATATATATATATATATACATATATATACATACACATATACACAAATATGTATACATACACATATACACATATACACACACACACACATATATATATATATATATATATATATATATATATACATATACATACATATATATATATATATATATATATATATATATATATATATATATATATATATATATATATATATATATATATATATATATATATATATATATATATATATATATATATGCTAAGATACACTCGAGTGTAGAAATCCCATCTTACACCCCAATGGTGTTTTCCTATGTAGACCATGTTTTTACAAAATCTAATCCAGCCATCTTCATGGGTATAATAATAATAGCCACTTGCCAAATTTGAGCCCATTTGGACGAGCACAAGTCACTCATCCAAGACAATAAAATTTACGTACAAAACTAATTTGAAATGTATGTTTTTTGCCTTCTTTAGATGAATGATTTTTAAATGTCTGAATGAGCTGAAATTTATTATGTAATATGTTCTTAATATATTTAAAAAGATCAATGACTTATGTTACTAGAATAATTGTTGCTTGATGAAAAATGACTGAGGTGTATAGCGTATGGGGTACACTCGACTGTATTTTAGACTTTACTCTTTCTCTCTCTCTCTCTCTCTCTCTCTCTCTCTCTCTCTCTATATATATATATATATATATATATATATATATATATATATATATATATATATATATATATATACATATGCACACACACATGTGTGCACGCGCACACACACACATAGATATATATATATAGTCAGACTAGAATACACTCGAGTGTATTTGGAACAGAATACACTCAAGTAGTTTTTCATGATGCAATATTTTTTCAAAAATCTAATCCATTGATCTTCTTAAACATCTTGTGAATAGCTCATAGGTAAAATTTGAGCATATTTGAACATTTGTAGGTCTTGTTATAAAGGCCGCAAAAATTATATATTTCAAATTAGTTTCACGCATCGATTTTGTTGTCTTTGGATGAGTGACTTACACTCATCCAAATGGGCTCAAAATTTGTATGTAGCCTAATTATAGTATGACTGTGAAGATCAATAGTTTACATTTTGTAAAAAATAGTGTTGATATACAAACACACTTGAGTGTATTTGTGTGATCTGTACTCTTGAGTGTATTCTAGCATATATATATATATATATATATATATATATATATATATATATATATATATATATATATATATATATCCAGCTTCTCAGTCTCCTCAATCCGCTCTGATTTTAGTTTCCTCATAGTTATTGATGGTCCCACTATTCCCTGCGCCCAGTTTCTTCTTGGTCGATGGCCATTATCACGAGTCCCCTTCCTTCCCCGTATGTGTGCTCCTTTTTCATTCAACTCTCCACCATTATATCTTCCACTTCTGACTACATCAACCGGTAGATTTATATAATTTTTGCGCTTCGCACAGCTCATACAGCAAAGCACCTATCTTGTTTCTTCACGGTCACCACATTAGACATATGTATCTTCATATGGGCTTCGTGGCTACTACTTCATACGCATCGTGTCTGCTTTTGTAAGTTGTCCAGAAGAAAAAGAATGGGTGATAGGTAGACTTTTCTCATTTTATACTATAAAATAGAAAGGTTGTTTGTATTAGATGATAAAACAAGATATAGAGGGCTCTCTTTTATAAGACAAGAAAGTAAGCTTATTGTTAGAGATAGGCAATACAAGATAAAATTTTAGACAAGACAAGTAGTCTACAACCCATAATACAAAAAAACATAAAGCAATAAAACACATATACTAATATTCCCCTTCAAGCTGGAGCGTAGATATCAATCATGCCCCGCTTGTCAACCATGATGTGAAATTTAGCTTTTGGAAGAGATTTTGTGAAGATATCATCCACTTGATCAGTTGTATGAGTGTAAGGCATGGAGATAACACCAGACAAAACAACTTCCCAGACAAAATGACAATCCACCTCAATGTGTTTTGTTCGCTCATGAAAGGTTGGATTTCTAGCAATAAAAACAGCAGCCTTGTTGTCACAATGCATAAATATAGGTGCAAAGTCAGAAATACTGAATTCTTCCAGAAGACCATGAACCCATAAAATCTCACATGCAATATGAGTTATAGCTCTATATTCAACCTCAGTACTGGAGCGGGCAACAACAATTTGTTTCTTACTGTGCCAAGTGACTAGGTTACCACCTAGAAAGGTATAGTAACCAGAGGTCAGTTTACAACCTAAACAACTACCTGGATAGTTAGAATCAGAATACCCTGTGATTGTACAATGTCAATACTTTTTATACAATAAACCTTTGACTGGAGAATTTTTGAGATACTTCAAAATGTGGCACACTACATCCGAGTGACATTGGTGAGGTTTGTCCACATATCGACTAATCAAGTCAACTGTAGAAGTAATGTCAACTCATGTAACTGTCAGATATATATGTTTACCCACTAGTCGACGATATTGTTGTTGATCAGGATAAGGAGGAGAAGTGTCACCATCCCAATTTGAATTGGGATCTAAAGGGATAGAAGTGGACTTTGCACCAAGAAGTCATGTGTCAGATAATAGATCCAGAAAGCTCATATGTAAAATTTGAGCACATTTGGACATTTATAGGTAATGTTATAAAGACCACAAAAATTATGCATTTCAAATTAGTTTCGTGCGTCAATTTTGTTGTCCTTGGATGAGTGACTTACACTCATCCAAATGAGCTCAAAATTTGTATGTAGCCTAGTTATAGTATGACGGTGAAGATCAGTGATTTACATCTTACAAAAAATAATCTTGATATATAAACACACTTGAGTGTATTCGTGTGATCTGTACACTCGAGTGTATTCTAGTCTCTCTCTCTCTCTCTCTCTCTCTCTCTCTCTCTCTCTCTCTCTCTCTCTCTCTATATATATATATATATATATATATATATATATATATATATATATATATATCCAATCTGTTGCCGACTGCGCGCGTAAGGTGCGGACTATGCCCATCGCAGCTTCTCAGCCTCCCAGTTCCGCTTCCACATTGTATTTCGATTTCCTTGGACTTACAGGTGGTCCCACTAATCCCCGCGCCCAGTATTTTCCTAGCCGGTGGCCATTATCAGGCGCTCCTTCCTTCCCCATGTGTTTTCCTGTTTTGATCGGCTCTCCCGGCCAGGGGTCTTCATCACTTCCGTCAGCCACAAAATATGTCTAGCTACGCAGCAAGCCATATCCATCTGACTAAAACACATGTGTTCTTTCTTGTCTTAATCCCATATTCAAGGCAGTTGGAGATCTAGGTAGTGACTTCAATGAACCGAGGTGACTTCAATGAACCGAGTTAAATGATCCTCTAACAACAACATGGTTTGTTTGTTGTTGAATTTTGTATGGTAAAATGTATAGTACATGGGCCATTAATGGTTGCTCTCTTTCATTTTTAAATGGAAACAAAGATCTTCCAACAGTACGCCAACCATGCATCATCCATATCCATATCCATATCCATATATTTGTGTGTCTGTCACCAAGCAAAGAGGTAGCTATTTAAGTACTAGAAGGAAGGAGGAATCAAAAGAAGTGATACAGTACGATCCTACCAAAGTACATATAGCTGCAGATGAATGAAATTGAGTCACCATTGAATGAGTATCCTGATAAAAATGATCAAGTAATCTGCTAAAGTTTGATTATCTTCATGGTGAATTCATCATCATTCTAGAATGAAAATCATTCCGGAGAGAAGGTGTCACCGCATTAGGTCATGCTTGTCCATATTATTAGTTGTTATGATTAAACCATTGGCATGTAATTGCATAGGTCATCTTGGGAGCGCATTAATATGAGATCGTGATGCTCAATCTGCATATGTTTTGAACAAAATCTATTTAGAGGTAAAAATACAAGAGTTAATGTTGTCTTGTAGTTATTGTACGTAATGGGAGAATTTTCATTTCAATGGCATATAGGATCTATATTTTGGAGACACTGTGTAGAACTTGCATCGTTTCGTATTTTCCTTTTTGGTAGTGGGCTCCAGAATGACTGCTTCGAGATATTTTCTTCACCTTAACAGAAGTAGGCTGTCTACTATGCTACCTTCTGCCTTTAACCTTCCATCAAACATCGTTATGTGTTCAGTTGCTTCCTAACACAAACTACCATCTTTATAAATCGTGAACTTAAATTCCGTTCATGATTTGTTGATTGAGATTGTAGCCATGTAGCAGATAACCGTCATACATAGCTCATGGAGAACTGAGTGTCTCGATTCTTGGATTTGAACTTTAATTATCGTACGTCTGACATGTATAACCATATAGTTTAAAGTTAAAGTTGTGTCCTTCCAACACCAAAACAAACACCACACTATTAGATGGTTTTCCTCGGCTATCGTCTGTTAAGACTTCTTAGCGTCTTGGATATCAGGGTTTCAATTAGCCTTATGAGTAGTTGTAGATGCAATCTGCATCATGAGATATATATCACACCATCGAGGTTCGGAAGGACGAAGACCCATCATGTGTCTTTTCCTTGAGTTCCTTTTGTAGAACCATTACCTAGTTAACAGTGTGTGTCACGTTAACTGTACCATCCAACTTTCAAAGTGACTACTAAAATGTGTTGCCATTGTTTATTTTTCAGGTTTTGTATTTTTTCGTCTTGATATACCATTGTATATATCAGTATATGTGCTTTATTGCTTTATGTTTTTCTGTATTATGGGTTGTAGACTACTTTTCTTTAGTGTTTTATTTCATCCCAACAATAGGCTTAATCTCTTGTCTTATAAAAGAGAGCCCTATGTATCTTGTTTTTATCATCTAATACAAATAAACTTTCTATTATATATGGTATTAGAGCATGATCCAACCTAGCCCTTCTAACCCTAGCCGCTATGCCACTTCCTAACCCAAGCTGTCATCCAACCTCTCCACTGTAGTCGCCGCCAAACCCTGTTGTTGCCATCACCCCCCCCCCCTCTTCTCCCTTGCTCCCGCTGCCACCCTCTCCTTTCCCCCTTCATCCGTCGTTGCTGCCCTTCCCATTTCTCCACCCCATGTCGTCGCCGGCCAGCCCAACCACCCCTCCCTCCACCGCCACCCAGCCACCCTTCTTCACCACCGCTGATGCCCAACCACCCACAGTGTCGCCAACCCTCCTCCACGCTGTTGTTACTCCCCTCCTTTCACCAATCCTCACCGCCACTTTCCTTTAGCTATCTAGCCTTCCAAATCATCTCGCTTCCTTCACCTCTTCTTCCTCTATGGTTATGGATATTTTCTAAAATAGCACGTTGACGTTTTTGACATTCTCTGATTGCTATCTTCCTACGCCTCTTGGTTGAGTAATTTTTTCTCTCCATGATGGTGTAGGTTTTCAGTTATCTATACTGCCCGTCTACGGGTCTACTAGATCTAATGCTTCAAATTCCTTGCTACTATTCTATACTCACGTGTAGGTCTCTACTGCTTCCCTGAATCGAGGTGTTCTACTGCCCATGTGTTGGTCTTCTGCTGCTGCTATTGCCTTCTAACAACTACTGCTACCCTTGTATTTGACCTCTTCTGCTTGCTACTGTTGCTGACAAATTAGCTTCATGGTGTCTATTAATAAGATGTGTGCACTATGTGTCACTACTGTCAAACTGGATAGCTCCAATTTCCACACATAGTTTGCGGCCTTTGAGCTATATGTTAAAGCTTAAGGTCGTTACTCTCATCTTGTCTCTGAAGGGCCGACTGTACCTGCTGAAGGTGTGGATGCTGAAACCAAGGAAGCATATGATCTCAAGTCGAAAGATGACTCTGCTGTCATGACTTGGCTCGTCAACAATTCATAACCTATGATTATCCAGTCTCTTCTTTGCCTAAAGACTGCTAAAGCAATATTGGAATCAACTCTCGCATGTCTACTTGCATCAACAAAATCCAAAGAAGGTTTTTAAAATCTTCAAACAATTGGCCAAGAAGGAGTACTCTATGACTGACTCTGTGGAAGGCTACTACAATCAGTGCTCAGCCATGTGGGACGAGTTTGAGGTGTATCACCCCCTCAGCCAAATTTCCCTAGATCATTTTGAAGTCGCTCTTGTTGCTCACTTTGGTGACTCTTTTTGTGGTCGTGGTCGTAGTCGCGGTCGTGGCCGCTCTTCTAGTGGACTTGGTTGTGGGTTATCTGGACCTGAATCTTCTAAGACACACTATTGTACCTTCTGCGAGAAGACTAATCATAATGAAGATCACTACTGGATCAAACATGGAAAGCCTGTTTGGGCAAATCAGGTTACTACCTATTAGTTTGAGTCTGGACCGTCTACCTCAACTGAACCTTCTGTGGATTGGATTCGTATTGAGTTCGATAAGCTACTCCAGGCTCACCTAGCTCCTGAAGAATCTACTGATGGTGGTTCCACCCTATTAGCATCTTCTGCAACCTTAGGTAAAAATGATTGGGTGATTGATTCTGCTGCCACTTCTCATATCTCTGGCAATGCTCCATTATTTTTGAATTTAAAACAAACATCATCTCTCTTGCATGTTACACTTGCTGATGGATCTCAGTCACCGGTTGCTGGCATTGGCACTATTTACACTCCTGGAAAATTTTTGTTGCACTCTACTCTCTATGTAAAAGTTCCCCTTAAATTTACTATATGTTAGTAAGACTGTGAAGAGCCTTTGTTTCTCTATTATTTTTGACCCAGATGGTGTTGTGTTTCAGGATTGGCATATAAGAATGAAGATTGGTTACCAGACAGGCTATATTATTTTGATATGCCAAAACTGACTGCTGTGCTGACTACTATTGTTATTGGGCTCCAATGGCATTATCGACTAGGCCATCCTTCTTCTATGAAGATGAAGCATTTATTTCCTGCTATTACTGATTTTGTCTATAAATGTGAAACATGTACTTTGGGCGAGCAAACTTGTACCTCTTTTACTAAGAAAAACTATATTGGGTCCAAAGCATTGTTTGATATGATACATGTTAATGTGTGGGGTCCATGCTCTGTGCCAAGTGCTTCTGGTTTCCACTACTTTCTTAGATTTATTGATGATTTCTCAAGAACCACATGGTTGTTTTTGCTGAAAGATCGCTCCACCATTCTTGATAATATCACTGATAATGCCTTAGAGTTTGTGCAAATGTCTTTAATCCAATTCGCAAACTCGGTACTATTCATTAAACCTCATGCTCCTATAGTCCTCAGCAAAATGGGGTTCTCGAACGCAAAAATTGGCATCTCTTAAAGGTTGCTCGTACTCTTCTGTTTCATTATCATGTACCCCAAACTTTTTGGCCTGAAGCTATTTTCACGGCATGCTTTGTGATTAATCGTATGCCCTCATCTATTCTTGGGAATCAAATTCCTTATCAAATTTTGTTTCCTGATGCCTCTATGTTTCCTTTGCCTCCTTGTATTTTTGGTAGTACATGTTTTGTTAAAACACTTTGGCCTGATTTGACTAAATTAGACCCTAGATCAGTCAAATCTATGTTCTTGGGATATTCTCAGACTGAGAAAGGATACAAATGTTATAATCCTACTACAAAGAAGTGGTTTGTCAGTGTCGATGTGGTATTTTTTTAGGACTCTCCATACTATTCTTCCGATTGTTCCCAACTATCTACTGATATGTTGATTGATACAATGCTGCCTATGCCAATTGAGGATGATCTATCCTCTCCAGCTATGGTCCCGTATGAACCTCTAAAAGTGGACCAACGATGCTCGTAAAATACAAATCCCTCTATGGCCCCTCCATCTTCGGTTCCTCAATCCTCATCCACAGATCAGCCACTATCTCAAGTATTTTTTTATCTAGATGTTCCTATTAGTCTATAGAAAAGGAACCCAGTCATGTAATCAACATCCCATTGGCAATGTTTGTTCTACTGCTAATCTCAAAGTAAATTTTGTGAATTTTACTACTTCTTTATCTGCTATAATTGTCCCTAAAAATGATGCATAGGCTCTAAAGCATCCAATTTGGCACCAGGCCATGGAGCATGAAATGTAGGCACTTACTGATAGTTAGACATGGGACTTAGTTGATGCACCTACCTCCTGCTCTCCTGTTGGCTATCATTGGGTCTTTACAGTCAATTACCAGCCTGATGGCATAGTTGAACAACTGAAAGCTCACCTTCTTGCTAAAGGATATACCCAGATATATGGGATTGACTACTTTGAGACATTTTCTCCTATAGCACGTCTTAATTTTGTTCGTGTTCTTATATCTATGGCCATTAACTGTGACTGGCCTATGTTTCAGCTAGATGTTAAAAATGCTTTCTTATATGGTGATTTACATGAGGAGGTATACATGGAGCAGACACCTAATTTTGTCACTCAGGGGGAGAATTTCAAAATCTGTCGGCTGTGTAAAGCCATTTATGAACTGAAACAAAGTCCTTGTGCCTGGTTTAATAATATATCCTTCATTTGTTTTGTTTTTGTCGTTCACATTCTGAACACTCTATGTTTATTAAGAAAACTACTTATGGCCTCGTTGTCTTAATTGTGTATGTTGACGATATCATTTTATCTGGGAGTAATTCAGAAGGTATCCAGGCAACTAAAGAGTATGTGGCAAAACATTTTGTTACTAAAGATTTCGGTAAATTGTGATATTTCTTGGGTATTGAATTTTCTAGGTCTTCCTCAGGTGTGTGTTTATCTTAGAGAAAATATGAAGATCAATTGGGATTGTGAGGTTCGTTCTATGGTAGTTTCGACATTAAAAAGGTTGTAATTATTCTAAATGTTCAAGTCATCATTGTTCAAGGTGTAGAAACTTTAAGGTGGTATCATTGAAGTTTGATTAAGGTTTTTTTTTCATGTTTTTTCTTAATTTATTCATCATTCCATCTTGAAATTACATTAGAGGTATAACTTAACAAACTAATAAAACCTAATTTGAGATATTAGAAATTAAAATCATGATAATAAATGCAAAATAGGAGATAACCAACTCTCTAGATTTAGCACATTGGACATATATATAAATCCCCCAAACTTATCTTCAAGTAGGTCATCAAGCAAGATCAAAGTATCATCATTGTGAAATCAACCCAAAATGTACAATGCCTCCTTAAAAGGAGAAATTAGCAATTTATTTAAATGTTAAACCCATATATCACGAAATAGGTATTGGATTCAAACAACACCTTCCTCCTTTTCCCAAATTGGTATCAACTTCAAACCAATAGGAAATGAAGATAGGAAGTCACAAATGCCTAGAGTTCAATCACTTTAGTGAGGTTACAACATAGCATAGCTTGTGGAGAAGTCAAAAGCAATATATACAACTATAGACAATTCATCATGTCATATAAGCCAATCTAAGTAAAAACACTATTTAAACTTTCTTAAAAGTTATTCATTCATCACAGCACCAGGGGGTTTGAACTTGTGACCTGTAGGTCAAACAACGTCAGTTGTACCACTAATATGCTACTACTTTTGCAACTTTCTTTGAAGCTAAATTTAAAAAAAACTTGATATTTTTATTTTCTCTCAAATTCTCTTGAATCATTAGAAGAAGATCAACGGATTAGTTTTTTGAAAAAAATATTGCATCTTCAAAAACTACTTGAGTGTATTCTAGCCTGACTCTCTCTCTCTCTCTCTCTCTCTATATATATATATATATATATATATACATATATATATATATATATATAATTATATATATATATATGCTAGAATACACTCGAGTGTATATATATATAAATATATATATATATACTATAAAAAGAGTGAATAACTGATGCGATGATTTTGAGTCACATTTATAGACTTGTTTTACTTGCGTTTTATGCGTTTATTGGTCATTTCAGTGGTTAATATTGCATAATTCACTTACTTTTGTCTATGATCCTTTTTAGTGTCAAATCTCTCTTATTTTATTGTTTTGAGCATAAATGATTACAATAATAGGGTTTATCTCGGCTTATGTGGTTTTGTTTTGCAATTTCAGGAAAAATACATATATGCAGCTGTCGACACCATCGACGGCTGTCGATACTATCGACACAGCCACAGGAAGGTAGCTACAAAGAGCAGCACAGAGTCGATACCATCGACAGGGAAGTCGATGGTAGTGCTATTCCATCAGGTTGCTGGCGACCAGTGAGTCCATACTATCGACCCCAAAGTCGATACTATCGACACAGCCACAGGAAGGTAGCTACAAAGAGCAACACAGAGTCGATACCATCGACAAGGAAGTCGATGGTAGTGATATTCCATCAGGTTGCTGGCGACCAGTGAGTCCATACTATCGACCCCAAAGTCGATAATATCGACACGTGTAGCTTCAGCGACGGAAAAGGGATAAAACTGATGCCTAAGGGTGTCGATACCATCGACCCTCGTCGATGGTATCGAGTCTGCATCAGGCGTAATGAAGAAAATAAAAGAAGGCTTGATGATATCGCGAGGGGTCGATACCATCGACCCGCGTCAATGGTATCGACGCCGTCAGATCAGAGTTTGTTTCAGATTGGCTCTAATCCAACGGTTGTGATATTTTTGCAACCTAACTCGGTGATTATACCTAATGATGGCGGCCAAGAGCAGGATATCACGTCATTAGCAGCTGCACACGTCCTGAGAAGGTGTGGAGAGAACGGAGCCCAGAAGCACGCCCCAGCCATTCTGGAAGCCGAAGAAGACGTTTTCCACTGCTGAAAGGCTGTAGATCGCGTGTTCTACGCCAAGGAATGCTTGGATCTTCTCCGTTCAGGGATTTCATTACTTATTCACGTTTTTGTCCATGTTTCCCCTTTCTTCAACCACGTTTTTCTCTGAGATGAACATGCGGGGCTAATCCCCTTTATCTTTAGGACCGGGAGTAGCCCGGGGAAGCATTGTATGACATGTTTATCATAGTAATTCATAATTTATCTCTTAAATCCATGGTATGATTTCGTTTTCTCAATTATATTGTTATGCTTGATCACCATAATGATAATCTTATGCCTTTAATTACTTTAAAAGAAGAATTAACGGTTGAAAAGAGACGAAATTCACATTAATTAACAAATCCCTTCAACAAGGTGATGTAGGGTTAATGGTGGAAACCCAGAGGTCGATTCTAATGCACCTAGTTTAGGGTATAGATTACTACGACGGTGGAACCCACCTAGACTTAGGTAGTGAATTGTACCACGACAGTGGATAATTCTGACTACAGGCCACTACTCGGATTGAGAGATGAACCTGAGTAACTAAATGGAAATTCATACAATAAAAACCTGCGGTGAAACTACAATCCTAAAGATCTCCATTTGAATTGATTAAACTAAACATTTAATCGATTGCTTTGTTTTATTTTCTTTTCTTTTATTTTTAAAACAACTCCCATAACATTTTTATTGGTCTAGCTGATTGCGAGTAGTTAGTAGTAGTCTACCGATAATTTAGTATCCCTGAGTTCGACTCGGGCCTCACAAGGGCCTATACTACATTGACATGTACACTTGCGTTCTACGCACGGTAAAATCGTGTCAAGTTTTTGGCGCCATTGTCGGGGACACGGCAATTGTCGGCACTATGAGTGTTGCAAGAGGAAATTCTAGGCCACATTTTTATTTTATTATTTTATCATCATTTTAGACATTCATAGTTTTATCTTTCATATTATTGTAATCGTCTAGCACTGTACTGAACTGAAATTATCATCTTGCAGGTACTGGTGCATGGTGAGGACGCGTAGCACTGACTACACGTAGAAATCACTAGAGGTTCCACTGTCGGGACCAGACGATGAGCAAAACTATATTCAAGACCAACCGGACAAAATAGATTCCGACTCAGAACAAGAAGCCATGGCAGAAGAGCAGACGATATGGGAGAAAATAAAAGCTTCTTCCTCATCTACTTCAAAGGGGCCAATAAAGAAGCAAGCAATCAATATTCCTACTTATAAAATAGATAATGTACTAATAAATTCGGTCAAATCAAATTTATTTCACAGACTTAAAAATGAAGATCTGATGACTCATATAAGCCAGTTCGTGGAGAACTGTGATATGATCAAGATAGACAGGTTTCCACAGGAGACGTTGTACTTGAAGTTGTTTCCCAGCTCTCTGGCGGGAAATGCATGAGAATGGATACATAATCTTGATGATGAGTATGTGGAATCATAGAACCACATGGTGGAAGTGTTCTTTGAAAGATTCTTTCCGACCGAGAAGACAAATGATATGATCAAAAAAATTCATAATTTTAGTCAGAAAGTAGGAGAGACTTACTCCAGACTTGGGAACGGTTTCAGATCATGCTAAGGAGGTGCCCGCATCATGGGCTTGACAAGGAGAAGCAGGTTAAAATCTTCTATTTTTCTCTCTCCGAGAATGATAGAAGTAACTTAGACTCCACAGGTTCAGGATTCTTCTTAAACAATACAGGCACGAGGTGTTGGGAAATTTTGAAGAATATGGCTAAGAAGCAATCTTGGGGCGACAGAGGCGTCGTAGAGCATGTTCGGGCTGTAGGAGAATCAAAGGCCATCAAAGAGCTAAATGAAAAGATGGACCTTCTCGCCAAGAAACTACTTGCAAAAGAAGATACTGAATCCGAGGATGAAGCTCAAGTAAAATTCATGCGCCAGCAGCAGGGGTATAGAAACAATGATTACTCACGGAGGAAAGACAAGAAATTTTCCTGGAAGGACCCAAATAATTTCTTGCAGGACCCCAATGCAAAACCCCAACTGTCACCAGAGGATAAGAGCAATGAGTTGCTCAATCAAGTAATAAAGCAGAATCAAGAACTAATGAACACTTTTGGCCAGTAGATCAAGCAACAAGGTGAATTCATGAATCAGTTTGGGCAGACCTTACAGAGTCATGGAGCTCAGATGAGGACGATAGAGACATCCTTGGCGCAAATTGCAGCTGAGATAGAAAATCTGAAGAAGCCAGCGCAGCAAGGCTTTCCAGGTAATACAAACATTCCATGAGGAAACCAACAGGCAAAGGCAATTTTTCTACAGAGTGGTAAGAGGATTTTAAACCCCAGGGCCGATGAACCAAGCACACCCCAGTCAGAAACCACATGTGAGGTCACTGAGGAGGTTCCTATTTCAATCATCGAGTCGGTAGAGGAAGTGGTAGAGGATGTTGTAACAGAACCCGTCATTGTTGAGGGAGAGACACAGAAGAGGACGCCATATGTGCCGCCACATCAAAGGGCACAAAATGTCCCGGTCCCATATCCCAATAGTGTGAAAACCAAGAAAGTGGATGCTCAGTTCAAGAAATTTCTAGATAGCTTTAGAAAGCTCTCTATCAACATTCCATTATTAGAGGCAATAGAGCATATACCATCTTACGGAAAATTTCTAAAAGATATCATTACAAAGAAGAGGAAAATCCCAGATACTGAGGTTGTGGTTCTCAAGGAGTAGGTGAGTGCCTTCATCATGGGCACATTACCACCTAAAAGGCAGGATCCAGGCTGCTTCAATATTTCATGCTATATTGGTAAAGTGAAATTTGGCGAAGCACTGTGTGATTCAGGGGCAAGTATAAACTTGATGCCTCTCTCTACGTTTAAAAAGTTGGGACTGAAAGAATCAAGGCCGAGCAATATGAAAATACAGTTGGCAGATAATTCTGTGGTGAAGCCATATGGTATTTGTGAAGATGTGTTAGTTAAAGTTGATCGGTTTGTATTTCCAACAGATTTTGTCGTAATGGAAATGCAAGATGAACAAGGTAATGAGTTACTCCTTGGACGACCCTTCCAAGCCACTACTGACATGATACTTGAGATGGGGAGAGGTCGTTTGACCTTGGGCATCACTGATGATCGGTTTGAGATGGTCATGCCCTCCAGTATAACGCAGTCAAAAGCTAAGGAGCAATGTCGCATGATGAAGCATTTTGATCAAGATATTTCTATTTGTCTAGGTAAGCCGTTTCTAGATATGGCTCATGTAATGACTAAGGTGGAGAAGGGGACACTGGCTATAGACATCATGGAGCAGACCAAGGTTGTGTCTCTTAGCAAGGTGGTGGGTTTTCCCAATGATGAAGAGGAGGACATCCCTTCTTCTACTGAAGATGAGGCCATAACAAGTTCTATTTTCAATGCATATCCAGAACTGCCTCTTGAAGCCTGCCTGGTTAATATAACACATGATTGGATGAGGAGCAAGTCACTACAAGAATGTGCCAAGATGCTTCAGGTGATGCTGTGTTTCTACGCTAGGTACTATCAAGACCTTGGAGAACTCCCACCACCGCTTCAGTCATCCTTGATCAGCCTGCCAGATTTAGAATTGAAGCCACTGCCACCTCATTTGAAATATGCATTTCTAGCTGAGGGTGAGAAGCCTCCAGTGATCACTTCAGCATATCTAAGTGCCGAGGAGGAGGATCAACTACTGATCGTGCTAAAGAACCACCGAGGTGCATTTGGGTGGTCGGTTGCGGACATCAAGGGGATTTCCCCTACACTGTGCCAGTACAAGATCTGGCTCGAGGAGGGAGCCAAACCTGTAATTCAGCCACAACATCGACTGAATCCTAGCATGATGAAGGTCGTCAAGAAGGAGGTGATCAAGATCCTTTCTACAAGTATCATCTGTGCTATATCTAACTCAACGTGGATGAGTCCTACACAGGTAGTCCCTAAAAAGGGGGGAATTACTGTTACACATAATTTGTTGAATGAGCCAGTCATGACCCGTCTGGTAACCGGGTGGCATGTATGTATAGACTATCGTAGATTGAATGCTTCTACGCTTAAGGATCATTTTCCACTCCCATTCATTGGGTCGATAGTATCAACTTTGCTTAGGGCAAACACCCTCGCGAGGCCCGGCCGCCAGTTTCTGCCTTTAACTGGGTCACTACCATCGACAGGCCCGTCGATGGTATCGACTTCACTGAGACATATTTTTGCATAAAAAAATAAAAAGAAATTATAGAATAGCTATACATGCACATTATCTTTACGTGTGTGTCATTTAGTTGCATATGTATCATGTGTAGCTGCATTCACATCTTTTGTGCATATGGTACATCATGCATCTTATGTATTCTAAAACATAAAAGGTGATGAACTTGTTCCATACCTTCTGAATGTTTCAAATGTATAAGTTATGCAGAAATAAGTGAGCCCGACAAATGATTCATTGTCATCTATGAAAATAAGGGTTTAGAAAAAAAAGAAAAATTGAAAAAAAATCTGAAAAAAAAGAGAAAAAAAAAAGAATTGAGAAGTAGGATTGAGAGGGAGAAAGGAACCTATTCTCACTACCTTGTAAGAAGAATAAGTACATGATGTAGTTCTCTTAGATATTCCATCTCACCTTGAGACGGAATAATAGTGCATGCATCATTCCACCCAAATATAGGCATTAGGGCATTTTCACTTGCATATGTATCATTTATGTCATTAATGTTTTGTGCATGTAAAACCGTATAATGCTTCCATTTCTTTCATTACCCACCCGTTCCATCCACCCGTTGCTCGAATTGGTAGGCCACCGTGATTTTCTCCTCACTCGTTAATACCAGGAGAGCTGCTTCCATGTAGATGGTAGTTAGGGAGAGCAACGTAGAATAGAAGATCACAAGATGCACCAAGTCTGGACCGGATAATTTTATTATGTTAACTGCCTTATGTGATAGTGTTCATCAATTTTGAGGTAGATATCTTTTATGGATGATTATTGTCACCTTTAGGGTAATTATCATTCTGTGGTTAGTGTGGGCCAGAATGTGAATGTCCGGCAGGGGTCATATGGTGATGTTTGTTGTGATAATCTGTTCTATAGTTGACCCTCGCAATTCTATTCTAAAGTTTTGTTGCTCGAGGATGAGTAATGTTCAAGCTTAGGGGAGTTTGATGCGATGATTTTGAGTCACATTTATAGACTTGTTTTACTTGTGTTTTATGCATTTATTGGTCATTTCGGTGGTTAATATTGCATAATTCACTTACTTTAGTCTATGATCCTTCTCAGTGTCAAATCTCTCTTATTTTATTTTTTTGAGCATAAATGATTACAATAATAGGTTTTATCTCAGCTTATGTGGTTTTGTTTTACAATTTTAGGAAAAACACATATCTGCAGCTCTTGATACTATCGACATAGCCACAGGCAGGCAGCCGCAAGGAGCAGCACAGAGTCGATACCATCGACAGGGAAGTCGATGGTAGCGACATTCCATCAGGTTGTTGGCGACCAGTCAGTCGATACTATCGACCCCAAAGTTGATACCATCGACATGTGTAGCTTCAGCAATGGAAAAGGGATAAAAATGACGCCTAAGGGTGTGGATATCATCAACCCTCGTCGATGGTATTGAGTCAACATCAGGACCAACAAAGAAAATAAAAGAAGGCTTGCCGATATCGCGAGGGGTTGATACCATCGACCCGCGTCAATGGTATCGACACCGTCAGATCAGAGTTTGTTTCAGATCGGCTCTAATCCAACAGTTGTGATATTTTTGCAACCTAACTCGGTGATTATACCTAATGACGGCGGCCAAGAGCAGGGTATCACATCATTAGCCGTTGCACACGTCCCGAGAAGGTGTGGAGAGAACGGAGCCCAGAAGCATGCCCCAGCCGTTCCGGAAGCCGAAGAAGACGTTTTCCACCGCCGAAATGTTGTAGATCGCGCGTTCTATGACAAGGAACGCTTGGATCTTCTCCTTTTAGGGGTTTCTTTACTTATTCACATTTTTCTCCATGTTTCCCCTTTCTTCAACCACATTTTTCTCTGAGATGAACATGTGGGGCTAATCCCCTTTATCTTTAGGATAGGGAGTAGCCCGGGGAAGCATTGTATGACATTTTTATCATAGTAATTCATAATTTATCTCTTAAATCCGTGGTATGATTTCATTTTCTCAATTATATTGTTATGCTTGATCACCATAATGATAATCATATGCCTTTAATTACTTTGAAAGAAGAATTAATGGTTGAAAAGAGACAAAATTCACATTAATTAACAAATCCCTTGAACAAGGTGATGTAAGGTTTATGGTGGAAACCCAGAGGTCGATTCTAATGCACCTAGTTTAGGGTATAGGTTACCACGACAGTGGAACCGACCTAGACTTAGGTAGTGAATTGTACCACGACAGTGGACAATTCTGACTACATGACACTACCCGGATTGAGAGATGAACCTGAGTAACTAAATGGAAATTCATACAATGAAAACCCACGGTGAAACCACAATCCTAAAGATCTCCATTTGAATTGATTAAAATAAACATTTAATTGATTACTTTGTTTTATTTTCTTTTCTTTTATTTTTAAAACAACTATCATAACCTTTTTATTGGTCTAGCTGATTGCGATTAGTTAGTAGTAGTCTACCGATAATATAGTGTCCCTGAGTTCTACTCGGGCCTCACAAGGGCCTATACTACATTGACGCGTGCACTTGCGTTCTACGCACGGTAAAATCGTGTCAATAACTTCTACTAATTACAAGAATTCCATTAGCCAATCAAATTTTAGCATTTTCAAAATGCTATCCTCTCCTTAAATCTCTCTCTCTTCTCTCCTTTTTTTCTAAATTTTATAACTTTGAAAATCACCTTTTTCCTCCTTTAAACACTCAACCGCCCTAGCCCACTTTCTCGTGGAATATCTACCCACGTCTTCCTCATCCCACTAAATAGGGTTATCTAACTCTCTTTCTCGCACTTTTTCCTTCTATTATCACCTTGTCAAAACTAAAGCGAACACAGTCAAACAAAAATTGAAATCAGTCCATTACTTCCCTCTCGATTATTTTCGTTTTTATTTGTTTAAATTACTTTCCATTTTTTTAATCCTTTATCCCTTCCTGGATAACCACCAATCCCAATAATCCCACTACTACAGAACCTACCTTTAGTGTCGGTTATTTAAGGCCTTTAGTGTCGGTTTCTAAGCGACACCTATGTGGGTGACACTAAAAGCTCACCCATTAAGCGTCGGTTCCAAAACCGACGCCCAAACTCTTCGCGCGCCACCGAAATCACGCCTGTTCCCTGTGGCGCGAAGGTATAGGCGTCAGTTATTAGATAATAAACCGACACCATATACCTTCACGCCACAGAAAGGGCGCCATCTTAGCCACTATCAGCGTCGGTTATTATATAATAAACTGACGCCATATACCTTCGCGCCACAGGAAACAGGCGTCGGTTATTTATATAAAACCGACACTATAACTTTGTGTGTCGGTGTTATACAAATAACCGACGCCTATTGTTTTGTTTTTTTTTCTGTCAGTCTGCAGACCTGCTGTGGCTGGTCGCAGGATGAGAAACCTACAGTTAACTACAGGTTTTACGACATCCATTGATATCATCCAACAATAGGCCAGAAACCTACAAATTTAACAACAAAAATATTCACACATGCATTTAGCAATACAACCTGCAGTTCCATTTTATTTTCACACATTTATAAACATTCATGTAGCTAGCAATCTGTAGTTCCATTCATTCACATTCACACATGTAGAAACATTCATATAGCAACCAACACTTTCATTCATTTTCACTCAGACACATGTAGAAACATCTAGACATGTAGAAACATTCACACATATATTATAATTCAGAAATTCATTTACAAAATATAATTCTTTAGTCATTATTCGCTATCAACATCCCAATTATATTTTAAAACCCCCACTATTTGTATGGTTGTTGCCCATTCTTCTCTTACTTCATTTAATTCTCCCATCGTATAGGGAGCATGTACATCTGGTAAGTTCGTTCCTGTAGTGGGGTCAGCTTTAAACACCTGTAAAGAGAATGATGTATATATATAATTAATGAGCTATAAATAATATTGATATATTTCATATTATCTAATGAGACTATATAATACCTGAGCAATACAATCGATGTCCATACAACATGACAGACTAACACATATATAGTGCATAACAACAGCAGCGTCGAATTTACATACAACACTAGCTTAGTACATATATAGTGGGACTTATAAGGTGATGATCCCACCTGGTAAAACAGGTTACCGACAACTACATGTTACGACTGGGAAGTCGTGATTCAGCAACTGTATGCATTAGTAGGAGGACAAATAGATCACCATATGTTTGTCCTCCTGCTAATGCATACGGTTGCTGAATCACGACCTCCCAGTCGTAACATGTAGTCGTAACCTATTTTAGCAGGTGGTATCGTCACCTTAGTCCCACTATATGTACTAAGCTAGTGTTGTATGTAAATTTGGCGTTGATGTTGTTATGCACTATATATGTGTTAGTCTGTCATGTTGTTATATGAATCTGAAGCACTTGTGTGTGTTGTACTTTATGTATTGTATCTGTATCCTGCTTCTCTTCAGTGGGGCTTCTTCCTGCATATCCTGCATATCCTGCATAGCTATGTCATGGCCGTCCTGCATAGCCTTCTTCCTATATTTATTTTTCAAAGTGAATATAAACAAAAATTATTAGTGTAGAGTTAGTGAAATACTGATCAATGTCTAGAATTGGAATTGATCAAGAACCTATTCTCAGCATCGCGTATGTAATCTCGGGTGAGATTGGTCCTATATTTCTTTAGCACCCTCCCAAAATGTTTAGCATTTGTATTAACTAGAAGATAATGAAACATCAAATCAGAAAATGATATTGATATTAAAAAAGTAAACATTTAACTTCAATAAAAAAATATAAACATGTATGCCTCTAAAATTGTGATCTTTTATCAATTAACAATCCTTCATTTTGATCTCCGCGCACATATAAGTCATCATTAGCTTCAATATTTTGTTGAGTTGGCAACCCAACTGAGAATGGACTGGAGTCATCATATTTATCATAGTACTCTTCTTCATCTATAGGATCTTCAATGAACTGTCTTTTACCATGAAGAACAACCGACCATTTATCATTTGCAGGATCATCGATATAAAATACTTGTTTCGCCTGTGATGCCAATATGAATGGTTCAACCTTCTCGCCAATCTTTTCAAAGTTCACTAAAGTGAAACCCAATTCATCCACTTTAACTCCTTTGGTGTTATCAACCCAATTACATTTGAAGAGTGGAATTCTGAAATCTATGTAGTCAAATTCCCATATCTCTTCAATGACACCGTAATATGACATTTTAGCTTCACGTGGACTCTTATCCTTTACACTTGCAAAAAACATAGTCGATGCTTGAAGGGTGACCCCACTATTTGGACGACACTCTTATCATATTGGCGCTTTGTGTAATATGTGAATCCACTAATGTCATACCCTTCATAAGACATAACAGTCAACTTTGGTTTAAAGGCGAGACATTTGATAGTTTCAGTAATATCATCTGGTGTTTGAGATAGTTGATGTAAGACTTTATCTTCAAACTACTTAATAAAAGTCTTGTTATGCTCTCTAGCAAGCCACATTGTATTGGCTCGAGGATATTGTCTTTTGATGAAATTGGTATGTTCCTCGATATAAACGTTCACTTCGTCCATGTTGTGTAAAATATACAAATGACCTTGTTCCAACTGCTCACGGCTGATTACTTTCACACGTGATCCCAAAATTCCTTTGCCAAATAGCTCGTCAATATTCTTGTCATTATCAGGAGTGTCATTACCACTGAGAAAGTCATTGCAGAAATCCATAACCTCTCTCGCCACATAACCTTCAATAATACTCCCTTCAGGCCGATAACGATTTCGAACATCACCTTTAAAAACGCTCATGTATCGTTCAAAGGGATACATCCAATGCAAGAAAACCAGTCCCAAGATTTTCACTTTCCTATTCAAGTGGACAATAAGATGTACCATGATATCAAAGAACGAAGGAGGGAAATACATCTCAAGCTGACATAGGGTAACAACCACTTCTCTTTGCAAATTATTGAGAGTCTCAGGGTCAATAACTTTGCTGCAGAGACTGTTGAAAAAGAAACAAAGTCTGGTGATTGCAAACCTTACATGCTTCGGCAATATAGATCGAATTGCCACGGGCAATATTTGTTGCATTAGAGTGTGACAATCATGAGATTTAAGACCTATCAACTTCAGATATTTCATTGATACCAATCTACGGATGTTGGATGAGTAACCATGTGACACCTTAACATTTACCAAGCATTCACAAAAAGCTTTCTTCTCTTTTCTAGACAACGTGTAACAAGCGGGAGGTAAGTATGTTCTTTTATTACCAATTTCACGTAATTCTGTTAATTCTGACCTTATTCCCATTTCACGTAGGTCTAGTCTGGATTTTATCCCATCTTTAGTCTTAGCTGGTATATTTATCAGAGTCCCAATGATGCTATCACAGACATTTTTCTCAACGTGCATTACATCGATACAATGTCTGACTGTCAAAGAACTCCAATAAGGAAGATCCCAAAATATTGACTTCTTCTTGAATGAAGAATTGTCACTCCGTGTAGTACATTGTGATCTCTTACCAAATTCATTGACAAAGTCTTTTATTCTTTCATAAACAACCTCCCCTGGTATAGGTTTAGGTGCACTGCGTTCCTCATTCAATCCATTGAATGCTTTGTGCTTCCTACGATACGGATAGAATTTTGGAAGAAACCTTCGATGACCGAGATATACATTCTTACCGCCATGTTTTAGTCTTGTTGAATCAGTGTTCTCTTCACATATAGGACACGCTTTAGCTCCTTTGACACTATATCCAGACAAATTCCCATATGCTGGAAAGTCATTAATAGTGCAAAACAACATAGCATGCAAACGAAATGTCTCTCTTCGTGAAGCATCATAGGTCATCACACCTTCACCCCAGAGTTTCTTTAAGTCATCAATCAGAGGTTCAAGATAAACATTGATGTCATTTCCAGGTTGTTTAGGGCCCGATATCAACAATGACAGCATTACGTACTCATTTTTCATACACAGCCAAGGAGGAAGATTGTATATAACAAGCATGACTGGCCAAGTGCTATGTTGGCTGCTCAATGTCCCGTACGGATTCATCCTGTCTGTACAAAGCCCAAGTCTTAGATTCCTGACTTCTTCACCAAATTCAGGGTACAATACATCAATCTTCTTCCACTGTGGGGAATCAGACGCATGTCGTAGGATCCCATCATTATTTTTCTTAACATCTGCATGCTACCTCAAATTCTTCACATCTATCGGATTGGCAAACAAGCGTTGAAACTGTGATATTATAGGTAGATACCACATCACCTTGGCAGGAGAATCAGTTTTGGACTCCCCCGAAGTCGTCAATTTATACCGTGACGCACCACATTTTGGACAATCTTTCAAATCCGCATAGTCCTTTTGAAATAATACACAATCATTAGGGCATGCGTGTATCTTCTTGGCATCCATTCCCATTGGGCACAACAATTTCTTTACCTGGTATGTTGAGATTGGCAGCTCGTTTCCTTCAGGAAGAATTTCTTTCAACAAAGACAGCAATGACGTGAAGCTTTTGTCGCTCCATCTATTGTTAGCTTTCAACTTATACAATCTCAACACAGCGTTAAGCTTCGTAAACTTAGTACAACCTGTGTATAACGGCATCTCAGCATCATGCATAATATTTCTAAAAATGGGAGGTGGATCAGTGTGCTCTACCCCACAACTATCCAGCATCGCATCAACGATGTCTACTGGAACTGGTTCATTCACATCTACGTCATCGTAGGCAATTTCTTCTTCCACACAAGCACTGCTATCAACATCCACTGGTTTTGGGTTTGAAATCTCTCCATGCCAGTGCCATTCTGTATAGCCTTGTATAATCCCGTTGCACATGACATGAGTTTTGATTTCGTCACCAGTGTTGACTTTCAAGTTGTTACCGCAATGCCTACATGGACAGTAGAACCGATCTCCAGGTTGTTTCCTATGTTCCTCGGCAAATCTAATGAACTGGTCAAGACCAGAAATAAACTCTGGGGTGCAGTGATTGCGAATGGACATCCATGATCTATCCATTCTATGATCAAAGAGAAAATAAGTATATATTAAGACAAGATTAGGATCTAGGGTTAACAAATACATGTGATGTCATTATTATATATAATAAATGTGTACCACCTATCCATTCTTGAACACCTAATATCACTAGTAAGTGTATAATGTGTATTGGGTTTTCAAGAAAATTTCGGCAGCATTTCCCCGATGTTCTCCAAGTACATATGTACTTAGAGAACAAACGGGGAAATGCTGCCGAAATTTTCTTGAAAACCCAATACACATTATACACTTACATCCTAAGCGAGATTAGGTGTTCAAGAACAGTCCCAAACTGGGGACTATCTAAGATTTACTCCTAATGAGTAAATCTTGGACGGGTTTCTAGGCCAACAAATAATGTGTTGTCATTCTTATACCTAAAATCCTAGTTCTTCAAGTTAGGGAGATTATTGATGTCTTTAAAAGCATGATTGGCAATTTAGGGAAAAGTTCATCATTTACATTCCAAGCATGTCACATGTGTGCATTACAGTTCATCATTAAGCAAGATATAAGCAAGTATGTCATATTAAAATATACTATACAATATGAGAAAATAGTAGTGTAATCATGCAAATGGGAACATTCATGGGAACACACACTTCAGTTATAAGCATTCATGTAGCAACTTTCAGTTCCATTCATTAATCTCTTTTTACATCCACACACAGGGGTGTACCCCTAAACAATAACTAAACAAAGGGGTTGGTGTACCCCTAAACATGCGCATAATTAAAAAAACTATTAATACAGACAAGTCTAGATAGATAGACAACTAAATACTACACCAACATGGTTCCGCATCAGTAACTTCTTTTTGATGATGAAGTTATGTCACGAAGCTCCTCACTGTATTTAGACGAATCTGAACTGACAGGGGCCTCAGATTCAGATTCGTCTGAGATGATATGCGACGCCTTGCGCTCATACCGCAGTAGATGATCGGGGGTCTCGCAGTTGCTGTTGGTTATCCAAACTTTGATGGAATTATGGCCAACTGGACGAGAAAAAGCTTGTTGCAACGGACCACATGCATCTCTCCAATCCAATCACGCCAACCGGATTTTGATACAAGATTTCCCGCCAAATCATACTCAACCTCGATAACATGTGAATAATTGCCAAAAGTTATGGTCACTTTACAAGGCATGTAGTGTCTTCCTTTTAGAAAATGTCAATGTTTGGGTAGGACCAATTGGTTTAAGGAACGATCATCTAGGATGATGTCCAATTGTTCTTCAATAGGGAACATTAACATTGACATCGAGGCCCAGTTCATAGTGACTGCTACGGGTGGACAGAGACTGCACAATATTAGTATTAACAAAGTGTAAGTACATATAACGATGTTATATATTTTTAGAAAAAGTTGTATAACATCAGTTAACCTTTTATTGCTTGTCATAACCAACTTTATTGTGGTAGACATGATAGCTTGAAAAGAAGTCTAGATATGTACTTAGAGAACAAACGAGGAAATGCTACCGAAATTTTCTCGAAAACCCAATACACATTATACACTTACATCCTAAGTGAGATTAGGTGTTCAAGAACAGTCCCAAACCGGGGACTATCCAAGATTTACTCCTAATAAGTAAATCTTGGATGGATTTCTAGGTGCTTACTAAAATAGAACCATTATATGGAACTAATCCTACATTATACACATACTTTTCCTGAGTAAGATAATATGCACTTCATGGAATTATTAAGATTTGAATATATATAAGTTGTTTCTACCTACTTTGATGCATATATTGCAGTCCATTGTGTTGAGATAAGAATCCCATGTGATACACACGATTGAGAATCTTTCACGATACTAGGAAAATACACAACTAGATATTCATTTAGATGTTAGACATTCATTTAGGTGTTCCTGATAACTCGCAGGTATGCACAACTATAAAACAATAGACTTGTCACACATAAAACACCCTATACAACTATAAAACAAAAAAGTATTAAGATATGCATGATACAATAACTATTTTGCATCACATTACAACAGACTTATCATTGATACCTTACTAACTTATTTCCACATTTACATATCATCACTTGATCAAAATTACATGTATTGTATAGACAATAGATGATTCAACTCAGTAGAAGCACAAAATCAGTACCTAAACCCTAAACACAAATAAGTAAATAACGTTAAAAAAAAATAAAAAAAACGCCCAGCAGCTGCTTGGGCGTGCCTTGGCACCGCCCAAGCAGCCGCCTGAGCAGAGGAAGAAGGAAGAAGGCAGGGCGGGCGGGCATACCTTGATGGAAGAGGAGAGCAGCGGCCGGAGCACAACAACCACCGGCGGAGGCGGCGGCAAAGAGAGGAGAAGCGCCAGCGAGGACACGGAGCAGCGGCGGCGAGGGCACGGAGCAGGAGCACGGACGGCCGCCGGTGATCACAGAGGGCAGGAGTAGGAGCAGGAGCACGGCCGTCGGTGAGCATGGAGCAGCGGCGAGGGCAGGAGCACGAGCACGGCAGCGGCGGCGAAGGAGCAACGACCGGCGGGGGCGAGCAAGAAATCGCCGGACCTAACTGAAATCGAGAATGAAACTGGGAAAGGGGGAAGAGTCGCTCGCGCTGGTGAGATATTAAGTTGACAATAAGCGTCGGTTATTCAAAATAACCGACAACTAAACCAACAGTGTCGGTTCTTTTCCAACAACCGACACCTATACTAGATTATAGTCGTCGGTTTTTAACTAAAAGACAACCGACAACTATTCCTGTCCCGCGAATAATCTTTGGTCGTCGGTTATTCATTTATAAACTTACGCCATATGTGAAATTTTGGAGGTAATTTTTTCGCTGGAATTTTGGTTTTGGCGGTTGATTTTAGGTGTCGGTTGTTTATTAATTAACCGACACTTAATAAAAGTGGTACCCGTGTATGGTCGACCTTCACAGATTGTATGTCGGTTTATGTTATAAACCAACACTGTAGAGTTTAGGTGTCTGTTTATGTATACAACCGACACCTTGAAAAGTGACTTTATAAGACATTTCTGTAGTAGTGTCCCCTCTCCGAACACCCTACTCTCTTTTGAGAACTCCTACAAATGTGGACTCTAGGCACAAATATCTCCACGTTTTTTCGCAAAATATCGTAACAGAGCTGTTACCAATTTCTTATAAAAAATACTTACGAGTTACGACTCATCTTGCTCCCACCGAACATAAAAAATAGATGATCATTTGCCTTTTAACCAACCATCCTATGACTCTCTCCCTCATTAATGAATCATTACATTTTTCAGTTCTCAACACTCCCATCGTAGGCGCCGAAGATTGACAAGATTATTTTCGGTACTGCACCCGTCACCTCTGCTAGCGGGTACATAGTCGGCATCTACCTATGTTCCTATCCGGCCATCGACCAAACATCTTGCTATGATGCTCCATCCTGACCAGCCATCGTCATCGATATGAAGCTACAAATATATAACAACTGCACGAACTCTCTTTTGCCTATGACAATTGGTAATCGGCGGCAAGCACATCTATTTCCCACCATGCAACCATTAACCTACTAACACATGACTATGATGAATAATCCCCCCAACCGCCACCGTCCATATGAAGGTATGAAGCAATATCACTCCAATATATGTTTCTCTATAATCACTGCCTGCTAATCTACTTCCCCTTTCTTCCCTTATGTCTAGCATGCATCATTACATCAAACAAGGCAACAACATTTTTATCCATCAACATGAGCATTATTTTTAAAGATTACTGGAAGAATGAATGATTAATAATCGAAATATCCAGTGGATTTCAGCAATGATGGTTTATTTTTGTCCTCATCATCAATCATGGTTCATTTTTGTCCATGTGGCTTGCATGTTTTTGTTTAACAATTCAATATCGCTATATTCTTTTATTTTTTCCTCAAATAAAATTTATATTTATATTTTATTTCAGCTATTGTGCAAGGAATACATCTTGACAAATAGATCAATCAATCCCAACTAATAGAATCAACGTTCTAAAAGGTAGGCATACAATGATTGTTGTATCTAAATTTCAATCATTTTTGTATCTCCTCATCGTTCTTCTGCCATATGTTCAATTAAAAGATTCAACAATACATTCCTGGAGTGGTCAAGGACAAGAAGCTCATATTCTTAAAAGTTCGTCGAAATATTCTGCTGGACACCATTTTGTATTTTAGTGGTTTGTTTCTAGATCCCATTCGAAATATTCTTCAAAATAGATACATTTTGAAATATTCTTCTGCACTAGAACGTATATATAGTTACCGTTTCAGAGATGTCCACTGGGCTTCGAACTTGGGTCCCTTCATGAGGGGACATCGTGCCGGACCACCTGAATCGCTCCTCCCTGACTGTTCCATATATTATTGTCAGACATTTTAACTTGCATTCATTTTGTAATTTAAAAGATGAATAAGATGTTGCATGGTTAAATTAACTGAAAATTTTCCAAACAATCTGCTGCTTGAAATCCTTACGGCAGGAAACATTTTTATTTTTCACGAATGTCTATTTCCTACAAAGCCTTCTAACTGACTGTTTAATACTTACAACTGTCATTTACATTTAGGGTAGAATAGACCTTATCTAAGAAATTAAAAGTTACTTACACGCGCACCAAATAATGGGCATCTTATAATCAAGTTTGTTTGTCATCTATACTACTATAAAAAGAGGGAGTTTTTTTGAGTAATTACAGTTGTGCCATTTTCATCACCTCCTATCCAGTCGGAATGCACCAATTCAAAATATTGTAACCTCTATAACCCTCTCCCTTCTCATGTTTTTTATCCATTTTTTTCTTTTTTTTGTTTCTCTCTATTAAGCAATAGTATCGCCTCTACTACATAAGTTCCGCCACACACACTCATAGCTCCCGTGAAAACTGCCCACATTTTTCTACCCTCTGCAAACCGTAATTGGCTAAAAAATCTGACTCTCCATTATCTCCGTGCTCTTTTAGTTTTTAAACTCATATGGATCCGTCAATTATCTAGATAGCCATGTTATTCTTTTACTAATTCTACTCTGGTTTTGAGACTTTTCCTTTGCAAAAGGCTCACGATTTTTCATCTCTTTCAAACTTTACTATACACACCAAAACATCATATCCTTAAACCAATCGCTCCCTCAAAAACTACAGTCTACCACCTCCCTAAACTCTCTCACACAATATATCAGTGTTCTCCATGCCCACTTCCCTCTTTATTAAATTTCCTCATTTTCTCTTCTTCCTAAAATTTTCATAACCGTCACGATTTTATTTTCTCCTCTTTCTATATTATCTTCTCTGACTTATTAGGGGTCATCAACATAAAACCGACCAGATCTTTTCAGGAATAGACGATGTACACAATTTTCAAATTGGTTCTCCCACGATCCACAAAACTAGGGAAGTCGAACAGTTGATTCAAGTCTTATAAACACCATTGTCCTATTTATTCACGTAGTAACAAAAAAGTCATATCAGCAAGATACAATGGCAGCATGAGTAAACAGAAAGCACACAGGCTTATGTAAACATGCTCTTTCTTCCGAAGTGAGATGAAAATACAGATCAAGGTCAAGGAGATCCCCCAAAAGCTAAGTTGTTCCTTTGTTGGCTGATAAATGGTGATCGCCCAGGTTTTTATATATGCCATTTTCTTTTTTTCAATATCTAAATCATTAAATGCAAATTCGGTTCTGAATCCATAACAAATATGGTCCTCCGTTTGACAAACTTATTGGTTGCTAATACCACTGCTTATCGTGTCATGACAACATTGTATGCTTGGGAGCCGGCGGTGAGAGTCGCCATCAACATCTTTCAAAGTAGAAACTTGTGTCTAATTTTTCTTCCATATACCTGGTGATTAGTTCTTTAACAATTTAAATGGACACAATTTGTTTCCATAAATTAAGAATCTTGATGGCGTAAATAAATTTCAAAGTCTATTTTCAATGCAGGAGCTCTTGGTGTTGTATAAAACATGATACTTCATCGATCCTTTGAAGGTTCAGATGTGATTATTGATGTACATGTTCTTTCTCTTTCATTCGTTGTGCCATTGATATCTTATTTTCTTCTTTAAACATCTGAAATAGAAATATTTTGTATCTAGACACACAAGTTCTGACATGGCGCTGCAACATACTTAGGACAGCCTGAATCTGGTGTTCCGCAATGCAAAAAATCATGTTTTACCCTTTTTAATATACTCTGCAGCCTTTCATCAATCAGTCACTTCTTCAGTATCCCTCCAAGGAATAGCTCACCACAAATAATCCACTGCCAAATACTTATTTTTCCATGGGAACCTCCATGAGAGCCGTCTCGAAACTATTTCAAAACTTTTGCCGTCACTATATATATGCAATTTATTTTAATAACATTCTAACGTGTGTGTTCATGGTTTCTGTTTGTGTACAAGACACAAGACACACACATGACAATATGATAATCGATTAGTTAGATATGATAGAATTTGATTCTACCACTTTTAGTGAACTATAATATCGATTGCTTTTGCAGTGAGGTGAATCTGTGCATGTTTGAGTTAAACATAATATTTGATAAACTTAGACTCCATAAATTTTATCTCTTTTTCGTTTACCTTTTGTTTTTTTCAATTATGAGTATTCAGTACGGCAGGGCTGGCATGAAAAACATCATATCCTTAAACTAATCGCTCCCTCAAAAACAACAGTCTACCACCTCCCTAAACTCTCACACACATGCCAATATGATAATCGATTAGTTATATATGATATAATTTGATTCTACCACTTTTAGTGAACTATAATACTGATTACTTTTACAGTGAGGTGAATCTGTGCATGTTTGAGTTAAACATAATATTTTATAAACTTAGACTCCATAAATTTAATCTCTTTTCTATTTACCTTTTGTTTTTTTCAATTATGACTATTCAGTACGCCAGGGCTGGTATGAAAAATGCAGTTTTTTAGGATGAAATGCCTAGTAAGTGAGGGACTCTAAGGGAATGATATATGCGGTCTCTTATGTCCTACTGAATCTTGGTGGACAGGCTTGAAGGGTTTGAAACTTTTCTTTTACAAGAGAAAACAACACATTTTCATGTTTTCTTATATCAATATTTATCACGCTACACACTACAGAAAGACAAATTCCCTCCTTCCTTATTTCATCACTGTTCACCTCCGCGTTGGATAATATATCAAGGAAAAGATTTCATAGTATTGGATGGACATCATTCTAGGCATAAGGCATTTTTTTACATGCTTAATGTAAATTTTATATGAAAAGATTTCATAGTATTGGATGGTCATCATGCTAGGCGTAAGGCATTTTTACATGCTTAATGTAAATTTTATATCATGTACAGTGAGGTACTTTGTATATTAAATTAGTTTCATACTTTTTAAATAGATTTTTATATCATCTCGAACTGTATACAATTTGATTATTATGAATATGGTTATGATTTATTCCTATATCAATATGATGCTAACAAACATGTAAGAAGTAGTTTGTAATTTCATTGTGGAATCGTTAAATAAGTGCATGCCTTACTTCTCCATTTATATTTGAAACATTTCACTCAAACTTTGAATACTACATGAATAATGAGTGATTCTAATACATTTGAGTGTTACTAAATATTTGTGAAACAATCTAATAAAATCATTTATTTGATCAAGTCTGGGTTTCTCTATGAGCATAAGTTGTCTCTCCTTTTTAGTTTAACTTCACATTAAATTATGTTGTTTACGATTAAAACTATGTTGAAGTCTTATACATATATAACTCATGGTGTACAAATCGTCCTTGAGGTTATTATTATTCTTATTATCTAATCTATTTTAGACAATAAGTTCATATTCAATGGGATATATGGGTGTGTGGTGAAGCCATTTGGATTTCCATTTGGTGTCTCTTGAATAATTTGGTGTCTCTTTAATACTACACATTGATTGTAAAAATATAATATACTTTTAAAATAATTAATATACATAAATAGTTATTTCTAGAAGATAATTATTTTTTCATAAAATCTATGAGCATACATTTATCTTAAATTTTGATGTGAGTTAGGATCATCATTGTTCATACTTTTTTACATCTTCACTCAAACATGTGAAAATTTAGTTGACACTATATCACAAATTCATCTCTTAATTTACAAAACAATCTTATAACAATGGTGGCTTCACCTATTTATTTTCAATATTTACTAATTTTCATATTTCTCTTCAAATAAATAATTATTTTAATAGAAATTTCGTCAGATAAAATTTTAATTTTTATATAGAATTGTGTCCCAATTTATAGTGCATAGAGGTACAATATAATATTTTTTCATGTTTCCATATCTTTATTAGAGTAAATGCATGCCAAAGTAACCATACACTATTTCAAATATTAAAGGCATTATCAATAATCTTCTCAATTTTTTTATTAATTTATTGGATTTGGACTTATATAAACAAAATATATTTCATATATATAAAAAATCTACATCCATTTTTAAAATATATTTTAGCAATGTATATTTTTATAGAATGTCACGTGCATATGCATGTGTGCGTTAACTAGTTGTTCCAAAATAAAAGACATCTTACACAAAGTTAATGTACCACCGGTTAATTTCCCTATGGCACATAAACCTATCGAGATCGTATACCAAACACAGCCTACGCAGCCTAAAGCGTGCATATGAAATAACGCACAACTATGCATTGCTCAAAACATGTATTTCTTCTTCTGTACTCATCTTTTGTAACATTGTTTATGTTAGTATTTTTAAAACTACATGTTTTACCTCTCATGATGTTTAATTTCAAGACCATTTCTCATCCTTGAGAAAAGAGACAGATGGATGTGATTGGACTAACAAAGATGAAGGTAGGATAAAAAAAACTACAGGTACAATAACGAGTGATGAACTCGCCTCACATTCCAAATAAAAAAAAACTTGCTCCCTCGATTTCCTATCTGATCACGTGCATCTTTAAGCCCCATGTTAATGCACAGGCTGGCGGAGCAGACAGGTCATCACTGCTCAATATATGTACCAATATAATCTTAGTGGGGCCTCTGAAACCCCATCCAAGCCCTGAGAACTCTGATATAGTGGAGATCAGAGTGACTTCTCCAAGAACAACAACCCATGCAACTCCACCCGTCGGCATAAGAAAGTATGTCATAACGCTACTGAAAGCCATCCTGAGGACTTAGGAGTAAAGCCTCACACGGAATCTAGATATTTTGTATTTCATTTTTATTGATCATTGTTCCATATGTTGCTTTTACATCACATAACATTCCATGCTTATTTTCTACATCCATATCTTCTTAAAGTATGTAATAGTTTGATGCCATATATATTTGAGTCTACATCAGAACTAAAATAATAATGGTGAGTAGGAATTAATCTCAAATAAATCTCATATATTTTTAAATTAATTTTTACTAAGTGTTCTATAAAATGTGTTGGTACACCTATCTAATGAGGAGCTCCTACAACATATGCAAGTTTCCTGAACACAAATGTATAGCCTTTTCCAATTCAAGGATATCATGCTATACAGAAAAATTTTAATTAATGAGAATGTCCCATTAAATATATTTCTTGTAGTGTAACAAGTGTAAAACCTACTACTTACATTATACCATAAATATATAATCTCATATTATCACAAATGTTAAGTTTAAAACAATTTTTAAATAAAAAAATTTATTTTATTTATTATTTTTATTATAACTACTTAATATAAATGTAACATTTTTAATTAGAAATGTGCATGTGCACGTGTGTGTTTACTAGTATATATATATATATATATATATATATATATATATATATATATATATATATATATATATATATATATATATACTCGAGTGTATTCATAGAAAAATATACTCAAGTAATTTTTCATGATGCAATATATATATATATATATATATATATATATATATTTTAAATCTAATCCCTTGATATTCTTAAACATCTTGTGAATAGCTCATACATAAATTTTGAGCACATTTGGATATTTATAGGTCATGTTATAAAGACCGCAAAAATTATGTATTTCAAATTAGTTTCGTGTGTCGATTTTGTTGCCCTTAGATGAGTGACTTACACTCATCCAAATGAGATCAAAATTAGTATGCATCCTAGTTATAGTATGAAGGTGAAGATCAATGGTTTACATTTTGTAAAAAATAGTCTTGATATACAAACACACTTGAGTGTATTCGTGTGATTTATACACTTCAGTGTATTCTAGCCTGACTCTTTCTCTCTCTCTCTCTCTCTCTCTCTCTCTCTCTCTCTCTCTCTATATATATATATATATATATATATATATATATATATATATATATATATATATATGTTGTTCATTCATTACCCGCGGTGGTAGCCAGATTTTCGCTACCCGCTGGAGTAACTCGGGGTTAAAAGAGTAACTATATGGTACACTAGAGTAACTCTTCTGAATCAAAAGAGTAACTGTATTGATATATAGAGTAACTCTAAGACCAAAAGAGTAACTGCGCAGAAAATATACAGTAGTAAATATATTGACAGATTTTTTGATTTGGGGGGGGGGGGGTAAATGATATTATTTTTGGATCAAATTTTTTGGAGAGATAGATAAAATGCTCCTCTACAATTGAGAAAAAAAAATTAAAAAAATCAGGACGTGTGCGCGGGTAGCTACCCGTGTGAGTATTAAATATGAGCATACATACATATATATATATATATATATATATATATATAATATAGCTTATATTTAATGCCTACACGGGTGGCTATCCACTCCAAATTTGGTTACTTTTTTTGGAGTTTCTTACTTTACACATGTAGAGGATTACTTTACCTTCCAATTGTTACTTTTCATGCATAAACAATTACATTTGTAACAACTATAACAAATATACAACTACATATATTTTTGCTATGTGATCTACCCGGTTTTACTTTTTTAGTCATATAGTTACTTTTTATCAACGTGGTTACTTTTTTTATCCAGAAAGTTAATTTTTTTAGCAAATACTTACTTTCAAGTGTGTCGGGTAGTCAAATCCAGATTACCCATGTGGGCAATGAATGAACAACTATATATATATATATATATATATATATATATATATATATATATATATATTGTACTATGTATATATATGCACATTATACATACTATTTCCGCACACATATTATAAAACTTACGACTCACATACTTTAGAAGCACCTGATGATTTCATCTACTTACGTCCTTATCAAATCTCCCCTCGTTCTTTTGACGTCAGTATGCTACATATATAGGAAAGTCTCTAACAATTTTGTCCCCTTGCTTTACAACTTGAATAAGTATTGGGCTTGATTTAGAAACACTTGTGAAGTTTCTTAATATCACTATGCAGGTATCCTCCCTTTGTTACTATGCAATCAAGTATATTTTATCATCATGGAGTTATATTTTATGTTCTTCTTTCTCATCACTAGGCATTATATGGCTCATATCATTTGAGAACAACATGAAAACAGTACAAGTAAAGTGTAATGATTCAGGAATCCAAGTTCTTTAATGTCACTAATCTTTTATTTACAATTTTAGCTTGCAAGTCCTTAACTCAACCGATCCACTCAAATTCCAAAATCCATACAAAATCAACCGATTTTATAACGTGACCAACCAACAACCTGCTAATAATTTTAAGGAATAAAATTTGAGTGGTCAAAACGTGGTTTTTGTGTCCCTTACCATTTTCTCATCTTAGTTACAAGTCATAACATATATACAAGTGATTAAAAACGTGTTCTAAGGTCATTTGGATTGTATTCCCAAATTTCTCACTTGCATAGATTTTGCCTTGAACTAGGTGAAGTTGAGACTTGATTGAATTTCTTCTTTTCTAGTACCTAATTCCTAAAATCAATCTTAGATAGATACATTAGATACATATGAATGGAATGGTTAAGTCATTATCAAGATATGGACAATGTGTGACACTTAGGTCAACACCCTCTACTAAACAAGTTGGTACTAGTGATTTGGTATTTGAAGGGAATGCTCCTAAGAACAAGAACAAAGGTAAGGGTAAGAAAAAGAGTGTGGAGCCTCCTATCTTCCATGGAGAGACTAACGGCTCTAAGAACCCTATGATTTGTGTTCATTGTAAATCTAATGATAATTATTCAACTTATTGTCCTTACAAGCCTAAGGGGACCAACCGTAAAATGAAATGGGTCCTCAAGCTAGCCCCATATCCCAAAGTTTGAGTTTGACACTGACATCCTTCCTTTTTGCTGGTGAAAAGAAATTGGATAGCTGATAGTGGTTGTTTCAAACATATGATAGGTGAAATCATCCATTTCAACAAATCATCAAAAAGAAAGAAGGATCAGTGACTTTTAAGGACAACAACAAGGGTAAGGTTATAGGTGAGGGTGATGTGGGTGACAAACTTTGTACCAAAATGTTTTGCTTGTTGATGGCCTACATCACAACATGATGAGTGTAAGTCAATTATGCGACAATGGTTATCTTGTCTTGTTTACCTCTTTAGAATGCTTACTTCTATATTCCCTCACCTACAATGCCATACATAAGGGAACTAGAAATGGTAATCTCTATATAAGTGTTCTTGATGCTCTTAAGCATGTACTTGATAGATGTTTGGTAGTGGATAAAAATGACATATCTCTTTGGCCTCGTCATTTTGGTCATGTAAATATGCATCAAATAAAGAAGTTGAGCCAAAAGGACTTGGTCAAGGGACTTCCTATATAGGATTTTGAAAAGGATGAGGAATACCAACCTTGTACACAAGGAAAGTAAACCAAGTCCTTCTTCAAATCCAAAGGAGTCCTTAGTACCAATAGAGATATTGAACTTCTTCATATTGATCTATTTAGACTAATGATAACTCAATCGCTTTGCAGTTCCAAGTATTGTCTTGTTATTGTCAATGATTTTTCTCAGTTGACTTGGACCTTCTTTCTTGTTTTGAAAAGTGATACTCTCAATGTTTTCTCTAGTTTCTGCAAATGAGTTGAGCACTTAGTTTCTTTTTGGATTGTTTCTATCCGTAGTGACCATGGGGGTAATTTTAAAATGATCTGTTTGAACATTTTTGTGAAGAATCTAATTTTTCACACAATTTCTCTTATCCTTGAACACCTAAACAAAATGGGATTGTACAAAGGAAGAATAGGCTACTACAAGAGATGGCTAGGACTATGCTTCTAGAGTATGATACTCCAAAGAAGTTTTGGGCTGAAGCCGTTAGCACCTCATATTTTGTGCAAAATCCTTATTTGAAGAAAACCCCCTATGAGTTATTGTGTGGTAGAAAGTTGTCCACTGATTTCTTTTATGTTTTTAGGCGTCCTTGTTTTGTCTTGAACATGAAGAATTCTCTTGAAAAGTTTAATCTGAAATCCTACAAGGCTTTCTTCCTTGGCTATAACACTACAAGCAAGGATTTCAGAGTAATCAACATTTAACTATCTAAAATAGAAGAATCTATCAATGTTAAGTTTATTGAGACTAACCCCTCTATTGCAAAGGTTGTTGTTAATGAAGATGTTGCAGATGATTAGATTCCTATCTTGAAAGATCTCAACATCGTCAAAGGTAAGGAGGTGGTTGAAGAAGAGAAAGAAGAGGAAAAGAAGGGTCACACTCCCCACTTTGCAAAGAATCATCCGAAAGAGCTAATCATAGGCGACCCCTTTGAAAGAGTGAAGATGCGAGCTACCTACAATAAATAACAAGAAAATAGCACCTTCATATCATAGCTTGAGCCCAAGAATATCAAATAAGCTCTTAGGGATGATGAGTGGATCCTATCCATTCAAGAAGAGTTGGAGTAGTTTGAAAAGAACAAAGTGTGGACCTTAGTGCCGAGACCAAGTGATGGAAAGATCATTGGCACCAAGTGGGTCTATCATGACAAGCTCGATGAGAGTGGCAAGATGGTAAGAAACAAAGCAAGGTTAGTGGCTCAAGGTTTCAATTAATAGGTAGGTATTGATTTTGATGAAACTTACGCTCCTGTTGCTATACTTGAATCCATTAGAATGCTACTTGTTTTTTCTAGTTATAGAAATTTCTTGATATATCAAATGGATGTTAAAAGTGCATTTTTGAATGGTACAATTGAGGAGGAAGTATAAGTTGCTCAACCTCCTAGTTTGAAATTGACAAGCTTGCAAACCATGTTTATATGTTGCAAAAAGCTCTCTATGGACTCAAACAAGCCCCAAGAGCTTGGTATGAGAAATTAAAGAACTTTTTGTTAGACAATGGCTATGTCATGGGAAAAGTTGATTCTACCTTATTTTTATAATAAACTTCTAGTTATTTTCTTATCATCCAAATATATGTTGATGATATTATCTTTGGTGGAACTAATCTTGATCTTTGTAAGGAGTTTAGCTCTCTTATGTAAAGTGTATTTGAGATGAGCATGATGGGTGAGCTTACTTTTTTCCTCGCCTTTCAAATCAAGCAAACTAAAGATGGGAACTTCATCAACCAAGGGAAATACACAAGTGAACTACTTAAACTCTTTGGGATGGAGAGCATGAAGCTGATGGACACCCATGTCAAATGCCTCCAAGTTGGACCATGATGAAGAAGGTGAGAAAGTGGATGAGAAGCTCTATAGAGGTATGATTGGAAGTTTACTTTACTTAACTGCCTCTAGACCTGATATAATGTTTAGTGTTGGTTTGTGTGCTCACTTTCAATCAAGTACTAGGAAATCCCATCTTATAGTTGTTAAGAGGATTTTGAGATAGTCAAAACCCAAAATTTTGGACTATGATATCCTAAGTCAAGGGACTTTACTCTTACTGCTTATAGTGATAGTGATCATGTAGGATGCTTGGTTGATAGAAAGTGCACAAGTGACACTTTCTTCCTCCTAGGACCATGCTTGGTGTTTTGGTTCTCTAAGAAATAGAGCACAATGGCATAATCAACCACTAAGGCTGAATACATTGCAGTCGGGAGTTGTTGTGCCCAGGTTCTATGGATGAAGCAAATGCTTCAAGACTTTAACATTCATTTTGATGATTCTCCCATTTATTCTGATAATACTAGTGCAATCCATCTTTTTTACAATCCAATATTGCATAGTAGAGTTAAACAAATATAGTTTCACCATCACTTTCTCTGTGATCATATTTCTAAGAAGGATATTTATATCATGCATATGACATGGAAAATCAGTTGGCGGACATTTTCACTAAACCTCTAGCTAGAGAGAATTTCAATTTTATTAGATATACTCATTATTGCTTTGGATGATGTTGACATGCTTTCTAGTAAGTTGATAAGTCTCCTATATGCTTTTCTCAAGTCTAAATTACCTTGTTTTCTTAAAATGCTAAAATTTTCATGTTCTTATGCTTTGCTTTTTCTTGTTTTGGTTGTTGTTCTCAAACCTTGGTTTACTCACGAAATAGTACCCTATGATGAGTGACATGTGCCCTAATATGTATAAAATGCATAATGGAATAGAAAAATAAATTTAATTAGCATCCTAGAGGCTAGAAATTAAAGTTCCATGGTTTAGGACAGGCTACCTATCGGTCGAGTTGCCAACTCAACCAATCCCAGGTCGAGGTCAAGGGTTTTTCCTTTGATCGATTGAGTTTCTTCTCACAGAATTCAACTGATCATCGAACTGGACTAAACTTAAAATATGGGTATGTCTGAATTTTCTCCCACTCAACTAGAGAAAGTCAACCGATCTGGAGCTCTAGCCCCTCCTGACCTCAACCCTAGGTGAGAACTTCCTCTCCCTTTCCCTTTCCTGCCCTAGAATCAACCTCCTAGACCTTCTCCAGAGCTAACCTAGGTGTCTAGACAACCTTGCTGCTGGTTTTCTTGGTGATTCATTTATCTTTCTTCTCCATTTTGTCTCAATGGCTTCTAACTGAAGAAAGAGATCCGCCCTAGCTGGAAATCAACCATCTTCTTCCAAAACTCGCCTCTTTTTTTATGATACCTTCTTTCTCTCCTTTGAAGCTCTAAACATGTACAAGGAGCTCCTTTCATGGAATCCTTTCCTTTTCACCCCTTATGTGAGCCTTTCCCTAAGATAATAGAGGTTATAGGTGAGATAGTTGAGTTGTTGTATGATCATTGCCTTGGTGCTTTGAGCGTAGAGAGCACATGCTTTTTCAACAATCTTACAAGTATGAAACCATCCCATGAATTCTATGAAAACCGCTCATGGAACTATGACTCTCTCGTTCCCCCACCTAATACTCAAGTTTTCCTCTCTTCAATGTTAGTTAGAAAGAAGTTCACCATCTCTGAAGATACATTGAACATCTAATTCAATGGTACTGAACTTACCAACTCATGGAGAAAGGACTATTCTGAGTATTTTGACCTTTGCTACCCTGAGTCTCTCTACAAGAGCTATGGCATCACACTTCCTCCTTGGATCTCAAGAATCACATTCTCACTTTGGTTGGTAACTGCAATATTCATCCTAAGAAAAATCAGATTGAAATTGCAAATAACACCACGGTGACCATGTATTGCATTCTGAGAAACATAGGAGTCCAGTGGTCAAGATTTATTCTCCATTATATGACCTACTTTGACTCTGGGAAGAATTCTCAAGGAACCCACACCCTCTCTCCCTGCCTTGTTCTCCAGCCATCCCTACCCCACCTACTAGCCCTACCTTGGTGGTGACTATGTTTCTTATGCATACAATCACTTCTACCCAGTCCCTCCACCTGCTGCTTCTGGTGCCACATCTTTTGTTTCTAGAGGACCTGTCTCTACCCCTGGTGTGATATCTATAACTGTTGGACCCCTAGCTACCTTGCTTGCCAGCATTGGTACTTCTACTCCCACTTAACCTCAGGCCAACAAGCTCCATTCTCTTGGTATGTCGTGGTCTAAGTAGAATTCCAGGTGACCTGGTCATGGTTTCGGCCCCTCTACTGATGAGGAGATTCCTTATCAAGAGGACGAGGCTGCTTCTGCTAATGAGGAGGCCACCAGGGATGATGGCTACGAGGATGGTTCCGAGGATGGCTCTGGTGATTTATATGGCTCTGCTGGAGCCTCTGGAGATGATGTTGTCGCTACTATCACTGCTGCACCTTTAGACGGTGACGAGGACTATGAGCCCGAGGATGCTGTTGATGATGACCCCTTAGATATAGATATCTTATATTTCTAATGTTTTAGTTAGTAGTCTCTTATGCTTATCATATATGTCTTTCTGGGCTATTTTGTACTATGACATTGGGCACATTATCTTAGTTTTACTATTTCATCCCGTTGTTTCTTGTGATTTTTAGTTCTATTTTGAGAGAACATCTTATATGTTGTAATCTTCTTTTTATGTACTCTAAACTCTTTGATTGATCATATCTTATGAGTTAGTGGTATGTTATTCCATATTTTGATTGTGACTGTGGTTTAATGGGATGTCTCTTTGTTCATCTATTTTGGTGCTTGCTATGTCGTTGTTTGTATCAATATGAGCCTATGGAGAAGACCTATGCTTTTTAAGCTCTTCTACCCCCTGTCTTTTTGATATGACAAAGGGGGAGAAATAGGTGAAACATATTGTTTTTATTGCTTATGTGTTCCTTTTATTGTCAATTAACTAAAATATCATGCGACTTGCTTAAGGATCATATAGTGTATATATGTGCGATGGTTATTTGTTGCTAGACTAACCATGCAAGAATATGTGAGCATGAATAGAGGGGGTGCAAGTCACATTGTTCAATTATGTATTCCCTTGCAATTCACAAGGCAAAGGTATAACTTATACTCTTTTCAATATGTTGAGGAATGGTTTGTCATTGTCAAAAAGGGGGAGAATGTTGACCTAGTCCATATTTTCATAATGACTTAACCATTCCATTCATATGTATCTATCTAATATTGATTCCAGGCATTAGGTACAAGAAAAGGATTGAATTTACAAAGCCCTAGCTTCTCAAAGTACAAGTCAAAAGTTATACAAGTGTGCAATTTGGGAAATCACTCCAAATCACCTTAGAATATTTTTGTAATCACTTGTATTGATGATATGACTTGTAACTAAGAGAAAATATCATATTCACTAAATTCCAAGGTTTGATCACTCAAAAATCATTTTGTAAAATTCATCGCATGCATTTTGTCGGTCGAGTTACAAACTTGACCGATCAATGGTGGATTTTATAAATAAGGTGAATCGGTCGAGTTATCACTTCACGGAACTCGATCGATTGACTATTCGGCCAAAGTTCATTTTTGAGTGTCACTGTAGATTTCCTCAGACAAAATCGACCGTTCATTTAAAAATCTACTTTTTAAGTAGTAGATCGGCCAAGTTATCTTTATTGAAACTCGGTCGAATACACTATACAAAAAACACACAAAAAGTGACTCCAACCATTGGAGAGTTGTTGGGACCCAAAATATATCCATTGCAAGTTGTGAAATGGCTATTGTTTTTCCCCAAGTGTTCCCACACTCAGAGGATCACCCCCAACTATGAATAGGACCCCTTGGAGTTCATTCCAAGTTTTTTCTTCCATGGAACTCTTGGTCCTAGTCTTAGTTGAGAGTGCAAATCTCCTTTGATCCCCTTTCTCTCTCTTGTATAAAGAATTTCATGAATATGAGTGAGTTAGTTTTGTTGGAAGAGAGATACCCAATGTTACCTTGTAAAGATCTCCACTTATCTGTTCCCAACCACCTTTCCTCAAAGAGAAAAGGAGTAAATATCTTCTCTATGTGAAGGTGAAGGAGATGTTCTTCTTCAAGGTTGAAGACATCTCCAAGTGAAGGAGAATGCCAAGGTTGAAAAATTCATAAGAGTGGATAATCCCTTCAAGGATAAAGACTTGTGATTTGAGTAGGTAAGTCCATGGTAATGGCTGAAGACTTCTAGCAAAGTGGATAAGTCCTTTGGTAGGTTGAAGACTCTTGCTTGGTGGATAAGACCTTGGATGTATGTGGCTAATCTTGTGTATCTTACAATGGAATATAAGGATACTCAGATTGGAAAGTCCTAGAGGTTATCCTCACTAGGTTAAGGACATACTTGCTCCTAGTTTGAAGAAGGAACCACACTAACCACAATGTCCAAGTGCTTGCTTCAATTTCTCTCATCCTTGCTATGGTTGCTTAGATATGTCTTCCAGCTGAGATTTATCTTTTGCTTTCAATTGATATAATTTGAATGTCTAATCTTTCTTGTGAGAATTTTGAAGCTCTAGTCGCCCCCCTCTAGAGCCCTTAGATCTAACACCTACCACTGGCGTATGGAAATAGGTGTAGTGTTAGTTAGGGATAGATGAGAATTTGGGAACTGATGGAGGAGATTCTATCAATGTGATTGAGGGAGACAAAAGAAATCGAACAAAGAAAAGAGGGCCCAAGTGAGCGCCATGTACATGGAGTCGAGGACAAGATCTGGGAGTCAGGAGCATGAAAGAAGGAGACGAATCATTCCCTGTGGGATCATGTCGAACACACCTAGAGAAGTTGGATTGTGAAAGATAGTTCCACATAGATACTAACCTGTGTGACCAAGAAAAACCATCAAAAACTTAGGCTAAAGGGGTGTGACATTATAATAAATCACATGAATAACTTAAGCTTGTATTTTCTCTTCTAAATTATTATTAGGAGTGCATTTGATGTCTATTTAGGGCCAAAATTGGTAGGTTAGCTAATTAGGATGTGACAAATCAGGATATAACATTAATTTCACAATTTGAAAGGGTTTAATATTATAATTTATTTTTTTATTGAACATCCATTCAATGTATTTCCCATTTTGTTAGTCATTTATGACACTGTAATATATACTAACACGATTCCTTTATCTTCAACTCCTAGGGATCGTATAGTGTTACACTAGAATTCATCCAATAATTTGAGTATACTTATATTGTAAACACCAAATGTTAAGGGTATTGATATATCCATGTAATAGTTGAATCCAAGTATTTCTAATGTACTTTCTATTCGGGGGAAAGTACTATGTGTTAACCTAATTAAATAGCATCCTATAGAAATGGAAGTTTCACAGATATGCTTAGATTTAAGTATATTACAATTCGTCTCATAAAGGCCTGAAGGGGAGAAACCAGAGGCGTAAGTTTGTATGAGGATGAAGAAGAGTGCTAAAGAAGGAGAAGACATGAAGGGAGAAATACTACCACTTAAGGAAAAACTAGGGAATCATAGCCCGATCATTGAATCACAACTACTGCAAGCATGAGCGCATCGATACCTTCAACCACGAGTATGAGCACCATTGTGCCTTCAACCGTGAGCACAAGGAACTTGGAGCTTCACCGGGAAGGAGGAGATGGAGAGGAAAAGAGATGATGATGAACGAGAAGAAATTGAGTTCAAAGCCCTAGCAAACCCAGAGACAATTGGACATAAGGAAGGAGAAGCAAAAATGACTGGGAGGAGCAATGGGCTGCAATTAGCGGTAAAATGAGTAGCAGCGGTGATGTGGGGGAGGAGATGGCTGAGGAGGAGATAGAAGAGGATAGGTAGAGTCAGGGGTGATTGGGGACATATGCATGGCCTCCAAGTTTAGAAATCTTGTCATTATTGGTGTATTTTGGGAAGTCTATGAAATGCTAGTGAAGGGATACCAAATTCTAGCCACTCAAGTTGAGAAATCACATGTTGGAAAGGGTGTGAGTGTATTGGATGCACATTTGCAGGTACAAATTCAAATTAGAGGGGATTGTAGCCAAGTTCCTTGTTCTTGCAAGTTGGCCAATTGTAGAGGAACATGGCACTTTCTTTCTCTTTAAACTCATGGGGTGTGGAGGAGATGAAAAGGAGAAGGAGAAGATGAGGAGGAGGAGGAACAGAACAGGAGTGGAATAAAGACTCAATCATTGTCCCTTTTTCATAAGAAAATGATCAACTATAGAAGAGAAATCATTAGATTTGACTTTCCTCCTCATGTAGAAGGTTGATATAAAGTTCCCTTTTATGGGAGGGACACTAAAATACACCAATCATGGGTGAGGCAAAGCAGTGCTTGCTTTCAGCATCAGGAATAGTGAGAACTCACACCTTCCATCCTACTTGATGCTTCCCTAGAGGGTACATGGAGATCACTGAATCTTCATCCAGCGCTACACCAACAGGCGGACTGGCCATTCTCAACTACTATCTGCACATGGAGAGCCGTCCAGGGGAGGAAGAAGAAGGTGAAAGAGGGAGGAGAAGAAGAAGATATAAGGCGACAACTAGGGCTATAAAGCACATGGAGAAGAGGGAAGAAGAGGAGAAGAAATATGGAAAACAAGGAACAAAGGAGGAGAAATGACACACATTACCAACAGTCCTTGCGGATGTAGTTTCAACATGAGGGTGTGATTGAGGAAGGAAGAGACTAACATCCACATTACTTTCTTAAGGAGGAACAAATTCAATGGCAATTAAATGTAAATAAAATGGATAAAAGGGAAAACTTCATGCAATGAAATGACTAGGTAAATGAAGACTGGTTGAGACCCTTAATTTAGGAGATGGTAGATTAGGCCTAGATGTAATCAAATGGATTATTAACTTAATATTTTGGTTATTGTAGCCACTTAGGGATATTTTAAGCATATTAAGATTGTAGGAGGCTATAACGATTCAAACACTCCCTAGTATAATACTAAAAGTTACAATATATGATGCATAAATTATATTTAATTTCTTTTTCTAAAAAAATTAAGGACTTAGATATATGAAATGTCTTGATTTATTCAAAAGATATATCCGAGTCATTTCTTTTATTGTTAAATATTTATAAATATATCTCTACCAAATTTTAGGGAGAGAGCATATTATACATCATGTCACCTAAATAAATTAGAGCCTTGAGATTTTAGGATAATCTAGACACCTTATTACATTCTACACATAAAATAAAGGCGCCAAATTAGTCATATCTCTAAATATATGTTAAATGTTAAATTATCATTTAAAATTAAATTGGTCACTTATTTTTGGTATATTTGAGCAAATAAATATTTTTATATAAAAGAACAAGACCTACAAATTGTGAATTATTACTTAAAATTTGGTCTGTTACAATTACAAACATATATTGATCCTAGGATCTAATATAAAAATCTTACTCACCATTTAACAACAAACCATGTGCATTCTCGTCAAAGTCCCATTTTCATGCATAAACTATCTAGAAGTAGTGGTTTATACAAAACAAGTTTGATGATGAAATTATCATCTCACAATATTAGAATATTGTTTACATAAAGAAATTTCTAATACTAGTCTGTTACTTACATCATATGAGAAAAACTCTAGGTCACACTACGACGGTCCTAGACTTTACAAAAAATCTCAAATTTAGCTCATTCTCTCATTTAAGATAAATTCTCAGTTAAAAACTCATTGTAATCAAAGTTTAATGTAACATCTTTATTCTTCTTTGTAAAAAGGGGTGATCAAATTTCATTTCAAAATAATCATATTTGAGTTCATACCACCATTAAATGCAAAAGCTGCTTGAATACATGTGGATTTTGATGAGGTAGGTGATTTCAGAAATTTAGGCCTCGTTAAGAATAATAAAAAACACTTTCATATTATATAAGACAAACAACATCAAAATATGAAGTTTTGAACCAATTTCACCCTAAATGGACACAACATGCTTTAGGGAAAAAGTTGGCAAAACATAATATTTAATGAAAATATATTTATTAACACAAGAATTGTGTTAAAAAGGTATGACAACGATCAATTGTAAAAAAAGATAGGTATCAAATTTCGAAATGAAATTTCATTTCCCCATATTTTCACATAAGTATCCACAACATAGATTTAAGTAGAGAAAAAACACGTCGAATGGGTTGGTTTTAGTTAAAATCATGCTAAAATGTCTAAGTTGGGGTTAGATCGATCACCTCCCATGTACTAAGTAGGTGAGTTCTAGAACTTATAAAATGTTACACCACAATTCTTCACAATTGAGATCACCACACATACCCTATCTCATAATCCTTCCATGGATCAACGGAGAGGAACGAAAAAGGAGAAAAAGTAAAAAACTTACTAAGATTCAATTTGATTTTCAGGAAGTACTGGGGATAGACCTATTTTTGGGAAGCCTTGCTAAAACCCACCCAAAAACCGTTCTCTACCTTCAATCATAGATGTTAAAGATTGACTGGTTGATTCGAGGTCTTTCAAAACCTTATTAAAGCTAAGATGGTCAACGAAGATACTTGGGAATCTTGTAGAAAGGTCCAAAATGGAATTTGATTTTTTAAATTGTATGGTTTGTATAGTCAACCAGCTTACAACTTAAAAGTAATGGACATTGTGCAGGACAAAGTCAGCCCACTATATGTAATGTTAATTTGATATTAGGGTTCTTCATAAATTCTCTCTATCTTCAAGAAAAGAAAAAAAAATGACAAGTCACCATCAAGTTACCAATAACAAAGAAAACATATCATATCAAGGCCACAAGTACACAAGAGTGACCATATAACATTAGCTTGATAACTTTCAGTGAAAGATGATAATGATAACATGAGAAACATAGTTAAGATCGATCTATTTAGTTCCCAATCCATATTGCTAATTGACCTCTACCGCTAATATCACTACTGAATCAGTTAAGTTTAGATCCTAATGATATTTTTCTTTTTGGCATTGGGTATGATTAAAAATACTTCTAAACAACACTTTCATATTGGAAAGATGAACCACAGATTAATGAGAGCTTGCAGATAAACCATTGTTGTCTGTTAGAAACCGACTTTAAAAACAACAGAACTTCCTACTACTGTGCAGTTAGCTATAGCTTCAGATAGTCATTAATGGGATGTTAAAAGTGATGTTGGAAACAAAAGGCATGTCTCTCTCTCCCTCTTACTGCACCGCACCAAGTTCATATTCCTAGCAGAATGTAGTAAACGATCATGATAGGTAGAGCGATGAGCATCCCAAATATGACCCTGCAAATAGTAGACGAATATTATCTGCAAATTGACGACAACATTTTGGAAGGCTTTCTCATTCTTCTTTTGAAAGTAATATATGGGGATGGAGGAGGCGTTACAGAAGAAGCAGAGAAAGGGAAAGTATAAAAAAGTGTGTCTTTTGATCCCCCCATCCTTAGTTTAACTGAGCAAACTCACACTATGTTGAATATGTTTGGATGGACGTTGTACTCCTTGGGAAAGACAAAAGGCACTATTCCTTGCGGGATTGTCGCCAGTGAGAGGAATGAAATAAATAAAAGGAATGAAAAAGATTATAGTAGGAAAAGAAAAGGACATCTGCTTTTTTAGTTTTCAAAAGTTTTGAGGAATGTATGGTCAAAAATCATCATGCAAGGGATGTACCTGAATGACGACAATGTGTAGGAGGATGCCTCAGATGCCGATGATGAGTGACGACGTGGCCATCAATGCCAAACTGGAAAGGAAGTTCACGGCCATGGATGATGTTGTGACGGAGTTGTCGTAGGCGATGATCCTTGGTTGCATGAGCATGAAAAGACTTGGGAACAGTAGGAGGAAGAGACTGTTATTAATGCGACGAAGATGGGGGGTTTGGATTCTCTCTAAGAAAAGAATAGAATCTGACGAAATAGAAGATGCTTAAAAAATTGGTAGAGATGTGAATCACAAAAGGCACTCCTCACTCATCTAGGCTGAACATGGGCGCCATCCCCACTCCTGTGTCCGATAGGATTGAAATGGAACAAGAAAAGATCGCAGGCATCTCAATGCCCCACCTGAACAGGAAAAATGCAACTAAAAAAAGGCGCCAACTTTCTCTAATATAAAATAACATAAACAAAAGCACAACAAAGTCTATAAGATCAATATACCTTCAACCATTTGATGACACCCATCTTTGCATGGCTATTACTAATTTGACGGGATGTAGGCGGACATAAATTGACATCACTATCAAATTCAAATAAGATAGAACATTGGTCTTGCACTACCCCTATAGTTGAGAAACTATATGTTGGTAACTCTACTTATACTCCATCTTTTCCCAACATCACATGCATGTGTAACATAATTGGTCATCATTACTATAACAAGTCCATTCCTACTACTAAGTAACAAAAATCAACAAACTTCTATTGGATGTTAGACTCGGGTGTAAGGACCCTGACCTTCATTTTGGGCTTACCATGTTTTTTTTACTAAACCTTGCGCTTGGTTGCTTGCTAATCACCTTTAGTGGTGATTAGGGTTTGCTTATGTTTTCTTGAGAGTTGGAGGTGCTACTTGCTAAATAACCTAAGTTAGGGTTGAAAAGCAAGTTTGCCACCTTGAGATATATCTTTCTCTCTTTTTGCTTCCTCTAGGGTTGATAGGAAGGTTTGGGCTCGTGCCTTGAGTTGTCTTGGGCTTGGTTGATCTCTTTTGGGCCTTGTTTTCCCTTGTTTGGGCCTTGCCTTGCTTGGTTGAGCCCTGTATCGGGCAAGGATGCCTTGTGTCAGCCATGGGGTATCGCCCATGGGTGTGTCCGCCAAGGTGGTGGTGGTGTGTTAGCCTTTGACCTTGTTTGACCTCCTTGCTTTGGTTGTGTCACCCTAGCTTGGACATGTGGCCAAACCTTGGTTGAGTGGTGGCATGGCATGTGCAGGAGGTTTGCAAGGTGGTAAAATGTATGGACAAGTGTCCCTTGGTAAGGTGACACCTTGCCTTGGTTTAACCTTGACCCTCATCTATATATGCCTTGCCTTTCTTTTCCTTGGGAACCCTTTAGCTCTTTTGTTGCTCTTCCCTCCTTGTGTGCATGACACACCTTCGTTGGAAATCTTGGTGGTCGATCCTTTCCCCTTGGTGGAGATATCTTCTTCTTTCTCTAGCTTGGTGGCCAAACCCTAGGTGGGTCTTGTTCTTTGGTAATCATCTTCCCTCTCTCCTTAGCATCTTATTATCCATCTTGGCTACCCTTAGACCATGGTGGTTATGGTTCTTGTTCCTTTCTCTTAAGGTGGCCGAAAGTGGTGTGCTTGGAGCTAGGAGCTTGAAGCCCAGAACTTTGGATCTTGAGGAGTTTGCTTAAGGCGGGTTACATAACTTCTAACCCTAGCTATGATACCTTCTCTATGTTGCATGATTCATATATGTTGATGATTGACCATTGTATGTTATGTTTCTTGCTCTAGCATATGTTGTTGATCTTATGGATATAGTGAGCATGATGTTTTTGATGTTGTTGATTGTTTATATGCATGTACACCTAGTTGGTCGAACCATAGTTTGGGGTTTTCTTTTGTAGCAATACCCCTTTCTCTCCTTGGTTTATGAGAAGTGAGTTTGAGCTCTAGTGATGTAGGCAATACCCCTCTCTCATTTAAATTGAGAGGTGAGCTTATATTCAAGTTGCTTGGGCAACACCCTCCTCTCACCATGGATTTGAGAGGTGAGTTGTCAGATATGTGTTGACCTATGTTGAGGGTTGGTCCTTGTGGTTGCCTAATTTGTGATAGAGGTTGTGCAAAACCCCTCTCTCTTGGTTGTTGAGAGGTGAGTCGATCTTCTTGATTAATTAGGGTTTGGTGCCCTTATGCTTGATGTCGAAGATGACCATGTTGGGTTGTGCCTTGCACGATATGACCTTGGAGTAGTGTTTCCCGATAGCCTTGTCTTGGGTTGTACCCTTAACTGTTACACATTATATCTTGTGCTCTGAATGATACATCTTGAGGTAAGGTTGCCTGATACCCCTACCTTGTGTTGAGTTTGGTCGATACCCTTTGTAGAGTTGGAGCTTGGGCGATACACCTTGATGTGTGCTCTTCACGACACACCTTATGATGGGTCTTGGCAGTATGAAGTAGTCTTGTGGTGCCCGAGATGATGGTGGTTTAGAGACCCCTAGTAGTGTTCGTCGATATGCTAGATGAGTAGGCAGCATGTCCATATCGAGGCAGTCACATTTGCTTCGGAAGATATGCTCTTCAGGCACTTGAACCCGCTTGGATCACAGCTAGACAAATGGAAGTTGGTCGAAGAGCAATGACGCGATATGCACGCTATGGTGGAAAAATATGGGTACGTATATTCCCTGACAAACCTGTTACATCCCTATATGGTATCTTGGACGACATGGGTGCCCTGGCCGATACGGATGACCCTTGAACGACATGGAGATGTTTGAATAGAGGTGCCTTCGGCATTATACCCTTTGTTTGATATGGTCAATGTTGAGGGTTAGTCGATAGAGGAACCCTAACCCTAACCCCAGTTCGTGTGCACGATAGGCTTTTGGTCGAAAGCCCCTACTGATGATGCACGATCCATCCTTATATCTGGTTGCACGATCCATCCTTATATCTGGTTGCCCGACACCTTGTGAGCTGGATGCACGATAGGTTGAAGCATGGTTGGTCGACATGATGGCACAAGTGCTCTAGGGGTTGGAACCCTAGCCAAAACACCCTTTGGTGAGGGTTGGCACAGATCGCCATACCTATACTAAGGGTTGTCGGAGCTTTAATGAGGGTTTTGATAACTCAGAATGTTTATAGTTGATGGTAGTCTGTTAATAATGATAATACAAGTGATATGATGTTACCACCTTGAATTCTACAGCTATGATAATGAGATAAGATGATAGGTTGTGAACCAGGTATTTTGGAAAGAAATGATATTGCTACACATGTTAATGTGACACGTATATATGGTCACAAGTATATGGTGTAATATATATACTCATGATTGACAATAATACTATGAATGATAAAGCTTATAATCATGGATGTTGCTCTATACTAGATAGTATAATAATCCTGTTAATCCATGATGGTTTAAGTTATCTCTCTGAATGCGTATACTAACCATGCAGGTATACTATGTGGATTCATAGTCTGGTGAGAGCTATGAGAAATATGTGCTTTGACTAGCCCAATGAGATGATAATCCTTACTAAAGAGATAATAGGTTAATAGTTCTGAGGACCTGATAAAGGTTGAGTTCCTAGTTGAGATGTTATCCTCTGATGATGTGTTAAGGGATGCATTCCCAGAATGTTGATGCATGATATGATGCCTTGAGGGGCAGTGGTTGTTATAATAAGGGATTGAGGTCCCAGGACAATATGATGATGACATTGATGACGTAATTCTATAAGGCTATGTTTATACTTTGGTTGCCTCAATAATTGGCTTAAAATATACTAATTAATTATAGATAAACATATCACGTCGTTTGCCTTGGCCATAGATCCATCATCATCAGAATTTGGTGATGGTGAAACAGGTTTATCCTGCAGGATTACCTGGAGTGCATATTGTTGAATATGTGAGGTTTCCCCTAGCCTAAAATAGGAGGGTTTGAGTGCAACTTTGGTTGGAGACGCAGGATATGTGGAGCATGGTGAACAGACCCATGGCTCAGGATATGTGATGACAAGCATGATGCGTTCATGGCTCGGATGTTTATATGGGTATCTTGCAGAGATAACCCAGAGGCTGAGGCCCTATAAGCATGAGACTACGGTCTTGCTTGATGATTCGTGTACTGACCACAGGAAGGTGAGGTCATGGAGTCTGGATCTCCTTAGACCTTGTGTGGCACCGGATTGGGCTTCACACCCAATGGTTGGATTTGAGCAGGGAAGGCTCACTTCTCAGGGCATAATAAAGTGTAATCCATCCGAATAGTATATCTTGCTTAGAGAAAAATATAGAACATTGATTGAGGCCTTGCTTATAGTAAACTAGTTGAACTATGCAGTTGTGTGTACGATCCTTATATCTTGTAATAAGTTCTTATAAAGCTTATCTTGTCAATAATGTTCCATAAAGAAATACTTGGTTATACGCCTCCCGGATATCTTGGTAAGGTTGATGGTAATAATAGCCTTGCTTAGTATGTTGCTCTTGCTATACACTTTATCAGTTATCTACTATTTTTTCTTTAACCTTCTGAGGTTTTATAGTTTCGGTGGGGAGTTATGTTTCTCGTTGGGACTGTGTGTCTCACCCCGTTGGTTTACACCCTCTTTAGGTGATCACTCTAGACGTGGTGGTAGTTGTGAGGTTGCGGCCGAGCAGCAAGAAGAGCAGTAGAAGGCAAGAGATGGACATGCTGCTATTTTGATGGTTTTGTAGTAGAGTCCTAGAGTCATCTCTACACTCTCAGGTCCTCGGAGGTGTTTGACGATGTTTCACGATGTCTAGCTGTTGTAATTTTTGTATAATCCTGTTGTTGGTCGTACGTGGACATTATGTATATATAAATAGGTGATGAACTCTGGTGCTGATGGTACAGATGGCTCCAATAAGCGGTGAACATATATCAAAGCCTGTAAATATTTTTATAACATACTTTCTCTGCAGGATCTGAATTTAAAAGTTCCCTTGAGTATGCTTTCCACAATCAGTTTTAAGTAACCCGTGTTTTCGATAATATGCTGGTTTTGCATGTTTTCGCGTGTCATCTCGTTGTCTGGGTGATGGTAGGGTGTCACAATTGGTTTGGTATCAGAGCCCTAGGTTCACTGAGTCTACAGGGATCTAGGACTAGGTTTGTGTTTGTTCTTATGAGTTTTCCAGATCTTCTTACAATAACCTTCTACTCTCAGCAGAAGATAAAGCTTAAAGATGTCTGGAAACTATGAAGAACATGTTGCCGAGAGCAGCGATGCTGCATCAATTGATGGAGCAGGAGGGTAGGCACATGAAGATCAGGTGCCTGAGGTTCCCCAACTTGACCCAGCCATTCTCAAAAACCCTGCCTACCAACAACTTATGGGGCAGTTGATGGATACGATGAATCACATGGTGGAAAGGTTGCCAGTGCCTCAGCCAAGAGCATAGGCTCGCCATAGTGAAACATTGGGTATTGGGAAGACCTTTGAGCAGCTTCATCGAGTCGGGGCTACGGTTTATTCTGGAACGGATGATCCAACGGATGATGATCTGTGGCTGACAAGTCTCGAGAAGGCCTTCCAGATCCTCGACATCCCCGAAGTGGATAAAGTCAAGCACGTTATCTACCTTTTGAAGGGTAGTGCTGGCCACTGGTGGGCCATTGAGGAGGAGAAGCGACCCAGTGAGGAGATCGATTTGGAGGTTTTCTAGAAAGAGTTCATCAGCAGATACTTCCTGAAGACATATCTGGATGAGAAGATCAACCAGTTTGAAAATCTACACCAAAGATCGATGAGCATCATCGAGTATGAAGCCAAGTTCATGGATTTGTTGAGGTTTTGTCCTCACATGGCGGTGATAGATGATGAGTGAATCAGGCGGTTTGAGAAAGGTTTGAGTGTTTAGAAGTCGACTCATGTTGATGCCTTAGAGAATCGAGAGCAGTTTTCCATGTTCGTGGAGTTCGTATGTGTGACGATCGTCTCGTGAAAACATGATTAACTAATGCGGAAGTTGTAAACTCTACGGAAGCGATTGTTTAACTGGAAGCGGAATAATGAAAAATCACTAGAAATTAAAACTTTTTAAGAAAAGATCCTTAAACCATAAAACTTCTTTATAAGAAATAGGATAAACAGTTTACATCATGTTTTAACATTACATCTCTATGGAATCACCTCTCGAGTGATTACATGCATCCATTTTCCTGTTATCTGTACAAGGCAAAATACAACAAAATCTCGAGGCTTAAATCCAAAAACCTTAGACCTACTGACTCCTAAGACCTGAGAGTACAGAGACGACATAAGACATGCTATCTACAAGACTAGACAGTCAGTATCTCCACCTGAGATTCACTGCTGCCCCTGATGCTGTTGTTGCTGTTGTTGCTCATTCTTAAATGGATTCCTTCTTCCTCGGCGTCTACCTAAAAAGTAGAATCCCATGGGGGTGAGACAATTGAACAATTGTCCCAGCGAGAGTTATAACTCTCCTCCAGAAGCTTTGTTATTGCAATAAGTAATAACATTAAGCAGTATGATTATTAACATTTAACAACAGGTTTAATGTCAGTAAAACAACATTTCAATTATAATCTAATTGGATATCAAAGAATATCTCATTAAAGAATATGAAGAACATATCTAAACTATGTAACATCAAACATTTGTTTCTCATAGTTCAACCTAACCAATTATGCTACACGGCTGATTATATTTTTCAAACATTATTATGTCCTATGGAGATGAGGTATACCACTCATACTCCAACCGACCATTTATAAAAATCGCATTGGTACCATACATAGGTCATCAAAAGAGTTGGATTCTTATGACCTCATCTTCCTCAGTCAGTAAGAGGATTTACTTGCAGGACATCTTGTGTCTCTGTTGTAGTAGCTATCCAGGGTATTCTAGAAACTTTGCTATAGAGTTACAGTGGAGTTCTGAACTCTCATCGTCATCGAAAGATTTCTTGTTTATCTCTCATCGATGCGGAATTAGTAATTTCTTCGGGAGATTTGTGGTACATCACCCGGTATGAATATATAGTGAAGGGTTGAAAGATTAAAGTACATCTACATCAATTCCTACACTAGGACGTAAGGATATTCGCGTCCATATACCCCCATATACTCAAAAGTATATGCTCCAGGAGTTCCCTTAGGAAAACTTGTTTCACCATCATTTGGTCTCTGACAATGATGGATCTATGGTCAGGGCCCTACATGGTATGATTATACTTGATTAGTTAGGTACATTTCAGTATTCTTTTATTATCAAGCATGTTTCCAAACATAAACAATTAAAACATCTGCTATAGAAGAAGAATACTAAATGTATCAAGTTTATTTCATAACAATTATCATTTCATAACCATCTCATCATTATGGTTCAATAACAGGGGTGTTCAAACCCTTAAATCATCATAAGTCATCTAATAGCATGACCTTAATTGTAACAATGTAAATATTACTCAAGGCTCTTACAACCCATCATTCTCATATGTTGTCTCTTAAACCAGGCAACATAGTATAGCATTATTCATAAAGCTTATAAAATGCTTTTGATGAATAAAACATCATAACCCTTGCCTAGCTAGGATTACCTTTTTGCTAGCAACCTGCATGATTAGCATAATCGAAGACATGCATATATAACAATATCAGCACAATACCAATTCTTTTCAATCTATTCATAGAACACCACGGCCGTGCCACCTTGCACGGTCGTACAAAGTAAAGCTACTGCGGTCGTGATCCTTAGCACGGGCGTGCTGAGAATCAACATATCACCATTGATTTCTAGGGTTTGGATTAAATCACTTCAACCTAGGGTTATTGAACCTCTTAGCTCACAAGGCATAACGATTCCTCATATTACAACTTGTAGTTAGGGTTTCATACCCAAAGGCATAACCCTGAATTACTCCATTTATCAGATCACCCTAAATTAGGGTTTACTAGTCACTTCATAGTGAATTGAACTCATGGCATCATTATGTATGAAAATTATCATCATTGATGCCCTCAAAATAGTTTAAGATTCATTAAACATCATAATTAGGGTTTCTATGATCTCACCTTGATGGATCATATCCTAATCATGTACATTCTTACATATTGAAGGTATGTTACTTGATTCACATTCATATTAGGAGCCTTCTCTCTCCTCTCACTACTAGATGATGTTTACATCACTCTAGGTTAGATTAGGTCAAGTCATCTTTGATTTACATAGATTAAGACATCCCATTATAATCATTAGGGTTTACTTGATCAAGGGTTGTTATCTACTTGAACCCTTCAAGGGTACTTTGGTAATGTTCAGCATTAACCATAACATGGGTCAAGCTACTAATTACTTAGTCCCTTAATATCTTTAGGTGTCATTAGGGTTTAGGTTAAACAACCATTGAACCATCTAAGCCTTCAAAGCATTAAGCAATCTTAACCCTAAAAGTCCCCAAACGTTTTCACACTTCAACCTCCAAACGGTCTTAAGACCGTTTGGAAGAGTTGACCATTTGGTTAGGGTTGACTTCAAGACCGCATGACACTCAAGACCGTTTTCCCTTAAATGGTCTTGAAACCATTTCATCATGTTGACCGTTTGGACATGGTTGACTTTGAAACTGATTGAACAAATCACCATTGAAACCACATGACCTTAAACGGTTTGGAAACTGCATGAGTCCAAACGGTTTTGAAACCGTATGAGCCCAAATGGTCTTGAGACTGTTTTCCCCCAAACGGTCTTGAGACTGTTTGTTCCAAATGTCTCAAAACCGCATGGACCAAGAAAGTGCATCAACACTTACAATCGATTAGGGTTTTCAAGGTTGAACCCTTCACTTGACCTCATATATGTTAACCACTTATCAATTGAGCTAACTAGGATTATCCTTAACCCATTGAACACTCAATTGACCTTCAATTGATAGCCAAATAGGGTTGGAACCAATTGAATTAGGGTTTATAATCGATCAACCATCAATGTCCATCAACATGAGTCTAAATGAAGTTGAACCCATCAATTAACATTCAATTGGGCCATGACTTGGCCCAAACAGTCTTAGGATCATTTTGACATCCTCCAAACGGTCTTGAGACCGTTTTCCCAAAGTCTCATCAAAATCTAAGTCAACTAATTAAGGTTTGGATCATTGGATTGATCACCAAATCAGCAATTGACTACACTTTAACTTAGTAACATTGGATCATCAATTGCTTAACCATACTCACCCCTAGACCTCCAAACGGTCTTGGGTGACCTCCAAACGGTCTTGAGACCATTTGGATGAGCTCCAAACGGTCTTGAGACCGTTTGGCTCATCCAACCCTTGGATTCAAGTGAAATTCTATCAAGGATTGGTCTATCGAGTTGATCAACAAATCAGCACTTAATTGTAATATGATTTGGTACCTTTGGACCTTCAATTGGTCAACTATACTTAACCCCAGACCTCCAAACGGTCTTGGGTGATTCCCAAATGGTCTTGAGACCGTTTGGGTGATCCCCAAACGGTTTTGAAACCGTTTGGGCCAATCAACCCAAAACATCATCTCATTCACTTGCAAAATCAACATTTAGCCGATTAGGGTTCATACCACATCTTTGGATCTTCAAACACATATCCATACTTCACCCTAGACCTCCAAACGGTCTTGGGTGACCCCCAAACGGTCTTGAGACCGTTTGGGCTAATCAACCCAAAATCTCAAATTAACTCATTGGAATTTCAACACTAATTTCAATTAGGGTTTTCCCAATTGATTAGCCTTCAACTCATGATTCCTTGAGAATTAACCCCTCAAATTTGGTGAGTTATTAACCAACATAATTAGGAACAGTAATCTCAAACGGTCAACGCTTGGTCAATGCACTCAAATGGTTTTGAAACCGTTTTCCCAAAAAGTTCAATTAATCAATCTAACCAATCAGCACTTAATCCATTTAGGTTTATCTAATTGATTAGCCTTCAACTCTAGATTCCTTTGGAGTTAACCCATAAAATTTGGTGGGTTATTAACTAACATACTTATGAACAGAAATCCCAAACGGTCAACGCTTGGTCAACTCACTCAAACGGTTTTGAAACCGTTTTCCCAAAAAGGTCAAGTTAATCAGGTTGAAAATCAGCACTTAATCCAATTAGGTTTACCTAATTGATTAGCCTTTAACACATGATTCCTTGGGAGTAAATCCCTAAAATTTGGAGCGTTATTAACATACATAATTATGAACAGAAATTGCAAACGGTCAATGCTTGGTCAACTCAACCAAATGGTCTTGGAGACCGTTTTCTCCAACCGATCTTGTGAAACCGTTTGCCCTTCAAACGATTTTGCAAACCGTTTGCCCCAAACCGTTTGGCCAAAAAGGGGGGGAGGGGCAAGACCGTTTGATAAAGTAACATTGGTAATCACGCCCATCTTCTTCTACCTCCAGATCAAGGTCTGTTCTTCATGGTTTTTGTTTCAAGAAAGCAAGGAAGGATGGGGGAAAGAAGAACAAACTACTTTTGCAAGAAAAAAAAGATGTATAACAAAGTTTAAGGGTTTAGAGTTATAAAACCCACCTTAGAACCAGCTCTAGAGCTCCAAGCTTTGAAGCTTTAATGGTGTCTTGAGATCCACAGGTCATCCAAGGTTTCTTCTTTGAGAAATCATTGGAAAGGATGGCTAGAAAGAAGAACTAAGTAAGAAAAACTAGCAAACCAACCTTGCAACATGATTTCCTCCATGAATTCGAGCAAGATGATGATCAAAGCTTACCCAAAACTGCTTTTCCGTTCTCCTCTTATCTAGAGCTCTGTCCTAAGTCGGTCTAAGCAAGGGGATAAGAAGGGAAGTGAAGGAAACGATCCTTGCTAAGTGAGAAAAGGTGTATATATACTTTGGGTGAAATCCCAACATAAGGACAACTTGTTTCTCCATTTCTCATCTAGGTCCTTCCCTTCTTCTAAGCCACATTTCTCCCTTCCATACTTAATCAAAACTCATCTTAAACCCAAGGTCTAAAGGTGAAGAAAGCCAACTTCTTACTAAGTTGCACATATAGAAGGGTTATTAGGCTTATAACTTGATTATTTAGTTACTAGGGTTATCCTTCTTATTTGTTAATTCAAATGAAGCACCCCCTTTATCATCTTTACTCTAATTGATGCCAAGAGTCCTAAAAGATATTCTAGAAGTTATATTTTACATGTTGCACCCCATGTTTTGGGTAAATTGCACTTTACACCAAAACTAGGGTTTAAAGCACAAGGATTGCTCCACAAGCTATCTTTTGGTGCCCAAGCTTGGAGAATCCATAATACTTCATCAAATTCATATTATGATGTATTATCATCATAGGAACATCTAAACATGTGCAATTTGCAAGTTAACCCCTCTAATTGGGTAATTTGCACATAAGTCCACTTTTAACAAAACAATATTACAATATTGTTTAAAAGGACAGAAAGGGAAATATATATTCCTCAGGAGCTTTAATTACATTATCAACAGATAACCACAAGAATTTAATCACATGATTAAGAAAAACACTTGGGGTTAGTTCATAACCCAGGTCAGGGATGTTACAGTATGTAGGATTGAACGATCTGTCAGGGAGAAAAAGGAATCCATGACCAGGAAAAGGCATGTTCAGTTCTAGGGACAGAGATCTGGTGGCTTCAAGAAGATAAGCTTTTTAGCACCTTTTGTGATGCAGAGTTCTCGCGTACCATCTCAGTGGTCTCTGAGTAAGGGAAGAGGTTATGTTTCTTCACCGTCGAAGGTGCATAGTATATCTTGTGTGGTAGTAATAGGGCCATCTAGACCGCAGATAGAAGGCAGGTCATGTTATCACTATGGACAGACTGGGCATTTAAAGTCAAATTGCCCAAGAAGAGACGTTGAGGTAACACAACAGCTGAGACATAGTCAACAAGACAGCAAGCAACCCAGTGGTACCAGAGGGTGAGGACGCGGTTAAGCGTCGCAAGCGGGATCGTCTGCTCAAGGAAGCAGAGGACGTGGACAATAAGCAACAGCTCGATTCTATGCTATGAGTCAGTTGCAGGTGTTAGTCAACCCGCGAGTGGTGACTGGTCAGATGGAGTTATTACATTCTGGTTTTTCTTCTTCTTGCTTTATATCTATTTTTGTTGACCTGGGTGCTACACACTCTTTTATCGCACATAGTCTGCTTGATAGTTGTCATTTACCTATTAGTTGTAAGAAAGATAGCTTGTTGTTAGAAACCCCACTCGATGGTTCCTCGATGCTTCGAGAGGAGTGTCCATCTTGTGTCTTATCTTTTTTGGGACACAGTATACAAGTGGACCTTATGCCACTTGATATGCATGGATTCGATGTGATCATTGGGATGGATACCTAAGAGAAGTATAGGGTTGTGTTGGACTGTGGTTCCACGAAGGTAGTGTTTGTTGACGGTCGAGAGAAGTGGATCTTTCAAGGAGATAGGAATATTCGTTCGATATCTCTAGTGTCAGTGATGGTGGCAGAAAAGTTATAACAGCAAGGTTGTAAAGTATTCTTAGCTCATGTTGTAGATACCAAGGCAAAAGGTCTTAGACTTGAGGAGGTGATGGTTGACTGAGAGTTTGCGAATGTATTTCCTAATGAGTTCCCTGGTGTTCCCCCACCTTGAGAGATTGATTTTGAGATCAGTTTAGTACCAGGAACGCAGCCTGTTGCACAAACACCATATAGGATGGCTCCAGCAGAGATGGCAGAGTTGAAGAAGCAGTTATAGGAGTTGTTGGAGAAAGGTTTCATCCAGCTGAGCACGTCCCCTTGGGGTGCTCCAGTGCTCTTCGTTAAGAAGAAGGACGGGTCGATGTGGTTATGTATATATTATCGGCAGTTGAACAAAGTCACGATCAAGAACAAGTACCCGTTGCCAAGGATAGATGATCTGTTCGATCAGTTGCGTGGTGGCACAGTGTTCTCAAAGATCGATCTACGGTCTGGATATCACCATTTGAGGATTAAGGTAGATGACATACCAAAATCAGCATTTAGGATGAGGTATGGTCACTTTGACTTGGTGGTTATGCCATTTGGGCTAACCAATGCACCTGCTACTTTCATGGATCTGATGAACTGAGTGTTCCGTCCGTTTCTAGATCAGTTTGTTGTAGTTTTCATAGATGACATCTTAATCTATAGTCAGAACATTCAAGAGCATGAACAACATCTTCGACAAGTGTTGACTCTCCTTCGCCAACACCAGTTATATGCCAAGTTTAGTAAGTGTGAGTTTTTGTTGATTGAAGTGACTTTCTTAGGTCATGTGATATCTACAGAAGGAGTCAGAGTGGACCCCAAGAAGGTGGAATCAGTGGCAGATTGGAAACAACCAAAAATGCTGACAAAAGTTTGTAGTTTTCTGGGTTTGGTAGGATATTACCACAGGTTTATCAAGGACTTCAGTGCAATCGCGTTGCTGATGACATAGTTGACCAGGAAGGATGTACCTTTTATATGGGATGATCGTTGTAACATCCCTGACCTGGGTTATGCTTTAACCCTAGGTGTTTTGATTACAAAAGATGATTATATGCTTAATCTTATCTTATGAAAAGTGATTAGGGCTCATGAGGAACTTATGTTTCAATTTTGGTCATGTTTGAACAATGTTGAAGCAATGTTTGCTTATTTTGGACTAAAGTGCAAATTACCCAAGTTGAGGGGTTAAATTGCAAATGTTGCATGATAAGATGTTTCTATGATGTTGAGACATCATAAGAATGAATATGATGTAGTGTTATGGTTTCCACAAGCTTGGACACCAAGATTAAGCTTGTACAGCAATCCTTGTGCATTAAAACCTAGTTTTGAAGTAAAGTGGAATTTACCCAAAATCCAGGGTTCAATATGCAAATTACCACTTCAATAAGGTCCTTAATATTTCTTGGCATTAGGTAGAGAAAATAAAATGAGAGGTGCATCTCATTTGAATTAAGTTGGAGGAGAGAGAATCTTGATATTAAAATAATCAAGATTTAATCCTAATTGAAACCCTAATTCAATTTAGGGAAAAAATGAATGTATTAATTAAAGGGCCTTCAACCAAAATGTTATTGGTTTATTTTGAATAAGTATGTACGTTCTTTTGCCAAGATAAGGAACGAAAATATCTAAAGGAGGTGAAACTCCACTCACTTTATTATCAAGGAAAGTAATTTCCACTCACATATGGGATATTAATATAATAAGAATTAAGGTGCTTATTTTCTTTTCCCTTAATTCATGGATAATGGAAGGGATTTCGGTGGGGATAGAGATGCCCTTGCATGCAATAAAACCAAGGAGGAAGAGGTGGTACTATTTTTGGAATTAAATGCATTTTAATAAGGCATTTTCTCTCTGATCAATTTCCTTATAAAAGTGCCATTTCCAAGCCCAAACCAAGGCCTTTTTCGGATTTCTTTCTTCCCCTTGCTTGCAAAACCAACCAAGGAGCTAGAGAGGAGCAGGGAGCACGTACCCAACCTGTTGGTAAGCCCTTGACCTTCGTTCTCCTTGATTTCATGGTGGAAATCGAAAATAAATTATGGATTCCTTCTTAATTCGATCTCCTCTTCAACCCTTGCCAACTTTTACAATCAAAAGCTTGAGGACGAGCCTAGGGGGAGTTGCAAGAGCTTCATCCACCATTAATGGCGTGAGAGTGGAGCTTTGGATCTCAATTGGAGGCGGTTTTTATAACTTCAACCCTTAAACATTGCTATTGCATCAATTCTCTATGCTTTGTTGATTGATTTCTTCAATTTGATACACTTCTGTTTCTTTGCTGCAATTTCCATCAAGAACAGTTGTTGTTCTTGGTTGTTCGAAGGAAGGGGATGATGACATCATCCTAGATGCTTATCCAAAGAAAAGTACCAAGCCAAACGGTTTTGATAGCTTTTCCAAATCGTTTTAATTTGATTGTCTATGCGGTTTCAGCAAACCGTTTAAAGGCAAACGGTTTGAAATCGTTTGGGAGCAAACGGTTTTAAGACCATTTGAGATGGTTTACCAATCATTGACCGTTTGGGAATTTTGTTCCTAATTATGTAGGCTAATGACCCACCAAATTTGAGGGGTTAAATCCAAAGGAATCGTAGGTTGAAGGCCGATCAATTAGGCAAATCGAATTGAATTAAATGCTGATTTTCAACCTCATTAACTTGACCTGTTTCGGAAAACGGTTTCAAAACCGTTTGAGTGAGTTGACCAAGCGTTGACTGTTTGGGATTCCTGTTCATAAATATGTTGGTTGATGACCCTTCAAATTTTATGGATTAACTCCCAAGTAATCGTGAGTTGAAGGCTAATCAATTAGGGAAACCTAATTGGATTAAGTGGTGATTATCAATCTGATTTAATTGAACTTTTTGGGCAAACGGTCTCAAGACCGTTTGAGTGCATTGAACAAGGGTTTACCGTTTGGTATTACTGTTCCTAATGATGTGTTATAATGACTCACCAAATTTTATGGATTAATTCCCAAGGAATCGTGAGTTGAAGGTTATTCAATTGGGCAAACCCTAATTGACAATAGTGCTGAAATTCCAATGAGTTAATTGGAGATTTTGGGTTGATTAGCCCAAACGGTTTCAAGACCGTTTGGAGGTCATCCAAACGACCTCAAGACCGTTTGGGGGTCACCCCAAGACCGTTTGGAGGTCTGGGGTCAAGTATAGTTGACCAATTGAAGGTCTAAAGGTACCAAATCATATTGCAATTAAGTGTTGATTTGTTGATCAACTCGATAGACCAATCCTTGATGATTTTTCACGAGAATCCAAAGGTTGGATGGGCCAAACGGTCTCAAGACCGTTTGGAGCTCATCCAAACGGTCTCAAGACCGTTTGGTGGACACCCAAGACCGTTTAGAGGTCTAGGGTTGAGTATGGTTAAGTATATGAAGGTCTAAAGATACCAAGTGGATTTGCAATAAATTGCTGATTTGGTGATCAATCCAATGATCCAAACCTTAATTGGATGGCTTGGATTTGACTGATTTGATGGGAAAACGGTCTCAAGACCGTTTGGAGGTCATCCAAACGACCTCAAGACCGTTTGGGGTCAGGTCATACCCAATTTGAATGATGGTTCAATAGTTTCAATGTAACCAATCTTGCATTGATTAGTGTTGATGAATCATTGATTCCAAACCCTAATTCAATTGAACCAAACCCTATATGATGACCAATTGGGGGTCAATTGAGGGTCAAATCAGTTGAAGGTTGACCTATTAAACTCAATTGAAGTATGAGTATAGGTCTAATTGATGATAGGCTCCATGAATTCAATGATTGAAGGAATCAACATTGAAACCCCTAATTCAATTGGATACCTTAGGTAATGGAGGTCCAATGTGATTGAATCTTTGGGAATTAAGATGATGAATGATCTATTGATCCAATAATGATTAGTAATGATAATCCATAAAGGTACAATGGTTGAAATCCTAATAGTACCTAAGTGCTTAAGTGTCAATTAAAGGATGAATCCCTAATTGCTTATAGGACTAAGGACTTGATACACTATGTTAATCATAGTTGTATGTTTTTGATTGAAGGGTTGATGTGACCTAATCAAGTTCAGAAGATGATAGCATGAAGTTCATACATGAATAGGATTCATGAGGTGATTAAGGGTATGATCCTTAAGTAAAGAGATCATGAAACCCTAACCAGGAACATAAACCCTAATTGACAGGGCTATTGAACTCTAACCCTGATTGGGATGAATAGTGAAGCCTAACCCTATTGAGGGAATAAAGGTGTTACTATTGTATTACATGAAGTAATATGTTATGTTGCCTAGTGAGAGGTGACAAGGTGTTTTATGGGCCTTATGAGCTATGAGGATGGTTGTTGCCTAGTGAGAGGTAATAAAAAGTTTTAAAGGTTATACAGGATTGGCTAACTCCCAATACCTGGAATAATAACACAGGATTGGCTAACTCCCAATACCTGGAATGCACAAGATTGGTTAACTCCCAATACCTGGAATAATAACACAGGATTGGCTAACTCCCAATACCTGGAATGCACAGGATTGACATAGATCAATACCTAGAATAATAACACAGGATTGGCTAACTCCCAATATCTGGAATGCACAGGATTGACATAGATCAATACCTGGAATAATAACACAGGATTGGCTAACTCCCAATACTTGGAATGCACAGGATTGGTTAACTCCCAATACCTGGAATAATAACACAGGATTGGCTAGCTCCCAATACCTGCAATGCACAGGATTGGTTAACTCCCAATACCTGGAATAATAACACAGGATTGGCTAACTCCCAATACCTGGAATGCACAGGATTGACATAGATCAATACCTGGAATAATAACATAGGATTGGCTAACTACCAATACCTGGAATGCACAGGATTGGTTAACTCCCAATACCTGGAATAATAACACAGGATTGGATAACTCCCAATACCTAGAATGCACAGGATTGACATAGATCAATACCTGGAATAATAACACAGGATTGGCTAACTCCCAATACCTGGAATGCACAGGATTGGTTAACTCCCAATACCTGGAATAATAACATAGGATTGGCTAACTCCCAATACCTGGAATGCACAGGATTGACATAGATAAATACCTGAAATAATAACACAGGATTGGCTAACTCCCAATACCTGGAATGCATAGGATTGACATAGATCAATACCTGGAATAATAACACAAGATTGGCTAACTCCCAATACCTGGAATGCACATGATTGGTTAACTCCCAATACCTGGAATAATAACACAGGATTGGCTAACTCCCAATACCTAGAATGCACAGGATTGACATAGATCAATACCTGGAATAATAACACAGGATTGGCTAACTCCCAATACCTGGAATGCACAGGATTGGTTAACTCCCAATACCTGGAATAATAACACAGGATTGGCTAACTCCCAATACCTGGAATGCACAGGATTGACATAGATCAATACCTGGAATAATAACACAGGATTGGCTAACTCCCAATACCTGGAATGCACAGGATTGGTTAACTCCCAATACGTGGAATAATAACACAGGATTGGCTAACTCCCAATACCTGGAATGCACAGGATTGACATAGATCAATACCTAGAATAATAACACAGGATTGGCTAACTCCCCATACCTGGAATGCACAGGATTGACATAGATCAATACCTGGAATAGTTTCACAGGATTGACATAGATCAATACCTGGAATAGTTGCACAGGATTGACATAGATCAATACCTAGAATGGTTGCACAGGATTGACATAGATCAATACCTGGAATAGTTTCACAGGATTGACATAGATCAATACCTGGAATGGTTGCACAGGATTGACATAGATCAATACCTGGAATAGTTTCACAGGATTGACATAGATCAATACATGGAATGGTTGCATAGGATTGACATAGATCAATACCTGGAATAGTTGCATAGGATTGACATAGATCAATACCTGGAATGGTTGCACAGGATTGACATAGATCAATACCTAGAATAGTTTCACAGGATTGACATAGATCAATACCTGGAATGGTTGCACATGATTGACATAGATCAATACCTGGAATGGATACACAGGAATAATATAAATCTAATGCTTGTACTAGTTGCACAGGATTGGTGTAATCCAATGCCTGGAATACTTGTATAGGATTGGTATAGACCAATGCCTGAATAAGACATGATGATGTACACTCTCATGTCCATTATAACCAGAATCTATTTAGCAGATTGGCTTAGGCCAATAAGTTGAAACAAGAATGTCTCATGGGTGACATATCATGATAATGAGTGTCACAAGAGAAGTTTGATATAATGGTATAATATGGAGGATAAATGATATAAATGTTCTTCCTATTACTTATTAAGAGAATGCTTTAAACTGCTCATCATCTGACCAGTTTTATATCCTTAATTGCAATAATAATGTTTTGGCGGAGAGTTATATCTCCCGCTGGGGCAATTTACAATTGTCTCATCCCCGTGGGATCCAACATTTTTAGGTGGACGCGGACAAAGAAGAAGATACTATTTTGTGGGAAAAGGAAAGCTACAACCTGGACAACAGTAAGATATCAGGTGGAGATACTGTCTGTCAAGTTATGTAGCTAGAAAGTCCTATGTGTCGTCTCTGTACTCTCAGGTCCTTGGAGTTTTTAGTCAGTGTCTTATGAATCAATCTAAGGTTTTGGCTTGATGCCCCGAGATTTGTATACTGTCTGTATATAATGTTTATAAGGCAGTTGATGATGTAGTCTCTGAAAAGAGATGGTACATGTTATATACGTTTGAACTAGAATATAAATGTTATACAATGGTTCTTGATAGAAAAGATTCCTATGTGAGGATCTCTTCGCAAAAAGTTTTAAATTTTTAGTGATTTTCAGTAATCCACTGGTGATGATCGCTTCTGCATGTTTTATTATTGTTAATGACACTTGTTATCTTAATAATGGCGTGTGTCGTTACAATTAGTGGTATCAGAGCTCTAGGTTCACTGAGTCTACAGAGACATAGGAATAAGTTATTGAGTCTGTGTTAGTGTCCTCTAGTATACCCTATAATGATTTTTGCTTGTGTAGAGAAAGGGTAAAGTTTTAAAATGACTGGAGAACATAAGGAACACATGGCTGAGAGCAATGTTGTTGCACCAAGAAGAGGTGAAAGGGATCAGGAAAGAATAAAATGAGTGCCTAAGCATCCCCATTAAGACCTGATCAGGATAGAGAATCATATGATCATGCTCTTATTGGGCAGATTAGGGAAACAGTAATGCATATAAGTGAACTGGATTCTAGCCTTATAACCTAGGTTATCAGTCCTTAATACAGAAAGCTTGAGCTTTAAAAGAGTTCCTGAATGAATTAGTCATGTGGGAATAAGGGAAAATGTGGAAAAGATTAACTTATGACAAGAAAGTGGACTCTGCCATGAGTTCAGACAGATAATAAATCTGTGATGGTAGTGCCCAAGAAGGGGAAATAAGCTGAGAAGTAGGGAATGGTCTCTATAATTCTAGAGACATTTGCCTAATGGTTTTAAAAAGCCAAGTTTTTGGTACTAATAGTGCAATAAATGCCTAGTGTACCAGGGAAGTAGACACTAAGTAAGTGCAAAGGTCTTAACCTTTCACCTGTAAGATTCTATGGCTTAGTTTTTGCTTCAGTAATAAGACTAGTAAGACCATGATATGAGTACAAGGTATGTTATAAATGTGTACATTTTGAGTACACTAAACCCTTTTTGTTATAAAAAAAAAGGATTGTTGATTTTGTTTTCCCTATTGGTTGCTATATAGGGAAGAAATGATGAGAACTAGAATTTGAATTTTGTTCAATATTCTTTTAAATACTCTATATTGATCTTACCTCTATGAAAGAGGAAGAGGTATAGAAGAGATGCCTGGATAAAATCCAAGAATGTTAAATCTTATGTTATGATAATATGAAAAGCAAGAAATATGATAGTATGTAAGTGCATACTACTTGATCTCAGTACTTGTAAACCCTGATCAGGTATACAACTATTGATGATAAAGTGAGTATGGAAACTCTTATATTGATATCTTTTTATTGCCATGATCAAGCAATCATTCTGAGACAATCTAATGAGTATCATGAAATTGGAAATATGGTATGGATAAATGTATCATATCTTAAGTACAAGAAAGAGGGATATGATATGAATTCAGATCAGTATGTGTATATGAGGAAGTAAAAGTATGACCCTTATATGATGATAAAGAGAACAAGGGAGGTGATCCATGTTCAATAAAGTTGTAAATATGATAAAAGAAAGATGAGAAAATGATGTGTTTTCAACACATGTGACTGATACCAAGGTAAGAGATTCTGGTATCTGAGAATTATCAGATGGTTTAGGTTGGCTACCCGGAATGGTCAACTATGAAATCAGTCTGATTATATAAAATGATTTGAACATCATATGTTAGGGGTTTATGCTTTGCACAAACATAACAACTAAATATGTCTTTAAGATAAGATCTCAATTGACTCTATGAGAATATTGTGTAAAGGAACTTTGTGATGATCAAAGTTCTATGATGTCTCCATAACAATGAGGTGTTATGAAGAGACATGATGATATGATGAATGAATAATATATGTTCCCTTTTTATCTGGGATTTCGGGGATGAAATCCTTGTTAGGGGTTTATAATTTGTAACATCCCTGACCTGGGTTATTCTTTAACCCTAGGTGTTTTGATTAAGAAAGATGATTATATGCTTAATCTTATCTTATGAAAAGTGATTAGGGCTCATGAGGAACTTATGTTTCAATTTTGGTCCCGTTTGAACAATGTTGAAGCGATGTTTGCTTATTTTGGACTAAAGTGCAAATTACCCAAGTTGAGGGGTTAAATTGCAAATGTTGCATGATAAGATGTTTCTATGATGTTGAGACATCATAAGAATGAATATGATGTAGTGCTATGGTTTCCACAAGCTTGGACACCAAGATTAAGCTTGTAAAGCAATCCTTGTGCATTAAAACCTAGTTTTGGAGTAAAGTGCAATTTACCCAAAACACAGGGTTCAATATGCAAATTACCACTTCAATAAGGTCCTTAATGTTTCTTGTAATTAGGTAGAGAAAATAAAATGATAGGGGCATCTCATTTGAATTAAGTTGGAGGAGAGAGAATCTTGATATTAAAATAATTAAGATTTAATCCTAATTGAAACCCTAATTCAATTTAGGGCAAAAATGAATGTATTAATTAAAGGGCCTTCAACCAAAATGTTATTGGTTGATTTTGAATTAGTATGGACGTTCTTTTGCCAAGATAAGAAACGAAAATATCTAAAGGAGGTGAAACTCCACTCACCTTATTATAAAGGAAAGTAATTTCCACTCACATATGGGATATTAATATAATAAGCATTAAGGTGCTTATTTTCTTTTCCCTTAATTCATGGATAATGGAAGGGAGTTCGGTGGTGATATAGATGCCCTTGCATGCAATCAAACCAAGGAGGAAGAGGTGGTACTATTTTTGGAATTAAATGCATTTTAATAAGGCATTTTCTCTCTCATCAATTTCCTTATAAAAGTGCCATTTCCAAGCCCAAACCAATGCCTTTTTCGGATTTCTTTCTTCCCCTTGCTTGCAAAACCGACCAAGGAGCTATATAGGAGCAGGGAGAACGTACCCAACCTGTTGGTAAGCCCTTGACCTTCGTTCTCCTTGATTTCATGGTGGAAATCGAAAATAAATTATGGATTCCTTCTTATTACGATCTCCTCTTCAACCCTAGCCAACTTTTACAATCAAAAGCTTGGGGACGAGCCTAGGGGGAGTTGCAAGAGATTCATCCACCATTAATGGCGTGAGCTTGGAGCTTTGGATCTCAATTGGAGGCGGTTTTTATAAGTTAAACCCTTAAACATTGCTATTGCATCAATTCGCTATGCTTTGTTGATTGATTTCTTCAATTTGATACACTCCTATTTCTTTGCTGCAATTTCCATCAAGAACGGTTGCTGTTCTTGGTTGTTCGAAGGAAGGGTATGATGAAATCATCCTAGATTCTTATCCAAAGAAAAGTACCAAGCCAAACGGTTTTAATAGCTTTTCCAAATCGTTTTAATTTGATTGGCTATGCGGTTTCAGCAAACTGTTTAAAGGAAAACGGTTTGAAATTGTTTGGGAGCAAACGGTTTCAAGACCGTTTGAGATGGTTTACCAAGCGTTGAACGTTTGGGAATTTTGTTCCTAATTATGTAGGATAATGACCCACCACATTTGAGGGGTTAAAACCAAAGGAATCGTAGGTTGAAGGCCGATCAATTAGGCAAATCGAATTGAATTAAATGCTGATTTTCAACCTGATTAACTTGACCTGTTTGGGAAAACGGTTTCAAACCGGTTTGAGTGAGTTGACCAAGCATTTACCGTTTCGGATTCCTGTTCATAATTATGTTGGTTGATGACCCTTCAAATTTGATGGATTAACTCCCAAGTAATCGTGAGTTGAAGGCTAATCAATTAGGGAAACCAAATTGGATTAAGTGCTGATTATTAATCTGATTTAATTGAACTTTTTGGGCAAACGGTCTCAAGACCGTTTGAGTGCATTGACCAAAGGTTGACCATTTGGTATTACTGTTCCTAATGATGTGGTATAATGACTCACCAAATTTGAGGGATTAATTCCCAAGGAATCGTGATTTGAAGGTTATTCAATTGGGCAAACCCTAATTGAAAACAATGCTGAAATTCCAATGAGTTAATTGGAGATTTTGGGTTGATTAGCCCAAACGGTTTCAAGAATGTACTGGTGCGGCCGCCAGCCCTAGGTCTAGGCGATCGTGAGGGCGATCTCGAGGCCGTCTTTGACTGGCGGCGCCGCCACCCCAGTTGGACACTCCGTCCACTGGGGGCCACCCGAGCGTTGTTTTCTGGGTTGCTGACAGATCCTTCTTGGTCTGCGATTGCTTGACGGAGGATGCTTAGCCATAACATGAGAGCAGTGGTGTCCGATAGAAGAAGAAGGTTTACCTCTTCACAGATACCCACGGACAACGTCATCCAGGACCTTAATTGTCTGTGGAGAACGGATTCACGTGATCGGTTCACCATGAACGATCATCGAGAACAAAGACGCAGACCTGAGATATCATCTCATAGGGTTCCGAACTGGAAATATCCAAAGGAAGGATCACGTTCTTTTCTTGTTCCGAAGGATACTTGCTATCGTTGTCTGCAGAGAGGACATTGGATATATTAGTGTAACAACCCTAGGGTCTGTTATCACTGCAAAGAATCGGGACACATCTCTAGACAGTGCCACAGAAAGCAGGACGCGCCGCCAAAACCAGATCTTGCTTCTCATGTCGCCTTTCCTCCGTTGTCGAGGGGGACTACACCGAGAGGACATCCTAACCATGTCCCGAAGAGAACAACAGTGCATCTTAACCCAGATTGTCCCATCAGAAAAGACTTTATGAGGTCCCTTGACCTTGCTCTAGGGGTTTCATGTGTCGATAACATAGCATGGAGAGATCTTTATGCGTTTCTCTGGAAGAGATGGCCGCAGGCCATTGAGATCTTCAGGTATGAGGATAAAAGGGCGGTGGTATACTTTGAGTCAGTGTATGAGTCCTGGCGTCATCAACAAGTACAGACGGTGAAGATGAATGAATCAACGATTTCCCTTTTATCTCTCAGAGACGGAGGTATGCACCACACCAAGGAGGCCGTCTGGTTTTGGGTTCGAAATATTCCTTTGTACTGCAGAAATCAAGAATCCATTCGAGAGATCGTCAGTTCTTTCGGAGATATGATATGGATCTCCAACTGGCAGAAGGAAGAGGATGATGCTTCGGGCATACTGATTCTCGTAGAGGCTTTCAATGAGGATATACCCCAATTCATTGGCCTCTCGGACCAGGTCTATAGATCTAATCTGAAACTTGATATTGTTGCTAAAGGACAGCTTGGAGATAACGTTTATAAGCTGACTGAGATCAGAAGAGATATGTTTATCCCCCTATCTGTGCTGCGTGTACCTCGTAATGAAGATAACCCAGATGTTCAACGTGATGATAACACACCTGACAAGATCGCTCATTCTGTCATAGAGGAAGTTGCTGATCAACCCAAAGAAGCTCTGCTGATCGATGACACCGCTCCCATACCCAAGGGAAGAGTAGATACACCGAGATCTGAACTTAGAGACGAGCAAGGTACATACCGAGCAGTCTTAGCTTCTGAGAATAGAACGATCACCGACGCGCAAAAGAAGATTTCTAAATCATAGAAACCTCAGTGACTTCATTCTACCATTGGCAGCCATCAATACTCGTAGAAGGGGAAGACACCTCGATAGTATTAATTCGAGGATGATAGAATTTGGTCATTGGCAGAAAAGACATGAGGATGATTCGAGTCTAGAAGACTGGTCAGAAGGCTTACATGATGAAGGTAGAATGGCGGAGATGATATCATACCACAGTAATCAACTAAAGAGAACTAACATCGTTTGACTTGCTGTTAGTAGTTCAGGCAGTGGTGAGTTGTGTCCTGGTGATGCAAGACGTCAAATTTCTCAGTTGGAACATAAGGGGAGCAGCGAACAATCCTACCAGGAGAGTGTTGTCTAGAATTTGTGGAAAGTATAAGCCTCAATGTGTTGCCATTTTTGAACCGTTCGTTCACGCGGAAAGAGCCATTGAGTTGATCGATATCACTCGTCTTGATTGGGTCATTGACAACGAGAATGAGAGTGGCAAAATCTGGTGTTATGCGGACAGTTGCCTTCGACCTACTGTGATCAAGACTCATCGGCAGCACATCACGCTCAGATTTGAGCTGACGAGTGATCAGTTCATTTTCTTTACGGCTGTCTACGCCAGCTGTAACATGTTTCTCAGGAGGGATCTGTGGCAAGATCTCATTGACACCATGGACGCTGTAGGAGATTCTCCCTGGGTTATAGTGGGTGATTTCAACGCTATCAGATGTATTAACGAGTAAAGAGGAGGAGAGCAGCCTGACTTCCAATCGATGTGTGAGTTCAACAACTTCATCCATGATATACAGCTCATTGAGTCTAGATTCGTTGGTAGAAGATATACCTGGGTTAATAAGCAGACCGGAACTCCCACTACCTGGGAGAGGTTGGATCGTGCTCTTCTTAACCCTAGATGGGATGCTCACTTCCCTTCTAGTGAAACTCGACACCTTACTAGACTTAGAGTTTCGGATCACTGTCCTATCTTGATCAAAGCAGCCTGCACCCCCGCCATGAGAGGTAGTCAGAAACAGTTTGTCTTCAATAACGCCTGGCTTGAGCATCCTGCGATTCTTGATGTTATTACGTCCGTGTGGTCAGATGAAACGGAGGATAATCCTTCTTTCACCTTCTTTTTCAAATCCAAGAAGCTCAAAGCTCATCTCAGAAGTTGGAGTAATCAACATTTTGGCCACTTGAAACAACGCATTCTTGATGTTGAAGATATTGTTCATGTTGCCCAGATTGCCTATGATGAAAATCCTACTCAAGCTAATTATATCACACTCAGAACCGCCGAAGAGGAGCTGAATGACTTATTATCCCTAGAAGAGAACTATTGGAGAGACAAATCCAAAGTTAGCTGGCTTTCTGAAGGAGAAAGGAACATGGCTTTCTACCATGCCATTGTTAAATCGAAGAGAATGAGACGCCATGTCCGCAGGCTCATCCATGAAGATGGTACTGATATCACAGACCCTACCCTCATTGTTGAGACTGTGGCGAATCATTATGAACATTTCTTCAAGTGTAAAAGAGATGATCCTCTTTACGACGACATGTTGGGCCTCATTGAACATAAGATCAACATGGATGATAATATCACCTTGACTACCTGTCCCACTTCTGAGGAGATTCTCGACACCATCAAATGCATGAATCACAAGACTGCCCCCGGTCCTGATGGACTCACTATCCCTTTTTATCTATCTGCTTGGAGCATCATTCGAGATGACTTCATGAGGCTGGTCGCCCAGTTCTTTAGAGGAGAACCTTGTCACAGAAGCCTAAACGCCTGCAAGATCGTCCTCATCCCGAAGGTTGACAATCCTAAGAATATTCAGACCAATTTTAGGCCGATTGCAATCGAAAATGTTTCTTTGAGAATTCTAGCCAGGGTGATTTGTAACAGGCTGTCTATGATCCTCCCAAAGCTCGTATCTGAAGAGAAAGGCGCTTATGTGAGAGGCCGTGATATCACGCATCACATTAAGTTGGCGAAAGAGATAACTCATGATCTGAATTATGGTCAGGTTCACCCTAACATTGTCATCAAATATGACATGTCGCGTGCATACGACAGGATCGAGTGGTCGATTCTTAGATCGATTCTCTGTGCGTTTGGCATGAGCTCAGAAGCGATTCATCTTTGTCTGAGATTCTTCAGTGATACTTGGGTCTCGATTATAGTTGGTGACTGCTCTAATGGATTCTTTCCTATTGAGAGAGGTTTGAAACAGGGAAATCCTCTTTCTCCTATCATGTTCATTTTATTCGAGGAGCCACTTTGTAGGTACATCAAGAGTCTAACTGATAATGGAGCTATTGGTACCTTCTCAACCAGAGGCGCAGCCAGTCCGCCCCTCATTCTTCTATACGCAGATGATTTAATCATGTTCTTCAATGCGGACACCTCATCGATGAATAATCTTAACAATTCTCTCAACTTATATTCCTCATCAACTGGGCAGAAGATCAATTACCTGAAATCATCTTGTTTGGTTGGGAAAACCGATCCATCTGTTCTCGATGATATTGCTCACATCCTGAACATTCCCATGGCTGAACGCACTATAAATTACCTGGGCGTTCCGTTGTCTGCTGGTCCTAACAGACTTATCGACTACAACCACCTGCTTGAGAAGATTATGATGAAGATCGCCTCCTGGAAGACGAAGCTCTTATCTTTTGCTGGGAGGAAGCTCCTCATTAAGCACACGTTATCCTCGATCGCTTTATACACAACCGCTGTGGTGGGTCTACCCGCAGGTATTATTAAGCGCATAGAAGCGATGTGCTCCAGGTTCTTGTGGACCAACAGGAAGAACGAATCTAGAAGAACGTGGATATCTTGGGACCGCCTCACCCAACCTATTCAAAATGGAGGTCTTGATTTCACACCGATTAGACACCTTGAAGAAGCTTACATTTACAAAGATTGCTGGGAGATCACCTCTGGCACATCCTTATGGTCGACATACTGCAGAATCAAATACAAATCCCAATTCAGGAACCCCCAAGGATACTACCCTCCGTATTTGAAGCTTGGTTCTAAGCCTTCACCTCGATGGAAAAAGATTTGGAGATCTTTCCCTAAAGTCATGCCCCTTACCAGATGGATGATTGGTCTGGGAGATGTTTCCTTTTGGGACACAAGATGGTGCGAGCATCCTTTACATATGTATGCTCTTAGTCATAGTGATAGACAGAGAGACTTCCTCGTCAAGGACTTTTGGCTTCCTTCGAATGAATGGGACTGGGACACTATTGAACAGATCATTGACAATGATGGTTGCCTCCTCATACGTAGATCGCAATCCAAGATAAGCCAACATTCTGATCAGCTTGTTTGGACCCCTAATCCGTATGGCAGATTCAGTCTGAAGTCGGCCACTCAGGTTATTAGCAGCATTCCATGCGATTCTAATTCAGTTTGGAACTGGATATGGTGTGCCTCCACACCAAAGGCTAGTGCTATCACTTGGAAATTGGGTATGAGAGTGCTTCCCACTTATGCCAGAATTGCCAGTTGTCACATTATGATTGTCTCTAGATGCGAGTGTTGTGCTCATTACAACACTGAAGACGATGATCATCTTTTCTTTCACAGTGAGATTGCCAATAGTCTTTGGCACAGAGCCTCTTTGTTAATGATGGAGTCTAACTTTCCTCCGACCAATACACAAGACCTCCTCCTGAGAGGTAACAGGCAAAGTCGAAAAATGCTCAGAGGATGGTTAACCATTGAGCTGATGATTTTGATCTGTTGGCAGATTTGGAAGTCCAGATGTGCGTCGAGATTCGACAACAAACCTCATGATATTAGAGTTATATGGAAGAACGTCACGGACATTATCAATTTCTACAGTCGTCTTCATTCCTTCAAACTTGCTGGAGATCACGACCTCTTCCACAAGTTGTTAGTGGAGGACATCATCCAACCTAAGTTCAAGATCAGAAAGATGAACCTTGTTTGTTGGAACTTTCCTGATATCAATTCTTTAAAGATGAATGTTACTACTACGAAGCACAAGGGGACAGATGGTTACACGAGGAGATGGGTTGTTGGGGTTGTCAGAGATAGGAGATGTAGATTCCGTTTAGCTTTCAGAACGTGGCTCAATGCGAATGACTACATTGCTGCGTATATCAGTGGAATTTTGGTTGCGCTGAAGATTGCTGATGATCATAATCTCACTATCTCCAACGTCGAGGTGGATGATCCTCACGTCTACAAGATCATTTGGCAGAATGATGCTGGTCCTTGGAACATTTCTCACATTACTAGAGAGATTAGAGAAATCATGGACAATGAAGCCATCATGGGTTCTTTATGCCCGAAGATCATCAACTCGATTCCCAGAGAGTTAGGTAGATGGGGATGCACCTCTAATGAGAGCTTCATTACTACTGATCAGTTTTTTATTCCTTTACAGATTCGTGGTATGAATATTCTTGAAAGATCCAAGACTCCATACCTTTTCTTCAGCTGGGAAGATCTTTGATCGTTTCTGATGTGTCCTTGCTTTGATCGTGGTCTTTGTCAACGGTTGTGTTTGTTTCTCGATCACCTTGATCGTTTTGTGTCATTGTTGAGGGTCTATGGGGGTATGACCTGCTATTTAGCAGGAGCTGTAAGCTCATTTTTTTGTTGTGCCCACACGAGGGGAGTGGGGTGAATAGATGGTCCCCTGGCTTAATTAAAAAAAAAACGGTTTCAAGACCGTTTGGAGGTCATCCAAACGACCTCAAGACCGTTTGGGGGTCACCCCAAGACCGTTTGGAGGTCTAGGGTCAAGTATAGTTGACCAATTGAAGGTCTAAAGGTACCAAATCATATTGCAAATAAGTGTTGATTTGTTGATCAACTCGATAGACCAATCCTTGATGATTTTTCACTAGAATCCAAAGGTTGGATGGGCCAAACGGTCTCAAGACTGTTTGGAGCTCATCCAAACGGTCTCAAGACCGTTTGGTGGACACACAAGACCGTTTGGAGGTCTAGGGTTGAGTATGATTAAGTATATGAAGGTCTAAAGATACCAAGTTGATTTGCAATAAATTGTTGATTTGGTGATCAATCTAATGATCCAAACCTTAATTGGATGGCTTGGATTTGATTTATTTGATGGGAAAATGGTCTCAAGACCGTTTGGAGGTCATCCAAACGTCCTCAAGACCGTTTGGGGTCAGGTCATACCCAATTTGAATGATGGTTCAATAGTTTCAATGTAACCAATCTTGCATTGATTAGTGTTGATGAATCATTGATTCCAAACCCTAATTCAATTGAACCAAACCCTAATTGATGACCAATTGAGGGTCAATTGAGGGTCAAATCAGTTGAAGGTTGACCTATTAAACTCAATTGAAGTATGAGTATAGGTCCAATTGATGATAGGCTCCATGAATTCAATGATTGAAGGAATCAACATTGAAAACCCTAATTCAATTGGATAACTTAGGTAATGGAGGTCCAATGTGATTGAATCTTTGGGAATTAAGATGATGAATGATCTATTGATCCAATAATGATTAGTAATGATAATCCATAAAGGTACAATGGTTGAAATCCTAATAGTACCTAAGTTCTTAAGTGTCAATTAAAGGATGAATCCCTAATTGCTTATAGGACCAATGACTTGATACACTATGTTAATCATAGTCGTATGTTTTTGATTGAAGGGTTGATGTGACCTAATCAAGTTCAGAAGATGATAGCATGAAGTTCATACATGAATATGATTCATGAGGTGATTAAGGGTATGATCCTTAAGTAAAGAGATCATGAAACCCTAACCAGGAACATAAACTCTAATTGACAGGGCTATTGAACTCTAACCCTGATTGGGATGAATAGTGAAGCCTAACCCTATTGAGGGAATAAAGGTGTTACTATTGTATTACATGAAGTAATATGTTATGTTGCCTAGTGAGAGGTGACAAGGTGTTTTATGGGCCTTATGAGCTATGCGGATGGTTGTTGCCTAGTGAGAGTAATAAAAAGTTTTAAAGGTTATACAGGATTGGATAACTCCAAATACCTGGAATAATAACACAGGATTGGCTAACTCCCAATACCTGGAATGCACAGGATTGGTTAACTCCCAATACCTGGAATAATAACACAAGATTGGCTAACTCCCAACACCTGGAATGCACAGGATTGACATAGATCAATACTTGGAATAATAACACAGGATTGGCTAACTCCCAATACCTGGAATGCACAGGATTGACATAGATCAATACCTGGAATAATAACACAGGATTGGCTAACTCCCAATACCTGGAATGCACAAGATTGGTTAACTCCCAATACCTGGAATAATAACACAGGATTGGCTAACTCCCAATACCTGGAATGCACAGGATTGACATAGATCAATACCTGGAATAATAACATAGGATTGGCTAACTCCCAATACCTGGAATGCACAGGATTGGTTAACTCCCAATACCTAGAATAATAACACAGGATTGGCTAACTCCCAATACCTGGAATGCACAGGATTGACATAGATCAATACATAGAATAATAACACAGGGTTGGCTAACTCCCAATACCTGGAATGCACAGAATTGGTTAACTCCCAATACCTGGAATAATAACACAGGATTGGCTAACTCCCAATACCTGGAATGCACAGGATTGACATAGATCAATACCTGGAATAATAACACAGGATTGGCTAACTCCCAATACCTGGAATGTACAGGATTGACATAGATCAATACCTAGAATAATAACACAGGATTGGCTAACTCCCAATACCTGGAATGCACATGATTGACATAGATCAATACCTGGAATAATAACACAGAATTGGCTAACTCCCAATACCTGGAATGCATAGGATTGGTTAACTCCCAATACCTGGAATAATAACACAGGATTGGCTAACTCCCAATACCTGGAATGCACAGGATTGGTTAACTCCCAATACCTGGAATAATATCATAGGATTGGCTAACTCCCAATACCTAGAATGCACAGGATTGACATAGATCAATACTTGGAATAATAACACAGGATTGGCTAACTCCCAATACCTGGAATGCACAGGATTGACATAGATCATTACCTGGAATAATAACATGAGGAAGACTACCCAACACATGATTTAGAGTTGGAGGCGGTGGTCCATGCGTTAAAGATTTAGAGACACTATCTTTATGGAGAAGTGTGTCAGATCTTTACAGATCATAAGAACTTGAAGTACATCTTTTTGCAGAATGAGCTGAACATGCGACAACATCATTGGATGGAGCTAATCATTGATTATGATTGCACCATTGAGTATCATCCTGGTAAGGCAAACGTGGTAGTTGATGCGCTTAGCAAAAAGTCTTCTCCTCTCCCCACAAAGAAAGCACAATTGAGTTCCTCGGTATGCCATAAACGGGATATGTTTGTCTCCTTGCGACAGATGAACGTGCAGTTGGAAGTTTCCTTGTTGGCAGGACTGTTAGCACAGATGCAAGTCAAGCCTACGCTAAGACAGTAGATCAAAGATGCATAATAGGCAGATGATATAGTGTAGTTGATCAGGTCAGAGCTTGGCAGTGAAAAGCGTGATGGGTTCCATGAGTCCGAGGACGGACTAGTTTGCTATCATGGTAGGATGGTGATCCCTGATGTTGATAATCTAAGGAAACTAGTGCTTGAGGAAGAACACACGTCAATGTATGCTATGCATCCAGGAGTATATAAGATGTATCATAATCTGAAGGACTTGTATTGGTGGTCTGGCTTGAAGAAGGATGTAGCTAAGTTTGTGGCTAAGTGCGCAGTATGTCAGCAAGTTAAAGTTGAGCATCAGAAGCTGGCAGGTACGTTGCAACCCATGTTGATACCGCAGTAGAAATGGGATCACATAACCATGTATTTCATAGTTGGTCTACCAAAGACATCTAGTAATCATGATTCCATTTGGGTAATAGTGGACAGGCTGACAAAATCTGCTCATTTCATACCTATAAAGACAACGTATGCAGCAGAGAAGCTTGCTGAGGTGTATGTAGATGAGATAGCGCATCTTCACGGTGTACCAACAACGATAGTTTCCAATAGAGGTCCTCAATTCACAAGTCGTTTCTGGGAACAGTTGCATAAAGCGTTGGAAATGTAGTTGAGGTTCAGTACTGCCTTCCACCCCCATACGGATGGACAGTCTGAAAGGACTATTCTGACTTTGGAGGATCTTCTATGAGATTGTGTTTTGCAGTTGCTAGGTAGTTGGGACATGCAGCATAGTCTGATAAAGTTTGCTTACAATAATAGTTACCAGCGGAGCATTGACATGGCTCCTTATGAGGCTCTATATGGAAGGAAATGCAGATCTCCGTTATGCTGGTGTGAGTCTGGTGAGTATCAGCTTTTGGGTCCTGAATTAGTACAACAGACAATAGAAAAGATCAAGGTGATACAACAACAGTTGAAGATGGCATAGGACAGACAGAAGTCTTATGCGGACAATCACTGATGACCTTTAGAGTTCCAAGTGGGAGACAAAGTTTATCTCAAGGTCTCACCTTGGAAAGGCATGCTAAGGTTTGGTCGGAAAGGCAAACTGGCACCCAGGTATATGGGGCCATACCTGGTAATATCACGTGTTGGCAAGGTAGCTTACAGGTTAGAGCTACCACCAAAGTTGCACAGGTTACATCCGGTGTTCCATGTCAGCATGTTGAAGAAAAGTCATCCAGACACAGGGACAATGATACAACCAGTTGAGGTTGAACTTGATGAAGATGTGACCTATGAAGAAGGTCCTGAGATGATCCTTGACAGAAGAGTAAAGAAGTTGAAGAGGAAGGACCTGGTTCTTGTGAAGGTTCTTTGGCATCATCGTGGCATTGAGGAAGCCACATGGGAGCTTGAGGAAGATATGAGGCGGAAGTATCCCTCGCTTTTCTCTTCGGATTTCGGGGACGGAATCCATTTGTAGAGGTTTATGGCTTGTAAGGACCCTGACCTTCATTTTGGGCTTACCCTGTTTGTTTTGCCTAAACATTGTGCTTGGTTGCTTGCTAATCACCTTTAGTGGTGATTAGGGTTTGCTTGTGTTTTGTTGAGAGTTCGAGGTGCTACTTGCAAAATAACCTGAGTTACGGTTGAAGAGCAAGTTTTCCCCCTTGAGAGATGTCTTTCTCTCTTTTTCCTTCCTCTAGGGTTGAGAGGAAGGTTTGGGCTCATGCCTTGAGTTGCCTTGGGCTTGGTTGAGCTCTTTTGGCCCTTGTTTTCCCTTGTTTGGTCCTTGCCTTGCTTGGTTGAGCCCTATATCAGGAAAGGATGCCTTGTGTCGGCCATGGGGAATCGCCCATGGGTGTGTCGGCCAAGGTGGTGGTGGTGTATCAGCCTTTGACCATGTTTGACCTCCTTGCTTTGGTTGTGTCACCCTAGCTTGGACATGTGGTCGAACCTTGGTTGAGTGGTGGCATGGCATGTGCATGAGGTTTGCAAGGTGGTAAAACGTATGGACAGGTGTCCCTTGGTAAGGTGACACCTTGCCTTGGTTTAACCTTAACCCTCATCTATATATGCCTTGCCTTTCTTTTCCTTGGGAACCCTTTAGCTCTTTTATTTCTCTTCCCTCCTTGTATGCACGACACACCTTCCTTGGTGAGCTTGGTGGTCGATCCTTTCCCCTTGGTGGAGATCTCTTCTTCTTCCTCTAGCTTGGTGGCCGAACCCTAGGTGGGTCTTATTCTTTGGTAAGCATCTTCCTTCTCTCCTTACCATCTTCTCCCCATCTTGCCAACCCTTCGGCCATGGTGGTTATGGTTCTTGTTGCGTTTTCTTGAGGTGGCTGAAAGTGGTGTGCTTGGAGCTAGGAGCTTGAAGCCTGGAGATTTGGAGCTTGAGGAGTTTGCTTAAGGCGGGTTACATAACTTCTAACCCTAGCTATGCTACCTTTTGTATGTTGCATGATTCATATATGTTGATGATCGACCATTGTATGTTATGTTTCTTGCTCTAGCACATGTTGTTGATCTTATGGATATAGTGAGCATGATGTTGTTGATGTTGTTGATGGTTTATATGCCTTTACACCTAGTTGGACGAACCATAGTTTGGGGTTTTCATTGGTAGCAATACCCCTTTCTCTCCTTGGTTTATGAGAAGTGAGTTTGATCTCTAGTGATGTAGGCAATACCCCTCTCTCATTTAAGTTGACAGGTGAGCTTATATTCTAGTTGCTTGGGCAACACCCTCCTCTCACCATGGATTTGAGAGGTGAGCTCTCAGATATGTATTGACCTATGTTGAGGGTTGGTCCTTGTGGTTTCCCGATTTGTGATAGAGGTTGTGCAAAACCCCTCTCTCTTGGTTGTTGAGAGGTGAGCCGATCTTCTTGATAAATTAGGGTTTGGTGCCCTTGTGCTTGAGGTTGAAGATGACCATGTTGGGTTGTGACATGCACGATATGACCTTGGAGTAGTGTTGCCTGATAGCCTTGTCTTGGGTTGTACCCTTAACTGTTACACCTTATATCTTGTGCTCTGAACGATACATCTTGAGGTAAGGTTGCCCGATACCCCTACCTTGTGTTGAGTTTGTATGATACCCTTTGTAGAGTTGGAGCTTGAGCGATACACCTTGATGTGTGCTCTTCATGACACACCTTGTGATGGGTCTTGGCGGTATTAAGTAGTCTTGTAGTGCCCGAGATGATGGTGGTTTAGAGACCCCTAGTAGTGTTGGTCGATATGCTGGATAAGTAGCCAGCATGTCCATGCCCTATATGGTATCTTGGATGACATGGGTGCCCTGGCCGATAGGGATAACCCTTGAATGACATGGAGAAGTTTGAATAGAGGCGCCTTGGGCGTTATACCCTTTTCCCGATATGGTCAATGTTGAGGGTTAGCCGATAGAGGAACACTAACCCTAACCCTAGTTCGTGTGCATGATAGGATTTTGGTCAACAACCCCTACTGATGATGCATGATCCATCCTTATATCTGGTTTCCTGACACCTTGTGAGCTCGGTGCACGATAGGTTGAAGCGTGGTTGGTTGACATGATGGCACAAGTGCTCTAGGGGTTGGAACCCTAGCCAAAACACCCTTTGGTGAGGGTTGGCGCTGCTCGCCATACCTATAGTAAGGGTTGCATGAGCTTTGGTGAGGGTTTTGATAACCTGGAATGTCTATAGTTGACGGTAGTCTGTTAATAATGATAATACAAGTGATACGATGTAACCACCTTGAATTCTATAGCTATGATGATGAGATAAGATGCTTGTGGCGTCTCGTTCCATAAACCACGACGTAAACTCAGCGGAAGCAATCGATTAACAGCGGAAGACAAAAATCACGGGAAATTAAAACTTTTTGAGATAAGAGCTTGAATCCATAAAACTTCTTTCATAAAAAGGAGATAAACTATTTACATCTCTGTTGAATTACTTCTTGAGTAATTATATACAACATGATACAAAAATCTCAAGAGTCAAAACCAAAATCTCAGACACTAACTCCTAGGACCTGAGAGTACAGAGACGGCATAGGACTAGATAACAACATGACTCAACAGTCAGTATCTCCACCTGAGATTCACTGCTGCTCCTGGTGCTGCTGCTGCTGGTTTTGGTCACCTGTAGGATGGTTCCTCCGTCTTTGACGACCTCCTAAAAAGTTGAAGTCTACGGGGTGAGACAATTTTAAATAATTGTCCTAGCGAGAGTTATAACTCTCCACTAGAAGCTTTATATAGCAATTCAAAGAATAGCATAAGCAATAAAAGCTCTCAAAGTATTCAACAGCAGTTTGGTAATAAGCAGAAGTTCATCATTTAAGAAATATGAAGAACATGTGTACTATACATTGTAACATCAATAAAGTATCTCGTAATTAATCCTAACAGATATACTATGCTGTTGATTATGTTTAACAAACATTATTATGCCCTGCGGAGATGAGGTATACCGCTCATAATCCAACCGATCACTGTTAAGTCGCATCAGTATCATACCTAGGTCATCAAAAGAGCCGGATTCTTATGACCTCATCTTCCTCAGTCAGAGTAAGGATAGCTTGCAGGACATCTTGTGTCTCTGCTAATATAGCTCACCAGGGTAATCTGGTACTTTGCTATTTTAGAGTTACAGTGGCATTCTGTACTCTCTTCGTCATCGAGAGATTTCTTGTTTATCTCTGATCGATGCGGTATAAGGATTTCCTCGAGTGTTACAGCATAAACATATAGTGAAGGGTTGATGGATTAAGATATATCTACATCAATTCCTACACTAGGATGTAAGGATTTACACAGCCATATTCCCCCACATACTCAAAAGTATGTGATCCAGGAGTTCCCTTAGGAAAACCTATTTCACCATCATTTTGTTTTCTGACAATGATGGATCTATGATTAGGGCTCTACATGGTACGATTATACTTGATTAGTTAGGTACATTTCAGTATTCTTTTAACATCATATATGTTCTCAACATTAATCATTAGCATAGAAGCTATGAAAATAGAATACTACATGTAACAAGTCTAACTTACATCAATTATCATTTCTCAATCATCTCATCACAAGTCATCTATTAAGCATGACCTGGATGATACTCATGGATCTCACAGCCCATCAATCTCATAAGATGCCACTAACAAGGCATCAGGATATTTCACTATTCATAAAGCTAAGGCATGCTTTCAATGAATATAGTATCATAATCCTTACCTGGATATGATCATCCTCATATAGGAACCTGCATAGTTAATTCAACTGAAAACAGTAAATAATTCTTTTCAAAGAAGTTGTATCTTCCTACTCTAACAAGAGTTAGGTTCCCTGATTTTCATCAATTAGGGTTTACTATTCACATTACATGTCATCACCCTAGAATTAGGGTTTACTATTCACCTCATGGTGAATTAAACTCATAACATCATCATTAAAGCCCTCAGATAAGATTAAGATTCATCAATTATCATAATTAGGGTTTCCATGATCTCACATAGGTGGATCATACCCTAATTGTGCACATTCATATGTATTGATGGTACTTTACTTGAATTTCAATCATAAAAGGTACCTCTCTCTCCTCTCACTAGTAGATGGTGATTACACCACTCTGGATTAGGTTGGGTTAAGTCCTCATTGACTATTATAAGCCAAATCATCACTATCATGTGATTAGGGTTTGCTTAAAACAAGGTATCCATTGATTTAACCCTTCAAGGGCATTTTGGTAAATTACACCATTGATCACCATCATGGGTCAATTCATTAGTCACTTAGTCCCTTAAAGTCCTAGGTTACCATTAGGGTTTAGATCAGATCACCATTGAACCAAAAACACCTTCAATTGATTAAGTATAAACAACCTTGAAAACCTTCAAACGGTTTCAACCTTCAACCACCAAACGGTCTTGAGACCATTTGGGTGTGTTGACCGTTTGAGGAGAGTTGACTTCCAAACCATTTGAAGCTTATGCAGTTTGAAACTGTTTGATCAAAACGTTCTTGAGATCAATTGGTCCAAACGACCTTGAGATCATTTGAGCCCAAACAGTCTTGAGACCGTTTGGATCCAAACGGTCTTGAGACTGTTTGGTCCAAATGGGCTCAAACCGTTTGGACCTCAAACATGGTTAAAAAGTTACAATTGATTATGGTTATGTATGTTGAAGCCCTCAATTATCCAAATCCATGTTAACCACTTACAAATTGAGTCAATTAGGATGATCCTTAATCATTTGGACACCAAATTGACCCTCAATTGAAAGCCAATTAGGGTTAAGTCCATCTCAATTAGGGTTTCAATCGGATAATCATCAATGTTCAACAATGTGAATCAAATCAAGGTTGAACCTATCAATTGACCTCCAATTTGGCCGAAAATTGGCTCAAACGGTCTTGACATCGTTTGGACATCCTCCAAATGGTCTTGAGACCGTTTTCCCAAAGTTTGACCAAAAACCAAGTCGGTTGGATAAGGGTTGAACCTTAATTAGATCTAAAATCAGCATTTTTATCAATTCTTCAACTTATTGTAATTGGACCCTCAAACCATCAAATTAGCACAACCCTAGACCTCCAAACAATCTTGGGTTGTCACCAAACGGTCTTAAAACCGTTTGGATGACTCCCAAATGATCTTGAGACCGTTTGGGTCCTTCAACCCAAAACTCAACAAGATCTATACTTGAAATCAGCAATTTCAACCCGATTAGGGTTAGGGTGTTGAAGTGCATTCAACTCTCAATTGGTTAGGAATTAGATTATGATTCTTTGTAGGAATGAAATTCAATATATTACCAACAGGCCCTCAAACGGTCGTCCCTTGGTCAACACTATTAAACAGTCTTGAGACCGTTTTGATCCAAACGGTCTTGCAAGACCGCATGAGATCAAACGGTTTGAGACCGTTTGACCTTAAAAGGTTTGCAACCGTTTGGACCAAAAGGGTCCAAGGTCGGTTGATAAAGTTGCCTAGAAATTCACGCCCATTATCTTCAACCTCTGTTCAGGTCGGTTACTCCACCATTTTACTTGCAAAAGTGCTGGGAAGAAGGAAAGTAGAAGAAGAACTATGTACAAATTGCAAGAACAAAGATATGCATAAAAGCAAGAAGTTTAGAGTTATAAAACCCACCTCAAACGTTGTTACTAGAGCTCCAAGCTTCAAGCCTGTAATGGAGTCTTGAGCTCCACAACTCGGCCAGAGGTGATTCTCCAAGGAAAAGATGGGGATGGTCGGCTAGAACAAAGAACCTAAGTGAGTTAACCATAGAACCAACCTTTCATGATGAAATCATCCAAGAATCCGAGCTAGAAGATGGTTCCTTCTCACCTTAGCACTACTTGGTCATCTACCTGAGCTCCAGAGCTTTTCCTTGGTTGTTTTGAGAAAGATGAGACGTGAAGAGGATAAAGGATACGTTCACTTGGTTTGCAAGGGTTTTAGCTTATATTGTTTAGGCTATTTTCCATCATAAGGACCTCTAAAACATGAAATTCTCATCTAAGTCCCTCCTTATTCAAAGGCACGTCCAATCCCATCAAAACTTAGGCAAAACTCATCAAAACTCAAGATCTAAGGGTAAAGGAAACTAATCATACAACTAAGGTACATGTATGAAGGGTCTCCTTACTCATATTAGGTGAATTTTATCTCAAAGATCATTCTTTTAATCTGATTATTCCATTGAAGCGCCCCTTTCATCATTTCTACTCTAAATGATGTCGAGAGTCATAAAAGATATTCTAGATGGTGTATTTTACAAGTTGCACCCCATAATTTGGGTAAATTGCACTTTACTCCAAATTAGGGTTTTTAAGCACAAGGATCATTCCACAAGTTGCATCTTGATGCCCAAGCTTGGGAAATCCATCATCCCTCATCATATTCACTCATATGATGTCTCATTATCAAAAAAACATCTTAACCAGTGAAATTTGCAAGTTAAGCCCCTTAACTGGGTAATTTGCACATAGGTCCCTGTATTACAAAACAATACTACAACTTTGTTTAAAAGGAGAAAATTTGAAAGTATATATTCCTGAGGAACTTAATTACATGCCAGAGAGTATTCAAAAGTATATAATTACATATTTAGGCAAAACTTCTAGTGTTAGTTTATAATCCAGGTCAGGGATGTTACAAATCATCCACCCCTTCACAAGTATTTCGTCCCCAAAATCGATAAAACGTATTAGGAGAAAAGAGCAGGGTATTTCCTTCTCATCTCATCCTCTAGTTCCCAAGTGGCTTCTTTGACACCATGGTGGTTCCAGAGGACTTTCACAAGGCTTATATCTTTCTTCTTTAGCTTTTTAATTCTGTTATCAAGGATTGACACTGGTCCTTCCTCATAAGTTATATCTTCATTCAATTCTACTTCCATAGGTAGTAGAACTGACTCGGTGTCAGGGTGACATTTCCTCAGCATAGAAATGTGAAACACAGGGTGTAACTTCTGCAACTCCTGAGGTAACTCTAGTCTATAGGCTACCTTTCCAACTTGCTCAATGATTGGATAAGGACCCATAAATCTAGGAGCTAACTTCCCTTTCATTCCAAAACAAAGGACTCCTTTCCAAGGTGAGACCTTGAGGTACACTCTGTCTCCAACCTGGAACTATAAAGGTCTACGGCGTCTATCGGCATAAGACTTCTGTCTATCCTGTGCAGTCTTAAGCTGTTGTTGTATAACTTTGATCTTCTCTGTAGTCTATTGCACAAGATCAGGACCTAACAACTGATGTTCACCAGTCTCATAGCAACACAAGGGTGATCTACAACGTCTTCCATACAAGGCTTCATAAGGTGCCATATCAATACTATGTTGATATCTATTGTTATAGGCAAACTCTATCAAGCTTAGGTGTAGATCCCAACTTCCGGTAAACTGGAGAACACATGCTCTCAACAGGTCTTCCAGGGTCTGTATAGTCCTTTCAGACTGTCCATCAGTCTTTGGATGAAAGGTTGTACTAAACCTTAGCTTTGTGCCTAAGGCTCTGTGTAACTGCTCCCAAAAGTGACTTGTAAACTGGGGACCTCTGTCAGAAACTATAGTGACAGGTACTCCATGCAAACGCACTATCTCTTGAACATACAACTGTGATAACCTTTCAGCAGAATAGGTTGTTTTGATAGGTAAGAAATGTGTTGTCTTTGTCAACCTATCAACAACTACCCAAATGGAATCATGTCATTTGCTTGTCCTGGGTAGGCCAACAACAAAGTCCATGGTCACATGATCCCACTTCCATTGTGGTATGGGTAAAGGTTGCATTGTTCATGCAGGCTTCTGATGTTCGGCCTTAACTTGCTGACACACGGGACACCTCAGAACAAACTCAGCCACATCCTTCTTCATCCCAGGCCACCAATACATATCTTTCAAGTTTTGATACATTTTGGTGCTCCCTGGATGCATAGCATACATCGAAGAATGAGCTTCTTCCAGGACTAACTTCCTCAAGTTATCCACATCTGGTACTATCATCCTCCCATGATAGCATGCCACTTGGTCATCTGAATCATGAAAACCTTCTCGCTTCTCATCACCATACTCAGATCTGATCTGCTGAACTGCAGCATCAACTTGTTGTGCCTCCTTTATCTGCTCTCTAAGAGTAGGTTTAATATGCATCTTAGCTAACAAACCGGCTAACAATGACACCTTCAACTGCACATTGTATCGCCTTAAAGAGATAAGCATATCTTTCCTAGAGCATACTAAGGAACTTAGTTGTGCTCTATCCATGGTTGATGTTGCTGATTTCCTACTCAAGGCATCTACAACCACATTGGCCTTGCCCAGATGGTAATCAATTGTACAGTCGTAGTCCTTGATTAACTCCATCCAACGACGTTGCCTCATGTTAAGCTCATGCTGAGAGAAGATATACTTAAGATTTTTGTGGTCTGTGAAAATCTGGAATGTTTCTCCGTAGAGATAATGTCTCCAAATCTTCAAGGCATGAACCACAGCAGCTAACTCCAGATCGTGTGTCAGATAATTCTCCTCGTGTTTCTTAAGCTGTAGGGAAGCAAAAGAAATCACTTGCTTATCCTGCATCAACACACATCCAAGTCCATTCTTGGAGGCATCATAGAAGACTACATATCCTTTTCCTTGCTCAGGTAGCACAAGCACATGTGCACTTGTCAACCTCTCCTTCAACAGCTGAAAAGACTGTTGACACTTATCACTCCAAGAAAAAGGAACATCTTTCCGGGTTAACTTGGTTAAGGGTAAGGCTATAGAACTAAAATTCTTAATAAACCTTCGATAGTAACCAGCTAATCCCAAGAAACTTCGAATCTCCGTCGGTGTCTTCGGTTGTTCCCACTGTAGAATAGATTCTACCTTTTTAGGGTCAAAACGAATACCCGAGGCAGAAACCACATGTCCAAGAAAAGACACTTCAGGTAACTAAAACTCACACTTGCTAAACTTAGCATATAGCTTATGTTCTCTTAGCAAGGTTAGAGCCTGTCGGAGATGCTGTTCATGTTGGTTAGCATCCTTACTATAGATCAGAATATCATCTATGAAGACGACAACACACTGATCAAGGAAAGGTCGGAAGACTCTATTCATGAGTTCCATGAATGCAGCTGGTGCATTAGTTAGTCCAAACGACATAACTGTGAACTCATAGTGACCATATCTTGTCCAAAAAGCAGACTTGGATATGTCACTGTCCTTAATGTGGAGTTGATGATACCCAGACCTCAAGTCTATCTTTGAGAAGACTGTTGCACCACGTAACTGGTCAAAAAGATCATCAATCCTCGGCAGCGGGTACTTATTCTTTATTATTACTTTATTGAGTTGTCTATAATCAATGCACAACTGCATTGACCCATCCTTCTTTTTAACAAACAAAACCGGAGCACCCCAAGGTGAAGTACTCGGTCAGATGAAACCTTTCTCAAGTAACTCCTGAAGCTGTTTCTTGAGTTCTACCATTTCGGCAGGCGCCATCCTATACGGTGTCTGGGCTATGGCTTGTGTATCTGGGACCAAATTGATTTCAAAATCAATTTCCCGAGGCGGTGGTATACCAGGAAGTTCTTCAGGAAACACATCTTCGAATTCCCTGACTATAGGAACTTCAGCAGGGTTGGGACTCTCTATGGTAGTATCTACCACATGGGCCAAGAATACATAACATCCTTGCCTCATGAGCTTATCAGCAACCATAGCTGATACAAGATAGGTGGGTAGAATCTTTCTTTCTCCTTGAAAGATCCATGTGTTGCTTTTATCAGCAAACATAGCCAACTTGGATTCACAATCCAAGACCACCCTATACCTTTCCAAGGTATCCATCCCAAGGATTATATCAAATCCTTGCATATCAAGTGGTATAAGATCCACCTGAATGCGATGATCAAAAAAGAAGAGGATGCAGGGAGAGCATACCTCCTACAAAATAGCAGACCCACTCAATGGAGTCTCCAACAACAAACTATCTGCCCCATGACTAACTGTCATATTGCAGTTACGGATCACTCTTCGAGTGATAAAAGAGTGTGTAGCCCCCGGGTCAATCAAAACATATACTACACATGATTTAGACATATCAGAATATAAAAGTTTCATCTGACCTGCCACTACCTGTGGATTGACCACTGCATCTGGTGGGTTCATAGCATAGAACCTCGTTGTCGCCTGGGGTTGAGTTGGTGCTGATGATCCAGCTTGAGATGCTTGTCCACATCCTCTAGTTTCTCCTTGAGACTGCCTTCTCTGTGATCCCTGTTGATTCTGTCTCTGAGGCTGTGTCACGCTGACAGGCCTAGACCTATAGTCCTTCATCGAATGTCCCACCTTACCACAGTTGTAGCAGCTTCTCTCCAGTTGTTGTGGTCTTGGTGGTCCAATAACTGACATTGATGCAGAGTTGTGAGTCTCCTGAGGTGGTTGACCTCGTCCTCTACCTCTACTTGGAGACCACTGAGTCTGAGAACTAGATCTAGGTGGTGGAGGGTTAGGTTTAGAGGATCTAGGCTTCTTAAAGTCCCTAGATGAAGAACCCTAGAACTATGGATATCTTTTCTGAGTTTGCCTCTTCTCGACCACAGATCTCTCTATCCTTCGAACTGACTCAACGAAGGTAGAGAATCTCTCCCGGTTTTCTAAGGAAGATACAGGAGTGGTCATGTCGGCATTCAAACCCTTCTCAAACCTTCTGATCCTTTCTTCTTCTGTGGCAGCCATGTACAGACAGAACTGCAGCAACTCCATGAACTTAGCTTCATACTCGCTAATGTTCATCATGCCCTACCTCAGTCTCTCAAACTGAGAGATCTTCTCGTCTAGGAAGGTCTTCAGGAAATATCTGTGGACAAATTCCCACCGAAAGTCTTCCCACGAGATCTCCATTCCAGGTCTCTTCTGCTCTTCCATGGTCCACCAGTGACCAGCGCTTCCTTTGAGAAGATAGACAGTGTGTCTGACCTTCTCAACTTCAGGGATGTTGAGGATTCTAAAAGCTTTCTCCAACTCTGTTAACCACAGATCAGCATCTACGGGGTCGGCTGTCCCAAAGTACCCGGTAGCTCCAACATGACGAAGTCGCTCGAACGTCTTCCCGATACCTTGTCCTTCGGGCTGGACAAGTGCCCTAGGTGCAGGCATGGGCATCTTGTCGGTGATATGTGTCATGGAAGTCATAAACTGCCTAAACATAGTCTGAACAGCTGGATTTCCCATGTCAGCCGGGTCAAACTGAGGTGGCTCCATAGGTGGCTCACGTATAGGTTGCTCTATTTCTAGGTTCCTTGCACCTTCTCAAGGTGCAGCAACACTACTTTCCGCCTCGTACTCCTCATGTGGTCCAGACATCCTTACTTATCTTCTTCTCCTGAGGAGTAGAAGACTCTATTAGATAAGAAAGAAATACTAAGGTTAGACTCGACATTCTAAGTCCTATGTCTCTGTAGACTCAGCGAACCTAGAGCTCTGATACCACTAAATTGTGGCGTCTCATTCCATAAACCACGATGTAAACTCAGCGGAAGCAATCGATTAACAGCGGAAGACAAAAATCATGGGAAATTAAAACTTTTTGAGATAAGAGCTTGAATCCATAAAACTTCTTTCATAAAAAGGAGATAAATTGTTTACATCTGTGTTGAATTACTTCTTGAGAAATTATATACAACATGATACAAAAATCTCAAGAGTCAAAACCAAAATCTCAGACACTAACTCCTAGGACTTGAGAGTACAGAGACGGCATAGGACTAGCTAACAACATGACTCAACAGTCATTATCTCCACCTGAGATTCAATGTTGCTCCTGGTGTTGCTGCTGCTGGTTTTGGTCACCTATAGGATGGTTCCTCCGTCTTCGACAACCTCCTAAAAAGTTGAAGTCTACGGGGTGAGACAATTTTAAATAATTGTCCCAGCGAGAGTTATAACTCTCCACTAGAAGCTTTATATAGCAATTCAAAGAATAACATATGCAATAAAAGCTCTCAAAGTATTCAACAGCAGTTTGGTAATAAGCAGAAGTTCATCATTTAAGAAATATGAAGAACATGTGTACTATACAGTGTAACATCAATCAAGTATCTCGCAATTAATCCTAACAGATATACTACCCTGTTGATTATGTTTTACAAACATTATTATGCCCTGCAGAGATGAGGTATACCGCTGATACTCCAACCGATCATTGTTAAGTCGCATCGGTATCATACCTAGGTCATCAAAAGAGTCAGATTCTTATGACCTCATCTTCCTCAGTCAGAGTGAGGATAGCTTGCAGGACATCTTGTGTCTCTGCTAATATAGCTCACCAGGGTAATCTGGTACTTCGCTATTTTAGAGTTATAGTGGCATTTTGTACTCTCTTCGTCATCGAGAGATTTCTTGTTTATCTCTGATCGATGCGGTATAAGGATTTCCTCGAGTGTTACAGCATAAACATATAGTGAAGGGTTGATGGATTAAGATATATCTACATCAATTCCTATACTAGGATGTAAGGATTTACACATCCATATTCCCCCACATACTCAAAAGTATGTGATCCAGGAGTTCCCTTAGGAAAACCTATTTCACCATCATTTTGTTTTCTGACAATGATGGATCTATGATCAGGGCTCTACATGGTATGATTATACTTGATTAGTTAGCTACATTTCAGTATTCTTTTAACATCGTATATGTTCTCAACATTAATCATTAGCATAGCAGCTATGAAAATAGAATACTACATGTAACAAGTCTAACTTACATCAATTATCATTTCTCAATCATCTCATCACAAGTCATATGTTAAGCATGACCTTGATGATACTCATGGCTCTCACAGCCCATCAATCTCATAAGATGCCACTAATAAGGCATCAGGATATTTCACTATTCATAAAGCTAAGGCATGCTTTCAATGAATATAGTATCATAATCCTTACCTGGATATGATCATCCTCATATAGGAACCTGCATAGTTAATTCAACTGAAAACAGTAAATAATTCTTTTCAAAGAAGTTGTATCTTCCTACTCTTACAAGAGTTAGGTTCACTGATTTTCATCAATTAGGGTTTACTATTCAAATTACATGTCATCACCCTAGAATTAGGGTTTACTATTCACCTCATGGTGAATTAAACTCATAACATCATCATGTATGAGAAACATCATCATTAAAGCCCTCAGATAAGATTAAGATTCATCAATTATCATAATTAGGGTTTCCATGATCTCACATAGGTGGATCATACCCTAATTGTGCACATTCATATGTATTGATGTTACTTTACTTGAATTTAAACCATAAAAGGTACCTCTCTCTCCTCTCACTAGTAGATGGTGATTACACCACTCTAGATTAGGTTGGGTTAAGTCCTCATTGACTATTATAAGCCAAAATCATCACTATCATGTGATTAGGGTTTGATTAAAACAAGGTATCCTTTGATTTAACCCTTCAAGGGCATTTTGGTAAATTACACCATTGATCACCATCATGGGTCAATTCATTAGTCACTTAGTCCCTTAATGTCCTAGGTTACCATTAGGGTTTAGATCAGATCACCATTGAACCAAAAACACCTTCAATTGATTAAGTCTAAACAACCTTGAAAACCTTCAAACGGTTTCAACCTTCAACCACCAAACGGTCTTGAGACCATTTGGTCTCAAACGGTCTTGAGACCGTTTGACCTCAAACGGTCTTGAGACTGTTTGGGTGCGTTGACCGTTTGGGGAGAGTTGACTTCCAAACCATTTGAAGCTTATGCGGTTTGAAACCGTTTGATCAAAACGTTCTTGAGATTGATTGGTCCAAACGACCTTGAGGTCGTTTGAGCCCAAACGGTCTTGGTCCCAAACGGTCTTGAGACTGTTTGGTCCAAATGGGCTCAAACCGTTTGGGCCTCAAACATGGTTAAAAAGTTACAATTGATTATGGTTATGTATGTTGAAGCCCTCAATTATCCAAATCCATGTTAACCACTTACAAATTGAGTCAACTAGGATGATCATTAATCATTTGGACACCAAATTGACCCTCAATTGAAAGCCAATTAGGGTTACGTCCATCTGAATTAGGGTTTCAATCGAATAATCATCAATGTTCAACAATGTGAATCAAATCAAGGTTGAACCTATCAATTGACCTCGAATTGGGCCCAAACTTGGCTCAAACGGTCTTGAGATCGTTTGGACATCCTCCAAATGGTCTTGAGACCGTTTTCCCAAAGTTTGAGCAAAACCCAAGTCGATTGGATAAGGGTTGAACCTTAATTAGATCTAAATACAGCATTTTTATCAATTCTTCAACTTATTGTAATTGGACCCTCAAACCATCAAATTAGCTCAAACCTAGACCTCCAAACAATCTTGGGTTGTCATCAAACGGTCTTAAGACCGTTTCGATGAATCCCAAACGATCTTGAGACCATTTGGGTCCTTCAACCAAAAACTCAACAAGATCTATACTTGAAATCAGCAATTTCAACCCGATTAGGGTTAGGGTGTTGAAGTGCCTTCAACTCTCAATTGGTTAGGAATTAGATTATGATTCTTTGTAGGAATGAAATTCAATATATTACCAACAGGCCCTCAAGTGGTCGTCCCTTGGTAAACACTATCAAATGGTCTTGAGACCGTTTTGATCCAAACGGTCTTGTAAGACCGCATGAGATCAAACGGTTTGAGACCGTTTGACCTTAAACGGTTTGCAACCGTTTGGACCAAAAGGGTCCAAGGTTGGTTGATAAAGTTGCCTAGGAATTCACGCCCATCATCTTCAACCTCTGTTCAGGTCAGTTACTCCACCGTTTTACTTGCAAAAGTGCAAGGAAGAAGGAAAGTAGAAGAAGAACTATGTACAAATTGCAAGAACAAAGATATGCATAAAAAGCAAGAAGTTTAGAGTTATAAAACCCACCTCAAACGTTATTCCTAGAGCTCCAAGCTTCCAATATTAAAGCCTCTAATGGCGTATTGAGCTCCACAACTCGTCCAGAGGTGATTCTCCAAGGAAAAGATGGGGATGGTCGGCTAGAACAAAGAACCTAAGTGAGTTAACCAAAGAACCAACCTTTTATGATGAAATCATCCAAGAATCCGAGCTAGAAGATGGTTCCTTCACACCTTAGCACTACTTGGTCATCTCCCTGAGCTCCAGAGCTTTGCCTTGGTTGTTTTGAGAAAGATGAGAAGTGAAGAGGATAAAGGATACGTTCACTTGGTTTGCAAGGGTTTTAGCTTATATAGTTTAGGCTATTTTCCATCATAAGGACCTCTAAAACATGAAATTCTCATCTAAGTCCCTCCTTCTTCAAAGACACGTCCAAGCCCATCAAAACTTAGGCAAAACTCATCAAAACTTAAGATCTAAGGGTAAAGGAAACTAATCATACAACTAAGGTACATGTATGAAGGGTCTCCTTACTCATATTAGGTGAATTTTATCTCAAAGATCATTCTTTTAATCTGATTATTCCATTGAAGCGCCCCTTTCATCATTTCTACTGTAAATGATGTCGAGAGTCATAAAATATATTCTATATGGTGTATTTTACAAGTTGCACCCCATAATTTGGGTAAATTACACTTTACTCCAAATTAGGGTTTTTAAGCACAAGGATCATTCCACAAGCTGCATCTTGATGCCCAAGCTTGGGAAATACATCATCCCTCATCATATTCACTCATATGATGCCTCATCATCAAAAGAACATCTTAACCTATGAAATTTGCAAGTTAAGCCCCTTAACTGGGTAATTTTCACATAGGTCCCTGTATTACAAAACAATACTACAACTTTGTTTAAAATGAGAAAAATTGAAAGTATATGTTCCTGAGGAACTTAATTACATGCCAAAGAGTATTCACAAGTATATAATTACATATTTAGGCAAAACTTCTAGGGTTAGTTTATAATCCAGGTCAGGGATGTTACAATGATAGGTTGTGAACCAGGTATGTTTGGAAAGATATGATGTTGCTACACATGTTAATGTGACACGTGTATATGGTCACAAGTATATGGTGTAATGTATATACTCATGATTGACAATAATACTATGAATGATAAAGCTTATAATCATTGATGTTGCTCGATATTGGATAGTATAGTATTCCTATTAATCCATGATGGTTTAAGTTATCTCTCTGAATGCGTATACTAACCATGCATGTATACTATGTGGATTCATAGTCTGGTGAGAGCTATGAGAAATATGTGCTTTGACTAGCCCAATGAGATGATAATCCTTACTAAAGAGATAACATGTTGATAGGTCTGAGGACCTGATAAAGGCAGGGTGCCTAGTAGAGATGTTATCCTCTGATGATGTGCTAAGGGATGCATTCCTAGAATGTGGATGCATGATATGATGCCTTGATGGGCAGTGGTTGTTATAATAAGGGATTGAGGTCCCAGGATAGTATGATGATGCCATTGATGACGTAATTCTATAATGCTATGTTTATACTTTGGTTTCCTCAACAATTGGCTTAAAATATACTAATTAATTATAGATGAACATATCACATAGTTTTCCCTGGCCATAGATCCATCATCGTCAGAATTTGGTGATGGTGAAATAGGTTTATCCTGCGGGATTACCTGGAGTGCATATTGTTGAATATGCGAGGTTTCTCCTAGCCTAAAATCGGAGGGTTTGAGTGCAACTGTGGTTGTAGACTCAGGATATGTGGAGCCTGGTGAACAGACCCATGGCTCAGGATATGTGATGAAGAGCATGATGCGTTCATGGCTCAGATGTTTGTATGGGTAGCTTGCGGAGCTGACCCAGAGACTGAGGCCCTATAAGCATGAGATTACGGTCTTGCTTGATGATTCATGTACTGACCACGGGAAGGTGAGGTCATGGAGTCCAGATCTCCTTAGACCTCTTGTAGCACCGGATTGGGCTTCGTAGCCAATTGTTGGATTTGAGCAGGGAAGGCTCACTTCCTCAAGGCATAATAAAATGTAATCCAGCCGAATAGTATATCTTACTTAGAGCAAAATACAGAACATTGATTGAGGCCTTTCTTATAGCTGATCTAGTTGAACTATGCAGTTGTGTGTACGATCCTTATTTCTTGTGATAAGTTCTTATAAAGCTAATCTTGTCAATCATGTTCCAGAAAGAAATACTTGGTTATACGCCTCCCGGATATCTTGGTAAGGTTGATGGTAATAATATCCTTGCTTAGTATGTTGCTCTTGCTATATGCTTTATCAGTTATCTGTTGTTTTTTCTTTAACCTTCTGAGGTTTTATAGTTTCGGTGGGGAGTTATGTTTCTTGTTGGGACTGTGTGTCTCACCCCGCTGGTTTACACCCTTTTTAGGTGATCGCTCTAGACGTGGTGGTGGTCGTGAGGTTGCGGCCGAGCAGCAAGAAGAGCAGTAGAAGGGAAGAGATGGACATGCTGCTATTTTGATGGTTTTGTAGTAGAGTCCTAGAGTCATCCCTGTACTCTCAGGTCCTCGAAGGTGTTTGACGACGTTTCACGATGTCTAGTTGTTGTAATTTTTGTATAACCATGTTGTTGGTCGTATGTGGTCGTTATGTATATATAAACAGGTGATGAACTCTGGTGCTGACGGTACAACTGGATCCAATAAGTGGTGAACATATATCAAAGCCTGTAAATATTTTTATAACATGCTTTCTCTGCTGGATCTGAATGCAAAAGCTCCCTTGAGTATGCTTTCCGCAATCGGTTTTAATTAACCCGTGTTTTCAGTAATATGTTGGTTCTACACATTTTCGAGTGTCATCTCATTGTTTGGGTGATGGCGGGGTGTCACATAAGGGGTCAGTGAAGTGGCTCTCTTCTTCAAAGGGTGGTTATCACCATCATCCAAAAAAGGAACTACTCATTCACCTAAAACTCAGACATAGATAGGGGAAACTATAATAGATCCACTCCCTAGGTCATATAACATCTATAATTTACCAAAAGCTCCAAGACCATCTTCTTCTAGCCCAATCCTAGCCAACAAAGCAAAGATGGGAGGTAGAAGAATAATAAATATCTATTAGTTAATGTGACCTACCACCAATCGTCCTAGCTAATGGAAAGAGAAATATTAACCAACAAAAGAGAAGAAATTGTTGGTATGGTATGACCAGAGAGCCAATCATATGATGATTAACATGGCATATAACATAAAGGATTTGATTAATAATCATAAATTTAAGCTTACAATTCATTCTATTTTACTCTGTTATGAGAAAATGAGGAAACATTGTGAATGTTTAGAGAATGCCAATACTCAATGACATATATCTTCAAGTACATGACTTGAACAATGAGATCATACATATGCTAAGAGTATGTACATTCTTGTTAGCTAGTCAGATGTTACTGTGGAAGGTAGATAGACAACAATAACACATAAGACTATAGTGTGGGTTGGTTGATTACAATATCTCTTAGGATCCCACAACTTCAATGGAAGTTTGTCAACTTTTATACATATTGAAATATCTTCCAATCTGAATCTCGACAGTGTTACTCCTGGCTCCACTTTAATAGGACTAGAGGCTTCCCTCTCACAAAGCATATCCCTCCTTCATCAACATACTCAAGATTTTCACAGTTTGAGAATCAAATCATAAAGAAACCTTTGCCATGACTGAGGCCTTCAATAGAATCTTAGAGTTTCCAGATCTGAGACAAATATCTTTCCAGCATGGGTAAATATACCTTGAATCCATTAGCATACCCAATAAGGAAGTTACTCCATCTAGTCAAATTTAGATCCACCTCTTGTTGCGGATATACCAGAGCATCCTCCTTAACCTCAGTCTCTACTTTCTCTAATGCAGTAACATCATTCTCAGGCATTTTAAACAACTTGCTCCAAAAATTTGAGGTTGACGAGAGGAGGATATCTCTGGTAGGAACACAAGAAGAAGATGAAGATGCACCTGAGGCAAACTCCGATGAACCAGCTTGATCTCAAAGGTAGTCACCAACGTGGTCGCCAGGGCGATCTTTAGTCGTCATCCTAGACACTTTCCTAACTTATATTAATTTTGTATTACACAAGCATTTCTTTCCATGTATAAATATATTTCTCAGTAAATTTTTATCCAAGTACTATCTTCTCTCTATTTTTTAGTTTCTCTTTACAAGTCACCTAAAAATATTTGACATGGTATCTATATTTTCCTTATTATTTTTTATAATTTTTCCACAAGATCCCTTCAACTTTTTACTATAGATTTCAAAGTTCCTTCAAAGTTTTTCTTGGTATTTTTTTTTAATCTTTCTTTATATCCTTAGTTTTCACATCCAAGTTTTCTTCTTGTTCTCATCAAGTTTTTCCTATAATTGATGATATCCCACCATAGATTTCTTCTTGTACTTTTTTCGCTATGATTTTATGGAAAATATTTGATAGAAAATATGTAATAATCTTTTCTACTCATTCCTTTATGTTTTCTACATTCTCTATCACTTTCTCTAATCAATTATGAAAAAAAATCTCTTTTACCCATTTCTTTCAAGGTATACCTATAAGTAGAGTTGATTTGATAGAGTTTTCTATTTATTTTATTATTTTGAAATGATCAAATCATTTTGACAAAAATCCCAAATGGGTTACTAACTAGTAGCTAGTTTTTCTCATGCTGCATCTTGGACCTAGGGTTTTAGAAGCACATCTTTCAAAGATTGCATGTTAGTCAATCTTCATTGATGTCATCATCTTTGTTCTCTTACAAGTGTATCATCTTGTATTTATAAATAGTAAAGCATTATTTATCTTGTTTTAAATCTTTTGATTTCTTTCACAAATCCTATGTCTGAATGACATAAAATTATTTATCAAGACAAAACTTCACATAAAAATAAACATTGAATTTCCTTTCAATATTATTATTATTTATCTTCTAATTGTTCATTTTACTGGAAATATATGTTAAATATCTAAAAATGACTTCCCTACCAATTACATCTAAGACCAAAATAAATAAATTCAACATTTAGAAGTAAAAGGATATAAGTTCATTTTATGCTTACATGCTAGATATGAATATGTATGTTAATTTTATTTTACTTTTTATAAGTAACCTTTTTGTTACGACCCCATCTGAGCTTAATTGGTAAACTAGGGTTTACCTAGACAATTGCAAAGATCAATTGGAATAATCATTCTTGAAATCTAATTAATGACGATAACACAATTAGGATTTTTTAATTATGATAAGAAGTCTAAATGTTCTTTTGTCTTGTAATTAGGGTTTGAGAAACATAAACCCTAATCGGCCCAATATAGGGTTTTGATGATACATGAATACAGAATTTGATAACTAGAATGTCTCACTAAATGATTTTTAGTATTTTATGTGTAACTCTGATTTACTTCAAATTTGGATATGATTTGGATATATAAAATTTGAACAACATTGAAAAATATCAGAATTTTTGAAAATTTCTCTGACCTGTTTATCGGTCGAGTTTCAAACTCGGCCGATCATATTTACAGATTTATACAGCAGTGTGGTAATTGAATTTTATCTTTTTATTGGTATATCCAATTGATCTCAAATTTTAACTGTGCTTGAAAAACACAGTTTTAGACACTCTGTTAAATTGGAATAATTTTTGGATGACTTTTCGATCCCTAGAGTAAGGGTGTCGGTCGAGTTTTGTGCAGGACAAACTCGGCCGAATATTCTGCAGACTGCAATATAGCAGTTCACTGTTTGATTTTTAGTTAATTATTGGTAACTAGAAATGATCTCAAATTTTTACTGGAGGTCTGAAACTTCATTAGGTATAACATATAAAATTTACAGAATTTTTGGAGCTTCTGTTCGCTATTCAGTAGGCGAATTACAGAAGCTATTGTGAAACTGAATATTCAGCCAATATAATTAAAGTTGAGTGTAGGGTCAATTTGCAATTGACCCAAGCAGCTCAAATTAGCTTATATGATCGACCACACACACACACAGCTCTCATTCTTTGTCATTTCATTCCAGAGAAACTAGCTCCTAGAGAGAGAAGGAGAATTAGGGCTTGAGTGGAGAAAGTGGGGGAATTGCTGAATTAGGGTTTTGCGATTCCAGGAAGGGTGAAATCAAGTAAGTTTGGATCCTTTGCATAGACTTTTATGGTGAATCTTCTCTATCATGTCAAGATTCCGTCCATGCTCTGATTTGATCCAAGAGGATGTCGAAATTCCCTCTTTTCTCACCCTTTCTTCATAATCCCTCTTTTTCAAGGTTCCCGAGTTGAATGGAAGAAGAATTGGGAGATTTGCTAGGGATTTGATAGGAATTCGAGATTCCCTGAGTTGAGCTGCAGTTGTGAGGTGTTTTCACACCTTAGGGTGAGTGGGTTCTTCCTTCAAACAGTGTAATGCACGAATTTGATTATAGCACCTCAATCCCTAAATGCTTAGCATATAATTCTAAATCCTGAAATGTCCGTTTGATTTAAGATTGTTATAAATTGATATGATGTGGATTCCTTCTATGTTTGAATGATTCCTAAATGGTAGATTCATATCAGAAACGTATACAACACTTCCTAGTGAGAATGCTTTTCAGATTTATATCAAATGATGTAATTAGGGTTTAACCTAATTGAGACATCACTAGTGTTTCAACCTTATTGAAAAGGACTAGTAATCCTATAAGTGGTTGGGATGTATCTCATGGGTTATCTTAATTGAATTTTATTCTTGATACATGATATCTCAGTAAATGATATGGAAAATCTAAATTTAGTTAAGTTTCCATGATTTCATATCTATATTGATTGTATATGATTTGTTGGAAACAATCTTTATTTAGTGAATGCTTATATCTTATGAGATCATGATAAGAGCCATGTGACAAGTGAATGAGGTAAATGAAAAGGTGAATGAGGCAAATGAAACCCTAAGAGTAGGGTGTTGGCATGTGATGAATGAATAAGGCGAATGAAACCCTAAGGATAGGGTGTTCAATGAATCATGTTATGATAATATGAAAGGTCTCGATATGAGATGTGCTGATGCTAAATTGTTGAATTGTATGTTTCTAGTGCATTTAACTTTATATTCTTGTTCTCTCTGAGATGATATCTACATACTGCAGGGCTTCTTATTTTCAATACTTATCTCATAAATTGCAGGTGATGAGATATGGCATGCCCTAGAAAGGGATGTTACTGAGACATGATGTATGTTGAATACATGAATTATGATGTTTCTTATGATATGATATGGCAGGATGTGTGAGCCTTGTGAGAAATGTAAAATGAGTTATGATTTCTGTTTACATGTATCTAAAATGTTAATGTTAGACTTAGGTGCCCTGAACACCGTAGAGCCCCTTCGGGAGGTCTGTGCCTTAGGGGTGAAACTCGTGTCCAACATCAACCGGTTGAGTAATTCTGGTGGCACGAGGGTTGATAGACAGTGTCCAACACCAACCGATTGAGTAATTTCGGTGGCACTGGGGATAGGGTTATCCAACACCAACCGGTTGAGTAATTCTGGTGGTAACCCAGTGTTGACTCCCTGCGCCTGTGTACTCAGGTTAGAGGAGGAGTCTAGAGCACTCAGAGTAGTCCATTGAGGCCGTAGAGCCTATGTGTCAGGCCGGAGAGCCTGTGGTCCTGTAGCAGAACAGGGCTGGCAGTCAGACTTAGTATTTCCCGGGTGTGTCGCTAAGTCTTGTACGGTGTGGTCGTAGTGCACTGCGAGTCTCTATGCAGAGTACACTACATAGATCAGGGCATAATCTAAAATATGATCATATAGGTTCACAGAGTTCTTTATATATGAAAGAGTTAAGGAAGACTAGAGCATAGTCTTCTAGTAGTTATTCTTTGGATGCAATATTTACATTCTTTGTTATTTCAATTATATTGTTTTAGAACTGCTCAGTGTAGTATTTATTGTTGTTAAATTTCATATCATTTACTTAAATTATATCTGTAATCACATTAGTGCATTAGTCTGTTTCCATGAAGTACTCATTCACTGAGCGAGTACGCTCACCCCTCTACTCAAACATTTTAGGGTTAACCGCGTGGACTTGAAGATGGTCAGAGCATCAGTGTAGACCTGCCACAGGAGTCAAGTACGAGATTAGTTGAGTCAGTCGGTCCTTGTCACTCTAGGTCCTCAGTAAGAGTTTAGAGAGAGAGTTGTAATTACAATGTGTAATATTGTTCCTCTTTGATATGTATGCTATTTAGCAAGTTTCATGTGCATAATGTGTGAAAGACATCGTGAATGCTTATACATGTATCTTTACTATTGAAGTCTGATTAGTAAAAGAAATTTTCAGATTCCTTTGTTAAGATGATATGTGGTTCAATGCGGGGAAACAAGAGTTCTAAAGAAGAGAAAAGAAAAAAATGAAAAGTTAAGGGTGTTCTTTGTGTTGCCTACAAACTCCATCTTATGCCCTAATCTCATGATTTGAGGAAATTGTGAGATCAGGGTGTAACACTTTTCATGCCCAATGGAATAGTATTAATAAAGAAAATTTAAAATTAAGATAAAAACTTGACTCAAAATAAGATGCACGACTAGTCCTTTCTATGATTAAATTAATACTTAAGATAAGAAAGAAACTACACTAACTCCAGACCTAATCAAACTTAACTATACATGCATGGAGTGCTTTTGCACCCACCCCCTAGAAAAACCTTGTAAAGATCCATTAGTTGTCAGTGGGGTGCTATCTAGTTGTTCACATTATAAATCTTGGTACTCTGTATATTTATAAAATAATGATGGGTAGCTGCGGAGGTAGTAGCTCGGTGGAGAAGGTACAGGCTCCCCAAAGTACAGACCTTGGTTCAAATTTCTGGTTGTGCACCTCAGCGATACTTAATCTTGCCATACAACCCCACTTCGAGTTCAGATTTGCTGTTCCTCTTTATACAAGGAGTAGGCTGCTCCTTCCACTATCAATTTACACGTGTCCCTGCCCATCGATTTATAGGGTCCGGATTTTGTTGACAGTACAGATGGTGCAATCTAACACAAGGTGTAGCCTGCTCCTTGTTAAACAAGGAACAACAAATCCTGAGGGCCCCACTTCTGCGTGAGTTTAACATATCCCAAAAGTACGGGTGGCTGACGGGGGGCTAGGGGCTTACACCGCTAGGGGGTCTTAGTTAATCGCGATCTGTTCTCGGAAGTGGTTGTCACATACTAAAAAAAAATATTTGATCCGTTCTCGAAAATGGTTCTCACATATAAAAAAAATGATGGATAGTGAGCAAATTACTATTCAACTAGCAACCTATGTAAAGACTTGAGAAAAATATGACAATATTTCACGTCAGTTTCAAATGCTTAACAATTTCGTATGGTTTAATCTTTTTTTTGCTATCTATTGGATTCATGTAATCACGGTACTTGTAAGTTCTGAACATTTACAATTATATTATCATTCTCTTAACATATATTGTTATTAAAAATGTATTTACCTAATCGTAGCCCAAGGGAAAAACTTTGACCGCAATATGGAAGGATGTCAAGAGGCACTAGATTGATTAGATTTTAATTTTCTCCAAAAGTCTACTTATAAATTACTGTACATATATAATTATTTCACTAATAAACCATATATATATATATATATATATATATATATATATGGAGTGTTTTTATTGCCCGCGCGGGTAATTAAAGAATGCTACCCGTGAATAGAAACGTGGTGGCATATGTTGTAAATATGTATGGACTGACCTTCTTCTGCACGACTAAACCCTCTCCCGTTTTCCGTCATCCGTTGCGGCAAAACCCGATCAGTAATGTGGCCTCTACGCCGCCAATGACTGGTCCTCACTCCATCGCTCCCTCCTCCTAGCCGCTCGGCGCCAGTGGGCGAGAATCCTAGGCACATTATTGAAAGGCTTCGGCCTCTCCCTCATCCCCTTTCTCGTCAATTCCTTTGTTTTCGGCCACACAATTGGGATCTACAAGAACGACTCTGATCTTCTACACCACTACGTGTGCTCGTCGTCATACTCGCATGCACCATTTGTACCGCACACCTAACCGGGTCCATCTACGCTGCGCTTCACTGCCAACAATAGCAGGATGCCATTGTGGCAAGGTGTTGCCGATGATCCCAAGAATTGAGTACGCCGACCATCGCGAGAGATAGAGGAATAAAGTTGGCATGCCACCTGCGAGAAGGTCCCTTCCAACTCTGATTCATTTGTCTACCCAGCAGACTTGCAGACAACTCTTCCAGGTGTCAGATTAATTGCAGGTTGAGGGCGAGCCCAAGTACAAATGACACACAAAGATGAACAAGCTGATCCAGAATGTCCTCTAGTGCACGCACAACACAGAGTCCTTAGACAGGTAGTACTTCCACACCAATGTGTCATGGAGTAGGTACGTATTGGCTTCTGTCCACTGATTGAGGGAATCTGGCAGCTTCAAAGAAGGGGCCTTTACCTATAGACTGACATATTCATTGCTGGGAAATTAACATGGGATTCATTATTGGCCGCATTGGATACCTGTCTGCATGGACAAGAATGGAGATGACCTGAACGGTAGCTAGGAATTGTATTGTACCACCGTGGGTGGGAGAGCCATGATCAGGGATGTCGGGAGAGGTCTTGCGTGTGTCACTCACAGTTCATACGGATGTTGAAAGTCAAGTGCATGGATGACAAGAATTCTGTTGTAAGGTTGCTTGTAGATTGTTAGAACCGACGCAGAAATGTTACAGGGCTTTCCAAGAAGAAGTTACAAAATTGACGTTTTCGTATAAACTGAATCACAAATTTGTCAAAATATTCCTTGTTTGTTGCTTGGATTAAGATTTATCTTCTCAGAATCAATGGTTGTTAATTAATGTTGACTTCTTGATTTTATATGGATTGCTAGTGTCATGACAATTCTGCTGTAACATTAGTATGACCGATCTTTACATAGATAGAATAAGTAACATGAGTTGCTCTTAATTCTTGTAAGATGCATGTCGACGGATGAACAATATTTTAATTGCATAAAAGCAACAAGTTTTTCCGTGATTATTTCTGGCTCTTTGCTTTTATCTTGGTCTCTTTTGAGCATTCAGATATTTATCTTTCTAAAATTTTACAGGCAATTCTTTTCTTGTTGACTAAAGAATAACATCAATTTGCTTTGGGGATTAGGGAATGCAAATCTAATATGCATTATGCCTAATATAGTCACAAATTTGACAAAGATAACAATATTGACATTTCAGATCGTGTAGAATTTAGATAAAGTTGGGAGAAGTCTATCCAAATTTTCAGAAATTATGTACCCTAATATAATTGTAATAGAGATTTAATTAGTTTATAAAATAGAAGTATATATGTTAAATTTAAATATCATGATGATGTTAACCGTGGTCCATCCTTGGACATGTCAGCATTCATTGTTTGTTCACAGTTCGTACATACCATTTTCAGACTGTCATACACCGTGCTAACATAGTCTGATTTTGTATAACGTCCGACAATGAAGATCAGTAGTATACAATATCAAAATTTCTGATGATGTCTATTGTTTGCTAAATACGATAAGAGAACACTAAACGTACCTATACAGCATAAAAAGTATCTATTTGAGACAAAAAGTAATATTTTGTCATATAGGAAGTAACTTATTTGTGTCAAAAGTAATTATGTTGTACAGAAAGTAACACTTTGGTATGAGAAGTATTTGATAATATTAAAGTAATTGTATGGTACGAGTACCCATCTGACACCAAAAGTAACACCAGGACACAGGAAGTAACTATATTATGTAAAAGGTAAATATTCAAAATAGAAAGTAATACCAAGATACAAAAAATAACTATATGGCACGAAATGCAACTATCTGACACTAAAAAAATTTATGTTAAATGGTTACTTTTTGTATCAAATAGTTATTTTTTGTATCAAATAGTTACTTTTTGTATCAAATAGTTACTTTTTGTATCAAATAGTTACTTTTTATAGCATTAAATTACTTTTTATGCTAAGTAGTTACTTTTTTGTCAAATTGTTACTATTATGATTGTCTTCACATTTTTCCTTGTACTGACTAGGAACTAACGTTGTAGTCTCATAGAAAGTAAAGATTTGACACCAACTAAGGATGAAAAGATGTGTCGACTTGGATCTAGTCAGAACGTGATAATAACATAGCCGTACAAGGCAATGGAAATAGACCAATGCACATCATGGCTCATTATATATGGTGTTATAAGTAACCATTTGACGTAAAAAGTAATTGTGTAGTATGGAAAGTAACTATGTGATTTTGAAAGTAACGTTTGGACACAAAAAGTAACTATGTAATATGAAAAGTAAATACATGATACAAAAAGTAACTACTCGACTCTTAAAGTAACATCATGACATAAAAAGGAGTTCTCAAACTGCTAAATGTCTATGACTCATATGTATTTCCCACTAGAATTGATATAAATATGCTCAAATATACATTAAAAAATTGTAACATGTCAGGATAAATTGTAAGGTCGACAGACATTTTGTAATGTATATACAAAAGGGTCATTCATTCACTGCATCCGTTTTGTAATAGGAAGATACATATTTGTAATGAGACATGCAACGTTTGTAATGAGATGACCAAATTTGTAATACAAACACTCGTTTTATATTACTATGTTGTTTCTGTTACAAATATCATTTTTACTCGATCTTTGCACAAGGCTACCACCGTGAGTCACACGCGTCGGTAGTGCTACTGACTATGCCGGAGCCTGGGGCGGCAACGATTGATATCATCCAACTATAGATAGGAGGGGTATCAAATCGTGCTTGGATAGGGCTTCTTTTGTTATATATTCGTAATGTATTTTGAGACAACAATTTCATACCAACCCCTAAAATGTAACAATTTCAGTCACATTGTAATAGGCAAGAGCCAACCGTAATGTAGGTGATAATTTTGTAATATGGATACTCATATCGTAATAAGCGTGTGACATCTGTAATATGGGTAGTCACATTGTAATAGGCAAGAGCTAATTGTAATGTATGTGATATTTTTGTAATATGAATAGTCATATTATAATAAGCAAGTGCCATATGTCATATGGACAGTCACATTGTAATAGGCAAGAGAAAACCATAATGTAGGAGATAGTTTTACAATACGCATACTCATATTATAATAAGCAAGCTCCATCTGTAATATGGACAGTCACATTATAATAGGTAAGTGCCAACTGTAATGCAGGTGATAGTTTTGTAATATAGATACTCATATTGTAATAAGCAAGTGTCATCTCTAGGGTTAGCTCCACCTTCTCTCTAGTCTTCTCTGGTGGCTGCCGCTGGGGGGAGGGGTGCTTCCTTGGTGCCTTCCTCCCCCTGGCCTAGATCGTCCTTGAGTCACTTCCTTCGTAATAGAAAGATTCCAGTGTCATGGTTATCAATCTCGTGTCGGGGCTCCTCACGACAAGGGTTGGGGTGAGGCGTGATGCGGCTCGCTGAAGACTGGTGCTTGGAGCTGGCGGCATCGGCTATGGCCGACTCCACCCCGTTCAAGAGAGACGGATGGAGAGGAGCTGGCTTCCGTGGATCTGGTCCTCGAGTGTTGCTCCGCCGTCGCAGATCTAGAAGGGGTTTCGTATCCCTTCATGCCTCTGTACCTCCCTGTTGAGTTGTGTGCCCTTGACTCGATGGCTTGATTCCTGCTCCGGGGTCTCTGCTGTGGCAGCGGTGAGTCCCCTTTGGCGATCTGGGTGGTGTCCCACACTTGGCCTGCAGGCGGTTGTCCCTGCATGGCGATGCTTCCAGGATACCTCGTCTCCAGGTCTTGATGCGCGGTTTACTCCGCTGCTCCTGGCGACGGGCGGATGCTTCCCGGCGCTAGTCGACCTCAAGTCGTTGGTTTGCTTCTTCGCGTGAGCTGACCATCAGCTGAGCTGGGATTCCAGTCCTGGTGCGGAGCTAGTGGTTAGGTTGGCATTCTTCTGGTGGATGTCCTTGCGTGGCCCCCCAGTAGCTACGGGTTCATGCCCTCTAGGTGCTCGATGAGGGGCTTCTGTGTGTACAGGAGTCGTTTGGTTTGTTTAGGGGGGCAGTTCTTCTTCTCTTCCTTTCGAGCCTTCTCTGTTGTGAGTTTTTTATCTGCCCCTACGGGCATGGTCACGGGCATGGTGTCCCTGTGGGCTCAGCTACTGATATTTTCTGGTGATGCGATTGGGATACCCTTGGTGTTCGATGCTTTGCTTCAGGGCTACCAGTAGTTGATCTGTTTTGTCGCCTGCTAGGTGCTTGTTGATACGATCCAATGCAAACAGGGGATGTCTCTTACTCTCTTGTAGGCTTACTAGGGGTCTAACGTGAAGCCTTGCTGCTCGTGCAACATGGAGGCTGGCTTCCAGGTGGCAACCTATCAGTTCATCAGGGGATTAGCCTGTTTGCGTGGGTCAGCACGAAGTTCCTCGGTTGTTTGTTCGGCACACTTTTAGAGGATGAGGTTTATTGCAAGTGCTTGGATGATCAGTTGTAGGTCTTGGTTCTGGTCCCATGTTTTCTGGGTTTGAAATCTTGGTGTTCTGAGATCTTTCTAGCTGGGTGCTCTTGATCTGGATTCTGTATAGAATTGGGTTTTGGACCTGCTAGTTATGCTGTCGTTTTTTTGATTATCTGCTACCTAAGGCATCATAATTTCAGTAGGATGTGGATAATGCTATTGTGATGTCTTGGTTAGTTAGGTGTTCTCTGGACTTCCGTCTGGATGGAAGGTCTGTCCCTTCCCTTTTCTTATCCAGATGTATGGCTCAATAGGAGCTCTATTTTTGCTTTTGTTCTCTGGGTGTCTTACATACTGGGTGTGATGAGTTTTTTAGCTCATGCTGATGTAATGGGGTACTTAGTGCCCAAAGCTTTTGGTATTAATAGTAACACGCTTTTTGGACCGACCAAAAAAAATAAGCAAGTGTCATCTGTAATATGGACAGTCACATTGTAATAGGCAACAACCAACAGTAATGTAGGTGACAGTTTTGTAATATGGATACTCATATTGTAATAAGCAAGTGTCATATGTAATATGGACATTCACATTGTAATAGGCAAGAATCAACTGTAATGTAGGTGATAGTTTTGTAATATGGATAGTCATATTGTAATAAGCAAATGGCATTTGTCATATGGACAATCAAATGTAATATGGAAGAGTCAACCGTAATGTAGGTGACCGTTTGTAATATGGATAGTTATATTGTAATAAACAAGTGTCATCTGTAATATGGACAGTCATATTGTAGTAGGCAAGAGTCAATAGTCATGTGAGTGACATTTTTGTAATATGGATACTGATCTTGTAATAATCAAGTGTCATATGTAATATGGACTTATTATTTTATCATGCCTTGAAACTTTTGGCTTATTCTTAATTTCGAACCTCGATCTGTAAACAATAATTGATGCGTCAATATGAAATATCTTTGTCAAAGTCAAATGCAAGATAACGATGCCCTTTAGTGTCATGTTATGGAGGAAATACAATAATAGATCTAATAAGAGAGAATTATTACAAGAATTATTTAGTTTGGGTGCTGCATTTCTAAGTTTTGGTAGTTTGTGAGCAAATTTGTCGTCAGCTGGAAATATGTAACTTTGGTAAAGAGAGTGTGCTACTGCTAGCTGTATAAGTCGTTGCGGAACAAAGATGAATGGTATAATTTATAGAATTTAATACATTAACTACCGGGACTTGTGATGTATTTATCCAAACGTAACGTTAGTCACTGCCCCACCCACCACCGCATCCTCCTCGAAACGCAGCGGCAAAAGTTTTGATAATTATAAATAAATGCCACCGCTTTCCAGCCAAATAACAGATGAGCCGACGACATAGTATTTACAACATTTGCCACCGCTACTTAGCATCAGTAGTAAGATTTAGGCACGGATAACTTCGCTTCGCTACCCGTGCGGGCAGCGAGTGAATTTCCATATATATATATATATATATATATATATATATGGTATATCTTCGCTACCCGTGCGGGTAACTAAGATTCGCTACCCGTGCATCAATTTTGTAATGGGATGACACATATATGTAATGAGATAACCAAATTTGTAATGAGACAACCGAAATTGAAATACAAAGACTCATTTTGTATTACATCGGTGTTACAGTAATAAATATATACTTATTACTGTAACAGCGTTGTAATACAAAACGAGTCTTTGTATTACAATTTTAGTCGTCTCATTACAAATTTGGATTGTCTCATTACAAATACATACCTTCCCATTACAAAACTGATACACGGGTAGCGAATCTTAGTTACCCGCACGGGTAGCGAAGATATACTCATATATACAATATATATATATATATATATATATATATATATATATATATATATATATATATATATATATATATATATATATATATATATATATATATATATATATATATTGACACACAAAACTAACCACATATCCATTCAAGATACGGATATTGATGGACACCCCGGGATATTGATATCCTCTTTAATAAACAAGACTAGCGATATTTTTCTCCCGATGAACTGGCCGGGCCGAGTTTCCCGCAAGAATGTCCAACTTCTCCCTGTGAGTGTCCCACCAGCTGTGGGGCCGCGAGCGACCCCACCATCTGATTCTTCACCCGCGCAAGTTCGCAACCCTAACACTGCTTTCATTTGGGTTGCTCGCCCGTATCCTCATTCCTAGTTTCGGTGACACTCATTTTTTAGTTTTTCTCCTAGGACAAAACCGAAACAGGTACTCTTGTTCTACTGCGTGGAGTGTGGATAAAACATTGTAATACTCATTTTTAAGTTTATTTCTTTTTTGCTAATGAAGTGTGGATAAAGCTCATTTTTTCTCTATACAGTATGTTTTTCTATCGTCATTCACTGACAAGCGTCCGCTTTTGACCGAAACTCAATTTCGCTACATACATGCTCTTATATCTTTGTTGCTTTCTCGAAGACCATGACTGACATCTCTTCTTCCTGGGCATATATCAGTTTCATATTTGGTTCTTATGTTGTTATATGGGCAAAAATAACCCTTTCCGCTTGATTGTTGTGAAGCAATGTCTTCGACACCGTTGTAGTTGAGGTTTTGATGGAAGTTTGTCACTGTCATTGGAGAAGGCCCCATCTTCTGCATCAATGCTTGCATTTTTTATGTCCTGTAACATGGTTTGGTTCATCCGTTTTGACTGGAGATGTTGGAAAGCATGGCTCTTGTTAAGAGACACCTAGTTATAAGTTTGTATAAAAATTGGTTTCGGGCCACTTGGCTACCACATTTTAATTCTTTAAGAGCTAATATTGCCTTTTCTATTCCCAAGTATGTACTTCAGTCTTCTGAATTTCAAAGATTTTTCTCTTGCATGAAAGAAAGTGCTTGTTGTGGTTTGTTGATGTTGTCATCGTTGGTATGTCCAGTAACCAGTTTTGCCCATCTTTTTTAGGGTTACCCGATGGGTCGTTGGTATAAAAAAAAATAGTCTTGGGCTGCTTGGCTACCACGTCCTCATTCTGTAAGAGCTTATATGGTTTTTTTTATTTGGCATGCATTATATTTTTTACCGAATGGAAGGATCTTCTTGTTGTGGATTACTGATGCATTCTTAGTCTTGCACCCAGCTACAATTCATATTTGTTTGTAAGCTTTTGATGTGATAATGATTTTTGACTTAGTTTGAGCTTTGCTGCGAGACAATTTATATTTGTTTTGTGAGCTTTGATACAAGAAAATGGCAGTGTATCTCTCATCTCTATATAGATATTATGTCATATTTTGTTATTGGCTCGGATAAAATGAAGCAGTTGCAACCTCTTTTTGGAACGGATTTGTGGTCAATTTAAAGAGCCGTGATAACCAGATAATTTAAGTTATCAACAATTTGCGTTCAACATCAAAATGCATTTCTGAACTTGGTGTGTTGTTGCGGGCTTGCAGCTACGTTCATCATACCATGTTTGGTTTTCAGTTTTGCTGCTTTAAGTGTCACATATAGGTGAGTTGATTTAATCTTTTCTTTGGTTTTGTTTTGGAGAAGCTTTGATGATGGATCCCCCAACCTCTATATCAACCATGCCCAAGAGATTAGGGGCCATCATGTTGCATTTCTGGCTTCTTTCAGTTCTCCAGCGGTCATCTTTGAATAGTTGTCTATTATATATGTCTTGCCACGCCTGTTTGTTGCTTCCTTCACATTAGTTTTGCCGTTCTTTCCAACTGGCTCATTTGAAAGAATGAAGGAAGAAGGAGATGTTGCCACCGCATTTACCATGGCCAGGTTGCTGTAATGCTGTCAGTTGTACCAATATCTCGAAGGGGGGCCACTAGCTTAGTCACTTATGATATACATGCCCTACAGGTTGGTTACCTGCACTGTGATGCTTCTATTCTTGATCTATTCAGTTCCACCTTGTACATCTTCAAATGCTATATAAGATATATGTAAAGGAGGGAAAATAGAGTAAAAATAAAAATCAGTTTAAGGAGCGTCAAGATGCTGTAGCGCCCAACTTTTCTGCATTTACAAATTTGACCACAACAAACTGGGAATGTATAATTGCGGTGGAATGCATATCAAAAAGAGCGCAATATGATTTTCCAAACTATCTTAGTGGATTTTGGTCCCTTAAACTCTTGACAAAAATAGTACCTTAGTGGTTTTAAATGAGAAACAAAGTGACTAAAAAAGGAAGAGACAAATGGCAAAACTACAACAGAAAATTGAATAATACAAATGAAAAACCTACTTCAACAAAATTTAGGAGTTGAGCAAAGGAGCTGAATTGCTTGTAAGAGCAACTCTGCAGCCTTATAAATAGGACAACGATGATCCTTGCTTCTTTGCCATGACGAGAAGCAATCCTTGCGTTGATTGTGAGTTCCTCAATTGGCAGTAGTGCCTGGACACCTGAGCCTCTGTGACAGGCACTAGGAAAACTAGTTTGATGCTCAACATTGTAGATTCATGGTCCAGGTCAACTCTTGGCGACAACTCACATCATACTACAACAAGAGATATGGCAAATCTACACTTGAGGTACGTTAGATTGAGCTGAAAATTAGGAAATTGGGTATTGTGCGGGAAATTCAAGTGAAAAATCGTCAAAGACACTAAAAGCATGGCCCAACTATTCATGAAAAAGTTGGGAAAGATTATAGGATATACATATGTGGTTTACACCTATACAAACATTCATATACACGCATGCACATTGATTTATGTGTTTTCAATGGCTTTTATAGGCTCTTTTTCCCTTATTTTCATGTGTAGTTTGGGCATTTATTTGACCTATTATGCATGGAATGTCATAGATAGCCTATATTTCCTTAATCGCATTAACTTATATCATTTCAATCATTTTTACCTGCATTTTATGCATTTTGAGTATTTACGATGCTTTTATGTGCTTTTAGGTACAAGGCAGATCGACACAGCTCGGTGCTACCGACAACATGAAAGTCGGTGGTACCAATTTGACCTCAGAGAGCTGTTTGACAACCGTCCAGATCTTGGTGCTATCGATTGAGAAAGTCGATGGTATCGAGATAGCATCAGTAAGCCCAGTGTGAATCGAGAAAACTTGATACTATCGAGTTTACAACTCGGTACCGAGTTGACATCAGAGAGGCAACTTGAAATTACAAAAAGTTGGTGCCATCGAGACAAAGTCGATGGTACCGACAGAATTGGGATCGCACGACCTAACTTAAGTGTCTCAGTACTACAGACTCACATCGTCGGTACCACCGAGCCTGCCCAATCAGGCCATCTGCAGATTTGCTTCTAATCCAATGGCAGACGAAATTTCGCACCCTAAGTCATGTCTATAACTTAGGGGACGACGACCATACCTAAATGAGATTGTTTTCATTGCACAACGACTGGAGAGAGAGAAGAGAAGAACGGAAGACTGAAAGCTTCACCCGGAGTGATTCGAGCACCTACGGAGGATGTTTCTGTCGCCAAAAGATAATAGAGTACTCATACTATAGAGGGGATCAACCGGACGGCCAGAGTCCAGGGGTTACCTAGTTTCTACTATGTTCCCCACATTTTTCTTCTTCCCTTCTATGTGTTTTGTGATGAAAACTATGCAAGGCTAAAAACCATGTGTTCTTTAGGACCCGGAAGTAGCCCGGATATACATTGAAGTTGATTCCTATGCATTAATATTAAATTATCTCTTGTTAATGGATATAATTCTATGGAAATTGCATGTTTTGTTTATGCTTGATCACCATGAATGGATTAATAGATGCTTAATCATCTCAGGAGAGGGATTAAGGGTTGGAAAATATAGAATTATTCATTTATTGTACCCTTTAGGAAAAGCGGCAAATATACGAGAGGAGAAACCCAGAGTATAAGTATAAAGCACCTAACTAATCAAACCAATAATCGCGGGAGTGGGATTGGCATTAGCGTAGGTAGTGAATTACACTGTAGAAACAGGTAATTCTGGCTACATGCTCCTTATCCAGGAATTGAGATAATAGGTATTAGTGTGTGAGATAGACTGTAAGTGATATCTGTGGTGAAACTACCATCCTAAGGAACTCGTTCTCTTTCTGATTTACTCAAACCATTTAATTTGTTTGCTTTAGTAGTAATTTAGTAATTCAACCTGACTCAATCAATCATCATTGGCCTAGCTGATCGATTTGTAGTTAGTAGTAGTCTTTGGAGAAATCTTCCCTGAGTTTGACTTGGGCCTCACATGTCCTTTATTACTGTGATACGTTCACTTGTGTTTTGCGCACGGTAAACACATGTCATGGTTTTGGCATTGCTTTCGGGGAAGCGGCAACATCCAACACTATGAGTGTTGCAGTCAGCCACTCTAGGTCAACTTTTATTTTTTTATTTTTTTTATTTTTTTATTATTCTAGCTGAACTATAATAATCTCTCCATTCAAATACAATCTTCTGGAGCTGACATCCATTCTCATTATTTCCGGAACACTAGTGCATGGTGGGAACCAGAGCACTAGACTATGATGAACCATCTTCACCAGGTTTTGGGCAAGAAGAGTTCTTACAGAGAGAGAGAGGGAGCAGTGCAGATCATTGGATAGGTTCAACAAAATGCCTTCACTGAATCCTCCTGTGTTTGAAGAACCAGAGGCACCAGTAGTACCTAAGCTAAGAGAAATGGGGGACATAGCAGATGAACTAGAGGAACATACTATATGGGAGAAAATCAAATCTTCATCATCTACGACCTAGTAAGGGTCTATCAAAAGACAAGCTTTAAATGTGGGCAGCTACAAGATAGAGCCTGGATTGAATGCTTTAGTCAAGTCCCAGGCATTCCATGGCCACCCTTTTGAAGATCTTGTGACACACATCAGAAATTTCATAGAGAGCTGTGATATGGTGAAAATAGATAGGATCCCATCTAGCATAATCTACCTCAAGCTGTTTTCATCTTCCCTTGCATATGGGGTGAAATCATAGTTTAATAATCTGGATGACAAGATCATAGAGTCTTGGGACTAGATGATATATGAGTTCTTTGAACGTTGCTATCCTCCATATAAGACTAATGATCTAGTAAAGAAGATTCACAACTTTAGGCAGCAGGCCGATGAGTCGTATTCAGAGGCATTGGAACGATTTCAAAACATGCTTAGGAAAGTGCCTCATCATGGCATTAATTTGCAAGGTCAGGCCAAGATCTTTTACTATGGTCTGTATAAAGGGGAGAGAACAACCCTTGATAGCACAGGAGCAGGGTTCTTTCTAAACAACAAGCGCACTCGTTGCCTAGAGATCCTCAAGAATATGTCCAAGAATCAATCATGGGCAGAAGAATGAGCAATACCAGCCATGATAAAGAGTTTTAGTGAATCTAAAGTGATATTCGCCTTGAATGAGAAGTTAGATCTCATTGCCAAGACACAATGTGCTCCAGATAGAGGCCCTAATGAAGAAGAGGAAGAAGAGTGCAAATATGTGTGCTAGGGTCAGTAGAGGAATAACAATTATGCATGGAGGAAAGACCCCAAGTTATCATGGAAGGATCCTAATAACTTCCAACAAGATCCTTCACAAGAAAAATAGTACCAAACAAGGTCGTAGTAGTTCGGTAGTCAAGCCCAATACACACCAGAACAACAGAAGATTGATAAGATTGAGCAAATACTAGGCAAGTTGGTGAGTCAAAATGAGCTGCAGATTGCACAGACACAGAGGGACTTGCAAAATCAGGGGCACGCATTCACAGTATCGAGACGTAGATATCCCAGATAGCAGTAAATGTGAGTGCCTTGAAGCAACCGATGCATCAGGGTTTTCTAGTGAATACCAATGTACCTTCTGGAAACCAGTAGGCGAAAACAATTCTACTCTGTAGTGGTAGAAAAATACTGAATGGGACACCACAAAATGTAGTGACTGAAGATGTAGGGACTCAAACTAAACCAGTGGAAGTGTAAGAAATGGACATGGTAGCCCAAGAGAAGACTATAGAGGAGCAAGCTAATGAGGCAGGAGGCACCAACACTCAATCCCACATTCCACCTCACCAGAGGGCACCTGTGATTCCTGTGCCATTTTCAAACAGTCTGAAGGCAACAAAGATGGACAAGCAGTTCAAGAAGTTTCTAGACAACTTTCAGAAGCTATCGGTGAACATCCCTTTGATTGAAACAATTGAACAAATACCATCCTATGGGAATTTCTTGAAGGATATCATTACAAAGAAGAGGAAGAATCTAGAATCTGATGTGGTAGTGCTTAAAGAACAAGTCATTGCTTTCATTTTGGGCACACTACCACCCAAAAGACAGGATCCGGGCTGCTTCAATATCACATGTTTCATGGGGAAGATGAAATTTGGAGAGGCTTTGTGTGATTTAGGGGCAAGCATCAATCTGATGCCCCTATCTACTTTCAAGAAGCTTGGACTCAAAGAAACCAGAAAGAGCAGTTCAATTGGCGGACAACTCTGTAGTAAAGCCATATGGAATATGTGAATATGTTCTAGTAAAGTTGGACATGTTTTTCTTTCTTGCAGATTTTGTGGTTATGGAGATGCATGACAACCATGGTAATGAACTCCTACTGGGGAGACCATTTCAAGCTACTGCAAACATAATACTTGAGATGGGAAGAGGACGCCTCACTCTGGGAATTCAAGATGATAGATTTGAAATAAAGATTCCAGAGCATTCTCAAGCTATGGGAGATAAGGCATGGTGTAATATGCTTCAGCAGGTGGACAAAAAAAATTATTTGCTTCTGGGGAAGCCATTCTTGGATATGGCTCATGTGATAACAAGAGTGGATAAAGGCACTCTAGTTGTTGACATCCTAGAGAACACTAAAGTACTTTCACTGACTCAAGCTATGCATTATCCAGGAGATGATGGGGAGGACTATGACCAAGCTGTGAAAGAAGAAGTCAAGGCTGATTTTGTGATAGGGTCATCTCGATAACTACCCTTAGAAGCCTTCTTGACAAATAGAATGGAAAATGGCTTATGTCACAATCATCTAGAGGAGTGCGTGTATTTGTTAAATGTAGTACCTTGCTACTATGCAAGGTGCTTTGAATATCTAGGACCACCACCCCCTCCTTTGGTCCCGTCTCTTTTGATCCCACCAGACATGGAGCTAAAGCCATTACCTCCACACTTGAAGTATGTGTTCCTTGTTCTGGAAGAAAAGCTTCCAGTGATTGTCTCATCTTCTCTTAGTGATGAGGAGTAGAAGCAGCTACTCACAGTGTTACGACCCCATCTGAGCTTAATTGGTAAACTAGGGTTTACCTAGACAATTGCAAAGATTAAATGGAATAATCATTCTTGAAATCTAATTAATGACTATAACACAATTAGTATGTTTTAACTATGATAAGAAGTCTAAAGGTTCTTTTGTCTTGAGAATTAGGGTTTGAGAAACATAAACCCTAATCGGCCCAAAATAGGGTTTTGATGATACATGAATACAGAATTTGATAAGTAGAATGTCTCACTAAATGATTTTTAGTATTTTATGTGTAACTCTGATTTATCTCAAACATGGATATGATTTGTATATATAAAATGTGAACAACATTGGAAAATATCAGAATTTTTGAAGAATGTTCTGACCTGTTTATTGGCCGAGTTTCAAACTCGACCGATCACATTTCCAGATTTATACAGCAGTGTGGTAATTGAATTTTATCTGTTTATTGGTATATCCAATTGATCTCAAATTTTAACTGTGCTTGAGAAAAACAGTTTTAGACACTCTTTTAAATTGGCGTAATTTTTGGATGACTTTTGGTCTCTACAGTGAGTGTGTCGGTCGAGTTTACAACTCGGGCGAATCTGCTGCAGACTGCAATATAGCAGTGCACTGTTTGATTTTTAATTATTTATTGGTAACGAGAAATGATCTAAAATTTTTACTGGAGGTCTGAAACTCCATTATGCATAACATATAACATTTCCAGAATTTTTGGAGCTTCTGTTAGCTATTCAGTAGGCGAATTACAGAAGCTATTGTGAAACTGAATATTCAGCCAATATAATTAAAGTTAAGTGTTGGGTCAATATGCAATTGACCCAAGCAGCTCAAATTGACTTATATGATCGACCACACACACACATAGCTCTCATTCTTCGTCATCCATCCCAGAGAAACGAAAATATAGAGAGAGAGGGAGAGTTAGGGCTTGAGTGGAGAAAGAGGAGGAATTGCTGACCTAGGGTTTTGCGGTCCAAGGAATGGTGAAATCAAGTTTGGATCCTTTGCATAGACTTTTAAGGTGAATCTTCTCTCTCATGTCAAGATTCCATCCATGCTCTGATTTGATCCAAGATGATGTCGAAATTCCCTCTTTTCTCACCCTTTCTTCATAATCCCTTATTTTCAAGGTTTCCGAGTTGAATGGAAGAAGAATTGGGAGTTTTGCTAGGGATTTGATATGAGTTCGAGATCCCCTGAGTTGAGCTGCAGTTTTGAGGTGTTTTCACACCTTAGGGTGAGTGGGTTCTTCCTTCAAACAGTGTAATGCACAAAATTTGATTATAGCATCCAAATCCCTAAATGCTTAGCACGTGATTCTAAATCCTGAAATGTCCGTTTGATTTAAGTTATTGTAAATTGATATGATATGGATTCCTTCTCTATTTGAATGACTCCTTAATGGTAGATTCATATCAGAAACGTATACAACACTTCCTAGTGAGAACGCTTTTTAGATTTATATCAAATGATGTAATTAGGGTTTAACCTAATTGAGATATCATTAGAGTTTCAACCTTATTGAAAAGGACTGGTAATCTTATAAGTGGTTAGGATGTACCTCATGGGTTATCTTAATTGAATTTTATTCTTGATACATGATATCTCAGCGAATGGTATAGAAAACCTAAATTTAGTTCAATTTCCATGGTTTCATACATATATTGACTGTATATGATTGTTGAAAGCAGTCTTTTATTTGTGAATGTTTATATCGTGTGAAATCCTTATGAGTGCCATGTGATGAATGAATAAGGTAAATGAAACCCTAAGGATAGGGTGTTCAATGAATCATGTTACGGTGATATGAAAGGTCTCGATATGAGATGTGGCGATGCTTAACTGTTGAATTGTATGTTTCTAGTGCATTTAACTTTATATGCTTGTTCTCTCTGAGTTGATATCTACATACTGCAGGGCTTCTTATTTTCAATAAATATCTCGTAAATTGCAGGTGATGAGATATGACATGCCCTAGAAAGGGATGTTACTGAGACAAGATATATGTTGAATACATGAGTTATGATGTTTCTTATGATATGATATGGCAGGCTGTGTGAGCCTTGTGAGAAGTGTTAAATGAGTTATGATTTCTGTTTAAAGTGTACCTATAATGTTAATGTCAGACTTAGGTGCCCTGAACACCGTAGAACCCCTTTGACAGGTCTGCTTCTTAGGGGTGAAACTCGTGTTGCAACATTATCCGTGCATGTGTCATGGAGACACGAGGACAGAGAGGCAGTGTCCAACAACAACGCGTGCTTGTGTCACGGTGGCACTGGAGAAAATGGGGGTTATTGCAACATTATCCTTGCTTGTGTCATGGAGGTAACCCCGTGAGACTCTCCGCCTGTGTACTCAGGTTAGAGGAGGAGTCTAGAGCACTCAGAGTAGTGCATTGAGGCCAGAGAGCCTATGAGTCAGGCCGGGGAGCCTGGGGTCCTGTGGCAGAGCAGGGCTGGCGTCAGACTTAGCATTTCCCAGGTGTGTCGCTAAGTCTTGTACGGTGTGGTCGTAGTGCACAGTGAGTCTCTATGCAGAGTACACTGCATAGATCAGGGCATAAGTTTAAATAAGATCATATAGGTTCACAGAGTTCTTTATGAATGAAAGAGTTAAGAAAGACTAGAGCATAGTCTTCTAGTAGTTATTCTTTGAATGCAATATTTACATTCTTTGTTATTTCAATTATATTGTTTAGAACTGCTCAGTGTAGTATTTATTATTGTTACCTTTCATATCGTTTACTCAAAATTATATCTGTAATCACATTAGTGCATTAGTCTGTTTCCTTGAAGTACTCATTCACTGAGCGAGTAGGCTCACCCCTCTACTCAAACATTTTAGGGTTAACCGCGTGGACTTGAAGATGGTCAGAGCATTAGTGTAGATCTGCCACAAGAGTTAAGTACAAGATTAGTTGAGTGAGTCGGTCCTTGTCACTCTAGGTCATCAGTAAGAGATAAGAGATAGAGTTGTAATTACGATGTGTAATATTGTTCCTCTTGATATGTATGCTAATTAGCAAGTTTATGTGCATAAGGTGTGTGAGACATCATGAATGTTTATACATGTATCTTTACTATTAAAGTCTGATTAGTAAAAGAAATGTTCAGATTCCCTTGTTAAGATGTTTTATGTGGTTCAATGCGAAGAAACAAGAGTTTTAAAGAAAAGTAAAAGTTAAGGGTGTTCTTTTTGTTACATATAAATCCTATCTTATGCCCTAATCTCATGATTTGAGGAGATTGTGAGATCGGGGTATAACACATAGTGTTGAAGAACCACTGAGCTGCATTCGGTTGGTCTGTAGTTGATATTAAGGGGATTTTTTCTACCTTATGGCAACATAAGATCCATCATGAAGAAGCAGAAAAGGAAATTTTTCAGCCTCAGTGGCGTCTCAACCCTATCATGACTGAGGTGGTCAAGAAGGAGGTCGTCAAGCTCTTATCCACAGTATAATTTATGCAATATCTGATTCTATGTGGGTGAGTCCTACGCAGGTAGTTCCTAAGAAAGGGGGGATTACAGTTACCACAAATTCAGATAATGAATAGATTTCCACTAGACTTGTGATAGGATGGCGTGTTTGTATTAACTATCACATGTTAAATGTAGACCCTAAAGGACCATTTTCCCCTACCCTTTATTGACCAAATCTCAGAATGTTTATCTGGTCGATCTCACTTTTGTTTTCTCGACGGGTATTTCAGCTATAACTAGATTTCTATAGTGCCTAAGGATAAGGAGGAATTCACTTTCACACGTCCTTATGGCACTTTCACGTATCGTCGAATTCCTTTTGGTCATTGTAACGCCCTTGCCACGTTTTAAAGGTGTATGCTTGTCATCTTTTCTGATATGGTGGAGTGGTGCCTTGAGGTTTTCATGGATGATTTTTTAGTTTATGGGGAGGCCTTTAATGATTGTTTGCATAATTTGGACAGAGTGTTGCAAAGATGTGAGGACACTCACCTAGTTCTTAATTGGGAAAAGTGTCACATGATGGTGAGTGAAGGGATAGTTCTTGGACACAAGGTGTCCAACAGGGGCATGGAAGTTGATCCAGAAAAGATTATGGTTATTTCCTGACTACCTCCACCGACATTGGTGAAAGGAGTCAGGAGTTTCTTAGGACACACTGGATTTTATTGTTGATTCATAAAAGACTTTTCAAAATTTTCCAAGCCATTGTCTGAGCTTTTAGAAAAAGACGTTGATTTTTCTTTTGATATGCGGTGTTTTAAAGCTTCTGAAATACTCAAAGAAAAATTAATTTTTGCACTGATTGGGCAAACTCCATATAGGAGCCTCCCATTTGAGTTGTTGTGTGATGGATCAAATTATGCAGTGGGGGTGGTGTTGGGTCAACACCGTGATAAAACTCCTACTGTTATCTATTATGCATCTAAAATTCTAAATGATGTGTAGATGAACTATACCACTACTAAAAAGGAGTTGTTAGCAGTAGTGGTTTCCTAAAAAATTATCACAATACCTAGTAGGAGCTAAGGTGATAGTCTGGACAGACCATGCCTCTATTAAGTACTTATTGCAGAAGAAGGATTCTGAACCCAGACTTATTAGGTGGATTCTTTTGTTTCAGGAATTTGATATTGAAATTAAGGACAAAGCAAGTGTGGAAAATGTGGCGGTTGATCATCTTTCTAGGGTAGAGAGGTCGGATGAGAGAGATGTTTCTATCCCAATAGTTGAGGAATTTCCAGATAAAAAACTATTTATTGTTCAATCTAATGACCCATGGTTTGTAGACATAGTGAATTACTTAGCTTGTAAGGAGATACCTGCGGATTGGGTTTACCAGGAGAAAAAATAGTTTTTTCCATTCTTTAAGATTTTATATTTTGGATGACCAAATTCTTCTCAAGCAATGCATTAATGGGCTGCTGAGAAGGTGTGTTCTCGAGTGTGAATTAGAGAGCATTCTATCACATTGTCACTCTCTACCCACAGGTGGACACCATGCTAGTTCTAGGACTGCTACTAAGGTCCTGGAAAGTGGGTTCTATTGGCTCACTTTTTTGAAGGATGCACATAACTTTGTTTGTCGTTTTGATGCTTGTCAACGTGCATGTACAATTTCTAAGAGACACGAGATGCCTTTAAATGTATACCAGGAGGTCAAAATTTTTTATCTTTGGGTTATAGACTTTATGGGCCTGCTTGTGTCATCCAATTCATACATGTACATTCTTCTTGCAATTGCCTATGTGTATAAGTGGGTGGAAGCAATTCTGACCTGCACCAATGATGCACAAGTGGTGCACAAATTTGTGAAGGACTACATTTTCTACAGATTTGGTGTTCCCCACCTAATCATTAGTGATGGTGGCTTGCACTTTATTAATAGGCAGTTTGGAGCTCTCTTGAGAAAATATGGGGTGAAAAAATGAGTGGGTACTCCATATCACCCATAGACTCAAGGCCAGGTTGAGGTTTCAAATAGGGAAGTTAAGCAGATCTTAGAAAGGATGGTCTCAACTAATAGGATGAACTGGAGTTATGTTCTTATTAGTGCACTCTGGGCCTATAGAACATCTTACAAATCTTTGATAGGTACAACACCTTTTAGGATGATCTATGGCCATGCATTCCATTTACCTATAGAACTTGAACATAAAGCCAGATGGGCTATGAAGAAACTAAATTTCAATATAGATGAAGCAAGTAAGAAGAGATTTCTAGAACTAAATGAATTAGATGAGCTACGGATGAACACTTATGAAAGATCTAGGATATATAAGGAGAGGACAAAGAAGGTTCATGATAGACACATTCTGAATAGGGTATTTCTCCCAGGGCAAAAGGTCCTTCTCTTTAATTCTAGGCTTAGATTGCATCCTAGAAAGTTGAGGTCAAAGTTGTGTGGAATGTTTGTTATTGAAAAAGTTCACCCCCATGGTGTTGTGACCATTGTAGATGGGAGTAGGTCATTCCTTTTTAATGGCCAAAGACTTAAGCACTATTTTGGAGGGGAAGTAGAGTCAAGGATAGAGGAGGTGCAACTTTGCACCATTCCATAGAGGTATACTCTAAGGACCATCTAGTCTAGGACGTTAAACAATGACGCTTGTTGGGAAGCAACCCAATGTTTATTGCACTTTTTGGATTCAATTTTCATGTTTAGATGTACTTTCACTTTGATTTCTGTTAAAAAAGGTACCTTGATCTATTTTGTGGAGTGTGTAGGAAAAATGAGTAGGTACCATCGAGTTAATCAGTTGGGGGTACCGAGCGAGGGTCAGCATTTTCACATAACAGTAACAAAAACTTGGGTGGTACCGACCAGCAATGTCGGTACCACCGAGTCTTTTGAGATGTGTTGCAGGTTAACAGATAAGGACTCAGTACCACCGACATTTTTCATCAGTGCTACCAACTCCTGGCCACTCCCAGGCTCAGAGCACCGAGTCCAAATTTTTTAGAGCATTGACAAATTCAAAATCTCAGTAGCACCAACCAAGAAAGTTAGTACTACTGACTCGCCACATCAGCAATCCAAGTGGGCACGATCCAACAACTTAGATGTGCTTGATCGAGCAGTCTATGGCACCGATCCACGTCATAAGTCAGTACCACCGACGAGCTGTTGGTACCACCGACACAGGGCGATCCATGCCTTCTAAGTCAGCCAATCATGAGCATCACAAGTACCGACCACATATTGTGCCATACAGATTGGTATCACTGACTCAAAAAGTCGGTAGTACTGACACCGTCGTGAGAAGCTATAAAAAGGGAGGTGGTGGAGCCACTTTCTTCACACTTTCAAGTAGCCACCTCTCCCACCTTCTGTAGTATAGCTACTACAGGCACTAGCAGAGTTCCTCAAGCTCTTTTCTCTCATCCTCATTCTTGTTCATCACTGTGGCCCTGAGAAGAGGAGTGTCAACATCAGTGGAGCAAGAAGAGTTGGTCCCCTGACCAACTCACATAACACACCCAAATGTTGACACCATGTGGGTGTATGAGGAGGTATAGAGTAGGAAGGTCATTGCCACACGGTATGGAGACCGAGCCTTCATCGAGCAGGTGGGCTTCGCCAACAACATGAGATGGGTCTGCCAACACCAAGCCTTGAGAGAGGACAATCCGTTCTTTAGCGATTGACCGAGGTACCCAAAGCTCGTCCTCAAGTTCTTGGCTTCTCTAGATGTCCCTGTCTCCCCTGAGCAATGCTTTAGAGGTGAATGGAAGGATGGAAGGGTCAACTTCCAACTCTTCAACAAGAACTACACCATCATGCTAAGAGAATTCAACAATATCTTCAATTAGGCACACATGCCTAAATGATCCGCCCCGACGGATTTCGACTATGACTTGGCTTGGAGGAGGTTGATGGAGGTGCTCGAAGGATTCCACATCAGCTTCCAAATCAACTTCCACACTGACTTCAAGCACCCGTTTGCTTGTATCCTCCACCGACTCTACACCAACATGATTTTTAATACATTTACTCAACCTCAAGGGAAGATGCAAAAGACAGACTTGTACTTCTTCTACAAGATCCTGGATGGCGTGACCATCAACTTCGGCTCCTTCCTTCTACTTCATATGATGCATGTGAAGCACAATGTGTAGAGGAAGACACCACTGATGTTTGGGGGATTTTTCACCCCTATTGCATTGGATTTCCACCTCGACTTGTCCACTCTTGCGCCATTGGAGCCTCCGTCGAAGCTGGACGCTCAAAACTTCAAGAAGTCCTACTTATTCAGCATGAAGAACAACACTGTCATTTCCACCTGCACGAGGAGAGGAAGATACAGGGAGTGCATCCTCCCTGACCCTATCTTCAACTTGCATGGAGTGGAGTATCTTAAATGGCCATTGGACATGGGAGAGGAGGAAGATGATGAGAAAGCTTCTACTCAACAACTAAGAGGTGAGGAGCAAGACAACGGTGATGACGAGGTGGAGGAGGTGGAGCCCACCATCCCCATCACTCGGTGACCAGTCCCACACAAGCGGGCACACACTTTTGTAGCCTCAACATCTTTAGCCCCACCCCTATCTCACGAAGAGACTGACCCATACAACATGCATGGCATGTACAGGATGCTGCAACAAATTCAGACCGGTCAACAGCAGCACCAGGAGGCTCTCGCCGGCATGCGGGACATACTGGGACAGTTGTACGACAACCAAAAGACCATCTTTGAGAATGAATGCCTTCTCCTGGCCAACTAGGAGAACATTCATATGCGTCTGTAGAGGATTGAGTAGTACCAGTAGCCGTTCTATGACAACTATTGGAAGTGTGGTTACTTTGGGGAGTATCCATAGTCGCCACTGATGCCTCCTATTGATCTATCATTTCAAGGGATGTTCCCTCCCCATGACCCAAACATGCCACCTCCACCGTTTTGATCCATGGTACTATAGTTGCACCTCTTGAGTAAGAGTGTTGACTATGAGGACATAGTCATATTCAAGCTTGGGGGTGCTGGAACAACATTCTCTCCTAGTTTTTATCTTTGTTTTCATTTTTATTTGCTATTTTAGTTAGTTTGTTTGCTTTATTTTTAGTTGTGCAAGTAGGATCCACATCTATCTAGTGTAATTGCGGAGTTAAAAATTGCATGGTTTCAATCTCAAATGTTTGTACTCTTTCTGGTGTTTAATGAAAATGAAGGTCATGTTTTAACACCTTTTGAGGAAGTTTTGAATTAGTCAGCTTTAGGAAACATTACATAAAGGAAAGTCTTATTCAATAATAAAATGTGAATGAAGAAGATGTTGAGCCTAAACTGATCAAACCATAACGAGATCTTAAATGAATATATGAGAAATAAACCCTTGGATCACCCTAAACACATGTCATTAAAGAAGGACACATCATAATATAATGAAAGGCATTATCTCTTAGTCATGTGATTCCAGTTCTTTTCCATCCATTCATTTTGACTCACCACCTCAAAAATTCTTGAGTACTCTAAGCTATTTTTCTTTGACTGCATTGCATAGCATAATAGAGTAGTTCACTTGCATTTGAAAAGAAAATTATATTGCATTTGTAGACATTGCATATTTTGCACACCATGTTAGCTTGCATAACATAACTCATATAGTTGCATTCATTTCACCATAACATGCATTTTCTCTTTGCCATGTGGATTTTACACTCAAAGTTATGAAGATGAAATGCAAAAAAAGGACAAAAATAAATAAATCAAATAGTTAGAATTGAAAAAGTAACAAGAGAAACAATGTGAGGCCTGCTGAAAATTTGATAAAGTTCAAAAAAAAAGTTAAAGTATATTCTACATCTCCCTATGTGAAAGAGTATAATCCACATGTGCAACCTTCCAAGTTGAAAAGAAATTTCTCAACTTGTTTTGCATGCATCATCTCATGATTAGGCATTAGGATTCATTCATTCCATTCTTTTGCATCCATATAGGTTCGTTTTTCTTATACATGAATAGATTGGACGTACTCTTGAGTTTTCAATTGCCACCCATGTTTCACCATTAATTGCTCTTTTTGGTAGGCCACTCTTCATGACTTATCTCCTCATACATGCTTATATGGAGATCTGCTTCTAGTTAATTGGTAGTTAGGAAAGAGAAATTTAGTGTAGGGAATCACGCTATACACCAAGCGAAGGGTGTATTGATGTTAGTTGCTTTCTTAATAGTGTCATTGACTGAGGATGGACATCTTTATTGCAGATTTTGATCACTTTTAGAGTAGTTATTGGTTTAGTGGTCAGAGAAGGCCAGATTAGGGCTCACTAGGTGGAGTTGTTTTAGGAAAGAATGTATGTGTTTTGTCCTTTTGCTGACTTTTATAAAATAGATCCGAGAGTGTGTTGCTCGAGGAGGAGCAACATTCAAGCTTTGGGGAGTTTGATGCATGTGCTTTTAGTTGCTTTTATAGGCTCTTTTCCCCTTGTTTTCATGTGTAGTTTGGGAATTTATTTGACCTATTATGCATGGAATGTCATAGATAGCCTATATTTCCTTAATTACATCAAATTATATCATTTCAATCATTTTTACCCACATTTTATGCATTTCAAGTACTACAATACTTTTATGTGCTTTCAGGTACAAGGCAGATCGACACAGCTCAGTGCTACCGACAGCATGAAAGTTTGTGGTACTGACTTGACCTCAGAGAGTTGTTTGATAACCATCCAAATATCGGTGCTATTAACCAAGAAAGTCTATGGTACTGAGATAGAATCAGTAAGCCCAATGTGAATCGAGAAAACTCAGTACTACCGAATTTACAACTCGGTACCACTGAGTTGGCATCAGAGAGGTAGCTTGAAATTACAAAAAGTTCATGCCACCGAGACAAAGTCGATGGTACTGACGGGATCAAGACCACACAACCTAACTTAAGTGACTCGGTACTACCGACTCACATGGTCGGTACCACCGAGTCTACCCGATCAGGCCATCTGCAAATTCGCTTCTAATCCAACGACAGACGAAATTTCACACGCTAAGTCATGTCTATGACTTAGGGGGACGATGAACAGACCTAAATGAGACCGTTTTCATTATACGACGACCGGAGAGAGAGAAGAGAAGAATGGAGGACTGAAAGCTTCAACTGGAGTGATTCGAGCACCTATGGGTAACATTTTCGCCGCCGGAAGATAGCAGAGCGCACATACTACAGAGGAGATCAACTAGACAACTAGAGATCTAGGAGTTACCTTAGCTTCTACTATGTTCCCCACATTTTTCTTCTTTCCTTCTATGTGTTTTGTTATGAAAACCATCAAAGGCTAAAAACTTATGTTCTTTAGGACCTGGGAGTAGCCCAGATATACGCTGTAGTTGATTTCTATGCATTAATATTAAATTATCTCTTGTTATTGGATATAATTCTATGGAAATTTCTTGTTCTGTTTATGCTTGATCACCATGAATGGATTAGTATACGCTTAATCATCTTGCGAGAGGTATTAAGGGTTGGTAAACATAGAATTACTAGTTTATTGTACCCTTCGGGAAAATCGGTGAATATACGAGAGGAGAAACCCAGAGTATAAGTATAAAACACCTAACTAATCAAACCAATATTCACGGGAGTGGGGTTGGCATTAGTGTAGGTAGTGAATTACACTGTTGAAGCAGATAATTTTGGCTACAGGCTCCTTATCCAGGAAAGATAATAGGTATTAAGTGTGTGGGATAAATTGTAAGTGAAATATGTGGTGAAACCATCGTCCTAAGGAACTCATTATCTTTTTTATTTACTCTAACAATTTAATACATTTTCTTTAGTAGTAATTTAGTAATAAACTCGACTCAAACAATCATCACCATCCTAGTTGTTCGATTTGTAGTTAGTAGTAGTCTATGGAGAAACGCTTCCCTGAGTTTGACTTGGGCCTCACAGGTTCTTTATTACTGTGATACGTTCACTTGAATTTTGCACACGGTAAACACATGTCACACATACTGTTACAACCCTAAATTTTGGGTTCATTTGCTGAGAAATGTAATTTCTCATATTAAAAAAATAATTGAACAAATAATGAATGAATGCATGGTTAAAATAGCCTTGTTGATTTATTTGTGGGCTTTATTGGCTATTGGGCCCAATAACAAAGAAAGGATAAAAGAAACTCTATTAATAAGTAAATAAGAAAATAGAGGAAAGAAAAGTGTGGAAACATGTAGAAGGCAAATCCAAAGAGGGATTTCGTGCCTCTTGGATTCTTTGGGTTCCAAGGAGTCCAAAATTGCATAAAGAATACAATTAAAAAAAAAGGTCAAATGAGTATTTCCTTGTTAGTAAAGAAATTGAAAACATTGATGAAATGTGGAAAACAAGTAAAAAGAGGTGCAATTGAGTTATCCTTAGTAGGATTTCGTATCCCAAGGATTCCTGATGTAAAAAGGGAAAACCAACGAGGAAAACTAAAGAGAAATAAAGATAAAACCTCAAAAAGAAATATTTTAATAAGAACTCAACAAGATAATGTGAGATAATGCATATTAATGCATTTAGAAGGATAATGAGTATTCCTTAAAAAGGAACTTCGAATTATTTGAGTTTCTTGGGATCCAAGGAGTCCCAATTAAGAAAGAGGAAAAGAAAATACCAAATTTGCAAAATAAAAAGATAATGTGATAAATTATTAATGGTTTTTGTGATACTAATAAAAAAGAAGTATTTTCGGTTAAGGAAAACTTAATTTCGAGGCCAATGGATTAAAATCCAAGGGCAAGGATATTAATAGTGATGACTCTCGAATTCATTGATAACCAAAGCATAAGGATTATCAAGGAGGTAAAGAGGAGAGAGAAGGTTTCTTCTCATTGAAAGAATAGGAAACCAGTTGGGAAAGGACTTGGTTGCTTCATGGGCAAGCCTAATGGGGTGTGGATATTCACCCTATATAAAGGGTTAAAGGCCAGGGTCGAGTTGGAAAAGAATCCCATGCACTCCTCTCTTTCCTCCTTCTTTCTTTCTTCTTCTTTGTTTAAAACCCTAGTATGGAGGGGTAGCGTGGCCATGGAACCACGAGGAGCTTCTAAACGATCTTGATGAAGGTAGGATGTGCCCACGACGATCTAGGGAGATCGGCCATCCTTCCCTGCCCCCCAAGCACCTGCAGCAGCAGCCACACGGCTGCAACACAGCCGTGGGTCATAGCTCTTCCCACCCCTGATCAGCTGTGCTGGTCATGAGCTATCTAGCGCCCCAAGGGCGGCGGAGGGCTACGGAGCTAAGGAAGGGGTCGGTGGCAGCCATCGGCTCAGGGAAGAGGAGAGGAAGTCGCACCCTGTGCGGCTAGGGCAGCGCAGCAACACCTGTGAAAGGTTGAAGATGGCTTGCAGCCGTTGGACGAAATCGCCCCCAAGCGCGCAATGGTTTGACTCAACTAAAGAAGGGCAGAATGATCTTTCAATTATGTTTTCAGATCAGGTGTGTGTGTGTCATGGATGATGAGCGACGTGTCATGCTCAGATTGGCCAAAAGGTACATTTTCTTGCATAAATCATAACTAGAGATTGGTAGCTCCGATGGAAATATACAAAACATGAAAATTGATCCGGAGAACATGTAGAATTTAATAAAAATATAGTTGAAGACAAATTCTGATTGCAATTCAAAAAGTATGCAAAGTTACTATCTTTAATGATTTAATTAATGCAAAACCCAAATCGTTGGTGATTAATGAATTAGAAAGGGTTTTAATGGATTATTAAAGTTAATACTAGCATGTTAATGATAAAAAGGAACATTAGGAACAAAAAGGATGAACTTTGCACGTAATTAATTTGATTTAGAGTTCCATATGCATGAATATACTTTAATGGGCCTTGAAACCCTAATGTTGACTAATTCGATTATTAATGGATTTAATTGATTAATCTCATGATTAAAATTGTTATATGTTGAATCTAAGCTATTTCGAGAATTAAAGTTCCTAATTTGTGGATAAATGCCCTAAATGTAATAATTAGGGTTTTCTCATGAATAAAAGGTGGAATTAATAGCAAATCAAGTTCATATGTGTTTTGGACCATAACGAACTTTGAGTTGATGATAAATGTGTATAATGATCTTGTCATGGATTAAAAGGATAAAAAATAGTAGCTTTAATAGAAGAGGCTTAATAAGCTTAATTAATGAATAATTATGCCTTTAATTCAGAATTGAGAATTAGATGTGGAAATAACTAGGTTTTGTGATCAATTGCGTTAAATTAATAAAAGATGAAGTAAAACCCTAATTATAGTCCAAAAACCTAAAAAGGGCAAATAACTTAGGAAACCCTTAGAGTTAATGAGTCATGATGACATGATTAATAATAGAGAAATTGAATGCCTTTTCAGGAGCTTGTGTGTGTACTTGCTTGATTTCCTGATTGATTAAGTTACTTTTGCATTCAAGTCCTCATTAACAGGTATGTGGTTAATTATGAGTAACCGCTTTAGTTTCCCGAAAGATTTCCGGATGTTTAATCGCATTGAATGCAACTAAACTGTTGAGATGTTCATATTGAAATTATAAAGTGACTATGACTATCACCATTTAATATAAATGTGTAAATCCTACACCTACATGCCACCCTGATGGAAGGTGCCATAAAGGTCAGGCCCAGGAGGGTAGACCAATGGGCACCATGATAGGTGACCCTAAACACCAAGCTCGAGAATGAGAAGGTGATTTATGAGGCAAGACTAAGGAGCACCATGAGGGGTGACTCCCAGGCACCAAGCTCGGGATTGAGAAGGTGGCCTTAAGTCAAATCCAGGGTTAGGGCAAAAGCGGTGGGGATTGTCACATGGAAATTGTAAATTGACTTGTTAATTACCTTGATTGCAATACTTAAATTGTTAGACCTAATTGTGAAATTTTTGGTTGCCTCCACATACCAGCAATTGCTGATCGATGTTTTGTTTGTCGTTAGACCTCCTTGGTAGGAGGATGAGTAGAGGGAGTTGGTCTTGGAGGTAGAGACCTCCATTAAAAGTAGAGACCTAGCACATCCTTTGAGGATGATGGTAAACCTAACCCTAAGTGAAGGTTAGAGAAAGAGATGACATGATGAGTTAGATGTCATGATTGACCGAGTGTTGGGTTGGTCATGCCTTTGGGATGCCATAAGAGGGTAGATGACCTAGTACCTTTTGCGACCCAACCCTAGAGAGGGTCGTGCATGCTATAGCAAAGGATAGCTCCTTCATGGATGAGGTTAGAGAACCTATAGTTACCCTATGGGCTTAGGCAAGTAGGGTATAGCTTGATGAAATCTTGGTTAAGAGATCATGATGGATGGCTTATGTAAGGGGTATGGATGCTCCTGAGCCAAACATGAGTCGAGCATAGGCTTCAACCACATAGGGGTATGCTTGTGAGCACGAGCCTTCATGGAGAGAGGACCTCTAGTAGTAGGGCTGGATGTGGAATTAGCTCTAGAGAGAGAAAGCAGGACCCCAACACGGAGGTTGGAAGCTTAGATTCTGAGACATGAGGAACGACAGAGGGTTGAGGATGATGTGACTTAAGTGGATGATAGTTGTTGCCTTATGCTAGATTCCTGGAGGCTGATGATATATTGGTTGCTTTTAGAGGAACCAAACCCTATAGAGAGGACGATGCTTCTAGTACCCAGGGTATAAGTGGTTACCTGTTGGATGAGACAAAGAGTGCCTTAGACCCTGAGGAGGTTTAAGTAACCAGTTGTGAGACTTTATACCTAGTTGAATGTCCTTGAGGAGGACTCAACTCTGAGGTGTTGTTCATATAAAAGGATCATGGGAGTACATGGCATTCCTTGGACATGATTGATTCAGGGTTAAGAGTTTGAGCATGCAGTTGGATATCCAAAGGAGAACCTAGGGTTCCTAGGCCTAAGAGGGGAAGTAGTGTATCTGATGCTCATGATGAGATTTGAGTCTATAGTTTCGAGCATGGTACTCCTCATACGTAGAGGTAAAGGAAACCCCTTAAGTTAAGGGTATGGTTGATGAACCCCTCACGACTAACTTGATCTAATGTTGAGGAAAGAGAGCAAGTATGACCTAGTATGGTTTAATAAGTGGTCTGCTTGTACCTTAGTAGTTGTTGGGTTAGGCATGCTCATGTGAATGTAAACCCCAAGGACGGTTGTGACCTTGTTGTCAAGAGTGGTAGTTTCCTCCCATCCTGGGAAAGGGACCCTTTGGTAGGGTGTATACCAGTTTTGCTGGTTTTGAGGTAACCTAAAAAAAAAGGTCCCATAGGATCTTGAGAAGCTAAGTGAAAAGTACATGGAATGAGAATGAACCTGTAGACCCATAGTTAACCATCTCTAAGTGCATGTGGATGTGTTACCAAGGAGGTAACCAGTATGGGGCCTGACCAAGGAAGGTAGGTCGCCATGACCCCTGTGAAGGGATGAAAGTCAGCCCACAAATGTGGAGAGAGATGATGAAGGCTTGAAGATGGACATGTACTATGATAGAATCCTAAGTCTATCCAAGGGTCAGGTAGGGATAAGACCAAAGAAAGACGGAGTTGCCTAATTCCCTAGTTGCACATGACCATAGAGTCAGGAGGTAACATCTATCATTGTTTGAGGGCCATGGGTTAGGAGATTGATCACCTCCATGAACTCATGGGACCTAAAGGGAAGATGAGTAGGGCACTCTCTGAATGCATAAGGGAAGATGGATGACCCCAAAAGTGGCGGAACCCTTTAGACCTAGAGGAGATGACCAAGGATTGTGTGGTGACCCAAGTAGGTTTCAGATCAGTTTTCCATGGAAGTAATTTTTTTTTTGATATCACAATGTTTGTGATATGGAGACCTGAGTTGCACGTTTCAACTTAGGTTTGAAGGTGTACTGGCAAGGTAGAATGTACCATCTCTACTCCTGGAATGAGAAGAACTCTGTATTTGGATGGCCGCGAAATGCTTATTTCTTCTTGTTACGGGAGTGAGAGATAGGACAGTACGCATGTCATACACCAAGGATAAAAGATAATGTGGTTTGGAACGCTGCCACAAGATATGGTGACCGAGAAGATAACATACCCTGGTAAAGTGAATGATACATGGATGGTTTACAAACACTAAGAGAAATAAGGTAGTCATCTTATAAGGATGTTTTTAGCATGAGCTATGTGGAATTTGCAAGTGATACAAGGTTGAGTTTGATCACAATTAGGATGAGCTCAGAGTTTCTTGATGAAGACAAACTTAGAGTTTGAGATGGGATGATAAGTAGAATACATGGATGTGTATGTCTTCAACATTACCTAACACCTAAGGGTAAGAATTGGTAATGAATGCTCTGGTTGAGATATAGCTGCCTAGTCAGCTGCAAGCTAGAAGAAGTTGAGGTTGTTCGACTAACCCTATATTTGGAAACAGGATGTGTTTTGGCTAACACATAGATGTAACAAGATATGTTGAACAAGTTAATGGGTGTTTAGTTAGCCAGTTTAGTCCTTGATGTAATAAAAGGATGGTGATAGAACCTCAGATACACTTCTTTGGATAGGAAGGTAATAAAACCCTTTTGAGAGTGGTTAGGGTTTCTGAGGTATCAAGCTTGAGAAATCATAACAATATAGGAGGTCATGATATACCTTGATACTACAAAGATAGTAAGTGATGGTAGCATTCTGGATGCTTAAAACAAAGTTGCGTGTAGCATGTGGCCATGCAATCCAGGAGGTGAAGGACGAACACCATTACCCCAGTGAATGGATATAAAGTATAGAGAGTTCCTGAGAGGGAATGGGAGTTCTTCACTATGGATATGGTGAGTCTCTCCTAGACCAAGAAGGTCAAGATACAATATGGGTTATGGTAGATCACCTTACCTAGATGACATGAGAAAGGAAGAGTGTTGTCACGAGACAGATTCGGTTGAACTACTTAAGGGAGAAGATGGTTCAACCACACCATGATGCAAGTTCAAAAGTTCTTGGGTTTGACCAAGGTTCACTTCCATGAGGTGGAAGTAGATACATGAAGAGCTCAGTGTTTGTATAGTTTATCACCCCATACTAATGGTTAGTATGATCCAGACTAGAGGGTCTGATGAGAGCAAGTGTGCTTGTTCAGGGTGATACAAAGAGACAATTCTTAATATGTGATGTTAACCACCATAGCCTTTATCGGGATGCAAGAAGTTCTATAGGGAGGTTGTGTCGGTCACCACTTCATTATTATGATGTTGGTGAAGGACGCCTCATGAAGGTTAGAAAAGAAACACAGTGTGTGCAGATGAAGTCGCTTTGATCGTGCAATGGCTGAGAGAGAGCCCAGTGGTGACATGAGTCATAAGATGATGCAAAGCAGACTGACATGCAGTTCACTATGGAAAAATACGAGATGCGAAAATCCGACCCCTCTAAGCTACAGCTGAGAAAGCTGAATCCCCGATATAGGGGTCCATTTGAGATGGATTGGTGGAGATGGTTGTGTTTAACCTCACCCCTCGGGATAAAAAGTTGTGTTGCATGAGTCCAATCTAGAGAACTATGTGAGGTACCCAAGCCATGTGTTGAGCCCTGAACCTATTCAGCATTTTGAGAGGCTGAAAATGTCCTGAGTCACCTATGAGGGTACGATATACAAAGGTAAGAAAGAACTCAGATGGAAGAATATGAGATGATGAAGGTTCTTGGGAAGCACCATGGAAAGGGTGCAGCCACATGGAAGCCAGGATGGACATATGAAAGGCTTATCCTGCTTGCTTGATAGAATTTTTAGGGCAAAATTCTTATATGAGGGGAAGGATGTTACAACCCTAAATTTTGGGTTCATTTGCTGAGAAATGTAATTTCTCATATTAAAAAAATAAATGAATGAATGCATGGTTAAAATAGCCTGGTTGATTTATTTGTGGGCTTTATTGGCTATTGGGTCCAATAACAAAGAAAGGATAAAAGAAACTCTATTAATAAGTAAATAAGAAAATAGAGGAAAGAAAAGTGTGGAAACATGTAGAAGGCAAATCCAAAAAGGGATTTCGTGCCTCTTGGATTCTTTGGGTTCCAAGGAGTCCAAAATTGCATAAAGAATACAATAAAAAAAAGGTTAAATGAGTATTTCCTTGTTAGTAAAGAAATTGAAAACATTGATGAAATGTGTAAAACAAGTAAAAAGAGGCACAATTGAGTTATCCTTAGTAGGATTTCGTATCCCAAGGATTCCTGATGTAAAAAGGGAAAACCAACGAGGAAAACTAAAGAGAAATAAAGAGAACCCCAAAAAGAAATATTTTAATAAGAACTCAACAAGATAATGTGAGATAATGCATATTAATGCATTTAGAAGGATAATGAGTATTCCTTAAAAAGGAATTTCGAATTATTTGAGTTTCTTGGGATCCAAGGAGTCCCAATTAAGAAAGAGGAAAAGAAAATACCATAATTTCAAAATAAAAAGATAATGTGATACATTATTAATGGTTTTTGTGATACTAATAAAAAAGAAGTATTTTCTCTTAAGGAAAACTTAATTTCGAGGCCAATGGATTAAAATCCAAGGGCAAGGAAATTAAAAGTGATGATTCTCGAATTTATTAATAACCAAAGCATAAGGATTATCAAGGAGGTAAAGAGGAGAGAGAAGGTTTCTTCTCATTGAATGAATAGGAAACCAAGTTGGGAAAGGACTTGGTTGCTTCATGGGCAAGCCTAATGGGGCATGGATACTCACCCTATATAAAGGGTTAAAGGCCAGGGTCGAGTTGGAAAAGAATCCCACGCACTCCTCTCTTTCCTTCTTCTTTTTTTCTTCTTCTTTGTTTAAAACCCTAGTATGGAGGGGTAGCGTGGCCATGGAACCACGAGGAGCTTCTAAACGATCTTGATGAAGGTAGGATGCGCCCACAACGATCTAGGGAGATCGGCCATCCTTCTCTGCCCCCCAAGCACCTGCAGCAGCAGCCGCACGGCTGCAACACAGTCGTGGTTCGCACCTCTTCCCAGCCCTGATCAGCTATGCTGGTCATGAGCTAGCTGGTGCCCCAAGGGCGGCGGCGGGCTACAGAGCTGAGGAAGGGGTCGGCGGCATCCATCGGCTTAGGGAAGAGGAGAGGAAGTAGCACCCTACGCGGCTAGGGCAGCGCAGCAACACCTGCGAAAGGTTGAAGACGGCTTGCAGTCGTTGGACGAAATCGCCCCCAAGCGTGAAATGGTTTGACTCAACTAAAGAAGGGTTGAACGGTCTTTCAATTATGTTTTCAGATCAGGCGGGTGTGTGTCATGGATGATGAGCGACGTGTCATGCTCAGATTGGCCGAAAGGTACATTTTCTTGCATAAATCATAACTAGAGATTGATAGCTCCGATGGAAATATGCAAAATATGAAAATTGATAAGGAGAACACGTAGAATTTAATAAAAATATAGTTGAAGATAAATTCTAATTGCAATTCAAAAAGTATGCAAAGATACTATCTTTAATGATTTAATTAATGCAAAACCCAAATCGTTGGTGATTAATGAATTAGAAAGGGTTTTAATGGATTATTAAAGTTAATACTAGCCTGTTAATGATAAAAAGGAACATTAGGAACAAAAAGAACGAACTTTGCACGTAATTCATTTGATTTAGAGTTCCATATGCATGAATATACTTTAATGGGCCTTGAAACCCTAATGTTGACTAATTCGATTATTAATGGCTTTAATTGATTAATCTCATGATTAAAATTGGAATATGTTGAATCTAAGCTATTTCGAGAATTAAAGTTCCTAATTTGTGGATAAATGCCCTAAATGTAATAATTAGGGTTTTCTCATGAATAAAAGGTGGAATTAATAGCAAATCAAGTTCATATGTGTTTTGGACCATAACGAACTTTGAGTTGATGATAAATGTGTATAATGATCTTGTCATGGATTAAAAGGATAAAAAGTAGTAGTTTTAATAGAAAAGGCTTAATAAGCTTAATTAATGAATAATTATGCCTTTAATTCAGAATTGAGAATTAGATGTGGAAATAACTAGGGTTTGTGATCAATTGCGTTAAATTAATAAAAGATGAAGTAAAACCCTAATTATAGTCCAAAAACCTAAAAAGGGCAAATAACCTAGGAAACCCTTAGAGTTAATGAGTCATGATGACATGATTAATAATAGAGAAATTGAATGCCTTTTCAGGAGCTTGTGTGTGTACTTGCTTGATTTCCTGATTGATTAAGTTACTTCTGCATTCAAGTCCTCATTAATAGGTATGTGGTTAATTATGAGTAACCGCTTTAGTTTCCCGAAAGATTTCCGGATGTTTAATCGCATTGAATGCAACTAAATTGTTGAGATGTTCATATTGCAATTATAAAGTCACTATGACTATCACCAGTTAATATAAATGTGTAAATCATGCCCCTACATGCCACCCTGATGGAAGATGCCATAAAGGTCAGGCCCAGGAGGGTAGACCAATGGGCACCATGAGAGGTGACCCTAAACGCCAAGCTCAGGAATGAGAAGGTGATTGATGAGGCAAGACTAAGGAGCACCATGAGGGGTGACTCCCAGGCACCAAGATCGGGATTGAGAAGGTGGCCTTAAGTCAAATCCAGGGTTAGGGCAAAAGCGGTGGGGATTGTCACATGGAAATTGTAAATTGACTTGTTAATTACCTTGATTGCAATACTTAAATTGTTAGACCTAATTGTGAAATTTTTGGTTGCCTCCACATACCAGCAATTGTTGATCGATGTTTTGTTTGTCGGCGATTTAGGTAACATCTTGAAAATCACAAACAGAAAAGTGGCACATCGTGAAAATAAGAAATAAAGTGCACGGAGGATTAGATAGAGTACTTCAAGCTGTGGATAGTTAGATTTCCCAGTTTTATAAAGGTAAGTAAAGTTTTAATTTTTGTACCCAATTCCAGTTTAGTTAGTAGAATTTTATAATTATTGTTGATTATATGATGAACCTTTGATCATGTAAATTGGTTAATGGCTCTGACCTTCGGGTCTCCCTTAATTGGGGGTTACCGGGAGGCGGGGTCATTACAATTGGTATCAGAGCGTAGGTTCTCCATCTAATCATCAATAATTATTAAATTTTACAAATTCCATAGAACCGAGGGAGTTATTAGAGGAGTGCCTGAAAGACTGAGGTGTCTAGAAAAGGATCACTTCTGGGGGCTGGCAAGATTTTCCTCCGCACCTCTAGTCGGAGTACGAGGACTCCCGGATTGTGTGACTGTCTGGCCAAAGTCTTAGGGTATGAATCGAAATAAGATACCTCTAGGACTCTCTCATCTTGTTCATCCCTTTGCAACTCAAATTCTATTAAGGACCTTAAGGATTAGGGTTTTCCCTCTTCTCCTCACCCTCTTGAGGTATGGGTAAGGTTGATAAGGATTAAGGAATCCTCCACCAAATTAATAAAAAGCATGTAAATAAGATGTCATGGACATAAGCTTAATAGATTAAGCGTAAAAGGAATAGATACATGCTTATGTCATATGACACGAGTTGTCATTGCCCTCAGGAGAGACCTGAGGATAGACCTCCTTGGTAGGAGGATGAGTAGAGGGAGTTGGTCTTGGAGGTAGAGACCTCCATTAAAAGTAGAGACCTAGCACATCCTTTGAGGATGATGGTAAACCTAACCCTAAGTGAAGGTTAGAGAGAGAGATGACATGATGAGTTAGATGTCATGATTGACTGAGTGTTGGGTTGGTCATGCCTTTGGGATGCCATAAGAGGGTATATGACCTAGTACCTTTGGCGACCCAACCCTGGAGAGGGTCGTGCATGCTATAGCAAAGGATAGCTCCTTCATGGATGAGGTTAGAGAACCTATAGTTACCCTATGGGCTTAGGCAAGTAGGGTATAGCTTGATGAAATATTGGTTAAGAGATCATGATGGATGGCTTATGTAAGGGGTATGGATGCTCCTGAGCCAAACATGAGTCGATAATAGGCTTCAACCACATAGGGGTATGCTTGTGAGCATGATCCTTCATGGAGAGAGGACCTCTAGTAGTAGGGCTGGATGTGGAATTAGCTCTAGAGAGATAAAGCAGGACCCCAACAAGGAGGTTGGAAGCTTAGATTCTGAGACATGAGGAATGACAGAGGGTTGAGGATGATGCGACTTAAGTTGATGATAGTGGTTTCCTTATGTTGGATTCCTGGAGGCTAATAATATCTTGGTTTCTTTTAGAGGAACCAAACCCTAGAGAGAGGACGATGCTTCTAGTACCCAGGGTATAAGTGGTTACCTATTAGATGAGACAAAGAGTGCCTTAGACCCTGAGGAGGTTTAAGTAACCAGTTGTGAGACTTTATACCTAGTTAAATGTCCTTGAGGAGGACTCAACTCTGAGGTGTTGTTCATATAAAAGGATCATGGGAGTACATGGCATACCTTGGACATGATTGATTCAGGGTTAAGAGTTTGAGCATGCAGTTGGATATCCAAAGGAGAACCTAGGGTTCCTAGGACTAAGAGGGGAAGCAGTGTATCTGATGCTCATGATGAGATTTGAGTCTATAGTTTCAAGCATGGTACTCCTCATACGTAGAGGTAAAGGAAACCCCTTAAGTTAAGGGTATGGTTGATGAACCCCTCACGACTAACTTGATCTAATGTTGAGGAAAGAGAGCAAGTATGACCTAGTATGGTTTAATAAGTGGTCTTCTTGTACCTTAGTAGCTGCTGGGTTAGGCATGCTCATGTGAATGTAAACCCCAAGGACGGTTGTGACCTTGTTGTTAAGAGTGGTAGTTTCCTCCCATCCTGGGAAAGGGACCCTTTGGTAGGGTGTATACCAGTTTTGCTGGTTTTGAGGTAACCTAAAAAAAAAGGTCCCATAGGATCTTGAGAAGCTAAGTGAAAAGTACATGGAATGAGAATGAACCTGTAGACCCATAGTTAACCATCTCTAAGTGCATGTGGATGTGTTACCAAGGAGGTAACCAGTATGGGGCCCGACCAAGGAAGGTAGGTCGCCATGACCCCTGTGAAGGGATGAAAGTCAGCCCACGAATGTGGAGAGAGATGATGAAGGCTTGAAGCTAGACATGTACTATGATAGAATCCTAAGTCTATCCAAGGGTCAGGTAGGGATAAGACCGAAGAAAGACGGAGTTGCCTAATTCCCTAGTTGCACATGACCATAGAGTCGGGAGGTAACAACTATCATTGTTTGAGGGCCATGGGTTAGGAGATTGATCACCTCCATGAACTCATGGGACCCAAAGGGCAGATGAGTAGGGCACTCTCTGAATGCATAAGGGAAGAGGGATGACCCCAAAAGTGTCGGCACCCTATAGACCTAGAGGAGATGACCAAGGATTGTGTGGTGACCCAAGTAGGTTTCAGATCAGTTTTCCATGGAAGTAATTTTTTTATTGATATCACGATGTTTGTGATATGGAGACATGAGTTGCACGTTTCAACTTAAGTTTGAAGGTGTACTGGCAAGGTGGGATGTACCATCTCTACTCCTGGAATGAGAAGAACTCTGTATTTGGATGACCGCCAAATGCTTATTTCTTCTTGTTACGGGAGTGAGAGATAGGACAGTACGCATGCCATACACCGAGGATAAAAGATAATGTGGTTTGGAACGCTGCCATGAGATATGGGGATCGAGAAGATAACATACCCTGGTAAAGTGAATGATACATGGATGGTTTACAAACACTAAGAGAAATAAGGTAGTCATCTTATAAGGATGTTTTTAGCATGAGCTATGTGGAATTTGCAAGTGATACAAGGTTGAGTTTGATCACTATTAGGATGAGTTCAGAGTTTCTTGATGAAGACAAACTTAGAGTTTGAGATGGGATGATAAGTAGAATACATGGAGGTGTATGTCTTCAACATTACCTAACACCTAAGGGTAAGAAATGGTAATGAATGGTATGGTTGAGATATAGCTGCCTAGTTAGCTGGAAGCTAGAAGAAGTTGAGGTTGTTCGACTAACCCTATATTTGGAAAGAGGATGTGTTTTGGCTAACACACAGATGTAACAAGATATGTTGAACAAGTTAATGGGTGTTTAGTTAGCCAGTTTAGTCCTTGATGTAATAAAAGGATGGTGATAGAACCTCAGATACACTTCTTTGGATGGGAAGGTAATAAAACCCTTTTGAGAGTGGTTAGGGTTTCCGAGGTATCAAGCTTGAGAAATCATAACAATACAGGAGGTCATGATATACCTTGATACTATAAAGATAGTAAGTGATGGTAGCATTCTGGATGCTTAAAACAAAGTTGTGTGTAGCATGTGGCCATGCAAGCCAGGAGGTGAAGGACGAACACCATTACCCCAGTGCATGGATATAAAGTATAGAGAGTTCCTGAGAGGGAATGGGAGTTCTTCACTATGGATGTGGTGAGTCTCTCCTAGACCAAGAAGGTCAAGATACAATATGGGTTATGGTAGATCTCCTTACCTAGATGACATGAGAAAGGAAGAGTGTTGTCACGAGACAGATTCAGTTGAACTACTTAAGGGAGAAGATGGTTCAACCACACCATGATGCAAGTTCAAAAGTTCTTGGGTTTGACCAAGGTTCACTTCCATGAGGTGGAAGTAGATACATGAAGAGCTCAGTGTTTGTACAGTTTATCACCCCATACTAATGGTTAGTATGATCCAGACTAGAGGGTCTGATGAGAGCAAGTGTGCTTGTTCAGGGTGATACAAAGAGACAATTCTTAAGATGTGATGTTAACCACCATAGCCTTTATCGGGATGCAAGAAGTTCTATAGGGAGGTTGTGTCGGTCACCACTTCATTATTATGATGTTGGTGAAGGAGGCCTCATGAAGGTCAGAAAAGAACCACAGTGTGTGCAGATGAAGTCGCTTTGATCGTGCAATGGCTGAGAGAGAGCCCAGTGGTGACATGAGTCACAAGCTGATGCAAAGCAGACTGACATGCAGTTCACTATGGAAAAATACGAGATGCGAAAATCCGACCCCTCTAAGCTACAGCTGAGAAAGCTGAATCCCCGATATATGGGTCCATTTGAGATGGATTGGTGGAGATGGTTGTGTTTAACCTCACCCCTCGGGATAAAAAGATGTGTTGCATGAGTCCAATCTAGAGCACTATGTGAGGTATCCAAGCCATGTGTTGAGCCCTGAACCTATTCTGCATTTTGAGAGGCTAAAAATGTCCTGAGTCACCTATGAGAGTATGATATACAAAGGTAAGAAAGAACTCAGATTGAAGAATATGAGATGATGAAGGTTCTTGGGAAGCACCATGGCAAGGGTGAAGCCACATGGAAGCCAGGATGGACATATGAAAGGCTTATCCTGCTTACTTGATAGAATTTTGAGGGAAAAATTCTTATAAGAGGGGAAGGATGTTACAACCCTAAATTTTGGGTTCATTTGCTGAGAAATGTAATTTCTCATATTAAAAAAATAAATGAACAAATAATGAAACTTGTTGATTTATTTGTGGGCTTTATTGGCTATTGGGTCCAATAACAAAGAAAGGATAAAAGAAACTCTATTAATAAGTAAATAAGAAAATAGAGGAAAGAAAAGTGTGGAAACATGTAGAAGGCAAATCCAAAAAGGGATTTCGTGCCTCTTGGATTCTTTGGGTTCCAAGGAGTCCAAAATTGCATAAAGAATACAATAAAAAAAAGGTCAAATGAGTATTTCATTGTTAGTAAAGAAATTGAAAACATTGATGAAATGTGTAAAACAAGTAAAAAGAGGCGCAATTGAGTTATCCTTAGTAGGATTTCGTATCCCAAGGATTCCTGATGTAAAAAGGGAAAACCAACGAGGAAAACTAAAGAGAAATAAAGAGAAAACCTCAAAAATAAATATTTTAATAAGAACTCAACAAGATAATGTGAGATAATGCATATTAATGCATTTAGAAGGATAATGAGTATTCCTTAAAAAGGAATTTCGAATTATTTGAGTTTCTTGGGATCCAAGGAGTCCCAATTAAGAAAGAGGAAAAGAAAATACCAAATTTTCAAAATAAAAAGATAATGTGATACATTATTAATGGTTTTTGTGATACTAATAAAAAAGAAGTATTTTATGTTAAGGAAAACTTAATTTCGAGGCCAATGGATTAAAATCCAAGGGCAAGGATATTAAAAGTGATGATTCTCGAATTTATTAATAACCAAAGCATAAGGATTATCAAGGAGGTAAAGAGGAGAGAGAAGGTTTCTTCTCATTGAAAGAATAGGAAACCAAGTTGGGAAAGGACTTGGTTGCTTCATGGGCAAGCCTAATGGGGTGTGGATACTCACCCTATATAAAGGGTTAAAGGCCAGGGTCGAGTTGGAAAAGAATCCCACAAACTCCTCTCTTTCCTTCTTCTTTCTTTCTTCTTCTTTGTTTAAAACCCTAGTATGGAGGGGTAGCGTGGCCATGGAACCACGAGGACCTTATGAACGATCTTGATGAAGGTAGGATGCGCCCACGATGATCTAGGGAGATCGACCATCCTTCCCTGCCCCCCAAGCACCTGCAGCAGCAGCCGCACGGCTGCAACACTGTCGTGGGTCGCAGCTCTTCCCAGCCCTGATCAGCTATGCTGGTCATGAGCTATCTGGTGCCCCAAGGGCGGCGGAGGGCTACGGAGCTGAGGAAGGGGTCGGCGGCATCCATCGGCTCAGGGAAGAGGAGAGGAAGTCGCACCCTGCGCGGCTAGGGCAGCGCAGCAACACCTGCGAAAGGTTGAAGACGGCTTGCAGCCGTTGGACGAAATCGCCCCCAAGCGTGCAATGGTTTGACTCAACTAAAGAAGGGTTGAACAGTCTTTCAATTATGTTTTCAGATCAGGCGGGTGTGTGTCATGGATGATGAGCGACGTGTCATGCTCAGATTGGCCGAAAGGTACATTTTCTTGCATAAATCATAACTAGAGATTGGTAGCTCCGATGGAAATATGCAAAACATGAAAATTGATAAGGAGAACACGTAGAATTTAATAAAAATATAGTTGAAGACAAATTCTAATTGCAATTCAAAAAGTATGCAAAGATACTATCTTTAATGATTTAATTAATGCAAAACCCAAATCGTTGGTGATTAATGAATTAGAAAGGGTTTTAATGGATTATTAAAGTTAATACTAGCATGTTAATGATAAAAAGGAACATTAGGAACAAAAAGAACGAACTTTGCACGTAATTCATTTGATTTAGAGTTCCATATACATGAATATACTTTAATGGGCCTTGAAACCCTAATGTTGACTAATTCGATTATTAATGGCTTTAATTGATTAATCTCATGATTAAAATTGGAATATGTTGAATCTAAGCTATTTCGAGAATTAAAGTTCCTAATTTGTGGATAAATGCCCAAAATGTAATAATTAGGGTTTTCTCATGAATAAAAGGTGGAATTAATAGCAAATCAAGTTCATATGTGTTTCGGACCATAACGAACTTTGAGTTGATGATAAATGTGTATAATGATCTTGTCATGGATTAAAAGGATAAAAAATAGTAGCTTTAATAGAAGAGGCTTAATAAGCTTAATTAATGAATAATTATGCCTTTAATTCAGAATTGAGAATTAGATGTGGAAATAACTAGGGTTTGTGATCAATTGCGTTAAATTAATAAAAGATGAAGTAAAACCCTAATTATAGTCCAAAAACCTAAAAAGGGCAAATAACCTAGGAAACCCTTAGAGTTAATGAGTCATGATGACATGATTAATAATAGAGAAATTGAATGCCTTTTCAGGAGCTTGTGTGTGTACTTGCTTGATTTCCTGATTGATTAAGTTACTTATGCATTCAAGTCCTCATTAACATGTATGTGGTTAATTATGAGTAACCGCTTTAGTTTCTCGAAAGATTTTTGGATGTTTAATCGCATTGAATGCAACTAAATTGTTAAGATGTTCATATTGCAATTATAAAGTGACTATGACTATCACCATTTAATATAAATGTGTAAATCCTGCACCTACATGCCACCGTGATGGAAGATGCCATAAAGGTCAGGCCCAGGAGGGTAGACCAATGGGCACCATGAGAGGTGACCCTAAACACCAAGCTCGGGAATGAGAAGGTGATTGATGAGGCAAGACTAAGGAGCACCATGAGGGGTGACTCCCAGGCACCAAGCTCGGGATTGAGAAGGTGGCCTTAAATCAAATCCAGGGTTAGGGCAAAAGCGGTGGGGATTGTCACATGGAAATTGTAAATTGACTTGTTAATTACCTTGATTGCAATACTTAAATTGTTAGACCTAATTGTGAAATTTTTGGTTGCCTCCACATACCAGAAATTGCTAATCGATGTTTTGTTTGTCGGCGTTTTAGGTAACATCCTGAAAATCACAAACAGAAAAGTGGCACATCGTGAAAATAAGAAATAAAGTGCACGGAGGATTAGATAGAGTACTTCAAGCTGTGGATAGTTAGATTTCCCAGTTTTATAAAGGTAAGTAAAAGTTTTAATTTTTGTACCCAATTCCAGTTTAGTTAGTAGAATTTTATAATTATTGTTGATTATATGATGAACCTTTGATCCTGTAAATTGGTTAATGGCTCTGACCTTCAGGTCTCCCCTAATTGGGGGTTACCTGGAGGCGGGGTCGTTACAATTGGTATCAGAGCGTAGGTTCTCCATCTAATCATCAATAATTATTAAATTTTACAAATTCCATAGAACCGAGGGAGTTATTAGAGGAGTGCCCGAAAGATTGAGGTGTCTAGAAAAGGATCACTTCCGGGGGCTGGCAAGATTTTCCTCCGCACCGCTAGTCGGAATACGAGGACTCCCGGATTGTGTGACTGTCTGGCCAAAGTCTTAGGGTATGAATCGAAATAAGATACCTCTAGGACTCTCTCATCTTGTTCATCCCTTTGCAACTCAAATTCTATTAAGGACCGTAAGGATTAGGGTTTTCCCTCTTCTCCTCACCCTCTTGAGGTATGGGTAAGGTTGATAAGGATTAAGGAATCCTCCACCAAATTAATAAAAAGCATGTAAATAAGATGTCATGGACATAATCTTAATAAATTAAGCGTAAAAGGAATAGATACATGCTTAGGTCATATGACACGAGTTGTCATTGCCCTCAGGAGAGACCTGAGGATAGACCTCCTTGGTAGGAGGATGAGTAGAGGGAGTTGGTCTTGGAGGTAGAGACCTCCATTAAAAGTAGAGACCTAACACATCCTTTGAGGATGATGGTAAACCTAACCCTAAGTGAAGGTTAGAGAGAGAGATGACATGATGAGTTAGATGTCATGATTGACCGAGTGTTGGGTTGGTCATGCCTTTGGGATGCCATAAGAGGGTATATGACCTAGTACCTTTGGCGACCCAACCCTGGAGAGGGTCGTGCATGCTATATCAAAGGATAGCTCCTTCATGGATGAGGTTAGAGAACCTATAGTTACCCTATGGGCTTCGGCAAGTAGGGTATAGCTTGATGAAATCCTGGTTAAGAGATCATGATGGATGGCTTATGTAAGGACTCAACTCTGAGGTGTTGTTCATATAAAAGGATCATGGGAGTACATGGCATACCTTGGACATGATTGATTCAGGGTTACGAGTTTGAGCATGTAGTTGGATATCCAAAGGAGAACCTAGGGTTCCTAGGCCTAAGACGGGAAGCAGTGTATCTGATGCTCATGATGAGATATGAGTCTATAGTTTCGAGCATGGTACTCCTCATACGTAGAGGTAAAGGAAACCCCCTAAGTTAAGGGTATGGTTGATGAACCCCTCACGACTAACTTGATCTAATGTTGAGGAAAGAGAGCAAGTATGACCTAGTATGGTTTAATAAGTGGTCTGCTTGTACCTTAGTAGTTGCTGGGTTAGGCATGCTCATGTGAATGTAAACCCCAAGGACGGTTGTGACCTTGTTGTCAAGAGTGGTAGTTTCCTCCCATCCTGGGAAAGGGACCCTTTGGTAGGGTGTATACCAGTTTTGCTGGTTTTGAGGTAGCCTAAAAAAAAGGTCCCATAGGATCTTGAGAAGCTAAGTGAAAAGTACATGGAATGAGAATGAACCTGTAGACCCATAGTTAACCTTCTCTAAGTGCATGTGGATGTGTTACCAAGGAGGTAACCAGTATGGGGCCCGACCAAGGAAGGTAGGTCTCCATGACCCCTGTGAAGGGATGAAAGTCAGCCCACGAATGTGGAGAGAGATGATGAAGGCTTGAAGCTGGACATGTACTATGATAGAATCCTAAGTCTATCCAAGGGTCAGGTAGGGATAAGACCGAAGAAAGACGGAGTTGCCTAATTCCCTAGCTGCACATGACCAGAGAGTCGGGAGGTAACATCTATCATTGTTTGAGGGCCATGGGTTAGGAGATTGATCACCTCCATGAACTCATGGGACCCAAAGGGCAGATGAGTAGGGCACTCTCTGAATGCATAAGGGAACAGGGATGACCCCAAAAGTGTCGGCACCCTATAGACCTAGAGGAGATGACCAAGGATTGTGTGGTGACCCAAGTAGGTTTCAGATCAGTTTTCCATGGAAGTATTTTTTTTATATCACGATGTTTGTGATATGGAGACATGAGTTGCATGTTTCAACTTAGGTTTGAAGGTGTACTGGCAAGGTGGGATGTACCATCTCTACTCCTGGATTGAGAAGAACTCTGTATTTGGACGGCCGCCAAATGCTTATTTCTTCTTGTTACGGGAGTGAGAGATAGGACAGTACGCATGCCATACACCAAGGATAAAAGATAATGTGGTTTGGAACGCTGCCACGAGATATGGGGACCGAGAAGATAACATACCCTGGTAAAGTGAATGATACATGGATGGTTTACAAACACTAAGAGAAATAAGGTAGTCATCTTATAAGGATGTTTTTAGCATGAGCTATGTGGAATTTGCAAGTGATACAAGGTTGAGTTTGATCACTATTAGGATGAGCTCAGAGTTTCTTGATGAAGACAAACTTAGAGTTTGAGATGGGATGATAAGTAGAATACATGGAGGTGTATGTCATCAACATTACCTAACACCTAAGGGTAAGAAGTGGTAATGAATGCTCTGGTTGAGATATAGCTTCCTAGTTAGCTGGAAGCTAGAAGAAGTTGAGGTTGTTTGACTAACCCTATATTTGGAAAGAGGATGTGTTTTGGCTAACACACAGATGTAACAAGATATGTTGAACAAGTTAATGGGTGTTTAGTTAGCCAGTTTAGTCCTTAATGTAATAAAAGGATGGTGATAGAACCTCAGATACACTTCTTTGGATAGGAAGGTAATAAAACCCTTTTGAGAGTGGTTAGGGTTTCCGAGGTATCAAGCCTGAGAAATCATAACAATACAGGAGGTCATGATATACCTTGATACTATAAAGATAGTAAGTGATGGTAGCATTCTGGATGCTTAAAACAAAGTTGCGTGTAGCATGTGGCCATGCAAGCCAGGAGGTGAAGGACGAACACCATTACCCCAGTGCATGGATATAAAGTATAGAGAGTTCCTGAGAGGGAATGGGAGTTCTTCACTATGGATGTGGTGAGTCTCTCCTAGACCAAGAAGGTCAAGATACAATATGGGTTATGGTAGATCGCCTTACCTAGATGACATGAGAAAGGAAGAGTGTTGTCACGAGACAGATTCAGTTGAACTACTTAAGGGAGAAGATGGTTCAACCACACCATGATACAAGTTCAAAAGTTCTTGGGTTTGACCAAGGTTCACTTCCATGAGGTGGAAGTAGATACATGAAGAGCTCAGTGTTTGTACAGTTTATCACCCCATACTAATGGTTAGTATGATCCAGACTAGAGGGTCTGATGAGAGCAAGTGTGCTTGTTCAGGGTGATACAAAGAGACAGTTCTTAAGATGTGATGTTAACCACCATAGCCTTTATCGGGATGCAAGAAGTTCTATAGGGAGGTTGTATCGGTCACCACTTCATTATTATGATGTTGGTGAAGGAGGCCTCATGAAGGTCAGAAAAGAACCACAGTGTGTGTAGATGAAGTCGCTTTGATCGTGCAATGGCTGAGAGAGAGCCCAGTGGTGACATGAGTCACAAGCTGATGCAAAGCAGACTGACATGCAGTTCACTATGGAAAAATACGAGATGCGAAAATCCGACCCCTCTAAGCTACAGCTGAGAAAGCTGAATCCCCGATATATGGGTCCATTTGAGATGGATTGGTGGATATGGTTGTGTTTAACCTCACCCCTCGGGATAAAAAGATGTGTTGCATGAGTCCAATCTAGAGCACTATGTGAGGTACCCAAGCCATGTGTTGAGCCCTGAACCTATTCAGCATTTTGAGAGGCTGAAAATGTCCTGAGTCACCTATGAGGGTACGATATACAAAGGTAAGAAAGAACTCAGATGGAAGAATATGAGATGATGAAGGTACTTGGGAAGCACCATGGAAAGGGTGAAGCCACATGGAATCCAGGATGGACATATGAAAGGCTTATCCTGCTTGCTTGATAGAATTTTGAGGGCAAAATTCTTATAAGAGGGGAAGGATGTTACAACCCTAAATTTTGGGTTCATTTGCTGAGAAATGTAATTTCTCATATTAAAAAAATAAATGAACAAATAATGAATGAATGCATGGTTAAAATATCCTTGTTGATTTATTTGTGGGCTTTATTGGCTATTGGGCCCAATAACAAAGAAAGGGTAAAAGAAACTCTATTAATAAGTAAATAAGAAAATAGAGGAAAGAAAAGTGTGGAAACATGTAGAAGGCAAATCAAAAAAGAGATTTCGTGCCTCTTGGATTCTTTGGGTTCCAAGGAGTCCAAAATTGCATAAAGAATACAATAAAAAAAATAAAAGGTCAAATGAGTATTTCCTTGTTAGTAAAGAAATGGAAAACATTGATGAAATGTGGAAAACAAGTAAAAAGAGGCGCAATTGAGTTATCCTTAGTAGGATTTCGTATCCCAAGGATTCCTGATGTAAAAAGGGAAAACCAACGAGGAAAACTAAAGAGAAATAAAGAGAAAACCTCAAAAAGAAATATTTTAATAAGAACTCAACAAGATAATGTGAGATAATGCATATTAATGCATTTAGAAGCATAATGAGTATTCCTTAAAAAGGAATTTCGAATTATTTGAGTTTCTTGGGATCCAAGGAGTCCCAATTAAGAAAGAGGAAAAGAAAATACCAAATTTGCAAAATAAAAAGATAATGTGATACATTATTAATGTTTTTTGTGATACTAATAAAAAAGAAGTATTTTCTGTTAAGGAAAACTTAATTTCGAGGCCAATGGATTAAAATCCAAGGGCAAGGATATTAAAAGTGATGATTCTCGAATTTATTAATAACCAAAGCATAAGGATTATCAAGGAGGTAAAGAGGAGTGTGAAGGTTTCTTCTCATTGAAAGAATAGGAAACCAAGTTGCGAAAGGACTTGGTTGCTTCATGGGCAAGCCTAATGGGGCGTGGATACTCACCCTATATAATGGGTTAAAGGCCAGGGTCGAGTTGGAAAAGAATCCCACGCACTCCTCTCTTTCCTTCTTCTTTCTTTCTTCTTCGTTGTTTAAAATCGTAGTATGGAGGGGTAGCGTGGCCATGGAACCACGAGGAGCTTTTGAACGATCTTGATGAAGGTAGGATGTGCCCACGATGATCTAGGGAGATCGGCCATCCTTCCCTGCCCCCAAGCACCTGCAGCACCAGCCGCACGGCTACAACACAGCCGTGGGCCGCAGCTCTTCCCTGCCCTGATCAGTTGTGCTGGTCATGAGCTAGCTGGCGCCCCAAGGGTGGCGGAGGGCTACGGAGCTGAGGAAGGGGTCGGTGGCAGCCATCGGCTCAGGGAAGAGGAGAGGAAGTCGCACCCTGCGCGGCTAGGGTAGCGCAGCAACACCTACGAAAGGTTGAAGACGGCTTGCAGCCGTAGGATGAAATCGCCCCCAAGTGTGCAATGGTTTGACTCAACTAAAGAAGGGCAGAATGGTCTTTCAATTATGTTTTCAGATCAGGCGGGTGTGTGTCATGGATGATGAGCGACGTGTCATGCTTAGATTGGCCAAAAGGTACATTTTCTTGCATAAATCATAACTAGAGATTGGTAGCTCCGATAGAAATATGCAAAACATGAAAATTGATCAGGAGAACACGTAGAATTTAATAAAAATATAGTTGAATACAAATTCTGATTGCAATTCAAAAAGTATGCAAAGGTACTATCTTTAATGATTTAATTAATGCAAAACCCAAATCGTTGGTGATTAATGAATTGGAAAGGGTTTTAATGGATTATTAAAGTTAACACTAGCTTGTTAATGATAAAAGGGAACATTAGGAACAAAAAGGGCGAACTTTGCACGTAATTCATTTGATTTAGAGTTCCATATGCATGAATATACTTTAATGGGCATTGAAACCCTAATGTTGACTAATTCTATTATTAATGGCTTTAATTGATTAATCTCATGATTAAAATTGGAATATGTTGAATCTAAGCTATTTCGAGAATTAAAGTTCCTAATTTGTGGATAAATGCCCTAAATGTAATAATTAGGGTTTTCTCATGAATAAAAGGTGGAATTAATAGCAAATCAAGTTCATGTGTTTTGGACCATAACGAACTTTGAGCTGATGATAAATGCGTATAATGATCTTGTCATGGATTAAAAGGATAAAAAATAGTAGCTTTAATAGAAGAGGCTTAATAAGCTTAATTAATGAATAATTATGCCTTTAATTCAGAATTGAGAATTAGATGTGGAAATAACTAGGGTTTGTGATCAATTGCGTTAAATTAATAAAAGATGAAGTAAAACCCTAATTATAGTCCAAAAACCTAAAAAGGGCAAATAACCTAGGAAACCCTTAGAGTTAATGAGTCATGATGACATGATTAATAATAGAGAAATTGAATGCCTTTTCAGGAGCTTGTGTGTGTACTTGCTTGATTTCCTGATTGATTAAGTTACTTCTACATTCAAGTCCTCATTAAAAGGTATGTGGTTAATTATGAGTAATCGCTTTAGTTTCCCGAAAGATTTCCGGATGTTTAATCGCATTGAATGCAACTAAATTGTTGAGATGTTCATATTGCAATTATAAAGTGACTATGACTATCACCATTTAATATAAATGTGTAAATCCTGCACCTACATGCCACCCTGATGGAAGATGCCATAAAGGTCAGGCCCAGGAGGGTAGACCAATGGGCACCATGAGAGGTGACCCTAAACCCCAAGCTCGGGAATGAGAAGGTGATTGATGAGGCAAGACTAAGGAGCACCATGAGGGGTGACTCCCAGGCACCAAGCTCAGGATTGAGAAGGTGGCCTTAAGTCAAATCCAGGGTTAGGGCAAAAGCGGTGGGGATTGTCACATGGAAATTGTAAATTGACTTGTTAATTACCTTGATTGCAATACTTGAATTGTTAGACCTAATTGTGAAATTTTTGCTTGCCTCCACATACCATCAATTGTTGATCGATGTTTTGTTTGTCGGCATTTTAGGTAACATCCTAAAAATCACAAACAGAAAAGTGGCACATTATGAAAATAAGAAATAAAGTGCATGGAGGATTAGATAGAGTACTTCAAGCTGTGGATAGTTAGATTTCCCAGCTTTATAAAGGTAAGTAAAAGTTTTAATTTTTGTACCCAATTCCAGTTTAGTTAGTAGAAGTTTATAATTATTGTTGATTATATGTTGAACCTTTGATCCTGTAAATTGGTTAATGGCTTTAACCTTCAGGTCTCCCTTAATTGGGGGTTACCGGGAGGCGGGGTCGTTACACATACACATATATCTATATGCTCACACATATCACACACACACACACACTTTTACCCATGCTGGAAAAATACATAGCAAATGTACAAAGATGAAAAAATGTTCAGGCATCACATATGGCTAGAAGGTTGTGTGAGGAAGTGGAGTTATATGAAGGGAAGGAAAAAGAAGAGGGAGCATGGAGAAGGTTGTGTAGCATGTAAAGGGGTGGGAGAGGATGGATCTCAATGTCTCTAATTTGGAGAGGGGGAATGGGGTTACAATGGAGAAGGGGTCGTATGTCCAAGGGTGAGATACCTATGGTGTATGTGTGATATAATATTCCTTTTTTCTTTATGCTTGTCGATTCCCTACCAATTCTCTTTCAATGAATTAACTTCTTCCTATGATCATTTCACATTCTACTAACTTCATAATCACAATAACAATACCTTCATATCTCCTAAACTTCTACCATCTGATTTTACCTGTGTTTTGCATCAGTGCATCATTATTTAAAGGTTGTAATTTATATGTTCAAAACACAAATTCATATCGAGTGGTAAGTTGTTCTATGGTAACTTGAAATCTTTATATACTCTTTGACCTACCTGACCTACAAGGAAGTAATCAATTTGTCTACATTTATGTTGCTATTGGTGTTAGATGTGATTCTGATTTCTTAAAATAGGTGTTTTTCAAGAATCATTGTGAATTGTGAATTGCTCTTCTCTACTCTTATCACCATATCTAGACCCATATGCACTATCTTAAATCATCATTACCACTTTTAAAAGTGAGTCCTAACAGTGATCTTTTCATCTATTGACATATCTTGCATGAACTTATCCATGTTATCGCATTAATCATCCTTGTATTTGCTTAAGATTATTTTATGTGTATGAACACTAATGCTACTACTACAAGTTCTCCTCATTCCTTACAATGAGTTTTAACACCGGATCATATAACTAGTGCATAACTATACCGAATTCTATAGTCTGTGGTGCAAATTAATCAAGATTCTATACGAGCATGTGTGGTATTCAACTCAAAACCAATTGGCAATCCATGATTAGACCACACACCTTATAAGCCCAAGGAGGCAAGGATCACCCTAGAACTCAGTGATGTAGGAAAATTATTCTCACATACCCCCTAAAGTGCTACTACTTTTTGTGTGCTTGCACTTGTCATTTTAGGTAGGGTGTGGTCCTCACACTTTTTTCGTGTGGTATGCTCTGATACAATATGAGATCAGAATAGGTTTGTATCATTGATATATCAAATACAACCATAATCATCCTCCTCATATAGGATAGGTGAAGTCACTCAATACAAAATTCACCAATGCGAGAGCATAGAATTAAATGTTCAATTTTGACGTTGTGTCTGATGGCTCATAAATAGAAACTTTTGGAAATTTCGGTCGAAAGTTTGATATTTACAGCTCTAATGATTTCAACAACCAAATAAGCAAATTAAATAATGAAAATTTACCAGGACAATATAAATGCCAAGATCTACTCAAATATGCAATAATATTTCAAACTAGATAAGTTGGGGGGGGGGGGTCTCCCACATTTGTAAGTGAAGGAAGAAGAACAATTTCGACATAGTTTCTATGACAATTTTGATGAAAAGATGAAGGAATTAAGTTATGAATTTTTTCAAACAAAATGTACAAACATAGACACACTAGATTATATATATATAATTTATATGTTTAGAGGTTAGGGTGGGATCCATGTCTTCATAAGTGAGTGCACAAATGAACAAAAATATCAAGTTTGTTAGATAGTTTGACAGTTACAAACTTGCAAACTTCAAGTTAAAATGACTGCAATACTAGACTTTAAAACTTTGAGTTACAACTTACAAGTTACAATATCGTAGGTTAATATATCTATTGTATAAGTCTACTATTATAATATATTTAGGGTTACATAAGTGAAAAAAAAGGGTTACAAGTTACAACTTACACTTAACATTTTATATAAGGTTACTATTATAATATATTTAGGGTTAGATAAGTGAAAAATTAAAAATATATAAGAACTTCCACTAAAAAATATTTTTTAGCCATTTTGTGTATAAATCCGAAATATATTGATTACATTTCTAAAATAATTATAGGTACATGTATTTCCCACTATTATTTCTTAGATTTACAAATTCACTTCAAGATCTTGGGTTTCTTTAAGAGAAAAATTAGTTAGAAGTTTAAGATTTTTAGAGTATTTCTTAAGATATTTATAAAAGGGAATAAAGATAGAAGGAGTATATGGGCTAGGGAGAGGGGTTACATACCTTAGAATCAAGTAGAGCAGCCTTCGAGAGAAAGATATCATAGAAAAATCACGAAAAGATCCAGTCGCAACAAATCCAGTCTGAGGAACACTGTTTTGCAAAATAGGTGTTGTATTTTGCAATATCAAGGCCCAAACTGGACTTTTGTAATACCCTCTATTTTACAACATTTTGATTGTAGCTATGATTGTTTTGCAAATTTGTGTACCAATTCCTTCGTACTGACTTTTCAATGTCTGATTGCAAAAAAAAATGAAATTTCAAGAGAAATTTTGCAATTCTGGTTGAAATTCTATTCCATGTATGGGACAAAAGACAATACACTAAAGACAACACTAATTATATCAATAAAAATAAGTATATTAACTCTCTGCCTCAAATTGGAGAATAGATATCATGCATACCCAACTTGTCCACCATAGAATGGAATCTTGTCTTTGGCGGTGATTTTGTAATGATGTTCACAAGGTGATCCTCAGTCTTGATGTATGGAATGACTATGTGCTTGGATAAAATGAACTCTCTGACAAAGTGACAGTCTACCTCAATATGTTTGGTATACTCATGGAATGTTGGATTGCTTGCAATGAAGGTAGCTACTTTGTTATCACAACACATAGGAATGGGGGCAGAAGCATAGACTCTGAATTCTATAAATATTCCTTGAACCCACATCAACTCAAATGATATGTTCCATGCAGCGATGCTCAACTTCAACACTTGATCTAGCGACAATGAGTTGCTTTTTGCTTCTCCAAGTGACAAGGTTACCACCTACAAGAGTGCAATTACCTGAAGTAGATTTATGATGAACGACTTGTGACGTCCCCAAATTTTCTAAAACTTAATCTGATGTATGATGTCCAAGTTGAAACACTCACCTCAGCGAGAATCCCAATTCAAACACCACACACTAGGCTAAGAAGAAGAAAATCAGAGGAAGTCAGAAGGAACCAATAGCAGCACATGCACATGAACAATAATAAAACCATGCAACACATGTTCACCATTCAATATATAATTACAACATGAATTATTACAACATTTGATATTACACATTGAACAACAAACTCTTTTCATATACATGTAATACCACTAAACAACAGGATCTTAAGAAAATAGGTTCACTTGTACATCATCTTGCCACACAACTCTCAACTATCCAGGATCTTCAAGATCATATGTCCATAACCTAAACAAGAGATTACATATCGTACACGTCAGCACAATATTCAAGAATATTGTACTGAGTACGCATGCACGTCTTTTTATATGCCTCTCATCATGTCTTGGCAATAAGATAAAAATAATACTTGGAGCATTAAACAAATATAAGAAAAGTGTATACTTTCACAAATATATTCATTAACAAAAGAGAACACATATATTTTAAGCACATTTCCATCATATATCTTGCAAATCTGCCCCTAAGGGCTTTGATGTTTTTAGTCATTATGATCTACCCCTGAGGAGTTTTTTATCACTTCAATGCACTATACTACCAAAGAGTTTAGTGCTATCATATGATGGATCATATATTTTATGTTTCATGTGTTCATAGCCATAGATATGGAAAAAATGTAGCAACATATCATACAAGAACAGTCAGTTCATCCAGTATCATATGCCAAGTATTTTACTACACATATAACACAAGCATATTGTATAATAAGCCAAGTAAGAGGTAATGGCGTACGAAGATCAAGAGATAATCTAATCACATATTCCTCATGTCAACTACATCCTTGTCAACCTCTTATTAAGACAAGGCCACATATCACCATCAAGTTCTCATCATCTTACATCTTATTTTAACCCTAACTGTGTTCATATTAGGGTTTCACTTAGTGCATTAGGATATGTGCATCATTGCTTGCATTCTTGTCTTAGAATTATCTTACTAGTCATATGTTACAGATTATGATAAATAATATGATTATTTGATTTTACATAATTATTTGCACATATTAACCCTATATTTACATGCATTACTCCAAGTTAGGGTTTTCTCATCACTTTAAGGGTCATCTTCATATAACATGGATTTTGTGTATAAAACTAATCTCAGATTCCCATATTATCTACAATTACATATACGAGGGTGTTCCATAAATTTCATCATTTATTGAGCATGTATGTATTTATTGTATCTTATTTAGGGTTATCAACCCTAATTAGCCATATAGAGCAAATTACATGATTTCTTGCATCAACATTATAATTACTGACATCAGATGAATTATAAACATGATTATGAATTTACTGACATATTCTCATAATTTTAAGTCATCATTTGATATTTTTCAACCATGAAATAATAATTTCACAACTTACATGATATTATTGATATTAGTGCATCAAAAGACTAATAGTATCATTCCAATGTGTTCTAAACATTATTCTAAACATTTGGGTACCATGTTTGTATTTTTTTTATGCTCGAGCTAAATACTGTGAATTTTCTAAGATATGAGAAATTTCTAGTTTTTTACCTTCTAGAGCCAATTAAATGCCGACAAGTGGTAGAAAGGGGGAGCGCTGCTTCACTTGGAGCTGGCCAGTTTGTGCTGATCTGGCTACAACCCAACCTATTTACCGCTGGTTGTCTTCTATTTTGAGTGTACTGGATTGGGCCGGTTCAGGGTTTCCTTCAGCTGGTCGGGGCTCTCTTGCTTCTCTTGCGCTCCCGATCTCAACACTACATCCTTAGGCCCTTCTCCATGCCTCCATCTATGTTCTCAAGTGCCTTCATGGATTGAGCAAGGAGCAACGATGCTCACAGGGGGCTAGGTCTTGGTGGTGCTCCTCTTTTCTTGCCATCGTTCTCTATTCTGGGCATGCGTGAGCACTACCGTCTTCCTGCTCTCGAGTATCACTGCGACACGTCTCTTCCACGGTAACTTGTAATGGCTCCTCAGGCTGCACCAAGGCTAGGTGTAACTACTCGACTAATCCAGAAATGGCACCATAGTTCCAAACCTAATGAAATCTTCCTCCATGTGTGGTTGACCACGATAGCCCCTACGACCTATTCCACTTACTTCCCCCTTACTTTTGTATGGTGGAGTGACTGAGAACTAAATATTCCCCATCTCCTCGTGAGTTAGAAGTAAAGGGCATTCATTTGACTCCTGATTCATAAGGTAGAGGTTGGTGGAACCTGTCGCACATCCTATGCCACGATTGTGATCGTGGTAACATGGTTTACTGGATTGCATAACCTCCCCACATTATAGTTAAGTTGGAGATACAAGATGGCTTCATTGCTGGTATACAACATCCACCAGTTAATGCCACATTAGTTGACATGATCCCCGGCTCCTTCATCTCGACGGTTGTGTGGTAGTTTAATCAAAACTTAGGATTATGCATGGTCTCCAATCTATATGAAATTGTGATCATAGAGTTTTCACCATCCAAGGTAAATGTCATTCATATTTCATGTCACCTATAACTAAATAACTCAAAAAGCCATAGGTTTATGGATCGTAATGAGTTATGAACATCAATCAACACTCAAAGTAACTTACAATATAGCTCGAATGCATGATTTGACTTATGCTATTAGACATTTGAAGGCTCCAAAAGTTCATTCCATCACATTCTACACACGTTAAAAGAAATTTCATCCTCAAAATTAAGCCAGAAATCCAGTCCATCACATCATATACATCATAAAAGAAATTTCATCCTCAAATTAAGCCATTCTAATACTCCAAGGGAAAACTAAAAGGTCTTCATCCCTATAGGGAACCACTCTAGATGCAACATCTCCATAAACATCAAGTCTAGAACATATATGTACCACTGCTAATAGGGTTTCTAGAACATCTCGGATGAAACATCACTTCATCGAGGGCTCAAACAAGGGTTTAGAAGATCTGATTATGTTATCCCATCTTTTGCATTAAGATTCTCATATTCCTTTTACCCAAGAATTTAGGTTTCAACATTGACTTATACATTTTATGAAGGAGTTAATCTTTGTTAACACACTTTACTCTTCCAGATCATATCAAAGTGTCACAATCATTATGTTTTTCTAACTATCAAACAATATTTTTTTCTTTATTAAGCACTAAGATTAACACCTCATGTAACATGTTTCATTCATATGATCTAAATTTCATTACTCATAATAAATTGCAACATTTATTAGTGATTTCACCACGAGATTAACCAAATAAAAATCACATTATCATCATAATTCATGTATGTGGTTGACCATTTATGCATTGATATTTATTAAACCATCTCTAGGTTTCCATGATATCATGTCTATATATCATGTCTCAATATTAGATCACATCCTTACATATATTATATCATGGTTGTGCTAAACAAACTTATACAAGTGGCTTGTTAAACTTATATCAAAACTTCATCTAGTCAAACTGAGGTTCTGTTGACCCATATCATGAGGGTAGTACCATGCTCAGTCTCTCTGAGCTAACTCAGCTCTATGAGTATCTCATAATTAAAGACTTTATCCTCCCTCTTTGGTCTAGGGTTATCAGTTCTACCTCATTGGCACTAGTTGATCAACTTCACAAGATCTAGATGCATAAGCATAAACCAAAACATGACACTCTTTTCATACGTTCTCTACCACGAGACATGCTATTTCCAAAACTCTCTTATATATGAAACCACTAGATTCCTATAAGGTACCATTAACACGATCTTGAGGCTTCACAAAAACTAAAACATAGTTACCTCCCCTAGGGTCTTGGGACTCTCTCTTCCTCATGTAGATGGTAGGTTCTCATATTCATGTTCACATGTCCATATATAAACAACCTCTTTATATCTCTACTATTTGGTCCTCCCAAGGACATCTAGGGTTCAAGGAAGACTATTGAAATCATGCATAAAGCGACCCAACTCAATCATTTAGGAGTAGTCTAATTTTGGAAATATCATATCATATATCTCATAATTGTCATATCTTGGAGTTTAGGTTCTCTGACCTTCTCCCTATGGGTCTCACTCTCTCTTGAGCTAACCCCAAAATTGGTCCTAACACTAGAGGTCCTCCTTTGTAAAAGAGCTTGAGGCTCATGTTGATTCACATCCTTGTCTTAACTTATCATATCTTATCATATAAAATCCTAGTTACTTGCGTCATAAAAACTTATCTCAAAACCTCAAATCTAAACTCATGTCCTAAAAGAAAAACATCAGTCATCATGAACCATCTTATATCATATATAAAAACTTAGGACATATCATTAAAACTTATTCCATCTATTCCATCTATCACATATTCTAACAAGACTCTAGACATCTAATCTAGAATTGCTCTCTCTTCTAGACTGATGTCATTCACTTTCACTTAGGTTGCATGACCACCTCCTACTCGTACATGTGTGGGGACATATTTCTATAATACTTATATATATAATAAAATATTATATAGTTTTTCTCTGATAAAACATGTGTCAGAGAAAACTATCAAGGTTCGATCCGATTGGAATCAAAAACCAAATCCAGAAAAATGAGTGCCCCACTCATAGTAGAGAGTACAATGTCATGAAAACTAGTGAAGAGGGTGAGAACAAGGTTTAGACTAGTGTAGATACACTAGACAACGAGCGCCATATGTTTAGGGTTTCTCTTCCCTTGATGTACGTCATTTCCAAATAATGTAACGTCCCATATCGCTGCACTATAAGGAAAGAAAGACATCTAAGGACTTGCTATACAACAAGAACCAATCTTGACCTAGTTCTCAAACATCTAGGTGCTAACCTAGAGGCTAGGTGAGATCTAGTCTCTAAAAGATGACTAGTCTAACCCTAAAGATTATTAAGTTCAAGGTTCTTTAGTTTTGAGTTGCATAATGACAAAATGGTAGACTTTGCTATTGTTCATGCTCTGACACCACCTGTGACGTCCCCAGATTTTCTAAAACTTAATTTGATGTGGGACATCCAAATTGAAACCCTCACCTCAGTGAGAATCCCAAGTCAAACAACACACACTAGGCTAAGAAGAATAAAATCAGAGGAAGTTAGAAAAAAACAACATTAGCACATGCACATGAACAATAATAAAACCATACAACACATGTTCCCCATTCAGCATATAATTACAACATCAATTATAACAACATTTGATATTACACATTGAACAACAAACGCTTTTCATATACATGTACTACCACTAAACAACAAGATCTTAATACAACAGGTCCACATGTACCTCAGTTCGCCACACAACTCTCAACTATCCTGGATCTTCAAGATCATATGTCCATAAACCTAAACAAAAGATTACATGCGGTACACGTCAGCATAATATTCAAGAATATTATACTGAGTACACCTACGTGTCTTTTTATATGCCTCTCATCATATCTTGGCAATAAGATAAAACTAATACTTGGCAACATTAAACAAATATAAGAAAAGCATATACTTGCACAAAGATATTCATTAACAAAAGAGAACACTTACATATTAAGCACATTTCCATCATATATCTCGTACATCTACCCCCCAAGGGATTTGATGTTTTTTGGCCTTATGATCTACACCCAAGGAGTTTGTGATCATTATACATGTGATCTACCCCCAAAGAGTTTGTGATCACTTCAATGCATTCTACTACCAAAGCGTTTAGTGTTATCATATGATGGATCAAATATTTTATGTTTAATGTGTTCATAGCCATAGATACGGAAAAATCAAGCAACATATCATACAAGAACAGTCATTTCATCCAATATCATATGCCAAGTAATTTACTACACATATAATGCAAGCATATTGTATAATAAACCAAATAAGAGGTAATGACATACCTTGATCATGAGATAATCTAATCACATATTCCTCATGTCAACTATATCCTTGTCAACCCCTGATTAAGACAAGACCGCATATCACCATCAGGTTCTCATCATCTTACATATCATCTTAACCCTAATCATGTTCATATTAGGGTTTCACTTAGTGCATTAGGATAGGTGCATCATTACTTACATTCTTGTCTTAGAATTATCTTACTGGTCATATGTTACAAATTAAGATAAATAATCTGATTGTTTGATTTTACATAATTATGTGCACATATTAACCCTAGGTTTCATGCATTACTCCAAGTTAGGGTTTTCTCATCACTTTAAGGGTCATCTTCATATAACATGGATTTTGTGTATAAAATTGATCTTAGATTTACATTATATCTTACAGTTATATATATGAGGATGTTCCATAAATTTCATCATTTATTGAGCATGTATGTATTTATTGCATTTTATTTAGGGTTATCAACCCTAATTAGCCATATAGAGAAAATTACATGATTTCTTGAATCAACATTATAATTACTGACATCAGATGCATTATAAACATGATTATGGATTTGCTGACATATTCTCATAATTTTAGGTCATCATTTGATATTTATTAACCATGAAATAAGAATTTCACAACTTACATGATATTACTAATATTAGTGCATCAAAAGACTAATACTATCATTCCAATGTGTTCTACAATTTTTTTTTGAACATTTGGTTACCTTGTTTGTATTTTTCTAATGCTCGAGCTAATTATTGTAAATTTTCTAAGATATGAGAAATTTCTAGGTTTTTACCTTCTAGAGCCAATTAAATGCTGACACGTGGCAGAAAGGGGGTGCGCTGCTTCACTTGGAGCTGGCCGGTTCGTGTTGGTCTAGCTACAACCCAGTTGATTTACCACTAGTTCTCTTCTATTTTGAGTGTACTTGATTGGGCCGGTTCAAGGTTTCCTTCAGCCAGTTGGGGCTCTTTTGCTTCTCCTGCGCTCCTGACCTCAGTGCTACATCCTTGGGCCTTTCTCCACACCTCCATCTACATTATCAAGTGTTATCATTGCTTGAGCAAGGAGCAAAGGTGCTCACTGGGGGTTAGGTCTTGGCAGTGCTCCTCTGTGCCTTCCGCCGTTCTCTGTTCTGGGCGTGCCTGAGCACTACCATCTTCTTGCTCTCGAGCATCGTCGTAGGGCATCTCTTCCACGACTACTTGTAACGCCTCCTCAGGCTGCGCCAAGTCCAGGTGTAACTACTAGACTAGTCCAGAAACGACACTACAGTTCCAAACCTAATGAAAGCTTCCTCCATTTGTGGTTGACCATGGGAGACCCTACGGCCTGTTCCACTTACTTCACCCTAACTTCTATATGGTGGAGTGACTGAGAACTAAAGCTTCCTCATCTCCTCATGAGTTAGAAGTAAAGAGCATTCATTTGACTCCTTGTTTATAAGGTAGAGGTTGGAGGAACCTGTCGCACATCCTATGCAATGATTGTGATCATGGTAACATGGGGTACTGGATTGAATAACCTCCCCACATTATAGTTAAGTTGGAGATATGGGATGGCTTCATTGCTGGTATATATCATCCACCGGTTAGCGCCACATTAGTTTGCATGATCCCCGACTCCTTCATTTCGATAGTTGTGTGATAGTTTAATCAAAACTTAGGCTTATGCATTGTCTCCAATCTTCATGAAATTTTGATCATAGAGTTGTCACCATCCAAGAAAAATCTCATTCATATTTCATGTCAAAACACAACTGTTTGACCTATAATTAAATACCTGAAAAGCCATAGGTTTATGGATTGTAATGATGTTATGAACATTAACCAACACTAAAAGTAACTTACAATATAACTCAAATGCATGAGTTAACTTATGTTAATATACATTTAAAGGCTCCAAAAGTTCATTCCATCACATCCTACACACCTTATAAGAAATTTCATTCTCAAAATTAAGCCAAAAATCCAGTCCATCACACGACTGAACCTTATTGCCAACATAATCTGAGTCAGAGAAACTAGGAATCTAGAAGTGCTTATTGTTCATATATAAATGACCCTTTCTAGGTAAGATTTTTGAGTATTTGAGAATGTGACATACACAATCCCAATTACATTATCGAAGTTTATCAAGGTACTTACTGACAAGTTCAACGTCAAAAGTGATATCTACTCGTGTAACTGTTAGAGGAATGAGTTTGCCCACAAGTCTTCTATATTGCTTGCTTATAGGGTAAGAAGGAGAAGGATCATCATCCCAATTGGTATTGGGATCCAAAGGTGTGCTTGACTGGCTTGGCACCCAATCTCCCTTAGAATATCAAGGATATACTTGTGTTGAGATAGACAAACTCTAGAAGAAGAATGAGATACTTCAATCCTCAAAAAATATCATACTTTTCCTAGATCTTTAGTAATAAAGTGTTTTTGTTAATATTCCTTGATATCTTGGATACCATGATTGTCACTCCTAGAAAGGATGATATCATCCACATACACTATCAGATCTCTTTGAAAGGATGAAAGTAAAATTTTGCAAGAATTCGACTTAATTTTTCAAACCACACTCTTGGATTCAATTTTAGTCCTTAATTTTCTTTCTTAAGATGAAAATATTTAGAACACTCCCCCTGAGAAACAAATCCTAGAGGTTTCTCCATATACACCTCTTCATGCAGATCACCATATAAGAAGGCATTTTTGACGTCAAGTTGAAATAGAGACCAAAATGTATTGACAACAACTGAAATAAGAATTCATACTGAATTAAGTCTAGTTAGATGAGAGAACGTCTCAAAATAATCCACTAAATAAATGTGTGTGTAGCCTCAACAATAAGACAAGCTCTAAGGCATCCAACTGTGCCATCAGGTTGATACTTTAGAATAAAGATCCAACAACAACTAATTAGAGAAACATGAACAGGAACTTCCGCTAAGTCCCAAATTTGTAATGTGTGTAGAGCTTCCATTTCCACTTCCACGACATGACTCCAGGAAAATGTGTTAGGGCCCTAGCCGTAGTTTTTGGAACATATATTTTGGAAAGATCACTAGTAAAGTTTGGAAAACTTGAACTCATATTAGCATTAGTTAGATCAAAAATTGTTGATAGAATGTAAGGTACAAGAACACACCCCTTTCTAATTCTAATCAGAGTATTCAGAATAGAATATACTTGATTTCTATAAAGGTACAAGAATGCACCCCTTCTCTTATGCTAATCGAAGTATTCAAATCAGAGTATACCTAATTGTTGTTGGGATCTTCCAGCAAAGATGAGGTATTGGTTGAAGGGCCATAGAGGGAGTTGGAGTCTTACAATGTCTTTGGTAAACCTTGAGAGAAACATCAGTAGATGTAACAACAAAGCTTATGTAATTCGTTTCAACAGTAACATGAAGTGGGGTATCAATAATTAGATCCGTAGAGAGAGTTGATCCCATAGTAGAAAAATATGTTGTATCCTCAAAGAGAACAACATCCACACTAACATGCAATTTCTTAGCTTCCAGATCATAACATATGTACCTCTTATGAGTTTTTGAGTACCCCAATAATATACATTTAGTAGATCTAGGATTAAGTTTGCTTACACTAGTGTGAAAATTCCATAAAAAATAAGTACTACCAAAAATTCTAGGTGGTAAAGAGAAAAGGAGGGCTTCATGGGTATAACACAATATAAGGGACTTTGTTGTTCAAGACAGACGAGGACATCCCGTTAATTAGAAAATAGGCAGTGAAGATGTAAACCCAAAAAGATTTTGGGACATGCTACTGTAACATAAGGGTTCTAGATACTTCAAGCAAATGGTAATTTTTGTGTTCGACAATCCCATTATGATGAGTGTAAGAATAGGAGGTTTGACGAATTGTGCCAATGTTTTTACAAAAATTGCTGACAGATTGTTGCATAAATTTAAGGGCATTGTCCGTTCTAAAAATATTGATAATCGTATCAAATTGAGCCTTAATCTCAACAAAGAAATCATTGATAGTATCAAGAATATGTGCCACGTCCTCACATAAAAACAACCAAGTAGCCCTAGATAAGTCATCGTTCATACATCATCATCATCATCATCTAAGCCTCAATCCCAACTATGTTGGGGTCGGCTACATGGATCCTTCATTTCCATTCAGCTCTATCATGGGCCATATTCTGATTGAGATGTAGAGATTCAAAATCTCTCTTTATAAGCTCATCCCACATTAATTTAGGCCTTCCTCTTCTTCTATTTATAGTGTTTGGCTCAATAGAATTGCTTCGTATAGGTGCACTAGTAGGTCTGTGTTACACATGTCTGTACCATCTGAGTCGGCCCTCACGCAACTTGTCCTCAAAGCTCGCCACCCCCACTTTATTCCTGATATAGTCATTTCTCAAACGATCTTTTCTTGTCTTCCCACACATCCATCTCAGCATACGCATTTCAGCCACGTTCATCTTGTTGAGACCTTGTTTCTTCACCGCCCAACATTCACTCCCATAGAGCATGGCTGGTCGTATAGCTGTTCTATAAAACTTACTTTTTAACCTTAGAGGGATCTTGTGATCGCATAAAACTCCAGTTGCACTCCTCGATTTCAACCATCCTGCAGTGATCCGGTGACAAACATCATTTTGGTCATCCCCGTCTATTTGAATAATAGAACCTAAGTAATGAAATTTGTCACATTTTGGTATATCTACTCCGTCCAACTTGGCTCCATCATTCACACTGTGAGATTGGCTGAAATTGCAATGCATATACTCAGTTTTGCTCCTGCTAATCATCAATCCATTTGATTCCAATGCCTTTCTCCAACATTCAACTTTATCATTCAATCCATATTTTGTTTCGTCAATCAAAACAATATCATCAGCAAATAACATACACCAAGGAATATCATCCTTAACATTCTTTGTTAACTCATCCATAACCAGAACGAATAGATATGGGCTGAGTGTGGATCCTTGGTGTACCCCAACTGTAATAAGAAAAGTTGGTGTCTCTCCTCTAGGAGTCTTGACACTTGCAGTAGAGCTATCATACATGTCTTTGATTAAGTCAATGTATTGGATAGGCACACCCTTTTTCTTCAAACCCATCCATAACACTTCTCTGGGTACTCGATCATAAGCCTTTTCTAGATCGATAAACACCATATGAAGATCTCTTTTTCTTTGTCTATACTTCTCCATAAGCCTCCTTATCAGAAAAATAGCATCTGTTGTTGATCTTCCAGGCATGAAACCAAATTGGTTGTTTGATACCTGCGTTATAGATCTTAACCTCTGCTCAATAATCCTCTCCCAAAGCTTCATCGTGTGACACATCATCTTGATACCTCTATAGTTCGTAAAGCTCTGAACATCACCTTTGTTCTTGTAGATTGGGACTATAATAATATTTCTCCACTCATCCGGCATCTTCTTTGTCTTCATGATCTTGTTAAAGAAATTTGTTAACCATGTAACTCCCTCGTCCCCCATACTCTTCCATACATCAATGGGAATATTGTCTGGTCTGCATGCCTTTCTCATTTTCATCTTTTTTGAAGCATTCTTGACCTCAAATGGTGAAACTCATCGTGTGTAAATGATATCTCTTGTATTCATGTCACACGAGTCACTAACATTATATGCAGTATCTCCATTGAAAAGCTTATGGAAGTAATTTCTCCACTGGTTTTTGATATCATCGTCCTTCACCAATACTCTACCATCTTCATTCTTTATGCATTTTACTTGACTCAAGTCTCTTCCTTTCCTTTCTCTTATACGAGCCATTTTATATATATCTTTTTCCCCTTCTCTAGTGTCCAGCTTCTTATACATATCATCAAAGTATCTAGACCTTGCCTCCCGAACCACCTTTTTAGCTTCTTTCTTTGCTTGCTTGTATCTTTGGAACGTTGCATCATCCCCAGATTTGGGCAAGCTCCTATAGATCTCCCTTTTCAGTTTAATAGCCTTTTGGACTTCATCATTCCACCACCAAGTCTCCTTCTGTGGAGGTCCACAACCTTTAGACTCCCCCAAAACCTCTTTGGAAATTTTTGTTATGTAGGAGCTCATGTTATGCCACATAGTGTTAACATCAGACTCCAAGTTCCAAGTTACCTGCTTGATGAGTTTATCATGAAAACTCAATTTCTTTTCTCCTTTAAGATTCCACCACTTGATCCTACTATCTTGGTTTCCATTATGTTTTCCTTTATTGATCTTCATGTTAATATCCAAAACTACCAACCTATGTTGGGTCGTGAGTTCTTCTCCAGGAATCACTTTACAATCCTTGCATATGTTACGATCCACCCGCCTTGTAAGGAGGTAATCAATTTGGCTACAGTTGTGCCCACTCTTGAAAGTAATCTTATGAGATTCTCTTTTCTTGAAATGGGTGTTTGCTAAAATCATATCATATGCAATTGCAAAATTTAATATCCTCTCTCCTTCTTCGTTCCTATAGCCATATCCAAAACCACCATGAACTCTCTCGAATCCAGCATTACCACTCCCCACATGGCCATTTAAATCACTCCCAATAATAATCTTCTCCTTGATCGGTATTCCTTTCATCAATTCATCCATGTCATCCCAAAAATCCTTCTTCGCATCCTCGCTAAGGCCAACTTGGGGGCATAAGCGCTAATAATGTTAAAAATATTTCCCCCAAGAACAACCTTGATAGCTATGATTCTATTACCCATCCTTGTAATCTTGATGATGTCATCCTTCAACATCTTATCAACGATAATACCTATGCCATTTCGATGTTTATCAATACTTGTATACCAGATTTTGTATCATGTGTCTGCAATCTCTCTACAGCATTCTCATGTCCACTTGGTTTCCTGCAAGCAAGCTACATTGACTTTTCTTCTCATCATGGTATCCACTATCTCCAAAGATTTCCTTTTCAAAGAGCCAATATTCCAAGATCCAACTCTAATCCTTTTTTGTTGAACTTGCTTCTTTACTTACCTTCGTCGAAAATGTTGCCCCTGCACATTTTTCACTGCATCTGGGCAATGATGCGGCGGGACTAGCTTCTTTACCCACACCCGTCCAAGATGTGGAAACCCTTGCACATTTTTCACTACATTTGGGTGATGATGCAGTTGGACTAGCTTCTTTACCCACACCCGTCCAAGATGTGGAAACCCTTGTTTATCCTTCAACAATGGTACTTGTTTATCCTTCATCGTTAAAGGTCATAAACTCACGAAATCTAGACATACTTGCGATAGAACAAGGTTCCCATATATCAACAAGGACAATTTCAAAAACATACTTTTAGGATAGAGTTTTTTTTTCTTCTAGAAAAAAACACAACGAGTTTTCTTTCCTAACTGACACGCTTCACATTTAAATAAAGTTTTCGATACAATATGAATCAAATGCTTGAGCTTGGATGTAGATGAATTTCTAAATCTGTTGTGCCATTGTAGTCCCGAAATAACTGAAGATAGAAGAGCAATATTCTGTGGAACATTAATGTAGTATAAGCCATCTCATCCGTCGTGGCCTGAACCAATCCTAAAATAGAACATTAAATTTGTTTGACAATTTTACTAACTGAAAGAAGATTCCGAGTGTGGCAAGGAACATATGAAACGAATTTGAGCAAGAGGTCATTTGCAGTTTGAATATTACCAACCCCATGAATTGGGGCTTGACTACCATCAGCAACAGTCACATGCATAATAGGTGTTGGGGTAGTCTCGTGAAACCTCGATTGACCCATGTGTTGGTGTAGCCATGTTTCACCCAACAACGATCCTCATTGTGATTATTAAGGTGACAAAAGTTTCAATGATGAGGTCCAGTAAGAGGGGCGTTGCTTGGTCCAGCGGAAGGCTGACCATTAGGGTTTTCAATGGGTAAGGGTTAACCTATTTACCCTTTACCCATACCGTGTAGGGGAAGGGTAAGGGTAAATGATTTTCTTACCCATTACTTGCCTACCTGCTACCCTCTAACCCACTACCTTAGTGGGTAAGGGTAAGGGTAAAGCATTACCTATACCCTCTAACCGGCTACCCCGCCAGTATTTATATATAATATATTAAATATATTGTCATATTGTTGTTTAAGTCTACTAAATATTCAATATTATGTGGTCATCATTTAATATCATACATAGTTTTCTTATTTACTTTTTAAGTAGCTAATTTGGTCATGTATACATCACCATTTTGAAGGTGTAAGACCAATGTGTATGAAATATTTTTCTAGTTTATGTACCATTTGACATTATGTAGTCATTCTTGAGCATCTTGATATCTCACTTAAATATATAAATATATTGAGAAGCATTTCATTTTTAGTATTAGCATATATTTTGGGAAAACATATAAATTCCCCGCCTCACCCTTACCCTCCCCATTTACCCTGTGGGTAAGAGGGTAAGGGTAAGGGGAGGGTAAGGATATAGGTGGAGTGGGGAATTATCCATACCCTTACCCGCCACTCTTGGTGGGTAAGAGTTAGGGTAAGGGTAAGACCTTACCCTCCCCATACCCTCCCCATTGACAGTAGTACTGACCATGTCTCGATGCTACAGGGGGTTGGCCATGTCCATGTCTTGATGGGCGAAAATGACCGTGTACGTGTCCTCTAAAATGACCATGGCCAGAGACGCCTAATCGGACAGCAGGAGTGGATGCCTAGCAGAACCAATAGGAGAAGAATAGACAAATGGTAGGCCCTAGACCCTTTTGAGGACATCACGTAGAGTAGGTAGTGGGAGATTGAAATGTGGGGCTAGTGGTTGAGATGTTGAAGTAGGGAAGATACCAACAACTAGCAGAGGTGTGAATTCCTACAACAATTATCAAAAATAGGGAAGTGGGAAGTGAGAAACATAGACCTTTAAAATGCTTTGAAATGAAGCACAAGATGGGTGGTTGGGCACCTAAGCAGACACATTGTTACAACTGACATTTTCAATATATACACAATTTTTATGTTTTTATGAGTTCTAAGACATATCGAACCCATCTTTTAGAATAATGCAAATCAAAATTATTTGAATTATCACTGACAAAAATTTTGACTGTAATCAATCTTTTTTAGTGTTTGCAAAATAGTATACCAAACTCAACTTAACATAAGTAGATGAGGTTTTGTTATAAAGAACAATCATATGGAAATGATGATATAGAATAGCATATAATAGAATAAAACCAAAAGAGATTAGATATTTTAGACATAATGTAAATGTAGTGAATATCATAACACATGTACTACTTAAAGGCAAGATAACAACAAATTAGTAGTTTCGGCCACAACATTGAACACCATGGTAAGCTACAAACTACTCCAATTTAGCCATGGAGGAGAAGCAAAGAAGCACACCATTCAAAAAATTAATACAATGACTCAAATGAAAATAATAGCTAAGATTGACACAATACCTCACATATGTAACAACAAATTTAAAGAAAAATTATAAAATGACAAAAAACTAAGGAAACAGTAAGAAATACATTGATAGAAATATAGGTACCATCCCGATAATATATTATGATGACACAAATACATCAATGTAATTTAGAATTTGTGGTTTATTTAAGTATCCTAGATGGGACTTTCAGTTAAGCGGCCTAAGCGGGCTTTGGAGATTTTAAGGCTGCCAAGGGGAGCCAAAAGCAGGTGTCTAATGCAAAAGTGCTCAATCTGGTACCTTGGCACCATTTTGCTTGGCTGAGGCTCCTGGTCACTTAAGCGGCCGTCTCGACAACTTTGGCTACCAGTTCTTATCCCTCCAACTTGTTCCTCTTCTCTTTCCCTCATCTATTCCCATCTCCCCATTACCACCATCATGGCAGCTCGCCCTGTAGTCATAGTTACCGTTAGGACCACTATCATCTCCCTCTCTGTGTGTGCTCGTATGTCCCCCTCTTCTCATCTTTCCTTTCCCTCTGTTCCATTCTATTTGAATGTCTGCATTCACCCCCTTGACCTTTATCACGAGTAATGTTGTAAGGATGTGGTTAAAGATGTGGGTTTATGGGAGAGGAGACCGAGGACAAGGTGAAAGGGTTAACGAGAGAGGAAGGGTCTTGGCTGCTCTGGCTAGTAGTGGCAGCAGTCTGTGGTGATGATATTAAAGGATTAGAGAGGGAAAGGAGGGTAGCGGAGGGATATTCCCGCTTCTGATCTTTAATTTTCATTAATGATTCCCTTTATGGTTAGGGGTTATCAGAGAAAAGATTTGAAATGTGAATATAAATGGTTGTTTAAACTAGAACTCTAGAAGTAGTATATGTGTACTTCTAGGGAACATACCTTAGTTAATGCTTGTTTGGGTTAATTGGATGCCTGCACATTCATTCTTAACATTGATATGTTGCCGGTAATAATTATTAACTCAAATATCTACTAGTATGTTACCCTTGTTTCCAAAAGTAGGTTTGTTATGATCGTTCGTCATGCTATGGTGCAAACTAACAGAGTTCAACACTAACACTATCACTTCTATAAGGTAGTGTAACAAAAAATGTCGACTACAAAAAAAGGAACTCAACTTTTCACCCGCTTTCAAGACATATACACTCAACTTTAAAAAGTTGAAAAAAGGGATGAGAATGCCACTAAGACAAAAATGTGGTATTGAGCTAGCAAGACAACTATTTTGTTTGTGGTATATGTACCATTACGAGGCTTGGAAATAACACAAATGTCTAAGCATTCTAACCGGCCTTTAAAATTAGATGGAAGGGCCACTTATGTGGTGTAACCTCATCCTATAAAGGCATTACATGCTGGTTAGAAATCTTTTCAAAGATACATGTTCCAAATTCCTGCATCATAATTTAATTGTAATGGATGAGTTCACAATAAATCATGGAAAAAAAATAATGTTGTTTGTTATAAGCATCCAAATTTTTGGGTGCAAAACATTAAGGAACAAAGTGGAGTCATATAATCAGAACCCAAATCTAAGAGGGTTTGCTATTTTTTTTAAATATTTCATGATATCTTTCATTGAATAATATGTATTACCTTTTATGTCAACCCGAAATACTAAAAATGTGTACCTAGAAGATTGATCGGAAGCACCTAATGCTCTGGGAAGTTCACTTGGAATTTCTCTATAAATAAACAACCCATCCTGGTGGTTACCATATTAAATAACCAATCCCAAAGGAATCCAATTAATATTTCTTGGTGTTGAATATTTATCAGTTCATGAGTTTTGATTGTCTCCAACTTTTTGTTCATAGGAAGGTTTTATTTTGGGGACCATGTCTTGCCATGATTTGAAATAGGAATTCCCTTGTTGAAATAGCACTTGAATCAACTTCTTGATGTTGATAATGTATGATACAGTGATTCTTAAACTTAACAAAACTTCAGCCTATTTTGAAGTTGAATCGACCGTTTACTTTGCCTATGTTCAATATTTTCAGAAGTTGGCTAAATTATCTACAAATTTTTGGGTTTTCCCTATTTTTATCAGATAACTATAGCATTTCCTAACGATGAAGCATGGAAAAGATTTTATAAGTTGTTTCAGAATTTCCCAATGGTCAGATACATTTTATCTCTAAAATCTATGATGCTAGTCATACCCCATTTCCTCTTATTTGGATTGACCATATAAAGTCAATACATTAATGTTGTAGAATTTGAATTTCAGATTGTCTGCACAAAAGTCATGAGGGGGATAAAGAATAGTGCGAGTGAAAGAGGGAAATGTACAGGAAAGGCATGTTGTCATAGTGGATGATTTAGTTCAGTCAGGAGGAACTCTTATTAAATGCTAGGTAGGTGTAATATAATTAACTAAATGAATTATGACCACATCTTTATCAACTCATATTTATGCTAGATTAAGAAATTCTAGCACTTAATGAATTCTATCGATTATATTAGTTAGACCCATCAAGTTCCCAAGACAAGTGTTTAAACCTGACCCATAGGTTGAGCTCCCAGCTCTTCGTCTTTTTCTCAACTGCGTTGACTTGGTTGGCTCACTGAAACCAGCATGAGAGTTAATGATACATTGAAACAAAGGAGCAAAACATATATTTTGTCATCATTTCTTTGAAATGATCAAGGGGCAGAGAAGACCACTCTTATCACAAAAGGCATTCTATTATAGGTTTGGGATTCAAAGCAACTTGCAGGTCATAATTCATCAACAACAATCTAAATAAGCACACAATTGGTCTATGCACACACGCAATTCACCATATTGTAGTATGAGTTAATGATACATCACAATAAAAGGAAAAATATACATCGTGCCAACCTAATTTATCAGCAACAAAATAAACAAGTATGATAGGTCCATATAAAGATCGTGCATGAGTCATAATATTAGTAACAACTATATTGTTTAAGAAAAGAGTAACATCACTCTTCATCAAGTGCCTACAAAAAATGGAAGAAGAATAAACCTAGAGGGAGTAGGAGCAGCAACACACAACAGTTCATTAGTTATACAACAAAATCTAGTAACCTCCAACTATCAGCAGTTCACTCTAGTTACTCACAACACACATCCTCTTCTATCTTCATGTTACATACAGTATATAGCACACATAACAGCCGCAGAAATGTTAACATTTGGAAATAGGAGAGGAGAACAAGGGGAGAGAGAATGAGATTGGAGATTAGAACAACCTTGAACTGGTGTTCTAAGGGGATGGTTGCATATGTCCAGCTGGCCCCTAGATCGGTGAAAATGTGTAGGTGGAGGGCCTCATATATCTAGCAGAGCTGTAGCACCCTAGAAGCTCAGCATTCTACGGCATGAATGGTGACGAACATGGAATCCTGGAGGGCCCACCGTGATAATTACATCAATAGGAGCTTTGTTAGTTTTGGCTGGAAGACCCATTAAGGAGAGATGGGGGTGGAGAGATCACAATTCTGGGTGTCATGAGCATCTTGGTTGGGGTGTGGGTGGGATGAACTTCCCTAGGTCTATGGTTGGGTGGTCCACTGAACCGTTCAGTCACTGGGTCTGATCCTGATTATGTAAGAAAAACATTTTACATGAACTTGGGTTGGCAAATGGACATAGTAATGTGATTGATGTAATGTTCAAGTGCTATGAATTGATGCATAATTTTTCTAATTGTAGAACTACAACTATTTTTGGCAGTTGGAATGAGCAGATCAACATTAGATAAAATATTAAGATTCTTCAAAAATATTGTTGATGAATTGATACATAAGTTTGCTAATTTTAGAACTAGAATCATTGTTAGCAATTCCGAATGAGCAGATCAACACTAGATAAAGTATTAATATTCGTCAAAAAGATTGTTGATTTTTCATTATCATTGTAGCTCGTTTCCAGTTGTCACCTGCCATAAAACTCTTCTTTCCTTTCTATAAAGATCTCATCTCACTTGTCACTATACTCTACCAAGATTTATATGTTTTAATGGCATGTTTGGAACAGACTACCGTATTAAAATCTTTGAAACTTATTTATCTTCAATTCTATTTCGATAATCTTCTGTTGTCCATGACAAAATTACAATTCAGAAACCATACACCAGACTGAGTATAACTTGGTCTATCAGAGGTAAAATAAGTGTATCTATCGCAATGGTGCATCAATGGTTCAGAAAGGTTTGATCCATTGTACCTCATCAACACATATGAGGTTTTGAATGGGTGATGTAATTAATGCAAATCTCCAATTTGCTTATCAGAGTCACATGTAAGTTCCACGATGTAACTGATGGATGCATGGGAAGATGGTCATTGGCAGCTCTACCGGATTGTTGGGTTAATTGATGAGGACATTGGGGACCCGACCTAAAATGGTGGATATATATATTAAGGGCAAACTGTGATTGTTAAGAGAACTTTTCTCTTTGAGAAAATGTGGAATTTTGAAACTGTCTGAATTAATTAAGGGGTGTCAGTGCACAAGTTCTCATTAGTTCACAATTTTATAATGCAAATTTTGCTAAATAAAATATAGAAGATAGTTGAAGCAAAGTAACCTCAATCTATTTGTCTGCTTAGCAGAAGCACCCGAGACTTTAAAAATGTCAGCATATGTTAAAAGAACGATTGTCATATCCAAAAAGAATGGACCGGATGAACAACGAACAGGTGGCTGGCATGGTTCGGTTCTCTCGAAAACCCAAAAATTACATCATACCGGTCAAAACCAGTTGAACAGGCCAAATCATTGAACCGGTCTAATTTTCTTCAACCGGCCTGTTCTTGATCATGTGTTTACTTTGACCCCTAGATCCAAGATGTATGTTTATTCTCACTTGTTCTTATGCCCATTTATTCTTACATGATAATTTGGCACATGCAATTCAGTGTTTGGGCGAATCATAGTTGTTTCTATGTTGTTTTTTTGAGATTCTCCTTGATATGTTTACATTTTCTTGGTTTTCCATGAATTATATATTTTGAAAAGAATTTATGAAGTCATACTGACGTCACTGGTTGAATCAGTCCAACCAAAGTTTGAACCACTGAATCGAGAACTAGAAGTCTCATTGGTTCATTGATCGGTTCTGACAACCTTGGTTAAGAGTGAACAATAGTTGTCAAGTTTTTCTTTTGCTCCCATTAACATGGATTTCCCATTTACTGCAAAAGGCACTATGAAGAGTGGGTTATCTGCCTGTTGATAAATAGTAATAACATGATGAATTGCTTTCATTCAGAAAGTATTAGCTGCCCACGGTGCTGCCAAAGTTAGTGCTTATGTTACTCATGCAGTATTTCCAAAAAGGTCATGGGAGAAATTCACTCACAATAACAAACATTTGCAGCTGAGAACCATACCAACATTTCCTCACTATGAGCCTCAATAATGAAAGCGACATGTTTTATTTCGACGACTTCAAAGAAATCTTTTACATACTTTTAGGTAACAGACTCGTGCCCAGTTACTTTTAAGGCAATTGTTGGAAAAGCTCCAATTGAAGTGATAACACTTGCGGGGTCCATCGCCGAAGCCCTATAAATATAGTGTCATGCTTCTACCTTCTTCCTTGATAATAGAAGAGGTAGTGAGAACACCTTCATTGTTGTGTAAAATAGCAATCTATTGTTGTATAACTCGGTTTCTTTCATCAGGTTTCCAGCTTGCCCATGTTATAGCCCGTGTGGTATGAAATTTGGATAAAAGTCTAACTTTTCAACTACTGAACTCTGCTTAAGCCGTGCATTGAATACTCTATATGCAATTTTATTTTGAGTATAGGATAACACCATAAATGGTTTAAACACGTTTACTTACATTAGTTTTTCTTTTCCTCAACTTTAGTGGTATAAATCAACTGGATGGATTCTTACTGGGAGTTTTGCACATGTGTTGTTAAAATATAGCACTACCGCTTTAGTGAATCTAATTGTCTTGATCTGGGATCTTGCACTAATAAAGCGGCAAGAAGATATATGTGGTAAACTAGTTTGTAATATGCTAAAGATGTGATAAAATGCTCCTCTATATATGCAAGAGTTGTTTGGAAAATTGTAACAACGGTCAAAATCAATAGAATATTACGGGCAGATATACAATTGGGTTTTAGCATTACTCATTGTTACGATTTACTTGTTCATCGGTATTTATTGATTATTGTATGTTGAGAGAAATCAATGGTGGGTAATATGTTGTAATAATAATTTTGCCAAATGCTGCCAAAATATACATGCTCAAACAAAATATGCAGTCTTAAACAATTCAATACATATTCAAGCATTCATACACTGAAAATAAACATACATTTTGAATGGATAACCTTAAGTGCCATTTCTATCCAGATAGGAAAGCATATGTCCTTTTGAAGACAGCCTGGGATGTTGTGACGGAAGGTGGGAGCTAGGTTGTTTTATCTGAGGAGTGTTTGGCTACTTCGATATAGGAAAGAGGTGAGCATTGAAAGAAAACTTGATGCTATGCAATAATAATTTTGTATATTCTTACCTCAATTTCTCTTGTTATTCAATGAGAGGAGAAGCAAAATGTATTGGTGGATGACTGTCATCATTCTTCTCCCGCCTCCTTTTAGTCAATGTATCAAATAAACTTATATTTCATTTTTCACAACCATAGCATACTCTTTTCTACTTATGAAACAATCTAATTCATTTTTGTCAACTATTCTGAAGCATGTTCCAATGAATTCCGATATTTACACTTTTAAATTGGAATTTTCTTGTAATCTGACTTTTTTCTAAGTTTTACATACACTAAGCGGCCATTTAGGTAGCCAATCTTTATTTACTACAATAGTTAATAAATAATTGGATTCTTACTTCCTAATTAATAATTATAGTAATTCTTAATCACACTGTTTGGATGACTATAGGTTTGAAAATGTAGTAATTAGGAATGCTGCAATTTTAATCACCTTGTGTATTTAACATGTATTTAAAACACAACATTTGTCCTAGTCCCATCATATACATATTAAATTACATTAAAATAAATTACAACACTAACAAATCCATTTCACGTAAACCACGACACATTTGCACCACGATCTAACAAACTCATTACACATATTTATCATAAAATAGACTCACTAGATATAGAACAACATTTTTGCACCATAATATCTAAACAGTCTCCTATCAACTTGTTTAAGCAACAACATAAACACAATTTACTAGTCTCAACATAAATCACAATTTCAACTAAAATATCTCGACATAATCCACATTGTCTCTAGATTAACATATCAATAACAATTCAAATTCATGCAAGCACACTCCAAAGTCCATGACATGGATGCCCCCATGTTTAACTCACTCCAAAGTCAACATGGATGTCCCTATATTTCAAAAGAGACATAAAAATTTTGAATTTAACATGAGTTAAAAATTGGAGAAAACAAAGAAATATATTACAAATACGGGTGGGGAACTCCTTTTATGCAGAGAAGCAAAACATTTGAGAACTTTATAAAGTTTTATATAAGTTGAAGACATGTAGAAGCTTACTGTGACACTTAAAAGAGATAATGATAGTCTTTTGTATGGCAACTTGCATTTAAGAATATGAATGTAAGGCCCCTGATTTGCTTATATTGTTGAAAAAGCTTAATTACCATAATTTAATGCTTTAAACTATAATCTAACCTTGTGATATGCTTTGGAATCATAAGACACGCGTAAGTTTCAAATTTGGTCAAATTTGGACATTGTTTGTGCAAATTATACAATTTTGTGCACATTTTGCACTTTGATACAAATTACCAAAATTTGAGGTTTTCTTTGCAATTTGTCACATGATTTATATTCCTTACATGTTTTCTTATCATTCTTGATCTTTTTGATCCATGGGGAACTTGCTTGAACCTTTGTTTGGTGGTGATTCACTTCTATGGTCAATTAGGGTTTTACCTCTACATGGATGATGGAGTTGCTAAGTGTGCAACCATGGATACTGAAGGTTTTTCCTGATGCAGGTGCCAAATGATGGTTTCCCTAGATGTTGAGAGGCTAAGGGTTTACCCTAGAAGTGGTGCAAATGATGGTTGAGGTAGATAAAGGCTCTCAACTAATGATGGGGCAGATTGTACCTTTTTGTCCTGATGTGGTGATATGTGATGGTCGATGGTCCCTTTGGGGTGGAGACCAACGTCTACCCTATTTGGATTACTAATGTCCCCTCTAGGCATTAAGGATCAAAGGTTAGGCATCCTGAAGACCGATGCAGCTCCTACTTGCATGTCCATGGAAGCTCTAGGCCATGGACACATTGAGAACTGCTTAGACACCTCAAACTCCTTCTCTCTGTTATCATTAAGCTTTATATAACTACACTTAAGGTCACAACCAAAACATTTGGTCTCTATCACTTCCCTCCTACTAAGAACTTTGTCCCCTCTCTGTTTGGCCACAGAGGATCTGTCCAAGGAAGAAGAATGTGTCGACCTTCTTGGTGGAAGCACCTAGGGTTTTGTTTTGATTCCTTTAGGATTTCTAAAGATTCCTTCTTGTGATCTTGACCTAAACGAGTAAGTATCTCCTTCTTTCCTCTATTTCTTTTGTTTTTCTTCTTCCTCCTACCATCCTCTAGGTCAGAACCTTGGCTTTCCATGGTAAAAGTTGTTCTAGTACTCAAGAACCTACCTTTCTTGCTTCTTCTATGTAGGGTTTTTCTTCTCTTGTGGAGAAAGGTGCTACTTGTCCGAGTTTAGACCTAAAGCTCAACTTTTCTTACCTTATTTTCTCAAGTTTCTTGTTGCTAGAAGTCTATTCTTCTCCCTAGAGGTGATTTTTTATAACCCTCCTCACTTATATTGTTTACTATAAGCTTGTTATCTCATGTTCTTGCTTAAAAATGATGATCTAAGTCTTAAGAAGGTATGCCTGCATAAGGTTTTGAACCAGTTCTAAATGAACCTGTAACCATGAGCATGTTCTTCCTAAGGTATATTATGACTTATGTCAGGTTGGTATGACAATGGATGGTTCTAAGAACCTACCAAACGATGGTCCATATTAGGGTTTCTAGGTTGTTTTCTACTCTAACACATGGAATGATGGTTCCACTGGCCGATGGTTCCACTGGGCCGATGATTCCACTAGACTGATGGCTCTACTGGACTAATGGTTCCACTGGGTTAATGGTGACAATCAATGGTTTCTTGGGTTAATTCATTCAAAGGTTAAACATATACTTTTATTGCTGCTTTGAATAATGAACTTAACCCAATGGTTGAGATTTTATGCTTCAACATCCAATACTTTGGAGTGAATCCTATAGTATAACATGGTGAACCTAATGATGAGAATTCAATGGTTCAATGCCCTTTAACATGTAGTCTTTCCTTTGCCTCGTATGGTTATATTTGATAAATCACCAAAATAAGTGGATGTGTTACTCTAATGTGAATTAGCATGTTACACCTAAACCTAAAGTAACTAAATGATGGTGATTGGTTATATTCAAACCTCTTTGATGATTAGTGTGACAATGTATTACACTCTTCTCATGGTGAAACCTCAATTTAGAACTAACTACATATCATATTGCCTTACCATGTTAAAATCTATGGTACACGTATGTGTTGATGGTCTTTTGAACCTTTTTCAAGGCATGGAATGGTAATGGTGATCTTATAGGGATTGATGTAATGGTCTTAATGGACTTTAGGTATGTTTGATCCATGATTAAGGTGAAATCCTCTTCATGTTCCAATAAGGGTTGAAACCCTAGAACTTGTGATAAGGAATGGGTACCTTGTAATAGTATGATGACAAATATGGTCCACTAAACTGTAATGAATGATAGCATGTGGTAATGTGATTAAGATTTATACCTCAAACATTTATATCTTCCAAATTTGTAACACTTATACCCTTGATAGACATAAATTAGGTTTTGTATGTCCATTTGAATGATAAAGCCTTAATTCACTCAATTGGAAATAACTAGTCAAGTGAAACCCTAATCATGTAGTACCATGTGTCGTAGAACCATATTCGGTGTCAAAATTAATTGGACGGTGAAATGAGTATTCTTAAGGGAAACTCTGAGAGCATACCATTGAGTATGTGAGGGTTTCAAGTGATTATATATCCTTGTCATCCACAAATGCATGTTATGGAGGATGTTAATGGGCATAACTCAGATATTGTTACATATGATGTGAATGAGGACAATTGTGGTTGTACCTCAGATGATAGGGTTTGTATACTCTAGTTTCTAGTGTCTTGGCCTGTACCAAGGATGAACTAGGTGTTATCAATTATACTATATGTGTTGTTGTTGGCACTATGACTAATATGTCACTGGAGTTTACTCATACTAATTGAGGGGAATAGATCTTAGGATACCAGCACTCTTAGATCTTATGAATAGAAGTAACCATTTGGAAATACTTGGCTTAGATGGAAACTAAATTCAATCAATAATGTGTACATCATGGATTTCTATATGCCACTGATTAATTCATTTAGATACTAAATAAATGGAAAAAAAATTAATTAACAATTAAAAATATGACATATGACCACTTGCAAACTTTCTAGTCACCGGCTTTTCATTGTGTTGACTGTAATGGGCATTGACATCATCGTGTGTAGTTGATGTACAACTATGTTGGCTAGCACTTCACAACGATCAGTTGAACTTTGAGTCGTACGAATCTAACTCCTCACAACATAATAAAAGATGTAATATAATATGTGTAATATATCTGCTAGGGTTAAATATATTTCACATTGGTTGATTAACCCTTGCCTTGTCTCTTTCTCCACAGTTCTTATATGATTTAATCTTATGATATCTGAGTACTTATACTTGTTAAGTTATTTTCTTAACTTTATTGGTATGCTTAAACTATTCAATCTTCTCAATTGTTTATTCAATACTCAATCTACTCAGTCTTTTATAGTTTAAATAATCTTTTGTAATCAATGTTTGTGGGAGAGAGTTATATCTCTCACTGGGACATGGGTCTCACCTGTGGGTCGCCACATCTTTTTAGGTGGTCGCGGGAAATGTGGCCAAGGTCGTGTTGTAGAAGAGGAACAACTTGGTGATCAATAATCTCAGAAGGTTGGACAGCTGTAGATGTTAGTAGTAGAGTCCTAGCGCCATCCCTGTACTCTCAAGTCTGAGTATGGGATGTGTTTTTTAGATGGTATATTTGTATCGACACGAGATTTTGGTCAAATTCTAGTGTTTGTAATATATAACATGTATCAATGTAGTACCTTTTGTATACAGGATGTGACTGAGATCATTGGACATAAATTTCATTACCTGTTATGGTATATGAAAATGGAAAATATGGACCTTTATGTAAATATTTTAGAACTCGTTTATGATGTGTAATTTGGTTTTAATTCTTTTTCCTTTCTGGTTATGTGATTAATGAGTAGTTGGCCATGTTTTCTATTTTGTGTAATCTTGTTTAGTGTGATGAGGTGTCACAATGTACAAGTTGACTACTTGAAGAGAGTGTGAGGCTATGAAATCAACAAAGCGTGTAGTGATTGACAAGGGCTAGAGAGGAAAATAACATCAAAAGAAGAACTAGATGGGGTTAGACTGAATCAACAAGATATGTACAAGATCTGAAAACCTTATCAACATGAAATGAAATGAAGGAGGTGAATGAACAAAATCTAATGATAGACTTTCAGCATTCAAATCATTATCCTTAAAAGGAGGCATAACTTCAATCACTGGACAAAATCTTATCACCATTGTACAAAATTAATACAAGCAACTACTTGTTGACCCACCTATGAGGCTCTACATAGACTAGACACACATAACCACATGTACAACCACATGTACCCAAAATACCATTGCCACTAGTACCCAAACCATGATAATCATGATTACCATCTGTACAACCACCATAACCCAACAACTGACCAACACTTTACCCAACAACTCACCAACCACCCAATCAACACCTCAACAATTGTCACCATCTCCCAACAACTTCCACCTACCAACTTCTATTTTTGCCACCTCCTTCTCCAAGAAACCACCAAAATACAACATTAAAACCAACTTCACAAAAACCTCTCTGTTGTATAAAGAAGCAAGTAGTACTCCCATCATCACAAATTCCCCATCATCACCAATCATAGGTCCTCCATCACAACAATACCATATCCATGTCCAAACATTAGAAAGTCAATCCTACCCCATCTCAAAATTGGCCTTTACTTGCAACCAAATTACCACCACCTTTATCCATTTCCCTCCCCCTTATATCCACAAGCCCAAGTAGCAATGCCATCCCACCCCATCTCTAACTCATCCTTGCTTGGTGCCCAATCATCACCACCACCATCATGCTTCCCCTTTTGATCACAATGACCACCATCAGTGGCACTCATCCCACTCGTCAAACACATATAGCTCCTCAACCACCTCAATCCTTGTAGATCAACCAACAATATCACTCCAAAAAATTCCTTCAACATCATAACCTCCACCACCACCAGCTTCACTACCACACCTCCTCACCTTACCATGCTACCAACTTAGGAACTTCATAACTCTTCAACACCACCACAAGCTTGTGGCCATTACTGCTCCTCTAATTGTCAACCCAATCCACTGTTGTAATCAACACCGCCTTCATAATCAATACCGTCCCAATTGACAATGACTTCAAACTACACAGTCTCTTCCTTCCCCAACCAGTCTCTTCCCTCATCACTGAGTCACTTGCACAACCACTTGAATAATCACTTCATAACCACAATAACATAGAGAAGAAAAATATTACATAGAGAGCACTAATTAATTAATGAATCACATCAGGAAGTTTCATTTATCTTAGAAAAAAGTTTAAATATCATACCTATATGCCTTTAATTGTATTTGGCACATATCTGTAGTGAAGACACCTCAATCTTGATAAAAATATTGGGTTACATTAGTAACAATACTATAGCAAATGTAGCATAAGAAAATATAAACACGAGCCATAAAAAAACATAGGTTATACCTAGATTAGCATGAGAACCATATCATTCTTTCTCTACATTATCAAAGAGTTCAATAAAGACAACTTCTTGTCATTTTCCATGAACCACAAACAAGCTTTCAATTTTGGGTGTCATCCAATCCATCAATAGAAAACACCTCATCATACACGACCTTTGTGTTAACACCCTTTGGATCTGATAAAGTCTTTATATAGTCATCAAAGATGGATGTCATCCACAATAGTTGCAATTGAAGGACCCAATTTACACCATTCCACATTCATTTTTCCTATTATATGTGCAAGTATTTCTTATGCAGAAGTACCCAATTCACAACGACTTCACAAAACTTAAATTCATGTCTCACTCTACTCGTGCTACCCACTTCTACTACTCAACAACATAAACATGAACAAGTGACTAATGGTATAACCATTAACATTATGGATATATTAGTAGTACAAGAAAAATCAATGCTATATGTTTATTACATATCCATCAACCCCTTCTCCAAATATTTCCCCCTGTGCACATCCCATCCATAATTAGCCATCTATATGATGTATTACAAAAGATTGATAACTAAATCATCACCATTTTTTAGTTGTAAGCATTTCAAAAAATCTCAGGGACAAGTAGTCACATAGAGAAATATAAATTACATAATATATCTAGAGGTGCAAGTCAATCATACCTAGAACAAAAGTTCATTCTCATGTGAAATCCTAAGAGATCACCAGTAAGTCAATAACTTGTCACGAGAAATCTTGTTGACACCCTAAATGATCATATCATAGAGTCTGAAGAAGATTACCAATATATGTGTAGTAAACCCCAAGTTAATGCTATGATGGGATACCTAATGACTAAGATGGTTCATATGGCCTTGTTGTGAAATTGATTCATCTCTGTACAAAACTAGCAGTAGATGAAGACCTACATACTTGAAAAACACACCTAGAACAAGAGATTGAAGTTTTATCAAGGTCCACCCTAGGAGGGATTTTAGCTATCACCCTTTTAAATTTTCACATGAGCAGGTAGAATGAGTTACTAAACAACTGCATAATTATCATATCATGCATATAAAAACAAAAAAAGGTGCAAAAAAGAGGAATATACAACATGGTATTTGAACATATAGAATATGAGCATAAGATATGACATAATAATAAGGAGATATACAACTGAATCATATAACAATTTCGTCAACAAGGTAGAAAAAACATAAAAACATGTGTAAAGATGATGTCTAGGTGCATCATATTAGTATAATAACAAGGAGATGCTTCTAGTACCAATTGTTTTCCTAATTGTGAATTAAGAGCCCACGTTGATGTCATCCTAGTGTTGAGTCAGGTTTGAGTTTAAGGAAAACCCTTCCAATTACCCCATTTCACATACACCTCTAGCTAAGTTCCCCTCCACCGTGATTGGAAGTGATATATTTGGTGGGTGCCATTGGGAATTGGAAATACAATGGGATTTGCAAGAGAGTTGCAATGGAAATCGACTGGGGGATTCACATGAGAAAGGGTATAAATTTAGTTGAAAACAAATCCTTTGGAAGACAACTACTTTTATGGAAGGACAACAAGAGGGAGGTTGGGGCATGCAACACCACTACGAAGGCATATCCTAGATTTGTTAAACATGGATGAGGTTCAATAGATCTTCCACCTCCATGATCATTGTGGAGAAGGGGAGCGGAGAGAACATAGAGGGTGGGGAAGAAGGTGAGGTGAGGAAGTGTGTGGAAGGTGGGATGACTGTCGGATGACAATCATGGTCGTAGGAATGACAAAAGTCACAGTCATAGTTGGTGTGAACTATACGCAAAAAATGTTGGTGCAAAGAGTGGGAATCGAGAGAGGATCCACTCTTCACTAAATAGAGAAATAAAACCATCCTAAAGGAGGAATTTAACTATTTCCTAAATATTATATATGACATAGAAAGATAATATTAAGCAACTGAAACAAAATTATCACAAAGTTACAACATGATTCATTTAAAATTGTTTTATACCATAAAGGTGGCATGACAAAAGAAAATATATGTATTTAGTAAAATATAAGATGTAGTACAGAGGGAAACCCAACCATTCCAATCTATCCTTTAGTCAATGCCATGTAGATGAACTTCTTAAGTCCTTGTCTTCTAATGTACCTACACGTGGGTGGAAAGCAATATCACCCAGAAGATAGGAAACAAGGTACAAGTCAACAAAGGTTGAGTATGTACATATAATAAACACTTTAGGTATTATATTTGGTTAAAAATGCAATAAGATATGTTTCCACAAGTAGGGGGCTATTTGCAATTAGGTAAGTTCAAGAGATTTATAAGAAGAGAAATGAGGCATATTAAAATTCAGATTATCAACATGAGAATAAAAGTGTTTTTCCATAACAATTATCAATAATCTCATATAAAATAATAACTTTGGCATGCATAACAATGTAGACTAAATATACCTAAAATAGGGCCATAACACCATAAGATAATGGCCTAAAAGATATAAGGGTGGAAACACACACTCCGGGTGAAATAGACACACCCTTTATAAGTATAGTTATACATAAGTACCACTATTCTAGATATTCTATTCAAACCCACATCGTGCAAAAATAGAGTGGCAAGACTATCATTTTATTCATGCAAAAAAAGACAATCACAGTAGGATGGGTCCAAGAAGCCATATAAATAGAGTAGTTCATCAACCACATGAATATAATGAATTAGGAATAGAAAATATGAATGTCCAAGTAGGTGAATTTTAATTAGAATTTAAAGTTCAAGAGATGCCTCAGTGAATTAAATGTAGGTTTCAGTCAAATAACGCTTAAAATAAAATAAATGATGTAAATAATTGATCCTCGCAGATAAAGTTTAACTCGGTCTATATATTTGTCTCATGAGGTCGAGTTTTCATCCTAGAAATATATTAGGTATGTTAGGGAAACCAAAGATAACATATGTTCATATTCCTATTATGGTTATATATAAAAGTTCTTTCCCTAATTCTGAACACCTAATGGAAAATTAAAGCTTTTAATACTATTTTGTGGACACATAATCTGTTAGATATTTGATTAACATATAATTTCCATCTCTAGGAGCATAACTATAAATATGTCTAGATTAAATTCACTTGGGTAATTATATGCATCCCTCCCATTAAGTATTATAATATGATTTCCTCTTATTATAGAATATAGATCAAATTTTGTCACCTAGGGTCAAGTATATACTCCGTATTAGATATTTATAGAGAAATACACATACTATGAGAGTCTAGGGTTAAGTCTTGCATACACTCATATGTGTATACATATATACATTTTATTGTATAGTGAACATGTGGGTAAACCAATAATTTTTTCATCATGCTACATTTTAGTATGAGAATCAATCATGTGATTATATTTCAAGGGAATATTGTGTTTATACCAATATGATTCGATAAATGTATTATGTACTAGCATGATTTATTGTAGTCGTATGTCTTGACATTGTACTTTACCCACTCATTGTCAATTTTTTCTTTAACAAAGTTCTCAAGAACTGGAATATAGGCGAGGATAACTGACCTTTAGATCAACAAAGTCCTAGGACTTCTAATCTTTAGTTTCTGATCATGACCAAGTGAATAGGACACATTGAATCACCATAGTTGGTTTTCTTGTAGCCATCCATGGATGACCCTTCGAGGCAAAAGACAACAGGTTGCATGATTGACCCTATGTGATGGCATGTATATTTCTAGAGTTGACCTCCAACAGAATGTATAGTCATGGCACTTGGTGGGAGAGCTTCCTCCCTTCCTATATATTGTGAGGGGTCTTTGAGGGTGCAAGAGCAAGGAGTTTGGGTGCTCAAGGTGGTGTTGTGGCTGACGCCAGATGGTTATGTAGTTCTCATCATGCAGATGGACACACAAGTAGGGGGGATGAAGGAGAAGAAGTAGGGCAGAGGAAATGAACCATGTTAAAGGTCAATCCAATGGCTCCCTCAGAAGATTTTGGTGGTGTTGATGTTCTCTAGTGGTGTCACTGTCATGTGCACCACCATAAAGACCGATGGCGGTGTGAACTAGCAGTGAAGAGGGAGGGGTCCGGGAGGCAGAGGTGCTTGTACATGTAAATCTACTGGTATAAGGAAGGCACGGGTGGAGGAAAGCTGGTAGACTGGGAACCACCATGGTTTAGAGTCATTGGGCCTGTGATAATAGCGATTTGGATTAGAGAATGTTGCCCCTATGGCTACAAATCACTAAAACCATTCGTAGCAGTGCTCCTTTCTACCATGGCCGTTGGGAAGTTAGATGCTTGCCACCATGGCCTGGGTCCCTACGTGATAAGGAGGCAAGGTGGCGAATAGGAGATGGGGGTCGCCAACCTAATCCCCAACGAGTCCTCCACCAACAACAGATCGTGACAAGGTTCTTGTAACTTCCTAGTGTTGACATAAGTGTCGCACATTGTCTATATTTTGATAATGACTTAACCATTCCATTCATATGTATCTAATGTATCTATCTAAGATTGATTTCATGCATTTGGTATAGAAAAGGATCAAATTTACAAAGTCCTAGTTTCTCAAAGTACAACTCAAAAGTTATACAACTGTGCAATTTGGGAAATCACTCCAAATCACCTTACAATATTTTTCTAATCAGTTGTATTGATAATATGACTTGTAAATAAGATGAGAAAAAACTAGGGACACTTAATTCCAAGGTTTGATCACTCAAAAATCATTTTGTAAAATTCATCATAGGCACTTTGTCAGCCAAGTTACAAACTCGATCGATCAGTGGTGAATTTTGATTATCGGTCAAGTTTTCCTTAGACAAATTCGACTGATCATTTGAAAATCTACTTTTTTGGGTAGTGGATCAGCCAAGTTATCTTTATGAAACTCGACCAAATACACTGTACAGAAAATGTGAAAAAAGTGAATCCAACCGTTGGAGAGTTGTTTGGACCCAAAATAGATCCATTGCAAGTTGTAAAATGGCTATTTTTCATCCACAAGTGTTCCCACACTCAGAGGAGCACCCCGAGCTATAAATAAGACCCCTTGGAGTTCATTCCAAGTTTTTTATTCCATGCAACCCTTGGTCGTAGTCGTAGTTGAGAGTGCAAATCTCCTTTGAGCCCCTTTTTCTCTCTCTCACTTGATTACAAAGAATTTTGTGAATAAGAGTGAGTTAGGTTTTGTTGTAAGAGAGCTACCTGATGCATGCCATTGTGGCATTAATTTTGGATAATGTTGCAGTCTTGATTTCATAGATTTTCTTTATTAATCGACTGACATGTAATAAAATAACTTCTATCACAAATAAATTGTAAGTTGATCTTATCAATATTATTTTTATTGAATTCTTATAATATTTTCCTCAATTTTTAGGAATGAATGAATATAAGAAGAGATGAAGGTAGGAGGCAATTCAGTTTCCCGCAATGCTGACTTAAATGCATACCTTGCACCAAAATTGACATAACTCTCACATCCTAAGGCGGAATTTAATGTTCAAATATGATTTGGAAAGGGAATTCAAAAGCCTACAGGAAAATCATATTTTCGGGCGCACGTTAAATTCTCTGGAGAACGGAAATTCGCTCGAAATTGCTGCTGCGAGAATCTGCATTAAAGAAAGACAATCAAGAGTTTGTTGACTAGATCTGAAAATTCAAAAGGATGTCTCCCTCTCTTTTTTCCCCCTCTTTTTTTTGGATAGCCTACCCCTCCTTCTCCTATAAAAGGAGGGGCACTTCCTCCTCTTAGACCATCTTGGTCTTCTTGTATTTTTCGGAATTCTGCAGCAAGCAATAGTGTAATCATTTTCTTTTATGCAATAAAATAGTTTTACTTCAAGCACATTCTTCCAATCTTGTTCTTGTCTCATCTTCTCGCCTTGTCTTAATCTTATTTTCTACGCACTTATTTTTTTGGAGCAAGGAACAAAGGGCTAAGCCATTTCATTGACTCTAGCATAAGGATTCATATCCTGATTTTTGGGCTAGACTATGGCTTTTGAACTTTCTTCCTCCGTCTCCTATTTTTCCATGTGTGAGTAGTTTCTTATCGGGGCAAGGAGAATAACCCCTTAGCCATGGTTTTAGCAACTTAATCTCGTATGATTAGATGGTAATCGATTTTACTTGATTGATCTTCAGATCGTATGTTAATCCAGATGGATATGACCATGGAAATCCGGATTTAGAACAATAAAATCGATTACATAGACGTTTTGATATGACCGTGGATTTTCGTCTCTTAGGATGATAAACTAGGAAGCATGAGCACCAAGACCAATGGGCTCATGTGGAGTTTCTCTTTTGTGAGTTTAAAATTCGCAAGCCTTCATCGAATTGTCAGTTAAGATTTAGTTGCTATCACCTAGGCTAAGGTGGTGAAAACCCCTACGAGCCTCGATTCCCTTCTCTTGATTTCAATCACCGAATTCTTGTTTGCCTTTGCTTTCTCTAATTCTTAGTCTTTTCAATTCATATAGTTCTTTTTGTGCTAACAATAGTTAAATTCTCCCTTGTGCATTTTCTTATCTTGTTAAGTGCTTTTGCAATTCTTAGTATAATCACCAACACCCAAACCCGACTTTTACTTTTTGTTCTAAAAATACAAAAAAAATATATATAACAGAATAATTCTTCAAAAAATAATTGGGAATAAAGAAGCAATCTCTAAAGTTGTCATGTGGGATCGACCCTTTATACTACCCTTAAAACCGGAAGTAAAAAACGTTTAAACTCTAGGATTAATCATCTTAGTGATTGATAGTGCAAAACGACGATTATCAATTTGGCGCCGTTGCCGGGGACAACGGATTGTTTTTTTTCGAACCCCCAAAAATTTTTGAAAAACTTTTTTTCTTTTTTTTCATACCTTCTGAGTAACATTCCGGAAGTGTACTCCTCTTTCTGCCGAGTTTCCATTCCGGCAGTCCGTTTTTTCTGCACACGATTAACTGCTTTATTTGTGCATGCGACGCCCGAACGACGATTTCCAACCATTCGATCCGGAAATAGAAAGGACCTTTCATCGTCGAAACCGTCAAAATCTAGCAACAATGAATGAAGACGAGGTCGCCCGTAGAATCGACCAAGCTCTCGCAGCTCAAAGAGAGCTCATCCACGCCGAACAAGCGGAAAGAGAAGCCGCTTTGCGAGCAGCCTTTAGGGCTGAACAAGAAACCATAGAAGCCAATAGGAGGGAAGTCGAAAGACAAAAACAGTTAAAGACTTTTCTGTTCCAAAAACGGCCTATGCACAACATCCTGTCATACCCCCTGATATCACGGCTCCACAATTCGAAATCCGAACACAATGGATCACCATGCTGCAAACTCACCCTTTCTCTGGCAACAATGGGGAAAGTTGTCAAGATCACCTTCAAAAGTTCATTGACCTTTGCTCTTTGAACAAAATCCCAGGTGTCTCTGAAGATGCCATCTGCCTTAGGTTGTTTAAGTATTCCCTCTCCGGCCAAGCCAGTAGTTGGTACAACACCATGGAGAGTGAGGAACATGTCACAACTTGGGGGATTCTGCAAAACAAGTTCCTTGAAAAATTCTACCCCCCATCTCTCACCTATGAACTTAGGGGTCAAATAACTCACTTTTCTATGGACCCAGGAGAGACTTTAGGTGAAGCCTGGAAAAGATTCAAGGATTTACTTAGGAAGTGTCCCCACCATGACATCTCTCAAGCCCAACTCAGAGATTTTCTATCGTGGTGTTGATGATGATACCAAATTTTTTCTTGACTCCTCATCTGGAGGGAATTTCATGCATCAAAGTTTAACTAGCGCATGGGAGGTAGTTAAACGGGCTTCCGAAACAAGGGCTAGAAGAGGGATTGGAGGAATCCTTAAGGTAGCCAAGGCAGAAGTTAACAATGATATCCAAAGCATAGAGGAAAGCCTAAAATTAATTGCCTTAAAACAAGATCGGTTAGAGTCATCCTTAGTCACCCTTAGGGAGTCACCCCAACAACTAAAAGCCATGGATTCCCTTTGTGGTATTTGCCAAGGATACGACCATACCACCCTCCACTGTCAATACCTCTACAACATGCCCACGCAACCTGAAGTAGGTCAACAACCAGAAGACCTTAATTCGATCCATACAATACCAGGCCAAGGTTACTACAATCCCAACCAACCTAGAAATCATCCTGGTTTTCAGTATGGGAACCCTTCAGGCGCTGAGAACTCTACCCAACTTCAACAAAGGCCTCCCTACCCTCAAAGTCACAACCGACCACCACCTGGATTCCCATACAACAATCAAAGAAACTTTGGAAATCACCAAAATCGACAACCCTACCAACAATTCCAAAACCTAAACCTTCCATCCCAAAACCCAAACCAACCTCAACCTCCCCAACCACCTCAAAATGTCGTCCCTCCTCCTCCCCCTAGTCAACCCGACTGGGCAAGCATAACACAAACCCTCGTGTCCATTCAAGCCCATCAAAAGGCAACTGACGCACAGTTAGCCCGTTTGTTTGCCCAACAGAAACCTCCTGCTGGGACTTTTGCAGGACAGCCCGAAAACAACCCCAAACATCCTGAACAACTCAAGGTAGTCTCTACTCGTTCGGGAAAAATGCACACCCCTTCCCCTTCAGAAAAACCTTCAAACCCACCTCTAGAATTCGAGGATGAGGACATGGTGGTTGTCGAACCCGAAGTCACACCTACACCATCCATCCCTGAAACCCCTCAAGTGGAAGATGAAGAACCAGTTTACAAACCCAGACCTCCCTATCAAGACCGCCTCAAACAAACAAGACTTGATGCCCGCTTTATGAAGTTTAGGGAATCTATGAAAAAAATACATGTCGACATTCCCTTCCTTGATGCCTTGGCCGACATGCCCGCCTGGTCCAAGTATATGAAATCCCTCTTGACTAGGAAGTATGTTACAAAAGAGTACGAGACTGTTAAACTTGCTAGAACTACCTCTGACATTATCCTAAGTAAGATGCCTAAAAAACATAAGGATCCAGGTTCTTTTGGAATAGGATGTTACTTGGGTGACAATGCTTGTAGGAAAGGCCTAGCAGATTTAGGAGCTAGTATATCCATCATGCCATATAGTCTTTGCAAAAGGTTGGGATTCAACGATATGTTACCCACAGCCATGACCATCCAACTGGCAGACTCATCCACAACCAAGCCCATGGGGATCATAGAAGACATTCCGGTTAAAGTTGGGAATGATGCTTATGTCCCTTGTGATTTTGTGATTATGGATATCAAGGAAGATTTACGCTACCCCCTCATTTTCGGACGTCCCTTCTTAGCCACTGCTCGTGCCTTAATTGATGTTGAGGCTGGTACCATTGTGTTAAGATTAGGGAAGCAAAACCTAGAGTTCAGGGTGTTTGAAAGTATGAAGGGACCTAGCCTTGACGAAGAAGTCTACCTCCTTGATTGCATCGATGAATTAAACCAATTAAGGCAAGAATGGGAATTAGTTGATGACCCCCTATGCACTGCTCTCACCATCCCCGCCGAATGTGATTTTGACAATGAACCATCAAATCAACTTAAGATTCACTTGGACAACTATGAGGAAATTCCAGGTGCTGAGATTGAAGACCTTAAGATGATCTCCACCATAGAAGAACAACCTGAATCACCTAAGGCCCCAGAAATGAAGGCTCTTCCCATAGGTCTGAAATATGTGTTTTTGGATGAACAACAATTATGCCCTGTTATTATCAATTCTGATCTTACCATTGAACAGGAAACCATGCTTATGGGAGAACTTAGGAAAAGGAGAACAACCTTAGGGTACAAAATGACGGACTTGGTTGGGATAGATCAATCCATTTGCATTCACAAAATCCCAATGATTGAAAACAGTAAACCTTCCTGAGACCCACAAAGGAAACTCAACCCAAACATGAAGGAAGTCGTCCGTCTTGAAGTGATTAAACTTTTGACTGCAGGAATCATCTACCCCATCTCTGACTCTCCTTGGGTCAGCCCGGTCCAGGTCGTCCCCAAAAAGGGTGGGACCACAGTCGTTAGGAATGAGAAGAATGAGCTTATCCCCACCCGTACAGTCACACGGTGGAGGATGTGCATTGACTACAGGAAACTCAACAAAGAAACTAGGAAAGACCACTTCCCTCTTCCCTTCCTTGATCAAGTTCTTGAACGTTTAGCTCATCAACAAAACTTTTGTTATTTAGATGGCTACTCGGGTTTTTACCAAATCCCCATTCATCCAGAAGACCAAGAGAAAACCTCCTTCATATGCCCTTTTGGCACATACGCTTTTAGACGAATGCCCTTTGGCTTGTGCAATGCACCAGCCACTTTTCAAAGATGTATGTCAGCCATTTTTTCAGGGTTAACTGAGACTGTCATGGAGGTGTTCATGGACGATTTCTCTGTCTATGGAGATAGTTTCACTTCTTGCCTTGGGAACCTCTCCCTTGTTCTTGACAGATGCATCGAGTCACATTTAGTCCTTAATTGGGAAAAATGTCACTTCATGGTCAAAGAGGGTATTGTTCTGGGCCATAAGGTGAGCAACCAAGGCATTGAAGTTGACCAAGCCAAGATTGAGGTCATCACCAAGCTTCCCCCTCCCACCTCAGAAAAAGACATCCGAGCCTTCTTAGGACATGCCGGTTTTTATCGGCGATTCATCCGTGACTTTTCCAAAATTACAAAACCTCTCACTAATCTTCTTCAAAAGGAGGTGCCCTTCCATTTTGATACGGCATGCATGGAGAGCTTCTTATGTTTGAAAAAGGCTCTCACCACCACCCCCATCATTCGTGCTCCCGATTGGGCCTTACCCTTTGAAGTCATGTGTGATGCTAGTGACTTTGCTGTAGGTGCCATTTTAGGACAAAGAATTGACAAAAAACACCATGTCATCTATTATGCATCCAAGACCTTAGATGAGGCCCAGCGAAATTACACAGTAACTGAAAAAGAAATGCTAGCCATTGTCTATGCATTCGATAAATTTCACTCATATCTTGTTGGTTCGAAGGTTGTTGTTTACACTGATCATGCAGCTATTCGTTACCTCATGACCAAAAAGGATGTCAAGCCTAGACTCATAAGATGGATTTTGTTGTTGCAGGAATTCGATCTTGAGATCCTAGACAAAAAGGGATCTGAAAATGTTGTGGCTGACCACTTGAGTAGACTTAGCTATAGCCCCATTGATGAAATTCCAATAAATGAATCCTTACCCGATGACCAATTGCTCAAACTTGACTCCCAATTTCCTTGGTTTGCTGATTTTGTAAACTATTTAGCTGCAGGTGTATTGCATCCCGAGTATACGGGACATTCTAAAGCTAAATTTTTACATGATGTTAAAAATTATTATTGGGATGAACCTTATTTGTTTCGTCTTTGCGCCGATGGTCTATATCGTCGTTGTGTGTCCCATGAAGAAAGCATTGCCATTTTGGAACAATGTCACTCTGGCCCCTATGGTGGTCACATGAGTTCCCAAAAGACGGCTAGGAAAGTCCTACAATGCGGATTCTTTTGGCCCACCATCTTCAAAGACTCATATGATTATGTTCTTTCATGTGACCAATGTCAAAGGACGGGTAATATTTCCAAACGTGACCAAATGCCTCTCACCTCTTGGCAAGAATTAGAGATTTTTGATGTTTGGGGGATCGACTATATGGGCCCATTTCCTTCTTCTTATGGGTTTACTTACATTTTAGTCGCAGTCGATTATGTGTCGAAGTGGGTTGAAGCAATACCTACTAAAACATGTGACTCCAAACCCGTTAAGAAACTTTTTAAAGATGTCATTTTTCCTAGATTTGGAGTACCTCGCACCGTCATTTCTGACGGGGGATCCCATTTTTTGGAGAAAAGTTTTGAGGCTCTCTTGAAAAAATACGGGGTTTATCACAAGGTTGCCACTCCTTACCACCCTCAGACCAGTGGGCAGGTAGAAGTATCCAACAGACAAATAAAATCTATCTTGGAAAAAACGGTTGGTCGCACTAGGAAGGATTGGGCGTTAAAAATCAATGACGCCATGTGTGCATATCGCACTGCCTACAAAACACCCATTGGCACCACCCCTTTCAGACTGATCTACGGTAAGTCATGTCACTTACCAATAGAACTAGAGCACAAAGCAAGCTGGGCCATAAAAAGTTTGAATTTTGACCTTTCCATGGCTGGAGAGAAACGTTTTCTCCAAATGAATGAACTTGATGAACTTAGGATGAGTGCCTATGAAAATGCAAGAATCTACAAAGACCAAACTAAAATGTGGCATGATGGTCACATCAAGCGCCAAGACATTAGAGAAGGGGATCAAGTCCTAGTTTTTAATTCTAGATTACGACTTTTCCCTGGGAAACTCAAGTCACGATGGTACGGCCCTTACATTGTCAAGTGTGCTTATCCACATGGTGCTTTTCTTCTTTGGGATAAAGTTCGGGGCGAGTTTAAAGTCAATAGGCACCGTCTCAAAAGATATATCACTACTGAAGATGTTCTCACTTCTGACTCAACTAAGTTTCCACCTTTGCAGGATCTGAACCTCACTGACCCTTCACCTCCACCGCTGTGATTCTTCCCTCCATCTCGCTCTTAGAGTTTGCTCGGGTCGAGCAAAATTCTAAGTCCGGGGTGGGGGTGGGTGGTACGTAATCCACCCTTTATCTTCCCTTTTCAACATTTCTTTCTGCATTTTATTTGTTTGTTTTGTTTACTTTCAAACATAAGGCCTTTATTTAGTCGACCGAATGTTGTACTTTATCTCCAAAAATCAATTGCATTATCAATTTTATTTCAAAAAACTTTGCAATATCAAGTTCCTTATGATCACGATAGCAATTCTTGGAAACGGTGGCAAGCCTTAGAGTATCAAATAGAATCAAATGCAGATTTTCTTAATTTTAGCATTAGATTAACTTATTTGTTTTTACTCTTATATAATGTAGCTACATGTTTCTTCTATCTTATGCAACGACATTTCAAGCAAAAAAAAAAGAAAGGTTTTTTTTGTTGCACGGAAAAATAAATCGCATGCCAAACCCTAAGTCCGGGGTGGCATACCCTTCTTCCATACCCCAAAAAGGGGCGTACCATCAAAAAATGCCAAAAAAAGAGCACACAAAAAAAAATTTTGGTCAATGTAATCACAAGTCCATGAAAAATTATATCCCAAGTCGAATAGAGGAGGGATTTTTTCCGTCACACCTCAAATTCTCTATCCTCGTGCAGCAATCAACTCCTCAAAAAAAAAAATTGAATGTCGAAACGCAAGTTAGATCGAAACTGTCTTTACAAAGTATAAGTTCAAAAACTTTAAGTTATGAAAAATGTTTTCTTGAGAAACATAGTGCTTGCAATTTGTGGTTCTAGGAGATGGGTCTCTTGGCCATGAAAAGGATAGAAGAACTGCTAATCTAGGGAGGATGAACTTCTTATTTCAAAAATTTTTGAATCATTTTGATTTTTTCAATTGCTTGAGGACAAGCACAACTTTAAGTCCGCGGTATTTTGATGCATGCCATTGTGGCATTAATTTTGGATAATGTTGCAGTCTTGATTTCATAGATTTTCTTTATTAATCGACTGACATGCAATAAAATAACTTCTATCACAAATAAATTGTAAGTTGATCTTATCAATATTATTTTATTGAATTCTTATAATATTTTCCTCAATTTTTAGGAATGAATGAATATAAGAAGAGATGAAGGTAGGAGGCAATTCAGTTTCCCGCAATGCTGACTTAAATGCATACCTTGCACCAAAATTGACATAACTCTCACATCCTAAGGCGGAATTTAATGTTCAAATATGATTTGGAAAAGGAATTCAAAGGCCTACAGGAAAATCATATTTTCGGGCGCACGTTAAATTCTCTGGAGAACGGAAATTCGCTCGAAATTGCTGCTGCGAGAATCTAAATTAAAGAAAGACAATCAAGAGTTTGTTGACTAGATCTGAAAATTCAAAAGGATGGCTCCCTCTCTTTTTTCCCCCTCTTTTTTTTGGATAGCCTACCCCTCCTTCTCCTATAAAAGGAGGGGCACTTCCTCCTCTTAGACCATCTTGGTCTTCTTGTATTTTTTGGAATTCTGCAGCAAGCAATAGTGTAATCATTTTCTTTTATGCAATAAAATAGTTTTACTTCAAGCACATTCTTCCAATCTTGTTCTTGTCTCATCTTCTCACCTTGTCTTAATCTTCTTTTCTACGCACTTATTTTTTTGGAGCAAGGAACAAAGGGCTAAGCCATTTCATTGACTCTAGCATAAGGATTCATATCCTGATTTTTGGGCTAGACTATGGCTTTTGAACTTTCTTCCTCCGTCTCCTATTTTTCCATGTGTGAGTAGTTTCTTATCGGGGCAAGGGGAATAACCCCTTAGCCATGGTTTTAGCAACTTAATCTCATATGATTAGATGGTAATCGATTTTACTTGATTGATCTTCAGATCGTATGTTAATCCAGATGGATATGACCATGGAAATCCGGATTTAGAACAATAAAATCGATTACATAGACGTTTTGATATGACCGTGGATTTTCGTCTCTTAGGATGATAAACTAGGAAGCATGAGCACCAAGATTAATGGGCTCATGTGGAGTTTCTCTTTTGTGAGTTTAAAATTCACAAGCCTTCATCGAATTGTCGGTTAAGATTTAGTTGCTATCACCTAGGCTAAGGTGGTGAAAACCCCTACGAGCCTCGATTCCCTTCTCTTGATTTCAATCACTGAATTCTTGTTTGCCTTTGCTTTCTCTAATTCTTAGTCTTTTCAATTCATATAGTTCTTTTTGTGCTAACAATAGTTAAATTCTCCCTTGTGCATTTTCTTATCTTGTTAAGTGCTTTTGTAATTCTTAGTATAATCACCAACACCCAAACCCGACTTTTACTTTCTGTTCTAAAAATACAAAAAAAAAATATATAACAAAATAATTCTTCAAAAAATAATTGGGAATAAAGAAGCAATCTCTAAAGTTGTCCTGTGGGATCGACCCTTTATACTACCCTTAAAACCGGAAGTAAAAAAGGTTTAAACTCTAGGATTAATCATCTTAGTGATTGATAGTGCAAAACGACGATTATCACTACCCAATGTTACCTTGTGAAGATTTCCACTTCTCTCTTCCCAACCATCTTTTCTCAAAGAGAAAAGGAGTGAAGATCTTCTCCAAGTAAAGGAGAAAGAGTTGTTCTTCTTCAAGGTTGAAGAAGGAATGAAGACCATCTTCGAGTGGAGGAGAAGGCCAAGACTAACGACTCAAGAAGAGTGGATAATCCCTTGAAGGCTAAAGATTGGTGCTTGGAGTAGGTAAGTCCATGTTGATGGCTAAAGACTCCTTGTAAAGTGTGTAAGTCCTTTGGTACATTTAAGACTCTTGCTTGGTGGGTAAAACCTTGGATGTATGTGGTTAATCATGTATATATTATAATGGAATATAAGGATACTCAAATTGCAAAGTCCTAGAGGTTAACCTCTCTAGGTAGTGGACTGACTTGGTCCCGTTTGGAAAAGGAACTACTCTAACCACAAATTTGAAGTGCTTGTTTCAATCACTCTCATCCTTGCTATGGTTGCTTACATAGGACTTCAAATTGAGATTTATTTTTTGCTTTCAATTGATATAATTTGAAGGTCTAATCTTTCTTGTGAGAATTTTGAAGCTCTATTCACCCCCCCTCTAGAGCCCTTAGATCCAACAAGCGGTATCATAGTAGGTCTTCTTCAAGATACTTCCCCAACTAGGAGAATATGGGAGACACAATGCTTGGATCCCTTAACTTGGAGGGAAGCTTCTCCATGAGGCCTCTAGTCTTCGACGACACCAAAATCCTCTATTGGAAGTGTAAATGTAGCTCTACCTCCAAGGAGTCAACTATGACATGTGTAAGGTGGTCCACCTCAAGTACAAGGATCTGGATGGTGATGTGTCCACTTGGAATGAATCCCAATTGGAGCAAGCTCTGCTCAACGCCACGGCTATTAGCATCATCTATGCTTCCCTCACTCCATCCAAATTCAACTGCAACTCCAGATGGGACACAACACATGAAAACTGGAACAAGTTATGTGTTACTTATGAGGGGACTCAACAAGTGAAGGAATCTGAGATATACATGCTAGGTGGGCTACTTGAGAACTTCAAGATGGGAAAGAATATAAGAGTTGCTTATATGTACTCTAGGCTTAATGTCATCATCAACGGGTTAGAGGCTCTAGGATATGTCTCGGACAAAGGAGATATCAATGCCAAGATCTTCAGATCTCTTCCCAAGAGATGGGAGCCCAAGGTGACCTCCATTGAAGAGGTGAGGAGACTAGGTGATTTGGTAACTGAGGAGCTCATTGGAAAATTTCAATCCCATGAGACAAGGCTTGATAAGTAAGAAGTGGAGGAAAATAAATAGGGGAAAGAGTTCAAGAAGATCAAGGATTCAACCTTCCAAGCTCAAATTGAAGAGATGGTTCGTCAACAATAACTTTCTATCTAGTCCTCCCCTCCTTCCTCAAGTGAAGTTTAAGGTCGTAGTGATCATGAAACAAACTACTCCAAGGGCATGAATTTTAAGGGGAAGCCTTCTTCATCAACTACTGGATGTTATGAATGTGGCCAAAAAGCCCATTACAAGAATGAGTGCCCCAAGTCCATGAAGAGCCACAACACGGGCAGATACAAGAAGGATAAGGAGTACAAGAAAGAAGGAAATACAAAAGGAAGGACAAGAAAGAAGAAAGAGGTAAGGATGTAGCTCATGTGCTTGGGAGGAGTCTTCCTCAAGTGATTCAAGCTCCAAAGAAGGAGAATGCCATCTTACTCTCATGGCCTCTACTAGTGAAGATATTGGTGAAATAAGTGAGGTAAGCTTGCATGAGTCATCCAAAGAAACTCTTATTGAAATGCTAAATGCCACTCGTTCTTCATTTTATGAATGAAAGTCTAAAAAGAAAAGATTAGGTAAAATCATTGATGACTTGTATGCTAAAGTTAAAATTCTTGATCAAAATGAGAGAAATCATCTTGAGAGCATAGACTCTTTCCAAGGACAATTTTTTAATCTTGAGCTCCAAAACAATGGAGTTGAAGTAGATAATGGTGTCTATTTTAAGAATATCACAACTCTTAAGGAAGAGAATCAAAAGTGCCTTGATGAGCTTGATGTGCTTAAAACTGAAAATATAGAACTCAAGCTTGCTAATGATGCTCATAGAGATGAAAGAGATGTTTATCTCAAAGAAATTCAATTGCTTAAATCTAAAAATTATAGATTTCTTGCTCAAGTAAATGATTTATCTTCTAGACCCATTTTCCTAGTAATGAGATAGAAAGTATTACTTTAGAGCATGATTCCTTTAATACTATAGCCCTCTATTTAGAGACTGATCTTTTACATGCTAGAGATGATCTTGCTAGTCTATTTACTACTATTTTCAATCTTAGTGATGATAATGAAAAGTTAAGAGCTTCTTTGCAAAAGACGGGGAAGAAATCCCTTAATGTTGTCCTAGAACCCGCTACCAAACAAGTTGGTACTAGTGGGTTGGTGTTTTAAGGGAATTCTCCTAAGAACATGAACAAGAAAAAAGGTAAGGGTAAGAAAAAGAGTGTGGAGTATCCTTTCTTCCGTGGAGAGACTTACGGCTCTAAGAACCCTATGATTTGTGTTCATTGTAAATCTGATGATCATTATTTGACTTATTGTCCATACAAGCCTAAGGGGAGCAACTCTAAAATGAAATGCGTCCCCAAGCTAACCCCACATCCTAAAGTTTGAGTTGGGAACCAACATCCTTCCTTTTTCCAGGTGAAAAGAAATTGGATAGTTGATAGTGGTTGTTCCAAACATATAACATGTGAAATCATCCATTTCAAAACATTCATCAAAAAGAAAGGAGGATTGGTGACTTTTAGGGACAACGACAAGGGTAAGGTTATAGGTGAGGGCGATGTAGGAGACAAGTTTTTTACTAAAAATGTTTTTCTTGTTGATGGCCTACATCACAACTTGATGAGTGTAAGTCAATTATGTGACAATGGTTATGTTGTCTTGTTTACTTCTATAGAATACTTACTTCTAAATTCCCCCACCTACAATGGCATACATAAGGGAGTTAGAAATGGTAATCTCTATATAATTGTTGTTGATTCTCTTAAGCCTATACTTGATAGATGTTTCGTAGTGGATAAAAATGACATATCTCTCTGCATTGTCATTTGGGTCTTGTAAATATGCATAAAATGAAGTAGTTGAGCAAAAAGGACTTGGTCAAGGGACTTCCTATATTGGATTTTGAAAATGATGAAGAATACCAACCTTATACACAAGGAAAGAAAACCAAGTACTCCTCCAAATCCAAAGGAGTCCTTAGTACCAAGAGATCTCTTGAACTTATTCATATTGATCTATTTGGACCAATGACTACTCAATCACTACGCAGTTCCAAGTATTGTCTTGTTATTGTCGGTGATTTTTCTCAGTTGACTTGGACCTTATTTCTTGTTTCTAAAAGTGATACTCTTGATATTTTCTCTAGTTTTTGCAAATGAGTTGAGAACTAAGTTACTTTCCAGATTTTTTCTATCAATAGTGACCATGGGGGAGAATTTGAAAATGATCCATTTGAAGATTTTTGTGAAGAATCTAATTATTTCCACAATTTATCTTCTCCTTGAACACCTCAACAAAATGGGTTTGTACAAAGAAAGAATAGGCCACTACAGGAGATGGCTAAGACTATGCTTCTAGAGTATGATACTTCAAATAAGTTTTGGACTAAAGCTGTTAGCACCTCATGTTTTGTGCAAAATTGGATTTTACACATCCTTCTTTGAAGAAAACCCCCTATGAGTTATGTTTTGGTAGAAAGCCATCCAATGATTTCTTTTATGTTTTCGGGTGTCCTTGTTTTGTTTTGAACCCGAAGGATTCTCTCAACAAGTTTGATCCAAAATCTTACAAGGCTTTCTCCCTTGGCTATAGCACTACAAGCAAGGATTCTAGAGTATTCAACATTTAACTATCTATAATAGAAGAATTTATCAATGTTAAGTTTACTGAGACTAACCCCTCTATTGCAAAGAGTGTTGTTAATGATGATGTTGTAGATGATTTGATTGCTATCTTGAAATATCTCAACATCGTCAAAGGCAAGCAGGTGGTTGAAGAAGAGAAAGAAGAAGAAAAGAAGGATCCCACTCCCCGCTATGCAAAGAATCATCCAAAAGAGCTAATCATAGGCGACCCCTTTGAAAGAGTAAATATGCAAGCTTCCTAAACTAACAACAGGCAGATAGCGCCTTCATATCACAACTTGATCCCAAGAATATCAAAGAAGCTCTTAAGGATGATGAGTGGATCCTAACCATGAAAGAAAAGGTAGAACAATTTAGAAAAAATAAAGTGTGGACCTTAGTGCCAAGACCAAGTGACGGAAAGATCATTGGCACCAAGTGGGTCTATCGTGACAAGCTCGATGAAAGCAGCAAGGTGGTAAGAAACAAAGCAAGGTTAGTGGCTCAAGGTTACAATCAATAGGAAGGTATTGATTTTGATGAAACTTATGCTCATGTTGCTATACTTGAATCCATTAGAATGCTACTAGTTTTTTTAGTTATAAAAATTTCTTATTATATCAAATGGATGTTAAAAGTGTGTTTTTCAATGGTACAATTGAGGAGGAACTATATGTTGCTCAACCTCCTACTTTTGGATATGGCAAGCTTGCCAACCATGTTTATATATTGCAAAAATCTCTCTATGGACTCAAACAAGCCCCTAGAGCTTGGTATGAGAAATTAAAGAAATTTTTGTTAGACAATGTCTATGTCATGGGAAAAGTTGATTCTACCTTATTTTTAAAACACACTTCTAGAAATTTTCTTATCATCCAAACATACGTTGATGATATTATCTTTGGCGGAACTAATCTTGATCTTAGCAAGGAGTTTAGCTCTTTTATGCAGAGTGAATTTGAGATGAGCATGATGGGTGAGCTTACTTTTTTCGTCGTCCTTCAAATCAAGCAAACTAAAGATGGGAACTTCATCAATCAAAGGAAATACACAAGTGAAGTACTCAAACTCTTCAGGATGGAGAGCGTGAAGAAGATGGGCACACCCATGTCAAACACCACCAAGTTGGACCATGATGAAGAAGGTGAGAAAGTGGATGAGAAACTCTATAGAGGTATGATTGGAAGTTTACTTTACTAAACTACCTCCAGACCTAATATAATGTTTAGTGTTGGTTTGTGTGCTTGCATTCAATCAGGTACTAGGAAATCTCATGCTATAACTATTAAGAGGATTTTGAGATACTTAGTCAAAACCCAAAATTTTGGACTATGGTATCCTAAGTCAAGGGACTTTACTCTTACTACTAATAGTGATGTTGATTATGTAGGATGCTTAGTTGAGAGAAAGTGCACAAGTGGCACTTGCTTCCTCCTAGGACCATCCTTCGTGTTTTGGTTCTCTAATAAACAAAGAAAAGTGGCATTATCAACCAACGAGGCTGAATACATTGCAATCGGGAGTTGTTGTGCCTGGGTTTTGTGGATGAAGAAAATGCTCCAAGACTTTAACATTCATTTTGATGCTTCTCCCATTTATTGTGATAATACTACTTCAATCAATCTTTCTTACAATCCTATATTGCACAATAGAGTTAAACATATAGAGTTTCACAATCACTTTCTCTGTGATCATGTTGCCAAGAAGAATATTTATATCACACATGTGGACAAAGAAAATCAATTGGCAGACATTTTCAGTAAACCTCTAGCTAGAGAGAAATTCAATTTTATTAGATTTAAATTGCTTATTATTTCTTTGGATTATGTTGACATGATATCTAGTTAGTTGCTAAGTCTCCTATATTCTTTTATCAAGTCTAAATTACCTGGCTTGCTTAAAATGCTAAAATTTTCATGTTCTTATGCTTGGCTTTTTGCTTGTTTTGGGTGTTGTTCGCAAACCTTAGTTTTCTCACAAAATAGTACCCTATGATGAGTGACATGTGCCCTAATATGTCTAAAATTAATAATGAACTAGAAAAATAAATTTAATTAGCATCCTAGAGGCTAGAAATTAAAATTCCATGGTTTAGGATAGGAAACTTCGAGTTGCCAACTCGACCAATCCCAGGCTGAGGTCAAGGGTTTTTCCTTTGATCGGACGAGTTTCTTCTCAAAGAACTCGATCAATCACCAGGTTGGACTAAACTTAAAAACACAGGTTTGACCGACTTTTCTCCCTCTCAACTAGAGAAAGTCGACTGATCTCGAGCTCTAGCCCCTCCTAACCTCAACCCTAGGTGTGAACTTCTTCTCCCTTGCCCTTGCCTGCCTTAGAATTGACCTCCTAGACCTTCTCCCAAGCTAACCTAGGTGTCTAGACGACCTTGGTGCTAGTTTTCTAGATGATTCATCTCTATTTCTTCTCCATTTCATCTCCATGGCTTCTAACCAGAGAAAGAGATCTTCCCCAGCTAGAAATCAACCATCTTCTTCCAACGCTTGCCTCATTTTGTTTGATGATACCTTATTTCTCTCCTCCAAAGCTCTAAACATGTACAAGGATCTCCTTCCACAAAATCCTTTCCTTTTTTCCCCTTGTTTGATCCTTGCCCTAAGACAATAGAGGTTATAGATGAGATAGTTGAATTGTTGTATGACCATCACATTGGTGCTTTGAGCATAGAACGCACATGCTTTTCAACAATCGTATAAGAATGAAACCATCTCGTTAATTCTATGCAAACCTTTCATGGAACTATGACTCACTCATTCTCCCACCTAATACTCAAGTGATCCTCTCTTCCATGATATCCAGAAAGAAGTTCACCATCTCTAAAGATACATTGAACATCTAATTCAATGGTACTGAACTTACCAACTCATGGAGAAAGGACTATCCTGAGTATTTTGACCTTTGATACCCTGAATCTCTCTACAAGAGTTATAACATCACACATCCTGTCATTCATAAGTTCTTGAAGAAACCTCAGGATCCATATAGGAAGAATTCAATCATCCCATCCTCTTCCTTGGATATCAAGAATTGCATTCTCGATTTGGTTGGTAAGTGCAATATTCATCCTAAGAAAAATCAGACTGAAATTGTAGAAAACACCATAGTGATCATGTATTGCATTTTAAGAAACATAGGAGTCCAGTGGTCAAGATATATTCTCCATCATATGAGCTACTTCCACTCTGGGAAGAACACTCGAGGAACCCACACTCTCTCCTTGCCTTGAACTATGGTATCTTCACTAAAATCACAAAGCAAACTTTATTTCATGATCTTCACTACAAACCATCTAGAAAAGGAGTTTGCATTAGTGATAACACTATCAAGAAATCCTTCATACCTACATCTTCCTCTACCATACCTAGAGACTCTACCTCCACCCAGACACCTCCAGCTCCTCCACCATCCCAACATGATTGTGCCTCATTCAAGGTATCTAATATATCTCTTTTGGGTTATATGATGCATCAATAGATGTACAATCTTCAGGTTCATGAACATCTTCACTAGGACCTCTACCAGATAATTTCAAACATGAACATGTCCTGCATCCATCCCTACCCCACCTACCAACCCTACCTAGGTAGTGACTATGCTTCTTATGCATATAGTCACTTCTACCCAGCCCCTCCACCTGCTGCTTCCACTGCCACATCTATTATTGTTGTATGACCTGTCTCTACCCCTGGTGTGATGTCTTTGACTATTGGACCCCTAGCTACCATGTTTTCCAACATTGGTACTTCTGCTCCCACTTTTCCTTAGGCCAACGATCTCCATGATCTTAGTATGTCATGGGTTGAGTAGAATGCTAGGTGGCTTGGTTGTGGTTTCAATCATTCTGTTGATGAGGAGATGCCCGATCAAGAGGACGAGGTTGTTGCTTCTGATGAGGAGGCCACCGAGGATGATGGCTCCCATGATGGTTCTAAGGATGGCTCTGGTGATCCATATGGCTTTGTTGGAGCCTCTGGAGATGGAGTTGTCATTGGTGTCATTGTTTCACCTTCAGACAGTGATGAGGAATATGAACCTGAGGACACTACTAATGATGACCCCTTAGATGTTGATAGCTTAGATGTCTGGTGTTCTAGTTTTTAGTTTCTTATGCTTATCATATATATCTTTCTGGGCTGTTTTGTACTATGACATTGGGCACATTATCTGGTGTTTCTTGTGCTTTGTAGTTTGCTTTTGAGAGAACATCTCTGTGTTGTAATCTTATTTTTATGTACTCGAAACTCTTTAATTGAGCATATCTTATGAGTTTGTGGTATGTTATTCCATATTTTGATTATGACTGTGGTTTGATGGTTTGTCTCTTTGTTTGTCTATTTTGGTGCTTGCTATGTCATTATTTGTGTCAGTATGAGTCTATGGAGAAGACCTATACTTTTTAGGCTCTTCTACCCCCTGCCTTTTTGAGATGACAAGGGGGGGATAGCTCAAACATTTTGTTTTTATTGTTTATGTCTTCATTTTCTTGTCAATTAACTGAAATATCATGTAACTTGCTTAAGGATCATATAGTGTATATATGTGTTATGGTTATTTGTTGCTAGATTAACCATTCAGGCATAGGTGAGCAGGAATAGAGGGGAAGCAAGTCGCATTTTTCAATTATGTATCATCTTGCAATTTACAAGGCAAAGGTATAACTTTCATACTCTTTTCAATATGTTGAGGAATGGTTTGTCATTGTCAAAAAGGGGGAGAATGTTGACCTAAGTGTTGCACATTGTCCATATTTTTATAGTGACTTAATCATTCCATTCATATGTATCTAATGTATCTATCTAAGATTGATTTCAGGCATTAGGTACAAGAAAATGATCAAATTAACAAAGCCCTAGCTTCTCAAAGTACAAGTCAAAAGTTATACAAGTGTGCAATTCAGGAAATCACTTCAAATCACCATAGAATGTTTTTGTAATCACTTATATTGATGATATGACTTGAAACTAAGATGAGAAAAATTAGGTCACTTAATTCCAAGGTTTGATCACTCAAAAATCATTCTGTAAAATTCATCACATGCACTTTGTCAGCTGAGTTACAAACTCGACTGATCAGTGGTGGATTTTAGAAATGAGGTGAATCGGTCGAGTTGCCACTTCACATAACTCGATCGATTAACTATTTGGAAAAAGTTCATTTTTGAGTGTTGGGTGATTTTTCCTCAGACAAACTCTATCGATCATTTGAAAATCTACTTTTTCGGGTAGTAGATCGACCAGGTTATCTTAATTGAAACTCGGCCGAATACACTATACGAAAAATATAGAAAAAGTGAATCCAACTGTTGGAGAGTTGTTGGGACCCAAAATAGATCTGTTGCAAGTTGTAAAGCATCTATTTTTCATCCCAAGTGTTCTTACAATAAAAGGAGCACACCCAACTATAAATAGGACCCCTTGGAGTTCATTCCAAGTTTTTTCTTCCATGGAACCCTTGGTCTTAGTTTAGTTGAGAGTGCAAATCTCCTTTGAACCCCTTTCTATATCTTGTACAAAGCATTTTGTGAATATGAGTGAGTTAGGTTTTGTTGTAATAGAGATACCCAATGTTACCTTGTAAATCTATTCACTTCTCTCTTTCCAACCACCTTTCTTCAAAGAGCAAAGAAGTAAATATCTTTTCCAAGTGAAGGAGAAGGAGCTGCCCTTCTTCAAGGTTGAAGATATCTCTGAGTGAAGGAGAAGGCCAAGGTCGAAGATTCAAGAAGAGTGGATAATCCCTTAAAGTCTAAATACTTGTACTTTGAGTAAATAAGTCCATGGTAATGGTTGAAGACTCCTAGCAAAGTGGGTAAGTTCTTTGGTAGGTTGAACACTCTTGCTTGGTGGGTAAGACCTTGGGTATATGTGGTTAATCTTGTATATTTTACAATGGAATATAAGGATACTCAGATTGCAAAGTTCTAGAGGTTAACCTCTCTAGGTAGAAGATTGGCTTGATCCTAGTTTAAAGAAGGAACCACTCTAACCACAATGTCCAAGTGCTTGTTTCAATCTCTCTCATCCTTGCTATGGTTGCTTAGATAGGACTTCAAATTGAGATTTAGCTTTTTCTTTCAATTGATATACTTTGAATGTCTAATCTTTCTTGTGAAAATTTTGAAGCTCTATTCACCCCCCTCTAGAGCCCTTAGATCCAACATCTACCACTAGTGTATGGCAATGGGTGTGGTGTTGGTTAGGGATAGTTGAGAATTTGGGAACCGACGGAGAAGATTCTGTCAATGTGATTTAGGGAGATGAACGAAACTGGAAAAATAAATGAGGGCCCAAGTGAGGGCCATGTACATGGAGTTGAGAAAAAGATCTGGGAATCGGGATCGTGAAAGAAGGAGATGACCTATTCCCTATGGGATCAGGCCAAACACACCTGGAGAAGTTGGATTGTGAAAGATAGTACCACGTAGATACTAACCTAAATGACCAAGAAAAACCATCAGAAACTTAGGCAAAAGGGGTGTGACATTATAATAAACCACATGAATAACTTAAGCTTGTATTCTCTCTTCTAAATTATTATTTGGGGTGCATTTTATGTATATTTAGGGCCAAAATTGGTAGGTTAGCTAATTAGGATGTGAGGAATTAGAATTTAACATTAATTTCACAATTTGAAAATGTTTGATATTATAATTTATTTTTTTATTGAACATCTATTCAATGTGTTTACCCATTTTGTTAGTCATTTATGACACTATATTATATACTAACACGATTCCTTTATCTTCAACTCCTAGGGATCTTATAGTGTTACACTAGAGTTCATCCAATAATTTGAGTATACTTTTACCGTAAACACCAAATGTTAAGGGTATTGATAAATCCATGTAATAGTTGACTCCTAGGATTTCTAATGTACTTTCTATTAGAGGAAAAGTACTATGCGTTAACATAATTAAATAACATCCTATCGAAATGGAAGTTTCACATATATGCATAGATTCGAGTATATTACAATTGGGCTCATGGAGGCCTGAAGGGGATAAACCAAAGGCCTAAGCATGTATGAGGATGAATAAGAGTGAAGAAGAAGGAGAAGACGTGAAGGGAGAAATACTACCTCTTAAGGCGAAACCAGGGAACCATAGCCCGATCGTTGAATCACAACTGTTGCAAGCATGAGCGCATCGATGCCTTCAACCATGAGCATGAGCACCATTGTGCCTTCAACCTCTAGCATGAGAAACTTGGACCTTCATCGGGAAGGTGCATATGGTGAGGAAAAGATACAATGGGGAAGGGGGAGAAATTGAGGTCAAAGCCCTAGAGAACTGAGAGACGATTGGCCACAAGGAAGGAGGAGCGACAATGACTGGGAGGAGAAATGGGCTGCAATTAGTGGCAAACTGAGTAGCAACGGTGATGTGAGGGAAGAGATGGTTGAGGAGGAGATAAAAGAGGGATAGGGAGAGTCAGGGGTGACCGGGGACGGATGCATCACCTCCAAATTTAGAAATCTTATCAATATTGGTGTATTTTGGGAAGTCTGTGAAATGGTAGTGGGGGATACCACATTCCAACCACTCAAGTTGAGAAATCACATGTTGGAAAGGGTGTGAGGGGATTGGATGAATAGTTTTAGGTACAAGTTCAAATTAGAGGGGATTGTAGCCAAGTTCCTTGTGCTTGCAAGTTGGTCAATTGTAGAGGAACATGGCACTATCTTTCCCTTTGGACTCCTAGGGTGTGGACGAGATGAAAAGGAGAAGAAGAAGATGAGGAGGAGGAGGAAAAGAAGAGGAGTGGAATGAAGACTCAATCACTGTCCTTTTTTCATAGGAAATAGTCAAATGTATAAGAGAAATCATTATATTTGAATTTCCTCCTCATGGAGAGGGTTGATTGAAAGTTCCATTTTTTGGGAGGCAGACTGACATACACCAATCATGGGTGAGATAAAGTAGTGCTGGCTTTCAGCATCAGGAATAGCAAGAACTCACACCTTCTAGCTTACCTGATGCTTCCTTAGAGGGTACATGGAGATCATTGAATCTTCATCCAGTGTTGCACCAACAGGCGGACTGGTCGTTCTCTACTACTATTTGCACATGGAGAGTTGTTAAGGGGAGGAAGAAGTAGAAATAGGGAGGAAGATAAGAAGATACAAGGCGGCAACTAGGGCTATAAAGCACATGGATAAGAGGGAAGAAGAGGAGAAGAAATATGGTAAAGAAGGAACAAAGGAGGAGAAATGACACACATTACCTATAGTCCTTGCGGATGCAGTTTCAATGTGAGGGTGTGATTAAGGAAGGAAGATACTAAAATCCACATTACTTTCTTAAGGAGGAACATATTTAGTGGCAATTAAATGTAAATAAAATGGATAGAAGAGAAAACTTCAAGTAATGAAATGACTAGGTAAATGAAGTCTGTTTGAGACCCTTAATTTAGGAGATGGTAGATTAGGCCTGGATGTATTCAAATAGATTATTAACTTAATATTTTGGTTAGTGTAGCCATTTAGGGATATTTTAAGCATATCATGGCTTTAGAAGGCTATAACGATTCAAACACTCCCTAGTATAATACTAAAAGTTACAATATATGATGTATAAATTATATTTACTTTCATTTTCCAAAAATATTAAGGACTTAGATAAATCAAATGTCTTGATTTATTCAAAAGAAAAATCCAAGTCATTTCTTTTATTATTAATTATTTATAAATATATATCTACCAAAATTGAGGGAGAGAGCATATTATACAACATGTCACCTAAATAAATTAGAGCCTTGGGATTTTAGGATAATCTAAACACCTTATTATATTCTACACGTAAAATAAAGGCATGAGTTATATCGCTAAATATATGTTAAATGTTAAATTATCATTTAAAATTAAATGGGTCACTTATTGTTGGTATATTTGAGCAAATAAATATCTTTATATAAAAGCACAAGACCTACTAATAGTGAATTATTACTTAAAAGTTTGTTTGTTACAATTACAAACATACATTAATTCAAGGATCTAATATAAAAATCTTACTCATCATTTAACAACAAACCATGTGCATTCTCTTCAAAGTCCAATTTTCATGCATACACTATCTAGAAGTAGTGGTTTATACAAAAGAAGTTAGATGATGAAATTATCATCTCACAATAGTAGAATATTCTTTACATCAAGAAATTACTATTACTAGTTTGTTACTTACATCATATGAGAAAAACCCTAGGTCACACTACGAGGGTCCTAGACTTTACAAAAAAGCTCAAATTTAGCTCATTCTCTCATTTAAGATAAATTCTCAATTAAAAACTCATTGTAATCAAAGTTTAATGTAACATATGTATTCTTCTATATAAAGGGCTAATCAAATTTCATTTCAAAATAAATATATTTGAGTTCATACCACTATTAAATGAAGCTACTTGAATACAAGTGGATTTTGACGAGGTAGGTGATTTTAGAAATTTAGGCCTCGTTAAGAATAATAAAAAACCCTTTCATATTATATAAGACAAAAATCATACAAATATGAAGTTTTAAACCAATTTCACCGTAAATGGATACAACATGCTTTAGGGCAAAAGTTGCCAGAACATAAGATTTAATGAAAATTATTTATTAGCACAAGAATTGTATTAAAAAGGTATGACAACGTTCAATTGTAAGAAAAGATAGGAATTAAATTTAATAGTGAAATTCCATTTCCCCCTATTTTCATGCAAGTATCCACAACATAGACTTAAGTAGAGCAAAAAACTGTCGAATGGGTTGGTTTTAGTTAAAAGCATGCTAAAACGTCTAAGTGGAGGTTAGATCAATCACCTCCCATTTACTAAGTAGGTGAATTCTAGAACTTATAAAAAGTTACACCAAACTTCTTCACAATTGAGATCATCACAAATAACCTAGCTCATAATCCATCCTTGGATCAATGAAGAGAAAAGAAAAAGGAGAAAAAGTCAAAAACTTACTAAGATTCAACTTGATTTTTAGGAAGTACTGGGGATAGAACTATTTTTGGGAAGCCCCGCTAAAACCCACCCAAAAACCCTTCTCTACCTTCAATCACAGATGTCAAAGATTGACTGGTTGATTCGAGGTGTTTCAAAACATTATTAAAGCTAAGATGGTCAACAAAGGTACTTGGGAATCTTGCAGAAAGGTCCAAAATGGAATTTGATTTTTTTTAATTGTATGGTTTGTATAGTCCACTAGCTTACAACTTAAATGTAATGACCATTGTGTAGGACAAAGTCAGCCCACTATATGTAATGTTAATTTGATATTAGGGTTCTTCATAAATTCTCTCTATCTTGAAGAAAAGAAAAGAAAAAAATGACAGGTGGCCATCAACTTACCAATAACAAAGAAAACATATCATATCAAGGCCACAAGTACACAAGAGTGACTATATAAAATTACCTTGATAACTTTCAATAAAAGATGATAATGATTACATGAGAAACATAGTTAAATTCTCTCTGTTTAGTTCCCAGTCAATATTGCTAATTGACCTCTGCCGCTAATATCACTACTGAATCAGTTAAGTCTAGATCCTAATGATCTTTTTCTTTTTGGCATTAGGTATGATTAAAAATACTTCTAAATAGCTATTGTCAGATTGGAAAGCTGAACCACGGATTAATGAAACTGACTTTAAAAACAAAAGATCTCCCTATTGCAGCGCGGTTAGCTATGGCTTCAAAAGTCATTACTGGGGTGTTAAAAGCGACGTTGGAAACAAAAGGCCTCTCTCCCCCTCCTGCTACGTCGTTCCAAGTTCAGATTCCTAGCAGAATGTAGCAAACGAGCGTGATAGGTAGAGCGATGAGCATCCTGAATATGACCCTGCACACAACAGAAAAATATTATCAGCAAATCGACGGCAACGTTATAGAAGGCTCTCTCTCTCTGCTTTTGAAAGTAATGGATGGGGATGGAGGAGCCGTTGTAGAAGAAGCAGGGAAAGGGTAAGGCAAAAAAATAAGAAAAAGGTGAGTCTAATGGCCCCCCATCCTCAGTTCAATTGAGATAACTCACGCTATGCTGAGTATGTTTGGATGGACGTTGTACTCCTTGGCAAAGACAAAAGGTGCTATTCCTTGCGTGAGTGCCGCCTGCCAGAGGAACAAAACAAGAAAAAGGAATGAAAAAGTTTATAGTAGGAAAAGAGAAGGACATCTACTTTTTTGGTTTGCTCAAGTTTTGAGGAATGTATGGTCAAAAATCATCATGCAAGGGACGAACCTAAAAGATGGAAATGTGCAGGAGGACGCCTCAGATGCCGACGATGAGTGACAACGCGGCCATCAGTGTCAGTCTGGCAAGGAGGTGCATGACTATGGCTGATGCTGCGACGAGTTACTGCAGATGATGATCCTTGGCTGCAAGGCCATGAAAAGACTTGGGAATAGCAGGAGGAAGAGACCATCATTAATGCGACGAAGATTGGGGGGGTTGGATTCTCTCTGAGAAAAGAATAGAATCAGATGAAACAGAAGATGCTTAAACAATTTGGCAGAAATGTGAATCACAAAAGACACTCCTCACTCACCCAGGCTGAACATGGCCATCTCAAATCATGCGTCTGATAGGATTGAAATGGAACAAGCAAAGATCACGAGCATCTCAATGCCCCACCTGAACGGGAAAAATGCAACTCAAAAGATGTCGATTTTCTCTAATATAAAATAACATGAACATAAGCACAACAAAGTCTATAAGATCAATATACCCTCAACCATTTGATGAAACCCATCTTTGTTTGGCTATTACTAACTTCAAGGATGCATGTTGACATGAATTGACTTCACTATCAAATTCATCTATTATAGAACAATGGTCTTGCGCTACCCCTATAGTTGAAAAACTATTTGTTGGTAACTCTGTTTATACTTCAGCTTTTCCCAAGATCACATGCATGTGTAACATAATTGGTCATCATTACTATAACAAGTCCATTCCTACTACCAAGTAATAAAAATAAAAAAACTTCTATTGATTGTTAGACTCAGGGATCAATGAAGTGGCTCTCTTCTTCAAAGGGTGGTTACCACCATAATCCAAAAAAGGAACTACTCATTCACCTAAAACTTAGATATAGATAGGGGAAACTACAATAGATCCACTCCCTAGGTCATATAGCATCTAGAATTTACCAAAAGCTCCAAGAACATCTTCTTCTAGCCCAATCCTAGCCAACAAAACAAAGATGGGAGGTAGAAGAATAAGAAATATCAACTAGTCAATGTGAAATACCACTAGTCGTCCTAGAAAATGGAAAGAGAAAGAAGAACCACTAAAAGAGAAGAAATTGTTGGTATGGTATGCCCAGAGAGCCAATATATGATGATTAACATGACATATAACATAAAGGATTTGATTAATAATCATAAAGGCAAGCTTCCAATTCATTATATTTCACTCAATTATGAGATAATGAGGAAACATTGTGAATGTCTAGAGAATGACAATACTCAGTGACGTATGTCTTCAAGTACGTGACTTGAAACATGAGATCATATGGATTCTAAGAGTATGCACATTCTTATTAGCTAGTTGGATGTTACTGTAGAAGGTAGATAGATAACAATAACATATAAGACTAGAGTATGGGTTGGGTGATGACAGTATCTCTTAGGATGCCACAACTCCAATGGAAGTTTGTGAACATTTATCCATATTGGAATATCTTCTAATCTGAATCTTGACAGTGTTACTCCTGGTTTCCACTTTAATAGGACTAGCGGCTTCCCTCTCACAAAGCATAGCCCTCCTTCATGAACATACTCAAGATCTTTACAGTTTGAGAATCATATTAGAAAGAAACCTTTTCAATGACTGAGGACTTCAATAGAATCTTGAAGTTTCCAGATCTGAGACAAATATCTTTCCAGCGTGGGCAAATATACCTTGAATCCACTAACATACCCAACAAGGCAGCTACTACATCTAGTCAAATTCAGATCTACCTCTTCTTGCGAATATACCAGAGCATCCTCCTTAACCTCAGTCTCTACTTTCTCTAATGCAGAAACATCATTCTCAGGCTTTTCAAACAACTTGCTCCAAAAACTTGAGGCTGACGAGAGGAGGACATCTCCAGCATGAACACTAGAAGAAGATGAAGATGCTTCGGAGGCAAACTCTGATGAACCAGCTTGGTCTTCAAGGTAGTCGCTAATGTGGTCGCCAGAGCGAGCTTTAGTCGAAATCCTAGACACTTTCCTAACTTATATTAATTGTGTGTTACACAAGCATTTCTTTCCATGTCTAAATATAATTCTCACTAAATTTTTATCCAAGTATCGATCTTCTCTCTATTTTTACAGTTTCTCTTTACAAGTCACCTAAAAACATTTGACATGGTATCTACATTTTCCTTTTTGTTTTTGATAATTTTTCCATAATATCCCTTCAAGTTTTACTATAGATTTCAAAGTTCCTTCAAAGTTTTTCTTATTCTTTTTTTTTAATCTTTCTTTATATCCTTAGTTTTCACATCCAAGTTTTCTTCTTGTTTCCATCAAGTTTTTCCTATTATTGATGATATCCCACCATAGATTTCTTCTTGTACTTCTTTTCGCTATGATTTGATGGAAAATATGTGATAGAAAATATGTAATAATCTTTTCTACTCATAGCTTTATGTTTTCTCCATGCTCTGTCACTTTTTCTAATCAATTGTGAAAATATTCTCTTTACCCATTTCTTTCAAGGTATACCTATTAAGTAGAGTTGATTTGATAGAATTTTCTATTTATTTAATTAGTTTGCAATTATCAAATTATTTTGACAAAAAGCTCAAATGGGTTACTAACTAGTAGTTGGTTTTTCTCATGCTGCATCTTAGATCTAGGGTTTTAGAAGCACATCTTTCAAAGATTGCATGTTAGTCAATCTTCATTGATGTCATCATGTTTGTTCTCTTACAAGTGAAGCATATTGTATTTATAAACAATAACACATTATTTATCTTGTTTTAAATCTTTTGATTTCTTTCACAAATCACGTGTCTGAATGACATAGAAATTATTTATCAAGACAAAACTTCACATAAAAACAAACATTGAATTTCCTTTCAATATTATTATTGTTTATGTTCTAATTGTTCATTTTAAAGGAAATATATGTAAAATATCTAAAAATGACGTCCCTACCCTTTATATCTAAGACCAAAATAAACAAATTCAACATTTAGAAGTAAAAGGCTATATGTTCATTTTATGATTACATGCTAGATATAAATCTATATATTAGTTTTATTTTACAATATATAAGTAGCCTTTTCATTCCCAATGCAATAGTGTTATTAAAGAAAATTTAAAATTAACATAAAAACTTGACTCGAAATAAGATGCACGACTAGTCCTTTTTATGATTAAATTAATGCTTAAGATAAGAAAGAGAGCACATCAACTCCAGACTTAATCAAACTTAACTATGCATGCATGGCGTGATTTTGCACCCACCCCCTAGAAAAACCTTATCAAGATCCATTAGAGGTCATTGGGGTGCTATCTAGTTGCTCACATTATAAATCTTGGTACGCTCTATATATATAAAATAATGATGGGTAGTTGGGGATGTAATAGCTCGGTGGAGAAGGTACATGCTCCCCAAAGTAGGGATCCTAGTTAAAATTTCTGGTTGTGCACCTTAGCGATCCTTCATCTTGCCACGCAGCCTCACTTCTGCGTGAGTTTAACATACCCCAGATGTACGGGTGACCGACGGGAGGCCATGGGCTTACACCGCTAGGGGGTCTCACTTAATCGCGGTCCGTTCTCAGAAGTGGATCTCACGTATTAAAAAAAATTGATGGATAGTGAGCAAATTACTATCCAACTAGCAACCTATGTAAAGACTTGAGAAAAATATGGCAATATTTCACGTCAGTTTCAAATTCTTAACAATTTAGCATGGTTTAATATTTTTCTATCTATTGGATTCATGTAAACACAGTACTTGTAAGTTCTGAACATTTACAATTATATTATCATTCTCTTAACATATATTGTTATTAAAAGTGTGTTTACCTAATCGTAGTCCAAGGGAAAAACTTTGACTGTGATATGGGAGGATGTCAAGAGGCACTAGATTGATTAGATTTTAATTTTCTCCAAAAGTCTACTTATAAATTATTGTACATATATAATTATTTCACTAAATCAATACATACATATATAGAGAGAGAGGGAGAGATAGAGAGAGAGAGAGTCAGGCTAGAATACACTCGAGTGTACAGATCACGTCGTACACCCCAATGGTGTTTGCCTATCTAGACCATGTTTTTCCAAAATCTAATCCATTGATCTTCATGGTTACAATAATAATAGGCCACATATAAAAGTTGAGCTCATTTAGATGAGTATAAGTCACTCATCTAAGGATAACAAAATCGACATACAAAACTAATTTAAAATACATGATTTTTGCCTCCTTTAGATGCACGACCTATAAGTGTCTATATAGTAGCTTCTTAAGATAATTAAGAAGATCAATGGTTCATATTTTTCAAAAAGTTACTCTATATTTAAAAATGACTGAGGTGTACGGTGCCTCTGGTACACTCGAGTGTACACTAGCCTGACTATATATATATATATATATATATAAGTCAATACACAAAACTAACCACATATGCATTCAAGATATGGATATTGATGGACACCGCGGGATATTGATATCCTCTTTAATAAACAAGACTGTCGATGTTTTTTCTCCCGATGAACTAGTCGGGTCAAGTTTCCCGCAAGAACGTCCCAATTTCTCTCTGTGAGTGTCACACCAACTACGGGACCGCGAGCGACCCCGCCATGTGATTCTCCACCCGCACAACTTCACAACCCTAACACTGCTTTCCTTTGGGTTGTTTGTGTGTATCCTCATTCCACCTCAGGCCACCACTACCGCCCACGGTGACACTCATTCCCAAAACTAAAATAGGTAATCTTGTTCTACTGTGTGGAGTGCAAAGATCTTGCAAGGAAGATCGATGCTGCCTCCGACTACATACAGCTTCAGTCCATCAACTGGAGGTCAGTTCATCTCTCCCCCACTTGTAGCGACTACCTCTCCATTTCCCTTGTTTCTTTTTTACTAATGAAGTGTGGATAAAGCTCCTTTTTTTTTAATTCACCGCCTTTCATTCATTTAAAATCAAGGTGCAAAAAATACATCATCTTCAGCTGTTGTTTTCCATCTAACATGCAAGGATGTCCGATGGCTAAAATGACCAACTAAATGTAATGCATCTTGAGCAACCAGATGAGCCAAGGAGTTATATGCTCTTTTTACATGGACAAAACATACGGAAATAAAAGAAGAAGCAAGGTAGAAAATGTCTTCAGCTATCAACCCCAGGTAGTCCGGTCTTTTTCTCGAGTCCTTCAAGGCATTAATCACGTTCAAAGAGTCCGAGCATAACACCACTTTGCTTCCTTGGTCTATCTTTGACAGTGCGAACTGCAGTCCTTCCCTTGTGGCCACAGCTTCAGTGATATCCAAGTTCCAATCCACTTGTATCCTCTTCTGGACAGCACCCAAGAAACGTCCCAGTCCATCCCGAATCACCACCCCCAGCCCACAGCCTTTGCTTCCCCTCACGTCCACGTCAACATGCACCCACCTCCAACTACCGTCCACACCCAGCTCGGTGAGTTCGCTCACCTTGGACACGGACAGGCCCATGTTGACTGCCCGACGTGTTCCCCGTTGCTGTTGTTTGCTGCCTCCCTTCCTCCATTAGCCTTCCTATACTATGAAATCATGGCTCTACGATTGAGAAGGATGGGTCGGGGAAAGGGTTCTTCATCATTGAAGATCTTATTGTTGCGACATGTCCAAATAGTCCACCAAACAACCATAAGTTCATCAAGTTCTTCTGTCGTGCATCTTTCCCAAAGGGCCAGTAAGTCATCATGCAGATGGTTTCCAGCAGCCAGACATATTGAACTATCCAACCAACTCACCTGTCTCACCATTTCCTCCCCCGAGCACTGCCCAAGCATATGAGAGATAGTTTCTTCATTAGTTGCACATATTGGGCTTATTCCATCAGCCGTGACATGTCTTTCCCGCAGCCTCCCTTTGGTTGCTAAAATACTCGTTGCTAGACGCCATAGAAAGTGAGAAAGCTTTGGGGGCCATTTCCTATCCCAGATAAATTTCCACAGTTCATGGGGGACTTATCCTTCACGGATCCTCACGCAATCCCAGCCAATAAGTCGAACGAACAGTAAAAGTACCATCCTTGCCCGGCCACCAGAACACATTAACCACTATCTCCTTGCTAGACATTGGGATAGACAAAATTAGTGATACAATGTCTCTGGGAAAAATCTCAAGAAGCTTGTCCACGTTCCATTCCTGACTATTATCCCGCATTAGGTCGCTCACCATGCTAGTATATGGGCCCGCACCTTCTCTAGCTGTATCCATATCCGCCCAGTCACCTTGAAACCATCTGTCAGACCAGATTTTTATATTTTTCCTGTTACCAACACGCCACACGATGCCCTCCCTAAATAGAGCTTTCGCCCCCCATAGACTGCGCCAATTGTAGCTCGGAATTAGACCAAGACGTGCCTCTAAAATAGTGTTGTTCGGATAGTACTTTGCTTTCAAGAACCTTGCCTCCAAAGTCTCCAGTTTAGTATGTAGCCTCCATAATTGTCTAGCAAGGAGCGCCTGGTTGAAGACTGACATATCTCTAAAGCCCATACCTCCCTCTCTTTTAGACTTACACAGGCATGCCCAACAAATCCAAGAAATTTTCCTCTCTCCTCACCAAAAATGTGCCACCATAGAGTCATGATCATCTATGAGTCCCTCCGGTAACTAGAATATGCTCATGAAGTATGTAGGAATCGCCTGGACCACTGTCTCGATGATGACTTCTTTGCCTGGCTTGGATAAAAGTTGCTCCTTCCAACCCTGAAGTTTGATGCTCACCCTTTCTCTTATATAATCGAACACCTTCTTCTTAGACCTTCCCATAGCCGTAGGGAGTCCCAAATAGGATGTCTGCCTATCCACCTCCTTCACTCCCAGGATATCTCGCAGCTCGTCTCTTTTGCATCTCGGTATCTTTTTGCTAAAAGTGATCTCAGACTTGGAAATTTTGATTTTTTGACCCAATGCCTGACCGTATTGGCTGAGAATTTCAGCTATTTTCAGGCATTTGTTCCTTGTCCCTCTAGTAAACAAAATATTATCATCTGCAAAAAATAGGTGTGAGATATGGGGCCCCCCCGACAAATGCTCATACCATGGATGGTATTTGCATTGACCGCAAGGTTTAGGAGAGTAGAAAAAGCATCAGCACAAAGAATGAAAAGATAAGGGGATAGTGGGTCACCCTGTCGTAGTCCTCGTGAAGGCTGGAAGGTGTTTGATCTTTCCCCATTGGCTATAAAAGTGTGAGAAACTGAGGATACACAATCTAACACCCTATTCCTCCATCTGCCGCTAAAGCCAAATTTTTCCAAAACTTTTCCTAGAAAGGACCACTCAACTTTTTCATATGCTTTCATCATATCAAGCTTCAGCGCAACATGCCCCTTTTGACCTCCTTTGCCTCCCTTCATGGTGTGAAAACACTCATATGCTCTTTTTTCTCTATACAACTAGCAACGCACATGTGCATATGCATGTGCCCCATTGAACATGCTTATTATAAATATTTAAAAAATAAAACTTCCCAAAAGGATAATGGTAATCGTGCCCCATTGAACATGTTTATCTTACATTAATCATTTGAAAAAAAACTTTTCAAAATGATAATGATAATCCTCGTAACTGCCCAAAAGGATAATGATAATCATTTTGTTCTTTTATCATGAAAGATAAAATATAAAATTACATAAATATAAAAACGTTGAAAAAATTGTGAGAACAGAGAGAATTAAGGAGAGCAAAGCATGAAATCTCTCTTTTTACAGTAGTATAGATATGTTTTTCTATCATCATTCACTGACAAGCGTCTACTTTTGACCAAAACTCATTTTCACTACATATATGCTCTTATATCTTTTTTGCTTTCTCGAAGACCATGACTATATCTCTTCTTCGTGGGCATATATCAATTTCATATTTGTTTCTTATGTTGTTATATGGGAAAAAATAACCCTTTCCGCTTGATTGTTGTGAAGCAATGTCTTCAGCATCGTCGTAGTTGAGGTTTTGATGGAAGTTTGTCACTGTCGTCGGCGAAGGCCCCATCTTCTACATCAATGCTTGCATTTTTTTATGTCTTGTAACCGGGTTTGGTTCAACCTTTTTGACTGGAGATGTTAGAAAGTATGGCTCTTGTTAAGAGACACCTAGTTATAAGTTTGTATAAAAATTGGTTTCGGGATACTTGGATATTGTGTAAATAGCACCAGTAAAGTTTGCAAAACTTGAACCAATATTAGCATTAGTTAGATCAAAAATTGTTGGTAGAATTTAAGGTACAAGAACACACCCCTTTTCTAATTCTAATCAGAGTATTTAGATTAGAGTATACTTGATTTCTATAAAGGTACAAGAACGCACCCATTTTCTTATGCTAATCGAAGTATTCAGATCAGAGTATACTTGATTGTTGTTGGTATCTTCCAACAAAGATGAGGTATTGGTTGAGGGGCCATAGAGGGAGTTGGTGTCTGGCAATGTATCTAGTAAACATTGAGAAGAACATCAGTAGATGTAACAACAAAACTTATGTAATCCATCTCAACAGTAACAAGAAGTGGGGTATCAACAATTAGATCCATAGACAGAGTTGATCCCATAGTAGAAAAATAAGTTTTATCCTCAAAGAGAACAAAATCCACACTAACATTCAATTTCTTAGATGCCAGATCATAACATTTGTACCCCTTATGAGTTCGTGAGTACCCCAAGTTTAACATCCCTGACTAGGGTTACACCTTAACCCTAGGAGTTTTGCTTAAGTAAGTCATTTATATTCTTTTTTTTATCTTTTGAAAATTAATTAAGACTAAAGGAGAGCTTATGTTTTAATTTTGGTCCTATTTGAATAATGTTGAAGCAATATTTGCTTATTTTGGACTAAAGTGCAATTTGCCCAATATAATGGGTTAACTTGCAAAATTTTACATGATAAATATTCCTCAAGTACTTTAGCATCATAAGAATGAGAAGGATGCTAAGGGATTATTTGTGGAAGCCTAAATTCCAAAAAGGGGCTTGTTTGAATAATACTTGTGCATTGAATACGGGTTTTGGTGTAATTTGTAATTTACCCAAAACCTAGGGTTGAATATGTAAACTACCACCTCAAGAGTGTCCCTACTATCTCTTGGTATCATTTAGAGAAAAGAAAAAGAAAGGGGCATCTTGTTTGAACCATATTTGAGAAATGATATTCTTGATAATAAAATAATCAAGAAATAAGCATAATTGAAACCCTAAATTATTTTGTAGAAAAAATATATAACTTAAATAAAGTGCCCATCAACTAAAAAGCTATGGGTGAAATTTCATAATGAAATGGCAGCCAAAATACCTTGAGAGGTGTCGATATTCCTAAGTAGGTGAAAATATCTACCTACATTTTTAATTGAAAAGTAATGTCCACTAAAATAAAGGTGCTAATGGATAATAGTATTATATTTATTAAGGAGCTTAATGGCCAATTATAATTCAAGGATAATTCAAAGGAATTTGAAGATAAGAAGGATAGCTTCGGAGACAAGGAAGTGGAGGGGGCATGTAGCAAGGAAAGTCGATGACTTCCCTCCTACTTTCTCTCTCATAAGAATTCAATTATATACACTCAATTATCCACTAGTTGAATGGCTATTTTCACAATAAACATTCACTCCCCACTTAGGCCGACGACTAAGGAAGAAAAGGATAAGGAGAAGATCATTTCCCAAGCTTAAGGTAAGATCCATGGTCATCTTCAAATTTGGGTTGAAGGCTAAAATCGAGTTATAACTCTTCTTTTCTTCTCTCTTCCATCCAATGCTCAACTTTGGCAATCTTTTACATCAAAAGGGTTGAGAACATGCCTTAGATAATTGGAGGAGCTATCTTCACCATTAAAGACAAAAAGATTGCAGCTTTGAAGTTGCTTTGAAGGCGGGTTATATAACTTAAACCCATTGATATTATTATTTGATTTCAATCTTGCAATATATGTTGATCCTTCCTTCTTCTCAAATTTTTCTTGATTAAATGAATCCATTAGTTGTATGGATAGTAGAAATGGAGATCTGAAGCTTGATGATGCTGACATCATCTTAGCACACACCTCTAGATCAACAATATCAAACAGTTTCAAATTTTGTATGGCCAAATGGTTTCAACCTTGGATGGTCAAACGGCTTCAACCCGTTTAGTGACCAAATGGTTTCAAACCATTTAGTGTTCAAATTGTTTCAAAATTGGATAGTTTAAACGGTTTCAAACCGTTTAGTGATCAAACAGTTTCAACCTAATCTAGATCAAACAGTTTCAAACCGTTTAGTGATCAAACGGTTTCAATCTAATCTAGGTCAAACGGTTTCAAACCGTTTAGTGATTAAACAGTTTCAACCTAATCTAGGTCAAATGGTTTCAAACCATTTAGTGATCAAACGGTTTCAACCTAATCTAGGAAAAACAGTTTCAAACCATTTAGAGTGCAAAAGGTTTCAAACCCTAGCAAGATCAGAAGGATCTGAAGACCATTTGAAGGTCAAAAGGATCTCAAGACCGTTTGAAGGTCAAAAGGATCTCAAGACCATTTAAAGGTCAAAAGGATCTCAAGACCGTTTGAAGGTAAAAAGGATCTCAAGACTGTTTGAAGGTCAAAAGGATCTCAAGACCGTTTGAACGTCAAAAGGATCTCAAGAACGTTTGAATATCAAAAGGATCTCAAGACCGTTTGAATGTCAAAACGATCTCAAGACCGTTTGAAGGTCAAAAGGATCTCAAGACTGTTTGAAGGTCAAAAGGATCTCAAGACCGTTTGAAGGTCAAAGGGGTCTCATGAGCGTTTGAAGGTTAAAAGGGGTTTTCAAGATCGCTTGAAGATTAAATAATCTCAAACCATTTAGAGACCAAATAGTCTCAAAACCATGTAAGGTCAAACAACCCTATGAGTGTTTGTAAAGTATCTCAAGGTCGATTACAATGGAAGTACCTCTAAAGTACTTAGGTGAATAGTACATTTAGAGTGATTGTCATTTGATTCTTATGAAAGTAAAAACTCAATACACTATGATAAGCATAGGTGCATGTACTTTAGTGAAAGGATGAGTCAACTTAATAAAGGATGGAGTAATCAACATCCTACAGAGGATGAGAGAGAAACTCATATTTGTGCAATAAACATGTAATGTGCATACATTGATACTTTTAATAAGTGTAGAGTATGAATTAGGGTTTGATCTTTTTTAATGTGATCATGAAACCCTAATTGATAAAGAATGGGAAACCCTAACCCTAATTTTGGGTAATAGTATGAGAAACCCTAATTGATAAAGAATGGGAAACCCTAACCCTAATTTCGGGTAATAGTATGAGAAACCCTAATTGATAAAGAATGGGAAACCCTAACCCTAATGAGGGAATAGTGGTGTTACCCTTGTATTGCATGGTGTTGATATGTAATTGAGATGGTTGTCATAAAGTATACTAACTATGCAGGTATTATGAGATGATGAGCATTGCCAGGTATGAACTATGATGTTTATTTGATAAAAATGCTTAATGGACCTTGTGAGCCATTATATTATTTGTTTCCAAGTCTGAGGTGACAAGATGTTAATGTTCCTTGTGAACTATGTGAGATGTTTGTGTAACAAGTATCAAGTATACCTTGGTATGATGACCTGGAGGTAATAGTTACCTGATAAATGGTAACAATGTTCAGTGATGAACTAATGGTTTGAATACCCAGATCCAGTAAACATGATGATGATATTGTTGAGGGATGAGAATTCCCAGTAATAAGATAAGGGATTGAGATCCCAATGTTTTATAATGTTTTGAAAAGTACTTGATAGATGTAGTACACTTTGCTTTGTAGAATTTGTCATAATAATTCATGTTTGAAAACTTGGTTGATGATAAAAGAATATGGTAATGCACTTGATTAATCAAGTGAAACCTTATCATGTCGAGCTCTGGCCATAGATCCATCATCGTCAGTAGCTGGTGATGGTGAAACAGGATTTCCCACGGGATCTCTTGGAGGGCATATTTTTGAATATGTGGGGGTTATGGGCGCAAATATCCTTGCGCCCTGATGTGGGGTTGATGTGAGATAAACATGAGATCTCTCAATCCTTCATTATATGTGTCGGGATGGATGTATCATGAATCTCTTGATGATGTTTAATGCCTGATCAATGTGAGATAAACATGAAATCTCTCGATTGCAAAGAGAGTGCAGCTGCCGTTGTAGCTCTATAGCGAAGTTGCCAGTATACCCTGGAAAGCTATTTAGCAGAGACATGAGATGTCCTGCATCTGGTCTCGCACTAACCGAGATGAACGAGGTCATGGAGTCTGGCTCTTCCATTGACCTCAGTATGGAACCGATGCTTTACGCCGCCATGGTCAGTTGGAGTATGAGCGGTATACCTCATCTCCTTAGGGCATAAGTGTGATTGTAAAATGTAATCAATTGTGTAGCATAATTGCTTAAGGATGAAATACGGAAATCATTGGTTGATGTTACATTTCTTAATGTATCCTAAAATGGATAAATGTTATACATGTTCTTCATATTCCTTATTAAATAGATGATTTATTGTTGTATCATATATAGTTGTAATGCTTTAAAAGATGATGTTGCTCTATTCTGCTTAAACAGTGATTTATCCTGCTTATTAATAATAAAGAATCCTATGCTCAATTTATTATTGTTTATCTATAATGATAATATTATTGGCGGAGAGTTATATCTCTCGTTGGGACATGGGTCTCACCCCGTTGGTCACCAACATTTTTAGGTGGACGCAGACGAGTAGGTAGGGACCATATAGTAGGGGAAGGACAGGAACATCAACGACAGCAGTAACATCTCAGGTGGAGATACTGATTGTCGTGTCTTGTAGATATGAGTCCTATGTGTCATCTATGTACTCTCAGGTCCTTGGAGTCATTACTCAGTGTTTTCATGATCAATCTGAGATTTTGGCTTGAATGCCTTGAGGTTTATTGTTGCTTATGTATAGTTTTTACAAATCAATTGTTGTAAATATGTTCCTCAAAGAAGAGATGGTACATGGTATGTACAATGTGAACTATAATGTATACAGTACTTTGGTTCTCTTTATAAGAGTTTTCCTGGAATTGGATATCTTTGGAAAAAGGTTTTAATTTTTAGTGATTTTTGTTATTCTGTTGATTATGGTTAATTCCACAATTAATTACACAGTGACGGTATGATTTGTTGTCGAATCGTCACAAAGTTTTGGTATCAGAGCCTAAGGTTTGTTGAATCTACAGAGACATAGGATTAAGGTCGTTGAGTCTGTTCTAGTGTCTTCTAGTTTATCTGATAGTGACTTCTGCTCTCAAGAGAAGAAGTAAAGTTTGAAGATGGCTGGATCACACGAAGAACATGCTGCTGAAAGTAGTGTTGCTACACCAGGAGGAGGTGTAAGGGGTCAGGCTAGAGAGGAACTAGTACCTGAGAATCTCCAGCTTGACCAAGCTTTGATAGAAAACCTAGCTTTCCATGCTCTGTTTGGATAGTTCATGGCGATAATGACACATATGGAGAATAGGATGCCACCACTTGTACCTAGGGCACCAGTCCCCGATGAGAGACATGGAGTTGGAAAGACTTTTGAATGGCTTCGACGGGTAGGAGCCACTGACTATACTAGTGCAGCTGACCTAGCAGACGTAGACTTGTGGCTGACTGAGTCGGAGAAGGCCTTCAGAATTCTTAATATCTCAAAAGCTCAGAAGGTTAGACATGCGTTGTACCTATTGAAAGGGAGTGTTGGTCATTGGTGAGCTATAAAAGAGGGCAAAAGGCCAGGTGCTGAGATCGAATGAAGAGAGTTCCGACAAGAGTCTGTTAATAGATATTTTCCCAAGACTTACATGGATGAGAAAATCTCTCAATTTGAGCGGATAAGGCAAGGACCAATGAACATTAGTGAGTATGAAGCCAAGTTTATGGAACTTTTACGATTTTGTCTGCACATGCCTACTACAGATGAGGAGTGGATTCGGCATTTTGAGAAGGGTTTGAACACTGATTTGACCACGCCCACATCTGCTCTAGAGAATAGAGAGCGGTTTGCCACCTTTGTGGAGTCAGTTAGGCGGATCGAAAGGTCTGTGACTGAGAAACATCAAGCCAACAGTAAGAAAGTGTATACACAGTTCTAAGGATAGAGGTCCAAAAGTTTTAAGAAACCAAGGTTTTCTGCACCAACAATACCACCGAGGTTCAATACTTATATGCAGTGGACATCCAGCAAGGGTAGAGGCCATAGTTTACCACCAGAGGGGGCCCACAGCTCAGCATCAATGTCAGTAACAGTTACATCTAGTTTACAAGGGGAGAACAGAAGTTTTTATAAATGTGGGAAGATGGGACATCTGATGAAAGATTGTCTATCTAGAGACATGAGTGTAACCCAACCACCGAGGCAGAGTCAAAAAGGCTCTCATAAGAGACAGTTTAGCAGTGGCACACAAGGACATGGACAGGCATCCCAAGATGGTTCATCTGCATCCAACAACCAGGTGAGTGGTCAACAACCAACAACGGCAAGATTCTATGTTATGAATCAGCCGAAAGCAGTGGTCAACCCACGAGTCATGACAGGTCAGATGGAATTATTTCATTCTGATATGTATTCATCCTGCTTTGTATCTATTTTGATTGATCCGGGCGTTACACATTCCTTTATCACTCGAGAAGTGATTTATGACTACAATATGACTGTCAGTCATAGAGTAGATAACTTGTTCTTAGAAACTTCATTAGTTGGATCTGTAGTGTTGTGGGAGGTATGCTCTCCCTGTGTTCTTTCTTTTTTAGAACATAGCATTCAGGTGGATCTTATGCCACTTGAGATGCATGGGTTCGACATAATCCTTAGGATGGACACCCTAGAAAAGTATAAGGTTGTCTTGGATTGTGTTTCCAAGCAAGCTATGTTCTCAGACAATAGTGATACATGGGTCTTTCAGGGGGACAGAAAGATTCTTCCAACCTGTCTAGTGTCAACAATGATAGCTGAGAAATTGTTGCGACAAGGATGTGAAGCATTCTTGGCACATGTGGTAGATACCAGAGTAGAGATTCCTAGTCTTTCTGAAGTTTTGATTGTTAGGGAGTTTGAGGATGTGTTTCCTGAGGAACTTTCAGGTGTTCCTCCACCCCGAGAGATTGATTTTGAGATTAATCTAATCCCAGGTACGCAACCTATAGCTCAAACACCATATAGAATGGCACCTGCTGAGATGGCAGAACTCAAGAAACAGTTATAGGAGTTGCTTGAAAAGGGTTTTATTCGACCGAGTACTTCACCTTGGGGTGCTTTGGTTCTTTTTGTGAAAAAGAAAGATGGGTGTATGAGATTATGCATAGACTATAGACATCTCAACAAGGTGACCATAAAGAACAAATATCCTCTTCCAAGGATAGATGACTTGTTTGACCAGTTGCATGGTGCAACTACATTCTTTAAAATAGATCTGAGGTCAGCATACCATCAGTTACGCATCAATGAGAATGACATACCTAAATAAGCCTCCAGAACAAGGTATGGTCACTATGAGTTCATAGTTATGTCGTTTGGACTAACTAATGCACCAGCTGCATTCATGGAATTCATGAACAGAATCTTCCGGCCATCCCTTGATAAATTCATAGTAGTCTTTATATATGACATCCTAATTTACAGTAGAGATGCTCAACAGCATGAGCAACACCTTTTTTAGGCCCTGGTTTTACTAAGAGAGCACAAGCTATACACCAAGTTTAGCAAGTGTGAATTCTGATTATCAGAAGTGTCTTTCCTAGGACACGTAATATCTGCCTCAGGTATCCGTGTTGATCCTAAAAAGGTAGAATCTGTCTTGGAGTGGGAACAGCCAAAGACACCAATAGAGATATGTAGTTTTCTAGGATTGGCAGGCTACTATAGGAGGTTCATTATGAACTTTAGTTCTATAGCATTACGCCTAACTAGGTTAACCAGGAAGGAAGTTCCTTTTGTCTGGAATGACAAGTGTCAACATTCTTTCTAGTTGTTGAAAGAAAGGTTAACAAGTGTGCATGTGTTAGTGTTACCAGAGCAGGGAAAGGGGTATATTATTTTCTGTGATGCTTCTAAGAACGGTCTAGGATGTGTGTTAATGCAGGATAAACAAGTGATTTCTTTTGCTTCTCGACAGCTTAAGAAACACGAGGAAAATTATCCGACACATGATCTAGAATTAGCTGCAATGGCTCATGCGTTGAAGATCTAGAGACATTATCTATATGGAGAGACATTCCAGATTTTTACAGACCATAAGAACCTAAATTACATCTTTTCACAACATGAGTTGTATATGAGACAGTGCCACTGGATGGAGTCAATCAAGGACTACGATTGTACAATTGATTATCATCCAGGAAAGGCTAATGTAGTGGATGATGCACTAAGTACAAAATCATCATCGACAACCATAGACAAAGCACAATTGAACTCTTTAGTATGCTTTAAATGAGACATGCTTGTCTCTTTGAGGAAAAACAATGTACAACTTAAAGTATCCTTGTTAGGGAATGTTAGCTGAAATGCAAGTGAAACCTACTCTAAAACAACACATCAAAGAGGCACAACAGGCTGATACTATGATTCAGCAGATCAGGACAGAGTATGGTAGTGAGAAACGGGATGGTTTTCATGAGTCAAATGATGAGGTAGTCTGTTACCATGGTAGGATGGTAGTACCTAATGCCAATGACTTAAGGAAGTTAGTCATGGAGGAAGCTCATTCATGCATGTATGCAATGCATCTAGGGAGCACCAAAATGTATCATAACTTGAAAGATATGTATTACTGGCTTGGATTGAAGAAAGATGTAGCTGAGTTTGTTATGTGGTGTCCAGTGTGTCAGCAGGTTAAAGCTGAACATCAAAAGCCTGCAGGAACAATGTAACCTTTGCCTATACCACAATGGAAATGGGATCATGTGACCATGGACTTTGTGATTGGTTTACCCAGAACAGCCAAAAGTCATGATTCCATTTGGGTGATAGTTGGTAGTTTGACTAAGTCAGCACATTTTCTTCCTGTCAAAATAACCTATACTGCTGAGAAACTTGCACAAATCAATATAGATGAGATAGTGCGATTACACGGGGTTCCAGCTACAATTGTTTTTGATAGAGGTCCCCAGTTTATGAATCATTTTTGGGAACGACTACATAAATCTTTGGGTACGCAGTTAAGCTTCAGTACTTCCTTTCACCCCCAGACGGATGGACAATCTGAGAGGACTATACAAACCTTGGAGGATTTTCTTAGGGCATGTGTCCTTCAGTTTGTAGGAAGTTGGGATCTACACATGAGTTTAATAGAATTCACTTACAACAATAGTTATCATCACAGTATTGATATGGCACCATATGAAGCATTATCTGGTAGACGTTGTAGATCTCCTTTGTGCTGGTGTGAAATAGGAGAATACCAACTTCTGGGTCCTGAATTAGTAAAACAAACAACTGAGAAGATTAAAGTAATACAACAATAGTTAAAGGCTGCAAAGGATAGACAGAAGTCATACACTGATAAACGATGAAGACCCTTAGAATTCCAAGTTGGAGACAGAGTATATCTCAAAATCTCACCTTGGAAAGGTGTTCTTAGATTTGGGAAAAAGGGTAAGTTAGCTCCTAGATTAATGGGGCCTTATCCAATCACTGAACGGATTGGAAAGATAGCATATAAGTTGGAGTTGCCACCTGAACTACATAGATTGCATCCAGTATTCCATATATCCATGCTAAGAAATTGTCACCCTGATACGGAGTTAGTATTGCAACCTGTGGAGGTAGAGTTAAATAAAGATATGTCCTATGAAGAAGGACCAATGATCATTCTTGACAGGAGAATCAAAAAGTTGAAAAAGAAAGACATAATTCTTGTGAAAGTTCTATGGCATCATCGTGGCATTGAAGAGGCTATGTCGGAACTAGAGGAAGAGATGAGGAGGAAGTACCCTTCTCTTTTCTCTTAATGATTTCAGGGACAAAATCCTTGTTAGGGGTGGATAATTATAACATCCCTGACATGGGTTACACCTTAACCCTAGGAGTTTTGCTGAAGTAAGTCATTTATATTCTTGTTTTTATCTTTTGAAAAGTAATTAAGACTAAAGGAGAGCTTATGTTTCAATTTTGGTCCTATTTGAATAATGTTGAAGCAATATTTGCTTATTTTGGACTAAAGTGCAATTTACCCAATATAAGAGGTTACCTTGCAAAATTTTACATGATAAATGTTCCTCAAGTACTTTAGCATCATAATAATGAAAAGGATGCTAAGGGATGGTTTGTGGAAGCCTAAATTTCAAAAAGGGGCTTGTTTGAATAATACTTGTGCATTGAATACTAGTTTTGGTGTAATTTGTAATTTACCAAAAACCTAGGGTTGAATATGTAAAATACCACCTCATGAGTGTCCCTACTATATCTTGGTATCATTTAGAGAAAATAAAAAGAAAGGGGCATCTTGTTTGAACCATATTTGAGAAATGATATTCTTGATAATAAAATAATCAAGAAATAAACATAATTGAACCCCTAAATTATTTTGTAGCAAAAATATATAAATTAAATGAAGTGCCCATCAACTAAAAAGATATGGGTGAAATTCCATAATGAAATGGAAGACAAAATACCTTGAGAGGTTCTGATATTCCTAAGTAGGTGAAAATATCTACCTACATTTTTAATTGAAAAGTAATGTCCACTAAAATAAAGGTGCTAATGGATAATAGTATTATATTTATTAAGGAGCTTAATGGTCGATTATAATTCAAGGATAATTCAAAGGAATTTGAAGATAAGAAGGATAGCTTTGGAGACAGGGAAGTGGAGGCAGCATGTGGCAAGGAAAGTTGATGACTTCCCTCCTACTTCCTCTCTCATAAAAATTCAATTATATACACTCAATTATCCACTACTTGAAAGGCTATTTTCGCAATACAAATTCACTCCCCACTTAGACCGATGATCAAGGAAGAAAAGGAGAAGGAGGATATCATTTCCCAAGCTAAAGGTAAGATCCATGGTCATCTTCAACCTTGGGTTGAAGGCTAAAATCGAGTTATAACTCTTCTTTTGTTCTCTCTTCCATCCAATGCTCAACTTTGGCAATCTTTTACATCAAAAGGGTTGAAAGTGTGCCTTGGATAATTGGAGGAGCTATATTCACAATTAAAGACGAAAATCTTGGAGCTCTGAAGTTGCTTTGAAGGCGGGTTATATAACTTGAACCCATTGATATTATTATTTGATTTCAATCTTGCAATATATGTTGATCTTTGCTTCTTCTCAAATTTTTCTTGAGTAAATGAATCCATCAGTTGTATGGATAGTAGAAACAGAGATATGAAGCTTTATGATGATGACATCATCTTAGCACACACCTCTAGATCAAAAATATCAAATGGTTTCAAAATTTGAATGGCCAAATGGTTTCAACCTTGGATGGCCAAACGGTTTCAAACCGTTTAGTGACCAAACAGTTTCAAACCATTTAGAGTTCAAACGGTTTCAACATTGGATAGTTCAAACGGTTTCAAACCGTTTAGTGATCAAAAGGTTTCAACTAAATCTAGGTCAAATGGTTTCAAACCATTTAGTGATCAAACAGTTTCAACCTAATCTAGGTCAAATGGTTTTAAACCATTTAGTGATCAAACGGTTTCAACCTAATCTTGGTCAAACAATTTCAAATCGTTTAGTGATCAAATGGTTTAAAATTAATCTAGGCCAAATGGTTTCAAACCGTTTAGAGTGCAAATGGTTTCAAACCCTAGCAAGATCAAAAGGATCTCAATACCGTTTGAAGATCAAAAGGATCTCAAGACCGTTTGAAGGTCAAAAGGATCTCAAGACCGTTTGAAAGTCAAAAGGATCTCAAGACTATTTGAAGGACAAAAGGATCTCAAGACCATTTGAAGGTCAAAAGGATCTCAAGACCATTTCAAGGTCAAAAGGATCTCCAGACCGTTTGAAGGTCAGAAGGATCTCAAGACCGTTTGAAGGTCAAAGGGGTCTCAAGACCGTTTGAAGGTTTAAAGGGGTTTTCAAGATCGCTTGAAGATTAAATAATCACAAACCGTTTAGAGACCAAATAGTCTCAAAATCATGTAAGGTCAAAAACCCTATGAGTGTTTGTAAAGTACCAGAAGGTCGATTACAATGGAAGTACCTATAAAGTACTTAGGTTAATAGTTATTTAGAGTGATTGTCATTTGATGCTTACGAAAGTAATAAACTCAATACACTATGATAAGAATAGGTGCATGTACTTTAGTGAAAGAATGAGTCAACTTAATAAAGTATGGAGTAATCAACATCCTAGGGAGGATGAGAGAGAAACTCATATTTGTGTAATAAACATGTAATGTGCATACGTTGATACTTTTAATAAGTGTAGAGTGTGAATTAGGGTTTGATCTTTGATAATGTGATCATGAAACCCTAATTGATAAAGAATGGGAAACCCTAACCCTAATGAGGGAATAGTGGTGTTACCCTTGTATTGCATGTTGTTGATATGTAATTGAGATGGTTGTTATCAAGTATACTAAGTATGTAGGTATTATGAGATGATGAGCATTGACAGGTATGAACTATGATGTTTATTTGATAAAAATCCTTAATGGACCTCATGAGTCATTATATTATTTTTTTCCTAGTGAGAGGTGACAAGATGTTAATGTTCCTTGTGAACTATGTGAGATGTTTATGTAACAAGTATCAAGTATACCTTGGTTAGATGACCTGGAGGTAATAGTTGCCTGATAAATGGTAACAATGTTTAGTGATGAACTAAGGGTTTGAATACCTAGATCCAGTAAACATGATGTTCATATTGTTGAGGGATGATAATTCCCGGTAATGAGATAAGGGATTGAGATCCCAACGTTTTATAAAGTTTTGAAAAGTACTTGATAGATGTAGTACACTTTTCTTTGCAGCATTTTTCATAATAATTCATGTTTGAAAACGTGGCTGATGCTAAAATAATATGGTAATGCACTTAATTAATCAAGTGAAACCTTATCATGTAGAGCCCTAGCCATAGATCCATCATCATAAGTAGCTGGTGATGCTGAAATAGGATTTCCCACAGGATCTCATGGAGGGCATATTTTTTAATATGTGGGGGTTATGGGTGCGAATATCCTTACGCCCGAATGTGGGGTTGATGTGAGATAAACATGAGATCTCTCAATCCTTCATTATTTGCGTCGGGATGGATGTATCATGAATCTCCTGATGATTTTTAATGTCAGATCGATGTGAGATAAACATGAAATCTCTCGATTGCGAAGAGAGTGCAGTCGCCGTTGTAGCTCTATAGCGAAGTTGCCAGTATACCTTGGAAAGCTATTTAGCATAGACATGAGATGTCCTAAATGTGGTCTCGCACTGACCGAGATGGATGAGGTCATGGAGTCCGGCTCTTCCATTGACCTAGGTATGGAATTGATGCTTTACACCACCATGGTCGGTTGGAGTATGAGCAGTATACCTCATCTCCTCAGGGCATAAGTGTGATTGTAAAATGTAATCTGACGTGTAGCGTAATTTCTTAAGGATGAAATATAGAAATCATTGGTTGATGTTGCATTTCTTAATGTATCCTAAAATGGATAAATGTTATACATGTTCTTCATATTCCTTATTAAATAGATGATTTACTACTTTATCATATATAGTTGTAATTCTTTAAAAGATGATGTTTCTCTATTCTGCTTAAACAGTGATTTATCCTGCTTATTAATAATAAAGAATCCTCTGCTCAATTTATTACTATTTATCTACAATGATAATATTATTGGAAGAGAGTTATATCTCTCGCTGGGACATGGGTCTCACCCCGTTGGTCACCAACACTTTTAGGTGGACGCGGACGAGCAGGTAGGGACCATACAGCAGGGGAAGGACAACAACATAAAGGACATGGGTAACATCTCAGGTGGAGATACCGATTGTCGTGTCTTGTATATATGAGTCCTATGTGTCGTCTTTGTACTCTCAGATCCTTGGAGTCTGTAATCAGTGTTTTCATGATCGATCTGAGATTTTGGCTTGAATTCCTCGAGGTTTATTGTTGCTTATGTATAATTTTGACAAAGCAACTGTTGTAAATATGTTCCTTGAAGAAGAGATGATATATGGTATGTACAATGTGAACTATAATGTATACAGTACTTTGGTTCTATTTATAAGAGTTTTCCTGGAATTGGATCTCTTTATTGGGATTTTAGGGGAAGCAGAGAAGGCAGTGGAAACAAAGAAATTTCTTCTCCCCAAACCCAGAATAAAGGAATCGTGTTAACGTCTATATAATGGGAAGGATGGTTTGTAGAGAGATACCTTGTCCTGAGGCTTGCTCGGTGACATTACCTTGCGGCTTGTGTGGTCTTCACCTCCGGTCTTGGACGGTGTCTGCGCAGCTCCTAGTCTCATCGGGACTTTCAGGATTGATAGTTGTCCTCCGAGCGGTAGAAATCTCCCACCTCTAAAGTAGTCCACACGGACCACCTGGAACTCTGATCACCTTGTCGCACAAGGCACCGGAAGGATTCATACCCTCCTGTCGGCGTACTAGTCACCGACACACTCTCCTGCCACCAGTTGCTTTTCCACAGTTGTCTTTCCCTTGTTGTGCCTCCCTTATCGGGTAACACTTGCTCGGGCTCTCCTGGTTACCACAACTAGAGAAGCGAAATCTTTGCAGAGAAACTAGTGTTTGGAGTTGTTCTTGAGAAGACCCCAATACCCCTATATATAGGAGGGTCATGGGATAGGGTTCTCTACCCCGGGCAATGTGGGATTAAAGCAGGAGTAGAAGGGTCCAGAATTTCCACAAAACAACCAACTGCGCCAGCTGAACCGATCGTTTCAAGCATGAACTGATCGGTTGGGGACCTGAGCCGATCGATTCACACCTGAACCGGTCAGTTGGGACACATGAGCCGATCGGTTCAAGGTCCTGGTCCAACACGAATTGACTTTCCATGTTTGTTTCCAACTAATCAAATATTAGTCCTTATCCAAATCAAATTTGTACAAGTGAAACAAATATGTATTTGCAAAAAGAATCTTCTGACTTTCCAAACGATCTCGGTTGGTCACACGAATCGATCGGTTAACCAATTGAGCCGATCATTTCATTGACACATGAGTCGATCGACTCACCACTTGAGACGATCGGTTCATCAACCTGAACTGATCAGTTCAACCCTATGAGCTGATCGGTTGGGGGCAGCAGACTGTGCAAATGAGTCAATTGTAGTTCCAATCAATCTGATACTCTTAATCATCTGGTCCAACACCTTGAACACTATGATTTTGAGCTATCAATTAATTGAGTGTTTAATTTAACTAGTAACCTCCTTTAGTAATCAATCTAAACATCGTTTGTGGATAAACTCCTCTTCCAGGTTAAATCCTATGTGTGCGACCCTAAAGGCCCATTTCATGTTGGTAGTGAAAGTCCATAACACTTATGTCTTCACAAGCAAAGAGCGGTGCCTAGTCGCACATTAGTGCTACCCAAGTGAAAAGGAAATTTGGAGAACAACTTTCAATCCTACAATCTGTGAATGGTGTTACAGTGAATGTATAATTCCTTTGTCACTGATATCTTGAATGAACTCAAGACATGGAACAGTCATCCTATCAACGTTCATTCACTTTCTTGATCTCAGAGTAGACTTGAGGAGATATGTATGACATCAATATCACATACTGATTCACACATGCGTGTGCACGCCTATCTCAATCCTACTCATCAAGTGGCCATGATATCAAACTTCCTCAGGAGGGACAACTCCCATATCTATCACTCACCTCTCAAAAGCCCCATGTGTCAAAGCCATAGAATCATCACCTTTATAACAACCCATGTTTCAGGACTGCGTTTGATGATGTCAAAGTGTACCCAATGACATGTGTTGAGTGTAGTGATTTATGGTCACAGAATCACACTCACCATCATCACAGTGAGAACTGATTGTGACTACCATGGCATGGTTCCATGTTTCAAACTCACGGTGGGTCTTTCTGGTACACTTGTTCTCTAACAAGTACCTATGTGTTTGTTTTGATATCTCCATATCATGACTAACGAGATTCTGTCATCAACCAGTACCAGAATCTAGTATTGTGTGTCATTGTTTTCAATCTACCTTCCACAATGACATCCAACTAGGGACATAATCAGAATGTACAAACTCTTAGCATGCGTATGATCTCATCGTTCAGGTCATTAACCTGAAAGCATATGTCATTGAGTATTGTCATTCTCTAGACATTCAATTTGTTCTATCATTATCTCATATGAATGAACTAGAAAGAATTGGAAGCTTGTCTTTGATGCTTATCAAATCATTCTTAATGTATCCCACCAATCATCCCATGATTGGCTTTTAGGGCATACATACCAACAAACTCCCACTTGCACAGTGAGCCAATCACCCTTGAATCATATTCATAGTGATCTTCAAACATGTCCCACATGTTACTAGGCTCTAGTGCTTACGTAGTGAGTTATGGAAACACCTTGCCAGAGTCGGTATTAACTGCATGTCTCTCATCTCTTCATTTTACGTCACACGTATGAGATGGAGTTTTCATAATATGCAATATAGTATTCATGTGCTAACCTTTAGCCACATTGCATGACCAAGCACTCCTTATTTGTCATCAATGACTGGAATATGTATAAGTTCATCTCATGAACTTCCGGATCCATATAGTATCCACTAATGTTCTCTAACACATAGATACTCAACTTTTCCTTTTTAAAACGGCTTTAATGGAATGTTTCCATTTATCAACAAACATTTAATTTTATATATCCCATATATATATATATATATATATATATATATATTGCGATTAATCTTATGTCCTTTTTGGAAGTTCGCATCAGAGTAACTCTTTATAGTGAACCCTTACTTATTTCCATAGAACTAGTACTTCTCAAGTACTTATCAAGTTCATATGGTATTCCAGTAACCCTTACTGGAACTAGACGAACATCCACCCGTCATGTTCTACATACGAGTTATCAGGATGAGCACATCATATTGTCATGTCCTACATACAAGATGATGAATGCATTTTATTCTTTCCATGTCCATACATGCAAGATAATGGGATGATTACATACATGATAGATCTGTATCTATTCTTAATGTTCCCATTCTTCGTAAGTATTGGACACTTGGCCTTGGGATACTAACTCCATATAACATGGACAAGTTTTCTCCCACTAAATATGTACACATTGAACCTTCAGTATAGATTGCCAATGTATGCTTTCTCTTTTCAGGTCAAGAGGTTTTCGATAACTATCTCCATAGATCTCTATTCCTATTACATAGGAAATGTCTCCATCTTCCCTGAAGATAATTTCCACAAAGAATTCCATTCTTAGAACATCCCATTCCTCATCAACATGTGGAATGCAAATACACTCCCAGTAAATTACAGATCCCTTCTTTATCTTTGACATATCAGTCAAACCCTTTGACTATCAAAGTAAACATCACAGTTCTGAGTTACTTGCACTCAATCAATCACATTGATTAGTCCATTGTAACTTATAGACTTCATTTGCATTAATGGATTCATAAACCTTATAGGTTGTGTCACGTACACATCCTTGTTTTTATTCCTCATAGGAATGCAGTTTTAGTATCTATATGCCAAATCTCTTAGTCATTAAGTTGTAATCAACAAGCATCATCCTTCTCAAAATGTTATCCATGTGTCTTAACGCTTAAGACTCATTTGCACTTATGGATTTCATCCCAATGGGTGCTACCATCAAGGTCATACCTTATGGTTCACATGGAAGTCATTTAGGATGTAATGGTCATAAACCATAACTCAAAATCTGGTTCCTCATATTCATCTAGATAATTGATTCATCACATGACCAACGCATCACATAGATAATCCAGGTGTATCTGTCAAGGATATAAGAACTCACAACTCCTTATGATTCTTAATGTCCTTTATTAGTGTGGGGTATTCTTTATTTAAGAAGAAATTAGTTATTTGATAATCATCCTCTAACTCCTTAGAGTATGACTCCTTTTGATTTAGACATCACCATGCCTTAATCACGAGCTCACTATGATACACTGTCATAATCACTCATAAGGATCTCAAACATTTGGTTCAAGTATTTCATTCATTGATCTCATCAAAAATTAACACTTTACCAAATTCGTACTTCATCCATGATATTCTTGACCACTTCAAGATATTCATATTGGTATTTCTCTAAACACCATTTGAAGTATTAGAATTTACTCCAATAGATATGTAAATACATCACATGTATTATACCTAATAGGATAATCAATCTCCCACTACCACTACTGAAGATTGATTAATCATGTTTAAGAGATTCATGTCTCTTACTAGTTCTCTAACCAAAAGAGTCTAGATTTATCCATCATATGGAAACTAGAGATGAATTTCTCATGATAATACTAATTTGATCGTTTGAGTTATCAATAACCTTTAGGTATCATTTTATCTTATGCATACCAAGTATCACAAGATAAAGAAGGCACTGCCACAAAGATTGAAACATCAACTTTATTAATTGCCATCATTGTCATACAATATGCAAAAATTAAGGTGTTTCTATCCATTGGCTAATATGAAATAGCAGTTCATAACTCTATTACATGCCTTTAAGGCTGAAAATAAACTAAAGTACTCCTATCTATGGCGGCCACAATTGCCCCATTTATTGGGTGTTTTACACTTTATATCTTGGTATCATATACCTCAAAAATGTTATAAGTTTATTTCATGACACCTTCAGGTGGAGACGTTTGTTGCCTGCTTCTTCTTTAGTTCTTCCAGATAGAGTGGACAATTCCTTTTCCAATGTCCTGGCTTTTGACAATGGTGGCAATTGCCTCTCTTGGTCACGCCTCCCTTGGCCTTGAGAGTTGAAGATGACTTGGGCTGCTGGCTAGCATCAGAACCTTTCTTAGCCTTGCCATTTCCCTTGTGCTTGGACTTGCCTTTCTTGTTGCTAATCATCATCACAGACTTAGGCTTGTCATTCTTCATCTGTGCCTCGGCTGTCCTCAACATGCCCAACAACTCTATCAATGTCTTGTCAAAGTTGTTCTAGTTGTGGTTCATCACAAACTGACTGTAGGATTCTGGCAATGATTGCAGTATCACATCAGTAGCCAACTCTTGGCTCAGGGGAAATCCCAGTCTTGTCAGGTTCTCCACATACCCAATCATTTTGAGTGTGTGGACCAACTGGATCTCCTTTTGTCATGACACACTTGAACAGCGCCTTGGAGACATCATATCTCTCTTTTCATGCTTGATCTTCATACATGTTCTTGAGATGTTGAATCATCTCAATGACACCCATGTTCTCATTTTGTCTCTGCAACTCGTGGTTCATGGAGCACAACATTAAGAACTTTGCATCAATGGCATCTTCAGAATGCTTCTTATGAACATCCCTTTCTGCCTTTGGTGCGGTAGGAGCAGGTTCCTCTGGAGCTGGAGTATCTAGGACATAAAGCTTTCACTCTTGAGTGAGAACAATTCCCAATGTCCTAAACCAGTCGTGGAAGTTAGTCCTATTCAGCTTGTCCTTTTCAAGGACCGATTGTAATGAAAAGTGATTGTTGTTTGTTGTCATTTATACTACAGAAGGAAATATATGCAATTTAGTCCAAAAAACTCCTTTTGACTTATTTGATTGATTTTTTTTGGTCGGTCAAAAATCTTGTTTCTATAATATTACCAAAACTTTGGGTACAAAACATTGTGCCTCCTTAACCAGCAAGGATGAAACATCCTAAACAAGAAAACAAATGAGATCTTAATAAAGACCTCCTGAAAGGAAGAGGAAAATAAATCTACGTCTGCCACAAAAGACACAAACCCCAACCAATTACTATAGGGCAGCAATCAGCATAGCCAACAGAACACTAACAATAAAAACACCTTCAAGATCTTCCATCCTGGAAGTATGAAAGCTAAATATAGAACTAGAGCAGTCGTTATCTTAAAGAAGAGACAGAGGATCATCTTCCGCCACCAAACCTTCAATATCTTCATGTCTCTATATGGATGAGCAGGCATCCAACAAGGAACCTTTTACTGCTATGCACTAATGCACATCATCCAGAACATGGGATGGACCCAAGTCAAAAAGAAATCGAGATGACCACCGAGATACAAAAGAGGAAGCAGAAGAATCCATCCACAAGCTGACATCCTTGAGTTGGGCATTGCCTTTCCTCCACTGACATTTGATTCATTCCCCAAAGATGTGGATTCCAGGTAGATGTACAACCCCTCTTCATCAATCAACAACAGACCTTGCGCATCTCTGCTATACCACAGAGTCTTGATTAAGGTGACCAAATAGAGGCCTGGATTAACTTGTTGTAGCCTTGATCAGGAGCAAACTCGGAGTAGCATCTGGTCGAACACCTTGAGGGTACTCACCCTGATGAGTGCAGCTCCTGGGAACAACCAGCCATGCCTAATGAACACAGCCCCTGGGAGCAGCTGGCCGTAGAAGATCACTGCGCCAGCAAACTAGCACAGCACCACGCTGCATATACAGAGGACCTAGTAGTAGAGGAATCAAGAGAGAAGAAGAGACGCCTCTTCCCCCTAGAATCAACACTGTGTGATCTCCATGTAGTAGAAAGGGGCCAAGGAGGAGAAGAAACTACCTCCTTGAAACACCCCAAAGTAATCAATAGTAGCATAGGCTGGGACAGAGCTGACACCCGAAATATCATCAGTCACTGCGCATCGCCTATCCCATACCAGGGACTGAGCCCCGAATAAGGGGACGTCGCCTAGTTGATGTCGCCAAAGACGGCCTACGACCTAGAGTACATGCCCGCGAGGGCTTTCCATGGGTCGCTGGAGGCACCTAGAAGGAAGGCCAAAGCATCCCTCAGATCTGTGAACCCAATGTCGAAGATGGGGCATCGCCAGAGAAAGTGAGTCAAATCCAAGGAGGGAAACAAGCTTCCTCAACCACTGGAAAGAGAAGATGCTTGAGAAGTAGGTGGCACAGAGACCACCTAGGTTCTCCAGCGTGGAGCAGCAGCACAAACTCCAATAAGATCGGGACCGATTCCTCTCTCTTCATCTCACTTGAATGGAGATATTCGATAGGGTCGAAGTGCCAATCCATCAGTTTGGCTTGGAAGCTTGCGGCGCATCCATCTGCATCGAGATAGGGCATGAGGAGGGCCTCGATGGATCAATTGATACACTTACACCAAAGGATCTCCAGAGCAAACACCACAGACTTCGGGATCTACTAACTGTGGTTGAGGGCCAGGGGGAGGGAGGCTCCGGGGAGGCACACCGCTCCCCCCAGCGGCGGCCTCCAGGGTAGAACCTAGAGAGAAGGAGGAGTGTAACCCTGAGCTTACCTCTATTTTAAAAACATTGACGATATAATTAGGACTTTAATTAATTATTGCTCCCACTATTTTTGTTCAAATTGATAGCCCTCACCATCAATTCAAAGATTGTAGCGTACAATCTTCTAGTGGGTCAAGATCTGTATTTCATCAAGTCATGAGTCATCTTTGGTTGATCGCCCACAACTTGACTAATTAGGTAGGCCATCATGCCTATTGCATCATATGCAACTCTTAGATACATGACATGTGCAACTCCTTGCCATTAATCCCATGCCTATGGGCTTAGACACTCTAAGAATCACCAGTTAAGTCTAACCCAAAAGCCGACATGATAAACATGCATCCTACTTTGGAAGATCCTACATGTCTACCCTTCACACTTCCGCAAGATGGACGGCGCACCACGCTTTGTTGTAACCTACACTTGGTCGATTGAGTTTTTCATGTGTGTCTCTAATGGAAGGCGTATAAGACTTGATATTTAAATGAGGTATTTGGTTTTATAGGGACATATACATATCCAATCACCACAATATATAGTATGTATCATATAAATACTATATCCCACAGAAAACATGTGAAACGATAAAAGCGATGATTATGGCCATCCTAATGTGATTCCTCGAGCCAAGAGGAATCACCATCATCTAGGTCCACATCACATGCAACATGTACAAGATGAACTTTGTGCTTTGCCGTTCGGGGTTTGATCAACTCATCTCCATGATTGATCAGTTCACCATCAGGCTGGTCGGTTGGGTGCCACCAGCCGATCAGTTGGCTCCTCCAACTGATCGATTCACCTGGTCGTCGTGCATCTCCTCATGGTTGCCACCCGCTCGTCTCACTCCTCGAACCGGTCATCAAGAACGCCAACTGATCGGTTCACACCTTGAACTGGTCGTCTCAGTTGTCGTCAGGTTGTCTGTCATTCTTTGACATAATAGGAAATAAAAGTTATGTCCTATTTTACATTTGAACTGAGAAACCTCGACTTACATTCGGGGGGGTATAGGTAGGAAATAAATCTCGAGTTATCTTGAGTTACATCAAGAAAAGGAGGTAAGGAATCGGTGCGCAGATCGAGATGTAAGCAACCACATTAAACCATACACAGACATAGGGTTTATTGGCCATAACCACGCTATACATACACCACCAAACTCGTTTAAGGGTGATGTGTATCGAGTGCATTCATATTACATATCATATATGTATATTGGGATTTGTGGATTTAGGATTGGACATGCATAAAGCCAATTTTATTTGCATCGTATGCAATAAATAAAGGCGACAAACCAAAATCGATCACATCGATAATTCTAAAGTATAAAGTAGTTGACGTGGCTCTGATACCACTATTGGGATTTTAGGCGAAGCAAAGAAGGCAGCAGAAACAAAAAAATTTCTTCTCCCCAAACCCAGAATAAAGGAATCGCGTCAACGTTTATACAATGGGAAGGATGGTTTGTAGAGACATACCTTGTCCTGAGGCTTTCTCGGCGACGTTGCCTCGTGGCTTGCGCGGTATTCACCTCTGGTCTTGGACGGTGTTTGTGCAGCTCCTGGCCTCACCAAGACTGTCAGGATTATCAATTGTCTTCCGAGAGGCAGAAATATCCCACCTCCGAAGTAGTTCACACGGACCACCTGGAACTTTGATCACCTTGTCGCACAAGGCACCAGAAGGATTCGTACCCTCATGTCACCGTACTAGTCACTGACACACTCTCCTGCCACCAGTCGCTATTCTGTAGTTTTCTTTCCCTTGTTGTGCCTCCCTTATCGGGTAGCACTTGCTCGGGCTCTCCTAGTTACCACAACCAGAGAGAATGACAACTTTGCAGAGCAACTGGTGTTCTGAGTTGTTCTTGAGAAGCCCCCAATACCCCTATATATATAGGAGGGTCATGGGACAGGATTTTATACCCTGGGAAATGCGGGAAAAAAGCAGGAGTAGAAGGGTCTGGAATTTCCACAAAACAACCAACTGCGCCAGCTGAATCGATCATTTCAAGCATGAACTAATCGGTTGGGGACCTGAGCTGATCGTTTCACACCTGAAGTGGTCAGTTGGGACACCTGATCCGATCGGTTCAAGGTCCTGGTCCAACTCGAATTGACTTTCCATGTTTGTTTCCAACTAATCAAATATTAGTCCTTATCTAAATCAAATTTGTACAAGTGAAACAAATATGTATTTGCAAAAAGAATCTTCTGAATTTCCAAACGATCTCGGTTGGTCACATGAATCGACTGGTTCAACAATTGAGCCGATCATTTCATTGACACATGAGTCGATCGACTCACCACTTGAGCTGATTGGTTCATCAACCTGAGCTGATCGGTTCCTCAACCTGAGCCGATCAGTTCAACCATATGAGTCGATCGGTTGGGGCAGCAGACTGTGCAAATGAGTCAATTGCAGTTCCAATCAATCTGATACTCTTAATCATCTGGTCCAACACCTTGATCACTATGATTTTGAGCTATCATTTAATTGAGTGTTTAATTGAACTACTAACCTCCTTTAGTAATCAATCTAAACATCGTTTGTGGATAAACTCCTCTTCCAGGTTAAATCCTATGTGTGTGACCTTGCAGGCCCATTTCACGTTGGCAGTGAAAGTCCATAACACTTATGTCTTCACAAGAAAAGAGTGGTGCCTAGTGGCACATCAGTGCTACCCAAGTGTAAAGGAAAGTTGGAGAACAACTTTCAATCCTACAATCTGTGAATGGTGTTACAGTGAATGTATAATTCCTTTATCACTAATATCCCAAATGAACTCAAGGCATGGAGCAGTCATCCTGTCAACGTTCATTCACTTTCTTGATCTCAGAGTAGACTGAAGGAGACATGTATGACATCAATACCACATACTGATTCACACATGTGTGTGCACGCCTATCTCAATCCTACTCATCAAGTGGCCATGGATATCAAACTCCCCTAGGAGGGACAAATCCCATATCTATCACTCACCTCTCAAAAGCCCCATGTGTCAAAACCACCCAATCATCACCTTTATAACAACCCATGTTTTAGGACTGTGTTTGCTGATGTCAAAGTGTACCCAACGACATGTATTGAGTGTAGTGATTTTAGGTCAAAGAATCACACTCACTGCCATCATAGTGAGAATTGATTGTGACTACCATGTCATGGTTCCATGTGTCAAACTCACGTTCTCTAACAAGTACCTATGTGTTTGGTTTGATATCTCCATATCATGACTAATGAGATTCTGTCATCAACCAACACTACAATCTAGTCTTGTGTGTCATTGCTATCTATCTACCTTCCACAATGACATCTGACTAGGGACATAATAAGAATGTACAAACTCTTAGCATGGATAAGATCTCATCGTTCAAGTCCTTAACCTGAAAGCATACGTCATTGAGTAATGTCATTGTCTAGACATTCAATCTGTTTTATCATTATCTCATATGACTGAACCTGAAAGAATTGGAAGCTTGCCTTTGATGCTTATCAAATCAATCTTAATGTATCCCACCATTCATCCCATGATTGGCTCTCAGGGCATACGTACCAACACTCTTTGCAAAATGGTTTTAATTTTTAGTGATTTTTGTTATTCTGTTGATTATGATTAATTCTACAATTAATTACACAGTGACGGTCTAATTTGTTGTCGGGTCATCACACCAAGAATATGCATTTAGTAGATCTAGGATTAAGTTTCCTTACACTGGTATGAAAATTCCATACAAAATAAGTGTTGCCAAAAATTCTAGGTGGTAAAGAGAAAGGGGGGCTTTAGGGGTATAACACATTATAAGGGACTTTTTTGTTCAAGACAGATGAGGACATCCCATTAATTAGAATACAGGCGGTGAAGACATCAACCCAAAAATATTTTGGCACATGTTAGTGTAACATAAGGGTTCTAGCTACTTCAAGCATATGGTAATTTTTGTGTTCGACAATCCCATTATGCAGAGGAGTGTAAGAATAGGAGGTTTGATGAATTGTGCCAATGTTTTTACAAAAATTGCTGACATATTATTGCATAAATTCAAGGACATTGTTTGTTCTAAAATTACTGATAGTCATATCAAATTGAGTCTTAATCTCAATAAAGAAAGCATTGATAGTATCAAGAAGATGTGCCACATCCTTAAAACACCAAGTACACCGAGAGAAGTCACCGATAAATTTCATTAAGTAACAAAATCTAGACATACTTGTGATAGAACAATGTTCCCATATATCAACAAGGACAATTTTAAAAATATATTTTTAGGATAGAGTTTTTTCTTCTAGAAAAAACACGACGAGTTTTCTTTCCTAACTGACATACTTCACATTTAAATAAAGTTTCAGATACAGTATGAATCAAATGCTTGGGCTTGTATGCATATGGATTTCTAAATATGTTGTGCCATTGTAGTCACAAAATAACTGAAGATATAAAAAGAGCAATATTCTGTGGTACATTAACATAGTATAATCTGTCTGGTCTGGCATGGCCTGAACCAATCCTAAAATAGAACACTAAAGTTGTTCGACAATTTTACTAACTGAAAGAAGATTCTGAGTGTAGCAAGGAACATATAAAACCAATTTGAGCAAGAAGTCCTTTGCAGTTTGAATATTACCAACACCAAGAATTGGGGCTTGACTGCCATCAATAATAGTCACATGCATAATATGTGTTGGGGTAGTCTGGTGAAACCTCAATTGGCCCATGTGTTGGTGTAGCCATGTTTCACCCAACAACGATCCTCATTGTGATTATTATGGCCACAAAAGTTTCAATGACGTAGTTTAGTAAGAGGGGTGTTTCTTGGTCCAGTGGAAGGTTGACCATGTCCCGATGCTACAGGAGGTTGGCCATGTCCATGTCTTGATGGGCCAAAATGACCATGTACGTGTCCTCTACCATGACCATGGCCGGATTCACCTAACCGGACAGCAAAAGTGGATGCCTCAACAGAACCAATAGGAGAAGAAGAGACAAATGGTAGGCATTGGACCCTTTTGAGGACATCACTTAGAGTAGGTAGTGGGAGGTCGAAATACGGGGCTAGTGGTTGAGATGCTTGAGTAGGGATGATACCAACGACTAGTAGAGGTGTGAATGGCTAGACCAATTATCAAAAAGCAGGAAGTGAGAAGCATAGACCTTTAAAATGCTTTGAACTGAAGCAGAAGACAGTTGGTTGGGCGCCTAAGCAGGCACATTGTAACAAATGGCATTTTCAGATATACACAATTTTTATGTTTTTATGAGTTCTAAGACATTTTGAACCCATCTTTTAGAATAATGCAAATCAAAATTATCTGATTTATCACTGACAAAAATTCTGATTGTAATCAATTTTTTTGTGTTTGCAAAATAGTTTACCAAACTCAACTTAACATAAGCAAATATGGTTTTGTTACAAAGAACAATCATATTGAAACGACGATATAGAATAGCATACAATAAACAAAAACCAAAAGAGATCAGATATTTTATACAAGACATAAATGTAGTGAATATCATAACACATGTGCTACTTAAAAGCAAGATAATTACAAATTAGTAGTTTTGGCCATAACATTGAACACCAAGGTAAGCTACAAACTACTCCAATTTATCCATGGAGGAGAAACGAAGAAGCACACCATTTAAAAAAATGCAATGACTCAGATGACAACAGTAGCTAAGATTAACACAATACTTCACATATGTAAAAAAAAATTCAAAGAAAAATAATAAAACAACAAAAAACTAAGGAAATAGTAAGAAATACATTGATAGAAATATAGGTACCGTCCTGATAATATATTATGATGACACAAATACAACAATGTAATTTAGAATTTGTGATTTATTTGAGTAGACTAGATGGGACTTTCAGTTAAGAAGCCTAAGTGGGCTTTGGAGCTTTTAAGGCAGCCAAGGGGAGCTAAAAGTAGGTGTCTAATGCCAAAGTTCTCAATCTGGTACCTTGGCAGCATTTAGCTTGGTCGAGTCTCCTAGCCACTTAAGCGGTCATCTCAATAGCTTTGGCTACCAGTTCTTATCCCTCCAACTTGTTCCTCTTCTCTTTCCCTCTTCTATTCTCATATCCCCATTACCACCACCATGGCAGCTTGCCCTGTAGCCATTTTTACCGTTTGGACCACTATCATCTCCCTCTCTGTGTGCGCTCATATGTCCCCCTCTTTTTCGATTTCCTTTCCCTCTATTCTATTCTCTTTGATTTCCTGCATTCAACCCCTTGACCTTTATCACAAGAAAGGCTATAAGGATGTGGTAAAAGATGTGGGTTTTTGGGAGAGCAAATCGAGGACAAGCTGAAAGGGTGAATGAGACAGGAAGGGTGTTGGCTACTCTGGATAGTAATGGAAGCAGTCTGTGGTGATAAGATTGAAAGATAAAATAGGGAAAGGAGGGTAGAGGAGGGATATTCCTGCTTCTGATCTTTAATTGCCATTAATGATTCCCTTAATGATTAGGGGTTTTCAGAGAAAAGATTTGAAATGTGAATATAAATGGTTATTTAAACTAGAACTCTAGAAGTAGTATATATGTATTGTTGGTATGTATGCCCATGGAGCAAGTCATTTAATTGTAATGGGATACTTTGTAAATGATTTGAATAATAATAAAGGCAATTTTCATCTATATATTTTAACTATTTTGAGATAATAGTATAACATGATAGATGTCTAAAGAATCATTTTACTCAATGATGTATGCCTTTGAGTTGTGGACCTGAATGATGAGATCATATGGATGCTAAGAGTATACATTCTTGTTTTGTCCCTAGTTGATTGTTATTGTGGAAATTACCATAGACATCAATAACACAAAAGTCTGGAGTGTGTGTTGGTTGATGACAAAATCTCATTAGTCATCATATGTGATATCAAACCAAGCACATAGATACATGTTAGAGAACAGTGTATCAGACAGACCCACCATAAGAGTGATGCATGGAAACCATGCTTGGTTAGTCAAGATCAGCTATTATAATATTGGTGGTGACTGCGGTTCTTAGACCTAAAATCACTACACTCATCACATGTCATTGGGTACACTTTGACATCATCAAACGTAGTCCTGAAATATGGATTGTTATAAAGGTGATGATTGGGTGACTTTGACACATGGGGTTTTGACTTTGAGTGATAGATATGGGATTTGTCCCTCTTGAGGGAGTATGATATCTTGGCCACTTGATGAGTGAGAGTGAGAAAAGCATGGCCATGTGCATGTGAGTCAATGTATGACATTGAGCTTACAAATATCTCAGATAGTCTACTCTGGATCAAGAAATATGGATTGAACGTTTGTAGAGGATGACATGTCCATGCCTCGGGTTCAATCTGGATATCAGTGACAAAGGAACTATACATTCTTTGTAACACCAATTACAGTTTGTAGGATTGATAGTTGTACTCCAACTTTCCTTTTCACTTGGTTAGCACGGATGTGCAACTAGGTACCGCTCTTTTCTTGTGAAGTCATAAGTGAGTTATGGACTTTCACTGCCAATGAGGAATGGGACCCATAGGGTCACACACATACGATTAACCTGGAAGAGGAGTTTATCCATGAATGATGTTTAGATTTATTACTAAAGTGTTTAGGTATTTAATTAAACATTCAATCAATTGACTTGACTCATAATCAAATTTTTCAAGTGATGAACCAACTAATTAGAGTGTCAGATTGATTGAGAATTGCATGATTGATTTTTGCACAACCTAGACCACCAATCGATCGGTTCACTAGGTGAACCGATCGGCTCATGGTTGGTGAGATGACTGGTTCACCTTGATGAATCGATCGGTTCAGTTGGACCAAGTGAGCGAGGTAGGGTTGTCCCAGTTTGTGAGAAAAAAATTCATTTCACTTATACAATTCGATTGGGACAAGAATTGATCTTTGCTTTAATTGGAAATGAAAGAGAAAAGTCAATTGCAGGCCAGTCAGGAATGTGAAATAATCGGTTCACTGGGTGAACCAACCGGTTCACACTCTCAACCGACCAGTTTGTTTGTGAAATGACCGGTTCGCCTACCGCAGTGCAATCAGTTTTTGGAAATTTTAGACCCTTCTACTCCCGCACAGAATGGGAACCCTAACCCTACCCTCTACTATAAATAGAGGGGTACATGGGGCTTCCCAAATTGCACAACTCAGAACATTAGTTGCTCTGCGAAGTTGTCCTATCTGATTCTGGTAACTGAGAGAGCCCAAGCAAGTGCTACCCAACTAGGGAGACACAGTGAGGGAAAGACAACTGCAGGATGACAACTGGTGGTGGGAGAGTGTGTGGGTGACTAGTACACCGACAGAGGTGGACGAATCCTTCTAGTGTCCTTCGGGACACAACGACTAGAATTTTTGGTGGTCCGTGTAGACTATCTATTGAGGTGGGAGGTTTCTGTCACTCATGAGGATGACGGTCAACCTTAGTTTGGGTTAAGACCAGGAGCTACACAAACACCATCGAAGTCTAGGTGGTTGAAGACCGCACTAGCTGCAAGGTATTGTCTCTAAGCAAGCCTCAGGTACACCTCACTAAAACCATCTTTCCTATCTCATAGTCATTGATGTGATCTATTGGTTATGGGTTTGTGGTGAGAAATTTTTTGTTTCCGCTGCCTTCTCTATCTCACAAAACCCAATAGTGGTATCAGAACTAGGTTAACGTTCTATGTTTTAGGATTAATTGATATGATCAGTTTTTTGGTTTTATGCCTTTTATTTATTACATGCGATGTGAGTATTTAATCGTCTTATATGCATGTCCAATACAAATCCCAATATGCATATATAATATGGTGTATATATGCAATCGATAAGCATCGCCTTAAAATGCTTTTTGGTGGATGTGTAGCATGGTTATGGCCTATAAAACCCCTATGAGTGCTTGGTTGGTTGTGGTTGTTTGCATCTCAGTCTGTGCACCGAGTCCCTTCTCCTATTCCTGATGTAACTTGAGATAACTTGAGATTTCTCTTCTACCTTTGCTCCCCCCAAATGTAACTCAGGGTTTCCGAATGCAATATGTAAAATAGGATAGTTTATTTCTTGTTATGTCAAAGAACGGTGAGTACTTGGACAAGCGTTTGGAGGACCAAGATGATCGTCTCATGGAGCGAGACGATCGGATGGTGGACTAAGATGACTGTCACCTGGAGCAAGATGAGCGGTTGGTGGACTGACGAGGTGCACGATGATCAGACAAACTGATCTATTGGAGGAGCCAGACGATCAACTGGTGTCACCCAACCGACCGGTCGGGAGGCGAGCCGATCAGTCATGGGATGAGTTGATCAACCCAGAATGGCTACAACATAGGACTTTATCTTCTACGGGTTGTTGCATATGATGTAGACCTAGATGACCATAATTCCTTGTGGCTCAAGGAATTACAATAGGATGGCCATTATCATTGCTTTTTCGCTTCACATGTTTTCTTGTGGCATATACTTGTATATGATATGCACTATAGATGTGGTGATTGGATATGTATATATACATAAATATTAAACCTCTCAATTTAAATATTAAGTCTTAGATGCCTTCCATTAGTGATACACATGAAAATCTTGATAGACCAAGAATAGGTTACGCCAAAGCATGGTGCATGGTCTATCTCATGGAAGTGTGATGAGAGACATGTAGGTTCTGTAAAAATAGGGTGCATGTTTATCGTGTCGGCTTTTGGGTTAGACTTAACTAGTGATTCTCAAAGAGTCTAAGCTCTAAAGGCATGCAGATGATCATGGCAAAGAGTTGCACATGTCATATGTCCAAGAGTTGCATATGATGCTATTGGCATGATTGCCTACCTAAATAATCTAATTGTGGACGATCAGCCAAAGCTAACTCATGATTAGATGAAATATGGATCTTGGTTCACTAGAAGGTTGTACGTTGCAATCTTCTGAATTGATGGTGAGGGCTATGAATTTAATCAAAATAGTGGGAGCGATAATTAATTAAAGGCCTAATTAAATATTGTCAATTTTATTCAAATCAAAAAAATGCAAATGTTTTCTCTTGTAGAATCAAATGGCAAAGAAATCATGTTTTAAATCGGGAAAATTAATTGAGATCAATTTCCATAACTGGTTAAGGACTATGAGAAGTGTTCTGCATAATCCTAGGATACCAGTGGCCTTAGAATCTGCTCTATGTACGCTTAAGGCAGTATTTGAGGCTGAAAAGAAGAAGGATAGTTCCATGATACTAATCAATGGAATGGAATCCAAGGATAAAGGCATGGGAGAGAAGGGTTATGTCGCCAAGCTAAAGTCCATGTCTTCTGCACTCAAAACATGGAGAGGATTGAAGGAATCACAGAAGATGAAGTAAGAGATAGAGATCTCTACTTCAAGTGTATATGTGATAGAGATTAACTTTAATACTTCTTCATCATGGGTACTTGGTCCCGGATGTGGATCACACATTTGTTCAAATGTGAAGGATCTGAAAAGAAGTAGGCCTTTAGGGAAAGGCAAGGTTGAACTACGTGTTGCTAATGGGGCATGATTTTCTGCCAGTGTTATAGGAACATGTGAGTTATCTCTACCAAGTGGGTTGATAATAGAGTTACAGAACTACTATTATGTACCTGTCATAAATAGGAATATCATTTATGTTTCTTGTTTAGACAAGGACGGATTTCAATTTCTTATTAAGAATGGAAAGTGTTACATTTCTAAAGACGGGATCTTTTATGGCAATGCCCCAATGTCTTATGGTCTATACTTGATAGATCTATAGGCAAGTGTATACAATGTAAAGACCAAACGATAAAAACTCAATGACTCAAACAAAACATACCTTTGGCATTGTCGTCTAGGGCACATAAATGAGAATCGCATATCTAAACTCCATAAAGATGGTTATATGGACTCTTTTGAATATGAATAAATAGAGAAATGTGAATCTTATTTGTTGGGAAAGATGACCAAGACTCCCTTTTCAAGTAAAGGTGAGAGAGCTGGTGATCTATTAGGACTCATACATACGGATGTATGTGGGCCTTTTAGAACAAATTCTAGAGGTGGATATCAGTACTTCATTACCTTCACTGATGACTTCAGTAGGTATGGCTATGTTTATCTGATGAAACATAAGTCAGAAACCCTTGAAAGGTTCAAGGATTTCATGAATGAAGTATAGAATCGACTTGGAAAAAGTATTAAGGCACTTCGATCCAATTTAGGTGGAGAATACTTAAGCCAAGAGTTTGAGGACCTTCTGAGAGCTGGTGGTATTACATCACAATGGACTTCACCTAGAACACCACATCATAATGGTGTATCAAAAAGAAGGAATCACAAATTACTAGATTTGGTGTGATCTATGATGAGTTTTGTTGATCTTCCAACTTCCTCGTGGGGTCATTCTCTTGAAACTGCCGCATTTACACTTGACGCGTACCATCTAAATCGGTTCAAAAGACACCATATAAGATATGAACTGGGAAGCATCCCAATATGTCTTTCATGAGGATTTGGGGATGTGAGGCTTGTGTCAAGAAAATTTTTCCTAATAAGTTGGGCCCTAGATATGATAAATGTTATTTTGTTGGATATTCTAAGGACACAAAGGGATACTACTTATACCACCCAACTGACAACAAACTGTTTGTTGTCAGGGATGTTATATTCATAGAAAAGGAATTTATTTCCAAATGAAATAGTGGGAGGAAAATAAATCTCAAAGAGGTTTGATCCCAATAAGAAAACATTGAACCAATAGATGTACAAGAGGAACACAGAGATTCACAAGTGGTTGTGGAATCTCAATCTCCTTAAGTAATATAGGGACCTCATAGATCTAGTAGGACATGCCTTGAGCTTGAGAGATTTGGATATCTTGTGACTCAGGAAGGTGGTGAGTTGGTCATAGATGATGAGCCAACTACCTACATAGAGGCTAAGGAGGGACCAGATTCTGAGAAATGGCTTGAGGCCATGAATCTGAGATGGAATCCATGTATACCAACAAGGCATGGACCTTAGTGGATCCACTTGAAGGGGTAAAACCCATAGGGTGCAAGTGGGTCTTCAAGAAGAAGACTGACATCGATGGCAATGTGCAAACTTATAAAGGAAGATTGGTTGCAAAGGGTTTTAGACAAGTTCAAGGTGTTGACTATGACGAAACCTTTTCTCCAGTTGCCATGATTAAGTCCATCAGGATAATGATTGCTATTGCAGCCTACTATGACTATGAGATTTGACATATGGATGTTAAAACTGCATTCCTTAATAAGAATATTTTGGAGGATGTGTACATGTTACAGCTTGAAGGTTTTATAGATCCAAAGAATGCAAATAAAGTCTGTAAACTGCAAAGGTCAATCTATGGATTAAAGCAAGCATTTCGGAGCTAGAACCTTCTATTTGATAAAGTAGTCAAAGAGTTTGTCTTTAGTCAAAATGAAGATGAACCTTATGTGTACAAGAAGGTTAGTGGGAGCATGACTACATTCCTCATATTATATGTAGATGACATACTGTTGATGGGGAATGACATCTCTTCCTTACAGAAGGTTAAGAGATGTCTTAGAAATACATTCTCAATGAAGGACTTAGGAGAAGCATCCTATATCTTAGGAATCAAGATCAATAGAGATAGATCTAGAAGTCTTCTTGGACTAAGTTAGAGCACATACATTGACAAAGTGTTGAAGCGGTTCAGCATGGAGAACTCAAAGAGAGGAAACATACCCATGATGCATGGAGTTACTATCGCTAGAGCTCAGTGTCCCTGATCTTTTGAAGAGAGGGAGTGTATGAATGTGATTCTATATGCATCAACCATTGGATCCATCATGTACGCAATGTTGTGCACCTATCCCGATGTCTCATATGCACTCAGTATGACAAATAAGTACCAGTCAGATCCCAGAGATGCTCACTGGATAGCTGTGAAGAACATCCTGAAGTACTTGAGAAGGACTAAGGATCAGTTCCTCATTTGCGGCAGTGAGGAAGAGTTGGTGGTAAAGGTTTACACCGATGCAAGCTTCCAAATCGATAAAGATTATTACAGATTGCAGTTAGGATTTGTGTTTTCCTTAACAATGAAGCTGTGAGTTGGAAGAGTTCCAAGCAAGAGACAGTTGCAGATTCTACTATAGATGTCAAGTATATTGTTGCATCCCATGTAGCAAAGGAGGTTGTGTGGATCAAGAAGTTCATCTCTGAACTTGGGGTGGTTCCTAGCAGTTGTGATGCAATTGAGCTTTATTGTGACAACAATGGAGCTATTGCTCAAGCTAAAGAACCCAGATCTCATCAATGGTCCAAGCACATACTGAGGCTCTTCCATCTCATACGATAGATCGTACAACAAGGAGATGTGAAGATTTACAGTGTACCAATTGAAGACAATATTGTTGATCCCCTGACGAAGGCACTTTCACAACAAAAGCATCAAGGTCATGCTAGGTCACAAGGATTGAAGTTCCTGGGTGATTGGCTCTAAGTGTAAGTGGGAGTCTGTTAGTATGTATGCCCATAGAGCAAGTCATATGATTATTGTAATGAGATACTTTGTGAATGATTTGAATAATAATAAAGGCAATTTCTATCTATATGTTTTAACTGTTTTGAGATAATAGTATAACATGATAGATGTCTAAAGAATCGTTTTACTCAATGACATATGCCTTCAGATTAAGGACCTGAACGATGAGATCATGTGGATGTTAAGAGTATATATTCTTATTTTTTCCCTAGTTGGTTGTTATTGTGGAAATAACCATAGACATCAATAACACAAAAGACTAGAGTGTGTTCTCGTTGATGACAAAATCTCATTAGTCATGATATGTGATATCAAACCAAGCACATAGATACATGATAGAGAACAGTGTATTAAACAGACCCACCATAAGAGTGATGCATGGAAACCACACTTGGTTAGTCAGGATCAACTCTTATAGTATTGGTGGTGACTGTGGTTCTTAGACCTGAAATCACTGCACTCATCATATGTCGTTGGGTACACTTTGACATCATCAAATGCAGTCCTAAAATATGGATTGTTATAAAGGTGACGACTGGGTGACTTTGACACATGGGTTTTTTATTGTGAGTGATAGATATGGATTTGTCCCTCCTGAGGTAGTATGATATCCTGTCTACTTGATGAGTCAGACTAAGAAAATCACAGCCATGCACATGTGAGTCAATGTATGACATTGAGCTTACAAATATCTTAGACAGTCTACTCTAGATCAAGAAACATGGATTGAATGTTTGTAGAGGATGACATGTACATGCCTCAATTTCAAACTAAATATTAGTGACAAAGGAACTATACATTCACTGTAACACCAATTACAAATTATAGGATTGAAAGTTGTTCTCCAACTTTCCTTTTCACTTGGGTAGCATTCATGTGCAACTAGGCACCGCTCTTTGCTTGTGAAGTCATAAGTGAGTTATGGACTTTCACTGCCAATGTGAAATGGGATCTATAGGGTCACACACATAGGATTAACCTGGAAGAGGAGTTTATCCATGAATGATGTTTATATTGATTACTAAAGTGTTTAGGCATTCAATTAAATAATCAATCGATTGACTTGGCTCAGAATCATAGTGTTCAAGTGATGAACCAACTGCTTAGAGTGTCAAATTGATTGAGAATTGCATGACTGATTTCTAGACAACCTGGACCACCAACTGACCAATTCACTGGGTGAACCGATTGGCTCATGGTCAATGAGACGACTGGTTCACCTTGGTGAACCGATCAGTTCAGCTGGAACAGATGATCAAGGTAGGGTTATCCCGATTTGTGAGAAAAGATTTTTGTTTCACTTATACAATTCAATTGGGACAAGAATTGATCTTTGCATTAATTGAAAACAAAAGAAGAAAGTCAATTGCAGTCCAGTGAGGAATGTGAAACGACCGATTCATTGGGTGAACTGACTGATTCACACTCCCAACCGACCAGTTCATTTGTGAAACGATCGGTTTACCTGTCGCAGTGCAATCAGTTCGTGGAAATTCCAGACCCTTCTACTCCCGCACAGATTGGGAACCCTGACCCTGTCCTATACTATAAATAGAGGGGTACAGGGGGCTTCCTAGATAGCACAACTCAGAACATCAGTTGCTCTGTGAAGTTGTCATCTTTGGTTCAGGTAACCAAGAGAGCCTAAGCAAGTGCTACCCGACTAGGGAGGCACAATGAGAGAAAGACAACTGTAGGATGACAAATGGTGGTGGGAGAGTGTGTCGGTGACTAGTACACCGATAGAGGGGGATGACTCCTTCTAGTGTTCTTCAAGACATGATGACAAGAGTTCCCAGTGGTTTGTGTGGACTATCTATTAAGGTGGGAGGTTTCTACCGCTCAAGAGGATGATGATCAACCACAGTCCGGGTCAAGACCAGGAACTGTACAAACACCGTCAAAGACTAGGTGGTTGAAGACCGCACTGGCTGTGAGGTATTCTTGTTGAGCAAACCTCTGGACCAGGTACACCTCACTAAAACCATCTTTCCTATCTCATAGTCTTTGATGTGATCTGCTGGTTATGGGTTTGTAGTGAGGAAGTTTTTGTTTCTGGTACTTTCTCTATCCCACAAAACCCAACAAGTACTGTTAGGGAACATACCTCAGTTGATGCTCGTTTGGGTTAATTGGATGTCTGCAAATTCATTCATTACATTGATATGTTGCCGACAATAAGTATTAACTCAAATATCTACCAGTATGTTACCCTTGTTTCCAATAGGAGTTTTGTTATGATCATTCAACATGTTGTGGTGCAAACTAACAAAGTTCAACACTAACACTGGTACTTCTCTAATGGCACTATAACAAAAAATGTCGACTACAAAAAAAGGAACTCAACTTTTCACCCTCTTTCAAGACAGATACACTCAACTTTAAAAAGTTGGAAAAAGAGATGAGAATGTCACTAAGACAACATTGTGGTATTGTGCTAGCAAGAAAACTCTTTTGTTTGTGGTATGTGTATCATTACAAGGATTAGAAATAACACAAATGTCTAAGATTTCTAACCGACCTTCAAAATTAGATGGAAGGGCCACTTATGTGGTGTAACCTCATCCTATAAAGGCATTATGTGTTGGTTAGAAAGCTTTTCAAAGATACATGTTCCAAATTCATGCATCATAATTTTATTGTAATGGACGAGTTCACAATAAATCACAGAAACAAATAATTTTGTTTGTTATAAGAACCCAAATTTTTGGATTCAAAACATTAAGGAAGAAAGTGGAGTCGTATAATCAGAACCCAAATCTAAGCGGGTTTGCTATAATTTTTTAAATTCATTCTATGTATAATAATATTTCAGTATATCTTTCATTGATGCATGTGTATTACCTTTTATGTCAACCCAGAATACTGAAAATGTGTACCTAGAAGATTGATCAGAAGCAACTAATGCTCTAAGAAGTTCACTTGCAATTTCTCTGTAAATAAACAACCCATCCCGGTGGTTACCATATTAAATAACCAATACCAAAGGAATCCAATTAATATTTCCCAGTGTTGAATATTTATCAGTTCATGAGTTTTGATTGACTCCAACTTTTTGTTCATTGGAAAGGTTTTATTTTTGAGACCATGTCTTGCCATGCTTTAAAACTGGAATTATGTTGTTGAAACAGCACTTGAATCAGCTTCCTGATGTTGATAATGTATGATACGATGATTGATGCGAGGATTTTGAGTCGCTTTTATAGACTAGTTTTACATGTGTTTTATGTGTTTATTAGTCACATTTGTGGCTAGTATCGCATGATTCACTCACTTTAGTCTATAATCTCATTTTGCATCAAGTCTACTATATTTCAACTTTTTGGTTATAAATGATCATATGGATGTGTTTAAGTAAGGCTGATTCGAATTTATTTTGAAATTTCAAGAAAAATGAATATAGGCAGCTATCGATACCAACGACAGCTGTCTATAGTATCGACTCGGCCACAATGAGACAGTCGCAAGGAACAAAGATGAGTGGATACCATCGACGCTGAATTCGATGGTAGTGAGATACCTACAGCGAGCCAGCAGTCAACTGGTCGATACTATTGACATAAAGTCGATACTATCGACCTCGCCCAGCTTCAGCGTCGGATTGGTGATAAAAGTGATGCCTAAAGGTGTCGATACCATCGACACTAAAGTCGATGGTATCAAGTTTGCATCAGCACGAAACATCAGGAAAAGGAAGAATCGTTGATATTATGATGGGTCGATACCATCAACCCCGGCATCGATGGTATCGACGTTGTCAGATCAGGTTTTGTTACAAATCATTGATAAACGGACGGTGGTGACCTTTTGGCGATCTAAATTGGTGCATATACCTAATTACGGTGGCCCTAAGTGGGGGAGGACATCATTAGTCATTGCACAAGTCTCAAGGAGGAGAGGAGAGAAGAACGGAGCCCAGAGCCATGCCCCGATCATTCCGAGAGTTGTAGAAGGAGTTTTCCACTACCGAAAGGTTGTAGATCGCTCATTCTATGCCGAGGAATGCCTGGATCTCCTCCATTTAGGGGTTACATCACTTCTATCCACGTTTTCCCCATGTTTTCCCTTTCTCTCCTCATGTCTTTCATGGAGATGAACATGCGGGGCTAATCCCCTTTATCTTTAGGACCGGGAGTACCCCGGGTGATTGTTGTATGACATTTTTACCATAGTATTTCATAATTTGTCTCTTAAATCCATGGTATGATTTCATTTTCTCCATTATATCATTATGATTGATCACCCTAATGATAATCTAATGCCTTTAATTACTTTGAAAGAAGAATTAACGGTTGAAAAGAGATGAAATTCACATTAACTAATAAATTCTTTGAACAAGGCGATGTACATTTAATGGTGGAAACCCAGAGTATGGTCTTCATGCACCTAGTTTAGGGTATAGGTTACTACTACCGTGGAACCGACCTAGATTTAGGTAGTGAATTGTATCACGAAAGTGAGCAATTTTGAATACAGGCCACTACCCAGAATGAGAGATGAATTCGGATAACTGTGTAGGAATTAATACAACGAGAACCTACAGTGAAACTGCAATCCTAAACATTCCCATTCAAATTGATTAAACCAAACATTTAATCAATTGCTCGGTTTTCCTTTATTTTTCTTTTCTTTTTCAATCAACTCTCAAATCATTTTAAATCGGTCTAGCTGATTGCAAGTAGTTAGTAGTAGTCTACCAATAATTACATTTTCCTGAGTTCGACTTAGGCCTCACAAAGGCCTATACTACTTTGACACATGCACTTGCATTTTACGCACAGTAAATTCGTGTCAAGTTTTTGGCGCCGTTCCCAGGGAAACGGCAATTGTTGGCACTACGAATTCTACAAGCGGCCACTCTAGCCACCTTTTTCTTTTAGTTACATTTTTAATTCTTGAAATTGTTTGTCTATTTTTCAGAAATCTATATTCGTCTAGCACTGTACTTAATTAAATATATCATTTTGTAGGTAACAGTGCATGGTGAGCACGCGTAGCATAGACTACGCGCAGTCATTATCAGAGGTCCCATCTTCAGGATCAGACGACGAGGAGCACTACATTCAGAATCAATCCGAGAGAGTAAATTTAGATTCTGAATAAGAAGAGATGGTTGAAGAAAAGACGATATGGGAAAAGATCAAGGCATCTTCTTCCTCTACATCAAAAGGGATGATCAAGAAGCAGACAGTCATCAACCCGACCTATAAAATTGATCCGGCATAAAAAATCTAGTCAAATCTCAAGCATTCCATGGACTAAAGAATGAAGATCCAGTGGCCCACATAAGCACCTTCGTGGAAAATTGTGATATGATCAAGATCGATCGTTTTCCGCAGGAGACACTGTATCTGAAACTGTTCCCAAGTTCTCTTGCAGGAACTACAAGAGAGTGGTTCTACAATCTAGATGATAAGATTGTTGAGACTTGGGATCATATGATCGAGGTCTTTTTTGAACATTTCTTCCCACCTGAGAAAACTAATGATTTAATCAGGAAAATCCACAACTTTACTCAGAATGCAGGTGAAACCAGTGTTTTTAAAACCGAACCGGACCGGCCTGTCCGACCGGTTAGACTGGTGAACCGGTAGCTGACCGGTCCGGAAGCCTAAAAAACCGGTAATGTGTCTTTTTCCGGTCCAACCGGTCAGAAATACGGTCCAACCGGTCCAACCAGCCGGTCGGACCGAACCGGATTGAACTAGTGGTTCAAAGAGAAGAAAAAACAGAACGTAGAATACATATAGGAATTTACATATATGTATATACATATGGTATATATATGTATGTATGTATTTATTTATATAGAAAATATACATATAAGATAGAATACACACACACACACACACACACACACATATATATATATATATATATATGTATATATGTACAAATATAAGTATATTTGTATATATGCATATATATATGTATGTGTGAATGTGTATATCTACATAATAATATATATGTATACTGGTGGTTCAAAGAGAATAAAAAACAAAAGGTAGAATACGTATAGGAATTTACATATATGTATATACATATGGTATATATAAGTATGTATGTATTTATTTATATAGAAAATATACATATAAGGTAGAATGCATATATATATATATATATATATATATATATATATATGTATATATGTATAAATATAAGTATATTTGTATATATGCATATATATATGTATGTGTGAATGTATGTGTATATCTACATAATAATATATATGTATACATATATATTTATATACATACATATATATAATGTATATATATATGTATACATTTGCACAACAATATATATGTATACACATATATTTATATATATATATACAATGTATATATATTTAAATATATATATATATATATATGTGTGTGTGTATATTTACACAAACTATATATATATATATATATAACTTGTGCAGTTCAACCGGTTTGACCAGTCCGACCGCTAATTGCCACTTATCATGGTGACCGGTTCGGTTTTTTCGGTTCAAATATTTTTTTATGTCATGCTGACATCATTTCCGGTCCAACCAGTTCAACCACTCCGGTTGAACCCGACTCAATCCGGTCTGAGTCAGTACCAGTCTGACCATCGGTTCGGTTCTGAAAACATTGGGTGAAACTTATTTGGAGACCTGGGAAAGATTTCACATAATGCTGAGAAGATGCCCTCATCATGGGTTAGACAAGGAAAAATAGGTGAAGATTTTCTACTTCGCGCTTAATGAGCATGACAGAAGCAATTTAGATTCAGCGGGATCAGGATTCTTTCTGAACAATATTGATACAAGGTGTTGGGAGTTGGGAGATTCTTAAGAACATGGCAAAGAAATAGTCCTGGGGTACCAGAGATGCACCTGAACAAGTTAGATTTGTAGGGGACGCTAAAGTCATTAAAGAAGTGAATGATAAGATGGATCTTATTGCAAAGAGACTTCTTGAAAAAGAAAATGAAGAGTCTGATGATGAAGCACACGTGAAATTCAAGCATCAGCAATAGGGATATAGGACTAATGACTATTCCTGGAGGAAGGATAAGAAATTTTCCTAGAAAGATCCCAACAATTTCTTGCAGGATCTGGAAGCTAAGCCCCAACCCACTGCAGAAGAAAAGAGCAATGAGTTTCTCAATCAAGTAATCAAGCAGAATCAAGAACTCATGAGCATGTTTGGTCAACAAATCAAGCAACAAGGAGAGTACATGAATCAGTTTGGGAAAACTTTATAAAGTCATGGCAGATGGCAGCAGATTAGGACTCTCGAGACATCCTTAGCACAGATGAGGACACTCGAGACATCCTTAGCACATATTGCAGTAGAGATTTTAAGCTTGAAGAAACCAACGCGGTAAGGTTTTCTAAGAAATACAAATATTCCAGGAGGAAATCAACAAGCCAAAGCAATTCTGTTAAGGAGTGGAAAGAAGATTTTAAACAATAAGGCCAATGAACCAAGCACACCCCATCCAAAGACCACACGTGAGGCCACAGAGGAGGTCACAATCACAGAGCCAATAGAGGATGATGTAGAGGAAGCCAGTGTAGAGCCCATTGCTGAGGAAGAGACTGAAAATAGGATGCCATATGTACCACCACACCAGAGGGCATAGACTGTTCCAGTTCCCTATCCAAACAGTCTGAAGGCAAAGAAAGTGGACGCCCAGTTCAAAAAGTTCCTAGATAGTTTTAGAAAACTTTCTTTCAACATCCTGTTGATAGAAGCTATTGAGAAATACCCTCTTATGGTAAGTTTATGAAGGATATAATTACCAAGAAGAGGAATATTCCTAATACTAAGGTGGTGGTTCTTAAAGAGCAGGTTAGCACCTTCATTCTGGGAACATTACCACCAAAATGACAAGATCTGGGCTGCTTCAATATTTCATGTTACATTGGTAAGGTGAAATTCGGTGAAGCGTTATGCGACTCCGGGGCAAGTATAAACTTGATGCCCCTCTTGACATTCAAAAAGCTGGGTCTTAAGGAATCTAGACAGAGCAACATGACAATTCAACTAGCAGATAATTCTGTGGTACGACCATATGGTATTTGTGAGGATGTCCTGGTAAAGGTTGATAGATTTGTATTTCCAGCTGATTTTGTAGTAATGGAAATGAAAGATGATCAAGGGAATGAGATACTCCTAGGAAGACCTTTCCAGGCTACTGCTAATATGATATTGGAGATGGGTAGAGGTCGATTGACATTGGGAATAGCAGATGACTGATTTGAAATGGTCATGCCACCAAGTACAAAACAATCACAGGCAAAGGAGCAATGTCACATGGTGAAGCATTTTGATCAAAACATTTCTCTTTGTTTAGGGAAGCCATTTCTAGATATGGCTCATGTAATGACCAAGGTAGATAAGGGAACACTGGAAGTTGATATTATGGAACAAACAAAAGTTGTTTCTCTTTATAAAGTTGTGGGTTATCCAAATGATGAAGAGGAGGAAATACCTATATCTACTGAGGATGATGCAATAGCAAGTTCTACGCTTGACTCGTATCCAGAATTACCCCTTGAAGCTTGCTTATTTAACATCATGAATGATTGGATGAGAAACACGCCGTTACAAGAATGTATAAAGATGATTAAAGTGCTCCTGTGCTATTATGCCAAGCATTATGAGAATTTTAGGCCTCTTTCACCACCGCTTCAATCATAATTGATATGTCCACCAGAATTAGAACTGAACCCACTGCCCCCTCACTTGAAGTATGCATTCTTAGCTGACGGTGAAAACTACCAGTGATTATTTCGGCATATCTGATTACCGGTGAAGAAGAGCAGTTGATGATCATGCTGAAGAACCATCGTGGTGCATTCGGGTGGTCAGTTGCTGATATTAAGGGGATTTCTCCTACGCTTTGCCAGTACAAGATCCATCTCAAGGAAGGATCCAAGTTTGTGATTCATCCACAATGTCGACTCAACCCGAGCATGATGGAGGTTGTCAAGAAGGAGGTGATCAAGCTCCTTTTTGCGGGCATCATCTACGTTATTTCAGACTCGGCATGGGTAAGCCCCACACAGGTAGTCCCTAAAAAGGGGGGAATCACCGTGACTCAGGATCTTATGAATGAACCTATTACTACCCGATTGGTAATCGGGTGGCGTGTTTGCATTGACTATCGCCGCTTGAATTCCGCAACTCTAAAGGATCATTTTCCGCTCCCATTTATTGATCAGATTTTAGAGCGGCTGGCTGGCCGCTCTCATTTTTGCTTTTTGGATGGTTATTCCAGCTATAATCAAATTTCTATAGATGCTAAGGATCAAGAGAAGTCCACGTTCACTTATCCTTATGGAACTTTTGCAAATCGCCAAATGTCATTTGTGTTATGTAGTGCACTGGCTACTTTTCAGCGTTGTATGCTAGATATTTTTTGATATGGTAGAATGCTGCTTAGAGGTTTTCATGGATGATGTTTCCATTCACAGTGCATCCTTTGATGAGTGTTTGCAAAATTTGGATAGAGTGCTTCAAAGATGTGAAGATATGCATCTGGTTTTAAATTGGGAAAAGTGTCATATGATGGTTAGTGAAAGAATAGTGCTTGGACACAAGGTGTCTAGCAAAGGACTGGAGGTAGATCCAATGAAAATCGAGGTTATTGCCAAATTACCTCCATCGAACTCGGTGAAGGGAGTGAGGAGTTTCCTTGGGCATGGGGGTTTCTATCGCCGTTTTATCAAAGATTTTTCTAAAATTGCTAAACCATTGTCTGAATTGGTTGATAAGGACGCAGTGTTTAATTGTAATGATAAATGCATGCATTCCTTCAATGTTTTAAAAGAAAAATTAATTTTGGCACCGGTTGTTCAAATGCCAGATTGGACCAAACCGTTTGAGCTCATGTCCGATGCATCGAACTTTGCTGTTGGGGTTGTTCTTGGGCAGCGTTTTAAGAACAAACCTACAGTAATTTTCTAGGCATCAAAGACTATAAACGATGCACAACTTAACTATACTACCACTGAAAAAGAACTTCTTACCGTGGTTTTCGTATTTGAAAATTTTAGGCAATATTTAGTGGGATCAAAAGTTGTGGTTTGGACGGACCACGCTGCTATTAAATATTTGATGGAAAAGAAAGATTCCAAGCCTAGATTAATTAGGTGGATCTTGCTCTTACAAGAGTTTGACATTGAAATTAAATACAAGGCCGGTATTGAGAATGTGGTTGTAGACCATTTGTCTCAGTTAGAGCGGGTAGATGAGTGAGATATCAATATACCCATTACCGAGACATTTCCCGATGAGAAAATCCTTTCCATAAACTCCAAAGATCTGTGGTTTTCACACATTGTAAATTATCTTGCATGCAAGGAAATACCAAACGATTGGAATTTTTAGGAAAAGAAGAAATTTTTTCATTCTTTAAGATATTACTTTTGGGATGACCCCATTTTGTTGAGGCAATGTAGGGATGGCATCTTATGCAGGTGTGTACCAGAGGATGAATATGAGAGTGTACTTACACACTGCCATATATTACCCACTGGCGGCCATCATGCGAGTACAAGGACAGCGGCCAAAGTGTTAGAGAGTGGTCTTTATTGGCCTACACTCTTTCGGGATGTCTATGAATATGTGAAAAGATGTGACGTGTGTCAAAGGGTAGGTAATATCTCAAAGTGGCAAGAGATGCCCCTCAATCTGTTTCAAGAAGTTGAGGTATTTGACTTATGGGGCATCGATTTCATGGGACCATTTGTGTCCTCAAATTCCAATTTATATATTTTGTTGGTCATTGATTATGTGTCGAAGTGGGTAGAGTCAATACCCACAAGAACTAATGACGTTGTGGTAGTGTGCAGGTTCGTGAAAGAACATATCTTTTGCAGGTTTGGTGTGCCCCGTATGATTATAAGTGATGGAGGCACCCACTTCACGAACAAGAAATTTGCTACACTAATGAGTAAATATGGGGTAAAGCACAATGTCGGTACCCCGTATCACCCGCATACTCAAGGTCAAGTTGAAGTTTCCAATTGTGAGATCAAAAAGATATCGGAACGCACAATGGCATCTTCGAGGAAAAATTGGAGTGCACTCCTACCGGATGCTTTATGGGCATATAGGACCGCGTTTAAAACACCTATAGGCACTACGCCTTTTAGGTTGGCTTATGGGTGGGCTTTCCATTTGTCGATTGAGTTAGAGCATAAGGCGCATTGGGCGCTACAGAAGCTCAATGTGAGTTATGATGATGTAGAAAAAAGAGACTATTGGAGTTAAATGAGTTAGATGAGCTTAGGATGAATGCCTATGAGAATCAAAGGATCTATAAAGAGAGGACAAAGAAAAATCCATGACCGCCACATACAAACGCGTGTTTTCAAAAAGGGTGATCACATTTTACTGTTCAACTCGAGACTGAAGCTTCATCCTGGGAAATTGAAATCCAGGTGGAGTGGACCTTTTTTGGTGGAGGAGGTGCGCCCACATGGTGCTATTATGGTGAGAGATGGAGAGCTCACGTTCCTAGTTAATGGTCAAAGGTTGAAGCTTTACTTTGGAGAGAACTACATGAGAAAAGTGCATGAGGTTAAACTCATGGTACTTAAGGATGAATGAAGAGCTTTATTGCGTCTAGCCTAAGACAATAAAGAAGGGTGCTTGTTGGGAGGCAACCCACCCATAAGTAGTTTTAATTTGTAGTTCCTTCATTTTCTTTTGCATTTGCAAGTTTGTTTTGTTTAATTTCGTTTTTAGTGTAAATATGATACCCTAATTGTTTTGCTCAGTGTGCAGTACTGAATCAAAGTCGATACCATCAACCACAATGTCAATGGTAGCGACATGGGTGCAGGGAAGCGGCTATAGAAATCTTTCTGAGTCGATACTATCGAGGGCCTCATCAATGGTATCGACATGCTATCAGCGAACAATAAAAGAAACAGTTGATAGTATCGACAATGAAGTCGATGCTCGCGAGATCCCTGAATATTTATAGACGAATTCTTCTCAGTGAAGTCGATACCATCGACAAAACATTCGATGGTATCGACCCGGGGTCAGCAAAGAAGCGGCGCCCGGGCCTCGCGAGGGTAATTGAACCATAAAGAGTCAATACCATTGACACCCCGTCGATGGTATCGACGTGACATGTCACTGATCCACGAGAAGAGAGAAACGAAGCGTGCCAAAATTCAAAAGTCAATCTGTGGGAGGTGTCAATACCATCAACCTGTGTCGATGGTATCGACGTGTCATCGATCTGGGCCCCCACATCAAGCAATCGACAACCGTCGATGGTCGTCAAGAGCGGATTGTGCTCCAGGTGTCGATACCATCGACACCCCGTCAATGGTATCGACGAAGCGACAGTGAAGACGGGTTCAGCTATAAAAGGAGGGGTTGTTTCTCGTTTCTATTCACACCTTCAGAGTGAATCCTCTCAACTCTTGTGCTAAGAATCCCGAGCAATCAGAGATCTTCACCGAGCTCTTCATCGACGTTGCAGATCATCTTTTCTGAGCAACTCGGATCTTCATCGAGCTCCATTCTTCTATCCTCTTTCTTTCATCATGAGGAGGAACACAACTACATCATCTTTGAGCGCGGCGCCAATGGCGATTGAGATGTTTATTTCGCCCTCGTCAGGCTCCATCCCTCGCCCCTGACTTGTACATCCTTCTGTAGATGTGAAGAAAGTTTACATGGAGCTGCTGAAAAGAACTATCGAGACGACTCGATATTGCGACAGACAAATGATCTGATATCTCGGATTTGAGGATAACCTGATGTTTGTCCTCCATGGTCAGGAGGGGCACACGAGCAGGCTCGACAATGTGGTCACACATCATGTGTAGGGCCACCCCTTTTTCGACGAGTGGCTTACTTATAAAGAATTTGTGGTGGAGTTCATGGCATCACTTGATATATGTGTTGTCCCAAACGACCTCAATGCCTCTGACAGGGAATGGATCAAAGGTCGAGTGTCTTTCCGGCTCTTCAACAGGAATAATAATCTTACTCTTTAGCAATTCAACTCCATCTACAACTGGTGGCACTCCCCCAAACAGCACTGGTAGCCAGACAACTGAGTTGGTTATGATGCCATGTTCACAAAGCTAGTGACAGACCCTCAAGGCAAAACGATCAGCTATCACAATGCCGCGGTGGCTGATTTTGAGCATCCCTTCGTGCGGGTTTTACACCGCATGTTGTGTATTACCTTCTTCGCTCGAGGAGAGATTTCACTGAGCAAATTCCAAGAGACCGACCTCTTCTTTATGTATAATTTGCTGACATGAGGCAAACTTAACTGGGGCACGTTCTTCCTAACGCGCGTAATGGTGGTGAAGAAAAGTACTCGGTGAGCCCCAATTCATTTTGGGGGACTCTTCACTCCTTTAGCCCTCTACCTCAGGCTAGACATTTCTTCAATGCCTCCCCTACTAAGTAAAAGCTCTGTCAATCTTCATCATTAGCATCGGTCTAAGTTGTTGACAGTTCGTGATGGCGTAGTATATGCACATTTCCACGTACACAAAGAGTATCAAGAGTGCACCCTTCAAGATCCCGTCTTCAACATCCACGGGGCCTAGCATTTTAGATGGCCCATAATTGCCATCGATGACTCTGACAATGGAGAAGATGAGGACGAAAATGACAATGATGATGGTGATGAGGAGGAGGAAGAGGATATCGTTACTCCTCCTCATTCATGAGTGGAACCTAGGAAGCGGCCACGCTTCTACCCGGGTGCATCATCATCCTCACAGCCTCAGCCACCACCACCCTCTCAACAAGGAGAGGATGTTTATTCTATGCAGGGCATGTACACCATGCTACAGAGCATTCAGGAGATGCAACAACAGCACACTGCATCATTTGTTGATATCCAGGATACTACGAATCGGTTGTATGTTAATCAACAAGCTATCTTCGAGAATGAGCGTCAACTATTCGCCAATCAACAGTAGGTCTACGACTGGTTGGGGAGGATCGAACAGCAGCAACAGCCATTCTATGATCACTACTGGAACCAAAACTATTTCGGGGGATATCCTCAACCTCCGCCCATTCCCCCATAGGATCCAAACTTCCAGGGGCAATATCCATCATGGGATCCCAGCGCCCCACAGTACTTGCCATAATACCCGCCACCTGAGCAATAAATGGTATCCCTATTCCACCTGCTGAGATTGTTTTTTATTATGAGGCCATAGTCAAATTCAAGCTTAGGGGGGGAGATGGAACAGTTTCTATCTTTTATTTTCCTTTGTTTTTATCATTTATTGCCTTTTCTTTTATTTTAGCAATTTTCTTAGCTTTTAGGATCCACATGCTATCTAGTGTATCCATGGATGTCTAACGTAATTTGTCATCTCTATGTTTTTCACATGGGAGTCATGGGTAAATTTGAAAAAATTTCATGTAATTGCAAGCTTGCATTGTTTGAACTTGAGCACTTAACTTATGAAAATAATTAGGTCTATCAACTTTAAAACATAAGACCACAACTTTACATGTCTATGATTCAAGGGAAGTGGATAGAATTAGATGTTGTGCCTAAACTGACCAAATGATAATGGGACTTTAATCTGAAATATGAGAGAGAAACTCCTTGATTTTACACGTCAGTAAGGAGGGACATATAATATTTTCTGATGGTTTTGTCAATTAATCTTGTGATCTATCCACCTCATCTCATTTACACTCCACCATAAGAATTGGGAGCACTTTACAGTTTGTCATCTCTTGATTGCATATCATATAGATAGGATTGCATTGTAGTTAGTTTTTACATCTGTTGCATATATGAAAAAAAGAAAAAAAAATTGTTGCATTATAGTCATGCATGCACAAATTTTAGAATGCATGTCAATGTTATTTTAGTTGCATTTTGCATAATTTTAATCATTTTTACATGATGTGTCTTGCTTCTTGATCAAGAATAAGGAACTTGTTTAATACTTTCTGAAAAATAAAATACAATGGAAAAAAAAGTAGTTATGAGAATAAGCCCAAGACGAAGATGTGCAAATTTCATCTTAGTTCGTGAAGCAAAATAAGGGCTGAAAAAAAAGGAAGAAAAAAAATAATAAGTAAGTGAAGATTAGAAGGAGGAAGGAACCTGTTCACATGCATAATAAGAAGAACAAGCACATGTGTAGTTTTGTAGATATTTTGTCCCTCATTGGGATGGAATGATAGTGCATGCATCATTCCACCTAAAATGTAAGCATTAGGTCATTTCCATATGCATGAGCATCATATAGGTCATTTTTGTACTGTTGCATGTCAAACTGTATTGTGGTACTTTTTCTTACATAAACTGTCTATCCCATCCACTCGTTGCTCAAAATGGTAGGCCACCCGTGATTATCTCCTCACTTTTGTATTTAAGGATATCTGCTTCCATGTAGATGGTAGTTAGGATATGAGCAACGTAGATAGGAGATCAAAAGATACACCAAGCATGAACCGGAAGATTTTATTATATTAACTGCCTTATTTGATAGAGTTCACTAATCTTGGAGTGGATATCTATTATGGATGATCATTGTCACATGTAGGGTAGTTACCATTCTATGGTTAGTGAGGGCCGGTATGTGAATGTCTGGTGGGAATCATGCGGTAATGTTTGTTGCGATAGTATGCTCTTTATTTGACTCTCACAATTTTATTCTATAATTTTGTTGCTCAAGGATGAGCAATGTTTAAGCTTAGGGGAGTTTGATGCGAGGATTTTGAGTCGCTTTTATAGACTAGTTTTACATGCATTTTAAGTGTTTATTAGTCACATTTGTGGTTAGTATCGCATGATTCACTCACTTTAGTATATAATCGCATTTTGAATCAAATCTACTATATTTCATCTTTTTGGTTATAAATGGTCATATGGATGTGTTTTAGCAACGCTGATTCGAATTTATTTTGAAATTTCAGGAAAAATGAATATAGGCAGTTGTCGATACCATCGATAGTTGTCGATAGTATCGACTCAGCCATTGTGAGATAGCCGCAAGGAACAAAGATAAGTCGATACCATTGACACTGAAGTCGATGGTAGCGAGATACCTATAGTGAGCCAGCAGTCAACTGGTCGATACTATCGACATAAAGTCGATAATATCGACCTCGCCCAGCTTCAGCGTCAGATTGGTGATAAAAGTGATGCCTAAAGGTGTCGATACCATCGACACTAAAGTCGATGGTATCGAGTCTGCATCAGCACGAAACGTAAGGAAAAGGAAGAATCGTCGATATTATGACGGGTCGATACCATCCACCCACGTCGATGGTATCGACGCTGTCATATCAGGTTTTGTTACAGATCGTTGCTAATCGGACGGTGGTGATCTTTTGGCGATCTAAAGTGATACATATACCTAATTACAGTGGCCCTAAGTGGGGGAGGACGTCATTAGTCATTGCACAAGTCTCAAGGAGGGGAGGAGAGAAGAACGGAGCCCAGAGCCATGCCCTGATCATTCCGAGAGCTGCATAAGGATTTTTCCACTACCGAAAGGTTGTAGATTGCTCATTCTACCCTGAGGAACACCCGGATCTCCTCCGTTCAGGGGTTACATCACTTCTATCCACGTTTTCCCCATGTTTTCCCTTTCTCTCCTCATGTCTTTCATGGAGATGAACATGCGGGGCTAATCCCCTTTATCGTAAGGACTAGGAGTAGCCCGGGTGATTGTTGTATGACATTTTTACCATAGTATTTCATAATTTGTCTCTTAAATCCGTGGTATGATTTTGTTTTCTCCATTATATCATTATGATTGATCACCCTAATGATAATCTAATGCCTTTAATTACTTTGAAAGAAGAATTAACAGTTGAAAAGAGACGAAATTCACATTAACTAATAAATCCTTTGAACAAGGCGATGTATAGTTAATGGTGGAAACCCAGAGTATGGTCTTCATGCATCTAGTTTAGGGTATAGGTTACTAATACCATGGAATCGACCTAGATTTAGGTAGTGAATTGTATCACGAAAGTGAACAATTCTAAATACAGTCCACTACCCGGAATGAGAGACGAATTAGGATAACTGTGTAGGAATTAATACAATGAGAACCTGTGGTGAAACCGCAATCCTAAAGATTCCCATTCAAATTGATTAAACAAACATTTAATCGATTGCTCGGTTTTCCTTTATTTTTCTTTTATTTTTCAATCAACTCTCAAATCATTTTAAATTGGTCTAGCTGATTGCAAGTAGATAGTAGTAGTCTACCAATAATTACATTTCCCTGAGTTTGACTCGGGCCTCACAAAGGCCTATACTACTCTGACGTGTGCACTTGCATTTTACGCATGGTAAATTCGTGTTAGTGATACTTAAACTTGACAAAATTTTAGCCTATTTTGAAGTTGACTCGACCCTATCATTGTGCCTACGTTCAATATTTTCAAAAGTTGGCTAAATTATCTACAAATGTTTGGATTTTCCTCCTTTATTCAAATAACTATAGAATTTCTTGATGATGGAGCAAGGAAAAGATTTTATAAGTTGTTTTAGAATTTCCCAATGGTCATATACTATTTTCTCTCTAAAATATATGATGCTAGTCGTACCACATTTCCTTAAATTTGAATTGACCATATAATGTCAATACATTATTGTTTTATAATTTGAATTTTAGATTGTCTGCACAAAAGTTCGTGAGGGGGATAAAAGAATAGTGTTATTGAAAGAGGGAAATGTGAAGGAAAGGCATGTTGTCATAGTGGATGATTTAGTTTAGTCAGGAGGAACTCTTATTGAATGCCAGGTAGGTGTAATATAATTAACTAAATGAATTATGACCACATCTTTATCATCTCATATTTATTCTAGATTAAGAAATTCTAGCACCTAATTAAAATTTGTCGATCATATTAGTTAGACTCATCAAGGTGCCAAGCCAAGTGTTTAAACCTAACCCATAGGTTGAGCTCCCATCTCTTCGCCTCTGGTTCAACTGCGTCTACTTGGTTGGCTCACTGAAACCAGCATGATAGTTAATGATACATTGAAAGAAAGGAGATAAACATATATTTTGTCATCATTCCTTTGAGATGATCAAGAGGCGGAGAAGACCATTCTTATCATAAAAGTCATTCTATTATAGGTTTAGGATTCAAAGCAACTTGCAGGTCATAATTCATCAGCAAAAATGTAAATGATCACACAATTGGTCTATGTACACATGCAATTCACTATATTGTAGTATGAGTTAATTATGCATCACAATAAAAGACAAACTATACATCGCGTCAACCTAATTTATCAACAACAAAATAAATAAGCATGATAGGTCCATATAAAAGATCATGTGTGAATCATAATCTTAGTAATGACTATAATATTAAAGAAAAGAGTAACATCACTCATCATCAAGTGCCTACAAAAAAATGGAAGAAGAATAAACCCGAAGGGAGTAGGAGCAGCAACACACATCATTTCATTAGCTACTCAAAAAAATCTAGTAACCTCCAACTATCATCACTTCATCTCTAGTTACTCACAACACACATCCTCTTCTATCTTCATGTTACATAGAGTGTATAGTACACACAACAGCCTCAGGAATGTTAAAACTTGGAAATAGGAGAGGAGAACAGGGGGACAGAGAACGGGATTGGGGATTGGAACAACCTTGAACTGGAAGATTGGTGTTCTAAGGGGATGGTCACAGATGTCCAGTTGGCCCCTAGATCAGTGAAGATGTGAAGGTGGAGGTCCTCAGATATTTAGCAGAGCTGCGGCGCCCTAGAAGCTTAGTGGTCTAGAGCCTTAATGGTGACATACATGGAATCCTAGAGGGCCCGCCGTGGCAGTTGCAGAAATAGGAGCTTTGTTAGTGTTGGGTGGAAGAACCCCAGAAGGAAAGATGGAAGGTGGAGAGATCACAATTCTGAGTGTCATGAGCATCTTGGTTGGGGTGTGGGTGAGCTGAACTGCCCTAGATCTGTGGTTGGGTTGTCCGTTGAACTGTTCAGTCACTAGGTCTGATCTTGATTATGTAAGAAAAAGATATTACATGAACTTGGGTTGGCAAATGGACACAATAATGTGATTGATGTCATGTTCAAGTACTATGAATTGATGCATAATTTTGCTAATTTTAGAATATCAACTATATTTGGCAGTTCAAAATGAGCAGATCAGCACTAGATAAAGTATTAAGATTCATCAAAAAGATAGTTGATGAATTGATACATAAGTTTGCTAATTTTAGAACTTGAATTATTGTTAGCAATTCTGAATGAGCAGATCAGCACTAGATAAAGTATTAATATTCATCAAAAAGATTATTGATTTTGCATTATCATTGTAGCTCATTTCCAGTTGTCACCTGCCATAAAACTCTCCTTTCCTTTCTATAAAGATTTCATCTCACTTGTCAATATAATCTGCCAAGATTTATATGTTTTAATGGCATGTCTAGAACAGACTACCATATTGAAAGCTTTGAAGCTTATTTATCTTCATTTATGTTTCGATAATCTTCTACTATCTATGATAAAATTATAATTTAGAAACCATAAGCCAGACTGAGGTTAAGTTGGTCTATCATAGGTGAAATAAGTGTATTTTTCGCAATGGTGCATTAATGGTTCAGAAAGGTTTGATCCATTATACATCATCAACACAGACGGGGTTTTTATTGGGTTATGTAATTAATGCAAATCTCCAATTCCTTATCAGTGTCACATGTAAGTTTTGCAATGTAACTAATAGATGCATGGGAAGATGGTCATTGGTAGCTCTGTCAGATTGTTGGGTTAATTGGTGAGGACATTGGGGACCCAACCTAAAATGGTGGATATATACATAAAGGGAAAACTGAGATTGTTAAGAGAAATTTTTTGTTTGAGAGAATGTGGAATTTTGAAACTGTCTAAATTAATTAAGGGGCATCAGTTCACAAGTTCTCGTTAGTTCACAATTTTATAATCCAAATTTTGCTGAAGTAAAAATATATAAGATAGTTGAAGAAAAGTAATCTCAATCTGCTTGTCTGCTTAACAGAAGAGCCCAAGACTTATATAAGGTCAGCATATGTTAAAAGAACAATTTTCATAGCCAAAATGAAAGGACTGGATGAACATCAAACATGTGACTGGCATGGTTCGATTCTCTCATAAACTCAAAAATTACATCATACCGGTCAAAACTAGTTGAACCGGACAAACCGTTGAACCAGTCCAATTTTCTTCAACTGGCTTGTTCTTGGTCATGTGTTTACTTTGACCCCTGGATCCAAGATGTCTGTTTATTCTCACTTGTTCTTATGCCCATTTATTCTTACACGATAATTTGGCACATGCAATTCAGTGTTTGATCGAATCAAAGCTTTCTCTATGTTGTTTTCTGAGATTCTCCTTGATATGTTTACATTTTCTTGGTTTTCCATGTATTACATAATTTCAAAAGGATTTATGATGTCATACTGATGTCATCTATTGAACCATTTCAACCACAGTTTGAACCACTAAACCGAGAACCAGAAGTCTCACCGATTTTGACAACCTTGGTTAATAGTGAACAATAGTTGTCAACTTTTTCTTTTTCTCCCATCAACATGGATTTCCCATTTACTGCAAAAGGCACTATGAAGAGTGGGTTATCTACCTATTGATAAATAGTAATAACATGATGAATTGCTTTCATTCAAAAAGTATTAAATTCCCATGGTGCTGCCAAAGTCAGTGCTTATGTTACTCATGCAGTATTTCCAAAAAGGTCATGGGAGAAATTCACTCACAATAACTCATCTTTGCAGCTGAGACCATACCGAATTTCCTTCACTATGAACCCTCAATAATACAGCAACATGTTTTCCTTCAGTGACTTCAAAGAAATATTTTACATACTTTTGGGTAACATACTCATGTCCGGTCATTGTTAAGGCAATTGCTGGAAAAGCTCCATTTGAAGTGCTAATTCTTGTCGGGTCCATCGTTGACGCCGTACAAATATAGTGTCATGCTTCTACCTCCTTCCTTGATAATAGTTGAGGTAGTGAGAACGCCTTCATTGTTGTGTAAAATAGCAAGCTATTGTTGTATAACTCAGTTTCTTGCATCAGGTTTCCAGCTTGCCCATGTTATAGCCTGTCTGGTATGAAATTTGGACAAAAGTCTAACTTTTCTACAACTAAACTCTGCTTAAGACATACATTGAATACTCCATATGTAGTTTTATTCTGAGTTTAGGGTAACACCATAAATGATTTAAACAAGCTTACTTACATTAGTCTATCTTTTCCTCAACTTTAGTGGTATAAATCAATTGGATGGCTTCTTACTGGGAGTTCTGCACATTTGTTGTTAAAATATAGCACTACCGCTTTTGTGAATCTAATTGTCTTGATCTTGTCTCTTGCATTAATAAAGCAGAAAGAAGATAGATGTGGTAAACTAGTTTGTAATATGTTAAAGACATGATAAAACACTCTTCTATATATGCAAGAGTTGTTTGGCAAATTGTAACAATGGTCAAAATCAACAGAATATTGCGGGCAGATATACAATTGGATTGTAGCATTACTCATTATTATGGTTTACTTCATCGGTATTTATTGATTATTGCGTGTTGAGAAATTAGTGGTGGGTAACAGGTTGTAATAATAATTTAGCCAAATGCTACCAAAATATGCACGCTCAAACAAAAGATGCAGTCTTAAACAACACAATACATGGTCAAGGATTCATACACCAAAAATAAACATACATTTTAAATGGACGACCTTTAGTGCCAGTTCTATCCAGTTAGGAAAGGTTATGTCCTTATGGGGACAGTCTGGGATACTGTAACGGAAGGTAGGAGCTAGGCTGCTTTATTTTGAGGAGTGTTTGGCTATTTTATATAGGAAAGAGGTGATCATTGAAAGAAAACTTGATGCTATGTAATAATAATTTTATATGTTCTAATCTCAATTTCTCTTGTTATTCAATGAGAGGAGAAGCAAAATGTATTGGTGGATGACTCCCATCATTCCTTACCCCGCCTCCTTTTAGTCAATGTATCAAATAAACTTATATTTCATTTTTTGTAACCAAAGTGTAGTCTTTTCTACTTATGAAACAATCTAATTCATTGTCATCAACTAATATGAAGCTCGGTCCAATGGATTCTGATATGTACACTTTTAAACTAGAGTTTGCTTGTAATCTGACTTCTTTCTAAGTTTTACATACACTAAGCGTCCGTTTAGGTAGCCGATCTTTATTTACTGCAGTAGTTAACATATAATGAGATTATATGTTAACTAGAAAATTAGGTACTAGTTATTAACATAATTGATTAGGGGCCTAGAAGAAGAGAGGTTACCCATGTTTGTCTAGATTTGAGTATGTTATAACACAATACTAGAGTGTGGGTTGATTGATGATAGAATCTCATTAGTCATGATATGGCGATACCAAACCAAGCACACGCATACATGTTAGGTAGCAGTGTATCAGATAAACCCACTTTGAGAGTGACACATGGAAACCATCTTTGGCGGTTATATTCATCTCTCATAGTGAAGGTGGTGATTGTGATTCTTAAACCTAAAATCACTACACTCATCACATGTCGTTGGGTACGCTTTGACATCATCAAATGCATTCTTGAAACATAGATTGTTATAACAGTGATGATTGGGTGACTTTGAGATATGGGGATTGACTGTGAGTGATATATATGGGATTCGTTGTCCTATTGGAGTATGATATCCTGGCCACTTGATAAGAGAGACTAAGAAATGCATGCATATGCACATGTGAATCAATATATGATATTGAGGTCACATTAATTCAGACAATCTACTCTTTTTTCAAGAAACATGATATGGATGTTGAGAGGATGACATGTCCATGCCTCGAGTTCACTCAAGATATCATAGACAAAGGAATTATACAATTACTACAATACCTTAGTCGATTGTAGATTGAAGTTGTTCTCCAACTTTCCATTCACTTGGGTAGCACTGATGTGCAATGAGGCACCACTCTTTGTTGGTGATGTCATAAGCTAGTTATGGACATTCACTATCAACGTGGCATGCATCCTATAGGGTCACACACATAGGAACTCATCTATAAGAGGAGTTTAATCTTCAATGAGGTTTGGATTGATTACTAAAGCATTTAGGTATTCAATTCATGCAACAGATCATTGAATTGGTTGACTGGACTGTAAACGACCATCTCATAGGGTGAGATGGTCATTTGGGTAGCTCGATGGGTGTCTCAAGTGTTGAGACAACTTTTTGGTTGTCAAGCCAAACATAGAACGAAATGGCTAAGTTCAACTCTATGAACCAACCGATTAAACTGATTGGTTTTTCTTAACTCACCAGACGACCATCTAGTGAGCAAGACGGACGTCTCGCCTGGGTGAGATGGCTTGGTTGGAGGAAAATGAACATTCAGGAAGGTTCTAGACACTTTCTTGAACTATTTTTTATTACACAATTCCTTTGGTGTAAGGAATTAATGTTTGCATTAATTAAAAATAAGTTTTGCCAAATTCGTGTACGGTTGGAGAACTCCCAAACAACTGTCTGGGTGTGTCAGACGACTGTTTGGAGTTTATAGGTTGCAAAAATTCAAGATCTTTCAGTCATTTCCACTCCCACACAATCCCGTACAGATTGGGAATACTGACCCTAACCCTACCTATAAATATATGGGTACTGGGGACTTGACAAAGTACAACTACAACACAGACAACTGAGAATTAGTTCCTCTGATAATTGTCATCCTCTCTGGTTGTGGTAACCAAAAGAGCTCAAGCAATTCCTACCCGATAAGGGAGGGATAGAGACGGGAGAGAACAACTGAGAATCATTGTTGTGGGAGAGCAAGTTGACAACTAGTATGCCAATAGGAGGGACAACTCCTTCTTGTCTGTGCTAGTTGAACGACAAGAGTTCTAGTTTGTCTGTATGAACAACTCTAGAGGAATGAGTCCTTTGGTTGCTGCTAGGTGAGCAAAGTCAGTCAACAGTTTGTGGCGAGACCACCAGAGTCGTTGTAGAAGTTGTTCTATTCATTGTTTGTGTCAAAGACAAGGAGCTTCACGGCCATCGTCCAAGAGCAAATAGTTGACATTTGCATTGAAGCTAATTATTTTCACTAGACTTGTTCCAAGACTAGGTATAAACTCACTAGATCATCCTTCCTATTTCATAGTATTTGACATGATCTTGTTGTTATAGGGAATACAGATATATAAAATTTTGTTTCTGTTGCCTTATTATGTGTCTATATTTCCCAACATAAACAACATCCATCAACTATGTTCATCTGTCATGGATGCTCTGGAGGATTATCCAAGATAAATATCCTACCAATCCATGTAAACATGTTCCACCATGTTTAACACACTAAATGGCATAAATTGTACTATCATAAAGAGTGGATCCACAAGAGTTGCTTCACTCAAAAATTTTCTCTCGTGGGAATCATTGAGATCATTAGATAATCTTTGGTACCCCTACAATAGTTTTAGTTCACCAGCACATGTCCAGTTGATGCTTGGGTATTTACATCTTTTATTAGAATACCACACAGATCTAGTTGTTAGTAGTGGATACTTTCTATCTCTATTATGGGTTACGTCCTCATGCATGTAACATTGAATAACCTATTTCACCCTTCCCAATAAATATTCATAGGGATAGGTTCTATCATGTTCTGAACATCTATTACTACTAGTATCACTTGAATATATATTTATCTTAAATAACTTCTCTCTATAATGTATTTCAAAGATACACTATATTGAACAGTTGAACATATTGAATACATTATACTAATAGATCTCTAATTTTTCCATATAGATAGAATCATTCTCATTAGTATTTCATTAATGTGATCATCAAATTTATATTTCAACTAAGTCGTGTATACATGAGCAATAGAACAAATAAATTCATGTTTGCTAATGTTCAATAGAGACAAACTAAGGAATGGAAGAATAAAATTATTTGAATAAACTAAATTTTAATATTGAAATCAACTCTCACTCACATATAAATTTGTATAGATTGGGTATATCTTAAAATTGTCTCTAGAATCAAAATCCTTAATATCTAGCTACAAGAATAATTCTTCTATGGGAAGAACTGAGCTCATTCTTAGTTGTCAACTTCATGAACTAGCCCAAGATTAAAAAAGTAAGTATTAGAGGGAAAAGATTTTTTTCATTGCTACTAAAGGACAGAGAAAATTCAACAAAAACTAACAACTAGAAGATAATTTAACCTAGGGTATGAATTGAAATCAATAGAAAGTTGTAGAACAATCCATTTGGGCTCATGTCCTGAAGTTACATAAAACCGTTCATGGCAGAAATATGTGTTTGGAATTAGTATATTAGTTTTTGAGTGATAGGAAGGTTGAGTTTCAGATTAAACTCAATCTATATCTTTTTCTTTGTCAACTCAATCTATATCTTGGCCAATAACTCATTTAACCAAATTTTATTTTCTAATTTGTCATTAGAAAACAGTTGGTAAAATTTTTAAATGGATGGCACAACTATTATTGATCAACCAATAAAGATGTATTGAACTCTACTTCTAGGTACATAATACCTACATTGATCAGTCACACAACTTTTTAATTAGTCATACTAACAAGTCATGTCAACTAAGGGCTACTTTTACAACTCAGGGTGGTCTTATTTTCGGTAGTGGGATACCATAGTTAGTGTGATTTACTATCAATCAGTCAAATATCTATTTTCAACTCTAAAAATACTAATTGTCATCAATAGATGTCTTCTAACCCTATCAGTCTTACAAGTTGGTCCACCTATGCATCAAGTTAGTCAAATTCCCTATAAGTTTGATATATCATTACTTTTATGTATCTAAATGCACTTGTATGACATCAAAGACAAAACTAGCATATTTGAACTTTTTTAATGTAGGGGAACCTTGATTACTCTCTCCTAGATTTTATAGTTAATCATATTCATTTCATATTCATATTGTTAGCCAAACAAAACTAGGGTGTATTTTCTTTATATGCTCAATAAGTGATACGTTCATTCATTACTCATAATTCATTTTAATACAATCTCAAACACTCTAAACTAGGGTTTTTGGATGTATATGTAGTTACAAATTATGGTAGTTACCACAATCCCTAACTACATATACATAGTCACATAAACATGCATGTTGAGTTGTGTAGGACCCAAAACTATGTAAACATTTAAAACATGAATTAAACAACTAATATGAACTTTGAATTTTCACAAAAATTACATTATGAATCAATTTGACACATGATCTTAATATCTCATTTATTAACTTCACCCATCTTCTTCAAGATCATTACATTGTGTGGTAGAGTAACAACGTATCTTGGATGGTGACAAGTATATATCTTTCATCAAATCCTAATAGCCAAAATATTTTTCCAAGGTGCCCATGTCTAGAAACATACACAAGTAAGTTATCCATTTATTTCACCTTTTAATTTGCACCATGTCCAGAAACATACACAAGTAAGTTATCCATTTATGTTACCTTTTAGTTTGCACAATCAAGGTGGCCTAGTTTTTTCTAAAACATGTGAAGTCATAGAGATAGAGACTTTGTCCTATTTTTATATGACATCCATGTGATGTAATTAATGGACCATTGTAATCGTAATCCTAGTCAAGTTTCATTACAAATCACCATTTTCAAGCTCTCTAATGCTTGATTTTAAGGTGAACTTTCTTCAAGTGGTTGGGGAGAGACATCCAATAAGCTTCACTCATTATCATCCTTTGTTACAAACATATTAAATTTTATGAATCTTTTTAGAAAGGTCAATTGACAACAAATTTGATTGTGTGGTATACATTTGGCATGATATTCAACAATTACAACCAAAGTTATGTGATCTACCAGTAATGAAAATACATAAGTACCTAGATTGCTAGAAGAAGTGATACTAGCATGCAACCTTCTCCCTTTTATGAAAATATGATACATTCTTAGGGGATACTATAGATAGAACTATTATTTTGATTATCTTTATAAAAAAAATCACCTTAAACACATTTAACAGTTAAAAAAAATTAGCTACATGAGTTTCATAAACATACCATATGCCTTCCAATGCCAGACAAAACATATGGCATTGACATATTAATTTTCAACATGATCGTGTGCTTAACTTGAATATGTATATGGAACTAACTATTTGACTAGAGTAACAAATCTACCTTTTCTTTGAAATTAGTTTCACAATAATTGTTGTGTTAGTAACACTATTTTAAGGCAAGTATAATTGAAAGATAAAAGAAGTTACCCCTTAATATCCTCACTCTGCTTCACTCTTTTCCTCAAAATCTCCTTGTACCATAAGTGTTGTTCACATCACAGTTTGCGCCAAATACTTCTCCTTCTCTCCCATCTACACCTACATTATCTTACTCCCTCACCCCATATCTTTCTATCATCTCATTACAACACATTGTAGTTCCCCTAGGCATATCATTTACGTTCTCCTCCAAGGTTGCATTTATTCAAGCATAAACCAAACTTTCTTATGCCACTTAGGAAATGTAGTCACTAAATAAATTTTAAGACTTGGTCAAAACTAAAGATATCTCCAATAGTGTCTTATGATTTGCTAAGATTCACTTCACTAGAAGCCCTTATTTTTATTTAATTAGCATAAACGTGAATAATTTGATTTACATGAACTCATTGTTCCTAATTGTCCAAATTTGCAGGCATGAAGATTGCCTTTGTGGTCATTGGTTAGCATGCGCAAAAGCCCTTCTTCATAAGTAAAAAGAGACAATATGCTGACATATTACAATTTCCCTTGGCCCTCTGCAGCTAAATTAGTCAAAGAGCATAAAACACTATCTTCGGCTTTTGTATCATTAATTTAATCATATAACTATGTCTAGCTAATACAAATTGAAGTTAGGGACAACAATAGCATGAATAATATTAATTCGCCATGTGCAATCATATCAGTTTCGCAAAGAAAGGTGATACACATCACCCCATATACACGTCTATAATATGCTTCTTTCGGAATATAATGGATTGTGTGTAGCAAATGGCATTAAAGCATGTGTCTTTCTTTAGCAATATACTTTATTTAAGGGAGAGAGAGAAGCAGTATGTTAAAAAAAATTGAAAGGGGGAAGGAATTGTTGAGAAGAGAAAATAAGTGGACAGCAACACGTTGAATGTGTTTATTGTATACATTCAGAGTAGTATTATGTGATATAATTTGTACTTTTTATTATAATATGTGTTGTCATAAATATATTTTCTCTCCTTGCTAGAAATATGAGTATTGCATTTATTAATATGCTACTTTGTACACAAAAAGGAAGTATGTATCAATAGAATACATAGATAAAATGGGTATTAAATTTACACAGATTAATGTATTTAATGTAATCTTTGAAAATGATTAATGCACGCTAATATAATGAGTATTGAGCATTAATTTTGTGCTTATCACCAAAAAGATATGCATTGAAAAAAGGATGTTGTGTTCATAAAAAATAACTATAGCATTTGAAGAAAATAGTATTGTGTATATTAAAAATAAGTATTGTACAAGTAGAATACATACAGAAAATGAGTTTAAAATTTATGTGTATCAATTATAAGTATTGACCAATACAATGAGTATTACGCATCAGATTAGTTTTATACCAAAAATATAAAATCAATCTGGAAGTATTTAATTACGACTGCATTTATGTTTAGGAAAATTATTCGTAGCACACCTGTTTCACCAACAATCACACCCCAGCCTCAGGAATACGTGTTCCATCTATTTTTCACATTGTATGATCCATTTTTCGCATTATGCGACATGGACCATGAGAGCGTGAAGAGATAGTGGACATGTTGTTCATGCATCATAATTGTATATCTTTTTAACCAAATTATTTTTCTATTCTCAATAAAACACTTTGCATGCATGCATGTGCCGTAATAAAGCAGTCAATAAAGCAATACATGCAACATTATTACGTGCATGCAACCGCTACATTAAAGCACTTCAGTGGCCAATAAAGTAATGCATGTAATATTATTGCGTGCATGCAACCTCTACATCACTATTAGCATTCATTACTCCTCTTACACACAAAACAACACATTTGAATTTTTTTTTTCGAACTCCCTCTATTTATTGGCAGGATATACTATTTGACACAACTATGTACACATTTATACTCATTTTACGGCTAAGTCCAGAATCAATACTTGAATATACTCAATGTAGTACCAAAATATATTAATAAATATACTAAATATAAACTAACACAGTGTTTATAGTCTGAGATTGATTTGATTAGAGAAATTAAATACAAAATTGGTTGTTTATTATGCTTATATAATTCTTATTATTCATTGTACACATGAAAATCATCATTTTATTTTACCTAAGAATAAAAAAATAACAAAACCACAACGCCATGCCATAAATATGTTCAAAGCAGTACCAAATTTTTAATAATTTATCATGTTTTTTATCCAAATCCAAAATAAGATATGGATTTGGATAAAAAATATATCAAAGTTTTTGCGAGACTTGATAAAAGAAAAAATAGTGCTTACAGTCAGTGAAATTCTATGATTACATAAACATATTATAAGACATAGTAACCAATTATCATTGCACACCAAAATAATGTTTCTGCATATTTTGGTGATAAATTAAAAATAAATATTTAAATGAATTTAAAACAGAGATAAGAATATAATGATACACTACCAAAAAGTCTATAGTGTTGAGCGACACGAATAATTAGGTGATTAGTCTGCTGATGCGACAGCATGGCTGCATGCATGCCACTGCTGCCACAAATTAATATTGCCCCCTAGCTACTCACTACCAACCACCAACCAACCAATAAATTTAATTCCCGTCCACAAACAATTAATAACTCATTTCAAATTTTAAATAAATATTTTCCCTCCAATTTTTCTTTTTGACTGCCCACAGTTCTATTTGTACACGTTTGACGTCTGAATTAGAAATTCATACTTAAATATGTTCAAAGCAATACCAAAAGCTATTAACAACCAGACCTGATATAAACTTTAACAGTGAGTTATTACAGTCAGAGAAATTCTATGATTAAAAAAATATATTATAAGACATAGTGACAATTCATCATTGCACTATCAAAATTACGTTACTGCATATTTTGATGATAAGTCAAAAAGAAATACTTAAATGAATGTAAAACAGTACTAAGAATATAACGACACATTACCAAAAAGTCTATAACTCAAAGCGACACAAATAACTCATTTCAAATTTAAAAAAAAAAATAATTTTCCTCCTAATTTTTCTTTTCGGCTGCCCACAGTACTATTTGTACACATTTGACGTATGAATCAGAAAATTGTACTTAAATATGTTCAAAATAGTACCAAAATCTATTAATAATCAGACCTGATATAAACTAAAACAGTACTTACAGTCAGAGAAATTTTATGATTATAAATATATATTATAACATAATGAAAATTCATCATTGCAGTACCAAAAGACATCCTCAATGAGACTAGATACAAAATTAAGACAATCTTTACAATTAGAAAAATTATACAATGTTTACAAGGCACAATATATGACAAGGATGTGGTGTGGCCATAAAAGTGACATGTTGTTGTTGCCATGGTAACATAGGAGGAGGCACGACAGGAGAGAGGCCGATCAGAGCACAACCTTGGTATGACAGCGGGCTGGCGCGATAGCGGGCGGACAAGACGACAGCGAGATAGGCACGGACGGCTGGCTGGAGGTGACCTTGTCTTGGTCACGACGATGGGCTGAGATGGTGGCGAGCTAGACGGCGGCGGTATCTGAGCGGGGCAACGGCCAGCGGAACAACGATAGACTGGATGTGATCGAGGAGAGGAGTAGGCAGCCAGCGGGCAGCGCGGCGACGTGCAAGATGATGATGTGTCTGGGCGGGACGGCGGCGGTCTAGACACGACGCGGAGGAGAGGAGGCAGTCAATGCACGGAGCTTGATCAGACGGGAGCAAGAGGGAGCATGGCTAAAAAGAGGGAGAGAGTGGGGGTATAGGGGATTTTATAGCCTCAATATTAGTATGTCTGTTCATCTTCAGGTACGGTTCAATTCTAAAATCAGCACAGTGCGAACAGAGTATTGGGAACATGCAAAAATAAAAAATTACATGTGTGCAGGATGCCAATTGCGGGTTCCCGAGACCAGGGTGTAGATGTTTATGTATGCAATTTACATTATGTATTTTCACTGTATACGGACGTGGTTTGTAATTTTTTTCTACACATGAAAATATAGGACATGGATGAATATCTTATATGAAATATCATCAATATATTTTATTTCAACAACAATACTCATTTTTAGATTTATAAATTAATAATAATAATACTTATACGAAAAAGGAAACACATTTTTTTCTTACATGTTCTACCTCTCTCGTCTGGTTCAATCTCTCCCCAATTGTCCATGATATCATCATTATATCGTGCATCTATATTTAATACAATCTCCTTATCTATCCCTGCTATGCACTCATTTATCGATCATTAATTCTCACCCTATGATCTCGCAATATACATCTACCTAGCCTCACGGAGCACAAGTTCTGGGTATTCATCCTGGTTGCGAACTAGGCATTGATCGTTTCAGTTGACAAAACTCCAGATTGACATGCTTCATCTTCACAACTATAAGCCACTTGTCGTGAAACCTCCTGAAAACAAGTGTGCTCGTGCAAAGGTCTGGTGGTACCGACAACGAATCAATTCAAAGCAGAACCATACAAGTGAAAGAAAAGGGAACCTAACCGACGTCGCCACCCTACAATGGCAGACTATCAGAGAAGAATCGCACGTACATAACAATATAATCCGTCCTACGCATCTGCATAATAGATCTCTAATCCCAAAAGTCTTGAAATCTCCCCTGTTACTACATATGACTACGCCTTCATAAATGGGTAGAAAGTGTAGTATAAACCGCTCCGGGCGATCGATCTGGTCAAACATTTGTGAACTTTGAACGGCAAGTGGAATAGCTCTAGTTATATATTGGGGTTATTATTCTGTCCAGAGGGAGGAGCACTTTTAAACGTGTTACACCCTTGCACGTAGAAGAAAACCTAGAAAATGTTTAATCTTTCAAGGAGAATATGAACACGTCCTAAAATCCCATATGCAGGTGTTTCCTTACCACATTGCACAAATACAGTATTTTCATTTATTCACAACGTAATGTCAGATAGAAGTGGAAAACAATGATCTGTTTACACAATTTACGAGCAGTTGGGATAAAAAAAATAGATATCCCTATAATTTAAATATACAGCAATAATTGAGATTGTCAAGGTGCCGCTGCAGCTACGTACGGAGCTGCTGTGAGGAACTAACGTAATTTCCTTCGAACCTGAACCAGTTAGATGATTCTTTCATCACGAGTGACAGATGATTTAGAATCATACCTCACACTCCCCAGGCTAAGTGGCAACTGCAAACAAGTAGCATAGGCGAAAAGTATCGCCGTCTGAACTGCCAATTTCTACACAAATTCACAGTGATCTAAAAATATATATCAAGACATCCCCTTAGTTCCTTCCAAATTCCAAATCTCATATTAAAAATTTAGACAACTGATATTAACAACTATTATTTTCCATTTCCCCTCTCCAAATTCACCAGTCAGCGGATACTGCCTCTGCAACAGACTAATCAATCAGTAACACGTACCAATACTGCATACAAAGGAAAAGCAATAGCTGATTGTATGTATTTCTTGTCCCTTAGATAGACTAACAATAAAGGCCAAAAAACCTAAATAGCACGTTTGGACATTTTAATTACCAAAATAGCACGATTCAGAACTTAATTCCCAAAATGGTACATTTCTGAGGCAATACGTCCCCAAAGACGACACATTGCTCCTGGTGGGACCAATGCGTCCCCTCGGGAGACGCATTGCTACTTTAAAAAGCAATGCGTCCCCAAAGAGGACGTATTGCTTTTTTTATTTTTATTTTACTTTTTTTAATTATGATATCATGTATGTTATATAAATACATATATATGTTAAATTGCTAAATGAACATAATCTACATTAACTTATATACAATTAACCATATATTTTAAATAATAAATGAACATAATAAAATAATAACAGAATATTATATTTCATTAATACATAATTTTTATAAATGTAGATAGATGTATTTAAAATTAATGGATACAATACAAAAATTATATAGTAACATTTAAAACTATAGAAATAAAACAAATATATACATATATATACGTATACATGTATATATTTATTTGTAAATTTAGAAAAAATAAAAACAAAACTAATATAGCAACATATAGCACATGTTGATATGCACTATATATATAAATATATATAATATGTATTAATATTAATTTTAGTGTTGTATCCATTAATTTTAAATACTTCTATGTATTTATAATTTTAGTATTGTATCCATATATATAATATGTATATGTATACGTATATATGTACAAATATATAATTTTAGTATTGTATCCATTAATTTTAAATATGTTACTATATATTAAAATTATTGGATACAATATTAAAATTATATATATTTAAAATTATATATTTCAAATACTTCTATCTATATTTTAGTATTGTATCCATTAATTTTAAATACTTCTATATTTAAAATATGTTACTAGAAGTATTTAAAATTATATATTTTAAATGTAACGTATTTAAAATTATATATAGCACAATTAATGTAGATAATTTTCAATTATATATTTTAAATGTAACGTATTTAAAATTATATATTTTAAAATTAATGTAGATAATTTTAGTATTGTATCTATTAATTTAATATATAATTTTAGTATTGTATCCAATAATGTTAATATATAGTAACGTATAATAATATATAATTTTAAATATGTTACTACATAATTTTAAATACTTCTAGTAACGTATATATAATTTTAAATACATTACATTTAAATACTTCTATATAATTTTAAATATGTTACTAGAAGTATTTAAAATTATATATTTTAAATGTAACGTATTTAAAATTATATATAATTTTGATATTGTATCCATTAATGTTAAATACTTCTATCTACATTTATAAATAATGTATTAATAAAATATAATATTCTGTTATTATTTTATTATGTTCATTTATTATTTAAAATATATGATTAATTGTATATAAGTTAATGTAGATTATGTTTATTTAGCAATTTAACAGATATATGTATTTATATAACGTACATGGTATCATAATTAAGAAAAAGTAATTAAATAAATAAAAAAAGAAATATGTCCTCTTTGGAGACGCATTACTTTGTTGGAGGCAATGCGTCCTCATTGGGTATTGCTTTTTAAAGTAGCAATGTGTCTCCCGATGGAACGTATTGATCCCACTAGGAGCAATGCGTCCTCTTTGAGGACGTATTTGTCTCAAAAATATATACTATTTTGGAAATTAAGTTCTAAATCGTACCAATTTGGTAATTAAAATGTCCAAACGTACTATTTAGATGTTTTGGCCAACAATAAATTTAATAGGAAACCGTTTACAGCATCTAACGTAAATCGTAGATCATCTCATCCTTTCTTTGGCATGGCAGCAAGCCTAGTATACATGGAGCGGTATACAGCAAGCCTGGTATAGGAAACAGTTTACAGCATCTAACGGAAATCGTAGATCATCTCATCCTTTCTTTGGCATGGCAGCAAGCCTAGTATACATTCTAGCCATGGAGCGGTATCCTCTAAGGTCATCGGATCGAATAAGGTTACCTGCATGTAGAAAGAATATTGATTTAGTTGTCCTACGGTAATTAAAACTCCTACCGAATGACAAGAGTAGAAAAACTATGATGACGGTATAGTAGCCATTGCTATATAAGTAACATACAAGCCAAATATGAGAAATGTAAAAGCTTGTGCAGTTCAAATTTTCTTTTTTTTTTAAGATACGTAAACAGAAACTTCTGCTAGACGTGCCCAAATCAGGCCACTACATATTAACACCTCAGCACAGTTAACATCAACAGTCGCATAGATTAGACAGTTTGTATGAAAAGAAGTCAGGTACTGGAGTCACACAGTTAAGGGGGCTATATATCTGCTTCGGGATGAGCCATTAGAGCAATTATTGCCCTGCAGACAGACTGAAGTGTCCAGGCAGGGCTCCATGCCGTCTTCAAAATATCTAGGCATATCTCCCCCGTCTAAAACATTGAAGAGCTATAGGTTAGATCATCTCAGTAGTACTTCAAACATGCAAATCATTTAAATCATTAAAGGAGCTACCCAGATATCCCTGTAGAATTCAAAACATGGCAATCTACAAGATAGGACCATTTATTATTTTGAGCACGTCTTACAATGTACTAATTTAGTCACCACAATAGATATCACACACCATAGTATCAACAACTAATAATATAATAGTTTACCTCCTCCCACACATCCCACAGTCTGTGCGGTTAATAGGGTAGCAGGGGAGTCACTCCCTACTGTTGTTTCCAAAAAGATGCCGCATTTATAGACCACATAAAGTAGCATTCCTGATTAGTGTTGATCTAGAATGTCGGAATAAGCTTGTTTGAAAATTTTATTTTGAAACTAAATATCATACAAAAAGTACTTTGTGGTTTTACTTGTATAAATGGCTGAAGTCTCATCTGCAACATAATTTTGTTATTTTCAATAGTACAAAGACTAGACAGGAAAGCACATATAAAGAAAATGCAAACACACGTTCTCATTCAAAGTGTCAAAAATTACTCAAAATTGCCAACTTAAGGTAGAGAAGATAGTAATTAGGAGAAAACAATAATAAGGATGGCTCCTCCTCGGGGGTGGTTCCCAAGTAAATAAAAAAAAATAGTAATAATAAGGATGGCTACTCAATGCATTGTGGATATAAATAGATTGGCTACCTTAAAATGCACGTTTGGATGAAATATTTGTGTCAAAAAGCGAACTTGTGGAGGGAGCAAAGGATACTACTCTGGAATGGCAAAGGCTAACTAAAAGACCCCTCCTTCAAAAGGTGTTTATGTTGGACCCTGAATAACAAGAGTGCAAATACATATAATCTCTAGGTTTTTAAGTCTAGGTAAGGACTGTGGCCAGGAGAAACCACCTAATAACTTGAAAACTTTACCTTGATAAGAGCTACCCACTTGAATATGTTGGACTCATCACAATTTAATTGAATATCTGGATCTACTATTTTCTATCTCTGCACTTCTTTGTACACTTTTAACAACCTTGCCCTAGATGTCTGTCACGGTTTCAATAATGAACTATATTAGTCTGGAATTTAAGAAATACAAGTTCTGCTGGTACAACAACATCTTCCGCTCTTGGCAAGCAAGTTGTAGAAAACATTTTGATAAGGCCCCAATCACCTAGGATACCCTTCCCTATAATTTCGATAGAGGCTAGATGATTCCTAGTACAATGTCATGTTGGGACCTAGTGTTATTTCCCTTTTTACCCTAGATAGTTGGCACCATAGCCGTTGCAATAGCCTATATGTACCAGATCCTGTCTTCATACTTTGCAAATTATTTTCTGTATCAGCTTTTGCTGCTCAGTAATAGATGATTCCCCTGATTACTATGGACCCGTCCTGAACGGGATTCCTTTTCCTTCCAAAATAGGTCGGCGGAGGCTACCTCCTCGCTCCCCCACTCCATATTCACCATCAGATCCATCATCTTGGTATCAGAGCCACACCAATCCACCTACCACCCACGCTCACCCTCTGTGTCGAGCTCTGAAACAGCAGCAATCCTAGAATCAATAGACAACATCAAGGAGGATGTCGCGTACCTCAAGGATACCATCGACCATCACGACAAAGGAATGGATTACATGGCCAACAAGATGGACGCCATCCTGAACGAATTGACAAATATGAAGGTAGTAGAAGGGAAGAAGAAAGAAGGATCTACCTCCAAAACATTTGACGCCAAAGAGAAACACTCCACTTTGTATTGCACCAGAAGTCCAGAAGGCAAATCAAAAAGAATCAGGAGAATGAACCTCAACTTTCCAGAGTACGATGGAAAAAACAGCCCAGAACGATGGCTCAAGCATTGCCACCATTTTTTTTGCCACGACGATGTCAATGACAATGAGGAAAAGATCCCCATTGTAGCATTGCATCTCGTCGGCGAAGCGTTGGACTAATTTATGAAGAAGAAGGACTTTGTGGGTCATGGGAGCTCTTCCAGGAAGACCTCATCGAACGTTTTGGAAACGTCGAGAACAAAGGACCCCATGGCTGACTCTATCGTCTGTGCCAAATAGGGATAGTAGGAGAATTCCAACGAGAATTCAAAACAATCACACCCCTATGCTCGGGAATGCAAGATACTCATTTATCAGAACTATAATTCTCCAGCCTGCGTAAAGACATCCAACGCAAGCTCATCCTACGAGGAGTCTCAGAGTCATTACCCAGATCTGATCTCACCTAGTGCACAAAGCTAGTCGAGGAACAGATAGCAGCATGGCGGCGCAAATACTATCTACACAACCTTCTGTCAAATATGAGGGCAAGACGAAGACTAGCCAGGCCAACCAATCGGCGGTGAAAACCACGCCCAACGCTCAACAGCTGACATCGATGGATATGGCAGAAAGAAAATCCAAAAACCTTTGATACTACTACCCAGAGAAGTACCATTGAGGACATAAATGCAAGCAGCCTGTCATGTACTTCATTGTTGACGACAACAAAGATGAACCATCATTGGAAGAAGAACTAGAGGTCAAAGACACCACAAAAGAAGAACCATTTATCTCTTCCTTTGCCATCGAAGGAGGCACTATGGTTGACACCATCTGATTATGGACAAATTTGGGGGAATGCAAGGCACTAGTGCTACTAGATTCAGGTAGTAATCAGAAATTTTATTGACCCTTCCATTTTAAATGACCAAGTTGGGGTTAAAATATCTGATTTTGATTCACATACAGTCTCTTTCACTCACAGTCCAAAACCATTCACCCTCTGTGGCATCACCCCACAGGATACACAAGAAATCTTACCAAGAAATGTCGTTCCCACACTTCTGTCAGCACGTCAAGCCTTCCTCATCAACGAAGAGCCAAATGATGTTCATCTAGCCATTCCACAATCCATTCATAAAATTCTTGATGAGTTCTCTAAGGTGTTTGCAGAGAAATTCACCCTTCCACCGCCTAGACCTCAAGATCATCGGATCATCCTCACAGATGAATCCAAACCTATCTCTACACCCCCTTACCAATATCCTTACTTTTAGAAAATAGAAATTAAATGCCAAGTAATAAGATTACTATGCCAAGGCTACATCCAACATAGTACTAGCCCATTCTCCTTTCTAGTTCTACTTGTCAAAAAAGGGGATGGCAGTTGATGCCTCTGCGTCGACTACTGAGCTCTCAATAAGCAAACAATCAAGGACCGATTCCCCATTCCAGTCATTGACGAGCTACTGGATGAATTAAGCAGTGCAATCATTTTTAGCAAACTGGACCTTAGAGCAGGTTATCACCATATATGTGTTTCCAAGGACACAGAAAATAGCATTTCAAACCCATGAAGGGCACTACGAATTCTGTGTGATGTCATTTGGCCTCTGTAATGTGCCCTCAATCTTCTAGAGCCTCATGAATGAAACTTTTTTGTCCTTTCCTTCACAAATTTATCCTAGTATTCTTTATTGATATTCTTATTTACAGTAAGTCAAAGGAGGAACATTACCACCATCTCAAGATAACACTTAGAACACTGCAACAAACACAGCTCCATGTCAAATTATCTAAATGTTCATTTGTAGTATCGGAGGTGGCATACCTAGGCCACATTGTATCTGAATCGGGTGTCCGCACTGACTCACACAAAATCCAAGTTATTCAAGATTGGCCGACACCCATGAATATCAAGGACTTGTGTGGATTTCTTGGTATTGCTAATTATTTCTACAAATTCATCGTAGGGTATGGAGGCCTCGATGCACTGCTTCATCAACTACTCCGCAAAGATGCATTCTTATGGGCGACAGAAACCACAACATCATTTCATAACCTGAAGAAAGCACTAGTCCAACCTCCATTACTCACATTACCCGACTTTTCTTGTCCCTTAATCATCAAATGTGATGTGTTAGGCCATGGTGTTGGTGATGTCTTATTACAGGATCAACGTCCCATTGCCTATTTCAACCAAGTTCTCTCCAACCATCAAGCAGCCCTCTCTACTTATGACAAGGATCTCCTGGCATTGGTGTTGGCTATAGAAAAGTGGCAGCAATATTTATTGGGAAGAAAGTTTGTGGTTGGCACAGATCACCAGAGCATCAAACACTTGCTTGAACAAAGGATCCACACTCTGTTCTAGCAGTAATGTATTGACAAATTAATGGGGTTTGACTTTTGGGTGGAATACAAACCAGGGAAAACTAACAGAGCGGCAGATGCCCTGTCTCATGTCCCACCACATATGAGTTGTTTCAGTAATAGCCAACTCCAACCTAACTAGGTAACAATAGTGCAACAAGAATATAGAACACTCCCTGATCTCATTGAACTTTGAAAAAAATTGATACGGGGAAATTGAATTTGGTAAACTATACTGACAATTAGGGAATTATTTTCTACAAAGGGAAAATCAACATCAGCAACAAATCTACCCTTCATCCCAATATTCTCCATGATGCACATTCAATGCCAATAGGCAGTCATTCGGGATACAAAAAGACACTACATAGGGTCAAAAGGGACTTCCATTGGAAAGGTATGCACAGGGACGTGATCAAACTAGTGTGTGAATGTACTATTTGCCAACAACAGAAATATATAACAATGTCACCCTAGGGACTATTGCAACCTATGTCGATTCCAGAGCTAATATGGGAAGATATCAGCATGCATTTCATTGATGGACTCTCAATAGTTCATGGTTTCTCAACAATTTTTGTGGTAGTTGATAGACTTATCAAATATGCACATTTTTGAACAGTTTACCACCCATATATAGGGAGATCGATAGCCACCTTATTCCTAGATGTAGTAGTCAAGCACCATGGGGTACCTCGCTCAATCACATGTGATTGTGATTGGGTTTTCCAAGCTTAATTCTTGAAAGAACTCTTCCATCTCTTGGGAACTAAATAATGTTTTAGCATCGCCTATCACCCACAAAGCAATAGACAAACCGATCCTGGTTCAAATCATGCATCCGGAAGGGGAGGCGGATTTAGAAGAAATCGAACCTAAAAATTTATAACCTGAAACCTTCAAGGACACCCGCAACTTTATTACGAGGTCGAAGTAGATATACAGGGTCGAACACAGGGACGTGATGACATTTAGGATGCTTGAGATTTCGTTCTTAAGTCAGATAATCCAAGACAATAGTTGAGGAAGGATAAGGGCTAGAACTAGTCTAGTGGGTTGTCACGAATTAAATCAGAACAAAGAAAGGAAAATAAAATAGAGTATGTAGGATTCTACTAAATCAGAGAGAAGGAGTTCTCGGCTAGGTAACACAAGTTGGGCAGTCTATGTACCCATTCTCAGGCGTAGACAACCCTCAAGCACCTCAGCAAGCAACCTACATTCACACATAGCACGCACCATGGTATCTGTTCTTGTGGGGTCATCCCACTCGCTCTCGCGTAGTGTGACTAAAACTCATCTATGGTATGAAACCTCTCTCAAGGATGACAAGCCAACATCCTAGAACATCCTAGAAACCTTCTCAGGTCTAGATTACTTTGTGATGTTAGGAACAGATGACCTTGAATGTAACATCCCTGACCTGGGTTATGAGTTAACCCTAGGTGTTTTGCCTAAATATGTAATTATATCTTTATGATTAACTCTGAGCATGTAATTAAGTTTCTCAGAAACATATATTTCAGTATTTGCTCCTTTTTATTTAAAGTTGTAGTATTGTTTTGATATACAGGGACCTATGTGCAAATTACCCAATTGAAAGGGTTAGCTTGCAATTTGCACATGATGAGATGTTCCTCTGATGTTGAGACATCATGAAAACCTTTTTGGCAAAAATTGAGGGATTTCCCAAGCTTGGGCACCAAGGTGCAGCTGTGGAAGCAATCCCGGTGCTTGAAACCCTAATTTGGGGTAAAATGCAATTTACCCAAATTAAGGGATGCAGATTGTAAAATATGTCATCTAAAGTATCTTTTAGACTCTTGCCATCATTTAGATAAGAAATGATGAGGAAGTCACCTCAATTGAATTATCAGGTTATGGAATATACCTTGTGATTGAATAATCAGGGTATATGTGCAATAGCTCTTTATGTATGTACCTTATTATTAGATTGCTCTTCTTTGCCTTCTTTTTCTAGACCTTAAGATAAGGTTTGTCCTTAGAATAAAGAGAAAGGGACGAGCAAGTAAAGAAGGAGGGACTTAGTTAGAATTTTGGGAAAACTTATGGACTAATGTTGAAAATCCTACCCCTAGTATATATACCCTCAACTTCTCTAAGAAAGGGAACTTACCCTTCGTTCCCTGCACTGTTTCATTTCACCAAAGACGACCAAAGACTGCCTTGGAGCTAAGGAGGACGACCAAGAGAAGCAAGGTAGGTTTGGGACCCTTCTTTTGCCTAATTCCATGGTTAGAACTCGAATTCAAGGTCAATTTTATGGCTAAACTCACGAAACCCTATCTTTCTAGCCATCTTTTCTTGAATTTCCCTGGAGGTTTCACCTTGTCCAACCTGTGGGAACTCAAGGACGCCATTAGAGCTTGGAGCTTGAAAGCTTGGAGCTCAAGGAGCAAGCTTTAGGCGGGTTTTATAACTCTAAACCCATGATTTACTATATACATCTTTTTTTTATGCGGTTAGATGATAGTTCTTCATGTTCCTTACTTTTATTTGCTACCTTGCAAGCAAATCCATGGGATATCCATAATGTTCTTGAGCTAGGAGATGAAGGCGTGATTTCCAAGAAGAATCCACCGCTTTTCACTTTCTTAAACAGTCCCAACAGTTTGCTCTCTCGGTCTCAAGACCGCGAGGTGAGCAAACGGTCTCTGGACCGCGAGAGGGCAAACGGTCCTCACGACCGTTTGGCCCCGTTTACCGAGCGTGGACTGTATATGAAATCTGTTCCTAATTATATAGGCTAATCACCCTCAAAATTTGAGGGGCTAACTCCAAAGGAATCAGGAGATATGGCCTTTTTAAGTAACAACTTTAATTGAATTTATTCCTGATTTTCAAACGGTCTGAAATTGCCTTTTGGGCAAACGGTCTCTAGACCGTGTAAGGTCGTTGACCAAGCGTTGACCATATGAAATTACTGTTCAAAATTATGTTAATTAACAACTCACCAAGTTTGATGGTCTAATTCCAAACGATCTAAGAGTTGAAGGGTGATTACTAGGGCTAACCATAGATAAAATCAGTACTGAAATTTATAATAATATAATTAGGGTTTTTAGGGTTGATTGACCTAAACGTGTAAGGAACATGAAGAACTATCATCTAACCGCATAAAAAAAAGATGTATATAGTAAAGCATGGGTTTAGAGTTATAAAACCCGCCTAAAGCTTGCTCCTTGAGCTCCAAGCTTTCAAGCTCCAAGATCTAATGGCGTCCTTGAGTTCCCACAGGTTGGCCAAGGTGAAACCTCCAGGGAAATTCAAGAAAAGATGGCTAGAAAGATAGGGTTTCGTGAGTTTAGCCATAAAATTGACCTTGAATTCGAGTTCTAACCATGGAATTAGGCAAAAGAAGGGTCCCAAACCTACCTTGCTTCTCTTGGTCGTCCTCCTTATCTCCAAGGCAGTCTTTGGTCGTCTTTGGTGAAATGAAACAGTGAAGGGAACGAAGGGTAAGTTCCCTTGCTTAGAGAAGTTGAGGGTATATATACTAGGGGTAGGATTTTCAACATTAGTCCATAAGTTTTCCAAAAATTCTAACTAAGTCCCTCCTTCTTTAATTGCTCGTCCCTTTCTCTTTATTCTAAGGACAAACCTTATCTTAAGGTCTAGAAAAAGAAGGAAAAGAAGAGCAATCTAATAATAAGGTACATACATAAAGAGTTATTGCACATATACCCTGATTATTCAATCACAAGGTATATTCCATAACCTGATAATTCAATTGAGGTGACTTCCTCATCATTTCTTCTCTAAATGATGGCAAGAGTCTAAAAGATACTTTAGATGACATATTTTATAATTTGCATCCCTTAATTTGGGTAAATTGCATTTTACCCCAAATTAAGGTTTCAAGCACCGGGATTGCTTCCACAGCTGCACCTTGGTGCCCAAGCTTGGGAAATCCCTCAATTTTTGCCAAAAAGGTTCTCATGATGTCTCAACATCAGAGGAACATCTCATCATGTGCAAATTGCAAGCTAACCCTTTCAATTGGGTAATTTGCACATAGGTCCCTGTATATCAAAACAATACTACAACTTTAAATAAAAAGGAGCAAATACTAAAATATATGTTTCTGAGAAACTTAATTACATGCTCAGAGTTAATCATAAAGATCTAATTACATATTTAGGCAAAACACCTAGGGTTAACTCATAACCCAGGTCAGGGATGTTACAAATTATCCACCCCTTACAAGGATTTCGTCCCCAAAATCGATAAGACATATCAAGAGGAAAGGGCAGGATACTTCCTTCTCATCTCATCCTCTAACTCCCAAGTGGCTTCTTCAACACCACGGTCGTTCCAGAGGACTTTCACAAGACTTATATCTTTCTTCTTTAACTTTTTAATTCTTTTATCAAGGATTGATATTGGTCCCTCCTCATAGGATATATCATCATTCAATTCTACCTCCATAGGTTGTAGAACTGACTCAGTGTCTGGGTGACATTTCTTCAGCATAGAAATGTGAAACACAGGGTGTAACCTTTGTAACTCAGGGGGCAGCTCTAGTCTATATGCTACCTTTCCAATTCGTTCAATGATTGGATAAGGCCCCATAAATCTAGGAGCTAACTTCCCTTTTCTTCCAAAACGAAGGACCCCTTTCCAAGGTGAGACCTTGAGATACACTCTGTCTCCAACCAGGAACTCTAAGGGTCTACGACGTTTGTCAGCATAAGATTTCTGCCTATCCTGAGCAGTCTTAATCTTTTGTTGTATTACTTTAATCTTTTCTATGGTTTGCTGTACCAGGTCAGGACCTAACAACTGACGATCACCAGTCTCAAACCAACACAAAGGTGATCTACAACGTCTACCATATAAGGCTTCATATGGTGCCATATCAATACTATGCTGATAGCTATTGTTATAGGCAAACTCTATCAAGCTTAGGTGTAGATCCCAACTTCCGGTGAACTGGAGAACACATGCCCTCAACAGATCTTCTAGGGTCTGTATGGTCCTTTCCGACTGTCCATCAGTCTGCGGATGAAAGGCCGTACTAAACCTTAGCTTGGTGCCTAAGGCTTGGTGTAACTATTCCCAAAAACGACTTGTAAACTGAGGACCTCTGTCAGAAATTATTGTGACAGGGACTCCGTGCAAACGCACTATCTCTTGAACATACAACTCTGCTAACCTTTCAGCAGTATAGGTTGTTTTGACAGGTAAGAAATGTGTTGTCTTAGTCAACCTATCAACAATTACCCAAATGGAATCATGTCCTTTGCTTGTCTTGGGTAGGCCAACAACAAAGTCCATGGTCACATGGTCCCACTTCCACTGTGGTATGGGTAAAGGTTGCATTGTCCCTGCAGGCTTCTGGTGTTCAGCTTTAACTTGCTGACACACAGGACACCTCAGAACAAACTCTGCAACATCCTTCTTCATCCCAGGCCACCAATACAGATCTTTCAAATTCCGATACATCTTGGTGCTCCCTGGATGCATAGCATACATGGAAGAATGGGCTTCTTCCAGGACTAATTTCCTCAAGTTGTCCACATCTGGCACTATCATCCTTCTATTATAACAAGCTACTTGATCCTCTGAGTCATGGAAACCATCTCGCTTCTCATTTCCATACTCAGATTTAATCTGTTGAACTGCAGCATCACCTAGCTGTGCTTCTTTAATCTGCTCCCTTAGAGTAGGTTTAATATGCATCTCAGCTAACAAACCGGCTAACAATGACACTTTCAACTGTACATTGTCTTGCCTTACAGAGATAAGCATATCTCTCCTAGAGCACACTAAAGAGTTTAGTTGTGCTCTATTCATGGTTGATGTTTCTGATTTCCTACTCAAGGCATCTGCAACAACATTGGCCTTGCCTGGATGGTAATTAATTGTACAGTCGTAGTCCTTAATTAACTCCATCCAGCGACGTTGCCTCATGTTGAGCTCTTGCTGAGAGAAGATATACTTAAGGTTTTTGTGGTCTGTGAAAATCTGGAATGTCTCTCCGTAGAGATAATGCCTCCAGATCTTCAAAGCATGAACCACAGCAGCTAACTCCAGATCGTGTGTTGGATAATTCTCCTCGTGTTTCTTAAGCTGTCGAGAAGCAAAAGAAATCACTTGTTTATCCTGCATCAACACACATCCTAGTCCATTCTTGGAAGCATCACAGAAAACTACATATCCTTTTCCTTGTTCAGGTAGCACTAGCACAGGTGCACTTGTCAACCTCTCCTTCAACAACTGGAAAGATTGTTGACACTTATCATTCCAAGAAAAAGGAACATCTTTCCGGGTCAACTTGGTCAAAGGTAGAGCTATAGAACTAAAGTTCTTAATGAACCTTCGATAATATCCAGCTAACCCCAAGAAACTTTGAATCTCCGTCGGTGTCTTTGGTTGTTCCCATTGTAGAACAGATTCTACCTTTATAGGGTCAACACGAATTCCCGAGGCAGATATCACATGTCCAAGAAAAGATACCTCCGGCAGCCAAAACTCACACTTGCTAAACTTAGCGTATAGCTTATGTTCTCTTAGCAAGGTCAAAGCTTGGAGAAGATGCTGCTCATGCTGCTGAGCATCCTTACTATAGATCAGAATGTCATCTATGAAGACAACAACACACTGATCAAGGAAAGGCCGGAAAACTCTATTCATGAGTTCCATAAATGCAGCTGGTGCATTGGTTAGTCCAAACGGAATAACCGTGAACTCATAGTGACCATACCTTGTCCTAAAGGCAGACTTGGATATGTCATTATCCTTAATACGAAGTTGATGATATCCAGACCTCAAGTCTATCTTTGAAAAGACTGTTGCACCACGCAACTGATCAAAGAGATCATCAATCCTCGGCAGAGGGTACTTATTCTTTATTGTTACTTTATTGAGTTTTCTGTAGTCGATGCATAACCGCATTGACCCATCTTTCTTTTTAACAAACAAGACCGGAGCACCCCAAGGTGAAGTACTCGGTCGGATAAAACCTCTCTCAAGTAACTCTTGAAGTTGTTTCTTGAGTTCTGCCATTTCGGCAGGCGCCATTCTATACGGAGTCTGAGCTATGGGTTTTGTGTCTGGGATTAAATTGATTTCAAAATCAATCTCCCGAGGTGGTGGTATACCAGGAAGTTCTTTAGAAAACACATTTTCGAATTCCCTGACTATAGGAATTTCAGCAGGATTGGAACTTTCCTTGGTAACATCTACCACATGGGCCAAGAATGCATAACATCCTTGCCTTAACAGCTTATCAGCAACCATAATTGATACAAGACAGGTGGGCAGAATCTTTCTTTCACCTTGAAAGATCCATGTGTTGCTTTCATCAGCAAACACAGCCAACTTGGACTCACAATCCAAGACCACTCTATACCTTTCTAAGGTATCCATCCCAAGGATTATATCAAATCCCTGCATATCGAGTGGTATAAGATCCACTTGAATGCGATGGTCGGAAAAGAAGAGGATGCAGGGAGAACATACCTCCTGCAAAACGGCAGACCCACTCAACGGAGTCTCCAACAACAAACTATCTGTCCTATGACTAACATTCATATAGCAGTTACGAATCACTTCACGAGTGATGAAAGAGTGTGTAGCACCCGGATCAATCAGAACAGATACAGCACAGGTAATAGACATATCAGAATATAAAAGTTTCATCTGACCTGCCACTACCCGTGGGTTGACCACTGCTTCAGGTGGGTTCATAGCATAGAACCTTGCAGTCGCCTGGTGTTGAGGTGGTGCTGATGATCCAGCTTGAGATGTTTGTCCACGTCCTCGAGCTGCTCCTTGATGTTGTCTGCTCTGAGATCTCTGTTGATTCTGTCTCGGAGGTTGTTGTGTCACACTAGCAGGCCTAGAACGGCAATCCTTCATCAGATGTCCCACCTTACCACAGTTGTAGCAACTCCTCTCCTGTTGTTGTGGTCTGGGTGGTCCAGTAACTGACACTGATGCAGAACTGTGTGTCCCTTGAAGTGGTTGACTACGTCCTCTACCTCTGCTTGGTGTCCATTGAGTTTGAAAACTCGATATGGGTGGTGGAGGGTTAGGTGCAGAGAATCTAGATTTCTTGGAATCCCTAGATGAAGAACCCTGGAACTGTGGATATCTTTTATGGGTTTGTCTCTTCTCAACCACAGATCTCTCTATCCTTCGGACTGACTCAACGAAGGTAGATAATCTCTCTCGGTTCTCTAAGGTAGATACAGGGGTTGACATATCAGAATTCAAACCCTTCTCGAATCTTGTGATTCTTTCCTCATCTGTAGCAGCCATGTGCGGACAGAACCGCAACAACTCCATGAACTTAGCTTCATAATTGCTAATGTTCATCATACCTTGCCTTAGTTTCTTGAACTGAGAGATCTTCTCATCTAGGAAGGTCTTTGGAAAATATCTATTGATAAATTCCCGACGAAACTCTTCCCATGAGAACTCTACTCCATGTCTCTTCTGCTCTTCCATGTTCCACCAGTGACCAGCACTGCCTTTGAGAAGATAGACAGCATGTCTAACCTTCTCAGCTTCTAGAATCATAAGAATCCTGAAAGCCTTCTCTAACTCTGTCAACCATAAGTCAGCATCTGCAGGGTCTGCAGTTCCGAAGTACTCGGTAGCTCCGACACGACGAAGTCGTTCGAACGTCTTACCGATACCTTGTGCTTCAGGCTGGACAGGTGCCCTAGGTGCAGGAATGGGCATCCTATCAGTTATATGTGTCATGGCAGTCATGAACTTCCCAAACATTGTCTGTACAGCTGGGTTACTCATGTCAGCTGGGTCGAACTGGGGTGGCTCTCTTGGTGACTCAGGTGCAGGTTGTTCTATTCTCGGAACTCCTGCACCGCCTCGAGGTGCACTAGCACTACTCTCCGCCACGTACTCATCATGATGCTCAGCCATTCTTATATATCTTCTTCTCCTGAGGAGCAGAAGATTCTATTAGATAAGGAAGGAGTACTAAAGATAGACTCGACATCCTAAGTCCTATGCCTCTGTAGACTCAACTGACCTAGAGCTCTGATACCTCTAATTATGGGCTCTGATCTCCAAACCATGACATAAACATGATTAAAACTTAGCGGAAGCGATTCGATAATCAGCGGAAGACAAAAATCACGGGAAATTAAAACTTTTCGAGATAAGAGCTTGGATTCATAAAAACTTCTTTCATAAAGAGAGATAAACTGTTTACATCTCAGGATAATTACTTCTTGAGTAATTATATACATCAAGATACAAAATATAAAGATCACATAACACAAGACTCCAAGACCTGAGAGTACAGAGGACACATAGGACTGACTCTAACTACACCACATGGCAGGATAATCTCCACCTGAGATCCTACTACTGCTTCTGGTGCTGCGCTGCTGAGACTGGTCACTTGTAGGCTGGTTCCTTCGTCTCCGACGTCCACCTAAAAAGTTGAAGTCTACGGGGTGAGACAATTTTACATAATTGTCCCAGCGAGAGTTATAACTCTCCTCCAGAAGCTTTAATATAACATCAAAGAATATCTTAAGCAATAAAGCTTTCAAAGTATTGGATAACAGTTGCAGCTATAACCAAGAACTCAACATTCATGAGATATGAAGAAATATAAGCACTATAACAGTGTAACATCAATCAACTATCTTGGAGTTACCTCTAACAAGTATACTACGAGGTTGATTATGTTTTACAAACAACATTATGCCCTGTGGAGATGAGGCATACCACTCATACTCCAACTGATCGCTGAGAAGTCACATCAGTATCATACATAGGTCATTAAGTGAGCCGGATTCTCATGACCTTCACCTTTCTCAGTCAGTAAGAGGATCACTTGTAGGACATCTCGTGTCTCTACCACTATAGCTCACCAGGGTAAACTGGTCCTTCTCTATTCTAGAGTCACAGTGGCGTTTTGTACTCTCTTCGTCATCAGGAGATTTCATGTTTATCTCCACTGATACAGATATCTGTGTTTTCTTCGTCATCAGGAGGTTTCATGTTTACCTACCACTGATACGGTATGGAATTATAGTGAAGGATGGACGAATTACTCATCTACATCACATTCCTACACTAGGATGTAAGGTTCTACACATCCATGTACCCCACATACTCAAAAGTATGTGCTCCAGGAATTCCCTGAGGAAAACCTGTTTCACCATCACTTAATCTCTGACAATGATGGATCTATGATCAGGGCTCTACATTATACTTGATTAGTTAGGTACATTCAGTATTCTTTAACAGCATACATTGTTCTTCAAACAATAACAGTAGCATAACAGTTAGGCCTGTTACATTTAGTATTCTTCTTTTATAACTGTTATGCTACTGTTATTGACATGAGTTAGGCCTGTTACATTTAGTATTCTTCTTTTATAACTGTTATGCTACTGTTATTGTTTGAAGAACAATGTATGCTGTTAAAGAATACTGAATGTACCTAACTAATCAAGTATAATGTAGAGCCCTGATCATAGATCCATCATTGTCATAGATTAAGTGATGGTGAAACAGGTTTTCCTCAGGGAATTCCTGGAGCACATACTTTTGAGTATGTGGGGTACATGGATGTGTAGAACCTTACATCCTAGTGTAGGAATGTGATGTAGATGAGTAATCCGTCCATCCTTCACTATAATTCTATACCGTATCAGTGGTAGGTAAACATGAAACCTCCTGATGACGAAGAAAACACAGATATCCGTATCAGTGGAGATAAACATGAAATCTCCTGATGACGAAGAGAGTACAGAACGCCACTGTGACTCTAGAATAGAGAAGGACTAGTTTACCCTGGTGAGCTATAGTGGTAGAGACACGAGATGTCCTACAAGTGATCCTCTTACTGACTGAGAAAGGTGAAGGTCATGAGAATCCGGCTCACTTAATGACCTATGTATGATACTGATGTGACTTCTCAGCGATCAGTTGGAGTATGAGTGGTATGCCTCATCTCCACAGGGCATAATGTTGTTTGTAAAACATAATCAACCTCGTAGTATACTTGTTAGAGGTAACTCCAAGATAGTTGATTGATGTTACACTGTTATAGTGCTTATATTTCTTCATATCTCATGAATGTTGAGTTCTTGGTTATAGCTGCAACTGTTATCCAATACTTTGAAAGCTTTATTGCTTAAGATATTCTTTGATGTTATATTAAAGCTTCTGGAGGAGAGTTATAACTCTCGCTGGGACAATTATGTAAAATTGTCTCACCCCGTAGACTTCAACTTTTTAGGTGGACGTCGGAGACGAAGGAACCAGCCTACAAGTGACCAGTCTCAGCAGCGCAGCACCAGAAGCAGTAGTAGGATCTCAGGTGGAGATTATCCTGCCATGTGGTGTAGTTAGAGTCAGCCCTATGTGTCCTCTGTACTCTCAGGTCTTGGAGTCTTGTGTTATGTGATCTTGAGATTTTGTATCTTGATGTATATAATTACTCAAGAAGTAATTATCCTGAGATGTAAACAGTTTATCTCTCTTTATGAAAGAAGTTTTTATGAATCCAAGCTCTTGTCTCGAAAAGTTTTAATTTCCCGTGATTTTTGTCTTCCGCTGATTATCGAATCGCTTCCGCTAAGTTTTAATCGTGTTTATGTCATGGTTTGGAGATGAGAGCCCACATTGAACCATCCTCCTTTTAGATTCTGATCCAAACTATCTTCTCTTGTCTATTCCTGCAATGAATCTCTCGATGTAGGCAGAAATAACAGTTCAAGCAAGAAAGAGATCAACCAAACTAGCAATCATAACTAGAAAGAGGAGATATAACATAAAACGTGCTAGATATGAAATAAAACTACTTACTCAAGGTAAAGGTACATAAACATGCCCAAAATGGGATACATAGCCAAGAAGGAGCTCAACTAGACATGGACAAACATAGTTGACACCAAACAAAGATGAAAGAACATCATTTGTACAGGAACAAAGGAGAACAGTAGAAGAAAGGAGAAGAAGAAGATATTTAGCCCGTGGAGGAGAGGTGGCTCTCGCTCCTTAGCCTCCGTATAGGCCGGATCCCGTCTTTTGAGTCGTCCTCCTTGATCTTCTGGGCTCCTCGGCCTCCTTACTCTCTAGATCTGCCCCGAACAGTAGCTTGGTTGGTGGATGGGGGTGAAAGATGATGGTGTGGACATTCTCCTTCTCTCGAAGAAGATGGATCCTTAGTCTTCTCTCTCCTCAGGTTCCGCCTTTAGAGATCTAAGATCGGAGGTGGAAGATGGTGGGGAATGGAAGCACGCTGAAGCGACAGGCATACAATGAGCCCTTCAGCCTTCTCAGACCTCCAGACTCTCCCACGGGGCTCTGGGAACTTCACCAGGTCAGAACCACAAGGTGGAAAAACTCCCCAGATCCAAACCCCTCTCCAGGTTGCAGGGTGTGTGTATTTATAGGTGAAATGGTCAAGGTACTGATCCAGACCGCGGTCTTGCTCGGTCGCAGTCACGGTCGTGGTCGCGGTGCACCCCACGGTCACAGTCATAGTGCACTTCATGGTCGCGATCAATCTTGTAGTCGCGGTCGAGATTTGGATCACGATCGAGATCGAGGAAGATGTACCTCGGTCGTGGTCGAGGTTACTTCATCTTGTCTATGGTCGTAGTCCAGGAGGATGTACCTTGGTCACGGTCGAGGTCACTTCTTCTTGGCCGCAGTCGTGACATCATGGAATGAACCCACCCTGGGGGCTATTACTGGTGGTTGAGGGGCATGCGTCGATGAGCCCTTTTGATTGGAGAGGGTGCATCATAAGCTAGTGCACATAGTGTGATTCTTAGTCCACCACGGTCGTGACGGATGGGAGTCTAGCTGCTGCAAAAACTGTGTGTTGGGGAGAAATCATGGAGAATAGATGTCTTTTCATGTATGGTGCCTGCAAGTCCCAAAAAATTGGCTAGTTAAGCAACTTTATCTATGAAAAGACATAAATTATTAAAAGATAAGAAACATGGGTTATTTTGGGCATATTAAGGATATAGTGACACAAAACCATAAATAAATACTTAGTATAAATACATAAATTTGGGTGTTATCACAAACTGAAGTGGTAAATCGCTGCCTTGAGACTTATCTATGATGCTCTGCTCAACAGCTCCAAAAGAATGGTTGTGATGTCTCCCCTGGATAGAATTCTAGTATAACTCCTCCTGGCACTCTGCTACTAACACTACTCCTTTTGAACAAGTGTATGGGAGACCACCCCCATCTATCATATCATACATCAAAGGGACAACTAAATTACTAGTTGTCGATGAGCTCATATCTGCTTGCGACACAACTCTCAACCAACTGAAGCATCACCTACAATGAGCCCAGAATAGAATGAAGAAAATTGCAGACTGGAGCCGCACCCCCATAGATTTTGTAGTGGGTGATTTGGTCTATCTGAAGCTCCATCCATACAGACAACAATCAATGGCAATCTACACAAATTAAAAGTTAGAAGCCTGCTACTATGGACCTTTCCCAATCTTAGCTAGAGTTGGCCCAATCGCTTACCATCTACAACTTCCGCCGACCTCCAAGATCTAACATGTGTTTCATGTGTTCACATCTCAAGTGTCACCATGGAGCAACCCCACCAACTAAGTTGGTAGTTGTTTGGCCACCCGCACCTGTAGCAGAGCATTTCCCCCATCGCATATTGGAGTGTTGCATGGTATGGAAAGATAACCATGTCATTATCGAAATTCTAGTCTCCTAGGTGGATTCACCACCGAAAGACACAGAATGGATGCCATACACAAAGCTATGAATAGATTTTCCAACTTGGGTTGACCCCAAGGATGTGACCAGATCTCGAGGCAAAAAGATCTAGTCCTGATGGGGTGTTTTCTCGGGACGTGCTGAATTCCATCCTAGCCGTATGAAAAGGCCACTTTTCTACATACGGCTAGATCAAACCCAAGGGCATTTCCGGGTTGGGGAAAGTTTATTGTTGGCACCAAGATTTGGTAATCTTCTAAAAACTGTCTCCCATGTGCAACATGCGTTGCATACGAACACAGATTCGGTTGTTGTCATCTTCAGCTCCCACTCTTGCTCGGTCTCATGTTCTCTTATTTTTCCTTTCCGCCTGAAACCTAGATCGTTGTTCGCTCTCCGACGGCAGTGGCGAGACGGGGTCGTCGAGATAAATCTAGATTGATCGTTGGTGTAGTTGGTTATTTTAGGGCTCAAACAGCCTTCATCGTCTGAACCAGACTAAGATCGTTGTTGCCTGTCGACGGCAGCGGTGATACGGCGGCGACAAGGTAAATCTTAACCGATCTTGGTTGTTGTTGGTTATTTTAGGGTGCAAACGGCCTTTGACGCCTCAACCGGACTCCTTGCGGATTTTGTTATTGTTACGTGGTTCCCGTTCTCGCTATATATTCATGTTCTCCTCATGATTGTTCCCTTTCTCCTCAGTCAAGTTACTTTAGTCACCGTCCTTGCTATCACCTGATCAATGATGAGGAGAAGGGAAATAAGTAAAGTGACAATGGGATCACAGAGGGGGATATGAGGAAAACGAGGAAGAGAACAGGATAAATGAGATAAGGATTTATTGATGTCACTTCCAGGTGTCACATGTGCAATTATTGTTATTCGCATGCAGTCGGTGAAATCTTCATATAAACCTTGGCTGGAGCTGGAGCTGCTCAAATGTAGTCTATAAATTGAGGATAATGGTTGTACAAATACCATCTCATAGTAGGATGCACCACCTACTGGACATTGAACCAAAGCTCAACCTACTCCACCAAATATGCACGGAAATGGTAAAGTCTCTGAGACTCTTTCGGCAAGCCACAACCATGGTCCATTGGAGCTCATGGGAGTGGAAGATTTCTTCTGTTCTTGATCGTAACTCGATCCCCTTTTCCACTCCTTCCTAACCTAATAGTGAAACTGGACAGGTGAAACTCCAGAGCATTTCCAATCTTTCCCAATGCCAAGGATAATGTCACTCTGTAACACTTGTTTTAGCATATGATGCTTTTTTCTTTTAGGATTCGACTACAATCCTTGTCGAAGCCAAGAAGAGGATATGACTGCAGACATATCTGAATCTGCAATTGTATCCATACTGGTATCGGTAGAGAAATATGTATCTTTAACAGTGGAGATATTTGTATCTGTATCAATACATATAGTGGTGACTATATCTGAATTTGTAGTTTGCATTAATTAGCAGTTGTATCTGTAACTATAATTGTAAAGTGTTTTTGTATTATAATTACTGGATTGATGTGTGATGCGATGATTTTGAGTCGCATTTATAGACTTGTTTTACTAGTGTTTTATGCATTTATTGGTCATTTTTGTGGTTAATATTGCATGATTCATTTACATTAGTCTATGATCCTTCTCAGTGTCAAATCTCCCTTATTCTATTGTTTTGAGCATAAATGATTACAATAATAAGTTTTAATTCGACTTATGTGGTTTTGTGTTGCAATTTCAGGAAAAACACATATTTGCAGCTGTCGATACCATCGACAGCTGTCGATACTATCGACACAGCCACAGTTTGCCAGCCGCAAAGACCAGCACAGAGTCGATACCATCGATAGGGAAGTCGATGGTAGAGATGTACCTTCAGGTTGATGGCGAGCAGATAGTCGATACTATCGACCATTAAGTCGATACTATCGACCCCAGAAGATTCAGCAACGGAAAAGGACAAAACTGACGCTTTAGGGTGTCGATACCATCTACCCTCGTCGATGGTATCGATTCAGCATCAGGCGCAACAACAAAAAGAAAAGAAGACTTGTAGATATCACGCAGTGTCGATACCATCGACCCACGTCGATGGTATCGACATCGTCAGATACAAGTTTGTTTCAGATTGATCCAAATCCGACGGCTGTGATATTTTTGCAACCTAACTCGGTGATTATACCTAATGACGGCGGCCAAGAGGAGGGGATCACATCATTAGCTACTGCACACATCCCGAGAAGGTGTGGAGAGAAGAACGGAGCCAAGAAGTACGCCCCGATCATTTCGGAAGCCAAAGAAGACGTTTTCCACCGCCGAAAGGCTGCAGATCATGCATTCTACGCTGAGGAACGCTCGGATCTTCTCTGTTCAGGGGTTTCATTACTTGTTCACGTTTTTCTCCATGTTTCCCTTTTTCTCAACCATGTTTTGCTCTGAGATGAACATGTGGGGCTAATCCCCTTTATCTTTAGGACCGAGAGTAGCCCGGGGAAGCATTGTATGACATTTTTATCATAGTAATTCATTTTTATCTCTTAAATTTGTGGTATAATTTCGTTTTCTCAATTATATTGTTATGCTTGATCACCATAATGATAATCTAATGCCTTTAATTACTTTGAAAGAAGAATTAACGGTTGAAAAGAGATGAAATTCACATTAATTAACAAATCCCTTGAATAAGGTGATGTAAGATTAATGGTGGAAACCCAGAGGTCCATTTTAATGCACCTAGTTTAGAGTATAGGTTACTACAACGGTGGAACCAACCTAGACATAGGTAGTGAATTGTACCACGACAGTGGGCAATTCTGACTATAGGCCACTAGTCGGATCGAGAGATGAACCTGAATTATTATATGGAAATTCATACAATGATGACCCGCGATGAAACCGCAATCCTAAAGGTCTCCACTTGAATTGATTAAACTAAACCCTTAATCGATTGCTTTGTTTTATTTTATTTTCTTTTATTTTACAACAACTATCAAACTCTTTTAGTCAGTTTAGCTGATCGCGACCAGTTAGTAGTAGTCTACCGATAATTCAGTGTCCCTGAGTTCGACTCGGGCCTCACAAAGGCCTATACTACATTGACGCGTGCACTTGCATTATACGCACGGTAAAATCGTGTCAAGTTTTTGGCGCCGTTGCCGGGGATACGGAAATTGTCGGCACTACGAGTGCTGCAAGCGGCCATTATAGGCAACTTTTTAATTTTTATTATTCTGAAATCATTTTAAAATTTATAGTTTATCTTGCACATTTTGTAATCATCTAGCACGGTACTGAACTAAAATTATCATTTTGTAGGTACTGTGCATGGTGCAGACGCGTAGCACCGACTACACGTAATAGGAACCAGAGGTTCCACTGTCGGGACCTGACGACGAGGAGGATTACAATCAAGACCAACTAGAAGATATAAATTCTGACTCAGAACAAGAAGTCATGGCAGAAGAGCATACGATATGGGAGAAGATCAAAGCTTCTTCCTCATCCACTTCAAAGGGGCCAATCAAGAAGTAGGCAATCAACATTTCGACCTATAAGATTGATCCTGCATTAATCAACTTGGTCAAGTCAAATGCATTTCATGGGCTAAAAAATGAAGACCTGGTAACTCACATTATCCAGTTCGGGGAGAACTGCGATATGATAAAAATAGACAGGTTCCCCCAGGAGACACTTTACCTGAAGCTGTTTCCGAGCTCTCTTGCAGGAAATGCACGAGAATGGTTGCACAATCTTGATGATGAATATGTGGAATCATGGAACCACATGGTGGAAGTGTTCTTTGAAAGGTTTTTCCCGCCCGAGAAGACAAATGATATGATCAGAAAAATCCATAATTTCAGCCAGAAGGAAGGGGAGACCTACTTCGAGACCTGGGAACGGTTTCAGATCATGTTAAGGAGGTGCCCGCATCATGGGCTTGATAAGGAGACACAGGTCAAAATCTTTTATTTTGCTCTTTCCGAGCATGATAGAAGTAACCTAGACTCTAGAGGTTCAGGGTTCTTCTTAAACAACATAGGCATGAGGTGTTGGGAAATTCTGAAAAACATGGCCAAAAAGCAATCCTAGGGTGACAGAGACGTTGTAGAGCATGTTCGCGATGTGGGGGAGTCGAAGGCCATCAAAGAACTAAATGATAAGATGGACCTTCTCGCAAAGAAACTGCTTGCAAAGGAAGATGCAGGATCATATGATGAGGCTCAAGTGAAATTCATGTGCCAGCAGCAGGGGTACAGAAACAACGATTACTCATGGAGGAAGGACAAGAAATTTTCTTGGAAGGATCCAAATAATTTCTTGCAAGACCCCGACGCGAAACCCCAACTGGCACAAGAGGATAAGAGCACTGATTTGCTCAATCAAGTAATCAAGAAAAATCAAGAACTGATGAACACTTTTGGCCAGCAGATCAAGCAACAAGGGGAATTCATGAACCAATTCAGGCAGACTTTACAAAGTCATGGGGCACAGATGATGACGATAGAAACATCTTTGGCACAAATGGCAGCTGAGATAGAAAATCTGAAGAAGCTAGCGTAGCAAGGCTTCCTGGGTAATACAAACAGTCTAGGGGGGAATCAACAGGCTAAGGCAATCTTGCTAAGGAGTGGCAAGAAGAATTTAAACCCCAGGGCCGATGAACCAAGAAAACCCCAATCAGAGATCATAGGTGAGGCCTTATAAGAGGTTCCGATTCCAACCACAGAGTAGGTTAAAGATATAGTAGAGGATGTCACAGCAGAACCAGTTGTTGTTGAGGAGGAGACACAGAAAAGGACACCATATGTGCCGCCGCATCAAAGGGCATAGGCTGTCTCAGTCCCATATCCAAATAGTGTGAAAGTAAAGAAAGTGGATGCCCAGTTCAAGAAGTTTCTGGATAGTTTTAGAAAGCTCTCTGTCAACATTCCATTATTAGAAGCAATCGAGAAGATACCCTCCTACGGGAAGTTCTTGAAAGACATCATCACAAAGAAAAGCAAAATTCCTGATACTGAGGTTGTGGTTTTCAAGGAACAGGTGAGTGCCTTCATCATGGGTACATTGCCACCTAATAGGCAGGATTCGGGCTGCTTCAATATTTCATGCTATATTGGGAAAGTGAAATTCAGCGAAGCACTATGCGATTCAGGGGCAAGCATAAACATGATGCCTCTCTCTACGTTCAAGAAATTGGGATTGAAAGAATCAAGGCCGAGCAATATGACAATACAGTTGGCAAACAATTCAGTGGTGAAGCCATATGGTATTTGTGAAGATGTGTTGGTGAAAATAGATCGGTTTGTATTTCCAGCAGACTTTGTTGTAATGGAAATGCAATATGAACAGGGTAATGAGTTACTCCTTGGACGACCCTTCCAAGCTACAGCTGACATGATACTCGAGATGGGGAGAGGTCATTTGACCTTGGGTATCGCTGATGATCGATTTGAGATGGTCATGCCTTCCAGCACAACACAATCCAAAACTAAGGAACAATGCTGCATGGTGAAGCACTTTGACTAGAATATCTCTCTTTTTCTAGGGAAGCCATTTTTAGATATGGATCATGTAATGACTAAGGTGGAGAAGGGGACACTGGCTGTAGACATCATGGAGCAGACCAAGGTTGTGTCTCTTAGCAAGGTTGTGGGTTTTCCTAATGATGAAGAGGAGGACATCCCGCCTTCTACTGAAGACGAGGCCATAGCAAGTTCTATTTTCAATGCATATCCACAAGTTAATATAACACATGATTGGATGAGAAGCAAGTCACTACAAGAGTGTGCCAAGACCTTGGAGAACTCCCTCCACCGCTTCAGTCATCCTTAATCAACCCGCCAGATTTGGAATTGAAGCCATTGCCACCGCACTTGAAATATGCATTTCTAGCAGAGTATGAGAAGTTGCCTATGATTATTTCGGCATATCTGAGTGTCGAGGACGAAGATCAATTGTTGATTGTGTTGAAGAACCACCGTGATGCATTCAGGTGGTCAGTCACAGACATCAAGGGGATCTCCCCTACATTGTGCCAGCACAAGATTCGGCTCGAGGAGGGAGCCAAACTGGTAATTCAGCCACAGTGTCGACTGAATCCTAGCATGATGGAGGTCGTCAAGAAGGAGGAGATCAAGCTCCTTTCTGTAGGTATCATCTATGCTATATCCGACTCAATGTGGGTGAGTCTGACACAGGTAGTCCCTAAAAAGGGGGGAATTACTATTACACATAATTTGTTAAATGAACCTGTCACGACCCGCTTGGTAACCAGGTGGCATGTATGTATAGACTACCGTAGATTGAGTGCTTCTACGCTTAAGGATCATTTCCCCCTCCCATTCATTGATCATGCATACTCCTCTTTACAGCCAACACGTGCGTCAAGAAAAACACGCCCCAATTACACTCTTCTCGCTTCAGCAACTTGGGCAGGAAAAACAAATGTGTCCCTTGAAACTTACTAAGAGACAGGTCACCACGAGCAAACATGGTGGTGCAGAGCATGCGGTGAAGAATCTGCACGAACGGATGCTCGAAATCCACCACCGCTGCGTTGTGGTAGCTCACAGATTTGCCCGGAGGCACAGTCACTAGCTCGACAAAAATAGCATCATAATCAGTCTGGTTGTCTGGCCTCCGGTACTGATCTCGCCCATGATTCCAGTTGTAGATGGAGTTGAACTGCTTGAGGGTAAGAGTGTAATCAATATTGTACAGCCGGAAAGAAATGCAGCCTCTGATCCATTCCCGATCAGTGGCGATGACGTCGTTTGGCACGACGTATATATCCAGCGATGCCATGAACTCCGCCACTAGCTCTTTGTATGTGGGCCATTCACTGAAGAATAGCTGGCCGTCGGCGTGGAATTCTATCTCATCAGGCCTCCTTTACCTATGCCTTGCCTGCCCCTTGAGCACATAGGCCAGATTAGCCTCAAACCCCCGATTGCGGATCATGTCCCAGTCGACATAGCGGGTCGGATCAATCTTGCGCTTCATCAGCTCCTCGTAGACCTTCCGAACCTCCGCGGAAGGATGGACAATCCGCGGATGTGGAATAGATGCAGTAGGCAGAGGGATGAACTCGGGGATCTCCATCGGTGTCGTGCATGAAGAAGATGCGCCGACTATATGCACCATTGTCGAGGAAGGAGGGATAGAAGATGGAGCTTAGTGAGGGTCGGAGAAGACAATCTCCGCTTGGTGAAGGCTTGGGGAAGAATGCGCTCCTTGGATGCTCATATCCGGGATCCAATTGCTCAACAAGATGCACGACACAAGTGGAGGAGGAATGCTCTGAAGGTGTGACGTCATATGACAACAATCCATCCCTTTTATAACCATGGCTGGCGCTGCTGTATGCCCGTCGATACCATCGACGCGAGTCGATGGTATCGACTCCTGTAGGACAATCCTTCTTCCGCTAGTATCGACGGTTGTCGATAGCCTGATGTGAGGGCCCAGATCGATGACGCGTCGATACCATCGCCGGGTGTCGATGGTATCGACCCTTCCCACGGATCGACTCTCTTAGTGCAGCGATTGCCGTTGATTTCCTCTCGCAGATCGGTGACATGTCGCATCGATGCCATCGACGCAAGTCGATAGTATCGACTCTTCTTAGGGCAAACACCCTCGCGAGGCCCGACCGCCGCTTTCTGCCTTTAACTGGGTCGATACCATCGACAGTCCTGTCAATGGTATCGACTTCACTGAGACAATTTTCATCTGAATATCTCTAGAGATCTCGCGAGTATCGATGCCCATGTCGATACTATCGACCTCATTTGTTCGATCAACCTAATGGTGTGTCGATACCATCGACGAGGCCATCGATAGTATCGACACAGAGCAATTTTTGCAGCCGCCTACCTGTGCCCATCTCGATACCATCGACACAAGGGTCGATGGTATTGACCCTACCTCAGTCCTGCACATTGAGAAAACGATCAAGGTATCATTTTTACACTAAAAACAAAATCAAATCAAACAGAAGTACAAATGTGAAAGAAACTAAACGATGCTACCGATGGATGGGTTGCCTCCCAACAAGCACCCTTATTTAACGTCTTAGGCTAGACAAAATCAAGCTCATCATTCATCTGGAAGCGCAATGAGTTTGACCTCATTGACTTTCCTTATGTAATCCTCACTGAAATACAACTTCAATCGTTGTCCATTAACCAAGAATGTTGTCTCGCCATCACGCACCATGATTGCACCATGTGGCCTGACTTCCTCTACGGTGAACGGTCCACTCCATCAGGATTTCAATTTCCCGAGATGCATCTTCAACCTGGAGTTGAACAACAGTACACGATCTCCTTTCTTGAAGACGCACATCTGAATATGTCGATTGTGAATCAACTTTATTCACTCCGTGTAGATCTACGAGCTTTCATATGCATTCATCCTCAGCTCGTCTAGTTCGTTCAGCTCAAGCAACCGTTTCTTTCCGGCCTCATCGTAGCTCAAATTCAGCTTCCTAAGCGCCCAGTGCGCCTTATGCTCCAATTCCACCGGAAAATGGCAGGCCCGACCGTAAGCCAACCTAAAAGGTGTAGTGCCTATAGGTGTCTTAAACGCCGTCCTGTACGCCCACAAAGCGTCCGGTAGCAAGGTGCTCCAGTTCTTTCTCGTGGAAGCCACAGTGCACACCAAGATCTTCTTAATCTCTCTATTGGAGACTTCCACTTGTCCCTGTGTCTGTGGGTGGTACGGGGAACCAATGTTATGCTTTACCCCGTACTTTTTTAACAATGCCGCGAACTTCTGATTTTGGAAATGTGTACCCCCATCACTAATTATCATTCTTGGTACACCAAACCTGCAGAAAATGTATTCTTTGACAAACCTGCACACTACGACAACATCATTAGTCCTGGTGGGTATTGCCTCTACCCACTTCGATACATAGTCAACAAATAATAGAATGTACAAGTTAGAATTGGAGGACACAAAGGGTCCCAAAAAATCAATACCCCACAGATCGAACACCTCGACTTCTTGAAATGAATTAAGGGGCATCTCCTGTCTTTTTAAAATGTTACGTGCCCGTTGGCAGGAATCGCATTGCCACACATAGTCATAGGCATCCCTGAACAAAGTAGGCCAGTACAAGCCACTTTCAAGTACTTTGGCTGCAGTTCGAGAACTAGCATGGTGGCCACCCGTCGGTAGAGTATGGAAATAACGAAGGACACTTTTGTACTCCACCTCTGGTACACACCTGCGCAACACACCATCCCTGCATTGCTTCAACAGAATATGGTCATCCCAAAAATAATATCGCAAAGAATGGAAAAACTTCTTTTTCTCTTGGTATGTCCAATCATCCGGGATAATTTTGCAAGCAAGATAATTAACTATATAAGAAAACCAAGGATCTTTAGATTTCACAGATAAAAGTTTCTCATCAGAAAACGTCTCGGTAATGGGTATATGCATGTCCTTCTCATCTACCCTTTCCAACCTAGACAAATGGTCCGCAACCACATTTTCAATGCCCGCCTTATCTTTGATTTCAATATAAAATTCTTGTAAAAGTAAGATCCACCTAATTAGTCTAGGTTTGGCATCTGTCTTTTCCATTAAATATTTTATGGCGGCGTGGTCCGTCCATACCACAACTTTTGATCCAACAAGATATTGCCGAAATTTTTCAAAAGCAAAAACAACAGCCAAAAGTTCTTTTTCAGTTGTCGTGTAATTCAACTGTGCATCATTTAAAGTTTTGGACGCATAGAAAATCACAACGGGTTTATTGTCCACATGTTGTCTCAAAATAGCCCCAACTGCGAAATCTGACGCATCACACATCAATTCAAATGGCTTGGTCTAGTCCGGTGTTTGCACAACCGGTGCCGAAATTAGTTTTTCTTTAAGCACGTTAAACACATGTAAACACTTTTCGTTAAAATCAAACACAACATCCTTTTCCAACAACTCAGATAATGGTTTGGAGATTTTAGAGAAATCTTTTATAAAGCGACGATAAAACCGGCGTGACCTAGAAAACTTCATACCCCTTTAACCGAATTCGGTGGGGGAAATTTGGAAATAACTTCAATCTTTACCGGGTCTACCTCCAACCCTTTGCTAGACACTTTATGTCCAAACACGATCCCTTCGCTGACCATCATGTGGCATTTCTCCCAATTGAGGACCAAATGCGTGTCCTCACATCTTTGCAAAACTTTATCCAAGTTGTATAAACATTCGTCGAAAGACGCACCATAGACGGAGAAATCATCCATAAAAACTTCCAAACAACGTTCAACCATATCGGAGAAAATGGCAAGCATGCAACACTGTAAGGTTGCCGGTGCGTTACACAACCCAAATGGCATACGGCAGTATGCAAATGTTCCGTAAGGACAAGTGAAGGTGGACTTCTCTTGGTCCTTAGGATCAATGGAAATCTGATTGTACCCCAAATAACCATTGAAAAAACAAAAATGAGATCGACCTGCTAATCGCTCTAAAATGTCCAATCCACTTTGGAGGGCTCATCACACCGTTGGCCTCTTATCTTGGGTTAAATTTCTCCCAGCTTACTCCCCTCTCCAACAGGAGCCAGGTCAACATGCAGCATTTGCACTGCTCCAACCTCATCCTGCTTCGTGATGGCTTGGCATATGCACACTGCCATGTCAATCAAGCATATCAAGAATGTTCACTTCCAGACCCCATCTTCCACATCGCGGGCGCTCAGCATTTCAAATGGCCTATCATATACATTGATGATTCGGATGAAGACGGTGATAATGACGACAATGACAACGACGGTGATGAGCCTGAAGAGGAAGAGGAGGCTTTCATTCCTCTTCGCGCACGAGTGGCACCCAAGAAGCGTCCCTACATGCATCTGGGTGCATCTTCTTCTTCGCAGCCTCCGCCACCACAGCCCTCGCAGCAAGGCGAGGATGTCTACTCCATGCAAGGGATGTATGCAATGCTGCAGGATATTCATCAGACGCAGCAACGACATACATCTTCATATGTTGGTATTCAGCATACGACGAACCGGCTACTTGATAACCAGAGGGCTATTTTTGAAAATGAGCGCCTCCTCCTCGACAACCAACAACACATTCATGACAGGTTGCATAGTATGGAGATGCAGCAGCAGCCCTTCTACGATCATTACTGGAGCCAGAATTACTTTGGGGGTATCCACAACCTCTGCCCATGCCTCGGTATGATCCGAGCTTTCAGGGGCAGTACCCATCTTGGGACCCCACGGCCCCGTAGTACCCGCCTCCTCCTGAAGAATGATCGGTATCACTGTTCCACCTTTTAAGTTTGTTTTTGACTATGAGGCCATAGTCAAATTCAAGCTTGGGGGGGGGTTGGAACAGCTCTATCCTTTCGTTTAGTTTTTATTGTTTTGTTTCTTATCATTTATTTCTTGCAGTTTTTAGTTTGTTTGTAGGATCCACACTCTATCTAGTGTAATTGTGGATGTCTTAAGTCATGTGTCATCTCGCTTCTTGTACATGGGAATCAAGGGAAAATTTAAAAAAAATTAGTGTTCTGCAAGCTTGTGTTGTTCAACTTTGAGCACATAACTTAAGGAAATGATTGGGTTTGTCAACTCTAAAACAAGAAATCGCAACTATACATGCCTAGGATTCATGAAAAGTGGACGGAATTGGTTGTTTGACCCTAAACTGATCAAATGAGAATGAGACCGTAATTTGAAATAAGAGAGAGAAACATCTTAATTACCACACAGGTCAATAAGGAGGGACACATAATAATTTTCAAAGGTTCAGTCAATTAGTCTTGTGATCTATCCACCCCATTGTTTTCATACTCCACCATAAGAATTGGAAGTACATTACGGTTTTAATTTCTTTGATTGCATTCCATGTAGATAGGTCTTGCATTGTAGTTATTTTCACATATTTTGCATGAAATGAAAAAAAATGGATTAGTAATACATGCACAGCATCCTTAGGTGTGTGTCATTTAGTTGCATAATCATCATTTTGTAGCTGCATTCACATTTTTGTGCATATAGTACATCATGCATCTTATGTCTTCTGAAACGAAAAGGTGATGAACTTGTTCCATACCTTCTAGATGCTTCAAGTGTATAAGTTATGCAACAATAAGTGATCCCGACAAACAATTCGTTGACAGCTATTAAAATAAGGGCTTGAAAAGAAAAAAAATAAAAAAAATGAAAAAAAGAGAAAAAAAGTAGTGAGAAGCAAGTAGGATTGAGAAGGAGAAAGGAACATAGTCTCACCTGCATTTTAAAGAAGAATAAGTATGTGATGTAGTTCTCCTAGATATTCCATCTCATCTTGAGACGGGATGTTAGTGCACGCATCATTCCACCCAAATGTAGGCATTAGGGCATTTTCATTTGCATATGCATCATTTAGGTCATTAATGTTTTGTGCATGTTAAAACTGTATAATGCTTCCATTTCTTCCATGAGCCACCCATTCCATTCATCTGTTGCTCGAATTGGTAGGCCACCGTGATTTTCTCCTCACTTGTTAATATCAGGAGAGTTGCTTCCATGTAGATGGTAGTTAGGGCGAGCAATGTAGAATAGGAGATCACAAGACGCACCGAGCCTGAACTGGAGAATTTCATTATGTTAACTACCTTATATGATAGTGTTCATCAATTTTGAGGTAGATATCTTTTATGGATGATTATTGTTGCCTTTAAGGTAATTATCATTCCGTGGTTAGTGAGGGTCGGTTTGTGAATGTCTGGTGGGGATCATATGGTGATGTTTGTTGTGATAATTTGTTCTTTAGTTGACCCTCGCAATTCTATTATAAAGTTTAGTTGCTCGAGGGAGAGCAATGTTCAAGCTTAGGGGAGTTTGATGCGATGATTTTGAGTCGCATTTATAGAATTGTTTTACTTGTGTTTTATGCATTTATTGGTCATTTTTGTGGTTAATATTGCATGATTCATTTACTTTAGTCTATGATCCTTCTCAGTGTCAAATCTCCCTTATTCTATTGTTTTGAGCATAAATGATTACAATAATATGTTTTATTTCAGCTTATGTGGTTTTGTGTTGCAATTTCAAGAAAAACACATATCTACAGTTGTCGATACCATCGATAGTTGTCGATGGTATCGACAGCTGTCGATACTATCAACACAGCCACAGGTTGCCAGCCGCAAGGAGCAGCACAGAGTCGATACCATTGATAGGAAAGTCGATGGCAGTGATGTACCTTCATGTTGATGGCGAGCAGATAGTCGATACTATCGACCATTAAGTCGATACTATCGACCCCAGAAGATTCAGTGATGGAAAAGGACAAAACCGACGCCTTAGGGTGTCGATACCATCGACCCTCGTCGATGGTATCGATTCAGCATCAGGCGCAACGACAAAAAGAAAAGAAGACTTGCCGATATCGCGCGGTGTCATCGATGCCGTCAGATACAAGTTCATTTCAGATCGATCCAAATCTGACGGCTATGATATTTTTGCAACCTAACTCGGTGATTATACCGAATGATGGCGGCCAAGAGGAGGGGATCACATCATTAGCCACTGCACACGTCCTGAGAAGGTGTGGAGAGAAGAACGGAGCCAAGAAGCACGCCCCGATCATTTCGGAAGCCGAAGAAGACGTTTTCCACCACCGAAAGGTTGCAGATCGCGCATTCTACGTCGAGGAACGCTCGAATCTTCTCCGTTCAGGGGTTTCATTACTTATTCACGTTTTTATCTATGTTTCCCTTTTTCTCAACCATGTTATTCTCTGATATGAACATGCGGGGCTAATCCCCTTTATCTTTAGGACTGGGAGTAGCCCAGGGAAGCATTGTATGACATTTTTATCATAGTAATTCATATTTTATCTCTTAAATCCGTGGTATAATTTTGTTTTCTCAATTATATTGTTATGCTTGATCACCATAATGATAATCTAATGCCTTTAATTACTTTGAAAGAAGAATTAACGGTTGAAAAGAGACGAAATTCACATTAATTAACAAATCCCTTGAACAAGGTGATGTAAGATTAATGGTGGAAACCCAGAGGTCGATTTTAATGCACCTAGTTTAGGGTATAGGTTACTACGACGGTGGAACCGACCTAGACATAGGTAGTTAATTGTACCACGACAGTGGGCAATTTTGACTATAGGCCACTACCCGAATCGAGAGATGAACCTGAATTATTATATGGAAATTCATACAATGATGACCCGTGGTGAAACCGCAATCCTAAAGGTCTCCACTTGAATTGATTAAACTAAACCCTTAATCGATTGCTTTATTTTATTTTATTTTCTTTTATTTTACAACAACTCTCAAACTCTTTTAATCGGTTTAGCTGATCGCGACCAGTTAGTAGTAGTCTACTAATAATTCAGTGTCCCTGAGTTCGACTCGGGCCTCACAAAGGCCTATACTACATTGACGCGTGCACTTGTGTTATACGCACGGTAAAATCGTGTCAATGTGTTTATGTAATCATGTTTATATTAAGTACTAACATTGCACCTCTTGTTACCGTACTCACCCTCCATGATCCTTTTCTCCTCATTCTTCTTATTGTTGTCATTGTCCGTCTTCCTTTTCTCCTGCAGCGTAGCTGTTTCTGTTATCTTGTCTTTGTTCCTTTTCTCATCCTCTATGCTCCTGTACTACCCATTGGTGTTCATGTACTTATTATCCATCAAGGCCCAAGTCAAAACTAGGTATTTCTCCTTGGCTAGACTCTTTCTCTATTTGGCGATGCATCTTCGCCCGTTTTGTCTGTCTCGCATTCTCTAGAATACCAATCCATCTTTTTTTTACCAGACTGAAGTTGGACGAGACTTTATTGACTTTCCTTTAAACTGACTTCCAGGAGGAGTCAGCTCTGCATCAACTGCATTTGGTTGAGAAATAGGAAATGGAACACCATTTTCATTATGTTTGCCCCTGAATGAGTCAGTCTTTGAGCATAACAAATTAATCTCATTGTCTGTCATTTGGTAAATATCATCGTCCATGCAAACTGATGTCGCCAGCTGAACCATTTTGCAGCACATATGTTGATAGCCTTCCCCCTATTATGCCGGTTTATTGACATTGACAACGGAGTCAAGTATACCAATCCCACTCTTAGCAAGCTTTGTACAACGACTGGCTATGTAGTGAGGGGGGATTGTTCACAAATTTTGTTCTCCCAGAGAGCCCAGAACATCTAAAACTTTGAGAACGTGTCTACAGAGCATTGCCATGCTTTCGTACATATGATAGGAACATTCAAATTTCATCTCAGCCGGCTAAAATAACACAGTCCTCTCATCTACAGTATTGTTTTCTATGCTTTTGAAAATAGTGTATGAAATGTTGCCTCTAATATTATTTTGAACTCTGATTACATACTCCATCATTTTTTTGAACTTTGATTCAAATATTTCAAACATATTAGGAATATAAACATCAACGACCCTTTTTGCAATTGGGTTGTAGGAAAATATATTGTTTGTAAATTTATCAGTTGCTTGAAACTCTTATTCCTTTTTGTTGCTCCTCTGGATTGCAACTATTCTATTGAAGTGTGTGAATAACTGAACCAAGTTGTGATTTGGTTGTAGAAAGAGCCTCATTACACCATTGCATGATTCACTGAGCTAGGTTGATTTCATACCAGCAGTAAAATGTTGTCTTACCCAAACTGAGGACCATTGTTTGTGATAGCCATGTATTCTATCAATCCAATGGTGTGGCCCATAAGGAAAGCATTCTTAAATCATCTTTATTCAAGAAAAATTAAATTCATCTAAGTTTTCAACTTCATGCATAAGGAGAGTAAGATGGTCACGCAAAATAGGTGTGAACAACTGAGTGTGGCTCTTCTGAGCATTTTGTAATATATGCCATGTACATAGCACATGGAATGTATTGGGGAGAACATTTCCTGTAGCTACAGCCATTGTGGTGTCTTGATTTGTGAAAATATTTAAAGGCGACTTTGCTGACATGCATTTAAGAAATGTCCCAAATAACTACTCAAAGGACTTAATAGTTTCATCGTAGAGGAGGGTTCCACCAAATATGACACACTGTCGGTGGTGGTTAAAACCTAAAAATAAAGTTGCATAAAAAAATATGTCACTTCAGCTTAATGGAACGAATATGGTTCAATATTGGAACACACATGTCGAATACAGGAACAAATGAGTCGATTACAAGAACACACATGTCGAATATAGGAACAAATGAGTCGATTACTGGAACACATGAATTGGAACACATGAGCAAATATGTTTCAATATTTGTGCATAAATAAATAACATAGAAGTTTATTATAATGGGAAAATATGGTTCAATACTGGAACACATATTGTATAATACTGGAACACATATTGTATAATAGTGGAACACATATTGTAGAATACAGGAACACATATTGTAGAATATTGGAACACATATTTTAGAATATAGGAACACATATTGTAGAATACTGGAACACAAAATTTGAATACAGGAACACATGAATTGGAATATAGGAGCAAATATTTTCAATACTTGTGCATACAGGAATAACATGGAAGTTTATTATAATGGAACAAATATGGTTCAATATTGGAACACATATTGTAGAATACTGGAACACATATTGTATAATACTGGAACACATATTGTACAATACGGGAACATATATTGTAGAATATAAGAACACATATTCTAGAATACTAGAACACATATTGTGAAATACTGGAACACATATTGTACAATACTGGAACACATATTGTAGAATACAGGAACACATATTGTAGAATACTGGAACACAAATTTCAAATACATGAGCACATATATTGGAATACAGGAGCGAATATGTTTCAATACTTGTGCATAAAGGAATAACATGGAAGTTTATTATAATGGAACAAATATGGTTCAATACTGGAACACATATTGTAGAATACTGGAACACAAATTTCAAATACATGAACAAATGCGACGAGTACAGGAACACTTGAAATCTGATACATGAACACTGTTGTAGAATAGTGGAACACATAATTCTATTAGTACCTAATGGTCGGTAGCTCTTGTTTGTGTGGAAAGTTGCATCAAAGGAAATAACATCACCAAATAATAGATAATCGAGCTTTATCCTCTTGTCGGCCCAAAATATGTTTGCGATTCTCTCTTCATTATCAACCTCAATGTCATAGTAAAATGATGGGTTGTTGTATGCTTCATTGCGGAAGTACTCTTGCATAGCAGTGGCCTCACCAATTATCATTGTCTTTTGTCTCCTCTGTCTCAAATGGTTCTTTAAATCCATTCAAAGAAATCCAATCCTCTCACGTCCATCGGCAACCAAAGACATTGCATCGTAAGATCTTCTTAATTGAATGCCAGCATCTTTGTTGATCTATGATATAGCTCCTTGCACATCTGAAACAATGTGGTTGGATCTAATAAGGTGTGCATATTCCTACGGGTGAAGTGTGTGGTTATGATCAACAACCCATTTAGTTATCTTGTACACATTAAGCTGGCGATCAAGCTTTAGACTGATATGTGCTTTGCACCCAGTCCTTTCTTCTCTACGGCACCTATCGGTTCCTGATCGGTGATTTATCAACTTTTGATTGAACCAGTGCAATTCATTATACCTCCCTTTTGAAAGCCTTGTTTATTGCAGACACATCACATATACTAAATCTTTTCATGATCCATGTTCTTGCCTTTACACATCTTCTCCCAATCAATCTTCATGGCAAACCTTTTCTGATGAGCATAATCATTATAGAACTAATGTGCTTCATGTACAGAGATAAATTCAAGGTTTTCCCAATAATCCTATCTATCAAGTTCATCTGAGATCATGAAAGACAACATGATTAATAACATCTGAAAGAAATAAATAATGCTCATCCAGCATGACAAAAGGAACCAGAAAAGCAGGTAAGCATGATACAAGTAGGGAGAAAAGGAACGACTAGAATGAGAAGGAAAGGAGAAAAGGAACGACTGGAATGAGAAAAGGAAAAGATGATGAAATCATGAATTCAAGGATAATGAGAAAGGGAACATATGATGATGAGAAAAGTAACAATAATTAGGTAAAAAGGAACAATGATAGTAACAAGATAAAGAATGAACACTAGCTTGAGAAAAGGAACTTGGAGGAAGAGAGCATGAACAACATAGGGGGAGACAAGGAAAATGAGGAAGAGGAACAGGTGCTATCCAGCCAGGGTTTATCTAAAGATTTTGTCGACTGCATGCGAGCAGCAGTAATTGCACTCGTGACTTGCCACTGTTGTTGGAAGTGATATCAGTAAATCCTTATCTCATTTATCATATTCTCTTCCACATTTTTGTCATCTCCTCCTCTCTAATCCCATTGTCACTTTACTTATTGCTCTTCTCCTCCTTATTGTTCAGGTGACACTGAGGATAGTGACAAAATATTTTGTCGAATGCATGTGAGAAGTAGTAATAGCACCCGTGATGCCCGCAACTCGTGACTTGCCACTGGTATTGAGTCACCTTTCTGTGCAACAATAATTGTCATTGAATAGTAGCAGTTGTCACTGGTATTGGGGCACCTTTTAGCGCCTGCCTTCGAGCAGTAATTGCCCTTGAGCAGCAACAGTTTTCACTGGTATTGGGTCACCTTTCGGCGCCTACCTTTGAGCAGTGGCATTCCGAACAGCATGTCGAGTAGCAGTAGTAACTGTGCCCATAGCAACCTATGACTGACCATATAATCAACAACTTGTTGTTGTACTCATCTTCATTGTTCAAATTCTCCCCATCCATGATCCTTTACTACTTAGTTTTGCTCATGTACCCGTCGTCATTGTTCGTTCACTCCCCTATATCTTGTTTCTTGTAAAGTCACAGGTGGTATATGTCTCTTTACTCTGTCGTATGGTCACCTCCAAGGGCAATTACTACACGGAGGCAGGCGCCGAAAGGTGACCCAATACATTTTGACCACTGCTACTGTTCAAGGGAAGGTGAGCTTGGGAAACCATGTCTTCAGAAGGAATCATCGATTAGATATAAATTTAGGAAAATAACAACTCAGAGAAGGGCAGCACCACCAATAGAGCCACAGCCACCTCCACCACCACAACTATGCGTTCAAGAAATGGTGAAATCTAGAAACCTCCCTATCACAACCACAACTATGGTCGATGTGAAATCATGGAAATGGAAGATTTCATGTGTTCGTCATCGTAACTCCAAATCTTTTCCAATCCTTCCAAACCTAATGTCCCACCATTCCTCTTCTGAACCTAAAACATTAAGAAACCTTCCAAACCTAATGGGAGGATCCTAGTTTTCAGATCGAAGCTGGTCGAAAGAGAAAGACAAGTTGTCCATTCTACTGTCCCCTCTGTGGATGAGAAGAAAGACCAGCTCTCCATGCTACCATTCCCCGAAGGATGAGAAGCAAGTTGGTCTACTATAGGAGAAGGACAAGCCAGTCCACCGGAGGAGAAAGACAAGCTTGTCCATCAGAGGAAAAGGACAATCTTGTCCACCGAAGTAAAAGGACTGGTTGTTCCACTAGAGGAGGACAAGCCACTTCACTGAAGGAGAAGGACAAGCTTGTCCACCAGAGGAAAAGGGTAGGGTATTCCACCAGAGGAGGACAAGCCACTCCATTAGAGGAGAACAAAGAGTGTCCTCCATTACTCACGTGGTGTTGTTCCTTTACTCAGACCCTATGCTATTTTACTTTGACATGTTACTGTACTCAAACACTATGTTACTTTAGTCAGACAATATGTTACTGAACTCATAGATGTTGATCCTTTACTACACTTCTACCTTGTAAAATGTAATTTTCTATTGAATGATGAAAAGTATTTTGGATTGAAATTATGTGGCTTACGTGACAGTGAATAATAGATTTTGTTACTGGAAAATAACACAGAGAATAAGGTTGTTAATACAATTTTCTATTGTTATTCATTCAATAATTTATGTTACATCAGCTCTAGAAGGGGGCAAGGAGATTTGCCTTATTGGTCTACTTGTATTACAACTGAAAGTATGCTTGATCACGTCACCTATGACTTTGTTATCGATGGCTAGAATTAGTCTGGAAGAAAGGGTCCTCCGAAGCGAAGATAGGAAGATAGGGGTCCAGCGATTGTAATTCTCCTTCGGGATTTCTCCTCTCCAATGATGCATGAATAGAATACAAAAGATTCCACAGTTGAAATGATTTGGTTGCTCTGGAACTGATGCTAGCTGCAATTCCCATACAACAAAGCGTGTGAACCCTCTTGTAACTTCCAGATAGGGAGTTACTACCGTCATCAAGTGTTTTTTAAGAGGTTTTCTATCCACTTCGAAAGAAGCTTAACCTGGCATGCTATCCAGTCTCAAACACTTCTTCTGTGGACAATCGATGGCTATCACATAGAAATGACTCTTATATCAAACAAGGAAGAAATATTTCACAATAATATGTTAGATAATGAAAACGATTAGAAAATGATCAAGATGGAGGAGTAAAGGAACAATCACGATGTAAAAAGGAACAATGACAATGAGTAAAGGAACAATCACGGCATAAAATGGAACAATGACAATGAGTAAAGGAACAATCATGATGTAAAAAGGAACAATGACAACGAGTAAAGAAACAATGATATACTAATACTCATGTAATTGCAGTTAGAATGGTCGACATTCCCATCCTTGAAATAATCATATAGGAAAACATCTTCCATTTGTACAAATTCTTCCACATGTTTTTGGCCCTATTCATAGTCTGCATTATTCAAGTCTGCTTGACAAATTTTATGTTCATATCATTAGATGGAAATAGTATTTAGGAAAATTGATGGGTATAAAAAGATGAAAATAGTGTTGAGGATAACTTATAGTAATGTTGAATGGAAGGCAAACTCACTTTACTTTGCCTAACCGTGTCTATACTTCTTGTTTGTTGATCGTGTGTCCATATGCTTCAATTATATTGTCTACCAACCATTCTCTTGGTCTGAGAGTATTTAAATCCATGATGTATAGCTTGATCATTCCGTCATCAAACAGAAGTAGACCCAAGTTGATCTTTGAGGTTCAATGAAAAATCACTTACTCTCTCCTCAACTGCTTTGAGAGATAGGTCTAGACCTTTGTTAGGGGGGCCTAGATCTTTGCTTATTGAGGATGATGTCCTTGAATTTTTAGGAACAAATAAAATAATGTCAGAAGGTGGGTTCTTGTGAACGTTTGCATTGATAGTTGAAAGAGACAGTTGTTGCTCTTTGACTCTCGCACTTTGATGGATCGACAACTTCTCTACTCTCTTCAGCGGATCTCCAACTGTTTCATTAGGGTTGATAATTCTTTGACGGATGATAAGTGACTTCAACTTCGGCATCTGTTCTACCACCTTTTTCTCAATAGTTCTTCAGCAGATGATAAGCATCTTATCATCATCTTCACTCTCTTCTTCCACCTTTTGTTTCTCTTCCGCAACCTTCTTCCTCTCCCATTAATCCTCCATTCTGTTCTCATCGATTTTGGTCTCTTCCTCATCCTCCCTCCTTTTTTCCTCCTTCTCACTCCCTTTCACCACCTCCTTGCTACTGTCCTCCCCCTTCTCCCTATTCTCCTCCCCCTTCTCCCTATTTTCCTCTTTTGCAGATGTCTTGATCTTGACTTCCTCCTCCTCCCTCCTTTTGTCATCTTGCTCACTCCCTTCCTCCCCGTCCTTGTTATTGTCCTCCTCCTTCTTCCTTTTATCCTCCTTACCATTGTCATCAATTTTGTACCCTTCCTCCCACTTCTCCTCCTTCTCCCGCTTCTCCTCCTCCTTCCTTGTGTCCTCCTTCTCCCGCTTCTCCTCGACCTTCCTTGTATCCTCCTCCTTTGTGACAAAGTGGTTCTTATGGCTTAATTCTGAGGACAGAATTTCTTTTAAGGTGTATAGGATGTGATGGAGTGGACTTTTAGAATCCTAAATGTCCAATGACATAAGTGAAATCATATGGTTGAGTTATATTGAGACTTCCAAGTTTTTGACAAAGTAGGTGTGTTGAAGTGAGGTTGGCATAATGATTAAGATCTCTCTTTTTTATGCCTTCTTGAGGAATTTAATTGAATGGTCTACGAATTGAGTTTTGGCACCAAATTCGTGTACAAGGTACCTTTTGTAGTGAGGAAGATATGGTTAAAATTTGGTGGCAATTGGATGTTCCTAGAGGAAGTTATTTATGTTTGAATATCATGAAATAATGTGCATATTGATGTATTTTGGACCTAAGTTGCTGATATTTACCTATGTCACGCGCCTGGTTTAGTTTTAGATGTGTGGCCCCTCTTCTGGATGTCATATTTCTGATCTTAGAGTCACGGGCACTCCAAAGGAGAGGCCACAGATCGACTTAAGTGTGGGTCGGCTCTTGACCCTTGGATGTCATCCGACGGTGGACAAACCTTCCCCTACCTCCGACTGACCCGGAGGTCGTGGAGCAGCCAGTGGTGTCGAGTCCCAAACATCCCCATGTCTTGGTCGTGGCTTGAGGGGAGCAACCAAGTGGTCGGTTGTTCTCAACTTGAGTAGAGGAGTGAGGAGACCCCTTAGATAGGTCAAGAAGCCACTCTATTAGGGAGAACAAGAGCTCGACTTCTAGGTCCTCTCCACCACAACATGTAGGTCGTGGTCAAAGGCAGAGTGTGGAGCTAGAGCACTGACTAGAGGGAGATGAGAGAAGGGAAGGGAAGATCGAGGCCTAAGGTGATGAATGCAGGCAATTTCATGCCCAACGATGGTCGTTTCCATGGTCGAGCAACCCAAGCTGTCCGGAGCTTGAAGATGGAGCTTGGAGGAGGCCATAGGGCTTTTGCACCACAAAAAGAGGCCAAGGTTGAATTGGTGGAGGTCTGGCAAACACCCTGAAGGTTTTGTTTCGAAGCTCCACGGAGTCGAGGCATTTTGCCTCTTTGCTCTGCCGGGCTAGAGCTGGGAGGCGACGCCCTAGTGGAGGGGGAACTCCACAGTCGTTCCTTGGGAGGCGAGCAGCCATGGAGGTCTGATGGTCAACGACGAAGATGATGGTGTCCATGGGGGCTGGAAAGGAGCACCTCCGTGGGGTGCATCACTCGCCAAAGGAGAGCCAAGGTGGCGGCGTTCTGTGGAATAGAGAGTCCCTCTGTGGACTCAACGTGAGAGAAAGGGGGAAGGCCAGACCGGGTCCATTAGCTCAAACCAGTTGGACCCCAGCAGACCAAGCAAGTTGCCGCGCCCCATCTGAAGGCCACGTGGCGGAGTACCATTGGCTCAAGGAGGTAAATACCCCAAAACTTACAGATCTTTGATAAATTGTAGAAAATAGCTCGATTACCAGAAAAATACAAGTAATATACCGAAATTCTCAAAACAAATGTGTAGAACACAATAGAATGATAATAGTAGGCTTTTGATGCATTAATAATAGTGATATCATATAAGATGTGTAATGCTTGTTTAATGGATAATAATATCAAATGAAGTTCTAAAATTATGATAACATGTCAGTAAGTCTATAATCATGTATATAATGCATATGCTATTAGATATGGTCATGTTGATACATGAAAGTATGTAATTTTCTTTATATGGCTATTTAGGGCTAATAATCCTAAATAAAATGTAGTAATTACATACATGCTTAATAAATGATGAAATTTATAGAGTAAGCTCATATCAGTATATGGAACCTCAATTTTAATTATGAAATCACAATGATGCATAGAATCCATGTTATATTAAGATGAACCTTGAAACATGTGATGAAACCCTAATTTGAGTAATACATGTAACTTAGGGTTAATATGTATAAATAATGATATGGAACCTGATATTCAGATTATGTATCCTAATCTGGAACATAACATCAGTAACATAAATCCCACATAAGGATGAATATAAGACAAGAATGCAAGTGATATGGGAATATCATAATGAGATAAGCAAACCCTAATATGAACGTGACTAGGGTTAAGATGATATGTAAGATGATGAGAACCTAATGGTGATATGTAATCTTATCTTAATCAGGGTTGACCAAGGTTAGAGTTGACCTGAGGAATATGTGATGATTAGGTTTTTCTTGATCAAGGTACGCCATTACGTCTTACTTGGCTTATTATACAATATGCTTGTCTTATATGTGTAGTAAAATACTTGGCATATGATATTGGATGAAATGATTGTTCTTGTATGATATGTTGCATGATTCTCCATACTTATTTCTATGAACACATCAAACATAATATATCTGTTCCATTATATGAAAGCACTAATTCTCTTTGGTAGCATAGTGCTTGAAAGTGATCATTCTCTTTGGTAGCAGATCGCATTGTACAATGATCTAACTCTTTGGTAGTAGATCATAAGGCCTTACATCTCATTCTCTTTGGTAACAGAGATGATGCATTATTCCCTCAGGTGGCAAATGCATGGATATATAATGGAATATGTGCTTAAAATATGTGTTCTATTTTTCTAATGAACATCTTTGTGCAAGTATATGCTTTTCTTATATTCTTCTATTACTGCCAAGTATATTAGTTTTATCTTATTGCCAAGATATGATGAGAGGTATATAAAAGACATGTAGGCATACTCAGTACAATATTCTTGAATATTGTTCTGACGTGTACCGCATGTAATCTTTTGTTTAGGTTGTGGTTATGCTCCTGAAGAACTAGGATAGTTGAGAGTTGTGTGGCGAGCTGATGTACAGGTGGACCTATTGTCTTAAGATCATGTAGTTTAGTGGTAGTACATGTATATGTATAAGTTTTCTGTTCAATATGTAATATCAAATGTTGTAACAATTCATGTTGTAATTATATTTTGAATGGTGAACATATGTTGTATGGTTTGGTTATTGTTCATGTGCATGTACTACTGATTGTTTCCTTCTGACTCCCTAGATTTTCTTCTTCTTAGCCTAGTGTGTGGTGTTTAAATTGGGATTCTCACTAAGGTGAGGGTTTCAGTTTGGACATCGCACATCAGATTAAGATTTAGAAAATCTGGGGACGTCACAGGTGGTATCAGAGCATGAACAATAGCAAAGCCTGATGTTTGCTCATTATGCAACTCAAACTAAAGAAAACCTTGAACTTAATAATCTTTAGGGTTAGATTAGTCATCTTTTAGAGGCTAGATCTGACCTAGACTCTAGGTTAGCACCTAGATGTCTGAGAACTAGGTCTAGACTGGTGCTTGTTGTATAGCAGGTCCTTGGATGTTGTTCTTTCCTTATAATGCAGCGGTATGGGATGTTGCATTATTTGGAAATGATGTACATCACGAGAAGAGAAACCTTTGACATATGATGCATCTATGTTTTGGGTAGTTACACCAGTCTACACCATGTTCTCACCCCTTTCAATAGTTTTCATGACACTATACTCTCTACTATGTGTGGGACACTCGTTTTCAGGATTTGGTTTTTTATTCCAATCGGATCGAACCGTGATAGTTTTCTCTGACGCATGTTTTATTGGAGAAAAACTATATAATATTTTAATATGTATATGTATTACAAAAATGTGTCCCCACACAAGTATGAGTAGGAGGTGGTCATGTAACCTAAGTGAAAGTGAATGACATCAGTCTAGAAGAGAGTAGTTCTAGATTAGATGTCTAGAGCCTTATTGGAAGATATGATAGATGGAATAGATGAAATAAGTTTTGATGATATGATGTAAGTCTTATATAGATGATATAAGATGGTTTATGATGATCTATATTTGTCTTCGAGGACTTAAGTTCAGTTTTGAGGATTCAAGATGAATTTTGATGATGTAAGAAACTAGGCTTTTATGAGATAAGATATGTTAAGTTAAGACAAGGATGTAGATCAGCACGAGCCTCAATCTCTTTTACAAAGGAGGACCTCTAGTGTTAGGACAAGTTTTGGGGTTAACTCTATAAAGAGTGAGACCCATTGGGAGAAGGTTAGAGAACCTAAACTCCAAGATATGAGAATTTTGAGATATGTGATATGATATTTCCTAAATTAGAATACTCCTGAGGGATTGAGTTGAGTCACTCTAGGTATGATCCATATATCTTTGTTTAACCCTAGATGTCCTTGGGAGGACCAAACCCTAGAGATAGAGAGAGGTTGGTTATATGTGTATATGTGAACATGAATATGAGTGTCTGTCATTTGGGTGAGCGAGAGAGCCCAAGACCCTGGAGGAGGTAGATCTCTTAGTTTCTGTGAAGCCTCATGCTCGGGTTGGTGGTTTCCCACATAGGAATCTAGTGGTGTATATAAGAGAGTTTTGGTTAAGCATGTTTCATGGGTAGAAGACCTGTGATGAGAACATCATGTCATGTTTTGGTTGTGCTTATGTGGCTAGACCTTGTGAAGTTAATCACTAGTGCCAATGAGGTAGACCTAATAACCCTTGATCAGAGAGGGAAAATAAAGTATATGCTTATGAGATACTCATGGAGTTCAGTTAGCTCAGAGATACTGAGCATGGCATTACTCTCATGATCAGGGTTAAGACCTCAATTGGACTAGATGAAGTTTTGATATATGTTTAACAAGCCACTTGTATAAGTTTGTTTAGAACAACCATGATATAATATATGTAAGGACATGGTCTAATCTCGAGATGTGATATATAGACATGATATGATGGAAACTTAGAGATGCTTTAATAAATATGAATGCATAAATGGTTAACCATATACATGAATAATGATGATTAATGTGAAACTGTTGTTTAATCTTGTGATGAGTTCACTAGTAAATGATGCAATTTGGTATGAACAATGAAATAAGATCATAGGAATGAAACATGTTACACGAGGTGTTAATCGTAGTGCTTAACAAAGATGGAAAATGTAGTTTGACAGTTAGCACAACATAATGATTATGATACCTTGATATGATCTAGATGGATAAAGTGGGTTAACTATAGTTAATACCCTCCTCAAAGGCATATGTTAATGTTGAACATATTCTAACAATTAGCTCAATAAAATGTTGATGACACCTTGATGTGTGAGTTAATCTTAGTTAACTCATTTAGAAAATGGTAATATGATGTGGGAACCCTAATGCACGGGTTAAGATAAGGATGCAGCCCTGATATATGAGATATGTCATGACATAACCTAAGTTTCTAAACCTTGAGTTTAACCTTGAATGGAGTGTTTGTGCACCAAGATGGTTGTAAACCCCCCCCCCTAATAGTCCTTTGGATACATGGTTCCAGGTAACTTTTGTGGATATGTTACACATAGAATAGTGCCTACATGTGGATGAAGATATGGTAGTTTTCCTTGGAGTACGAGTATGGTTGACTTTCGAGGACGAAAGTTCTTTTAAGGTGTATATGATGTGACAAAGTGGTTTTTATGGCTTAATTCTGAGGACGGAATTTCTTTGAAGGTTTGTAGGATGTGATGGAGTGGATTTTTAGAATCCTAAATGTCCAATGACATAAGTGAAATCATATGGTTGAGTTATATTGAGAGTTCCAAGTTTTTGACAAGGTGTGTTGATGTGAGGTTGGCATAATGATTAAGATCTCTCTTTTTTATGCCTTCTTGAGGAATTTAATTGAATGGTCTACCAAATGATTTTTGGCACCAAATTCGTGTACAAGGTACCTTTTGTAGTGAGGAGGCTATGGTTAAAATTTGGTGGCAATTGGATGTTCCTAGAGGAAGTTATTTAGGTTAAAATATCATGAAATAATGTGCATATTGATGTATTTTGGACCTACGTTGGTGATCTTTACCTATGTCACGTGCCTGGTTTAGTTTTAGATGTTTGGACCCTCTTTTGGCCATCCAATTTCTGATCTTAGAATCACGGGCACTCCAAAGGAGAGGCCACAGATCGGCTTAAGTGTGGGTCGTCTCTTGACCATTGGATGTCATTCGATGGTGGACAGACCTTCCCCTACCTCTGACTGACCCGGAGGTCGTAGAGCAGTCAGTGGTGTCGAGTCCCAAACATCCCCACGTCTTGGTCGTCGCTTGAGGGGAGCAACCAAGCGGTCGGTTGTTCTCAACTCGAGTAGAGGAGTGAGGAGACCCCTTAGATAGGTCGAGAAGCCACTCTATTAGGGAGAACAGGAGCTCGACTTCTAGGTCCTCTCCATCGCAACCTGTAGGTTGTGGCCAAAGGTAGAGTGTGGAGCTAGAGAACTGACTAGAGGGAGATGAGAGAAGGGAAGGGAAGATCGAGGCCTAAGGTGATGAATGCAGGCAATTTCGTGCCCAACGATGGTCGTTTCCATGGTTGAGCAACCCAAGCTGTCCGGAGCTTGAAGATGGAGCTTGCAAGAGGCCATAGGGCTTTTGCACCACAAAAAGAGGCCGAGGTTGAATTGGTGGAGGTCTGGTGAACACCTTGAAGGTTTTGTTTCAAAGCTCCATGGAGTCGAGGCATTTTGCCTCTTTGCTCCGTCGGGCCAGAGTTGGGCGGCGACGCCCTAGTGGAGGGGGAACTCCACAGTCGATCCTTGGGAGGAGAGCAGCCATGGAGGTCTAATGGTCAATGATGAAGATGATGGTGTCCATGGGGGCTGGAAAGGAGCACCTCCGTGGGGTGCATCACTCACCGAAGGAGAGCCAAGGCAGCGGCGCTCTGCGGAACAGAGAGTCCCTCTATGGACTCAACGTGAGAGAAAGGGGGAAGGCCAGACCGAGTCACAAACAGAAGACTGGGTCCATTAGCTCAAACCAGTTGGACCCCAGCGGACCAAGGAATCACGCCCCATCTGAAGGCCACGTGGCAGACTACCATTGGCTCAGGGAGGTAAATACCCCAAAACTTACATATCTTTGATAATTTGTAGAAAATAGCTCGATTACCAAAAAATACAAGTAATATACCGAAATTCTCAAGAAAATGTGTAGAACACAGTAGAATGATAATATCAGGCTTTTGATGCATTAATAATAGTGATATCATATAAGATGTGTAATGCTTGTTTAATGGATAATAAATATCAAACAAAGTTCTAAAATTATGATAACATGTCAGTAAGTCTATAATCATGTATATAATGAATATGTTGTTAGATATGGTCATGTTGATGCACAAAAGTATGTAATTTGCTTTATATGGCTATTTAGGGCTAATAATCCTAAATAAAATGTAGTAATTACATACATGCTTTATAAATGATGAAATTTACAGAGTAAGATCATATCAGTATATGGAACCTCATTTTTAATTATGAAATCATAATGATGCATAGAATCCCTGTTATATTAAGATGAACCTTGAAACATGTGATGAAACCCTTATTTGAGTAATACATGTAACTCAGGGTTAATATGTATAAATAATGATATGGAACCTGATATTCATATTATGTATCCTAATCTGGAACATAACATCAGTAACATAAATCCCACATAAGGATGAATATAAGACAAGAATGCAAGTGATATGGGAATATCATAATGAGATAAGCAAACCCTAATATGAACGCGACTAGGGTTAAGATGAGATGTAAGATGATGTGAACCTGATGGTGATATGTAATCTTATCTTAATTAGGGTTGACCAAGGTTAGAGTTGACCTGAGGAATATGTGATGATTAGGTTTCTCTTGATCAAGGTATGCCATTACCTCTTACTTGGCTTATTATACAATATGCTTGTGTTATATGTGTAGTAAAATACTTGGCATATGATATTGGATGAAATGATTGTTCTTGTATTATATGTTGCATGATTCTCCATACTTATTGCTATGAACACATCAAACATAATATATTTGTTCCATTATATGAAAGCACTAATTCTCTTTGGTAGCATAGTGCTTGAAAGTGATCATTCTCTTTGGTAGTAGATCGCATTGTACAATGATCTAACACTTTGGTAGTAGATCATAAGTCCTTACATATTATTCTCTTTGGTAGAAGAGATGATGCATTATTCCCTCAGGTGGCAAATGCATGGATATATAATGGAAAATGTGCTTCAAATATGTGTTCTGTTTTTCTAATGAACATCTTTGTGCAAGTATATGATTTTCTTATATTATTCTGTTACTACCAAGTGTATTAGTTTTATCTTATTGCCAAGATATGATGAGAGGTATATGAAAGACACGTAAGCGTACTTAGTACAATATTCTTGAATATTGTGCTGATGTGTACCGCGTGTAATCTTTTGTTTAGGTTGTGGTTATGCTCTTGAAGAACCAGGATAGTTGAGAGTTGTGTGGTGAGCTGATGTACAGGTGGACCTATTGTCTTAAGATCCTTTAGTTTATTGGTAGTACATGTATATGTATAAGTTTTCTGTTCAATATGTAATATCAAATGTTGTAACAATTCATGTTGTAATTATATGTTGAATGGTGAACATATGTTGTATGGTTTGGTTATTATTCATGTGCATGTACTACTGATTGTTTCCTTCTGACTCCCTTGATTTTCTTCTTCTTAGCCTAGTGTGTGGTGTTTGAATTGGGATTCTTGTTGAGGTGAGGGTTTCAATTTGGACGTCGCACATCAGATGAAGTTTTAGAAAATCCGGGGACGTCACATCCTTGTCCCACTTATCCTCCTCCTTCATTGTGTCCTCCTTCTCCCACTTCACCTCTTCCCTCCTTGTCTCCTCCTCCTTCTCACGCTTCTCCTCCTCCTTCCTTGTGTCCCCCTCCTTCCTTTTGTTATCCTTCTCACTCCCTTTCTCACCCTCCTTGCTATTGTCCTCCTCCTCCTCTCAATTCTCCTCTCCCACAGTTGACTTGATACCAACTTCCTCCTCCTCCCTCCATTGGTGATCCTTCTCACTCCCTTTCTCCCCCTCCTTGCTATTGTCCTCCTCCTCCTCCCTTTTCTCCTCTTCTGCAGATGCCTTGATCCCAACTTCCTCCTCCTCCCTCCTTTTGTGATCCTTCTCGCTCCCCTTCTCCCCCTCCTTTCTATTGTCCTCCTTCTCCTCCCTATTCTCCTCTTCCGCAAATGCCTTATTCCCAGCTTCCCCCTCCTCCTTCCTTATCTCATCCTTCTCGCTCTCTTTCTCCCCCTCCTTGCCCATGGCATGATCCTTGTTCTCTCTACTCTCCTCCTCCTCCCCTTCTGGTTATCCTCTTCTACTCCTCGTTCTTTTCCTTATGCTCCTCATTGTTTTCCTTCTCCTTAAAGGACAAAACCAATTCTCATTCAGTGTATGTACATTAACAATATGGGCACAATAAGAACATGTTGTACCAAGAAAGGTTTGTGACTTACAGAACTAGATGTTGTTTTATATTTCTTCTTCATCTTAGCAACCTGTTTTTTCCTGGAAATATGTCTTGACGAAGTTGCCTGAATTCTCTACTCCCTATTTCGTATCAGAAGAGTCTTCTCACTGTCTTCTCTTGCTGATTTCTCATCTTGTAACATTATCTCCTTAGAAATTTCAAGGACATTTCTCATACTTACGTTGAAGGGTACATCACCATGCTGGTTTTCTTCAAACATTTCAAGAGCTGGAATGATTGTTGTCGATGATTTCTTTGATATTTTCCTCTTCTTCCTACTTGCTTGTAGGGTCTTGAATGCCTCAGCAATTGGAATGCCCTCCTCAAAAACTGGAGAAGGTTCAAGTGAACCCTATTTTTTTCGTTGAAGTGTTTTCTTATATCTTTCCAGTTTACATTCAACGTCCTTCTTCTTAATCAAGAATTGCTAAGTTGTGATCTTGTATATCTTTTTTTCATGCATGACAATGTTGTATACAACTATTATAAGGTAATACATACTATAGTTTCAGAATTTGCAAGCAGGGTAGTAATTACCTCATGAATCCTTTCATGTAACTTACTAGAAGGACCGCTTTCTTTCGCGTCTTCACCGACTCTCGTGTCTTCAACGTCTTCTATTTTAGTCAACAGGTGATCATCGCCATCCTTATGTTGATAAAGAGCATGTTGCTTTCCACTCATGATTTCTTCAAAATTTGGTACAAAAGTCCAAATTTTACATGTCGATGGAAGATGTGATCCCCCCTGAAAGAAAGATCTAAGTAATGCACCTAGAAGAAACAACGGACGAGTCTTACTGAGTAGAATAAACAGTATTAAAGTGTATTGAAGTATGTTCAATTAATCCTTACATACCATCAGAAGGTGCAAATCTCCAGTTGTCCTTCTGTTGAACTTGTTCTTTTTTAAAGTCACCAAATGACTCTTCAAATTTGTCAGGGTGTAATCTACCCAGTTCAGGTTCTACATTCCACAGAGCGTCTCCATATATTTGAGGTAGTAAACCGGAATTGGTCTTGTTGTTGGTGCAAGAACGCATGCGAAGACAAATAAAATATACACTCAGGCTATATCTTTAGGATTTCTTAACTCTAATATCTTCTATTTCACATCTCTAAGCTCGACGTAGTACAACCTGTTAGGTGTAAGACCCGTCCTTCTAGCCATTTCCTAAACTCTTCTATTAGAACCATTGTCTCTAGATTCCATATCGATAGTGATGGAACCTGAGGGGATGTTGTAAACTCGACAGACGTCGTTTTTCATCAACTTCAATCGCTTGCCACCTAAGTTCAGCCAATCCATACTCTCTGGCTCAAAACTAGTACACATGAAGTGGAGAACTTGCGGACTGAGTGACTTCAGCTTCAGCTCCAAGAGTTTAGAAAAACCTACTATTTCCAGATGCTAAATGACTTCTTCGCTTCTGGCCACTGTTTTCAATCTATTGTTCATGTCGACAAAGAAGGATGTCCTTGTCTTGTGCTGGAATCGCCCGGCCATCTGAAACACAAAAGGAAAATAGCAAAGAATTAGAAGATTAGATAAAAGAATTGAACTTGCTATTTACTGCTAGCAAAACCCCTATTTCATGAATTTGGGAATTCCATAGAAAGACTGTGCTTGGAAGAGGCTAGAAAATAGCAATATCAAGATGACAAGTTCGTGCTTGGAGATTGCCAGAAAAAAAATTTAATCCCACAAGTTCTTACTTGAAGACGGTGAAAGAATCAAGTAGAAAGGAAGTGAATAAGAGAGTGTTGCAACTAATCTTATAGCATTTGATAGTTCGGACGGTTCGTCTGTGATACGTATTTTCATGTAGCCATTTTAAAGTAACCATTGGGTGGATGGAGGAACCGACATAAAGAAATAATGGAATAAAATGTTTTTATTTTTTTAAAATTGTCCTATTTGTATTGTCCCTATCTCACAATTTGCAATCCCGTCCTCCTCTTTTGGCTATCATTCTCATCTTCCATGTTCCCGTTCTCCTATACACGTATCCTTTTCTCCGTCTTCGATGTTACTATTGTCCTATACACAAATCCTTTTGTCCTTCAACATTGTTCCTTTTCTCCCGGCCTGTTCATCTTTTCCCTATCTCACAATCTACAATCCCGTTCTACTCTTACTTGGTACCATTCTCATCTCCAATGTTCATGATCTCCTATACACGTATCCTTTTCCCAGTCATCGATGTTACTGTTTTCCTATACACAAATCCTTTAGTCCTTCAATGTTGTTCCTTTTCTATTGGCTTGTTCGTCGTTGTTCCTGATCTCCGGTACAGGTATCCTTTTATCCTTCAATGTTGTTCCTTTTCTCCTGGCATGTTCATCTTTTCCCTATCTCACAATTTGCAATCCCATTCTACTCTTACTTTCTACCATTCTCATCTCCCATGTTCCCATTCTCCTATACATGTATCCTTTTCTCCGTCATTGATGTTTTTGTTTTCCAATACACAAATCCTTTTGCCTTCAACATTTTTCCTTTTCTCCTGGCATGTTCATTGTTGTTCCTGATCTCCTGTACACTTATCCTTTTGTCCTTCAACATTGTTCCTTTTCTCCTATCATGTTTGTCTTTTCCCTATCTCACAATCTACAATCCCATTCTGCTCTTACTTGCTATCGTTCTCATATCTCATGTTCTCATTCTCCTATACATGTATCCTTTTCTCCGTCGTTGATGTTATTGTTGTCCTATACACAAATCCTTTTGCCTTCAACATTGTTCCTTTTCTACTGGCTTGTTCGTCGTTGTTCCTGATCTCTTGTACACGTGTCCTTTTGTCATTCAACATTTTTCCTTTTCTCCTATCCTGTTCGTCTTTTCCCTATCTCACAATCTACAATCATGTTCTACTTTTACTTGCTACCATTCTCATCTCCCACATTCTCATTTTCCTATACATGTATCCTTTTCTCCGTCGTCAATGTTATTGTTTTCCCATACACAAATCCTTTTGTCCTTCAACGTTCAGGACCTATGGGCCAAGGGACAGTCTCAGGTAGACAGTTTTAATACATAATAATAAAATTTGAAATTTAATAAATTGCTTCAATTGGGCTTCATTCCAAGTGGACACATCACCATCCAGATCATTGTACTTGAGGTGGACCACCTTCTACATGTCGTAGCTGACTCCTTGGAGGTAGAACTGCATTTTACGCTTCCAATAGAGGATTTTGGTGTCGTTGAAGACTGGAGGCCTCATGGAGAAGCTTCCCTGCAAGTTAAGGGATCCAAGCATTGTGTCACCCATCTTCTCCTACTTGTGGAAGTATCTTGAAGAAGTCCAACTCTGATACCACTTGTTGGATCAAAGGGCTCTAGAGGGGGGTGAATAGAGCTTCAAAATTCTCACAAGAAAGATTAGACCAACAAATTATATCAATTGAAAGTAAAAGATAAATCTCAATTTGAAGTCCTGTCTAAGAAACCGTAGCAAGGATGAGAGAGATTGAAATAAGCACTTGGACATTGTGGTTAGAGTAGTTCCTTATCCAAATGGGAGCAAGTCAGTCCACTACCTAGAGAGGTTAACCTCAAGGACTTTGCAATATGAGTATCCTTATATTCCATTATAAGATATGCATGATTAAACACATACATCCAAGGTATTACCCACCAAGAAAGAGTCTTCAACCTACCAAAGGACTTACCCACTTTGCTAGGAGTCTTGTAACATACCAGATCTTAGACCCTACCCTTGAAGTTTGACCTTTTGAGTTGACCAAACACAGTTGAGGTTAGAGTGGTCCTAATAATCTAATGCATGAATAATGTAATATAATATGTCATATAACTCATTTGGTGATAATAAGATGAAAAATAACTTAATTGGATGCATAATGATCTAATGGGCCCCTAATGGGGCAGATGACATAACACATGTAAGAAAGCCTCAAATAAAAGAATAGACTTCAAATTTGTAATCTACACATCAAAATAAGTCTACATGTCAATTTTCATCTTATTTGGACAACCTTGAAATAATAGGTGAGAGAAACTGCCTAAAAGGTGTAATTGATAAATAAATGCAATTCATGACACCAAAAGTTGGAAACAAAGGTAAATTTGTATTCAAAACACTTAAGTTAACTTGTGTATGAAGTTTCACCTAATTTTGATAATCCTAATGGCATTAATGCATGAGGAAAGAGAAACTAAGTTTTGGGTAATAAATGCATTAAAAGTTATCAAAAGAAAATCTAATTGTATATTCGAAATCTACATGCTTCACTTAGCCTCTGTGCAAAGTTTCATCCAATTTGGGATTTGTTTGCACCCTAAAAAGAAGAAAGAGAAAATTCTAATTAAATGCAATCCTAATCACGTATGGACTATAGTTTCTGTATTTCATGTTGTAACGCAGATCTTCTTTTCATTTTCCTCATCTTTCAGCTTGATCGGACGTCTCTCTTTTAATGTTGAATTTTATAGATTCATCGGACGGTGACCCATCTTCTCTCTTTCCTAACTGACTCCTATTCGGAGTGCTACAGTGGCACTGAGTTGGGTTGAGTTTCATTTTTTATTTTCTCGATCAATTCTCCACCAAATCACACGATTTCTTCACCTACATTTTAGAAGTTGGATTCTGAATCTAACAAGCCCTTACTTGTGGTCTCTTGTGGTGTATACAAGTTTTTCCTAATCTGACTGACATGGTTCTTGAAGCTCCTAACACCCTATGGTCTTACACCCATCCTCGCCTATATATATCGTTACACCTGCCTTTGTAACCTTTCACATGGATTCTCTCTTCTCTTAATTTCTCCGCACATCCATGTTTCACTTGTCAAATGAGTTGGTTTTCTGTTCTGGGATGCGGCATCTATCTGTGGCCCTCGACGACACTGGCACCTCCATTGAGGCTTTGGGTAAGTTTGGTTGGCCTTCCTTTACTATTCTCTGCTCTTAGTTATTCACATCTTGCTCTGCTTCAATTTCACCCAAATCTATCACGAGGTGCTACTTCTGCTCATCACCATGGCATGAGTAGGAGTTGAGGATGATTGTCCCGTGTGTTTTCCCACTCCTACCCTCTGTGTTTTCTCTTTTCGTTTGTTTTCTGGTTAGGGATGTTTTCATCTTTTCACCCTACTTTGGTTTCCTTAGTCGCGCACCTAGTGGTCATTGACCGGTTTGCTTAACCATCACCGATTAGGTTAACTCACAAATGATTCACTCTCTCTCTCTCTTTCCCCTCTCTTGTGAGTTTCTGCCTAGTTGGTTTTTTAGAATTTTGTGATTGGTTGAATTTCTAAAATTCGAAACTAATTATTTACTCATCAGAAAAATACAAATAAATACTCCTTGGAATTACAAAAATAATCTTTACATAATAATATCAATTTTTATGACTAAATCTAATGTTTATTAACATAAGTTTTAATGGATCTAATTAATGATGAAATAACTTCTAAAATTCATAACTAAATATATAAGTCAAAAAATATAATAAAATATGTTTTGAAATGAGAAAAGGATAATATAAAACATGGCATGGTTTTTATAACCTAATTCACATAATAATAAAAAGATGGTTTTTAAGGTTTTGTATATTAATGGAAACCTAACCCTAACTCCACATATATGCTTAATAGGTTCTTTGGATGCCTAGGCTTGGACCTAGAAGTGACTTTAGATTGTTTGACTCTAATGTTGAGGTGTGTTTGCATCCCCGATTATTCTTTATTGAGCAATTATCCTATTTTCTTCTTTCTCTTGGTCCTATGTACAAATAGCCTATACACAATGTCTTTTCTTTTGAAAAGCATGGTACATGTGAACTACCTTTTATTTGATATTGATCTTGTGATCATGGATATTCTCTTGACCCTATTTCTTATGCCTTGGTGTAAGTTGGACTTTTGATGATATATACCCACTTGTATGTGGATTTTTACTTGTTGATATATTCCCTATGATGTGGATGTTTATATGTTTGTGTTGTCCATTATGTGACGGAAACCTTTGTATCATCTTCTGACTATACTTTCTACTTGCCTCTACATTGTGCATGCTATGTGATTTAATAGCACTAGAGTAGTGTAAATTGCATTAGTTTTTGTTTATGGTAGATGTGTTATTTCCTGCCGAGTAGATGTGATATTTCGTGCTCTTTTTGGGATGGCAAGGAACCTCATACCCTAGGCAAGATGTGTGTCTTGACCCATTTTGTATATATTTGGAAGATTGGCAGTATTCCTTTCTCTATCATGTTTCAACTTTATGAGGGTTGGTCGCCAATTGTGTTTATATTGTTCTAGGGCTATGCTTATCTCACATGCATGCAGATTGATGATTTTTATGATGGGTTATGTGCCCAAATTGTTGATGGGTTATGTGCCCAAATCTTGATAAGTTCTTATATGGAACTACTTTATTGTTTTGATTGTGGCAAGTATCTCTTTTATCATTTGATGGCGATTCTTTTCTTTTATGCCTGATTGGGTAGTCCTTATCTCTTGCATGGGAAGCCTTTTATTTTGATGTCCCTTATTCTTTATAAATTGCTCAATTTGCTTTCTAGTATGCACATACCAGCCTTTGTTGATGTTATCTTTCTTCTGTTCTTACTGGGGTATGCTTCCAACCCTAGGTGAAGGATATGATGGGCATGGCATAGACATGGGCATAGATTAAGAAGTTAAAGCTTGGAGACAAATCTTGAGGTGGTTTAGATTTCCTCTACATGGATCCTTATGGTGTAAGTTTAAGATGTTCCCTTTGATTTATAATTGAATATAGTCATGTTTTTATTCTGCTGCTATACTTTAGTCTTTTGTTACCATTATATAAAGATCTGAAAATTTTACACCCACTCCATCATACCTTCTGAGTGTGTTTGGACTGGAGGTCTTACTATTCAAATTTTTAGTAAGGAGGTGATTTTACTTCTTTACAACATGGTATCAGAGTCCATGGTAGTCAGAATCTGACTATTCTAATTTTGTCTCCCTATAGAACCCTTGACTTAGTTAGTTACCTCTAAGTGAGATGTTGACCCTAGATTTGATCAATGGTGATCTTTTATGCAACAAGGTTGTTTTGAGGACGAGAATATGTTAGGATATTTAATTATGGAAATATTGTGACTTGGTTTCTTGCTTTGATTTTGGGCCCTAAATTTTAGTTTTCAATCGCAAAAGTTTTTCACAACAAATTATTTTCCATATAAAACTATATGTACAAAACAAAATGTTTTCCCTAGATTTCATCAAAGTTTTATTGAACTAAGTCACAATGAAGAGAACTCTAGTTGAGTAGAAACTAACCCTAGTTTGTGACTAGGATTGATATAATGGTGTATTTGACCTACCCTATGACTTTTGGATGCTCATGTATGGTTGACAGGTTAGAGACACGAGGACCTAAAACTCAACCCTAGTTGGTATGACTTTTAGTTGGATACCTGAGAAACATAAATCTCTAAAACTTTCACAAATAAGAGATGTGGGTAGCTCTAAAAAGTTATTTAGTTGGACTTGCTAGGTTGAACCCTTTAAGGGGTGGAGAGTAGTTAGTTGTTGATGTTTGGTTCAATAGATTTTGAGGACAAAATCCTTTTAAGGGGTGGAGTGTTGTAACATACCAGATCTTGGACCCTACCCTAGAAGTTTGACCTTTTGGGTTGACCAAATATGGTTGAGGTTAGAGTGATCCTAATAATCTAATGCATGAATAATGTAATATAATATGTCATATAACTCATTCGGTGATAATAAGATGAAAAATAAATTAATTAGATGCATAATGATCTAATTGGCCCCTAATGGGCCAGATGACATAACGCATGTAAGAAAACCTCAAATAAAATAATAGACTTCAAATTCGTAATCTACACATCAAAATAAGTATACGTGTCAATTTTCATCTTATTTGGACAACTTTGAAATAATAGGTGAGGGAAACTTCCTAAAAGGGGTAATTGATAAATAAATGTTAGTCATGACACTAAAAGTTGTAAACTAAGGCAAATTCATATTCAAAACACTTAAGTTAACTTGTGTATGAAGTTTCACATAATTTGGATAATCCTAGTGGAATTAATGCATGAGGAAAGAGAAACTAAGTTTTGGGTAGAAATGCATTAAAGTTCTCAAAAGGAAAATCTAATTTTATATTTGAAATCTACATAATTTACTTAGCCTCTGTGCAAAATTCCATCCAATTTGGGATTTGTTTGTACCCTAAAAAGAAGAAAGAGAAAAGGCTAATTTAATGCAATCCTAATCACATATGGATTGTAGTTTCTATATTTAATGTTGTCACAGGGATCTTCTTTTCATTTTTCTCATCTTTCAGCTCGATCATACGGCTCTCTTTTAATCTCAATGTTTACAAATTCATCAGATGGTGACTTGTCTTCTCTCTCCCCTGAGTAACTCCTATTCGGAGTGCTATAGTGGCGTCGAGTTGGGCTGAGTTTCGTTTGCGATTTTCTCGATCAATTCTCCACCAAATCACACGATTTATTCGCCTATAGTTTTGAATTTGGATTCTGATTCTAACAAACCCTTACTTGTGGTCTCTCATGGCATATACAAGTTTTTCCCAATCTGGCCTCCATGGTTCTCGAAGCTCCTAACACCCTATGGTTTTACACCCATACTTGCCTATATATATCATTACACTTGCCTTTGTAACCCTTCACATGGATTCTCTCTTCTCTTAATTTCTATGCACATCCATGTTTCACTTGTCAAACAAGTTGGTTTTCTATTTTGGGATGCGACATCTATCTGTGGCCCTCGACGACACCGGCACCTCAATTGAGGCTTTGGGTAAGTTCGGTTGGCCTTCTTTTACTGTTCTCTACTCTCAGTTATTCACATCCTGCTCTGCTTCGTTTCTCCCAAATCTATCGTGAGGTGATGCTTCTGCTCATCACCATGGTGTGAGCACGAGTTGAGGATGATTGTCTCGTGTATTTTCCCGCTCCTACCCTCCGTGTTTTCTCTTTTCATTTGTTTTCCGGTTAGGGGTGTTTTCATCTTTTTTCCCTGCTTTGGTTTCCTTAGTCGTACGCCTAGTTGGCCGGTGACTGGTTTGCTTAACCATCACCAATTGAGTCAGCTCACAAGCGAGTCTCTCTCTCTCTCTCTCTCTCGAATGTCTGCTTAGTTGGTTTTTCAGAATTTTGTGATGGGTCAAATTTCTAAAATTCGTAACTAATTATTTACTGATCAGAAAAATACAAATAATTACTCCTTACAATTAGAAAATTAAGTTGTATCTAATGATATCAGTTTTGATGGATAAATATGATGTTTATTAACATAATTTTAATGGATCTAATTAATGATGAAATAACTTCTAAAATTCATAACTAAATATATATAAGTCGAAAAATATAATAAAATATGTTTTGAAATGAGAAAAATATAATCTAAAACATGACATAGTTTTCATAACCTAATTCACATAATAATAAAAAAGGTGGTTTTTAAGGTTTTGTATATTAATGGAAACCTAACCCTAATTCCACATATATGCTTAATAGGTTCTTTGGATGCCTAGGCTTGGACCTAGAAGTGACTTTGGATCATTTGACTCTGATGTTGAGGTATGTTTGCATCCCTGATTATTCTTTATTGAGCAATTATCCTATTTTCTTCTTTCTCTTGATCCTATGGACAAATAGCCTATACATAATGTCTTTTCTTTTGAAAAGCATGGTTCATGTGAACTACCTTTTATTTGAGATTGATCTTGTGATCATGGATATTCTGTTGACCATGTTTCTTATGCCTTGGTGCAAGTTGGACATTTGATGATATATACCCACTGTGATGTGGATTTTTACTTGTTGATATATGCCCACTATGATGTGGATGTTTATATGTTTGTGTTGTCCATTATGTGATGGCAACCTTTGTATCATCTTCTGACTATACTTGCTACTTGCCTCTACATTATACATGCTATGTGATTCAGTAGCACTAGGGTAGTGTAAATTGCATTGGTTTTTGTTTATGGCAGATGTTTAATTTCATGTCGAGCAGATGTGATATTTCCTGCTCTTTTTGGGATGGCAAGGAACCTTGTACTCTGGGCAAGATGTGTGTCTTGACCCATTTTATATATATATGGGAGATTGGTAGTATTCCTTTCTCTATCAGGTTTCAACTTTATGAGGGTTGGTCGCCAATTGTGTTTATATTGTTCTAGGTCTATGCTTATCTCACATGCATGCAGGTTGATGATGTTTATGATGGGTTATGTGCCCAAATTGTTGATGGGTTATGTGCTCAAATCTTGATAAGTGCTTATGTGGCACTACTTTATTGTTTTGATTATGGAAAGTATCTCTTTTATCATGTGATGGTGATTCTTTTCTTTTATGCCCGATGGGGTAGTCCTTATCTCTTGCATGGGAAGCCTTTTATTTTGATGTCCCTTATTCTTTATAAATTGCTCAATTTGCTTTCTAGTGTGCACATACTAGCCTTTGCTAATGTTATGTTTCATCTCTTCTTATTGGGGTATGCTTCCAACCCTAGGTGAAGGATATGGTGGACATGGCATAGACATGGACATAGATTAAGAAGTTAAAGCTTGAAAACAAATCTTTAGGTGGTTTAGATTTCCTCTACATGGATCCTTATGGTGTAAGTTTAAGATGTTCCCTTTGTTTTATAATTGAATATAGCCATATTTTTATTCTGCTGCTATACTTTGGTCTTTTGTTACCATTATATAAAGATTTGAAAATTTTACACCCACTCCATCATACCTTCTGAGTGTGTTTGGACTGGAGGTCTTATTGTTCAAATTTTTAGTAAGGAGGTGATTTCACTTCTTTACAAGTCTTCAGACATCACCATGGACTTACCTACTCCAAGCACAAGTCTTTAGCCTTCAAGGGATTATCCACTCTTCTTGGGTCTTTAGCCTTGGCCTTCTCCTTGACTCCGAGATGATCTTCTTTCCTTCTTCAACCTTGAAGAAGAACAACTCTTTTTCCTTCACTTGGAGAAGATCTTCACTCCTTTGCTCTTTGAGTAAATATGGTTGGGAAGAGAGAAGTGTAAATCTTCACAAGGTAACATTGGGTAGCTCTCTTACAGCAAAACCTAACCCACTCTTATTCACAAAATTCTTTGTAATCAAGAGAGAGAGATAAAGGGGCTCAAAGGAGATTTTCACTCTCAACTAAGACTAGGACCAAGGGTTGCATGGAAGAGAAAGCTTGGAATGAACTTTAAGAGATCTTATTTATAGCTTGGGGTGCTCCTTTGAGTGTGGGACTTGGGGATGAAAAATATCCATTTTACAACTTGCAATGGATCTATTGTTGGTCCCAACGACTCTCCAACGGTTGGATTTACTTTTTCTACATTTTTCGTACAGTGTATTTGGTCGAGTTTCATAAAGATAAATCGGTTGATCCACTACCTGACAAAGCATATTTTCAAATGATCAGTCAAATTTGTCTAAGGAAAACTCGACCGACAATTAAAATTCACCACTGATCTGTCGAGTTTGTAACATGGCCGACAAAGTGCCTGTGATGAATTTTACAAAATGAATTTTAAGTGATGAAACCTAGGAATTAAGTGTTCTTGGTCTTTTCTCATCTTAGTTACAAGTCATATCATCAATACAAGTGATTACAAAAATATCCTAAGGTGATTTGGAGTGATTTCCCTAATTACACAGTTGTATAGCTTTTGAATTGTATTTTGAGAAGCTAAGGCTTTGTTAATTTGATTCTTTTCTGTACCTAATTCTTGAAACAAATCTTAGATAGATACATTAGATACATATGAATGGAATGGTTAAGTCATTATCAAAATATGGACAATTGCAACACTTAGGTCAACATTAGGAAGTTATAAGAACCTTGTCACGGTTTGTTGGTGGTGGAGGACTTGTCGGGCCTTAGGTTGGAAACCCCCATCTCCTATTCTCCACCTTGCCTCCTTATCACCTATGTCCCTAGGCCATGGTGACTAGCAGCTAATTTCCCAACGGCCACGGTAGAAAGGAGCACTTCTACCAATGGTTTTAGTGATTTTTTTCCATAGTAGTAGTATTCTCTCATCTGGATCGCTATTATCATGGGCCTGACAACTTCAAACCACTATGGTTCCCAGTCTACTAGTCGTCCTCCATCTGTTCCTTCCTTGTACCTGTAGATTTACATGTACAAGCACCTCTTCCTCCTACACCCTTCCCTCTTCACTGCTAGTTTAAACCACCATCGATCTTTATGGTGGTACACATGACAGTGACACCACCAGAGAACATCAACACAACCAAAATCCACTGAGGGAGCCATTGGATTGACCTTGAACATGGTTCATCTCCTTTGCCCTACTTCTTCTCCTTCATCCCCCCTCCTTGTATGTCCATCTGCATGATGAGAACTACAGAACCATCTAGCATCGTCTGCAACACCACCTTGAGCACCCAACCTCCTTGCTCTTGCACCCTCAAAGGCCCCTCACAGTAGACAAGAAGGGAGGAAGCTCTCCCTCCAAGTGCCATGACTATAAATTATGTTGGAGGTTAACTCTGGGAATGTACCTGCCATCACACAGGGTCAATCATGCAATTTGTTGTCTTTTTCCTCGAAGGGACATCCATGGATGGCTACAAGAAAAATAACAATGGTGATTCGATGTGTCCTATTCACTTGGACATGATCAGCAACTAAAGATTAAAAGTCATGGGACTTTGTTGATCTAAAGGTCAGTTATCCTCCCCTATATTCCAGTTCTTGAGAATTTAGTTAAAGAAATAATAGACAATGAGTGGGTAAAGTATTATGTCAAGACATATAACTACAATAAATCATGCTAGTATGTAATACATTTATCGAATCATATTGGTATAAAAACATATATTCCCTTGGAATATAATCACATATATGATTCTCATACCAAAATATAGCATAAAGAAAAATATATTGGTTTACCCACATCTTCATTGTACAACAAAAGGTATATATGTATACACATATGAGTGTATGCAAGACTTAAACCTAGACTCTCATATTAAGTGTATTTTTGTATAAATATCTAATGTGGAGTATATACTTGACCCTAGGTGACAAAAATTGATTTGTATTCTACATTAAGAGGAAATCAGATTATAATACTTAATGGGAGGAATACATATAATTACATATGTGAATGTAATCTAGACATACTTAAAGTTATGTGCCTAGAGATGGAAATTAGAAGTTAATCAAATATCTAATAGATTATGTTTCCACAAAATAGTATTAAAAGTGCTAATTTATCATTAGGTGTTCAGAATTAGGGAAAGAGCTTTATATATAACCATAATAGGAATGTGAGCATATGTTTGCTTTGGTTTCCCTAACATACCTAATATATTTCTAAATGAAAACTTGACCTCGTGGACCAAGTATATAGAGTGAGTTAAACTTTATCTATGAAGATTAGGTATTTAGATCCTTTATTTTATTTTGGGCGTTATTTGACTAAAACCTACATTTATTTACAGAGGCATTTCTTGAAATTTTAATTCTACTTAAAATTCATCTACTTGGACATTCATATTTTTTATTCCTAATTCATTATATTCATGTGGTTGATGAACTACTCTATTTATATGGGTTGTTGGACCCCTCCTAATGTGATTGTCTTTTTATGAAAAATTGACTGAAATGATAGTCCTTCCACTCTATATATGCATGATGTGTGTTTGACTAGAATATCTAGAATAGTGGTACTTATGTACAACTATACTTATAAAGGGTGTGCATATTCTGTCGGGGTGTGTGTTTCCACCCTTGTATCTTTTAGGCCATGATCTTATGGTGTTATGGCCCTATTTTAGGCATATTTAGTCTACATTGTTATTCATGCCAAAATTATTATTTTATATGATATTATTGGTAATTGTTATGGCAAAACACTATTATTCTCATGTTGATAATCGGAATTTTAGTATGCCTCATTTCTATTCTTATAATTTTGTTGAACTTACCCAATTACAAATAGCCCCCTTCTTGTGGAAACATATCTTGTTACATTTTGAACACAATATAATATCCAAAGTGTTTATTATATGTACATACTCAACCTTTGTTGACTTGTACCTTGTTTCCTATGTTCTGAATGATATTTCTTTCCACCCATGTATAGGTACATTAGAAGACAAGGACTTAAGAAGTTCATCTACATGACATTGACTAAAGGATAGATTGGAATGGTTGGATTTCCCTCTGCACTACGTCTTTTATGTTACCAAATACATATATTTTCTTTTGTCATGCCACCTTTATGTTATAAAAAAATTAAATGAATTATTATGTAATTTTGTAATAGTTTTGTTTCACTTGCTTAATATTATCTTGCTCTGTTATATATAATATTTAGGAAATAGTTAAATTCCTCCTTTAGGATGGTTTTCTTTATCTATTTAGTGAAGAGTGCATCCTCTCTCGGTTCCCACTCTTTACACCAACCTTTTTTGTGTATAGTTCACACCGAATGTGACTGTGACTATGACTTTTGTCATTCCTACGACCATGATTGTCATCCCTACAGTCGTCGTAACTTCCACACGCTTTCTCACCTCACCATCTTCCCCACCCTCTGCATTCTCTCTGCTCCCCTTCTCAGCAATGATCATGGAGGCAGAAGATCTATTGGACCTAGTCCATGTTTAACAAATCTAGGATATGCCTTCACAGTGGTGTTGCATGCCCCGGTCTCCCTCTTGTTGTCCTTCCATAAAATCAAGTGTCTTCCAAAGGATTTGTTTTCAACTAACTTTACCCTTTCTCATGTAAATCCCCTACTCGATTTCCATTGTGACTCTATTGCAAATCCCACTATCTTTCCTGTTCCCAATGGCACCCACCAAAAATATCACTTCCAATCATGGTGGAGGGGAACTCAGCTAGAGGTGTGTGTGAAATAGGGTCCTTGTAAGGGTTTTCCTTAAACTCAACTTGACTCGACACTAGGATGACATAAATGCGGGCTCTTAATTCACAATTAAGAAAAAAAATGGTACTAGAATCATATCCTTGTTATTATACTAATATGATGCACCTCGCCATCATTTTTTCACATGTTTTTATGCTTTTTCTAACTTTTTAACGAAATTGTTATATGATTCAGTTGTATATCTCTTTATTATTGTGCCATATCTTATGATCATATTCTATATGTTTGAATACCCTGTTATATATTCCACTTTTTTGCACCTTTTTTGTTGCTTTTATATGCCTGATATGATAATTATGCAATTATTTATGCAACCTTGTGTATTGATATTGTTTAGTAACTCATTCTACCTTCTCATGTGAATATTTAAAAGGGTGATAGATGAAATCCCTCCTAGGGTGGACCTTGATAAAACTTCAATATCTTGTTCTAGGTGTGTTGTTCAAGTCTGCATATTTTCATCAACTGCTAGTTTTGTACAGAGATGAATCAATTGCGCAACAAGGCCATATGAACCATCTTAGTCATTATGTACCCCATCATAGTATTAACCTGGAATTTACTACACATATATTGGTAATCTTCTTTAGAATATATGAGCTAATCTTTAAGGGTGTCAACAAGATTTCTCGTGGCAAGTTATTGACTTACACGTGATCTCTTAGGATTTCACTTGAGAATGAACTTTTGTTCAAGGTATGATTGACTTGCACCTCTAGATATATTGTGTAATTTATATTTCTCTATGTGACTACTTGCCCATGACATTTTTTGAAATGCTTACAACTGAAAAATGGTGATCATTTAGTTATCAATCTTTTATAATACATCATATAGATGGATAATCATGGATGGGATGTGCACATGGGGAAAGCTTTGGAGAAGATGTTGATGGATATGTAATAAACATATTGCATTGATTGTGCTTGTACTATTAATATATTCACAATGTTAATGGTTATAACATCAGTCACTTGTTCATGTTTATGTTGTTGAGTAGTAGTAGTGGGTAGCACAGGTAGAGTGAGGCATGCATTTAACTTTTGTGAACTCATTGTGAATTGGGTACTTCTGCATAAGAAACACCTACACATACAATAGGAAAAATGAATGTGGAATGGTGTAAAGTGGGTTCTATTTATTTCTTAATTTCCCTACGAGGTTCTTCTCTAGACTCATCCTTGTCCTGTGAAATCACTATGAACTCAATATGAAATCACTGTGAACTCCTAAAAAATTTATTTGTCTAGTTTTAGATTTATGTGGAAAATGAATGTGGAATTGGGTGAATCTAGAGGTATTTGGAGGTGACTGTAGACAAGGGTCCAATATATAATCATCCCACATCCCATTCTACCAGGCATATTTTAGAACCTATATGTAATTAACACCAATGTTTAGTATCTTTTCCATATTCATGTTTTTCAATATCTTTTCTTGTCTTTTTTCGACAGGCTTTGCCTTTTCAAACAGTCATAACTAAAGCTTCTTGTTCATCCTGAACCCACTCTTTTGAGAAGTGTTTGATTTAGTGGTGGTCTCTAGAAATCTTTAGCTAAGAAATTAACCTTAAAATTTGATCTTATGTTTTTTAAAACTTCACCATTTAAACTAAAATCATATCGCTCCACTAATAAAACATTATTGTTTAGTCACATGAGGATGTGAAGAAATTTTATTGGAGGGTCTACAAATTGGCATGATATTTTGGATTTTTGTGCAAAGGATATATCCACTGCAAAAGGATCAAAAATGGTTGTTTAAGAAAATACAGTGATGGAATTGAAGTTGGTGGATGAGATGGATACAACAACTATGGATGAGGATTCCACCGGCTCAACTAAAACAATAAAGAAGCCATCTACTATTGGGCTTACACCCTCAAGGAGGAAGGGAGGTGGTACTTCAATTGCAACTATTGTGGAAAAGATGGAATCCATATTTGATGACTATATAAAGACTTTATCGGATCCAAAGGGTGTTACACAAAGGTCGTGTATGATGAGGTGTTTGCTATTGATGGATTGGGCGACGCACAAAATTGAAAGCTTGTTTGTGGTTCATGGAAAATGACAAGCAGTTCTCTTTTTTTAACTCTTTGATAATGTAGAGAAAGAAAGATATGGTTATCATGTTAAAATAGGTACAACCTACGTTTTCTTTATGGCTCATGTTTATCTTTTCTTATGCTGCATTTGCTATAGTATTGTTACTAATGTATCCCAATATTTGTCTCAAGATTCAGGTGTCTTCACTGCAAATATGTGCCAAATGCAGTTAAAGGCATAAAGGTATGATCTTTAATCGTTTTCCACAAGATAAACCCAACTTCCTGATGTGATTTGTTAATTAATTAGTGCTCTCTACGTAATATTCTAGTTCTCTGTGTTATGGTGGTTGTGAAGCAATTGTCCAGGTGGTTGTGCAACTGACTCAATGATGAGGGAAGAGACTAGTTGTGCAAGGAAGAGATTGTGTAGTTTGAAGTCGTGGCTGATTGGGATGTTATTGATTATGAAGGTGGTGTTGATTATGGTGGTGAATTGGGTTGACAAATAGAGGAGCAGTAATGGCCACAAGCTTGTGGGGGGTGTTGAAGAGTTGCTGAGTTCCTGAGTTGGTAGCATGGAAAGGTGAGAAGGTGTGGCAGTGAAGTTGGTGGTGGTGGAGGTTATGATGTAGGAGGAATTTTTTGGAGTGATATTGTTGGTTGATCTATAAGGATTGAGGTGGTTGAGGAGCTAGATTTGTTTGACAAGTAGGATGAGTGCTACTACGGGTGGTCGTTGTGGTCAACAGGGGAAGCAGGATGGTGGTGGTGATGATTGGGCACCAAGCAAGGATGAGTTGGAGATGGCGTGGGATGGCATTACTTCTTGGGCTTGTAGATGTAAGGGGGGAGGGAGATGGATAAAGGTGGTGGTAATTTGGTTGCAAGTAAGGACTAGTTGTAGATGGGGTAGGATTGACTTTTTAATGTTTGGACAGGGAGGTGGTATTGTTGTGATGATGGAGGATTGATGATTGGTGATGATGGGGGATTGGTGATGATGGGAGTACTACTTGTTTCTTTGTATAGAAGAGAGGTTATTGTGAACTTGGTTTTGGTGTTGTGTTTTGGTGGTTCCTTGGAGAAGGAGGTGGTAGAAATAGAAGTTGGTAGGTGGCAGGTGTTGGGAGATGGTGGCAATTTTTGAGGTGTTGATTGGGTGGTTGGTAAGTTGTTGGGTAAAGTGTTGGTCAGTTGTTGGGTTATGGTGGTTGTGCATCTGGTAATGGTGGTTATCACGGTTTGGGTACTAGTGGTTATGGTAGTTTGGGTACTAGTGGTTGTACATGTGGTTATGTGTGTGTAGTTTTTGCAGAGCCTCATAGGTGGGTCAACAAGTAGTCACTTGTATTAGTTTTGTACAATGATGATTAGATTTTGTCCAGTGATTGAAGTTATGCCTTCACTTAAGGATAATGATTTGAATGTTGAAAGTCTATAATTAGATTTTGTTTATTCACATCCTTTATTTCATTTCATACTAATAAAGTTTTCAGATCTTGTACATATCTTGTTGATTCAGTCTAACCCCATATAGTTCCTCTTTCCTTGTTCTTTTCCTCTCTAGCCCTTGTCGATCACTGCATGCTTTGTTGATTGTACAGCCTCACACTCTCTTCAAGTAGTCATCTTGTACATTGTGACACCTTTTCATGCTAAACAAGATTACTAAAAATAGAAAACACGGTCAGCTACTAATTAATCACATAACCAGAAAGTCAGAAGAATTAAAACCAAATTACATATCATAAATGAGTTCTAAAATATTTACATAAAGGTCCATCTTTTCCATTTTCATATACAATAACAAATAATTAATTTTGTGTCCAATGGTCTCAGTCACATCATGTATACAAAAAGTACTCCACATGTACATGCCATATATTACAAACATTGGCATTTAGCCAAAATCTTGTGTCGATACAAATATATCATATATAAAATGCATCCCATACTCGCACTTGAGAGTACATGGACAGTGCTAGGACTCTACTACAAACATCTACAGTTGTCCAACCTTTTGCAATTTTTGATCACAAAGTTGTTCCTCTTCTACAACACAACCTTGGCCACATTTCTTGCGACCACCTAAAAAGATGTGGTGACCCATAGGTAAGACCCATGTCCCAAAGAGAGATATAACTATCTCCAACATACATTGATTACAATAGATTATTTAAACTATAAAAGACAGAGAAGATTGATTATAGAATAAACAATTAAGCAGATTGTACAGTTTAAGCATACTAATCAAGTTAAGCAAATAACTTAACAAGTATAAGTACTCGGATATCATAGGATTAAATCATATAAGAACTGTGTAGAAAGAGACAAGGCAAGGGTTAATCAACAAATGTGAAATGTATTTAACCCTAGAAGATATAATACACAGCTTATATTACATCTTTTATTATGACATGGGGAGTTTGAGTCGTACCACTCAAAGTTCAAATGACCACTACGAAGTGCTAGGAAACATAGTTGTACATCAAACACACACGATGATGTCAATGCCCATTGCAGTGAACACAATGGAAATTCGGTGAGTAGAAAGCTTACAAGTGGTCCTATGTCATATTTTCAATTGTTAATTAAATTTGTTTTACATTTATTTGGTCTCTAAATGAATTAATCGGCAGTGTCTAGAAATCCACAATGGACACATTATTGATTGAATTTAGTTTCCATCTAAGCTGAGTTTTGCCAAATAGTTACTTCTATTTATAAGATCTAGGAGTGTTGGTATCCAAAGATCTATTCCCCTCAACCAGTACGAGTAAACTCCAGTGACATATTAGTCATAGTGCCAATAGAGACTCATATAGTGTAGCTGATAACACCTAGTATGTCCTTGGTACAAGCCACGACACTAGAAACCAGGGTATACAAACCCTATCATCCGAGGTACAACCGCAATTGTCCTCATTCACATCCTACGTAACAATATTCGAGGTATGCCCATAAACATCCTCCATAACATGCATTTGTGGATGACAATGATATATACTCACTTGACACCTCCCCCCACATACTCAATAGTATGCACTCTGAGTTTCCCTTAGGAATACTCATTTCACCATCCAATAAGTTTTGACACTGAAGATGGTTCTATGGCATAGGGCACTACATGATTATGGTTTCACTTGATTAGTTATTGCCAATTGAGTGAATTAAGTCTTCATCTTCAAATGGACATACAAACCCTAATTTATCTCTGTCAAGAGTATAAGTGTTACAAATTTAGAAGATATAACATGTTTGAGGTATAAATCTTAATCACATTACGACATGCTATCATTCATTACAGATTAATGAACCACATTTGTCATCATACCATTACAAAGTACCCATTCCTTATCACAAGTTCCAAGGTTTCAACCCTTATTGGAACATGAAGAGGATTTCACCTTAATTAGGGCTCAAACATACCCAAAGGCCATTAAGACCATCACATCAATCCCTGTAAGATCACCATTATAGTTCCATGCCTTAAAAAAGGTTCAAAAGACCATCTACACATATTTGTACCATAGATTTTAACATGGCAAGGCAATATGATATGCATTTAGTACTAAATCGAGGTTTCAACACAAGAAGAGTGTAATACATTATCACACTAATCATTGAAGAGGTTTGAATATAGCCAATCACCATCATGTAGTTACATTAGGTTTAGGTGTAACATGCTAATTCACATTATAGTAACACATCCACTTATTTTGGTGATTTATCAAATATAACCATACGAGGTCAAAGGCAAGACTACATGTTAAAGGGCATTGAACCATTGAATTATCATCATTAGGTTCAACATGTTATACTATAGCCTTCACTCCAAACCATTGGATGTTGAAGCATCAAATCTCAACCATTGGATTAAGTTCATTATTCAAAACCAACAATAAAAGTATAGGTTTAACCTTTGAATCAATTAACCCAAGAAATCATTGATTAGGGCTGTAAATGGGTATGGGTAGACCCATGGACCCGCATTTCCGAACCCTTAAAACACCTGCCATGGGTCTAATTTTTTATACCCGCATACCCTTAGACTCGTATACCCTTGGACCCACATATAAGTGGGTCCAATAATGGATATGCTTGGACCCAGACCCGCTAGACCCGTGTACCCGCTATACATAAGTAACTACTTAAATAATATGTTATGTATATCATACTTTACTAGTCTAACTAATATAATTCTTGAGATTATATCCTACTCTAACCACAATAATTTTGAGACTAGTCATACAATTAAGAATTAACTACTCTAGTTACAATAATGAACATGTAAACTTAGAATCAAAATATCTATTCATTTACATTACTTTCTACATAAGTTAAATGTTATGATGATGACTACAAATATGTAAACAATTAATTCAATTAATGTTAATGTATAAAGTATAACATTATCTAATATAAATATTACATGTTAATATATTATAGAATAACAATATCTTGTTGAATTAAATTAAATAGAACATAGTCATCTTTCTTACATAAACAAAATGATATTTTATAGAACCTCTTACCCGCATACCCGCACTGCATAACCACTATTATTATGGGTATGGGTATGGTGCGGGTCTAAGTTTTATATTATGGGGGTCTAGAATCGGAACCGGACCCACTAAATTATATGGGTATGTGTATGAGTATGGCCAGACCCGCACCATACCGCACCGTTTACACCCCTACCATTGATTGTCACCATTGACCCAGTGGAAACATCCATCCAATCGAACCATCAGTCCAGTGGAATCATTAGCCCAATAGAACCATTGGCCAGTGGAACCATCAGTCCATGTATTAGATAAGAAAATAGCCTAGAAACCCTAATATGGACCATCATTTGGTAGGTGCTTAGAACCATCAATTGTCATACCAACATGGCCTAAGTCATCTTCTACATTAGGAAGAACGTGCTCATAGTTACAGGTTCATTTAGAACTGGAAGAAAAATAGGTAACATCAAAAAAAAATGAAACCTTATGCAAGCATACCTTCTTAATACTTAGATCATCGTTTTTAATCAAGAACATGAGCTAATAAGCTTATAGTAAGCAATATAAGTGAGGAGGGTTATAAAAATCACCTCTAGGGAGAAGAACAAACTTCTAGAAACAAGAAACTTGAGAAAATAAGGTAAGAAAACCTAAGATTTAGGTCTGAACTTGGCCAAGTAGCACCTTTCTCCACAAGAGAAGTAAAACCCTACATAGAAGAAGCAAGAAAGGTAGATTCTTGAGTTCTAGAACAACTTTTACGATGGAAAGCCATGGTTCTGACCTGGAGGAAGATAGGAGGAAGAAGAAAAACAAAAGAAATAGAGGAAAGTAGATACTTACTCCTTTAGGTCAAGATCACAAGAAGGAAGATTTTGAAACCCTAAAGGAAGCAAAACAAAACCCTAGGTGCTTCCACCAAGAAGGTCGACACATTCTTCTTCCTTGGAAAGCTCCTCCATGATCAAACAGAGAGGGGACAAAGTTCTTAGTAGGAGGGAAGTGATAGAGACCAAAATTTTTTGTTAGGAGCTTAAGGATAGGTATATAAAGCTTAATGATAAGAGAGAAGGAGCTTGAGGTGTCCAAGCAGCTCTCAATGTGTCCATGGCCTAGAGCTTCCATGGATATGCAAGTAGGAGCTCCATCGGTCTTCAAGCTACCTAACCTTTGATCCTTGATTCCTAGAGGGGACATCAGTCATCCAACATAGGGTAGACATCGGTCTCCACCATCGGCCATCACATACCACCACATAAGGGCAAAAAGGTGCATACTACCCCAACATCAGTTGAGAGCCTTTATCTACCTCAACCATCAGTTGTACCACTTCTAGGGTGAACCTTTAGCCTCCCTACATCCAGAGAAACCATCAGTTGTCACCCCCATCAGGAAAAACCTTTAGCCTCCGTGGTTGCACACTTAGCAACTCCATCATCCATGAAGTGGTAAAACCCTAATTCACCATATAAGTGAATCATCACCAAACCAAGGTTCAAGCAAGTGTCGCATGGATCAACAAGCTCAAGAATGATAAGACAACATGTAAGGAATGTAAAGCATGTGACAAATTTCAAAGAAAACCTCAAATTTGGGTATATTGCATCAAAGTATGTCTTATGATTCCAAAGAATATCATAAGGTTAGATTATAGTTTAAAGCACTCAATTATGGTAATTAAGCTTGTTCAACAATATAAGCAATGTCAGGTGCCTTACATTCATATTCTTAAATGCAAGTTGCCATACAAAAGATTATCATCAACTCTTTTAAATGTCACAGTACGCTTCTATTTGTCTTCATATTGTAGAAAACTTTATAAAGTTCTCATGTGTTTTGCTTTTTTGCATAAAAGGAGTTCCCCACCCATATTTGTTATATATTTCTTTGTTGTCTCCAATTTTTAACTCATGTTTAATTCAATTTTTTTATGTCTCTTTGATAACATAGGGACATCTATGTCGACTTTGGAGTGAGTTAAACATAGGGGCATCCATGTCATGGACTTTGGAGTGCTCTTGCATGAATTTGAATTGTTATTGATATGTTAATCTAGAGACAATGTGGATTATGTCGAGATATTTTAGTTGAAAATATGATTTATGTTGAGACTAGTAAATTGTGTTTATGTTGTTGCTTAAACATGTTGACAGGAGACAATTTAGATATTGTGGTGAAAAAAATGTTGTTCTATATCCAATGAGTCTATTTTATGTTAAATATGTGTAATGAGTTTGTTAGATTGTAGTGCACATGTGTCGTGGTTTATGTGAAATGTATTTGTTAATGTTGTAATTGATTTTGACGTAATTCAATATGCAAATGATGGGACTAAGACAAATTTTGTGTTCTAAATACATGTTAACCAAATAAGGTGATTAAAACTACAACATTCCTAATTACTACATTTTCAAACCTATGGTCATCCAAACAGTGTGATTAAGAATTACTATAATCATTAATTAGGCCGCAAGAATCCCATTATTTATTAACTATTGCAGTAAAGAAAGATCGGCTACCTAAACGGCCGCTTAGTGTATGTAAAACTTATAAAGAAGTCAGATTACAAGCAAACTCTAGTTTAAAAGTGTACATATCAGAATCCATTGGACTGAGCTTCAGACTAGTTGATGACAATGAATTAGATTGTTTCATAAGTAGAAAAGAGTACGCTATGGTTGCAAAAAATGAAATATAAGTTTATTTGAAATAGTGACTAAAAGGAGGTGGGGCAAGGAATGATGGGAGTCATCCACCAATACATTTTGCTTCTCCTCTCATTGAATAACAAGAGAAATTGAGGTAAGAATATATAAAATTATTATTTCATAACATCAAGTTTTGCTTCAATGCTCACCTCTTTCCTATATCAAAATAGCCAAACACTCCTCAGATAAAGTAGCCTAGCTCTCACCTTCCGTTACAACATCCCAGATTGTCCCCAAAAGGACAGAACCTTTCCTAAATGGATAGAACTGGCACTAAAGGTCGTCCATTTAAAACGTATGTTTATTTTTGGTGTATGAATGTTTGACCATGTATTGTGTTGTTTTAGATTGTATCTTTTGTTTGAGTGTGCATATTTTGGCAGCATTTGGCAGAATTATTATTACAACCTGTTACCCATCATTGATTTCTCAATACGCAATAATCAATAAATACTGATGAACAAGTAACATGTAACAATGAGTAATGCTACAATCCAATTGTATATCTGCCTGCAATATTCTATTGATTTTAACCGTTGTTACAATTTGCTAAATAGCTCTTACATATATAGAAGAGTGTTTTATCATGTCTTTAGCATATTACAGACTAGTTTATCACATCCATCTTCTTTCCACTTTATTAGTGCAAGAGCCAAGATCAAGACAATTAGATTCACTAAATCGGTAGTGCTATATTTTAACAACAAATGTGCAAAACTCCCAGTATGTAGCCATCCAGTTGATTTATACCACTAAGGTTGAGGAAAAGATAAATTAATGTAAATAAGCTTGTTTGAACCGTTTATGGTGTTATCCTATACTCAGAATAACACTGCATATAGAGTATTCAATGCACGGATTAAGCAGAGTTCAGTAGTAGAAAAGTTAGACTTTTGTCCAAATTTCATACCATACGGGCTATAACATGGGCAAGCTAGAAACCTGATGCAAGCAACCGAGTTATACAACAATAGCTTGCTATTTTACACAACAACGAAGGCATTCTCACTACCTCAACTATTATCAAGGAAGGAGGCAGAAGCATGACACTATATTTGTAGGGCTTCAACGATGGACCCCGTAAGAGTTAGCACTTCAAATGGAGCTTTTCCAGCAATTGCCTTAACAGTGAGCAGGCACGAGTCTGTTACCCAAAAGTGTGTAAAATATTTCTTTGAAGTTGCTGAAAGAAAACATGTCACTGTCATTTTTGAGGGCTCTAGTAAGGAAATGTCGTTATGGTTCTCAACTGCAAACCCGAGTTATTGTGAGCGAATTTCTCCCATGACCTTTTTGGAAATACTACATGAGTAACATCAGCACTGGCTTTGGCACCACCGTGGGTAGCTAATACTTTCTGAATGAAAGCAATTCATCATGTTATTACTATTTATTAATAGGTAGATAACACACTCTACATAGTGCCTTTTTCAATAAATGGGAAATCCATGTTAATGGGAGCAAAAGAAAAACTTGACAACTATTGTTCACTCTTAACCAAGGTTGTCAGAATTGGTGAATGAACCAGTGAGACTTCTGGTTCTTGGTTCAGTGGTTCAAAATGTGGTTGGACCGGTTCAACCGGTGACGTCAGTATGACGTCATAAATCCTTTTGAAATTATGTAATACATGGAAAGCCAAGAAAATGTAAACATATCAAGGAGAATCTCAGAAAACAACATAGAAACAACTATGATTCGATCAAATACTGAATTGCATGTGCCAAATTATTGTGTAAAAATAAATGGGCATAAGAGCAAGTGAGAATAAACATACATCTTGGATCCAGGGGTCAAAGTAAACACATGACCAAGAACAGGCCGGTTGAAGAAAATTGGACTGGTTCAACAGTTTGGCTAGTTCAACTAGTTTTGACCAGTATGATGTAATTTTTGAGTTTCTGAGATAACCGAACCATGCCAGCCACATGTTTTCTGTTCATCTGGTTTGTTTGTTTCGGCTATGACAACCATGCTTTTAACATATGCTGACCTTTTTTAAGTCTTGGGTGCTTCTTCTAAGAAGACAAGTAGATTGAGGTTACTTTGCTTCAATTAACTTCTATATTTTTACTTCAGCAAAATCTGCATTATAAAATTGTGAACTAACGAGAACTTGTGGACCGATGCCCCTTAATTAATTCAGACGGTTTCAAAATTCCACATTATCTCAAAGAGAAAAGTTCTCTTAACAATCTCAGTTTGCCCTTTATGTATATATCCACTATTTTAGGTCGGGTCCCCAATGACCTAACCAATTAACCCAACAATTCGGTAGAGATACCAATGACCATCTTCCCATGCATCCATCAGTTGCATTGCGAAACTTACATGTGACTCTGATAAGTAAATTGAGATTTGCATTAATTACATCACCCAATAAAAACCTCATCTGTGTTGATGAGGAATAATGGATCAAACCTTTCTAAACCATTGATGTGTCACTGCGACAGATACACTTATATCACCTCTGATAGACCAACTTAACCTCAGTCTGGTTTATGGTTTCTTGATTATAATTTTTTCACAGGCAGTAGAAGATTATCGAAATAGAAATGAAGATAAATATGCTTCAAAGCTTTCAACATGGCAGTATGTTCCAGACATGCCATTAAAACATATAAATCTTGGAAGAGTATGATGACAAGTGAGATGAGATCTTTATAGAAAGGAAAAAAGAGTTTTGTGGCAGGTAACAACTGGAAATGAGCTACAATGATAATGCAAAATCAACAATCTTTTTGACAAATCTTAATACTTTATCTAGTGTTGATCTGCTCATTCAGAATTTCTAACAATAATTCTAGTTTTAAAATTAGCAAACTTATGTATCAATTCATCAACAATCGTTTTGGTGAATCTTAATACTTTATCTAGTACTGTTATGCTCATTCTGAACTGCCAACAATAGTTGTAGTTCTAAAATTAGCAAAATTATGCATCAATTCATAGTACTTGAGCATTACATAAATCACATTATTATGTCCATTTGCCAACCCAAGTTCATGTAAAATGTTTTTCTCACATAATCAGGATCAGACCCAATGACTGAACTATTCAATGGACCACCCAGTCACAGACCTAGGGTAGTTCAGCCCACCCGCACCCCAACCAAGATGCTCGTGACACCCATAATTGTGATCTCTCCACCTCCCATCTCTCCTTCTAGGGTTTTTCCAGCCTGCACTGACAAAGCTCCTATTGCTACAACTGCCACGGTGGGCCCTCTAGGATTCCATGTCCTCCACCATTGAGGCCCTAGACCGCTGAGCTTCTAGGGCACCGTAGCTCTATGAAATATCTGAGGCCCTCCACCTTCGCATATTCACCGGTCTAGGGGTCAGTTGGAAATCTATGACCATGCCCTTGGAACACCAATCTTCTAGTTCAAGGTTGTTCCTATCTCCAATCCCGTTCTCTCTCCCCCTGTTCTCCTCTCCTATTTCCAAATTTTAACATTCCTGAGGCTGTTGTGTGTGTCATATACTCTATGTAACATAAAGATAGAAGAGGATGTGTGTTGTGAGTAACTAGAGGTGAAGTGTTAATAGTTGGAGGTTATTGGATTTTGTTGAATAGCTAATGAACTATTGTGTGTTGCTTCTCCTACTCCCTCCAAGTTTATTCTTCTTCCATTTTTTGTAGGCACTTGATGATGAGTGATGTTAATCTTTTTTTCAACAGTATAGTTGTTACTAAGATTATGACTCACGCGCAGTCTTTTATATGGACCTATCATGCTTGTTATTTTGTTTCTGATAAATTAGGTTGACGCAATGTATGGTTTGCCTTTTATTATGATGTATCATTAACTCATACTACAGTATAGTGAATTGGTGTGTACATAGACAAATTGTGTGCTTATTTACATTATTACTGATGAATTACGACGTGCAAGTTGCTTTGAATCCCAAACCTATAATAGAATGGCTTTTGTGATAAGAGTAGTATTCTCCGCCTCTTGATCATCTCAAAGGAATGAAGACAAAATATATGTTTTGCTCCTTTGTTTGAATGTATCATTAACTCGCATGCTAGTTTTAGCGAGCCAACCAAGTTGACACAGTTGAACCAGAGATGAATAGTTGGGATCTCAACCTATGGATCAGGTTTAAACACTTGGCTTGGCACCTTGATGAGTCTAACTAATATGATCAACAGAATTCATTAGTGATGGAATTTCTTAATCTAGCATAAATATGAGATGATAAAGATGTGGTGATAATTCATTTAGTTAATTAATTTACACCTACTTGCCATTCAATAAGAGTTCCTCCTGACTGAACTAAATCATCGACTATGACAACCTACCTTTCCTCCACATTTCCCTCTTTCAGTCGCACTATTCTTTTATCCCCCTCACAAACTTTTGTGCAGACAATCTGAAATTCAAATTATGCAACATTAATGTATTGACATTATATGGTCAATCCAAATTTAAGGAAATGTGGTACGACTAGCATCATAGATTTTAGAGAGAAAATAGTATTTGGCCATTAGGAAATTCTGAAACAACTTATAAAATCTTTTCTATGCTCCGTCGTCAGGAAATGATATAGTTATCTGGTAAAAAGAGGAAAATCCAAAAATTTGCAGAAAATTTATCCAACTTTTGAAAATATTGAACATAGGCATAGTGAAAGGGTCGATTCAACTTCAAAATAGGTTGAAATTTTTTCAAGTTTAAGAATCATTGTATCATACATTATCAACATTAAGAAGTTGATTCAAGCATTGTTTCAACAACGGAATTTTTGTTTCAATGCATGGCAAGACTTGGTCCCCAAAATAAAACCTTTCCTATGAACAAAAAGTTGGAGTCAATCAAAACTCACGAACTGGTAAATATTCAACACTGAGAAATTTTAATTAGATTCCTTTGGGATTGGTTATTTAATATGGTAACCACCAGGATGGGTTGTTTATTTATAGAGAAATTGCAAGTGAACTTCCCAGAGCATTAGGTGCTTCTGATCAATCTGCTAGGTACACATTTTTAGTATTTTGGGTTGACATAAAAGGTAACGCATATGCTTCAATGAAAGATATTATGAAATATTATTAGACGTAGAATGAATTTTAAAAAAAATAGCAAACCCTCTTAGATTTGGGTTCTGATTATACGACTCCACTTTGTTCCTTAATGTTTTGAATCCACAAATTTGGGTGCTTATAACAAACAAATTATTTTTTCCGTGATTTATTGTGGATTCATCCATTCAATTAAATTATGGTGCAGGAATTTGGAACATGTATCTTTGAAAATCTTTTTGACTAGCACGTAATGCCTTTATAGGATGAGTTTACACCACATAAGTGGCCCTTCCGTCTAATTTTGAAGGCCGGTTAGAATTCTTAGACATTTATGTTATTTCTAAGCCTTGTAATGATACATATACCGCAAACAAAAGATTTGTCTTGCTAGCTCAATACCACATTTTTTTCTTAGTGACATTCTCATCCATTTTTCAACTTTTTAAAGTTGAGTGTATCCGTCTTGAAAGAGGGTGAAAAGTTGAGTTCCTTTTTTGTAGTGGACGTTTTTTGTTACACTACCATTATAGAAGTACCAGTGTTAGTGTTGAACTTTGTTAGTTTGCACCACAGCATTGCGAACGGTCATAAAAAACCTCCTGTTGGAAACAAGGGTAACATACTGGTAGATGTTGGAGTTAATACTTATGTTCGGCAACATATCAATGTTAAGAATGAATTTGCAGACATCAAATTAACCCCAACGAGAATCAATTGAGGTATGTTCCCTAGCAATACATATATACTACTTCTAGAGTTCTAGTTTAAACAACCATTTATATTTGCATTTCAAATCTTTACTCTGATAACCCCTAATCATTAAGGGAATCATTAATGGCAATTAAAGATCAGAAGCGGGAATATCTCTCCTCTACCCTCCTTTCCCTCTCTAATCCTTCAATCTCATCATCACAGACTACTGCCACTACTAGCCAGAGCAGCCAACACCCTTCCTCTCTCATTAAACCTTTCACCTTGTCCTTGGTCTCCTCTCCCATAAACCCACATCTTTAACCACGTCCTTACAGCCTTGCTCGTGATAAAGGTCAAGGGGGTGAATGCAGGCATTCAAAGAGAATAGAACAAAAGGAAAGGAAAGCTGAGAAGAGGTGGACAGACGAGCACACATAGAGAGGGAGATGATAGTGGTCCTAACGGTAACAATGACTAAAGGGCGAGCTGCCATGATGGTGGCAATGGGGATATGAGAATAGAAGAGGGAAAGAGAAGAGGAACAAGTTGGAGGGATAAGAATTGGTAGCCAAAACTCTCGAGACAGCCGCTTAAGTGGCCACGAGCCTCGGCCAAGCAAAATGGTGCCAAGGTACCAGATTGAGCACTTTGGCATTAGACGCCAGCTTTTGGCCCCCTTGGCAGCCTTAAAAGCTCTAAAGCCCGCTCAGGCCGCTTAACTGAAAGTCCCATCTAGCCTACTCAAATAAACCAAAAATTCTAAATTACTTTGATGTATTTGTTTCATCATAATATATTATCGGGACGGTACCTATATTTTTATAAATGTATTTGTTACTATTTCCTTATTTTTTGTCGTTTTATAATTTTTCTTTAAATTTGTTGTTAAATCTGTGAGGTATTGTGTTAATCTTAGCTATTGTTGTCATCTGAGTCATTGTATTATTTTTTTGAATGGTGTGATTCTTTGCTTCTCCTCCATGGCTAAATTGGAGTAGTTTGTAGCTTACCTTGGTGTTCAAAGTTGTGGCCGAAACTACTATTTGTTATTATCTTGCTTTTAAGTAGTACATGTGTTATGATAGTCACTACATTTACATTATGTCTAAAACATTTAATCGCTTTTGGTTTTATTCTATCGTATGATATTCTATATCATTGTTTCAATATGATTGTTCTTTGTAACAAAACCTTATCTTCTTATGGTAAGTTAAGTTTGGTAAACTATTTTGCAAACACTAAAAAAGATTGATTACAGTCAAAAGTTTTGTCAGTGATAAATCAGATAATTTTGATTTGTATTATTCTAAAAGATGGGCTTAAATGTCTTAGAACTCGTAAAAACATAAAAATTGTGTATATATCTAAAAATGTCGCAATGTGTCTTCTTAGGCTCCCAGCCACCTGTCTTGTACTTCAGTTCAAAGAATATTAAAGGTCTATGCTTCTCACTTCCCACTTCCCTCTTTTTGATAATTGTTGTAGCCATTCACACCTCCACTAGTCGTTGGTATCTTCCCTACTCCAGCATCTCAACCACTAGCCCCACATTTTGACCTCCCACTACCTACTCTACATGATGTCTTCAAAAGGGTCCAGCGCCTACAATTTGTCTCTTCTTCTCCTATTGGATCTGCTGAGGCATCCACTCTTGATGTTCGGTTAGGTGACTCCAGTCGTGGTCGTGGTCGTGGTACAGGACACGTACGTGGTCATTTTGTCCCATCAAGACATGGGCACGGCCAACCCCCTGTAGCATCGGGGCATGGCCAGCCTTCCGTTGGACCAAGCAACGCCCCTCTTACTGGACCTCATCATTGAAACTTTTGTGGCCATAATAATCACAATGAGGATCATTGTAGGGTGATACATGGCTACACCAATACATGGGCCAATCGAGGTTTCACAAGACTACCCCAACACATATTATGCATGTGACTGTTGTTGATGGTAGTCAAGCCCCAATTCATGGGGTTGGTAATATTCAAAGTGCAAATGACTTCTTGCTCAAATCGATTTTATATGCTCCTCGCTACACTCGGAATCTTCATTCAGTTAGTAAAATTGTCAAACAACTTCAATGTTCTATTTTAGGATTGTTTCAGGCCATGACGGACAAGACGACTTATACTACCTTAATGTTCCACAAAATATTGCTCTTCTATCTTCAGTTATTTCAGGATTACAATGGCACAACATATTTAGAAATCCATTTGCATCCAAGCTAAAGCATTTGATTCATATTGTATCTAAAACTTTGTTTAAATGTGAAGAACGTCAGTTAGGAAAGCAAACTCGTTGTGTTTTTTATAGAAGAAAAAAAACACTATCCTAAAAATATGTTTTTGAAATTGTCCTTGTTGATATATGGGAACCTTGTTCTATCGCAAGTATATCTGGATTTCATTACTTTATGACCTTTATCGATGACTTCTCTAGGGCTACTTGGTTGTTTTTATTTAAGAACGTGGCACATCTTCTTAATATTATCATTTTGTTGAGATTAAGACTCAATTTGATACGACTATCAGTATTTTTAGAACCAACAATGCCCTTAATTTATGCAACAATCTATCAGCAATTTTTGTAAAAACATTGGCACAATTCATCAAACCTCCTATTCTTACACTCCTCGGCATAATGGGTTGTCGAACGCAAAAATTACCATCTGCTTGAAGTAGCTAGAACCCTTATGTTACACTAACATGTCCCAAAATCTTTTTGGGTTGATGTCTTCACCGCTTGTTTTCTAATTAATGGGATGTCCTCATCTATCTTGAACAACAAAGTCCCTATAATGTTTTATACCCCTGAAGCCCTCCTTTTCTCTTTACCACCTAGAATTTTTGGCAGTACTTATTTTGTACGGAATTTTCATACCATTGTAAGAAAACTTAATCCTAGATCTACCACATGCACATTCTTGGGGTACTCACAAACTCATAAGGGGTACAGATGTTATGATCTGGAAGCTAAGAAATTGCATGTTAGTGTGGATGTTGTTCTCTTTGAGGATACACTGTATTTTCTACTATGGGATCAACTCTGTCTACGGATCTGATTGTTGATACCCCACTTCCAATTACTATTGAGACATATTACATAAGATTTGTTGTTACATCTATTGATGTTCCTCTCAAGGTTTACCAGATACATTGCAAGACTCCAACTCCCTCTATTGCCCCTCAACCAATACATCATCTTTACCGGAAGATCCCAACAACAATCGGGTATACTCTAATCTGAATACTTCAATTAGCATAAGAAAAGGGGTGTGTTCTTATACCTTTACATCAATCAAGTATACTCTAATTTGAATACTCTGATTAGCATTAGAAAAGGGGTGTGTTCTTATACCTTACATTCTATCAGCAATTTTTGATCTAACTAATGCTAATATTGGTTCAAGTTTTGCAAACTTTACTGGTTCTCTTTCCACAATTTATGTTCCTAAAACTACAGCTAGGGCCCTAACACATCCTTCCTGGTGTCATGTCATGGAAGTGGAAGTGGAAGCTCTACACACATAACAAATCTGGGACTTAGTCAATGCTCCTGTTCATGATTCTCCAGTTGGTTGTTGTTGGATCTTTATTCTAAAGTATCAACCTGATGGCATAGTTGGATTCCTTAAAGATCATGTTATTGTTGAGTCTACACACAAACTTATTTAGTGGATTATTTTGAGACATTCTCTCATATAACTAGACTTAATTTTGTACAAATTCTTATTTCAATTTTTGCTAATAAAATTTGGCCTCTATTTCAACTTGATGTCAAAAATGCCTTCTTATATGGTGATATGCATGAAGAGGTGTATATGGAGCAACCTTCAGGATTTGTTGCTCAGGAGGAGTGTTTTTAAAAATTTTGTCTTAAGAAAAAAAATTAAGGACTAAAATTGAATCCCAGAGCGTGGTTTGATAAATTAAGTCAGATTCTTACAATTTGACTTTCATCCTTTCTAAGAGATATGATAGTGTATGTGGATGATATCATCCTTTCTGGGAGTGACAATCATGGTATTCAGGATACTAAGGAATATTAACAAAAACACTTTATTACTAAAGATCTAGGAAAACTATGCTATTTTTTGAGGATTGAAGTATCTCTTCTTTTTTGGAGTTTGTCTATCTCAATGCAAGTATGTACTTAATCTTCTAAGGGAGACTGGCATATTGGGTGTCGTGTCAGTCAAGCACACCTATGGATCCCAATACCAATTGGGATGATGATCCTTCTCCTTCTTACCCTGAAAGCAAGCAATATAGAAGACTTGTAGGCAAACCCATTCCTCTAATGGTTAAACAAGTAGATATCACTTTTGATGTTGAACTTGTCAGTAAGTACCTAGATAAACCTCGATAGTGTCATTGGGATTGTGTGTTTCACATTCTCAAATACTCAAAAAGCTTACCTAGAAAGGGTCATTTATATACGAACAAAAAACACTGTAAGATTCCTAGTTTCTCTGACTCAGATTATGTTGGCAGTAAGGTTGAGTCGTTCATCATAAATCTACTTCAGGTTATTGCACTCTTGTAGGTGGTAACCTTGTCACTTGGAGAAGCAAAAAGCATGTCGTTGTTTCTAGATCTAGTATTGAAGCTGAGTATCGCGGCATGGCAGATAGCATTTGATTTGATGTGGGTTCAAGGACTATTTACATAATTTAGAGTTTATGATTCTTCCCCCATTCCTATGTGATGTGATAACAAAGCAGCTACCTTCATTACAAGTAATCCAACATTCCATGAGTGTACCAAACATATTGAGGTAGAATGACAATTTGTCAGAGAGTTCTATTTATCCAAGCACATAGTCACTCCATACATCAAGACTGAGGATCACCTCGTGAACATCTTTACAAAATCACCGCCAAAGACAAGATTCCTATCTATGGTGGACAAGTTGGGAATGCATGATATCTATTCTCCAATTTGAGGCAGAGTGTTAATACACTTTTTTTATTAATATAGTTTGTGTTGTCTTTAGTGTCTTGTCTTTTGTCCCATACATGGAACAAAATTTCAATCGGAATTGCAAAATTTCACTCAAAATTTTGTTGTTTTTTGTGATCGGACATCGAAAAGTCAGTACGAATGAATTGGTACACAAATCCACAAAAAAACACGGCTACAGTCAAAATTTTATAAAACAAAGGGTATTACAAAAGTCCAGTTTGGGCCTTGATATTGCGAAAAGTAGCACCTATTTTGCAAAATAGTGTTCTGCTGACTGGATTTGTTGTGACTTGATTTTTTAGCGATTTTTTTGTGATATATTTCTCTTGAATGCTACTCTACTTGATCCTAAGGTATGTAACCCCTCTCCCTAGACCATCTAGATCTTCTATCTCTACTCCCTTTTAGACATATCTTAAGAAATACTCCAAAAATCTTAAACTTCTAAGTGATTTTTCTCTTAAAAAATCCAAGATCTTGAAGTGAACTTGTAAATCTAAGAAACAATAGTGGGAAATACATATACCTATACTTATTTTACAAATATAATCAATATATTTCACATTTATACACAAAATGGAAAAAAAAGCTTTTTTAGTGAAGGTTCTTATATTTTTGTATTATTCACTTATCTAACCCTAAATATATTATAATAGTAACCTTATATAAAATGTTAACTGTAAGTTGTAACTTGTAATCCTAAATATATTTTTTTTCACTTATGTAATCCTAACTATATTATAATAGTAGACTTATTTAATAAATATATTAACCTATGATATTGTAACTTGTAAGTTGTCACTCAAAGTTTTAAATTTTAGTACTCTAGTTGTTTTAACTTGAAGTTTGCAAGTTTGTAACAGTCTAACTATCTAACAAACTTGACATTTCTATTCATTTGTGCACTCACTCAATAAGACATGGATCCCACCCAAACCTCTAAACAAATAAATTTAATATATAATCTAGTGTGTCTATGTTTAAACATTTTGTTTGCAAAATTTCATAACTTAATTCCTTCATCTTCTCATCAAAATTGTCATTGAAATTATGTCAAAATTGTTCTACTTCCTTCACTTACAAATGTGGGAGACCCCCCCCCAAACATATCCAGTTTGAAATATTATTGCATATTTGAGTATATCTTGACGTTTGGATTGTCCTGGTAAATTTTAATTATTTAATTTTCTTATTTGGTTATCGAAATTAAGAGAACAAACATGATGACATCAATGAAGATTGACTAACATGCAATCTTTGAAAGATGTGCTTCTAAAACCCTAGGTCCAAGATGCAGCATGAGAAAACCAGCTACTAGTTAGTAACCCATTTTTGCTTTTGTTAAAATGATTTGATCACTACAAAATAAATCAAATAAATAGAAAATTCTATCAAATTAATTCTACTTATAGGTATACCTTAAAAGAAATGGGTAAAAGAGATTTTTTTTTCATAATTGATTAGAGAAAGTGATAGAGAATGGAGAAAACATAAAGGAATGAGTAGAAAATATTATTACATATTTTCTATCACATATTTTCCATCAAATCATAGAGAAAAAAGTACAAGAAGAAAGTTATGGTGGGATAGCATCAATTATAGGAAAAACTTGATGGGAACAAGAAGAAAACTTGGATGTGAAAACTAAGAATATAAAGAAAGATTAAAAAAAAGAACAAGAAAAACGTTGAAGTAAGTTTGAAATCTATAGTAAAACTTGAAGGGGTCTTTTGGAAAAATTATCAAAAATAAAAAGGAAAATATAGATACCATATCAAATATTTTTAGGTGACTTGTAAAGAGAAAACTGAAAAATAGAGAGAAGATGTAACATACTAAATATCAGGGTCTTTCCTGCAATTTACTCACTTTTGATCTTTTCTTTTCCTTCTAGTCCTTTTGGACCAATTTCATAAATTTCCCTTCTTTTATATTCTTTTTGGACTCTTTGTGCAATTTGAGCACAATTCAAGGTTGAAATCACCTTTTTCCCTCATTTATGATAGTGGAGGGGTGTTTGCACAAATAACCCACTTAAGGTAATAATTAAGGTCTAATAATGCAAAATGGAGTTTTATGTGAGAATATAAGTGGAAAATATTTATTTGGAGCTTTTTGGATAAATATATTTGCAATAATGTGTATTTAAATTAATTAATGAGAATATTAACCTAATTTCCTTCTCTCTCCTCAAAAATGATAATAATATATCATAATAGAATTGTATGGTGGGATTTTGCTCTTAAAGCTAATAATGGTTGTATATCTCTAAATTCACTCATGCAATCCATTAAAAGAAGACTTTTCAAATAACTCATTCATTTTAATATATTAATAAACACTTTAATGAGCAATATATTTATTAAGGGCCAAATAATGAGTAAAATGAGAATATAATTGCATAGCATTGTTTTAGAATTTAATATGTGCATGTGGTTAAAATTTGGTGGCTTTTGGACTTCGGTTGACCCTTCAAATCTATTTTATAAGATTTTAATAAAGTATAACTATGGGATTTTAATCGATTTCATCTATTTGATGTGTAACGCCAATGTTCCGTTTATTTTCCTTGTCACGCGACCTGGACAATGATCGTCCACGATCCAACGGCCGTGAGCTGACCCGCTCTGATGTAACGACGTCTGCACCTTCTTCTACCTCCAACAACTGAACAGACAGGTTGTTGTATGCTTCTCGACTCGGTCCTCCCTCTACACAACACCATTCCAGATGATTTTACTTCCTTTGGCTTTGTCTTGACGAGCTGGTTCCAACGAGCCATAGTTCGCTGCCTACGTTCCCCTATGTGTGAAATGCTCATTAGGGCTTTTCCCCTCCTCTCCACCGATGAGTTGCAGAGGGAGCCATAGCTCCTCTCCTACCTATATAAAGACTCACAGAGCACCCTCACACCGCATAAAACTACCCCTATTCCCAATTTCTCCTCATTCGCCATGGAGCTCACTGACCTATTCCATCTCTAGTTCCGGCAACCTCAGTTCGGTACATGTATTCTCTGGTATCCTCACGAGCAATTGGCAAGTGGGTAAGCTTCTTTGATCCTCCCTCTTCCTGTTCGTACCCTCGCTTTGTCCCGCGATGCCCCCGATCGCCTGGTCCTATAGGGCCGCCATAGAACAGCCACCGCCGCCTTCTAGTTTGTGCTCTGGTGCTCCTCCGCTACCGCTGACTCTTGCTTTCGACTCGCATTGACTCTGCGAGTGCACTGACGACCCTAGCTTGGGTTTTTCTCCTCGATTCAAGGGGCTTCGAGTTCGTATTCTCCTTCCCCTGTTTCGGTCAAGTCTGGAGCGACTTCTTCTGCTCCTAAGCTCCCCCGACATCAGACTTTTGCTCCATTGCCTCGGGTTGATGCGAGCAAGGTCCCTGCAACCTCAGTTTTCCCTATGTCAGCCTTGCCTTCGCGTTTTGGATCGCAGGTCATCTCTGAAGCTAGGAGCTCTCGCCATTGATGCTAGAGGAACATCCCAGTTCAGCAAATGACCTTAACACCCCCCGCGCAGTGTTGATCTACCTAGTAACAGGTCATGGGCAATTCTGACCTTTCCCATCTTGTTTTGATTTCTCAGCTGCGATTAATCGAGATGTAAAGATGACTAGAGTGCCCCTGGGACTGTGATAGATCTATTTAACCCACAAGGGTATTTTGGCAATTTTGCCTTCCACTCAATCGCCCTTGGCGCAAGTCTTTTTAGCCTACGTGGATTTTTCTTGCATTCTGATTGGTCGATTTTACTTAATTCATAGTAAATTGATCCATGGTCAGAAAAATGCAAATAAATAGTCAATGGAAAGGATTTTTAATGTAGAATTCGATTTTGAAGTTTTTGAGTCATGAATCTGATTCCTTTTTCGAAGTTTGCTTTGAATGCCTTTTAAGTGTATAAAATATTCTAAAATACCTAATTAATTCATTTTAACTCCAATTTGTAAAATAAAATATGTTTTCTTATTCAGGAGAATATGACTAATCTATTAAACTAGGTTTTGAACCTTAAATCATGATTTTGTAAAATTAGGGTTTTTCCTATGCTTTATGTCTTTATATATATTAATACATGTGTAATGATGTAACTAGGGAAATATGGAATGGTGATACAATCAGATTGGTGAATGTGATGGTAAATAATTAAAATAGGTATGTGAATCCTATGTTAATGTATGTGAAGCCTATTTTAGTATGTGGACCCTATTCATATATGTGATCTCTATGGAAGAATGTGAATGATTATTGTGCAAACAATCCTAATCTTTCAGTTGGGTCTTTTCCAACCCCACAATCGTTATTGTGATTGCCTTGTTATCTCCTAAATACATTTTTTGGCTCTTTTACTTCTTTGATGAATCAATTGCATTTGTGGCTCACTTATGTGAAATATTTAATCTTGTTATTGCCTATGTTGGCTCATCTTTTTGAAGTACTTGGAAACATTGTATATTGTTGTTGCTTATGTTGGCTCCTTTATTTCTTGGGTTTTATTCCCAATGCTATGTTGCAATCTTGTTATACTTTTCACTCTACTGCCAAGTGAATGTTTATGCATGATATAGTTATTGGCCAATTGACAATGTAGTATACATGAGTACAAACCACCCATAGGGCACTAGGGTTTTAGTCCCCTTGCCATTTTATATATTAGGCAATGGGGTTTTAGTCCCCCTGCCACTTTTTAGGCACTGGGGTTTTAGTCCCCCTGCCATTGGTGAGGTCCGGTAGGTGCCTCACCCTACATTGAGATGATTTTGAGTCATAATTAATATTCATGCAAACGTGATATTTTTTGATATTGGAATGTGGTAGTTTTCTAAAATCTTATTTACTCATTTGCCTCTCACATCTTGAAATTCCTTAGTGGAATCTTTTGTTATGAAATGTTTAGCTTTATGATTGCCTTTATCCTTTTATTAACACATACATTTTATCTTTCTCTTGCTGGATGACCCCAACCATCCAGGCAAGGATCAGAGTGCGCATGGAAGCTTGGTGAACCTAAGGCTAAGGATAGGACAAGAAGAAAAGGAACATATAGATTTCTTGGACATAGTTGCCTTTATATATATTAAGTTGTTTTTGTTTGGAGACAATATTGTCTTAGTCTAAGTCTTCCTCTACCTAGATCCTAGTTCCTTGTATAAAGATGTACCCCTTTTGGGAAAAATTTGTAATGTACTCTTTATACATTTTGAATAAAGTCAAGATTTAAATTTCCGCTGCTACACAATTGATGATTTTTGTTGCCATGGTTTATTGTAGAGACTTGGTCTTTACAGAAGATAGATACTTGGATAAAAATTTAGTGAGAAATATATTTAGACATGGAAAGAAATGCTTGTGTAATACACAATTAATATAAGTTAGGAAAGTGTCTAGGATGTCGACTAAAGCTCGCTCTGGCGACCATGTTGGCGACTACCTTGGAGACCAAGTTGGTTCATTGAAGTTTGCCTCGAGAGAATCTTCATCTTCTTCCAGTGTTCCTACCGGAGATGTTCTCTCGTCAGCCTCAAGTTGTTGGAGCAAGTTGTTTAAAAAGCCTGAGAATGATGTTACTGCATTAGAGAAAGTAGAGACTAAGGTTAAGGAGGATGCTCTGCTATATCCGCAAGAGGAGGCGGGTCTAAATTTGACTAGATGGAGTAATTGCCTTGTTGGGTATGCTAATGGATTCAAGGTATATTTTCCCACATTGGAAAGATATCTGTCTCAAATCTGGAAACTTTAAGATTCTATTGAAGTCCTCAGTCATGGCAAAGGTTTCTTTCTAATTTGATTATCAAACCATGAAGATCTTAAGTTTGTTGATGAGGGAGGGCTATTCTTTGTGAGAGGGAAATTGCTAGTCCTATTAAAGTGGAAACCAAGAGTAACATTGTCGATATTCAGATTGGAAGATATTACAATATGGATAAAAGTTCACAAACTTCCATTGGAGTTGTGGGATCCTAAGAGATATTGTCTTCAACCAACCCACACTCTAGTCTTATGTGTTCTTGTTGTCTATCTACCTTCTACAATAACATCTGACTAGCTAACAAGAATGTACATACTCTTAGCATCCATATGATCCCATTGTTAAAGTCACGTACTTGAAGACATACGTCATTGAGTATTGTCATTCTCTAGACATTCACAATGCTTCCTCATTATCTTATAACTGAATGAAACAAAATGAATTGGAAGCATGCCTTTATGATTATTAATCAAATACTTTATGTTGTATGCCATGTTAATAATCATATGATTGGCTCTCTGGTCATACCATACCAACAATTTCTTCTCTTTTGTTGGTTCTTTTTTATCTTTCCATTATCTAGGACGACTGGTGGTAGGTCACATGGAATAATTGATATTTCTTATTCTTCTACCTCCCATCTTTGCTTTGTTGGCTAGGATTGGGCTAGAAGAAGATGTTCTTGGATCTTTTGGTTAATTCTAGATGTTATATGATCTAGGAAGTGGATCTATTGTAGTTTCCCTATCTATCTCTAAGTTTTAGGTGAGTGAGTAGTTCCTTTTTTAGATAATGGCGGTAACCACCCTTTGAAGAAGAGAGCCACTTCATTGACCCCTGAGTCTAACAACCAATAGAAGTTTGTTGATTTTCATTACTTGGTAGTAGGAACGGACTTTTTATAGTAATGATGACCAATTATGTTTCACATGCATGTGATATTGGGGAATGTTGGAGTATAAGCAGAGTTACCAACAAATAGTTTCTCAACTATAGGGGTAGAGAAAGACCAATGTTATATCTTAGTTGAATTCGATAGTGAAGTCAATTTGTGTCAACCTACATCCTTGAAGTTAGTAATATCCAAACAAAGATCGGTGTCATCAAATGGTTGAGGGTATATTGATCTTATAGACTTTGGTGTGCTTTTATTCATGTCATTTTATGTTAGAGAAAGTCGGCATCTTTTGAGTTGTGTTTTTCCCATTCAGGTGGGACATTGAGATGCCCGCGATCTTTGCTCATTCCATTTCAATCCTATCAGACACAGGACTGGGGATGGCCATGTTCAGCCTGGGTGAGTGAGGAGTGTCTTTTGCGATTCACATTTCTAACAATTTGTTTAATCATCTTCTATTTTGTCCAATTCTATTCTTTTCTCAGAGAGAATCCAAACCCCTCTTCCATCTTCTCACATTAACGGTCTCTTCCTCCTGTTGTTCCCAGGTCTTTTCATGGCCTTGTAGCCGCCAATCATCGCTTGCGGCAACTCCGTCACAACATCAGCCATGGTCGTGCGCTTCCTCACCAGACCGGCACTAATGGCCACATCCCAACTCATCGTCGGCATCCAAGGTGTCCTCCTGTACATCGTCGTCGTTGAGGTACGTCCCATGCATGATGATTTTTGACCATGCATTCCTCAAAACTTGAGAAAACCAAAAAAGTAGATATCGTTTTCTTTTGCTATTATAAGCTTTTTCATTCCTTTTATTTGTTTTGTTCCTCTTACAATAGGCACTCCCGCAAGGAATAGTGCCTGTTGTCTTCTCCAAGGAGTACAATGTCCACCCAAACATACTCAGCACAACGTGAGTTTGCTCAATTGAACTGGGGATATGGGGGGACCAAACGACTCACCTTTTTCTTCTTTTTCACCTTTCCTTTTCCCTGCTTCTTCTGCAATGGATCCTCCAGCCCCATCCATTACTTTTAAAAGTAGAGAGAGAGCCTTCTGAAATGTTGTCGTCGATTTGCTGATAATATTTGTCTGTTGTTTGCAGGGTCATATTCGGGATGCTCATTGCTCTACCTATCACACTCGTTTACTACATTTTGTTAGGAATCTGAGCTCACCGCAGCGCAGTAAGAGGGAGAGATATCTTTTAACACCTGCCAATGACTATATGAAGCTATAGCTAACCACGCAGCAGTGTGGACATATGTTGCTTTCAAAGTCAAAATCTAATAGCCAGCTAATGGTCCATCTGAAAGCTCTCATTAATTTGTGATTCGACTTTCCAGACTGACAGTAAATGTTTAGAAAGATTTTTTATCATATTGAATGCCAAAAAAGAGAAAAGATCCTTAGGATCTGGACTTAACTAATTTCAATAGTGATATTAGTTGTAGAGGTTAGCAATATGAACTAGGAACTAAATAGATATATTTTAGCTGTCATTCTCATGTAATCATTTTCATCTTTCAATGAAAGTTATCAAGCTAATGTTATATGGTCACTGTTGTGTACTTGTGGACTTTATATGATATGTTTTCTTTGTTATTGGTAAGTAGATATTGACCTGTCATTTTCTTTTCGTGAAGATCAAGACAACACTTTTACGGCCGAGGATGAAATAGAAAGAAATTATGAAGAAACCTAATATATGGGACCTTGCCCTCCTCATACCTATTGGCAGTTATATCTAGGACCCTCATAGTGTGACCTAGGTTTTTCTCATACAAGTAAAGTAACGGATTAGTATTACTAATATTGTTTATGTAGTAAATATTCTACTATTATGAGGTGACAATTTCATCATTTAACTTGTTTTGTATAAACCAATCCTTGGTAGTTTACGTATGAAATTGGGGACTTTGACTATAATGCACATTGTTTTGTTGTTAAATGATTGATATGATTTTTATAGTATATTCTAGGGTAGAGGTTGAATCCTAAGTAATAATTCACTGTTATAATCTCCCAATTAGAAAAACACATTATTTTTTACCATAATATGTATTTGCTTAAAAATGACCAACATTAAGTGGCCAACTCAGTGCTAATAATAATTTAACATTTGACATATACTTAGATATATAATTCATCTACATATTTATTTTACGTCTACACTGGCTTTTGTATCCCTAGTGTAATAATGTGTCTTCATTATCATAAAATCTCAAGACTCCAATTTTTTAGGTGACATAATGTAGAATATGCTCTCTCCTCAGTTTTGGTAGAAAAATATTTATAAATAATAAAAAAGAAAAGAATTAATTATATATTTTCAATAAATCATGACATTTCATTTATTTGAATCCTTATTTTTAAAAAAACAACATTAAATATAGTTAATACAACATATGTCGTGACTTTTAGTATTATCTTAGAGAGTGTTTGGATCTTTATAGCCCCCTAGAGCCATGATATGCTTAAAATATCCCTAGACTAGTTTAGTGGTCTAAACTATTGTAACACTTTAAGTTAATAATTCATTTGAATACTCTTAAGTCTACTCTACCATCTCCTAAATTTTGATCTCGATCAGACTTTGTTTATCTAGTCATTTATTTACTTGAAGCTTTCTCTTTCATCCACTTTATTTACATTTAATTGATGATGAATGTTTTCCTCCCAAAGCAAGTAATGTGGATGTTATTCTTTACCTCCCCAAATCACACACTCACATTGATATTGTATCTGCAACGGCTGTAAGTAAGGGCATCGTTTATCCCACTCTTCCCTTCTTCTCCTCCTCTTTTCCTTCTCTTCTCTTCCCTATTTCTTCTCCTCTTCTTCCTTCTCCTTCATGTGGTATATAGCTCTAGTTGTTGCTCTATTTCTTCTTCTCTTTATCCCTCTTTCTCCTTCTTCCTTCCCATGATGGTGCTCCATGTGCATATAGTAGTTGTGAACAACCAGTTTTCCTATTGGCACAACACTGCTCTTTTCCTCATCATCTTCTTCTCCTCCTTTTTGTCTCCTCCATGACCCATGAGTCTTAAGAGAAAGGAAGTTACATAATCCTCTTCAACCTACCAACTTGCAATCTCAAGAAACTTGGCTACAGTCCCCTCACATGCAAACTTGTGCCTACAGCCGTTCATCCAAGTCGCTCAGACCCTTCCCAACAACTTGGCCTCCAACACATATCAAAATCAGTAGTTTAACACTTTTCCAGTCGTGTACTTCTTCATCACCATCGAGCTTTTGGTTGAAGTGTCAAACTCTAACAACTCTGAAAGAACCTGGCAATTGCCTTAGGCCACCTCATCTTGAATATCATCTTCAGTGGATCCTAAGAGGCTACCTGAGTTGTTACATAGTCACCAAAGGCAACCAACACACCCTAAAATGATGAGGAAGTCAACAATCTAGGGTCATTTCCACCTCAATATGTTACATATAATAAGTATTCATATTTGATTATATAAGTTAAACATTGATGTTGTGACAACCTGACTTTTCTATCTCATGTCTTGTTCTCTTACTTTCACATCAAGTGGCTTATTACTCAATTTTATGTTAATTTCATAATTGAAGAGTTGTCATACTCCAATCTGAGCACAACAATGATCAATTTCACAATATGTCACTTTAATTTGCACTTTTGAGGTTAGTAGCATGCTTTAATGCATCACCTTCTTGAAATCCAATTTTGAACCTCATCACTATGATCCTCTAACTTTCTATTATATTTTATGTTGTAAAGCTCTCAATTTTGAATCCAATGGCGCAAAAATCTCCTCAATCAGAGTATCGGTTCAATAGATACGGAAGTTATAAATATGACTTTATTGAGCCGATTTCTTGTGTTTTATCCTGTGTTTCGGCCAATTTTGGTCACTTAGGACCCAAAGTCGAAGTTGGGGCTCTTTCTCTTTCTCTCATTTCCCCTTTCTTCTTTAGAAATCTATCGAACAGCAGGAGGCTATTTTTCTTTTTCCTCTCCAAATCAGGCAATGGAGGAACTGAAAGCCACGAGCTCTAAACCCTAGTCCTTTTATACCCCTTGTTTGTCTTCCCTTCTTCTTTTCCTAGTTGCTACAGCCGCCAACTATCTGCTCATTCTGCCCCGACCCCGATAGACGGCCTTGTGGCCCTTCTCTTCCTCGCGTTCCTGCTGCTATTGAGATGCAGTGTCCCTGCGGGGAGAGATGAGAAGGAGCCCCCCCCCCCTCGGGCCTCCTGGGCCTACCACAAGGGCCGACTATCTCCATACAATCACGGAGAGGTCGGACGACATGGTGAACATTGTCTTGGAGCAGGTTCGGCTGTTGAAGTACGTACGGCTAGCCCAGCGGCGACCAAGTTGCTCGCTCTCCAATTCACATCACACCTCATCGAAGTGAGGCAGAGAAGCAGAATCCACACGGACTACGAACTCTGTTCTTCCCTGTTACCTCCTTTTTGGCCAGAGACAGGCGGAACTGGGCGCTAGAGAGAATCCCCTGTCCGGCCCCTATTTTGGGAGTAAAAAAATGCATCTAGGGAGTATATCTATCCAGACTGGTCTTTTGCAAATAAGATGGAAAATGACAGAATGATACATATAAGAAGTTTCTTTCATAAAAATAAATAATGAATGACCTTGAAGTCTTAAACTTATGTAGAGAAAGAGAATGTTAGAAAGAGAATAAGAAAGATTGCAATAAGAATGGTAATTGGTGAAGTAACCTTGATTACAAATTATAGACAAAGAATGACTCGAGCCATCTATATACATATATTCTTGTAATAAGGACATATACATATGGATATTCTCCAACCCTAACTCGACAATAGGAAACCAACACAATATTTAGTTATACTTGAATAATACAAAATTAACATAGATTTGACATTTTTCAATTTCAACTATAACTTGGTATAGAAAAATCCAGTATTTAAAATAGATTGACATGGAGCTTGGATCCCAACCCCATGAACCAAACAAATACCAAAGATAACATGTGGAAGTGTGAAGTGCTTAGCATACATGAACATATAACAAGATGAAACCACCAGCATAATCTCAACATTGAAAAAGTATTATTAACAACAATAATAGTTACATTCCAATTACCAATTGAAGAGTAAATTGTATAATTATGATCATGTACACTAATTTAGGATCTTCCAACAAGAACAACTGGAACACTTGCTCACCAACCATCAACTCCCAAGCTATGTCTAAACCTAAGACATATGAGGAAAACATAGGTCAACACAGAAGGTGTTGAGTACAGGATAGAAAGATATATTTATTTAAGGTTTTTATAATTTGAAAATATTGTAGAAGTAAACAAATAGAAACAAACAAGTTAAGCACATAGAAAAATGACAATTCATCTTTTAACATTTTTTAATTTATTATACCAACAATATCATGTATCATAAGTCTTTTGACCAACTTTCTAATGGAAGGGACCCTTGACGGTGCTTAAGGTTCAATACCATTAGTGATTCATGTTTATTGACATGGTCCACCCTAAATCGACAACTCAAGTAGGCGCCCATACTTGTGCCCTTACCTAGAGAAATGTGCACAAGGTTTGTATAATGGAGGTGTAATTCGTGTGTCTAATCAACGACACAAAGCATTGAGTACAATACTACAATATTGTATGGAAACATTTGAGAAAGTAAATAAGCATACACACATATCAAGGTTCAAGCAAGAAAATAGTAATCATATATTTATTAAAATCATGTACCCAAGTTTAGAGATCCATATCCTATCTGACTATATAGATCAAAAGTAACCACATGGTTAAGAACAAGATTACATGCATGTATTAGATCTCATTATTAATCCTAGCTAGATCTAATTTTAGGGTTTTGGTTCAAGTTATGTTCAAATTGCATATTAGTGAATTTGATAATATTTTACTGATTACATTTCATTATAAAGGTGAGGTTCAAGTTTCATGCCATCTCAATGTTCCATCTATTTGATATAATTATTACAAGATTTATGTCACTTATGCAAAATTCAGAGTAAAAAACACTGATAACAAAGCAATTAAGATCATGATTAGGAAGGTCAAGATATTCAAAGAAGCAAGGTGATTTAGATCAGCAAGGTAGTGACATAAGAAGCAAAAAAAAGTCTAGGTGGGTGTCACTAACTCTAAGCATCATATCAAGCATTAGTACCAACAACCATCATTCATCTATTAACATGGATTACATATAACATTAGGGATCAACATAGGACATCAAAGGGGCCAACAATATTGGAAGCAACTCTGGTCTGAGAGGGGAGATTGTAAGAAATAAATCCATTATCAGGTTTAAGGCACAAGAGCATAAATCAAGATAGTTTAGCACATAATGACATGTTTGGTTTGTTGGAAAGGATTACAATGAGATATACAAGAGGATGGTGTAGTAAGGTATATGTGAATGATGGGAGATTGGGTGATTCCATCCTATGTCTAGATGCAATAAGGGATAGGATTAGGGACTTCATATTTGTCATTTCAAGTTGGTCCTCTAATCATATATACATACCAATTTGACTCTGATTTTAACTTTCTAGTTGTGCTCTACCGATTTGAAACTAACATACAATAACTAGAGAATTTTTTTTGTTCTAGAAATTTGTCAAAAGAGTCACGTTGGAATGTACTTTAGAAATTCATGTGGTGTGCAAAAATGTCTTTCCATTGTAGGTATTTATAACATTGAAATTTCAAAAAATAATTAAAAAACCTTAGAAAGGTTGTTTTGATGTTGGGCATCACTTGTTATCGTGTTTAAGACAATTGACAACATATTCTCAAAAAAAATCTAGGATTATAGGACGAAACATAATCTTTGAGTGACAGTTCCATCAAGTATTTTTAGATACGTTGTTTGAAAATAGAATAAAACTGATTTTCATTAATTTGATAGTAGCAAACATGTTATCCATACATGAAATTGATATATGATACTCCATCATTCTAAATTGGAAATGCAACTTTAAATTGTACTTGGTGCTATCTTTTTGTCTTGGAGGAAGTAGTACGGAAGTGCTACACAATTTTGAAGTAGTAAGCCCCAGGCCTATAGAGCAGACCTTGAACTAGTCGTCCTTGCTTTTAGGGTTGTACTTTCATAGCAGGGTGTTGCTGACTCAGAACCTATAGGATTCAGCCCACCGATTGAGGGCATCCAACGTTGATGAGGGGACCTTTTAGGTGTTTGCGCTGCCGCCTAACAAGAAGCATCAGGTACGATGAGGGGTGCAGAGAAAGAGGAAGGAGAAGAGGAATGTAGGAGTGATGGGAAGCATATCCATTGGGTGTGAGTGAGAAAGAACTAGGATGGAGGAGTCATTCAGCAACAAATCCAAGGATTCTAAGGAGAGGACTAAGCAAAGCTATGGAGAGATGTCAGTCGATGATTGACAGATCAAAGATACCATGAATGTTTTTGGTGGCCACCAGAAGTGTAGCGCCGACCCTTCATCGATGCAGTTCTCATTCTTGTTTCGTGCACATGGGGTCAGAGGTGTCTTTATCAAAAAAAAATTGGGAGTCGAGGTCGAGGGGGTGAAGACTTTATATCACCAATACCTAGGGTGGTCTAGAACTCAAAAGTCCTACTCAAGTAGGCTTTCTATATTGAAGGAATTAATATCCATGTGTCGTTTTTGCCTAAACAAACAAGGGATAGGAATTACCAATCGGATGCAAATCCTATCCTACCTATAATACTACAAACCAAACATGACGTAAGGGGACAGTATGGGTGACTAAGGATCACATGCATACATCTCAAAGGGATTTGTCCCTAGACAACTAGGTCACAAGACTTCACAATACTACTCATTTGTGAGTTTCAATGAGTTAACGCACAAAAGAGGTTAGAGTCATCATTTGGATCAAGTAAAATCAAGTATAGCCTTATATGAGGCACATACATGCATATGATATAGGAACCAAACAAGAGAAAATAAGGGTTTCATGGGTGGCAAAAGTTTCATGAAGTGTTGCATATTACTTATTTCAAAGACCGACATGGGTTGGATGTATCAATAAGGTCAAGGAGCTCATTTCATTAAAGTGTTATAGTGCATCATCATAATGGGGTCTCGTTCATACATTACATGTCATATGAAAAATCATACTAAAAGTATATTAGGGTTGATCCATGTGCTATGATGGGGGGTCACAAAACTATTGATTTCAGGATTATGGTGGGTTTGATGTCAAATAGGAGTAAGATTACAACTAATCAAGATCATACAATTAAAGCCCAAAGCAAGATATAAATATGAATGAGAGTCAATTAATGGGAACAAAAATAATTAGGTGTCAATTAAGTTCACAACTACTCAGAAGTTACTAATTTGATGATTAGAAGGTAGGGGTCCACTAAAGGGTCTAGCTTTATCATGATCATGCATTAGCAATACTCAAAACGATTAAAGTTAACTCATAGGGAAATTGAGGAACAAATAAGGAAAATGGAGTCTGAAACCTAGTCCATTGTGTAAATCTTTTTTAGTTGATCAATTTGGTATGTTGGATTGTCATATTTGGACAAGGGGATTAGGAGTTATGATTTTTTTAGAACTTGCATCAAAACTATAGGAAAATAGGGGGTGTTACCTCATTTATGTCATTTATTTCTTCCTGGAGGGCACGAAGGGTTGCTATGTGGCCCTATAGGGTGTGGCCCCACATGGGCCAGTCGGTCTGGTCACTACAAGCTGGCTCAGCTTAGCCCCCCTTAGCACTAGCTCAAGCCTAGCTAGCGAGGCTGCTACACCCACTCCATGAGGTTGTTGGAGTCGTGGCAGTGCCATCTGTGTGCAGATGTCAGCATCACCGAGGCCAGCTGAAGCCAACAAGCTAAAGATTGAGGTGTTTTGAGGTAGGAGGAAGGATCCGCAATGTGGTGGCCATGGGTGGCAAGTAGGGTTTTGGATGGTGAAGTAGAAAAAGAAAAGGGTTGCTATGGTTCATGAAAAGTAAAGAAAAGAGTGGAAAAGGAAGAGGAGGTTAAATAGGAAGGTAGGGTGTTCAAAACGTCAAAAAAAGTGCAAAAAGGGGGCACCCAACTTCTCCTTGCCCAAACACAAGGGTTATACAAAGATTGAAGATGATGGCCCAATCGTTGGATCTTGCACAGAACCATGGCCTAAGGAATAAGTGATTGTGATTAGCTGAAAAAACAAACAAGAGGATTTCTTACTTGGCAAGTGACACCCTCCTTACTGGGTTGCACGTGCCATTGGACTCAATAAGGGTCAAAAGTTCAATTAAATCACCGATCAAATAGGTATACTCAAATGATGTCTTATGACTTAAGCTCCAAATGAGACAATTTTTGCGTTGTTAGATTTGCAGTTGAAATTCTACAACGTGAAATACAATATAGAACAAGAGGGATACCTTGATGAGGGTCAATTTTAGTTGCAAGATGGTGGTACGTTAAAGCATGACACTTAGTTTGATACTCAAGTTAAAGTCACATCTTGTAAAATTATTCATTGATATGGCCAAAAAAGAGTGTCACAACACTCAATTGTGGAATTGATATCCAATTGAGTAAGGTCACTTGATAAGAGAAAAAGAGAAAAATAGGTGGGAGAGAAAATCAAGTTGTCACACATACCCCCTTAGTGTATGTAAAACTTACTAGATAAGTCTGATCACAAACACAAATCAAATCAAAAGCGTACACATGGGAAACCATCGAACCTAGCTTCAAATTAGTTTACAACAATGAATTAGATTGTTTTGTTTCATAGGTAGAAAAGAGTATGATATGATCGGGAAAGACGATATATAAGTTTATTTGTTACATTAACTAAAAGAAGGGGAATGATGGGATTCATCCACTGATCCATTTTGCTTCTCTTCCTATTGAATAACAAAAGAATTTGAGGAAAGAATCTACAAAATTATGATTTCTTATCATCGATATTTCTTTCAATGTTCGCATCTTTCCTTTCTCAAATTAGCCTAACGGTCTTCAAAAAAAGCAGCCTAGCTCCCACCTTTCATCACAGCATCCTAGATAGTTCCCAAGAGGACATAGTAATCTTACGTGGGCGGTAAGTGAGAGAAAGCTCCATCCTCTCTCTAGAAACATCCCCTAGGTCTCATCACCCCAGATCAGGTTTTCCTCTGTCCGATGAGCTACAGCCATCACCCATCCGGTCCCTAAAGATCAGCTCCTTGGTGGCGGTTAGTGCGAGCAAGCACCATCTTCTCTCAAGAAAACATCCCCTAGGCCTCATCCCACAGGGCTCGGTTTTGACTCTTCCAGGTGTGCTCAAGCCATCACTCCTCCGCCCACCAAATCAGCACGACAAAGGGAAACAAAGTGAGCAAGCATCAACTACTCTCCAGAAACAACCCAAAACTGCATCATCGGCCTATCCACCCTGGTAAAGTCCCAACACGGCGTGCCCAAACCTCCGATCCCCAATCCTTCTCATATTGTGATTCAGAAGTCATGTGCTCGGACTCCATCAGCGCCGACCTGCGCTTCAGTGCCGGCTTTCACTCAGCGGCGGAGTTATATAAAGATACATCCACCTAACTCCCCCACCCCTTCCACTTCTCTGCAATTAAATCCTGGAGCTTTAGAACACTACCGAGACACCTCGCTTGCAAACCCAAGAGAATACAGCGACATGTAGACATCTTAACTCCTGTGGCTGGGGATATTTCACTTCAGCAGCGCCCAGGGCTGTCTGATACTCCGAAAACATCCTTTTCAAAAGTCCTACTAGATACACACCATTCTGTCGGCTACTGCTTTACCACACTGCGCCTTAACTGCAGTCTCATCAGTCTTGATTCTTTTCTACCCAGAGAATATCTTTTTAATTTACACACCGGCCAAGACTACATCATGAGAACAGGAGGCCTGCTCACCCTGGCCTCAAGCATAAACAAGACTTGTTTATCCAAAAGAGGCAAGACAAAAATATTCAGTCTAGCCCTAAAATAGAAAAAATCCTCGGCGCTTGGCGACGGCTTGAGGATCCCAGACCCACCTCCAGAAATGAACTCTCGTTTCACCTTCCAAGAGTTTCCACTCTCAAACCCTGCTTTCTCTACTAGTATTCCCCTACTGAAAGCTTGGATCTACCACAAGTTTGACCTTTCACCGGGTTTCTTCATGATCAACATTGGTCACTGTTCCTTCCCAGTGACGGTCTCTTGGTCTTCCCCGGCTGAACATCACTGGAAAAACAAAGCCTCAACCCTTCTCATCTCTGAGGGTTGGGACCAGATGATCTTGGATCTCAAGCTCAAGCCTGAATGGTCGATCTTCATCAAATTGATAGCAAAGTGTACCTTCCTAGCATGGGTGCGGGATTTCAATGCCGACACGCCACCTGAGCTAGCATATCTTTACAAAAGATATGACCAAGAAAGCTCAACTTCATCAAACTCGGCCGACCAGCTCTTCGTCCGGGTAGTTCATCAACCCCCGGTGAGCACAAAATCTTGGCCCATCTCAGTCTCCTTGAATTCAGAGGGGGAAGACGCAGCAGACACAGCAACAACACCACAACAAAAAAGCTCTATTGCAGCAAGGTACCATCTTTTCTCCTCCAACAAGGTGAAAACAACCAAATTTTACACACTCTCTTCACTCCACAAAACCCTAAAACCCCGATCCTCCTCTGTGGTCGATATCATCCCAAACGACATGATCCTCCTAAACCGTTCTTTTCCCATTTTAGGACAAGATAAATCTTCACACCTAATCAACAAACTCCTAGAGAAAAACCCCACCGCCCATATCTGGAAAATGCCCCCCCCCCCAGAAAACCTTTTCGGGCTCTTCACTGTTCACTTTGCAATAGTAAGCAACATTCGACTTCCAGATGCCTTTCTCGCTTTACCTGCTTCAGATGCCACCAAGTAGGTCATATCAAAAGGTTCTGTAAAGCTCGCCCACCCCCAAAATAGGAACTCATGCAGACCTAACGTCTTCCTTCCCTAGATTTTTCCCTGGTACAGATTCAACTTTATGCAAAAACATTCGAGTTCCAAAAAAGAGAGATACAGACTCTAGAGGCATAAAACAACCTTCTCCCTTTCCCCCACTCACAAAAAATGCTTTTGCATGCCTCACAAATCTCCCACCCAAACATGCAGACACATCCAATGCTCGATACCCGAACACAAACACCAGAGTTGTGCCTATATCAAAACCCTACCACAAGCCACCAAAACACTCTGCTTCTTCACCAAAACCCCGCCCCTCCTACACTCCCTCTGTTACCTCCACACACAGCTCAAACACCATTCCTGCAACATCAAACATGAAAACTCCAGAACACCTTGAATATGCGATAGCCCTTGACCTACCTGCAAACTCCATGAGGCTTCTCAAAGTCCTTACTTTAAGAAGCATCCTCATCTCCATTGAAAACAACATAGACAACAACCCTATAAATGTCCTTGATATCACCCGAGCCTTAGCCCTCCTCATCCCAGGACAGACAATCCTAAAACTAAAAATCTTTTCACCAACCCAGTTGATTTACACTGTTCCTAAAGGAACAAAAATTAACCATCTCTTCAACCAGGTTCTCATGATACCTTGTGGATCTAGTTTTATTACAGCCAGATTAACAAAATAGATGGCTAACTTAGGTGCTTTCCCAGCTCCATCTGGCGGATCAGACTGGGTTGCTATCACCAACCTCCCGCCCCACCTCTGGGAATTAGAGATTTTCAGAGGAATAGCTCATTGAATCGGGGCTACTCTACAATACATCAGCCCGGAAACCTTGCACCCTACCCAATACATTAAAGCCTTTTGCCTCTTTGCAGTCAAAGCAGCCATTTCTTTACCACCATCCATCAACATTAGGATCAAAGAATCAATCTACAACATCAAACTATCTACTGAACATCCTTCCAAAAACAGAACATCCTTCTCTGATCTTTCAAACCATCCACCTTCATGGTTTTTCCCAAATAAAGATAGAAAGACTACTTCAAACACTCATTTTATTGGTGATCGACACCATGTTTGGGAAAGAAAGAACTCAAACACTACCTCCTCCGATAACACAAACCTCCTTACAAGTAGGAAAAGAACCAGAACCTCCACTCCATCCTTTCTTAGAAACACCTCCCCACCAGCTGGCACCATATTCCCCTCCCCAACATCAACCAAGGAAAGTGGCCATACACAAAACCCAAACCAAACCTCTTTAAAAAAACAAAATATTTCCCTGCTTAAGGATGTCAGCTCTTCGCAGAGTCCGCAGCAGGAGAGCCCAAAACGAAAGTAAGAAGGCGGCTACATCCAGAAGATTATGATGCAAGGTCAAAAAGAGGCGAACAAAAAAATCATCGTCAACCAACCAGATCCAGGTACATACACAAACGCTTCTCTTAGTTCATCCAGTGCAAAATCTTCTATTCATAATATCTCCTCCCCACCTTGCACAAAGTCTACATACTGCGATATAGACAACATTGAGGACCTTGCATCATGGTCAAACATAAATAGTTTCACAAAATTTGCAAAAAATATAGGAATTCATCTCGAAGATGAAGAAAAGGCTCATAAAACACTAGATGATATAGAACTCTTTATGGGATGGTCAAATAAAAGAGTTTTAAATTCTACCAAAATAAACTTTGAACTTCTCAAAATTGACTAATCTTTTGGTGTTGATCTATCTATCACCCGTCTAAACCTATCCAAAAACTATGCGACTTTCCTCTTGGAACGTCTATGGAGCACCAAACCTCCATAGACGTAAGGAAATCTGCTCACACATTTACAAAAATAAAATAGACCTGATCACTATCCAAGAAACAAAAACTAGTATGTCCCCTTTTGCTCTCAAAACCATAGGTGGAAACAAAATCACTGACTGGGTCCAAATCCCCCCTACTGGCTTCAAAGGGGGTCTCCTAATAGGGTACAACAATCTCACATTCTCTGCCCTAAACATCTCCTATCTAGACTACTCCATAACCATCGCCTTTAAAAACACTTTTGACGGTTATTGTTGGTCTTTTAATGGGGTTTATGGCGAACCTGGACATAACAAATCTGCCTTCGTAACTGAACTTAAATTGCTCATATCAAACTACCACTCGTCTCCCTGGGTTATAAGTGGGGACTTCAACTTGATAACCCAAAACTCTGACAGAACAAACTCCACAAACTCCACTCAAACTTTGTCTGCATGTGACAAACTTTTTAGCCATCTTCTCACAAATCATGCAATGATTGACATCAAACCATCAAATGCATCCTTCACATGGTCAAGAGATCAATATTTTGCCAAACTCGACCATTTCATCTGCTCCACCCTATGGGAAGATAAACACCCTCTCACCTCTGTTCACATCTCACACAGAGCTATATCTGATCATTTCCCTCTCATTCTAGACACTAATACCACTTCATGGGGTCAACGCCCCTTCAAATTTGAAAATAGTTGGCTCACCATAAACAACTTTACCAACACCTATGTTGAGCATTGGAAATTAGCCGATTCCCAAACCACAAACTTAGGACTACACATTCTCCAAAACACAAAAAACATCAAAACACACATCAAACAATGGAAACGCTCAAACCTAAACAAGCTGCAAGAAACACAAAAATACCTAGAAGAACAATTCCTATTTTTGGACAAAGACCCCTCAGCTGACCTTGCTCTTGTTCTATCCATTAAAGCAGAACTTGAGTTCACAAAAAAGTGTATTGACACCAGGTGGAGACAAAGGGCGAAAATAACCTGGGCAAAGGAAGGAGATAAAAACACAAAGTTCTTCCATAAGATCTGCAACAAAAATTATCGAAAAAACTCCATCACTTACCTTCAGATAAATGGTAGGATCTCTACCCACAAACAATCTATCACAACCCACATCACAGACCATTTCAAAAAAAAATCTTCAACAACAACCACAACCCCTCCTGCCTAAACGACTTGGACTGGTCTAGGATCTGCCATACAAACATAAAAAAAACCCCAAGACCTTATAAAACCTTTCTCCCTAGGGGAATTGGACTTGGCCATATCTACTTTAGGATTAAATAAATCACCTGGACCCGACGGTCTAAATACAGAATTCTACCTAGCAAAATGAGACCACTACAAGCTTGACTTCCTAGCTTTTCTCAAGACTTTCTACGAAAGTGAAAACCCACACAACATAATCAAGCACCTAAACCAAACTTTCATCGCCCTTATTAAAAAAAACACATCAACCTGACCATATAACCCAGTACAGACCCATCAGCCTCATCAACACTTCGTACAAAATCATAGCGAAAACTCTAGCAAATATAATTAAACCACTCATGAACAATATCATTCCCCTCAACCAAAACGCCTTTCTCAAAGATAGAAGCATTCAAGATGCTTACCTGATGGTTAACGAAACCATACATCTCTGCCACAAAAATAGAACACCTCTTCTGGCCATAAAATTAGACTTTGAGAAAGCTTTTGATTTTGTCAACTGGAACTGTTTAACAAAAAACACTCACTGGTTTTGGATTTCCACTCAAATGGGTTAAATGGATACATGCTTGCATATCCACAAACCACTTTTCAAAAATCATAAATGGTGTTCCTTTTGGTTATTTTCATAATTCAAATGGCCTCAGACAAGGCGACCCCCTCTCCCCTTACCTTTTTATTATCATCACAACCATCCTCTCTCGTATGATACAACTTGGAAAAAGTAGTGGCCTCATAAACTCTCATGAGGAATGCAAAGAGAACATCATACAATTTTCTGATGACACAATAATCCTTTCCTCCCCAGAAGACTCCTTCCTACTCAGCATCTTCAGAATCCTTGGTATTTTCTCCTACATTTCCAGGCTAAAAATAAATCTCCACAAATCATCAATCTTTGGGGTCCACCTTGAACAACCTGTCTTGGAAAGATACAAAGATCTTTTAAGGTGTAAGATTGAAGACTTCCCCATAAAATACCTAGGTCCCCCAATCACCCCCAACAACATCACAAATGCTACCTAGACCCCCATCATAGAAAAAATAAATAAATAACTCTCTGATTGGACAAATAACTTCCTAAATCTCTCAGGAAGACTTACTCTCCTAAACAGTGTCATCACTCTCATCACCACTCACTTCCTGAGCTGTATTCCCCTCCCATTCACAACCAAAACACTACTCGACAAAGTGTGAAGGAAGTTCCTATGGAATAACTTTCACCAATCCACAAAATCCGGAAAACACTACCATCTAGTTAATTGGAAAATTGTTGTTGCACCTTTAGACCAAGGTGGCTGGGGAATTCTTAATATTGAAACCCATGCCTTCTACCTTATAACAAAAATCATCAACAATCTGGTAAAAAATAAAACAAAAATATGGTCGAGCCTCATCAACCACAAATACTACTAAAAATCCCCTCCCTGGCATATTGTCCCAAAAAAAGCAGCCTCACCCCTTTGGAAATACATAAACAAAAACATCCAAACTTTAACCCAACTCATCAACACTCCTCCACACTCCCACCTAAAAATATCCTTCTTGAACGACCCCTGGTTTGAAAAAAATTCAGTTCTAAGCTTACACACAAATTGGACCATCCCAAAAAATCTCCTCAAGATCAATATTGACCAGGCCCTCCTCCTTCTTACCAGTAACAGAACAAACTCTCTCAAAAGATGCATTCTCGTGCACCTCAAACCTGATGACCTATGTGCCTTAAAGCAAACTTTGGAAAATAACACATCAAACAATATCACTTAGAGATGGGGAAACTCCTTCTCGATTAAGAAAGCTTACTCCTTCCTTTCTTTCAGAGGCATCTCCCCACCTACCACAAGAATATGGAAACAAAAATGGAAGCAAAAATATAAAACTTTTCTTTGGCTTCTCCTTCACAACAAGCTGCTCACTGGTGAAAATATGTCCAAGAAGGGCTTCATTGGTCCTTCCAGATGTCCTCTTTGCAAGACGGACACTGATTCAGTAGATCACATCTTCTTCAAGTGTAACACATCACTAAACATCATCTCACACTACACACGAAACTACAGTTTAGAACTCAAATCAGCAACCTTCCCCCTTCAGATTTCACCAAATATACATTACAAATCCTTCAAGGGAAATGGCATATTCATCATCATCAGCTGAAATCTTTAGCTTGAGAGAAACAACAGAATATTCAACAACAATCAAAAAACAAGGCAAAATATTATCTCACAAATAGATGCAGACCTTCACTTACTATCAATGTGCAGGTAAACAGGTCCATGACAGGAAAAGTGACTCTGAAGAAGGTGAATTGGAAGCCCATTTTCTCTGCGACTTAAAAGCCATGGTGGACGATGAAATGGGCGTCAGTTTGCTGCAACAACATCAATGATTCCATCTGACCAGGAGTTGAAATCCTTTCCTAGGAATATTTGATTTTATGCTTCTTGAGGCTTGTTAAGGGGTGCCTCCCCTAAACGATTAAAACATCACCATTTTTCTTCACCGTGTTTTTTTTTTTGCTTCTTTCGTCCTGTATGAACTCACTAAAACAGGTGTTTGCTTGCTTTGTTGTGCTTTAAATATATACTATGACCTTTACCTCAAAAAAAAAAATTAGTTCCCAAGAGGACAGAACCTTTCCTAACTGGACAGAATCGGCACTGAAGGTCTTATGCATGTACGAGGCATGTATTTGTACGGTGTATGAATGTTTGACTATGTATAGTGTTTGTGTCAGACTGCATTGTTTGTTTAAGCCCGCATAATTTTGGCACCATTTGGCAAAACCATTGTTATAACCTGTTATTACCCATCCCTGATTTCTCAACGGCGACAATCATTAAATACCGATAAACAAGTAGTCTGAAACAGTGAGTAATGATACAATCCAATTGCATATCTGCCCACAATATTCTATCAATTTTGATCGTTGATACAATTTGCCAAACTATTGCATGTCAGAATTTATCAACTTGAGCATTTTATCGTTTCAGGTCTTTAACACTAGGTATAAAGCCGTGCCTTGCACGGGCTTAAGAGTAGTCTAAATGTTGTTCTCAAGTGTGAAACAGGGAGACCTTAATTCTTGCAATTAAAGCATAAGCCCACGATCCTTTTGCAGGATTTATTATTCTGATGCCATGTAGTAAGTACTGCCCATGGACTTTATTGACTCATTTCTAAAAAAAATTAATTGGATACCCTGTCTTTTGAGAGAGCGGTTTAATAGGACTAGAAGTTTTGAACATATCCCATTTACCACTTCTCCGTGAAAAGAATGCACGAGTTAGAGGTCTAGATTTTTAGAAGCGCAACATATGCTACAGAATATGTTACACATGCTTTTCTCTGATATATTGTTTTTTACTCAACGAGTATTCTTAGACTTGCTACAGGTTGCCTCTGTGTTATCATATGTATAACTCAAATAAAAGAACTATAGACAATAATCTTATAAACTCTTTATGACTGGCCATTTCACTTCTCAAATCACTGTGAGACATGGATACCTACAACTGTAATGATCCCTTTCTAGCATCTTCATTGGATCAACCAATACATTACAGAATACCATGGATAAGAGAAGCTAATCATGAAAGAAGGTAAAAAATTTAGGACAGATAGGCGTTTGTTTCTTCAGGCCATAGAAGTCAGCACACTCAAAAGGACTATGTGCGATACTATAATCTAACTGGAGTGCATATGCAGAGATTTTTAGATTTACTATAAAAGGTGCAAAGAAATATGTACATTACATATTACAGAAGACATTTTTGTCTGTTTCAATTCAGCCCAATATGGAAGAGCAGAATCGGCAAGTTGACACTTTGCCTTACACATAATTATCTTGTCGAGTACTTTGTCCCTTTTCAGCTAATTAGTAGCCTTTTCATCACCAATTGACAGAGTTCCTTATATGTCAAACAAACACTTTTACCATCTTGCACGAAAGATTATATCATATTAGCACACAACCTGAAACATATTATAAGCTACATTGTGTAATCATATAAAGTTCAGCATCTCTATAAAAGGTGGGGAAAGATTCATCAAACAAACATGTAATGTTTCACACTATAGGGCACACAAGACAAGCATATTCCGATGAATAGTGCTTGAGAATCAACAATTGATCTTGAAACATAGAGAGAAGAGAACATGTTTATTGTTAATGCGACAACTCTTCCGGCTCCGGAATCTCTAGATATAAATCTATTTCGTACGTGCCTAAAAATTTAAGAAATAGACTATGGGAGTCTTCTTTCTTCACATAAGCTTAAATACTGAAATTGCATTTAAGTAAGATATCAAACGAACCTAATATAACTCGTTACTAATCCCCAGACTATACAAAGAGCTCCCACTTCACCCAGAGAAGTCTGTATTCTCCATACTATCACCATAAGGAAAACCAAATATACTTAAACTCCAGAATCTTTGTGCTCGCCAGACCATCACCATAAGGTGACCACAATATCTTTAACTTTAAATATTTAGGAAAAACAAATCGTATTAACAACTTCCAAAATCCTCTCATGTACAGAACGATTAAGCAACTTTCCCCTGGGACGCCAATATTTAAATGTATGCCCTAGATGTCAATTTAAGGTTGGAATTTGTGACAACTGTTGTAAAATTAAATAAAAAAACCGAACTGGTACTAATGTTGCTTGACACTAATACCAACATTCTAATGGGACACACTACGACCATATTATAATTCTTTTGGAATCCAATCTCAGATCTAAAATAAAAGTAAGCAGAATGAAATGGATGCAGAGGAAATAAAGTATGTGAAAACTGTTAATGAAAGATAGATATGTCCATAAGTCATCCCAATTACCATAATAGGAAATTTTTAGCTAACACTGAATCACTAACTAATCTATATATTCAAAACATATGCATTGAGGCAAAACTCATAAAAGCACCAGTAGTGAGACGTGACAAGACACTTCCAAGTGCCAATGTCAAACCACAACTGTCTTACCACCATTTTGTTTAGGTAAACATACGTTCTACTGAACTGTATAGAAACTTATTAGAAAGGTATTGTGATTTAATCATTGTGGGTTAAATATCCGTCTACAATGGTAAATTTCAAGTCAGGTGTAAGGCATCGTAGTTTACCAAACTCCAACAGCAGAGTGTCGATGACAATGGAGTTTACAAAACCCCTGTAGGTATAAAGGGCAGTCCGTCAGGTAAGAAGTGAAAAAAGTAAAAAATGAATTTCACAATTTGGGGCTGGCTGGGGGAGCGAAATTTCGTTGAACATGAACGGTGAGGGCAAACAATCTTCCGCCCTACAGCTACTTCCATACTTCAACTCGAAGTTGACACTGATCGAAAGGAACAACAGCTCCATTGGAGACTGTTGGGGTTGGAAGGGGTAGTGGGTTTTGTTTGTCAATTTAGCTAGTAAACTAAAGAGAAATATACAAAAAGAAAGTATATCTATCGAGACGCGTCGGCTTAATCGACATTGAGAAACAGCCGCAAAAGGTGGTCGATGGTGAGACTTCCAACCATAGCAGCCAAATAGCAGGTGTGGTGCATTGCAATGGCCAATATGAATACAAAGTGAGATACGCTTTGAAATATGAATACAAAAGTGTCTGCCAGCGAGACGGGGCATAGAGGCTTCACCTTGAGGGAGCTGAGCAAAAAGAGAAGCAAAAACGAAGAATGGCTTACCTGCTCGGCTGGCCTCCTCCAAAGAAAGAAACAGATCATCAACCGAAACTGCGCCGCTCAAATAAGAAGAATGAAAGGAAGGCGTGGTGGATTGGAGGTTTACCTATTGATACGCTGTCGAGAGGTCCTTTTACCTTCTTCTCCATGTTGCGTCGACCTTCTTTACCATGTGAATCCCTATCCGCCAACAGAAAGACAGTGGTCCACGGGTTCCGAGTAGTGGATGGATCCTTTTTACAGAAGGATACAAATTTGCCAAACGGAACTAAGGACTATTTTGTAATTTGAAAAAATAGCTGTGAAAATTGTAAGGAAGACCCAGACGGCTTTGGCAAAAATTGCAAAATTAATCCTCAACGGCTTGTATTGTATAGTATAGATATTACAAACTAGTTTTACCACATCTATTGTCTTACCGTTTTATTAATGCAAGAGCCAAGATCAAGACAATTAGATTCACTAAAGCTGTTGTGCCATATTAACACATGTTCAAAACTACCACTAAGCAGCCATTCAGTTAATATATACCACTAAGGTTGGGGAAAAGACAAAGTAAACTTGTTGAAACCATTTATGGTGTTATGCTATACTCAAAACAACACCATATACAGAGCATTCAACAACAAAATCAACGAGACACTAAAACAGCTTAAGCAAAATTCAGTAGTAGAAAGGTTAGACTTTTGTCCAAATTTCATATCAGACGGTCTACAACATGGGCAACCTGGAAACCTGATGCAAGCAACCAAGCAATACAACAATAGCTTGCATTTTTACAGATAGGAAAGAAGGCGTTCTCTTTGCCTCAACTATTATCAAGGAAGGAGGCAGAAGCAAAACATTATATTTGTAGGGCTTCAGCAATGGACCCAGCAAGAGTTAGCACTTCAAACGGAGCTTTTCCAGCAATCGCCTTAACAGTGACCGGGCACGAGTCTGTTACCCAAAAGTATGCAAAAGACTTCTCTGAAGCCACTGAAAAAGAACATGTGACTGTTATTATTGAGGGCTCATAGTGAGGAGATATGGGTATGGTTCTCAGCTGCAAACCTGAGTTATTGTGTGCGAATTTCTCCCATGACCTTTTTGGAAATACTGCATGAGTAACATAAGCACTGACTTTGGCAGCACCGTGTGCAGCTAATACTTTCTGAATGAAAGCAATTCATCGTGTTATTACTATATATCAACAGGTAGATAACCCACTCTTCACAGTGCATTTTGCAGTAAATAGGCAATCCATGTTAATGAGATCAAAAGAAAAACTTGACAACTATTGTTCACTCTTAACACATGCTAACGTTTTTTAAGTCCCGGGCGCTTCTGCTACGCAGACAAACAGATTGAGGTTACTTTGCAACAACTATTTTCAATATTTTAATTTCAGTAAAATCTGCAATATAAAATTGTGCTATTGAGAACTTGTGAACCGACGCCCCTTAATTGATTCAGACGTTTTCAAAATTCCACATTCTCTCGAGAGAAAAGTTCTCTCAATAATCTCAGTGGCCCTTTATGTATATATACCATTTTAGACCGGGCCCCCAATGTCCTCACCAATTGTCTTAACAATCCGGCAGAGCAACCAATGACCATCTTCCCATGCATCCATCAGCTACATTGAAAAACTTCCATGTGACTCAGATAAGGAATCCACCAACATTATTGAAGATTTACATTAATTAGATCAACCAATAAACACATTGTCTGTGTTGATGAGGTGCAATGGATCAAACCTTCCTGAACCATTGATGCACCACTGCAACAGATACAGTTATTTCACCTCTATAGACTACCTTACTCTCAGTCTGGTTTATGGTCTTAAATTTTAATTTTGTCACAGAACACAAGATTATCAAAACAGAAATGAAGATAATAAGCTTTGTTAATATGCTTGTATAGGGATTCTTCTAAGTGTGAGAAAAGTCAGAGGTCTATGTGTAAAGTCTGTAAAGTCTCTTGTATGTAAATATATAAGCACCCCGACCATGAGAATGAGTTGAGGGATTCTCCCACCTTCCTTTAGCTTTCACAAGGCATCAGAGCTATAGGGAAAACCATAGGAAAGTTGTCAATCTCTTCAAAGAAGCCTTGTAAGTTGTCATCACCATCTTGAGTTCTGCAAGCATCAAGAACAACTCCAATTTTCCATTCGTTGCTACAGTACATTACTATACCGCGACGACAATTGTGGTGGCTGCTGCTCCCTCTTTGATTTGACTTGGATTCTGCCCTTTAGGGACATCCTTCCTCTTGGTCCTAGTTGCCATAAGGTGCTTGTGGCTACTACAACCATATTTCTTCTCTGAATCAACATTGCATCTGGCTTCTGTCAACAGTCTTTTACTGCAGCAAGAAGTTTGGCTTTCAACAAAGAGATTTAGGGCTGTTTTCCTCCCTAAAATCTGGTCAAGGGGGCATCCTTGACCCTACTACCTTGCCCTAGAAGGTCACAGGCATACGTAATCCAAGGAGGGAGCTTTGGTCATTCTCCCAAATTACTGTAAGCGCAGAGTACTGTAGCAAAGCTGTTATACAGTCTGCAAAAGTCTGTTTTTAAGGTTAAAAGTCTGGTTTCAAAGTTCATAATTTCCACAAAGTGTACAAATATCTGATTTAAGGTCTTTCTTGTCCTTCCGTGAAGAAAAAAGTCTGATTTCTTGAAGAAAAAGTCTACTTTGCAGAAGAAGAAAGAAGTTTGAATCTTTGCTAACCCCTGGTCTACTTTTTGCCTATTTGATTAATATCTTCTTCAGTTGGGTACATTTTTATCAACATGGCCGATAAAGAGTTCGCGGTTCACCAACCCACTATATGGATTCCATGTAAAGTCCAATATGGTTGTTGTTGATGATACTCTAGAGTAGACTACATATCAGATATCTTGTCCAAAGAAGAATATGCTTAGTTGATGCTTCTTCAAGCTTCAAAGTAGGCAACGACTTCAGTCCCCATTGTACAAAGGTCCGGTTTGTCAGCATGCATTTCACAAGCATCCAAGGCATCTATGTTTAAGTCAGACAAAGTCCTTGATTCTGGTGCAATCGATCACATCATCGGGGTACCAGAGATATTCACTGCTTACACCCGTAAGCCCAACCTACCTGGTGTCACCCTTGCAAACGGCTTTTATGCCTCTCTTAAGGGAATGGGAATAGTGTCACCAACCCCACATATATCCCTACCATCTATGTTGTTCATTCCCCATTTATCCATTAATTTGTTAACAATTAGCAAATTAACTTATTCTCTTCAAGCCACTATTACTTTCTTACCAGATCCTTGTCTCATACAAAACTTAAAAACGGGGAAGAAGATTGACGAAGGATATGAATTGGCTGGACTATACTGCTTGCAACAGCTTTTCATAGCATGTATAGTTGGATCTCTTTTGGTGGTGCATAGTCGTCTTGGTCATGTTTCTGTAGACAGCTCAAGGTTTTGGTTTTAAGTTTGTCCAACTTGGACAATTTGCAATGTGAATCATGTCAATTGGGGAAACATGCAAGGTCCATCTTTAGGTCAAAGAGAGTCAAAGAACAAAGTCTACTTTTGAGTTGATACATTCTGATGTATGGGGGTCCAAGTTGTGCCACATCTAAACTTAGATTTTGACATTTTGTCATTTTTGTCAATGATTATTCTCGTGCTATATGGCTTTATTTGATGGAGCGATTTGAACTGTTGTCCATATTTAAGTCTTTTTGTGCAAAAGTGGAAACCTAGTTTAAAAAGAAAGTATGTACTCTTTGTTTTGACAATTCTAGAGAGAATTCTTCAATCATGACTTCATCCATTTCACCTCCACATATGGTTTCATACATCAATCATCTTGCCCACATACTCCACAACAAATGGAGTGGTTGAGAGGAAAATCCATCATATTGTTGAGACCACTCGCACTCTTCTCCTTCATATGCATCTTCCTAGCGAATTCTGGGGGGGGGGGGGGGGGGTGGATGCAATTCTCATTGCCACCTACCTCATCAATTGTATGCCATCACCCGTTCTTCAAAACCGCATACATGTTCAGATCATTCATCCTGAAAAGCTATTGTACAACATTCCACCTAGAGTGTTTGGATGTGTTTATTTTGTCCACTGTCTTGATCCACATATGGATGAATTGAGTCTAAAGTCTGTCAAATGTGTTTTCTTAGGTCACTCTCGAGTTCAAAAGGGGTACAAGTGCTACAGCCCTGCCTTACATTGATTCATTGTATGTGCAGATGTCACCTTCTTTGAAGACACATCCTACTTTGGTGATAGTTCTTTAGTGACACCTTTAGTTATGGAGGAACTCTTCCCATCGTTGTCGAGTCTCTTATTTTTTAGTCCCTTAGTGATGATGGACCTTGTGATGTTATTCCACCCAGCTTAGCTAGACGTTTGTCACCCAGGTTTACACTCGTCGTAGAAGTACAGGTGGACAATCTAGTTCTGGCAACAATGCAGGTGGTACATCCAGTCCCACCAATTCAGCTCCTTCTCCATATGATTCTTTGTCAGAAGGTCGGGTAGAGACAATTCCTCCACCTTTTCAACAAAAAATTCCTATTGCTCTGAGTAAAGGCGTCAGATCATGCACACTTATAAATATTTAACATCATATTTCTAACTTTGTTTAATATAGCCACATCGCACCTTCATATAATGTTTATATTTCTTTTGTCGTATGTCATTCTACCTCTGTCTGTTTCAATTGCACTTGATCACCCAGGTTGGCGTCATGTTATGGATAAGGAGATATCAACTCTTAACCAGAACAAGACATGGTCTCTTGTTTCACGCCCGCATGGCAAGTCTCTTGTTGGATGTTGTTGGGTTTACACTGTCAAAGTAGGTGCATATGGCTATGTTGATCGACTTAAGGCGCATTTGGCAGCCAAGGGCTACACTCTGATCTATGGTGAGGATTACTAAGAGACCTCTCTTAGGACAAAGATGAAATCTATTTGTATTTTCTTGTCTTTGGCTGCTATTCACTCTTGGCCTCTACACCACCTTCATCCTAAAAATGAATTCCTTCATGGTGATCTAGATGAGAAGATTTATATGGAGCAACCACTTGGGTTTGTTGCTCATGGGGAGTCAGATCTATTATGTCATTTTCACAAGCCCCTCTATGCTTCAAAGGAAATACCTGGTTTGGTAGATTTTGCAATGCCCTTTTGAGATTGCCTCAGGAGTTGTACAATGGATCATTCAGTCTTCTACATACGACATAGTCATAGGAGCATTTTTCTAGTTGTATATGTTGATGATATCGTGATTACTGGTGATGACAGGCATGACATTGCACAATTAAAGACATTTTTACATGGTCAATTTCAAACAATGGACTTGGGTCAAGTCCAAGTTTGGGATAGTTATCTCATAGAGGAAATGTGTCTTACATTTTCTCACTGAGACAGATGTTGGGGACCAAACTTGTTGATACTCCAATGGATCCTAAAGTCAAATTCTCCACGGAGCAATGGGAGTTACTTGATGAACCGTGGAGATATAGATGACTTGGTGAGAAGTTGATTTATATGACTGTCACTCGGCCCGACATTGCCTTTGCTACTAGTGTTGTTAGTCAGTTCATGGATAAGCCATGCACAGGTCATATGGAGGTTGTGATGCGCATTCTGAAATTTCTCATGAAGTCTCTTGGCAAACGGCTTCTATATGAGAATCACAGACAAACACATGTTCATGGTTTCTCAGATGTTGATTGGGTCGGATCTAGTATCGATAGAAGGTCAATTTGTGACCATTGCGTATTTGTAGGAGGAAATTGGTGTCATGGAAAAGCAAAAAGCAAACTGTAGTTGCAAAATCTAGTGCAGAATCAGAGTAGAGAGTTATGGCCCTAGCAACATGTGAGTTGTTATGGGTTCGCCACTTGCTAGAGGAGCTTGGCTTTATTCAGAAAACTCCCATTGACTTGAAGTGTGACAACCAAGTTGATGTCGACATTGCCCAAAATCCTTTCTTTCATGAGAGAACCAAACATATTATAGTCAATTGTCATTTTCTGCGAGAAAAGATTCAACAGAAGTTGATTCAGTTGTCACCAGTTAAATCAAAAGAACGGTCAGTTGATTTGTTTACAAAGTCCCTAAATGGTTGTCAGGTTCAATACTTATGTAACAAGATGGGTACTTACGGTATGTATGCTCCAACTTGAGGGGGAGTATTAATATGTATGTATAGGAACCTACTTCTAAGTGTGAGGAAAGTTAGGGATCTATGTGTGAAGTCTGTAAGGTGTCTTGTATGTAAATATAGAAGCACCCGGACCCTCAGAATGAGTCAAGGGATTCTCCCACCTTCCTTTAGCTTTCACATGAAAATTTTCAATTGGTAGCCAATTCCAGACATGCCATTAAAACATTTAAACTTGATAAAGTTTATTGACAAATGAAATGAGCTCTTTATAGAAAGGAAAGAAGAGTTTATGGCAGGTGACAACCGAAACAAGCTACAATTTAATGCAAAATCAGCAATCTTTTTGACAAATCTTAATACTTCATCTAGTGATGATCCACTCATTCGAAACTGCTAAGAATAATCGTAGTTCTAAAATTAGAGAAAATATGTAACAATTCATGATACTTGAACATTACATCAATCACATTGTTGTGCCCAGCTGCCAACCCAAGTTCTTGTAATATGTTTTTTTACATAATTGGGATTAGACCCAGTGACTGGATGGTTCAATCGGCCACCCAGCCACAGACCTAGGGTAGTACGGCCTACCCTCCCCCCCCCCCCCCGGCAAAAGAACATGCTCCTGACACCCAAAATCGTGATCTCTCCTCCCCCCATCTCTCCTTCTGGGGTTCTTCCAGCCAGAACGTGCCTATAAAGCTCATGTTGCTGCAACTGCCACAGTGGGCCCTCCAGGCTTCCATGTCTGTCGCTATTGAGGACCTAGAACGCTGATCCTCTAGGGGTGCCGCAACTCTGCTAAATATCTGAGGCCCTTTACCTTGGCATCTTGACCAGTCGTGGGGCCAGCTGGACATCTACAACCCTCCTCTTGGAAACCAGTCTTCCAGTTTAAGGTTGTTCTCAATCTCCCATCCCCTTCTCTCTCCCCCTTTTCTGCTCTCCTATTTCCAAATTACAACATTCCTGAGGCTGTTGTGTGCAGTCTGTGTAGCATGAAGATAGAGGAGGATGTGTGTTGTGAGTAACTAGAGGTGAAGTGCTAAAAGTTTGAGGTTATTGGGTTTTGTTGAATAGCTAATGAATTGTCGTGTGTTGCTGCTCCTACTCCCTCCAGGTTTAATCTTCTTCCATATTATTTGCAGGCACTTGATGATGAGTAATGTTACGTTTTTCTTCATAGTATAGTCATGACTTAAGTCATGAATCACGTGCGATCTTTTATATGGATCTATTGTGTGCTTGTTTGTTTGGTTGCTGATAAATTAGGTTGACTTTATGTTTATTTTGCCTTCTATTGTGGTGTATCATTAACTCATACTACAATATAGTGGATTGTGTGTATACATAGAACAATTGTGTGCTTGTTTACGTTGTCGTTAATGAATTATGAAATGTGGGTTACTTTGAATCCAAACCCGTAATGCAATGGCTTTTTTGATAGAGTGGTCTTCTACGCCTCCTAATCATCTGAGAGGAATGATGCCCTGATATATGTTTTGCTCCTTTGTTTCAATGTATCATTAACTCTCATGCTGGTTTTGACGGGCTCATCAAGTCGACCCAGCAGTTGTACCAGAAACTGGAGAGCTGGGAGCTCGACCTATGGGTTAGGTTTAAAAACTTGGATTGGCACATTGGTGACTCTACCTTATATGATCGACATAATTAATTAGGTGCTGGAATTTCTAATTTAGCATAAACACGAGATGATAAAGATGTGGTCATAATTCATATATTTAATTAGATTATACCTACCTGGCATTCAATAAGAGTTCCTCCTGACTGAACTAAATCATCCACTATGACAACATGCCTTTCTTCCGCATTTCCCTCTTTAAGTCGCACTATTCTTTTATCCCCTTCACGAACTTTTGTGCAGACAATCTGAAATTCATATTCCACCACATTAATGTATTGACATTATATGGTCAATCCAAATTTAAGACGTGGTACGACAAGCATCATAGATTTCAGAGAGACAATAGTATCTGACCATCGGGAAATTCTGAAACAACTTGTAAAATCTTTTCCACGCTCCATCATCAGGAAAGGCTATAGTTATCTGATGAAAAAAGGAAAACCCCAAAATTTGTAGATAATTTAGCCAACTTCTGAAAATATTGAACAAATGTACAATGAAAGGGTCGGTTCAGCTCTAAAATAGACTGAAATTTTGCCAAGTATATAAATAGACTGAAATTTTGCCAAGTATATAGAATCACTGTATCGTACATTATCAACATCAGGAAGCTGATTCAAGCGCTGTTTTAACAAAGGAATTCCTGTTTCAAAGCATGGCAGGACATGGTCCCCAAAATAAAACCTTTCCTGTGAACAAAAAATTGGAGTCAATCAAAACTCACGAACTGATAAATATTCTACATCGAGAAATATAAATGGAATTCCTTTGGAATTCGTTATATAATATGGTAACCACCGGGATAGGTAAATGTTTATTTACAGAGAATTGCAAGTGAGCTTCACAGAGCATTAAGTGCTTCTGATCAATATGCTAGGTACACATTTTCAATATTTTGAGTTGACAGAGAAGTTCATATATATTATTGTATGAAAGATATCATGCAATATAGTTAGACGTAGAATGAATGTAAAAAAAAATACTCTTAGATTTGGCAACTGATTTTACAACTCCACTTTGCTCCTTAATAATTTGGGTTCTTATGTCAGGCCAAACCATATTTGTATTGTGAACTCGTCCATTATAATTCAATTAAGGATGCAGGAATTTGGAACCAGTATCTTTGAACCTGAAAAGCTCCAAAGCTCGCGCTTAACTGAGAGTCACATCCAGCCCACTCAAATAAACCAATTCTAAACTATGTTGTTGTATTGGTCGGTGTTTCAAAAGACGATTCATGTAGCCGCATATAAGGCCGCATATGCAATTCAGACCCTTGACCGAACCCTATACGGGAAAACGGTGCCTAAAACGAAACATGGCCGCATATAAGGTCAATTAATCCCTGATTTTTTAATAGTGTGCTAAGCTGGAAAATTTTTAACATCACCCCCTACTCTTCATGTAACTAAAACCATCACCTCCATGCAGCCAACCTTTTACTTCCGTTTCCTATTTTTTTACATTACATTCATCTATGGTTATACATTCAGCTCATTATTGCATATTTATGTATATATAAGTTGTGTTTGAATGCATATTTGTATGATTGCATCTAAAATATGTACTTCTACAAATTAAATATGTTATTTCATGATTATTGTATATTTATATAGATATAATAATTAAAAAATAAAAAAATTCAAAACCGCATATACTTCCACATATACTCCCGCATACCGTATATACTCTATTCAGTGACCTCTTCGAACGTACAACACATACCGCTTTTTAAAACTATGATTGGTGTCGTCGTACTTTATTACTGGTACCGATACTTCTATCAGTGTATTTCTTACTATTTCTTGGTTTTCTGTTGTTCTATTATTTTTATTCGTACTGGTACTTTAATCAGAATATCTATTCAGTGACCCTTGGTTTTCTGTATTTCTATTATTACTGGTACTTTATGTCCAAAATATCTAATGTTTTGTGGTTTCATTCTATTGTATGCCTTTCTATATCGTCGTTTCAATATGAGTGTTCTTTGTAACAAAACATAATCTGCTTATGCTTAGTGGAGTTTAGTATACTATTGTGCAGGCACTAACAAACATTAATTATGGTCAGAATTTTTGTCAGTGATGGTCAGATAATTTTATTTGCATTATTGTATATATCTAAACATGCCACTTGTTATAATGTGTCTGCTTAGGCGCCCAGCCACCAGTGTGCTTCAGTTCAAAGCATATAAAAGATCTATGCTACTCACTTCCCACTTCCGCTTTTTGATAATTGTTGTAGCCATTCACACCTCCGCTTGCCGTTGGTATCTTCTCTTCTCCAGCATCTCAACACAAGCCCCACATTTTGGACCTCCCACTCATCTTGACCTCCCTTGGATCCTAAATGGTTGATTAGGATTGTTAAAGTCATGCACAAGTGGCGACAACCGGATGGTGTGAGGAGGTTAGGGAGAGCAAGGGTGGCATGACCATTCAGAGTCGTGGGGGTGGTGCAGGAACATGCTCATGGTGTTGTTGGTAACAACAATGCAATGTTGATATTGCCAACACCAATATTGTTACATGACTAGAAGGGTATGAATAAGGGAGAAGATGAGAAACATAACTGAGGATTTAGAAGAAAAAAAAAGATTCAACTATTCAAGTGACCAATTTGTCGCAAAACTGAATTATGACAAATTACGAATCACTTCGAACCCATGACTTAGAGACTAATGAGATGGTCGTAAACCAGTAAGAAATCCGTCATTATGTACATCATCCCAGGATTGAAGTTCCCTCAATTGTCATAATTCAGAGTCGTGGGGTCATGCAGGAACATGCTCTTGGTGTTGTTGGTGACAACAATGTAATGTTGATATTGCCAACACCAAGGGTGGCATGACCATTCAGAGTCACGGTGGTCGTGCGGGAACATGCTCATGGTGTTGCTGATAACAACAATGCAATGTTGAGATTGTTAACACCAATATTGTTACATGACTAGAAGGGTATGAATAAGGAGGAAGACGAGGAACACAACTAAGGATTTAGAGAAAAAAAAGATGCAACTATTCATCTGACCAATTCGTCGCATTACTGAATTATGATGAATTACGAATTACTTCAGACCCATGACTTAGAGACTAACAGAAAGGTTGTAAACCAGTAGGAAATCTGCCATCTGTACATCAGCCCAGGATTGAAGTTCCCACAATTGTTTTGAAATTGCCATATAGTTTTCCATTTCCATAGTGGGTGACAGAAAAGAAGAAGAGGCAGGCCTAAATTAACATGGGAAGAGCTATAAAGAAAGATTTGGAATATCTACATCTTGATCAAAATATGACCCATAACAAAGTTGATTGGAAAATAAGGATCCATGTAGCCGGCCCATACATAGTTGGAATTGAGGCTTAGATGATGATGACATACTTGTTGAGGCGGCCAACTAGTCGATTGGTCATTGGGAGGGGTACCAACTAGCTGCCGCCCAAAATCAGACTTCGGCTTGTTGCCCGCCTAGGCTGAATGATCGACTGGTCGGCCGACTAGCCCGACTGGACGACCCAATTCTCAATTGGATGGTCGCTTAATCAAATATGGGCTATTAGTTTTTTTTCATTTTTTGTGTTTGACTATTTGTGTTTGTCTTTTACCATCATTTGATTTAAATATCAATTTTCATTCACATTGTACTAGTTTATCTTATAACTTTACTTATAGTGGCAACAATTTGGTAAGTACTAAACGTCTGAATTAAACAATGGTATGCCACTCTTCTCTTTCTAATTATACTTGTTGAATTTGAATACATTAAATAGTCTTCATAGAAAATAGTTTGTTGTGTTTTATGACATTATTTACCAAATCTGGGTTATTATATGGTTGGATATATGATTAAATTAGTGGATTTTTATAATGTATTGTATATAACTATAGGTACTGAAGTATTATTATGTATATATCATACCTACGACTAGGCGACCGGCTAGTCGACTGGTCGACGACTAGTTGGCTGGTCGCTCAGCAAGGGGAGGTGACCAACTGGCCGCCTTGACAACTACGGATGATGATAGTGTGTGGCATAGAAGGTTGGATTTTTCATTGGAAAATTATGTATTAATCGACAAATTGACCAAATCCAATTATAAACTGACTATAATTGGTGAAAAATAGCCCGTGGAGAAATAGTCTTTGTGGAATTGCATTGTCTTGGACTTTGTAATTCTATGTGTATTATTGTATTTAGTATCCAATAGTCAATGCATGGCTAAATATTGCTAGTACCATGTTAATAGTTATTATGTAAATATCATAGACTGAATCTATATATTGATGTGATTAACAATATCCTAAACTTTCATGTTGAATATCCATAATTCGCATGAATTTTCATAACATACAAGTTGTCAATTTTCTGTCAAACTTTTTATTGACATAGTACGGTTTTCTAAAATTTTCATTTCTACGTGTCAAAGTTGGCATGACAAATCCTTGAAGACTAGTTAATACTTTTCTTTTACTATTTAAAAATGACGAATCACAATGATCGTTGTCATCATCATCATCAAAGCGTCAATCTCAACCATGGCGGGGTCGGCTACATAGATCCTTCTTTTCCATTCAGCTTTGTGCTTTAAATAACTTATAATCAAATTAGTTTAAATTGTATGTTTATTTCTAAACTAAAATTATACAGGAAACTAAAACCCATTTTTTAAAAAACCGCCCGCTTACCGCTTAACCAGTTACAAGATGATGTGTGCACACTTATTACATAACGTTTTTTAAAACATTGGTTAAGACATTTTGTGACTTTTATGCGTCAAAGAGCAAACAGGAGTTTCCACACTTAAGACAATATAGAAGTTATTCCTGCAACATTGTCTCCCGAGTGTGGTGAAAATGAGCAAGTTTCTACATCCTTCAGTAGAGACATACCGAGTATAGACAAAGTTTGTTATAGATATTTAGAATATGTAGAATAATTTGTAACATAGACTACAGATTTGGTATATAGCTAGCTATGTACCAGTTATATGATCCGATGTTAAAGATCATTTTAAGGATTGAGGAAAACAATTACTAGTGTCATTAGTGGTCATACACCCGAAACAGGCTTAAGCAAAGAGAAGAATGATTTTTACGATAACATGGATAAGTTCATGTTAGATACGCCAATAGATGAAAAGATCATTGTTGGGGCTTTTTAAAGGGCTCATTTAATAATTTATTAGAAGTAGTAATGATGATTTTAATGGGTCTAGATATGGTAGTAAGAGTAGTGAAGAGCCATTAAAAATTCACAGTTGATTATTGATAAACACATATTCAGTGTTATAAAAATCGTATTGAGCGGCCACTTAAACGCCAACAGGTCATAGCCAATTAAGAAAACCCTAAAAACGGTTGTAGCCCGGATTGAAGAAAATCAGTCGCTTTTTGCCAACTTTTTCCCGCTTTCAAAAAAAATACTTTTGTAAGCATGTATAACAAGTATATTATATGATCTAATTAGTATTTACTATAATAATTGAGTTTACACACATTAAATGTTCTATGATATACCTAGCTCTAATTTAGAATGCATACTTTGTATGTCAGTTGTGATAATAGGATAGAGTTATACTGTATTTAAGTAAATTATATGTGACTATTATCTAATTTAGAATGCTTACTTTGTTTAAATGTCCTGCTGTAATGTACGAATAATTGATGATGCGCAAATGCAACAATATGTTTGTAAGGTATCTATGGTAAGTCTATTGTTTACTGTTTAGCTATGTAAACATGTGATACAAAATTGTTGTTGTATCATGTATATACACTTATTATTTTATAGGTGTAGGGTGCTTTTATCTATGACGTATAATGTTTAGCTATAATCATTGTTTTAAAGTTGTGTTATAAACTATTTGAGTGTTTTACATTGTTGTGTACAGTGTTTAGATATATATAAAGGTTCCAAAAATAGAGTATTTTTATACATATGTATGTAATTTTGCATAAAAGTTATAAAAAATAAAAATCCGCTTTTTTAAAAAGTGCCCGCTTAATCACCCGCCCGGCTATTAATCGGCTACAAGGTCCCATCCGCTAGCGCTTTTTAAAACATTGCACCTATTTCAAGAAATCAGAATCGCATCTAAAACCAGTAGCAACGTAAATGTAGACAAATTGATTACTTCCTTGCAAGTCAAGTAGGTCAAAGAGTATGTAGATATTTACAGTTATTACCCTAGGACAACTCACCACTCAATATGAATTTGTGTTTTGAATATTATACAGTACAACCTTTAAACAATGATGCAAGGATGCAAAACTAGGAAAAATCAGATGGTAGAAGTTCAGGAGATATGAAGGTAATGTTGTTGTGATTCTGAAGTTAGTAGCATGTGCAATGATCATAGAAAGAGGTAAACTCATGGAAAGGGAAATGGTAAAGGATCTACAAGCATAGAGAGAAAAGGAATATTATATCACACATGGACCTTAGATATTACACCCTTGGGCATACAGCCCCTTCTTCGTTGTAACCCCATCCCCCCCCTCTTCAAAATTAGACACGACTAGCTCCATCATCTACCACCCCATTCCATGCTACACAACCTTCTCCACACTCCCTCTTCTTCTTCTTTCCCTTCATATAACTCCACTTCTTCGCACAGCCTTCTAGCCTTATGTGACGGCCGAATAGTTAATTCATGTTTAGACATTTTCCACGTATTTTTCCAACATGAGTGAAAGTTTGTGTGTATGTGAGCGGGGTGTGTGTGTGTGATATATATGTGTGAGCTTATAGATATATTATGTGCATGTGCATGTGTCTATGAATGCATGCGGATGTATAAATCGCATATGTGTATTATCCTATACTTTCTCCCAAATGTTTCATGAATAGTTGGTCGTGCTTTTAGAATCTGACCATTTTCACCTCAATTTCCCGCGCAATACACAAATTCCTTTTTCAGCTCATTCGAACGTATCTCAAATGCAGATTTGTAGTAGCTTTTGTTGTACTACGATGTCAGTTGTCGCCAAGGGTTGACCTCGACCATGGATCTACAATGTTGAGCATCAAACTAGCTTTCCTAGTGCCTGTTGAAGAGGCTCGGGTGTTCCAGGCACTACTGCCAATAGGGAGAACTCACAATCAGTGCAAAGAACGCTCCACTTCAAGGCAGAGAAGCAAGGACCGTGGCTGCCCTGTTTATAAGGTTGTGGAGTTGCTCATAGAAGCAATTACGCTCCTTTGCTCAACTCCTAAATTTTGTTGAAGTAGGTTTTTCATTTGTATTATTCAAATTTCCGTTGTAGTTTTGCCATTTGTCTCTTCGTTTTTAGTCCCTTTGTTTCTCATATAAAATCACTGCAGTCCTATTGATGTAGGACGCATTAGGCTATATTCTAACTGCCTTTGCTTTCTTTTTATATGTAGGGACCTAAGTGAAAAGTATCTAGTTTGTGTGCTTAGTCGTAAATGTTTTATGTTTCCTTTATTTTTAGGTCTTCTTTAATTCCGAATTTTGTTAAATAGGATTTTTTTCCATTACTTCAGGGTCAAGTCATGTAGTGTTATAAAAGCCAGCCTTGGGGCCTATGTCCGAGCAGTTGAATATGAATTGGATTTTTGAGAATTATCATTTATCTTCTTCTTTCTGCTTCTTCAAGATGTGTTCCACATCACCTATTTTTGTCAAGAGTTTAAGGGACCAAAAACCACTGAGATGGTTTGGAAAATCATATTGCACTCTTTTTAATATGCATGCCACCGCACTTATACATTCCCAACTTGCTGTGGTCATATTTGTAAAATGCAGAAAGGTTGGGAGCTATGGTACCTTGGTGCTCCTTAAACTGGTTTTAATTTTTTAGTCTATTTTCCCTCCTATACATGTATCTTATATAGTATTTGAAGATGTACAAGGTAGGACTGATAAGATCAAGAATAGAAGCATCAGAGTGCAGGTAACCAACCTGTAAGGCATGTATATCATAAGTGACTAAGCTAGTGGGGCCCCCTCGAGATATTGGTATAACTGACAGCAACCTGGCCATTGTAAATGCGGTGGCAACATCTCCTTCTTCCTCCATTCTTTCAAATGAGCCAGTTGGAAAGAACGGCAAAACTAATGTGAAGGAAGCAACAAACAGGCGTGGCAAGGCATATATAATAGATAGCTGTTCAAAGATGACAGCTGGAGAACTGAAAGAAGCCAGAAATGCAACATGATGGCCCCTAATCTCTTGGGCATGGTTGATATAGAGGTTGGGAAATCCATCATCAAAGCTTCTGCAAAACAAAACCAAAGAAAGAATAAAATCAACTCACTATACATGGCACTTAAAGCAGTAAAACTGAAAACCAAACATGGTATGATGAACTTAGCTGCAAGCCCGCAACAACATACCAAGTTCAGAAATGCATTTTGATGTTGAGCACAAATTGTTGATAACTTAAATTATCCAGTTAGTATGGTTCTTTAAATTGACTACAAATCCGTTCCAAAAACAGCTGCAACTGCTTGATTTTATCCGAGCCAATAACAAAACATGACATAATATCTATAAAGAGATGAGAGAATCACTGCCATTTTCTCATATCAAAACTCACAAAACAAATATAAATTGTCTCGCCGCAAAGCACAAAATTAAGTCAAAAACATTATCATATAAAAAGCTCACAAACAAATATAAAGTGTAGCTGGATGCAAGAATAAGAACACATCAGTATTCCACAAAAAGAAGATCCTTCCATTTGGCAGAAAAATACAATACATGCCAAATAGAAAAAGCCATAGGAGCTCTTACAGAATTAGGACGTGGTAGCCAAGCAGATCAAAACAATTTTTTGAAACAAACCCCTCATTGGGTAACCCTCAAAAAGATGGGGCAAAGCCGCAAAACAGCTTACCAGACATACCAACACTAACAGCATCAACAAACCACAACAAGCACTTCCTTTCATGGAAGAGAAAGATCTTTGAAACGCAGAAGACTCTGTACATACATGGTAATAGAAAGAGCAATTTAAGCTCTTAAAGAATTAGAAAGCGGTAGCCAAGTAGCCCAAAACCAATTTTTATACTAACTCATAACTAGGTGTCTCTTAACAAGAGGCGTGCTTTCCAACATCTCCAATCAAAACGGATGAACCAAACTCGGTTACTGGACATAACAAACCGCAAGCATTGCTGCAGGAGATGAGGCCTTCTCGAAAGGGACAATTTTTTATCAAATCCCCAACTACGACAATGTCCAAGACATCACTTCACCCCAATCAAGCTGAAAGGGTTGTTTTTGCTCATATAGCAACATAACAAACAAGTATGAAACTGATATATGCCAGGAAGAAGAGATGTTAGTCATGATCTCCGAGAAAGCAACAAAGATATAAGAGTCCATATTTAGCTAAAATGAGTTTCGGTTAAAAGCAGGCGCTTGCCGGTAAATGACGATAAAAAAGCATACTGCGTAGAGGGAGAAAAAAAGAGCATTACCCAAACTTCATTACCAAAAAAACAAACAAGGGAAATGGAGGTACTAGCTACGAGCAAGGGAGAGATGAACTAACCTCCAGTTGATGGACTGGAGCTGTATGCGGTCGGAGGCGGCAGCGATCTTCCTTGCAAGATCCTCGCACTCCACGCAGTAGAACAAGAGTACCTGTTTCGGTTTTGGCCTCTCCATCACTTCCGACGGCCTGCTGAACTGGTCCTAGGAGAAAAACTAAAAAATGAGTGTCACCGACGATCCGTTGACGCTAGTGGTGGCCTGCGGTGGAATGAGGACACGCGCGAGCAACCCAAATGAGAGCGGTGTTAGGGTTGCGAACTTGCGCTGGTGGAGAATCAGATGGCGGGGTCGCTTGCGGTCCCGCAGCTGGTGTGACACTCACAGCAGAAGTTGGGACGTTCTTGCGGGAAACTTGGCCCGGCCAGTTCGTCGGGAGAAAGAAAAAAAATCGCCAGTCTTGTTTATTAAAGACGATATCAATATCCATCTATATCCTTATCTTTAACGCATAGTGGTCGGTTTTGTGTGTTGATTTATATATATACACATATGTATACATATATAATTATATAGTTTATTAGTAAAATAATTATATATCTACAACAATTTCTAAATAGACTTTTGGAGAAAATTAAAATCTAATTAATCTAGTGGCTCTTGACATTAAGGTTGTCAGCGGGAGGATATGGGGAGGGTAAGGCTCTAGCTTTACCCTTACCCTCCGGGTAGCGGGTAAAGATAAAGGTAACTACCATTCTTAGCAATCCCTACCTTCCCCTTATCCTTACCCTTATTTTTTTTATCCACAGGGTAAAGGTTAAATAGATAATTTTGATAATAAGCAAATTTATTAAAAGTTAACTTAATTTAAAGTGGTGTGTAGGGTGATAAAGATTACGTCACGTCTTTTTTTACTTGTATTTTCACAAAATGTGAATATAAGTAGGATAATGTTATACTTGTGTAATATGTTTACATATTGATCTAAGAATAACAAATTTTAAGATGGCGCGGTCATCCTTTTCCCATTGTTCTGTAACCCTATCAACTGGTTTAATATTTACTAATAATATACTACAAACATTTAAGTGTGAGTAGGGTGGGAAGCAAGTCACAATCCACAGCTTTCTATTGAGAAAATAGGGTGGAATTTGAACTATAAGTTTATACATAGTTATATGTCTTTGTTGAACAAATGTGGGAAAAAGGTTAAAAAGATATGAATAATGTTTATACTTTACCCACCGCCTTTTAATGTGGCGGGAAAACAGAAAAAGAATAAACGAGGAACGGGTAACAAAAACATTTACTCTCAACATTGCCATACATGGTTGGATAAAGGGTAAACGAGTAATGTCCTTTCCATTGACAGCCATACTTGACATCCTCCCATATCGCGGTCAAAGTTTTTTCTCGAGGCTAGGATTAGATGAGCACACCTTTAATGACAATATATTTTAAGAAATGATTATATAATAGTAAATATTCAGAACTTATAAGCACACTCACCCTATTTAGATGAATCTAACAAATGGCAAAAGAAAAGTTAAACCATGCTAAATTTTTAAGCATTTAAAAATGACGTGAAATATTGCCATATTTTTTCAAATTTTGTACACAAGTTGTTGGTCATGTTGTAATTTGCTCACTATTGACACCCATCATTTTTTTTTGCATACGTGAGAACCATTCCTAAAGACGGACCGTAATTAAGTGAGACCCCCCTGGGGGCATAACCCCCCCCCCCCGCGCCACCCGCACATCTGGGGCATGTTTAAACTCACGCAGAAGTCGTACTGCATGACGGGACCAAGGAGCGTTGAGGTGTGCAATCGAAAATTTGAACCAGGGTCCCTATTCTGGGAGTATGTGCCTTCTCTGTCGAGCTACTACCTCCCCGCTACCCATCATATATATATATATATATATATATATATATATATATATATATATATATATATATATATATATATATATATATATATATATATATATATATATATACACCCACGTGGGTAGATACCCTCACACCCTTTCTGATATTTTTTTTAAATCACAATTGTAGAGGAGTATTTTATCTAGCTCTCCAAAAAATTTCATCCAAAAATAATATCATTTGCCCCCCAAAATCAAAAAACCCGTCCATATATTTACTGACTGTATATTTTCTGCGCAGTTACTTTTTTAGTCTTAGAGTTACTCTTGTGTACCACATAGTTACTCTTGTGTACTATATAGTTACTCTTTTGGATGGGCAGGTAGTGAAAAATCAGGCTACCCGCGTGGGTATTAAAGATGAACCCATATGTGTGTGTGTGTGTGTGTATATATATATATATAGAGAGAGAGAGAGAGAGTACTAAGATTTATAAATTGAGCAACTAGATAGCACCCCAGTGACATTAATGGATTTTACAAGGTTTTTTATGGGGGGTGGGGGTGCAAAAGCACTCCATACATCATCATCATCATCATCTAAGCCTCAGTCCCAACTCTGTTGAGGTCGGCTACATGGATCCTTCGTTTCCATTCAGCTCTATCATGGGTCATATTCGGGTTGAGATGTAGAGGTTCAAAATCTCTATTTATAAGCTCATCCCATGTTAATTTAGGTCTTCCTCTTCTTCTATTTATAGTGTTTGACTCAATAGCATTGCTTCATATACGCGCACTAGTTGCTATGCGTTGCACATGTCTGTACCATCTGAGTCAGCCCTCGCGTAACTTGTCCTCAATTCTCGCCACCCCCACTTTATTCCTGATATAGTCATTTCTCAAGCGATCTTTTCTTGTCTTCCTACACATCCATCTCAGCAGACGCATTTCAGCCATGTTCATCTTGTTGAGACCTTATTTCTTCACCACCCAAAATTCACTCCCGTAGAGCATGGTTGGTCATATAGTTGTTCTATAAAATTTACTTTTTCACCTGAGAGGGATCTTCTGATCGCATAATACCTAGTTGCACTCCTTCAATTCAACCATCATGTAGTGATCTGGTGACAAGAATCATTTTGGACATCCCCATCTATTTGAATAATAGAACCCAAGTAACGAAATTTATCACATTTTGGTATATCTACTCCGTCTAACTTGGTTCCATCATTCACACTACAAGATTAGCTAAAATTGCAATGCATATATTCAGTTTTGCTCCTAATAATCATCAATCCATTTGATTACAATGCATTTCTCCAGCGTTCAACTTTATCATTCAATCCATCTTTAGTTTCGTCAATCAAAACAATATCATCAAAAATAACATACACCAAGGAATGTCATCTTGAACATTTTTTGTCAACTCATCCATAACAAGAACGAATAGATATGGGTTGAGTGTGGATCCTTAGTGTACCCCAACTGTGATAGGTAAAGTTGGTGTCTCTCCTCCAAGAGTCTTGATACTTGCAGTAGAGCTATCATACATGTCTTTCATCAAGTCAATGTATTGGATTGGCACACCCTTTTTCTTCAAAACCATCCACAACACTTCTCTGGGTACTCGATCATAAGCCTTTTCTAGATCGATAAACACCATATGATGATCTCTTTTGTTTTGTCTATACTTCTCCATAAGCCTCCTTATTAGAAAAATAGCATATGTTATTGATCTTGCAAGTATGAAACCAGATTGGTTGTTTGATACATGCATTATAGATCTTAACCTCTGCTCAATAATCCTCTCCCAAAGCTTCATCGTGTGACTCATCATCTTGATACCTCTGTAGTTTGTACAACTCTGAATGTCACCTTTGTTCTTGTAGATGGGGACTTTAGTACTATTTCTCAACTCATATGGCATCTTCTTGGCCTTCATGATCTTGTTAAAGAAATTTGTTAACCACATAACTCCTTCATCCCCCATACTCTTCCATACATCAATGGGAATACTGTATGGTTTGCATGCCTTTCTCATTTTCATCTTTTTCCAAAGCATTCTTGAACTCAAATGGTGAAACTCGTCGTGTGTTAATGATATCTCTTGTATTCATGTCACACAGTCTCTAACAATATATGCAGTATCTCCATTGAAAAGCTTATGTAAGTAATTTCTCCACTAATTCTTGATATCATATCCTTCACCAATACTCTACCATATTCATTCTTGATGCATTTTACTTGACTCAAGTCTCTTCCTTTCTTTTCTCTTATACGGGCCATTTTATGTATATCTTTTTCTCCTTGTATAGTGTCCATCTTCTTATACATATCATCAAAGTATCTAGACATTGCCTCCCGAAAAACATTTTTAGCTTCTTTCTTTGCTTGCTTGTATCTTTGGAATGTTGCATCATCTTGAGATTTGGGCAAGCTCCTATAGATCTCCCTTTTCAATTTAATAGCCTTCTGTACTTCATCATTCCACCATCAAGTCTCCTTCTGTGGAGGCCCACAAACTTTAGACTCCCCGAAAACCTCTTTGGAAATTTTTGTTATACAGGAGCTCATGTTATGCCACATAGTGTTAACATCAGACTCCAAGTTCCAAGTTACCTCCTTGATGAGTTTATCATGAAAAGTTAATTCTTTTTCTCCTTTAAGATTCCACCACTTGATCTTACTATCTTGGTTTTGGTTATGCTTGCCTTTATTGATCTATATGTTAATATCCAAAACCACCAACCTATGTTGGGTCGTGAGTTCTTCCCCAGGAATCACTTTACAATCCTTGCATATGTTACGATCCACCCACCTTGTAAGGAGGTAATCAATTTGGCTACAGCTGTGCCCACTCTTGAAAGTAATCTTATGAGATTCTCTTTTCTTAAAATGGGTGTTTGCCAAAATCATATCATATGCAACTACAAAATCTAGTATCCTCTCTCTTTCTCCGTACCTACTGCCATATCCAAAACCACCATGAACTCTCTCATATCCGACATTTCTACTCCCATAGGCCATTTAAATCACTCCCAATGATAATCTTCTCCTCGATCAATATTCCTTGCATCAATTCATCCATGTCATCCCAAAAATCCTTCTTCGCATCCTCACTAAGGCCAACTTGGGGGGCATATGAGCTAATAATGTTAAAAATATTTCCCCTAAGAACAACCTTGATAGCTATGATTCTATCACTCATCCTTGTAATCTTGATGACGTCATCCTTCAACATCTTATCAACAATAATACCTACGCCATTCCTATGTTTATCAATACATGTATACCAGATTTTGTATCATGTGTCTCCAATCTCTCTACAACGTTCCCTAGTCCACTTGGTTTCTTGTAAGCAAGCTATATTGACTTTTCTTCTCATCATGGTATCCACTATCTCCAAAGATTTTCCTATCAAAGAGCCAATATTCCAAGATCCAACTCTAATCCTTTTTTATTGAACTTGCTTCTTTACTTACCTTTATCAAAAATGTTGCCCTTGTACTTTTTCACTTCATCCAGGCAATGATGCGGCAGGACTAGCTTCTTTACCCACACCCGTCCAAGATGTGGAAACCCTTGTACATTTTTCATGATGCAGCGGGACTAGCTTCTTTACCCACACCTGTCTGAGATGTGGAAACCCTGTTTGTCCTTCAATACAACTGGGCGTCGCTGTGTTGAAACCCCTTGTATATTTATCATTGCACCCGGGTGCCGATGCAGCACGTCGCTAGGTAGGGACGCTCCAACAAAATTCTTATAAGGATCCATGTCATAGAAAGAGTGACAAAGTTTTCATAGGTTGGTTGTCAACCTACCACCAACCCTCCTCCTTTACCCGGGCTTGGAACTGGCTACATTTACACAAAATATGAAAACATAGGCGGAAAATCACTCCATATATGTATCTTTAAATTTGATTAAATGTGGAGTTGGTGTAGTTTCTTTCTTATCTTAAGAATTAATTTAATTATAAAAAAGACTAGTCGTGCATCTTATTTCGAGTCAATTTTTTATCTTAATATAATTTTTCTTTAATTTGATTATTACATTGGACATGAAAAGGCTACTTATAAATAATAAAATAAAACTAACATACATATTTATATCTAACATGTAATCATAAAATGAGCATATAGCCTTTTACTTCTAAGTGATATATTTGTTTCTTTTAGTCTTATATGTAATTGGTAGGCGAGTCATTTTCAAATATTTAAATAATATTTCCTTTAAAATGAATAATTAGAAAATAAACAATAATAATTTTGAAAGGAAATTCAATTTTTATTTTTATGTGAAGTTTTGTCTTGATAAATATTTTTATTTCATTCAGACACATGATTTGTGAAAGAAATCAAAAGATTCATAACAAGATAAATAATTCTTTACTATTTATCAATACTAGCATGGGGGCACGTGCTAAGCACGTGCTACACATGATTTAGTATATGAAAATAATACATGTATAATTTTTTTAAGGTTGATGTGAATATTTATCATGGACTATAGGTCTAAAGTGAATGTATGTGAAGGATATATCAACAAATTATTCATAATATATAGCATGAAGTACATGATGGCTAGTTGGTTTGTGTGAAGTTCAATTGATAGGATATACCAATGAAAACACACAAATATGTAGCTTAATGCTTAAACTCCCTCTAAATACAAAATTATTTTTCATCGACACAATTTATATTGCATTGTTAACACAATATTATATGTACCACTAAGAGAGAGAGAGAGACAAAGAACCTTAATTAACTCTAACTTAGCTCTCTACAACCTATGAGCAAAAGAAAGTAAAAAAATTTGCAAAAATAAAAGTGAATACCAGTAGGCCTCAGGGAGAGGTCATTAAATAAAGTCCATGCTGAACAACCATGTCGCATGAAGGAAAGGTCAACAAACATTAATATACTACAAAAAATGACATATACAAAAGTTATGTTTTCCATATATACATAGTGTTTCCATGAAAAAGTGAAATCTAGTTGTTGTCTTCAACTTGGATCTTTAGGGTTTACAGTTGTGCAACATTTTATTACTTTTTGTCAGTCTATACATGAAATATGAGATGCACATTTGACAACTGGTCTTGCCACTTTTCAATAAGATTATATTGTTCATGTATATGTAGATGTTAGATTAGAAGCAATTGTGGTATTACATACATATCTTTTAAATATGACTTACCTTAGGATTCAGTTTCATTAAACTATCAAGATGTATCTTTTGAATATGACTTACTTTAGATTTTAGTTTCATTAAACTATCAAGATCACATAAGAGAAGGTCTTGTACTTGTTTTCCAAATAAAGTAGAATATGTGACGCCAGTGTTGTCTTCCAACTGAAGTTTTAGTATACACCTAAAAGGAGGACGTAAAGGTAATAAGTCATGAAATATTTCAAGGATGTGTCTATAAGGAAAACTAACAAAATAATTTACCATGGTATTGCAGTTGATTCTCTATAGCAATATTGGCAGAAGTAACATGTAGCAAAAGTTGTGTGTGATTTCTTGTGACATTTATCACATGCCATATACCATAGGTCTTGATGATTGGAAATTACAATTCTTGTTGGTTTTATAATGTACATGTTCCTCTAATGTTAATTCTATAATAGAATACCAAAAAGATATATGAAATGGAATAGTAAAATTAACTTTACCATATCTGTAGAGTATAAAACATCTAAAATGGTAGTTGTTTGAAACTTTTTCTTATAATATTCAGTTGTAAGATCCTCAAGTTGAACTAAATGAGTCATTTTCCTAAAACAAAATTGAAATTTATGTCAACACAATAAGTTATATAAAATAAATATGTATAAAGAAATACTAATACCATTCTTTTAGTTCTTTGACTTTAGTTAATTCTAGATTGATCAATATTTGTGTTCCTCTCCCAGTCGATAAAGTTCATTTCCCTATATAGTGGGGTTTAATGAAATGGACAATTGGAAAGTGTGTTATAATGTTAAAATAACATGGTGAGTACTCCCATATATATCTTTTGAGATCAAATTTTTTGCACCAATAATAGGCATATATTGTATAGTCTATAAAATTCTTTCACAATGATCCATCATAAAGTTTCCCCATGTTGATAGAGTTGTTATTTGCAATCTAGTAAAATTTCTAAGATAAGGGCAAAAGTAAATTTTACTAAGAGATAAAATTTAAATACATATATACTTACCTAGAGTCAATTAGGAGAAGATCGCTTAAGGTAATATTTGATTGGTTTCATTTTCTCTTTGTTTCTTGTTTTGGAATAACATTCAAAATTGTTGCAATCACATCTGAGAATATTTATCATATGATAATTGATACATTACAATATATTCAATTAATATGTTTAAACATATAATGCTTCTTTGTAATATAAGATTACCTATTTGTGGAGGGACTATCTCTAGCTGCATAAAATCCAAGAGAGATAAGGTGTTGAACTCCATTTGTTCTTCATAGGGTATCTCAGTCTCTACTTTTCCAATCATTGTGAATCTTTTAATTATCATTTGACATTTATGATCATTTGAGTTTCCAGAATAGTATTGTGGTTTAAGTAATGACAATGTAGCTCTTGATATATAATATGTGTTGTTCAACATGAGCATACTACTAAACCTCTCAATATCATCATTAAATATTACGACTTGTATCTTCATTCCATACAATATTATTTTTAAAATATATCAATTATATTTTTAATGGAACATATACTTGATATAGACATTTGTTGTACCTTTTCATCTACAAAGTATAGCCTCAAGTATGAGTGTTTTCCATCTTTTGATGTAGCAGGGTTCATCGTTTCAATAACTTTTACCTTCACTATCTAGATTGGAACATTTTCATTGATTTCATGTAGTTCTTTGTAGATTCTGCTCATATTATTCAAATATTGCAAAGTTAAACAATAGTAAAATATGTCATTGAAGCCAAGATGACAATCATTATGAGAATAATTAAAAAAGTAATCAAAATACTAATGTGTTGTCATAAATGTTTGCATTCCTCATAAAGTGTGTGCTTTATACCTGGATTATCCCAGCCGCAAGCAGTATTTCAGTGTAGACTATATTTCTGGTAGATATGGTATCATTTCTTTCAAAAGAAGTCAGCTTGATGAGTACTTTAAGATCTTCTGGACATTTCACTCTAGATAAAGCCACATTTGATTGATGAGAGAATATAGGTTGTGTTAGATATATTCTGACTTTATCCAATGTTTGTCCTTGTGCTTTGTTTATTGTCATTACAAAACATAAGCGAATAGGAAATTGCAACCTCTTAAACTACAATGATAACTTCTCATGATGTTATAGAATTAAAGGAATTCTTGGGATGGATACTCTTTTTCCTTTCTTATGTCCTACTGTTATTTCAGCATCAATGATATTTCTATTAAAATTTCTACATATAAGATGTGTTCCATTACAAAGACTAGAGAAAGGATTCATGTTTCTATGCAACATGATAGGGTAGGTTCTTTTTAATACCATTTTGTGGGGTGGAAGACCAGCATGTGTTAGAGAATTTAGAAATTCTTCTTATTGAAATTGATTGGTGTTATCAACTGCTAAATCAAAGATAAAGTAGTCCTTCTTTTCTTCTGGGAATGCTTCAATGAATAGCTCATTTATCTTGCCAACAAACTCATTCTTTGTTGTTATAATTGCATGATTTGTAAGAGAATATATATTGTTATCATCAATGGTAAGTTTAGGAAATATTTCATGGAGCAGTTCTTGTTTGGAAGATGATCATATGGGATCACTATGCATTTAGGAATTTCAATTTGATCTTCCATGGTGATGTCTTTTGTACCATTTCAAATAGAAAGTAAATATTTGTTGAAAGAAGGATTTGATATGGTTCTCATATATTCTCTTAATTATAATTTTTCAACATGCTTCAACAACTTTGATTTTACAAAGCTTGTTGCAATAGTCTGTTGTTTTCCTCCTTATGGAATGACAGGAAGTATTTGTCTAAAGTCACCACCAAATACAACAATTTTCCCTCCAAAAAGTGTTGTGTTGCTTGTCACATCTTGCAATAACATATACAATGATTTGATTGCTTGTTATTTGGATATTGACACTTCATCCCAAACTATAAGCTTGGTTCTTCCAAGCAATTCACCCAGACTACTTTGTTTATGAATGTTACATATTTTTTGCTCTTCACTGTTTAGTGGTATCTTGAATCTTGAGTGAGCAGTTCTGCCAAAAGGTAGCAATGATGTTGCCACATCAGAAGTTACAGTTGCAAGTGTTATATGTCCAAATAATCTGACTTTAGCTATCAAAGCATGGTATAAAAAGGTTTTCCCCATTCCTCTCGGGCCATCAATGAAGAAGACTTTTTGTTTCACAGTATTCATTCGATCCATAATAATTTTATAAGCGCAACTTTGATCATATAAAAGTTGTGATATTGATCAGATGCCATCATCAAATACAATGATTTGTAATTCTTCTTGCACCTCTTGGTATAATTTTTCATTTTCATCTTGAACAATAGATGGTAAGTTAATGTCAGATAATGTTTTCCCCATTGACTCTAGGCGCATATTAATGCTCTTTAGAGCATTATTGTAAACATTTTTCCAATCCCAATATGTAAATGATAAAAGTCTTCACTCATCTCATTTTTAAATTACTCTCATAGAGGTGCGGGCCTAACTGGAAGACAATACACCATTATGGTAGAAAACAGTTGTTGGAGTCCAGAAGGCATATGCAATATCACTATTTCAGCAAGACATTCTTCAATGTTGTTATGGACTTGTAATAAACCCACTTTTCAACTGCCTCTTGAAATGTGTTTTATATGATCCCATTCATAGTCCTCAAATCATCAAAAGATTTACAACCTTTAATGTGATTCACCTTCTATGAGTTTTGAAAAAACAATCCTTCCAATAGAAATCCCTTACTTTCTTTTATTTCAACATTTAGACAATTTGTTCCAGACATAATGCTCAGGAAATTCTTTATATAGGTACTTTCGAGCTTCCTCATCGATGCAATTTGTCTTAATATATTTCTTAAGCATAGTTCTTAAAAATTGATCATTTTGAATGATACTGGATAAAACTTGATTTTCATGAAAAATAATAGTGTGCTTATCCTCAAGATGAAGCTACAAGCATGTAACAGATGGATGCATCTCATTCATAGGAAATTGATAAATTCTCCATGCTACCTCCGGTGGTGATACCCATCGTTCAAATACAAACTTTGAAATTTCATCATGCATATGCTTCGGTCATTCTCCATCCACTTAGAACAATATGCGATCATGTCCTTTATATATGTATTTGTATAAATACTTCACCACTTATATTGAAGAACATATCTCAACATTTACATGGTAATTATACTTAGCTAATAAGTAAGGGTTGTACGAAACAATCCAACGGTCAATTGCTGTCCAACCAATTTTTTTCCAAATGACCAGTTTCTCTTCGTTTGTATAGAGGATAAGAATTTTTCGTTTGAGTTGTCATCATGGAGAAATCCTTTGGATAATTCTTCTTGCATTGTCCATTCTCCATACAAACACATTTTGGATTTAAGGATCCACATGGGCCATGGACCATATGATTGATAACCATATGCAAATGTGGGTTGGATTCTTTTTCTGGTATCTCAGCTGAAACATATCGATCATATACATCTAGAGTAGTAATTTTTTGACTTATTTCTAGTATGATAAGGAAATGTGCATGTGATAGTCCCCTTTTTTTATATTCTATCACGTACACATAAGAAATTGCACATCTAAATATATTTCTTTTGAAAATATCAACTTTCAGCTCTTCTAATTTTGCTTTAAAAACTCTAGAAAGCAGATCTGGCCTATTTTGTGCCTCTTCAAATCTTAACAATTCTCATTTTACCTCGATCCATGATGGATTGCACATAAATGTTAAAAATATATCATGTTTTTCATATCTTTAGACTAATGTCATTGCATCAAGATAACGATGTCTCATATCTCTAGGTCCTTCAATAAAAGAAGATGGAAGAATAACTCTTTTTCCAACTATATTTCTGCTAGTTTGTCCTTGGTTGAAGCTGTCAACAACTTCTTGATATAGATCAGTATGAATCTTTTATTGATCTCTTCTAATATGATCTAATTGACTACTTTCAAGTTTTACGTACATATCAACAATATATTGTTGTAGAAGTCTTTCACAGTGCAATAAAATGGAGTTGTTATCATCTCTAATTTTGTAGCTTATAGTAATAATATTCACGACATGAAATCATTTTCCTTCTTTTTTGTTTGTTTTTTAGAGCTAAAAGATAGAACAAAAAAATCAATAAACACACTATTTTAAGTAGATATATAAATAAATTTGCATGTTACCTTGTTCTTCTTGTCTGAAAAGTTTAGTAACATCATTGAAGTAAGATAGATCAAAACATGGGTGATTAATACTCCATTGACATGTTCTCTTATCTCTTCAGGGAATCCCTTCATGCCAACCAACGTCTCCATGTGGAAATAGTAACGGATATTGCAAGGGATCACAACATCCATAGTAATAGTTAATGCAATGGATACTACCAACATGAGTGTGAACGTGGATATCTCTTTGAAAAATTATATTGTTGTCCTTGTCATCTTCATTTTCCATCCAAATAGAAACCACTTACGAACGTGTTGGTGTGTTTTGAATTCCTTGTTTTACACCAGGATATGACTTGATAAATATTTGAATATCTTCAAAAATGTCTAAATTCTTCAAGCCTTAAAAGAATTTTGAGTACGGATTTGTATTTAGTGTACTGATGAAAATTTGGACTAAATCTTCTCTTAACCTTGATGATTGATGTAGTCTATTTTCAATCTTATGATCAATTTCATTGAAGTATAGCTACAAATGTGACAGATGTCCATCTTCAAGTACCATCTTTTTTATGTAAGTGATATATTTGTCCTTGTACCTTGAAAGTATATATCCCTCTATTTTTCTTAGAAAGGTTTTTGTCCTCGTGAACACCCATAGAGGTAAAAGCAAAAGTGTTGTTGTATGTTCTTATATATTGTCTAAAGTGAATGGCCTCTTTGTCTGTAGAAGTGTACAAATTATATAATCCTATACGAGTATTATTTGCTGCTATAATAACTTCTCCATCATAGCAACAAAATGTATGTATCTCATATGGAAATCTTTTTGCATGACAATGAGTTCAACACTCAAAACATGAAAGTATGTATGGTTCATTAGGTATCCATAAATCTGTTATGAAGTTTTGCACCATATGCTCATTTCTTTTTTTCATCGGAGATGGATAGGTTGAATTGAAATTTGTTTCACTATTAGTTGACAAAGATCCAACTTCTCATATATGAAAAGTTGCATACATTGAATATTTAGTGTTTACATGACCATCTAATGAGTTACTCATACTTTTTGTGTTCGATCCTATTTCTTTCAAACTTTTGCTCAAGTATTTAGATTTTTTATTTGCATAACTTTGTATACTTTTATCAAGCTTTACTGCCTTCTTCTCCTCTGAAAGGTTGGCAAATATTCACGTTGACGTTTTCTTATTGATGCCTTTTTTTCTTCGATAGATCACAATATTTCATCCTAAGTACATTATAAAAAACAATCTTGTGATATATATAAATATTCAATTGATCATATAAATGATTTCAAAACTTTTTATAATTTCAATTTTTTTTACTAAAAACCATCATAAATCACATTGGAATAATTCTTATGTTCTCACATCAAATGGTTTTATTCGAACATATGGCATGATTTTACAACTTTTATTTGCTTTCAATACTTTGATATGTAATGTAGTATGTCAAAGATGCAGTTTCTGAAGTAAGATTGTACAATGTAATCCTTGTATGAAGCATGAGACATAAATATTTGAATAAAAAATAAGCCATAACTCATATGAAACATGTTTTCATATCAAAAAATTATTAAAATCATATCACAATAAAAAATTTAAAGATACATAAAAAATAAAATGATAAAGTAAAAAATTAAATTTAACTGAAAGGATCATTAGAATGAATATGATATCCATGAAATTTTTATTGTGATAAAAACACTCAGATTAAACAAAACATGAGCCTAGTTATGTGCAAAATGTAGAGAGCATGTTCATTATCAAATTTGATACAAAATGTCACCATCATATTTGGAAAAATTATAAGCTTCATACGAATATAGATTTCCCTAAAGCATACAAATTGAAGACTGCCTATTTTGTAATGTTTAACTCATAATTGAATCTAAATTCCACAATATTCTATAATATATTCTATTACATTAATTTGCAATCCACTTTACAATGCTATTGTCTCGGGAAGACTGTCCTATTTGTCGAATTCCATGTTGATAAACTTTAAATGCTAAAATTTTGGAACCATCCTAGAAATATAACATGATCAAGAAATAACATTTGATTGTTATATTTATTTTTATTTCATGTTACAGCCAATATTTTCCTATTTGACAAAACCCACATTCATAAACTCTAAATTCTATAATCATCATGGAACCATCTTACAAACATAATGCGATCAACATATAACATTTAATATGCACATGATTACATATTTAGTCTTTTCATACAAAAAATACACTATTTTATATTATATACACGTACATATACATATATGTACATGCTACAACAAACTGCAACATATTCAGTTTTTTCATACAAAAAATACCCTATTTTATATTGTATATATGTACATATACATATATGTGCATGCTACAACAAACTGCAACAAAGCTACATCTTGCAGCATCACTTCAACCCGCATAGTCTTCATTTTCTCAAAAATGTTTTCTAGATTCATCGAGTGTCAACATTTGGTAAAATCATCCAGAAATTATAAGCAACCTCCTCTTTGTATTTTATAGTAGAAGTCTTTTGTTTCCTTCAACCCCTTTTCAAGTTCAAGTAATATCTTCCTTTTCTCTTCCTGTTTCATTTTTCTGTATTCACCTATAGGAATTTTCCCTTTGCCTTTAACATTCATCATCATAATTGCTTTCCTATGATATATTCATGCCATTATCATATATAATACAAATAAAATTATTATAATCTTTATATACAGAATTGATAATCTATTTGAGGAGCAAAAAAATCTTGAATCGAAAGAGAGACAATGTTTTCAAAACATTTTTTATTTGTATTTTTAATGTCTCATTGTTACATTTAGATTGTTTAATATAAACTAAATAAGAAATGACATTGTCTTTTGGTTGTGAGACATTCTTTGAGGGAAGAGGAGACTTCATGTCTCTTGTAAGTCAGAAGAAAATGTCAAAGCTAAAGTTTACATTAATTATCAACTCGGATAAAATGTAAATTTGTTGCAATTGATATTTGCCTAAGTTACACTCAAAGAAATATAAATCATATTGACATGTATCACTCCAAATGTTGAAGATAATTGTTCACTATAAATTTCAACTCAAATGAAATGCAAAATGTATTATCAATCATTTATGAGCATATGGAACATTGATCTTCTATTTATTCTACCTTATATAATACTCTTAATATATTTAATACTTCAGAAAAAAGAAGACTTTCTATGCTCATATTAACAGTAATCAAAATGCTACTGTAGTGTTATTATATTTAAGAACAGTAATTTATACTTCATTAGAAAAAAACAGTCTAATCGGTCATGTTGTATTTTATGTTTGCTGAAAATTTTCATAGGGTATAAGACAAGATGCTACATTTGTAAAGGAACAGACATGACAACATCAATGAAGATTGACTAACATGCATTCTTCGAAAGATGTGGTTCTAAAACCCAAGGTCCAAGATGTAGTATGAGAAAAACTAGCTACTAGTTAATAGCCCATTAGAGCTTTTTATAAAATGATTTGATAATTGCAAAATGATCAAATAAATAGGAAATTCTATCAAATCAACTTTACTTATAGGTATACCTTGAAATAAAGGGTTAAAAGAGAAAAAGTTTTCCATGATTGTTTAGAGAAAGTGATAGAGAATGGAAAAAACATAAAGGAATGAGTATAAAAGATTATTATATATTTTCTACCACATATTTCCCATCGAGTCATACTGAAAATAAGTACAAGAAGAAATCTATGGTGTGATATCATAAATTATGGGAAAAACTTGATGGGAACAAGGAGAAAAAGTTGGATGTGAAAACTAAGAATATAAAGACAGATTTTAAAAAGAGAATAAGATAAAGTTTGAAGGAACTTTGAAATATATAGTAAAATTAGAAGGGATCTTATGGAAAATTTATCAAAAACAAAAAGGGAAATATATATACCATGTCAAATATTTTTAGGTGACTTGGAAGGAGAAATTCAAAAATAAAGAGAAGAAAGATATTTGGATAAAGATTTAGTGAAAATATATATTTAGACATGGAAAGAAATGCTTGTGTAACACACAGTCAGTATATAAAATGCATATAGTCCACTTCATAATGAAAATATTTTATTTTATTTTATGATATCCTTATTTTTGCATACAAATTAAACATATTAAAGATGGCATCTGTCACAACCATTTTTCATTCTTCTCCCTATTGATCATCAGATAAGTATACAAAAAGGACAATTTATATTAAGACTATGGAAGATTATTTTGTAGTTTTTTATCAATTTCATACATCACGCATCCATTTTTTGTCTATGCTTTTTATATATCTATATAATTCCTTATTTGCATTTAATGTTTGATGATTAAAGTGGAAAAATTCTCCATGGATGTGATGTTATCTGTGCAACAAGAAATTTAAAAACAATAGTTTATCATTTTAATGACTTCATTGTCTCGTGGAATTCTTTCTACTTTGTATATTCATTGAATATAAGATGCTATAATTGCATTAAAACATTTGATTCTATTTCAATAACTACCTATCGTAATTATATGTATATAAGTTTATAGTCATCAAATCCTTCGAGAATTGGGGGTGTGGAATAAAATCACATGGCTTCTATGCTCGTAATAAAACAATAATCAAAATGCTAGTGTAGTCTTATTATATTTAAGAATAGTAATTGATACTTCAATAGAAAAAAAATAGTCTAACCAGACATGTTGTATTTTATGTTTGCTAAAAATTTTCATACGGTATAAGACAAGATGATACATTTGTAAAGGAACAAACATGTCGACATCAATGAAGATTGACTAACATGTAGTCTTCAAAAGATGTGGTTCTAAAACCCCAGGTCCAAGATGCAGCACAAGAAAAACTAGCTACTAGTTAGTATCCCATTAGAGCTTTTTGTCAAAATGATTTGATAATTTCAAAATGATCAAATAAATAGGAAATTCTATCAAATCAACTTTACTTATAGGTATACCTTGAAATAAAGGGTTAAAAGAGAAAAGGTGTTCCATGATTTTTTTAGAGAAAGTGATAGAGAATGGAGAAAGCATAAAGGAATGAGTACAAAAGATTGTTATATATTTTCTATCACATATTTCCCATCAAATCATAATGAAAACAAGTACAAGAAGAAATCTATGGTGGGATATCATAAATTATGGGAAAAACTTGATGGGAACAAGAAGAAAAAGTTGGATGTGAAAACTAAGAATATAAGGACAGATTTTAAAAAGAGAATAAGATAAAGTTTGAAGGAACTTTGAAATATATAGTAAAATTAGAAGGGATTTTATGGAAAATTTATCAAAAACAAAAAGGAAAATATATATACCATGTCAAATATTTTTAGGTGCTTGGAAGGAGAAATTCAAAAATAGAGAGAAGACAGATACTTGGATAAAAATTCAGTGAAAAATATATTTCGACATGGAAAGAAATGCTTGTGTAACACACAGTCAGTACAAAAAATACATACAATCCACTTCTTAGTGAAAATATTTTATTTTATTTTTTGATATCATTGTTTCCTCATACAAATAAAACATATAAAAATTGGCATCTATCACAACCATTATTCATTATTCTCCCTATTGATCATCGGATACATATTCAAAATAGACAATTTATATTAAGACTATGGAAGATTATTGTGTAGTTTTTGATAAATTTCATACGTAACACGTCCAATTTTTTTGTCTATGCTTTTTATATATTTGTATAATTCCTTATTTGCATTTGATGTTTGATGATTAAAGTAGAAAAAAATACTCCATGGATGTGATGTTATCTTTGGAAAAAGAAATTTAAAAACATAGTTTATCACTTTAATGAATTTAATGTCTCATGGAATACTTTCTGCTTTGTATATTCGTTGAATAAAAGATGTTATAATTACATTAAAACATTTGATTCTATTTCAATAACTACCTATTGTAATTATATGTATATAAGTTTATCATCATCAAATCCTTTGAGAATTGGGGGCATGGAATAAAATAACATGGCATTTTTTAAGAGTCAAACATGTATCACAATAACAAATATTTTTCTAAAAAAACCAGAGGTCTTACCCCAGACACTAAAAGAAGCTGCCAATGTCAATGACTATGGGAGAAGTTCAAGAATCATTTATGTCCTTTCATTAATGAATTTGATTCAAAAAATTATACTTTGTTGTGAATGAAGAGGACCATAAGATACTTTAAAGGTAACACCATCGTAAAAAAATGTTAAGTTCAACACGTGATGGAATACGTTACCTATAGCTGGGAATGCTTTAATCTTATGCAATCAAGCGAGAGACTCATCAACTATGTATAACAACTATGTGTTTGTGTGTTAATAATTACAAGTGTACTATCGAAAAACAAGATAATGATGATAATTTTGATTAATACTTCTACAAAAATACGGATTTGACCCATTCTATTATTTTTTAGCTCTTAGGCTAGATATCAATTGATAATAATGTTTAACAAGGTGGAGATCACACGATATCTTATCAAACAAGCACCCAATATACTTTGACCAATCACTAAAATATAATTATTTCAAGCAACATGATTAAAACCCAATCAATAGAGTAACAAGTTATAATAATCTTTGTGGCATATTTGGACCATGTAATCAATGTTATCACTAAACTCATTATGAAAAATAGATTAAAAAGTTGTTTTCGAATGCAAAAAAAATGAGAAGAAGATGAAGGAAGGAGAAAAGTGTCATAGAGTTGATGTCAATGTTGTCAATTTCAACAAAATTTTCTTTTCGTCTCATCGATCTTCAGCATTGAACTCCTCCTAATGTCAATACTATCAATCTCATCAAGATCCTAGGTTGAGGCATAAAATGCCCTAAGTATGGATGACAAGCAATTAAATATTAAAATTCATGTGATCTTGACATCCATGACTAACAAGAATCATTACACATATATCACATATAAATGTTTCCATAAAGTATTAGATCATTAACATGGGAAGGATCCAACATGTTCACTCATCAATAAGTAGATATACATTATTCGGTATGTGGGCCTCAAGCCATGACTTGTATCATACAAAATATGACGTTACATATTCCATATCTACATCATGTAATACAACATATTGCAATAAGCTTCCATATGTGAATATGTCATGTAAAGCCACCATGCCCGAGACTCGAGCATACATGGGTGACTGTGATAGACTCCAATAGTTAACATCTCATACTTCAAGTGATATCTCCGCATAGTACTACCACGGGAAGGGTAATCTTACCAAGAATTTCCTCAAAGGTCCATTGGATCATTAAAATGTTTGGAGAAAAAGGTGTGACGAAATAGTCCCAACAAGAGATAAAATTTCTATCAAGAGGTAAGAGCAAAAATTGTATTTATATTATTTACCAAAATATGATTAAACAAATATACATTTCATATGTTACAATGAAAAGTGACGAATCGGCTCATACAACATAAGATGGAACAATATACAAGAAATGAAAAACTACAAGGTTTGTTCATCATGTCATTATTATGTCCTAGCTACCTTGAAATTACCATCAAGTAAATATTAATTAATACCCTTCCATATATCTTCTCCCATTTCCTTTCATGTAACTCACGTTAATATTAATTAGTGCCTCTTCATATATCATCTACCCTTTCATTCCCTACTTATAATGCATGCTAATATTAATCAATACTCCATATATCTTCTCTGCTTTCCTTCCTTGTAACTCCTTTTTCTTTCTTTATACATGTATATCTTAATGGGTACTTTCCTCGTATCCACTTACACCATGTGTTTACATACTCCTAATTAAAGAAGACCTATTAATAATAAATTTATGGGATTCACACAACATAACATGGTACTAGAGCCAAATCCCACAAGCACCTTCTTCTTTTTTTGTCTTGCAATGGAGACCACCAACATCACCAACAATTCCTTCCCACCTTATGCATCCGGTATACTTTGAGACACCATCAAAGATTGGAGGACATGGTAGGAAACTATTTGGGGTGACCTCCTTGGGCACCATAGATAAATCCATGACTCCTTCAAAGTGCCATACACAAGGTGAAAAAGGTGATGTGATCAACTCCAATTTACAAAATAGTAGATTCGTGAGGAATGAATCATGGTCTATGCCATCAACTCTATTCACATCAACCTTCATGACAGAATCATTGAAGAACACACCACTTCCACTTCAACATGGTCTTGCCTTATAAGCTAGTTCACCCAATCAAACAACGCTCATAAATTTCAACTTGTGATGGAGGCCACACGGGCAACACAAGGTGATCTCTCAATATCTATACTCTATGACCACACATGTAGTCTTTGTCATTTAGGCAACATTGATCAACATGCCTACTCAACATGTGCACCACAAAATAGGAAGTTCCAGATGTACTGATTTCTTATGGAACTCCACCCATAATTTTAATCATGTGTGACCACCAACATACAACAGTTGGACACATCTTTTCTAAAATCTATTATCCCTGAACTTGTGGAAGATGAGACACATCTATGGTTGGTCAAGGCTACAACACTAATACACAACACACCTCCACTCACATCATGGGTGGATATAGATCTTGTGATTGTTTCTATTGCAAGGACAATATCTATGACCATATTTTGTGTACACATAGTCACAAAAAGGGCCATTTGGTAACAAAGTGTTTCAAACTTCATCCAAAGCTTTATCAAGAGTACAAGGATAGAACCAAGCATACTATTGTGCCAAATGCAATAGACATCATTTTTATAGAAAGTGGGAGTGACAAATCAACTCTCTTTGCCACCGAGATTGCAACCATATTGCACCTAATCATGGAGATGGGGAGTGTTAGCACCTCCACGTCTCCAAGTCTTAGGGGTAAAAATTTACCTTCATCCTCCTCAACTATGGTATATCCTCTAACACTTGGGTCACAGATTCATATGTCACACATCATCTGTCTCTTAATTCTTCTATTTTGAGTAAGTTCTATACTCTACAACAGCCACCAACAGAAACAACAGATGGTTCACTTATTGATATATCTCATATTAAATACATTACACCTCAATACTCAATTAGTGGAAATATCATGTCATCGGATGTTTTGCATGTTCCTAACAAAAATTTGAATCTTGTATCTATTGAAAAAAATTATGATTCTGGATTTTGAGCCATTTTTATTTATCAAGGTTTGTGTTATGTGCAGAACCCACATTCAGGCCAATATATTGGGACTATAACTACAATTGGAGATCTCTTTCACATGTCCAGTCTTCAGATTCCAAACACCACCTACACTATAGCTAATGGAGTAGGGCTCTCACCTAATTTATGGCATTGTATATTAGGACATATATCTCCAAGTCGTCTTGCTAGCCTCAATAAGTCTAATTCTCATGGTTCACTTTGTATTTCCACTGGATTACAAGATTGCACAAGATACAAAGTTACAAAAGTTGTAGCTCTACCTTTCTCAAACTCAATATGTATGGAGTGGGACCCACGAGGGGATCCACTCCCTACTTTTAATATTCAATAATAATAAACAACCCAATCCAACAAAATTTCACATCATATATAAAAGGAAGGGTTGCATAAAATTTTCCAAAATAACATGGACATCAAGAAACAATGTGTTTAAGCAACAGAAAAGAAACTAAGTTATTACATGAGTTTAAGAGAATTCATAAAATGTCCATGTAAAGTCTAAAAGACAATAAACTAAAAGAGAACCACTGTCCCTGCTAGCTAGGACAGGAAGCAGTGAGCAACCTAGACATCTCATAATATTGTTCTTGTGCACTACTCCTAGGCATCCCGCTCCTTAAGTCCCTGGTCCACAATTGTCTGCTCAGCTAATGACTGCTCTCCTTGGTGGTTTGGCAACAACCTAGAAAATAGATGAAAAGGGTATGCGTCACTAAATACTGGTATATGTGCACAAATAAAATAATTGGGCATTTTAGGGATATGGAGTACATAAGAAGGTGTTCCCTCAAGAGGGGCATATAAATCTAGGTAAGTTCACGGGAGTATTAACAGAAGAATGAGGCATAAAATTTGAGTGCCAAAAGAGATAAATACATTCTTTCCATTTAACATATCACAATTTATGAAATAAACAATTTGCATGCAATTTAGTATAGACTAAGTCTACCTATGTAAGGCCAAAACACCACTAAGCATTTGGCCTAAAAGTGGGAAGAACAGGCACACCCATGGTAGGAATAGACACGCCCAAATATGCATAATATGAAATGAAACAGACGCACCCAAATATACAACATAAGGGTGGAAAAAGGCACACCCCAAATGGAGAACAAATAGGTCCTAATGGTTATGCATAAGCATCTACAATAGATAACTAGTGTAACACACTGCAAGCATAATATAGTGGAAAATAGTTTTGGATCATTCATTATCACATTTCAAGAGAGATATAGCATAATAAAAGATAACATGTCAATGGGGTTTACAAACCCATTCATCAAGACTGATAAATATAATTTCTGAATCAACAAGCAAGCTTGTGCAAAAAGAATGCCTCATTGTAGGAATCATGGGTTTTTAGTCAACTAAAAAAGCCCAATATGATGTAGAGTTGCACATATTTCATAATCAAGCCTAACTTATCCAACAATACTCCTAAGGTTCATATTCAGGCAAAATCACCTCCTACAATTATGTACATGAATATCAAGGTCATAATTAAATCATCTAATTCATTAATTCCCAAAAAAATTAGTTTACTGAAGCCTTGGAGTTAGGCTCCAAAACCCATTTCAATTAATTAGAAATCTTTTTCTAATTTCAATAACATATAACTTTGTATTTTTCCAATAAGTGAATAATTAGTTATGAATTTTGTTAGTTTAAATCCTTTTATGTCCACAAAATAAATGAAAATGAAAAAGACTGAATGCATTGACCAATATGACCTCATATTAGGTTATTGACCAACTAGGCGTGACAGGGCATATAGGACATCTGACCCTCACCAAAGAAAACACTATTTAAAATAAATAGGTACCCGTATGACAATAATGCCTGTATGAATCTAATCTCTCTATTGAGGTAACATGGGCAGAAGAGGGTTTTTGTGCTAGGGATTCCTCCTTCCCCCAACCACACCACTGAGAGCTCAAACTATAGCCCCAAGACCTGATAATTACTAGAAATCCTCTATCAAACTCCACTTTTCACGATCACATATGAGTTCCCCACATCCCACTTGACTTGTCGAGCTATAACTCAGGTCTTGTGTCGTACTAGAACACTAACAACATATGGTGACCATGGCCATGATGTCCAAGTCAGAAGCTTGCATACATAAGACTACTAAAAATCTGAACCTCAACTCCGACCGAGAGGATATGGTGAAGGCAAAGGACCACTTGCGTGGGTACAAGGACCGTTAGGGCCATGGAACATGCTACAAGTCAAAGGGAAAATAGGAGACGAGGAGGAGGAGTATCGGTGGGAAAAATGGGGGAGGAAGGTCTTAGAGAGGGATTCTTATACAATAGCCTAGAAAGGCACTGCCACAGGCTAACCATTCAACACTAAAGCGTCACGACACCACCTACACTACACACAACTAGAACCATGGTCAGAAAACCACTAGAAGCTTCAAACTCCTTGGCATATAAGGAATGACGATGAGGGAAAAGGGCAATGTACCAACAACTAAAACACTCACACGAGGCATCAATAACCACTCACAAACTCCCAGGAATACCCCAGTGATCTCAAAATGCCTTGAGGCCCAATAGCCAACCCCAAAAACTAGTGGATGCACATGAGGAGTATGGTGAGCTAGTCGACCCAGCGATCCAAGGCATGGTGACTCAAACTGTAAGTATAGATAGGTAGATGAGAACCCCAGGATGGTTACCTTCCACGGAGTCAAAGGGAGGAGGCATGTGGCGGCACAATGGGGATCCAAGCTCCAGGGAAGGTCTCAAACGTAGCGGGGTGGCACAAGGATGCTTGAGAAAATTGGTGACTTTGATGAGTGTGGGTTGAGTTGGTGGTCCTCTAGGGGTGGCTAGGAGGTAATGAAAAGTGGTGAGGTGGGGTGCCTGCTTTTCCATTGTCGAAGATGGAGATTGACTCATAGATGAATTTGGGGTTTTCGTGCACACAACACCAACAATGACGAGTTAGGGTTAGATAGATTCATAGCAAAGAAATAAAATAAATGGGATTTGAATCATTCCAAGAGGTGACCGGATGGGAGAGAATGAGGTGTTGATTTGTCGGCCTCACATGAACGGGGAAGGGAGTGGTAACAGACATGAGGAAGGGGACTATCACCCATTTGTTTGATCCCTTTTGAATGGCCCATATTGGGAGAACCACTCTAGCAAGTGCGTGATACATGGGACACTTAGACTTAGGAATATTAATAAATGGTTGGGGTGCAATTAGGTATATTTAGTGCATTAATAAAACCCTATAGGTTATTATTAAGGAATTTCTTCCTCCATTCTATTGAGGGTGAAAATCTTGGCTAAGATGAAAATTTGCATGGTGACCAAACTAGACATGAGAACCTCGATTATGACATCAATTTTGCCTTTTGAGGTTCCTTTGGGTTAGATTATTATTATTTGAAGCTTAAGGACAACTAGTATATATTTTTCACACCTATTAATATCTCACACCACATAATCCAAAATACTCTCATAAATCTTCTAGAAATTTATCTTGGAACATTCTAGAAAGCCAACTAGAGTTATATCCTTCCATTGGAGTATTTATGCTACCAACCCTATGCTTGCATTCCTTTACTCAACCTTCAATTATTTTAATGCAAGGGGTTTAATATTTAGGTTATAGTCTAAAAGTATAGAATAATTACTTATTGTGGTCTAACTATAGAAATAGGAATAATTAAACCAAGTATAAAAAGAAAGAGAGAGGATTAAAGATTTACCTAAGGTTGGGTATGTTACAACACACCACCCCTTAAAGGGGATTTTTTCCCCAAAATATCAAGCGAAGAGGGAGGGTGTGTATGTAGCATCTCATGCTTGAGCTCCTAGGTAGTTTATTAAAGCCCATGATACTTCCATAGAACCTTTACAAGTCTAATATCCTTGCTTTTAAACTTCTTGACTCTAGAGTCTAAGATCTTTACTAGGTACTCCTCATAAGACAGATCCTCTCACAACTCTATAAGCTCAATAGTCAAAACATGAGAGGGGTCCTTCACATACTTATTTAGGACCGATACGTGAAACACATTGTGAATCTTTTCATATGTAGGAGGAATAGCTAGGCGATAAGCACACTCTCCAATTTTATCTAAGATCTCAAATGGTCCCACATATCGAGGCTCAACTTGCCTTTCACCTTTGATGTGACAATAGACCAAATTGGATTACTTTCAAGAATATATAATCCTGCAATAGGAAATTCACATTAGACCTCTTCTTATTGGAATATATTTTCTGTTTGTCCTATGCGGCCTTCATCCTTTTCCTTATCAATTGTATCTTATCAATCATCATCTGTATGTCATCATTTTTCATCAGAGTATGCTCTCCCACATCATCCCAATGTAGTAGGGAGCAACAAGGTCGTCCATAGAGTGCTTCAAATGATGGCATACAAATGCTAGTCTGATAGTTGTTATTATATGCAAACTCGACCAATGGAAGGTAATTATCCCAAGCACCTCCCAAATCCATCACACAAGCCTGTAGCAAGTCCTTGAGAATTTGAATTGTTCGTTCAGACTGTCCATATGTTTCCAGGTGATTTGCTGTATTGAATCGAAGGTCAAAACCCATCTCATCCTGAATCTGCTTCCACAAATGTGAGGTGAACTTTTGGTCACGATAAGAAATTATGGACTTAAAAAATCCATGCAAGTGAACAATCCAGTCCACATAAAATTGTGCCATGTTAGAAACCTTGTACATACTTTTGAAATGCAAAAAGTGGGTAGATTTGGTTAGGCAATCAATGACAACCCATACTGCATCATATCCACTTTTCAATTTAGGAAAACCAATCACAAAATCCATAGTGATCTTTTCCCACTTCCACTATGGTATCTCAAGTGGGTGTAGAAGACCACCAGGTCATTGGTGCTCTATCTTGACTTACTGACATGGAAAGCACTTTGCAACAAATGTGGTAATGTATCACTTCATATTCCTCCACCAGAAACCCCATTGAATGTCTTTGTACATCTTTGTTGTGCCAGATAGATTGTGTACACCCATGGGCTTCGCTCAGAACTATTTGCCTTAGATCTTCAATATCAGAAATCCACAATCTATGATGGAAGCATATATCACCATCCACTCCAATAGAGAATCCAAAGTGTGGTTTTTTTAATAGAGAATTCATGTCCTCCAACTCTAGACTACTTATCTAGGTAGGAACCACTTCAAAAATTCAGGAAGGGGTAATAGATGAGCTGGAAATGTGCACTTACAACTTGTCTATCATGGAATCATTGACAACTTCAAGAAATTTAGGTCTTCAGCAGGATAATTGACCCATACTCCTTCATAAGAAACAACAAAGTGAAGCAAAAATTGATCCCTTCTTCCTACTTAGGGCATCAACAACAACATTGGTTTTTTTAGGACGGTATGTGATAGTGAAGTCATAATCTTTTAAATACTGCATCCATCACCTTTATTGTAGGTTCATGTACTTCCATGTCATCAAGTACAACCAACTTTTATGATCAAAGAAGACATCAAACTGTACTCCATACAAGTAGTGTCACCATATCTTGAGAGTATGTGTTGACTCAAGATCAGTTAGGTCAATGTTGACTCACGTCTAAATTGACTAAACCCGTGTTTTGATGATGACTAACCATTCCACATATTGGTGTCTAATGCTTCTAGTTGAGTGATTTCAGATTAGGTATACACACACTCCAAATGCCCTAACCTGCGCATATCAACTTGGAGAAAAGACAAGTCAAAGTCAATACAAGTGCATGTTTTTGTAATATGATGTAAATCCATTAGAATCATGTTTTAAATCACTTGTAATGATTGTATGACTTGTAATTAAGCTTGGAAAAAATCATGAGCACATAGATCGAATGTTTAAGCACTCAAAAGCCATTTTCCAAAATTCACATCAAGATGTTCATCGGTAGAGTTCTGTGAGTTGCAAACTCGACCGATCTTGATTGGATCTTGAAAATGACTTTTGATCGGTCGAGTTTACACTACACAGAACTCAATCGATGGAGTAACTGACCAGTTCGATTTTCATTGGTCAGTCGAGTTTCCCCAGAATAAACTCGACCGATGGTCTGAATATCAGCTTTGTCTTTTACTCTATCGGTCGAGCTATCCTTATCAAAACTCGATTGATTGCACTGTACAGAAAAGTGCAGAAAAGTGCTTCTAGCCATTGTGGAGTTGCAACAAGTGAAAATATATCCGTTGCAAGCCACAAAACAGCTAGTTTTAATTCTCAAGTGTTCCCAAAGGCTAAGAGGCATCACCAACTATAAATAGGACCCCTTGGGCTTCATTCCAAGGTTGAGCATTCATTGCAAAACTCTATGTGAGGTTCCTATTCTATAGTTGAGTGCTTCCTACAACCTCCTCTCTCTCTCTCTAAGCTTAATCACTTACTACATCCATTAGAGTGAGTAGGAAAGCTGTAAGAGAGCTAATCCTACATGTATATCTTGTGAGGCTCTCACTTCCACCACCTCCCCATCTCTCATTTCAACCATGAAGATGAAGGTTCTCTCTCTTAGCTAAGAGAGGTGAATAAGAATAAGGGAAGGCGTCCCTTGGTGAAGATCAAGCCTGAAGAGTTGGAGCTAGAGTGGGTAAGCCCTTGGTAAAGGCAACAGACTCCTTGCTCAAGTGGGTAAGTCCTTGGTGGAAGCTTCTCCGAGTGAAGGTGAAGTCAAAGGTGGAAGATCCAAGAAGAGTGGGTAATTCCTACAAGGATGAAGACTTGTGCAAGAGTAGGTAAGTCCTTAGAAGAAGGCGGAAGACTCCTTGCAAAGTGGGTAAGTCCTTGGTAAGGTTGAAGACTCTTTGTATTGGATATGTAAGTCCTTTGTTTGGTCATGTATTGTAAGTCTTATGAATGAATATAAGAATGCTATGGTTAGGAAATCCTAGAGCTTGACCTCTCTAGGTAAGTGGACTGACATACTTCTAGTTTGAAGTGTGGAACCACTCTAATTAGCTTGTCTACTTGTGTTTGCTCAATCTCTCTCATCCTTGCTATGCATGTTTTAGTTGCACACAAATTTTCTATTTAGCAACCTTATCTTGTGATATATCTTGAAGGTTTAATGAATTTTGTTTAAGTGCATTCAACTCTATTCACCCCCCTATAGAGCATCCAATCACCTATCTAGGATCCAACAATTGGTATCAGAGCGGGTCTTCTCCAAGCATACTTCTACAAGTAGGAGAAGATGGGTGACTACGAAGGAGGGAGATACTTGACCAGCCTTCCAATCTTTAATGGGAGAAATTTCCTCTATTGGAGAAGAAGGCTTCAATTCTACATCCAAGGGTCAAGTCTCGAGATGTGGCAAATAGTGAACAACCCATACATGCTACCAAAGACAAAGATTGAAGAATGGAATGAAGCTACCTTGATTAAAGTAACCTTGAATGCTAGAGCCATGCACATCATCTATGCCTCCATGACCCCCACCGAGTTCAACCGGATTTCTTCATGTAAGCAGCCTATGAGGTATGGAGAAAGCTATGCATCACTTATGAGGGGACAAATCAAGTGAAGGAAAGCAAAGTCTACATGCTCAAAGGGTTGGTTGAGAACTTCAAGATGGGAAAGGAGGAGATGATAGCCAACATGTACTCAAGGCTCAACACCATTGTGAATAGTCTTGCTATTCTAGGACATCCTATGAGTAGAGGAGAGATCAACTCTAAGATCCTTAGAACTCTCCCCAAGAGATGGGAACCCAAGGTGACTTCCATTGAAGAAGCAAGGTCTCTCTAGGATGTCCCTATTGAAGAGCGCATTGGAAATCTACAAGCACATGAAGCCACACTTAACAAGAGGGAGGAAGTAGAAAGAGAAGAGAAGAAAAAGCTAAAGAGAATGAAGAAGGCTGAAATAAAGGCTCAAATTGAAGCTATCATGGAACAAGTCTCTCCATCCTCTCAAGTTAAAGAAGATTCCATGTACTCCAAGGGTAGATTCTACAAAGGCAAGAAGACCCATCTTCACAAGAAGAAGGAGAAATGACAGTCAAGCTCAAGTGGCTCCTCCAACTCAAGCTCAAGTGAAGATTCAAGTGAAGGATCAAGCTCAAGCTCTAGTGATGAAGGAGAATGCCATTTTGCTCTTATGGCATCAATAAGTAAGGACTCAAGTGAGGTAAATCTAAAATATTTAAATAAAGAATCTTTGATTGCTATTATTCATGATACGTGTGCCTCTCTTAAGTCTTATAAAAGGAAAAAGAAAAAGCTTGCTAAAATTGTTGATAATTTGCATGTAGAACTAGATGATCTTAAACATGCTAATTCTTGCTTGTTTGATGATAAAAATGCTTGTCTTAGCCAAGTAGACTCTCTTAAACTTGAAAATGCTAGTTTGCTTGATAATGTTAGATTTCTAGAAGCTCAACCTCTCATGCGTAGTTCCAATGAAGAGCATACTTTAATTGTTGATTCTCTCATGCATGATATTGATGTTCTTAAATCTGAAAACAAGGACAAAGATTTTGTTTTACAAGAATTAGAAATAAAAAATGCCTCCTTGCTTTCTAAAATCAATGTGCATCAATCTTGTTCTAGTTCTACTAATAGAGAGAATGATGTTGCTGCTCTTCATATTGATAGAGATTCTTATTTAACTAAAGCTATTTGCTTAGAAAATGATCTTCTGCATGCTAGAGATAATATCAATCATTTGTCTACTACTATTGCTTCTCTTAAGCATGATAATGATAGTTTGAGATCCTCTTTGCAAAGATTCTTAGTTGGTAAAAAGAGTCTTAATGACATCCTATACCATTCTACTAAACAAATTGGTAGACATGGTTTAGGATATGATAGTAGTCAAAGGAACAACAAAGATAAAGGACCTCAAATCTTCCATGGAGAATCCTCTAGTTCCAAGACTACGGGCACATGCAACTATTGCAATGATCTTGGCCATTATTCTACTTGTTGTCCTTTTAGGAAAGCACCCAAGAACAATAGGACTTGGGTTGCTAAACTAACCCCTTTGGACCCAAAAATAAGATTGGGGACCATTTCATCTTTCTTCTTGTAGGTACTTGCAAATGGATTGACTTGAGCAATTGAATTGCAAATTAACTTCTCAATCCACATGAAAGTAGAAAGGTGAGATGGGTAGAGGGTGACAACAAGTGGAAAAAGTAATGGTAAGCACAAAGGTAATGTTTCTCTTGCTTATAACCTATCCTAACTTGTTTTTGTCAAGTTAGTGTGCACTATACATATGGTTTTTGAGTCAAAAGTGGTATTTTGTGTTTCTCTTCACACTCTTGCTCAAAAACTATTTGTAATGCTTCTATAGTGCATTACTAACTTGCTTAAACATGTTTGGATATGGTTTATATGTTTAGCATGCCTCTAAATATGTTTTTATGAAATATATGTGCCTTTTGACAACAGTTCTGTTGGTCGAGTTTGTCCTGATAGAAACTCAACCGATAGGCACCAATGGGTGTTGCCAGCAGCTGTCATCGATCGAGTTGTCAATGCACAGAACGCGACCGATAACACTATGCACATAATATACAGTTGGCTTATTGGATGAGAATTTCCCTCTCAAATAGATTTTCTCAACCAAATAGCCTTATTTTTTGGCACTCTTTTGGTACCTTTATATATGCATATTGCCTTATTTTAAATTGCCTATCTTTCTTACAACTCTATCTCTCTAATTGTTCTAAATTGGTATATCTAAATGTTGCTATTACTTCTTTGAGTTGTTTTGCATGTTTTGATGATGATCTCTTTGGATCTCTTGGTTGTGTCTAAAATTGCTTCCGTTGTACTCTAACTTGCTACATCAATCTAGGTGTATATCCTGTTTGGATACAACCTTGAGGTTCTTAGGGGTAATCATGTAATGGTAATGATGCATATCTAGTGAGTTATATTCTTTCATGCTTCTAAAATTGATTATCTCTTTGTTTGTATATATCTCTACATCTACTCATAGCTTGCTCTTTAACTTGTGCATCTTTCGCTATGATCTAGATCCTACTAGTAGTCCTAACTTGTGATAACATATACTAGTAGTTCATATACATGTAGTTCTATCCTTGTTTATAATTGGCATCTTTGCTCATCTATATGCTATGCTTGTATCTTGTCTCATACATGCTCAAACCTGTTCCTTGAATTGCATATCTACTATCTTGAGTTGCTTGCATAACATTGTGATGCAGAATACATAGATCTACATTGTATGTAGCAATTGGAGTATGTTTGGATTTTATGCAGATTTGCTCCAATTTCAGTTTTTGCTGTAGGAGTAGTGTTTTTTATGCAGAAATGACCTTCTGAGCAAGACTCATTGCTTGGACATGAGCCCTGATGCTTTTTGGGAAAATTCTGTCATCTTGAGGGTCAAAATTGCGATTTATTATTTTTCTGCAACACCTTATCTTGCATTTCTGGGTTGTTCAAGTATCTGCTTTAACTTGTTTTTCTTTCTATGCTTGGACAAGCCCCTATCTGTTCTCTTCTACTCTCTTTATATATATTTGTGTTATCTCCTTTCTCTTTAACAAGTGATGTTTCTTATTTCTTCATAACCCCACTATTTGAAATGATAAAGGGGGAGAAAGGTATGTCTTCTTTTAAAAGAGGAAGAAGGCATGTCTTACATGAAGAGGAGAAGTATGTCTATGTAAAGGGGACAAGATATATATGTGTAGAACATATATGAGTAGAAGACATAGTATTCTATAAATGTTATGAAAGCTAACCATGCATGAGAAATAGCATCAATTGAGGGGGAGTATGAGAACTCCATGCACATCAATTGAGGGGGAGCATATGAGCTCAATTCTATTGAAACCCCTAGGTTTCTCCAAAGGTACGACTTTACTTAAATGCTTTCAATACATTTATGGAATGGTTTGTCATCTTAAAAAAGGGGGAGAATGTTGAGTCAAGGTCAGTTAGGTCAATGTTGACTCACATCTAAATTGACTAAACCCATGTTTTTATGATGACTAACCATTCCACATATTGGTGTCTAATGCTTCTACTTGAGTGATTTCAGATTAGGTATAGACACACTCCAAATGCCCTAACCTGCGCATATCAACTTGGAGAAAAGACAAGTCAAAGTCAATACAAGAGCACCTTTTTTTAATATGATGTAAATCCATTAGAATCATGTTGTAAATCACTTGTAATGATTGTATGATTTGTAATTAAGCTTGGAAAAAATCATGAGCACTTAGATCGAATGTTTAAGCACTCAAAAACCATTTTCCAAAATTCACATCAGGCTGTTCATCCGTCGAGTTTTGTGAGTTGCAAACTCGACCGATCCTGATTGGATCTTGAAAACGACTTTTAATCGGTTGAGTTTACACTACAAAAAACACGACCGATGGAGTAACTGACCAGTTCGATTTTCATTGGTTGGTCGAGCTTCCCCAGGACAAACTCGACCGATGGTCTGAATATCAGCTTTGTCTGTTACTCTATTGGTCGAGTTACCCTTATCAAAACTCGACTGATTGCACTGTATGGAAAAGTGTAGAAAAGTGCTTCTAGCCATTGTGGGGTTGCAATAAGTGAAAATATATCTGTTGCAAGCCACAAAATGGCTAGTTTTCATTCTCAAGTGTTCCCAAAGGCTAAGAGGCATCCCCAGCTATAAATAGGACCCCTTGGGCTTCATTCCAAGGTTGAGCATTCATTGCAAAACTCTATGTGAGGTTCCTATTCTATAGTTGAGTGCTTCCTACTACCTTCTCTCTCTCTCTCTCTAAGCTTAATCACTTGCTACATCCATTAGAGGGAGTAGGAAATCTATAAGAGAGCTAGTCCTACATGTATATCTTGTGAGGCTCTCACTTCCACCACCTCCCCATCTCTCATTTCAACCATGAAGATGAAGGTTCTCTCTCTTAGCTAAGAGAGGTGAAGAAGAACAAGGGAAGGCGTCCCTTGGTGAAGATTAAGGCTGAAGACATGGAGCTAGAGTGGGTAAGCCCTTGGTGAAGGCAGAAGACTCCTTGCTCAAGTGGGTAAGTCCTTGGTGGAAGCTTCTCCGAGTGAAGGTGAAGTCAAAGGTGGAAGATCCAATAAGAGTGGGTAATTCCTACAAGGCTGAAGACTTGTACAAGAGTAGGTAAGTCCTTGGAAGAAGGTGGAAGACTCCTTGCAAAGTGGGTAAGTCCTTGGTAAGGTTGAAGACTCTTTGTATTGGATAGGTAAGTCCTTTGTTTGGTCATGTATTGTAAGTCTTATGAATGAATATAAGAATGCAATGGTTAGGAAATCCTAGAGGTTGACCTCTCTAGGTAAGTGGACTGACATACTTCTAGTTTGAAGTGTGGAGCCACTCTAAATAGCTTGTCTACTTGTGTTTGCTCAATCTCTCTCATCCTTGCTATGTATGTTTTAGTTGCACACAAATTTTCTATTTAGCAACCTTATCTTGTGATATATCTTGAAGGTTTAATGAATTTTGTTTAAGTGCATTCAACTCTATTCACCCCCCCATAGAGCATCCAATCACCTATCTAGGATCCAACAATTGGTATTAGAGTGGGTTTTATCCAAGTATACTTCTACAAGTAGGAGAAGATGGGTGACTACCAAGGAGGGAGATACTTGATCAGCCTTCCAATCTTTGATGGGAGCAATTTCCTCTATTGGAGAAGAAGGCTTCAATTCTACATCCAAGGATCAAGTCTTGAGATGTGGCAAATGGTGAACAGCCCATGCATGCTACCAAAGACAAAGATTGAAGAAAGGGATGAAGCTACCTTGAAGAAAGCAACCTTGAATGCTAGAGCCATGCACATCCTCTATGTCTCCATGACCCCACTGAGTTCAACCGGATTTCTTCATGTGAAACAGCCTATGAGGTATGGAGAAAGCTATGCATCACTTATGAGGGGACAAATCAAGTGAAGGAAAGCAAAGTCTACATGCTCAAAGGGCTGGTTGAAAACTTCAAGATGGGAAAGGAGGAGAGGATAGCCAACATGTACTCAAGGCTCAACACCATTGTGAATGGTCTTGCTGTTCTAGGACATCCTATGAGTAAAGGAGAGATCAATTCTAAGATCCTTAGAACTCTCCCCAAGAGATGGGAACCCAAGGTGACTTCCATTGAATAAGCAAGGTCTCTTAAGGATGTCCCTATTGAAGAGGGAGGAAGTAGAAAGATAAGAGAAGAAAGAGATAAAGAGAATGAAGAAGGCTGAAATGAAAGCTCAAATTGAAGCTATCATGAAACAAGTCTCTCCATCCTCTCAAGTTAAAGAAGATGCCATGTACTCCAAGGGTAGATTCTACAAAGGTAATAAGACCCATCTTCACAAGAAGAAGGAGAAATGGCACTCAAGCTCAAGTGGCTCCTCCTACTCAAGCTCAAGTGAAGATTCAAGTGAAGGATCAAGCTCAAGCTCTAGTGATGAAGGAGAATGCCATTTTGCTCTTATGTCATCAACAAGTAAGGACTCAAGTGAGGTAAATCTAAACTCTTTAGATAAAGAATCTTTGATTGCTATTATTCATGATACTTGTGCCTCTCTTAATTCTCATAATAGGAAAAAGAAAAATCTTGCTAAAATTGTTGATAATTTGCATGTAGAACTAGATGATCTTAAACATGCTAATTCTTGCTTGTTTGATGATTAAAATGCTTGTCTTAGCCAAGTAGACTCTCTTAAACTTGAAAATGCTAGTTTGCTTGATAAGATTAGATTTCTAGAAGCTCAACCTCTCATACATAGTTCCAATGAAAAGCATACTTTCATTGTTGATTCTCATGCATGATATTGATGTTCTTAAATATGAAAACAAGGACAAAGATTTTGTTTTACAAGAATTAGAAACAAAAAATGCCTCCTTGCTTGCTAAAATCAACGTGCATCAATCTTATTCTAGTTCTACTAATAGAGAGAATGATGTTGCTGCTCTTCATGTTGATAGAGATTCTTATTTAACTAAAGCTATTTGCTTAGAAAATGATCTTTTGCATGCTAGAGATAATATATGTGGGCTCTGATCTCCAAAGTCTGAGATGAACACATAAACTTCGAAGTAAACATAGCGGAAGCGATTCGTTTAGCAGTGGAATACCAAAAATCGGCGGAAAATAAAACTTTTTGAGATAAGACATTGAAACCATAAAAAATCCTTTCATAGATTCAAGATAAACTGTTTACATCTCTGTTAATTACTTCTTGAGTAATTATACACAACATGCTATAAAATCTCAAGAGACGAATCAAAACTCAAACCATGACTCCAAGGACCAGAGAGTACAGAGGATGCATAGGACTGACTATCTATCTATATAACTCAGCAGTCTAAATCTCCACCTGAGATTTAGTGCTGCTCCGGCTGCTGCTGCTGCTGATACTGGTCACCAGAAGATTGGTCCCTTCGTCCTTGGCGACCACCTAAAAAGTTGAAATCTACGGGGTGAGACAATTTTAAATAATTGTCCCAGCGGGAGTTATAACCCTTCGCCGGAAATATGATTATTACAGAATAAGAGAATAACAGTACACAAAGAAGTCATATATATTTTAGGAGTAGTTAGAACAATGTTTCACAAATTGTAATCTATTCCTCCTACTAGAAGTAAAGCATCTCTAAAATAAACCCACATATCACTTTTCTTTCTAGAAATAAAAGGACATGTATAACATCTATTTATTATAAATCCATCATCACCACACTGGCTCTCTTCAGGCTTATATCATATATCCATCACCTGGCATTATAATAAGGGATATCATGGCCTGTAGCCATACCCTTTCCTACAAGGTGTTAGGATTCCAAATTCATAACATAATTGTATGATTAGTACTCATGAAATCATACTTAACCATACTCAAGTGACACAAGGGTTATTTACATTCATCACCCATAAGTCTGTAGTTAAGCCTTTCATAGGATTATCTTGTAATAGAACTTCACATAGTAACACTCTATATCAGGATCACATTTCATAATTTAACATAGGGATATCAATCCCTAAACATCTTATCACTAAGAATCCGGAAAGTGAGAGTCCAAACCCCTGGACTAATTATAACATTTATTACCAACAACATATTATTTTATCTGGTCATCTAAATAATATGACCCTGGATGAACATCAACGCATATTACTCATGACTCATTCAACCTATCAAACTCATAAGTTATCACTTATCAGATAACATACATGTTCTTGAATATTAAACATTAGTATAGCAGCTAAGAAAGAAGGATACTAAATGTAACAAGTCTAACTTACATCAATTATCATTTCTCAATTCTCTCATCACAAGTCATCTGTTAAGCATGACCTTGATGGTACTCATGGCTCTCACAGCCCATCAATCTCATAAGATGCCACTAACAAGGCACAAGGATATATCACTATTCATAAAGCTAACAACATGCTTTCAATGAATATAGCATCATCATCCATACCTAGATATGATCATCCTCATATAGGAACCTACATGGTCAATTCAACTGATAACAATAAATAACTCATTTAAAGAAGTTGTATCTCCCTACTCTTACAAGAGCTAGGTTTCCCTGGTTTTCATCAAATAGTGTTTTAAGGCACGCATTACATGCCCTCACCCTAGAATCAGGGTTTACTATTCACATTACATGTCATCACCCTTGAATTAGGGTTTACTATTCACATTACATGTCATCACCTTTGAATTAGGGTTTACTATTCACATTACATGTCATCACCCTTGAATTAGGGTTTACTATTCACATTACATGTCATCACCCTTTAATTAGGGTTTACTATTCACATTACATGGCATCACCCTTGAATTAGGGTTAACTACTCACATTACATGAATTGAACTCATATCATCATCATGTATGAGAAAACATCACCTTTGGTGCTCTCAGGTTAGGTTAAGATTCATCAATTATCATAGTTAGGGTTTCCATGATTTCACATAGTGGATCATACCCTATTCATGCACATTCATGTATATTGAAGGTATTTTACTTGAGTTTCCACCATAATTGGTACCTTCTCTCTCCTCTAACTAGTATATGGTGATTACACCACTCTAGATTAGGTTGGGTTAAGTCCTCATTGACTAACACAAGTCAACACATCACCATCATGTGATTAGGGTTTGATTAAAACAAGGTATCACTCAATTGAACCCATTTAAGTTGAAACGAGTGTGAACCCATTTGAATTGAAACAGGTGTGGACTCGTTTGAGTTGAAACGGGTATGAACCCAATTGGATTGAAACGGGTGTGGACTCGTTTGAGTTGAAACTGGTGTGGACTCGTTTGAGTTGAAACGGGTGTGGACTCGTTTGAGTTGAAACGGGTGTGGACTCATTTGAGTTGAAATGGGTGTGGACTCATTTAAGTTGAAACGGGTTTGGACTCGTTTGATCCTAAATGAGTGTGGACCCGTTTGAGCCTAAACGAGTGTCAACCCATTTGAGCCTAAACGAGTGTGGTCATGAAAGGTGACATAAAGGTTATGATAGAATAGGATATCCTTTGTTGAAGCCTTCAATTGGCCCAAGCCATGTTAACCACTTACAAATTGAGTCAATTAAGATGAGCCTCAAACAATTGGGCACCAATTTGACCTTCAATTGGAAGCCAATTAGATTTAAGTCTAACTCAATTAAGGTTTCCAATCGGCTAATCATCAATTTTCAACAATGTGAATCAAATCAAGGTTGAACCTATCAATTGAACTCCAATTGGGCCCAAACTTGGCCCAAACGGTCTTGATATCATTTGGATGACCTCCAAACGATCTTGAGACCGTTTGCCCAAAGTTTCACCAAAAACCAAGTCGGTTGGATTAGGGTTGAACTTGAATTAGGTCTAAAATCAGCATTTTTATCGAATAAACAACTTATTACAATTGGACCCTCAACCCATAAAATTACCTCAACTTTAGACCTTCAAACGGCCTTGAGTTGTGCCCAAACGGTATTGAGACCGTTTGGAGGAACCCCCAAACTATCTTGAGACCGTTTGGGTCCTTCAACCCAAAACTCAACAAAATCTATATATGAAAACAACAATTTCAGCCCGATTAGGGTTAGGATGTTGAAGTGCCTTCAACTCTCAATTGGTTAAGAATTTAACTTTGATTCTTTGCAGGAATGAAATTCAACATATTATGAACAGGAATCTCAAACGGTCAATGCTTGGTCAACTCACTCAAACGGGTTGAAGCCGTTTGCCCAAAAAGTTCAAGTTAATCAGTTTGGAAAAAAATCAGCACTTAATTCAATTCGATTGCCTAATTGATTGGCCTTCAACCTATGATTCCTTTGGAGTTAACCCCTCAAATTTGGTGGGTCATTAGCCTACATGATTATGAACAGGAATCCCAAACGGTCAATACTTGGTCAACGCCCTCAAACGGGTTGAACCCGTTTGCTCCAACCGACCATGTGAACCCGTTTGCCCTTCAAACGGTCTGGTCAGAGGGGGGGGGGAACAGGACCATTTGATAAAGTAACTTTGGTAATCACGCCCACCTTCTTCAACTTCTGTCAAGTTCGGTTATTCCACCGTTTTACTTGCAAAGTGCAAGGAAGAAGGGAGGTAGAAGAAGAACTAAGTACTAGAATTGCAAGAACAAAACATGCATATAAAGTGTAGAGTTTAGAATGATAAAACCCACCTTAAACGATGTTCTTGGAGCTCCAAGCTTCCAGACTTCAAGCCTCTAATGGCGTCTTGAACTCCACAACTTGGTCAAGTGTGATTCCTCCCAAGAAAGGTAGAAATGGATGGCTAGAACAAGAAAACTAAGTGAGTTACCCACAAAACTAAGCTTGCATGATGAATTCACCCAAGAATCCGAGCTTGAAGATGGTTCTTCTCACCTTAGAACTACTTGGTCGCCTCCCTGAGCTCCAGAGCTTGCCTTAGACGTTTTGAGAAAGAAGAGAAGTGAAGAGAAATGAAGGATCGTTCACTTAGTTTACAAGGAAAAGGGCTTATATACTTTAGGCCATTTTACACCATAAGGACCTCTAAAGCATGGGATTTTCATCTAAATCCCTCCTTGCTTCTTAGGCACGTCCAAGCCATCTAAATTAAACCAAGTTCATCAAAGCTCAAGATTTAAGGGTAGAAAAGATCAACTTTCAACTAGGGTACACATATGAAGGTCTTCATACACATACATGGTGAATTTTATGCACAAAGATTACTTTTCTTTTCTGATTATTTATTGGTGCATCTCTTTCATCATTTCTACTCTAAATGATTCCAAGAGTCATATATGATGCTCTAGAAGGTGTACTTTACAAGTTTCACCCATAATTTGGGTAAATTGCACTTTACTCCAAATTAGGGTTTTTAAGCACCAGGATCATTCCACAAGCTGCATCTGAATGCCCAAGCTTGAAAAATCCATCATGCCTCATCAGATTCACTCTTATGATGTTTCATCATCAAGGGTACATCTTAACCTGTGAACTCTGCAAGTTAAACCTCTTAACTGGATAATTGCACATAGGTCCCTGCATTGCAAAACAATACTACAACATTGTTCCTAGGGGACAGGAATGGAAACATATGTTCCTTAGGAGCTTTTATTACCTGCTAAAAGATAATTACAAGTGTTTAATTGCATATTTAGGAAAAACTTCTAGGGTTAGGTTATAACTCAGGTCAGGGATGTTACAAACTATAAACCCCTAACAAGGATTTCGTCCTCGAAATCCCAGGGAAAGGAAAAACAGATTGATCATCATGATGATATTATGGGTTTGTAATTTGTACAAAGTCCCTTTTGTTAATTATTTCTTATCACTGTTTACTCTTGTATAAAGCATAAACCCCTAACATAAGGTGTCCATACTTTTTGAAAGGAAAAAGCATAAAAGAATATTCTTCCAATATTACTCAAGAATGATTACCATCAGAGGAACATACATACCTTAACACAGATCTTTTACTCAGTATATTGTCTCAAAGGCTTCACTGAAGGAGTTCATTGAGTATGCTTACTAAGTAGTTACTGAGGAAATTCACCAAGTATATTCACTAAGTTTGTTCACTAAGTATTCACTGAGGAAATTCACTGAGTATATTCACTAAGCATTCACTGAGTATGTTCACTGAGCATATTCACTAAGTATTCACTGAGTATATTCACTGAGCATATTCACTAAGTATTCACTGAGTATATTCACTAAGCATATTCACTAAGTATTCACTGAGTATATTCACTAAGTATTCACTGAGTATATTCACTAAGTATTCACTGAGTATATTCACTAAGTATTCACTGAGTATATTCACTGAGCATATTCACTAAGTATTCACTGAGTATTTTCACTGAGCATATTCACTAAGTATTCACTGAGTATATTCACTAAGCATATTCACTAAGTATTCACTGAGTATATTCACTAAGCATATTCACTAAGTATTCACTGAGTATATTCACTAAGTATTCACTGAGTATATTCACTGAGCATATTCACTATGTATTCACTGAGTATATTCACTAAGCATATTCACTAAGTATTCACTGAGTATATTCACTAAGCATATTCACTAAGTATTCACTGAGTATATTCACTAAGTATTCACTGAGTATATTCACTAAGTATTCACTGAGTATATTCACTGAGCATATTCACTAAGTATTCACTGAGTATATTCACTGAGCATATTCACTAAGTATTCACTGAGTATATTCACTAAGCATATTCACTAAGTATTCACTGAGTATATTCACTAAGTATTCACTGAGTATATTCACTGAGCATATTCACTAAGTATTCACTGAGTATATTCACTGAGCATATTCACTAAGTATTCACTGAGTATATTCACTAAGCATATTCACTAAGTATTCACTGAGTATATTCACTAAGTATTCACTGAGTATATTCACAGAGCATATTCACTAAGTATTCACTGAGTATATTCACTAAGCATATTCACTAAGTATTCACTGAGTATATTCACTAAGTATTCACTGAGTATATTCACTGAGTATATTCACTGAGCATATTCACTAAGTATTCACTTAGCTTTTCTTATTTAATTTTTCCTTATACTCTCTAGATTGTTATAGAATAATTATCTGATTAGAGTAATCAAAAGATAACAATCTAGGAGTTTCATACTTGCCTTATCTACAATAACTATATACCTGGCCAGGGTATATAAGTATTGGGATTAGGTAGTATGTATTTTACTTATCAACATATTCCTCGTTCTTCATATCATTATACACACAGAATTTACCATACTAGATTATTCTTCAGGTATCACATCTATATTTCATCCTTTTCATACACAGTTAAGGGAGATTATAAATTGTTTTAAAGAATAATGAGTAATATACAAGTTCTTATCTCCCTTGTGTTCTTCCAGGACCTAGTCAAGGAATTCAGAAGCAGCAAAATTACATATTTTTAACACATAGAATCCTGATATGTAATATTAAAACAAAACTTATTTCATCTGACCTGTATGGGACGTTTGTCCATGTCCCCTATTATTATAGAGCCTCCCTTGTGAGCCTTGCAGACTCTGTCCTTGGGGCTGAGTCATTATTGTATTCCTGTCTGGACAATCCCTTGCCAGGTGTCCCGGCTGTCTACATAGGTAACAAATCCTGGGTGCAAAATGTCTATACGATCCAGTTACCGATGCTGATGCTATGTCGGAGGGTCCTCTTGGAATACTACTATGATACCTACTTCCACTTGACACCCATTGTGTCTGGGTAGGAAATCCTGACAAAGCTGATTGTTACACCCCGATCTCACAATTTCCTCAAATCATGAGATTAGGGCATAAGATAGGATTTATATGTAATACAAAGGACACCCTTAACTTTTTTCTTCTTCTTTTTTTTCTTTTCTTTCTTTACAACTCTTGTTTCTTCGCATTGAACCACATAAATCATTTTAACAAGGGAATCTAAACATTTCTTTTACTAATTAGACTTTAATCGTAAAGATACATGTATAAACATTCATGATGTCTCTCACACCTTATGCACATAAGACCTACTAATAGCATACGATTTCAAAAGAGGAATAATATTACACATCGTAATTACAACTCTCTCTCTTATCTCTTACTGAGGACCTAGAGTGACAAGGACCGACTGACTCAACTAATCTTGTACTTAACTCTTGTGGAAGATCTACACTGATGCTCTGACCATCTTCAAGTCCACGCGGTTAACCCTAAAATGTTTGAGTAGAGGGGTGAGCCTACTCGCTCAATGAATGAGTACTTCAAAGAAACAGTCTAAGGCACTAATGTGATTACAAATATAACTTTGAGTAAATGATATGAAATTTAACAACAATAAATACTACACTGAACAGTTCTAAAACAATATAATTGAAATAACAAGGAATGTAAATATTGCATCCAAAGAATAACTACTAGAAGACTATGCTCTAGTCTTCCTTAACTCTTTCATTTATAAGGAACTCTGTGAACCTATATGATCATATTTTAACTTATGCCCTGATCTATGCAGTGTACTCTGCATAGAAACTCACAGTGCACTACGGCCACACCGTACAAGACTTAGCGACACACCCGGGAAATGCTAAATCTGACTGCCAGTCCTGTTCTACTACAGGACCCACGGGCTCTCCGGCCCACAGGCTCTCCGGCCTTCTCTGCACTCACCATGAGTGCTCTGGACTCCTCCTCTAGCCTGAGCACACAGGCGCAGAGAGTCAACACTGGGTTACCACCAGAATTACTCAACTGGTTGGTGTTGGATAACCCTATCAACCCTCGTGCCACCAGAATTACTCAACCGGTTGATGTTGGACACGAGTTTCACCCCTAAGGTGCAGACCTCCCAAAGGGGTTCTACGGTGTTCAGGGCACCTAAGTCTAACATTAACATTATAGGTACATTTTAAACAGAAATCATAACTCATTTAACATTTCTCATAAGGCTCACACGGCCTGCCATATCATATCATAAGAAACATCATAACTCATGTATTCAACATATATCATGTCTCAGTAACATCCCTTTCTAGGGAATGTCATATCTCATCACCTGCAATTTACGAGATATGTATTGAAAATAAGAAGCCCTGCAGTATGTAGATATCAACTCAGAGAGAACAAGCATATAAAGTTAAATGCACTAGAAACATACAATTCAACAGTTAAGCATCACCACATCTCATATAGAGACCTTTCATATCACCATAACATGATTCATTGAACACCCTATCCTTAGGGTTTCCTTTCCTTATTCACTTATCACATGGCAAAACCCTGCTCTTAGGGTTTCATTTGCCTCATTCACTTATCACATGGCTCTCATAAGGATTTCACACGATATAACATTCACAAATTAAAGACTGCTTTCAACAACCATATACAATCAATATATGTATGAAACCATGGAAATTGAACTAAATTTAGGTTTCCATGCTATTCACTGAGATATCATGCACCAAGAATAAAATTCAATTAAGGTAACCCATGAGGTACATCCTAACCACTTATAAGATTACTAGTTCTCTTCATTTAACTTTGACCTTTAAGTATTCATTTAGGGTTTGCTTCAACACGGTCGTGGTGTCACCCCATGGCCGTGGCACGGTTACCTCACCACGGTTGTGGCTCTTCCCCACGGTCGTGGTGTATAGAGATCAGAGTTTTAAAAGCATTCAGTACGACCGTTCTACCTAGCACGCCCGTGGCACAGACCCTTCACCACGGTCGTGGTCACCCACCACGGCCGTGCCACAACTCGATTGAGCTTCAACTTAGTGAAATCAAAAGTCATAAACTTAATGGTGAATCCAAATGGGATTGGATATTGAAATATGTTAGACATGCGCTTTATTAGGAGCATTAAGATCTAGACTTAGTTCAAGACTAAATGTCTCTTCACTAAGGTTGAAACTCTAGTGATATCTCAATTAGGTTAAACCCTAATTACATCATATGGTATAAATATGAAAAGCATTCTTACTGGGATGTGTTGTATACGTTTCTGATGTGAATCTACCATCAAAGAGTCATTCAAACAGAGAAGGAATCCATATCATATCAATTTGCAACAACTTAAATCAAACGGACATTTCAGGGTTTAGAATCATATACTAAGCATTTAGGGATTTGGATGCTATAATCAAATTTCATACATTATACTGTTTAAAGGAAATACCCACTCACCCTAAGGTGTGAAAACACCTCAAAACTGCAGCTCAACTCAGGGAATCTCGAACTCATATCAAATCCCTAGCAAATCTCCCAATTCTTCTCCCATTCAACTCGGAAACCTTGAAAATGAGGGATTATGAAGAAAGAGTGAGAAAAGGGGAAGTTTTGATACCATTTCGGATCAAATCAGGGGAGGGACGGAAATCTTGACATGTGAGAGAAGATTCACCATGAAAGGCTATACAAAGAAGCTAAACTTACTTGATTTCACCATTCCTCGGACCGCAAAACCCTAATTCAGCAATTCCACCACGTTCTCCTCTCAAACCCTAACTCTCCCTCTCTCTCTAGGAGCTCATTTCTCGGGAATGAATTGCGAATTATGAGAGCTTCTAGTGTGTGTGTTCGAACATATAGAGCGATTGAGCTGCTTGGGTCAATTGCATATTGACCCTACACTCAACTTTTATTATATTGGCTGAATATTCAGTTATACAAAAGTTACTGTAATTCGTTTATTTCAGAGATCAAACCTTCTCCAAAAATTATGGGAATTTAGCACGTTGTTTATAATTGATCTATAAAGCTTCAGTTAAAATTTGAGATCATTTTAAGTTAACAATAAATAATTAAAAATAGAACAGTGCATTGCTATCCAGAAATCTGCAGAAATGTCATTTGAAGCAAAAAATGCCTCAGAACGGCCGTGCTAGCTGCCACGGCCGTGCAAGATGGACCCAGCACGGCCGTGCTACCCACCACATCCGTGGTGCATTGTTTTCAGCAGATTTGAGTATAAAAGTTGGTTAATAGTTCAATTCTTTCAAAACGACCGTGTGGCCTTGCATGCCCGTGCCACCAATGACCTAGCACGACCGTGCTACCCACCATGGCCGTGCTGCCCAAGCATCCAACTATCATTTCTATTTTTCTATGCCTAACTCTATCATTCCTTCCCAAATGAGCTTATTTGTTGAAAACCCTAATTCAACCGACTAGAGTTTATATATCTCAAACCCTAATTATACAAAGAGATAGCATGCTTGGGGTTCTCATTAGGTTTAACATATTATAATTGAGATATCATCATTAATTAGATTTAAGCAATGATCAATCCAATTAAATATGTAATCATCCAGGTAAACCCTAGTTTACCAATTAAGCTCAGATGGGGTCGTAACAACTCTCCCCCCTTAGAATGTTTCGTCCTCGAAACATAAACCTACAAGAAAGATACATTGAAGGTTATTCTAAGCTTCTAAAACCTTTCATGTCATTATATTCTTGTATTTCATACCTGAATGTAGTTTTCAACATTAGATCTTTTAATTATTTACTAAATCACAACATATTTCAAATAGTTCTCAATGATATTAAGCAAATTCTTTATGCCGCAGTCAAACATAGAATGCAAAGATAAACCACCACGCTTTCACTGCGCAATTCTGATACTCTGATACAACTATCTCAACTTATGCGGCTCAGAAAGTTCTATTGTTCTGTATCACCTTTAAGTGACAAAAGCGAGTTCAACATGCTGTTTTAAACTTTAATAAAGTGCTATTCAAATAGCAAAACAGTCTTGAATTAAAAGGCTAGATTCAACAATCAATTGCACAATACTACTCTTGGCATCCCCATTGGGTCATGGATGCATGAGGTGAAGCATTACCACCTCATTCCATACTATCCTATTTCGATCCTGGGACCTGTGGGTTATGGGCCCACACACAATTCAAAGTGTAACCATCGTATTATATCGTTTTAGGGTTTCAACCACAGTAATAAAGTAATCCACAATTGTATCAGTCATTCAAGCATTAATCATACTCAATTACCATCACTCAGTTATATTAGAGCTAGGTATAACAAGCTACACCTCATTAGGGTTACTTGTCCAGACAATCTGATTATCATCCCTTCTTATTAATATGAGTGAATAGGTATAACTACCTTATTCAGGATATCCCTCCATGTCTTCCGTCATCATCCAAACTGTATCTCCATATTACAAATACACAATACTAGGATGCATATCTGGTATGAATTACTACAACTATCATACACCTTTAATCATATAGCTTGCACAAATACACTAAAATCATACATAGAACCAACTTACATACCTTAGTATGCCTTCAACAAAGCATACTTCTAAAAACGAGTTCACATATTACACAAAGCTAGTGTTTTCCTTTATCTCTTTCCTCATTCTTTACTACTTATGTTTTGCTACCTCTCCTTCTCATTTTGATCATATACAATAAACATCCCTAACATTAAAACATTCAAGGTAAGAATAGATTATTCATCATTCTTTCTATCACATAAGAATTTATTTCTTATCACACTTCATCGTAATGTATGTCACTATTACATTCACTAGATGACCCTACCAAGGTAGTTATGCATCATATATGATTCATTTTCTTATCATTTCATTCCCACCTTGCTATTGTTAAGGAATATATGAGAGAGAAGATGATTTAAGACTTGGAATACTTGTATTCAAACATTCCTTTAATACATTCTCGTATGTAGATTTACTTAGTTATCAACAGAGATATATGATTGATTAGCACTTGCTTGAATCTCACAACCTCTTTATTTTATAACTTCTCCATCATATTTCAAACCCTTTCTTACATTTCATAGTCCTCTTACCATATACTACTCTTTAACCCATCATCTTTATTCTAAATTTTTCTCTTATGACCATGTTGCTTATTCATATGTATGGTCATGTATACCATGTTGCACATATTTCCTCCTTTATCTTTATACTATTGTGAAGTTAACATTCTAAATTAATAGTCCTTCTATTAGTTTTTCCTCATGTTGAATACATTACATATTCTTCATTTTTAATTCAAGTGGATCATGCATGGGTCAAACATAGTTTCTCTTTCAATCTAGTTTTTCTCTCCTGAATACAGTCTACCTTTGTATGACTTATTCATTCGTTAAACTACACCTATGTTCTTCACTTAGGAACTAGTTTGTTGTTCTAGTCTTATGAATTACATGTTCATACGATTCTCTTTACTTTTACTCTTTTAAAAATTCTTCACTTCTATGGACCTATTGAATGCTCAACTCTATTCTTCTACTCAGCCTTTGCTTTAGAGTTCATAAAAGCATTATACTCAATTATATGATCCATTCTTCATGATCGATTCTTGCTATCTAGAACCATACATACATTTCATATATCTTTTCTATATTTCATATGTATAGCTCATATAATATTAATCAATAAACTGATTATGAACCTTATATCATGTTCCTTTATTCCCAATTAAGGGTTTCTCATATGAGGCCCCAAAATTGAACCTCAGATACCAGTTTCAACTGATTCTTAGTTGTTCTGATCTTGCCCATATGTTTCAACATCTTACTGTATGTACATTCTTACTCTGATGTGGGTCTAATTATTCAAATTCTATTCTTATTATACTATTGATAGGATTCATTAGATCCTAGTAACGCATCCTACCAACCGGACCATGCCAAACCTGAAGTCTTGAAGCCAAGAACTACAAAGGATTACTCAACTCCTATTCATCTCAGAAGTGTGGAAGAAAACTTATCCACTAACAAAAGCTCATTCAAAGGTCAATTCTAGTCTACTTGTTACAAATAATGAAATCAATAAATGCTACAACTACATAGTGTACAACAGATATTAAAGACCCATATTTCAAAGTATTGAATATTTCAATTCAAACATATAAGAACATTTCTATACATTTCCAACAAAAACAACATTATGAAATGTAAGTTCTATCTCCTTTTACATTTATGCGATTAATTCTTGTTTCTTTTCTCATTATCTAACCCTAACATTTCTAGGGTTCCTCTCTAGCCCATTCTTCCACTGTATACCTAGCCAGGGTATACGTGAGAGAATAGACAGAGTAGCTTGTACTGGTTGATCCAAGTACTCAGATATCGGGCCAGGATATCCAAATACTCAAATCCCCAAAGCTAACATCAAAACATCTCCTATCTGCCACACTTATGACACTAACTTACTAACTTAATGGTCCTTGACATCTCACCCTAAGCTCTGATACCAAGCAGTTACACCCCGATCTCACAATTTCCTCAAATCATGAGATTAGGGCATAAGATAGGATTTATATGTAATACAAAGGACACCCTTAACTTTTTTTTTCTTTTTTTTCTTTTTTTTCTTTAAAACTCTTGTTTCTTCGCATTGAACCACATAAATCATTTTAACAAGGGAATCTGAACATTTCTTTTACTAATCAGACTTTAATAGTAAAGATACATGTATAAACATTCATGATGTCTCTCACACCTTATGCACATAAGACCTACTAATAGCATACAATTTCAAAAGAGGAATAATATTACACATCGTAATTACAACTCTCTCTCTTATCTCTTACTGAGGACCTAGAGTGACAAGGACCGACTGACTCAACTAATCTTGTACTTAACTCTTGTGGAAGATCTACACTGATGCTCTGACCATCTTCAAGTCCACGCGGTTAACCCTAAAATGTTTGAGTAGAGGGGTGAGCCTACTCGCTCAGTGAATGAGTACTTCAAAGAAACAGTCTAAGGCACTAATGTGATTACAGATATAACTTTGAGTAAACGATATGAAATTTAACAACAATAAATACTACACTGAACAGTTCTAAAACAATATAATTGAAATAACAAGGAATGTAAATATTGCATCCAAAGAATAACTACTAGAAGACTATGCTCTAGTCTTCCTTAACTCTTTCATTTATAAGGAACTCTGTGAACCTATATGATCATATTTTAACTTATGCCCTGATCTATGCAGTGTACTCTGCATAGAAACTCGCAGTGTACTACGGCCACACCGTACAAGACTTAGCGACACACTTGGGAAATGCTAAGTCTGACTGCCAGTCCTGTTCTGCTACAGGACCCACGGGCTCTCCGGCCCACAGGCTCTCCGGCCTTCTCTGCACTCACCATGAGTGCTCTGGACTCCTCCTCTAGCCTGAGCACACAGGCGCAGGGAGTCAACACTGGGTTACCTCCAGAATTACTCAACTGGTTGGTGTTGGATAACCCTATCAACCCTCGTGCCACCAGAATTACTCAACCGGTTGATGTTGGACACAAATTTCACCCCTAAGGTGCAGACCTCCCAAAGGGGTTCTATGGTGTTCAGGGCACCTAAGTCTAACATTAACATTATAGGTACATTTTAAACAGAAATCATAACTCATTTAACATTTCTCACAAGGCTCACACGGCCTGCCATATCATATCATAAGAAACATCATAACTCATGTATTCAACATATATCATGTCTCAGTAACATCCCTTTATAGGGCATGTCATATCTCATCACCTGCAATTTACGAGATATGTATTGAAAATAAGAAGCCCTGCAGTATGTAGATATCAACTCAGAGAGAACAAGCATATAAAGTTAAATGCACTAGAAACATACAATTCAACAGTTAAGCATCACCACATCTCAAATCGAGACCTTTCATATCACCATAACATGATTCATTGAACACCCTATCCTTAGGGTTTCCTTTCCTTATTCACTTATCACATGGCAACACCCTGCTCTTAGGGTTTCATTTGCCTCATTCACTTATCACATGGCTCTCATAAGGATTTCACACGATATAACATTCACAAATTAAAGACTGCTTTCAACAACCATATACAATCAATATATGTATGAAACCATGGAAATTGAACTAAATTTAGGTTTCCATGCTATTCACTAAGATATCATGCACCAAGAATAAAATTCAATTAAGGTAACTCATGAGGTACATCCTTACCACTTATAAGATTACTAGTTCTCTTCATTTAACTTTGACCTTTAAGTATTCATTTAGGGTTTGCTTCAACACGGGTGTGGTGTCACCCCACGGCCGTGGCACGGTTACCTCACCACGGTCGTGGCTCTTCCCCACGATCGTGGTGTATAGAGATCAGAGTTTCAAAAGCATTCAGTACGGCCATGCTACCTAGCACGCCCGTGGCACAGACCCTTCACCACGGTCGTGGTCACCCACCACGGCCGTGCCACAGCTCGATTGAGCTTCAACTTAGTGAAATCAAAAGTCATAAACTTAATGGTGAATCCAAATGGGCTTGGATATTGAAATATGTTAGACATGCACTTTATTAGGAGCATTAAGATCTAGACTTAGTTCAAGACTAAATGTCTCTTCACTAAGGTTGAAACTCTAGTGATATCTCAATTAGGTTAAACCCTAATTACATCATATGGTATAAATATGAAAAGCATTCTTACTAGAATGTGTTGTATACGTTTATGATGTGAATCTACCATCAAAGAGTCATTCAAACAGAGAAGGAATCCATATCATATCAATTTGCAACAACTTAAGTCAAACGTATATTTCAGGGTTTAGAATCACATACTAAGCATTTAGGGATTTGGATGCTATAATCAAATTTCGTACATTATACTATTTAAAGGAAATACCCACTCACCCTAAGGTGTGAAAACACCTCAAAACTGCAGCTCAACTCAGGAAATCTCGAACTCATATCATATCCCTAGCAAATCTCCCAATTCTTCTTCCATTCAACTCGGAAACCTTGAAAATGAGGGATTATGAAGAAAGAGTGAGAAAAGGGGAAATTTTGATACCATTTCGGATCAAATCAGGGGAGGGACGGAAATCTTGACATGTGAGAGAAGATTCACCATGAAAGGCTATACAAAGAAGCTAAACTTACTTGATTTCACCATTCCTCAGACCGCAAAACCCTAATTCAGCAATTCCACCACTTTCTCCTCTCAAACCCTAACTCTCCCTCTCTCTCTAGGAGCTCGTTTCTCTGGAATGAATTGCGAATTATGAGAGCTGCTAGTGTGTGTGTTCGAACATATAGAGCGATTGAGCTGCTTGGGTCAATTGCATATTGACCCTACACTCAACTTTTATTATATTGGCTGAATATTCAGTTATACAAAAGTTACTGTAATTCGTTTATTTCAGAGATCAAACCTTCTCCAAAAATTATGGGAATTTAGCACATTGTTTATAATTGATCTATAAAGCTTCAGTTAAAATTTGAGATCATTTTAAGTTAACAATAAATAATTAAAAATAGAACAGTGCATTGCTATCCAGAAATCTGCAGAAATGTCATTTGAAGCAAAAAATGCCTCAGAACGGCCGTGCTAGCTGCCACGGCCGTGCAAGATGGACCCAGCACGGCCGTGCTACCCACCACATCCGTGGTGCATTGTTTTCAGCAGATTTGAGTATAAAAGTTGGTTAATAGTTCAATTCTTTCAAAACGACCGTGTGGCCTTGCATGCCCGTGCCACCAATGACCTAGCACGACCGTGCTACCCACCATGGCCGTGCTGCCCAAGCATCCAACTATCATTTCTATTTGTCTATGCCTAACTCTATCATTCCTTCCCAAATGAGCTTATTTGTTGAAAACCCTAATTCAACTGACTAGAGTTTATATATCTCAAACCTTAATTATACAAAGAGATAGCATGCTTGGGGTTCTCATTAGGTTTAACATATTATAATTGAGATATCATCATTAATTAGATTTAAGCAATGATCAATCCAATTAAATATGTAATCATCCAGGTAAACCCTAGTTTACCAATTAAGCTCAGATGGGGTCATAACACTGATGGTGTAGAAAATCTTGGTTTCTTAAAACTTTCAGGCCCTTGTTCTTGAGGCTGGGTGTACATCTTCTTACTACTTGTCTGTTGTTTCATGGTTTCTGACCTCTCTATCCTTCTTACTGACTCCACAAAGGTGACAAACCTTTCTCTATTCTCTAGAGCAGACACAGGAGTGGCTAGTTCAGATTTCAAACCCTTTTCAAAACGTCGAATTCTTTCTTCATCGGTAACTGCCATTTGTGGACAAAACCGTAGTAACTCCATGAACTTAGCTTCATACTCGCTAACGTTCATGTGTCCTTGTATGATCTTCTCAAATTGAGAGATCTTCTCATCTAGATACGTCTTAGGGAAGTATCTATTGACGAATTCTCGTCGAAAAACCTCCCATCCTATTTCTTCGCCTGGTCTCTTATCCTCCGCTATCATCCACCAATTACCATCACTCCCTTTTAGGAGGTATACTGCATGTTTTACCTTTTCAGCTTCAGGAATATCAAGGATCCTGAAAGCCTTTTCCAGCTCTGTCAACCATAGATCAGCATCTGCTGGGTCAGATGTACCAGCATAGTCTATGGCTCCCACCCGGAGAAGTCTCTCGAAAGTCTTGCCAGCTCCATAACCTTCCTGATGCGTTGGTACCCTAGGTGCAAATGGTGCCACCCTATCTGCTATGTGTGTTATGGCTGTCAGAAACTTATCAAATAAGGCATGGATAGCTGGGTTTTCTATTTTAGCTGGGTCAAACTGGGGTGGCTCCCTGGGTTGCTCAGGTAAGGGTTGCTCCATTTCTGGGTGCCTTGCACCTCCCTATGGTGCAGCAACACTACTTTCCGCCACGTACTCTTCATGTGGCTCAAACATCCTTATATATCTTCTCCTCCTGAGGAGCAGAAGGTTCTATTAGATAAGGAAGGAACACTAAGGATAGACTCGACATCCTAAGTCCTATGTCTCTGTAGACTCAGTGAACCTAGAGCTCTGATACCACTAATTGTGGGCTCTGATCTCCAAAGTCTGAGATGAACACATGAACTTCGAAGTAAACATAGCGGAAGCGATTCGTTTAGCAGCGGAATACCAAAAATCGACGGAAAATAAAACTTTTTGAGATAAGACATTGAAACCATAAAAACTCCTTTCATAGATTCAAGATAAACTGTTTACATCTCTGTTAATTACTTCTTGAGTAATTATACACAACATGCTACAAAATCTCAAGAGACGAATCAAAACTCAGACCATTACTCCAAGGACCTGAGAGTACAGAGGACGCATAGGACTGACTATCTATCTATATAACTCAGCAGTCTGAATCTCCACCTGAGATTTACTACTGCTCCGGGTGCTGCTGCTGCTGATACTGGTCACCTGGAGATTGGTCCCTTCGTCCTTGGAGACCACCTAAAAAGTTGAAATCTACGGGGTGAGACAATTTTAAATAATTGTCCCAGCGGGAGTTATAACCCTTCTCCAGAAATATGATTATTACAGAATAAGAGAATAACAGTACACAAAGAAGTCATATATATTTTAGGAGTAGTTAGAACAATGTTTCACAGATTGTAATATATTCCTCCTACTAGAAGTAAAGCATCTCTTAAATAAACCCACATATCACTTTTATTTTAGAAATAAAAGGACATGTATAACATCTATTTATTATAAATCCATCATCACCACACTGGCTCTCTTCAGGCTTATATCATATATCCATCACCTGGCATTATAATAAGGGATATCATGGCCTGTAGCCATACCCTTTCCTACAAGGTGTTAGGATTCCAAATCCATAACATAACTGTATGATTAGTACTCATGAAATCATACTTAACCATACTCAAGTGACACAAGGGTTATTTACATTCATCACCCATAAGTCTACAGTTAAGCCTTTCATAGGATTATCTTGTAATAGAACTTCACATAGTAACACTCTATATCAGGATCACATTTCATAATTTAACATAGGGATATCAATCCCTAAACATCTTATCACTAAGAATCCAGAAAGTGAGAGTCCAAACCCCTGGACTAATTATAACATTTATTACCAACAACATATTATTTTATCTGGTCATCTAAATAATATGACCCTGGATGAACATCAGTGCATATTACTCATGACTCATTCAACCTATCAAACTCATAAGTTATCACTTATCAGATAACATACATGTTCTTGAATATTAAACATTAGCATAGCAGCTAAGAAAGAAGGATACTAAATGTAACAAGTCTAACTTACATCAATTATCATTTCTCAATTCTCTCATCACAAGTCATCTATTAAGCATGACCTTGATGGTACTCATGGCTCTCACAGCCCATCAATCTCATAAGATGCCACTAACAAGGCACAAGGATATATCACTATTCATAAAGCTAACAACATGCTTTCAATGAATATAGCATCATCATCCATACCTGGATATGATCATCCTCATATAGGAACCTACATGGTCAATTCAACTGATAACAATAAATAACTCATTTAAAGAAGTTGTATCTCCCTACTCTTATAAGAGCTAGGTTTCCCTGGTTTTCATCAAATAGTGTTTTAAGGCACGCATTACATGCCCTCACCCTAGAATCAGGGTTTACTATTCACATTACATGTCATCACCCTTGAAATAGGGTTTACTATTCACATTACATGTCATCACCTTTGAATTAGGGTTTACTATTCACATTACATGTCATCACCCTTGAATTAGGGTTTACTATTCACATTACATGTCATCACCCTTGAATTAGGGTTTACTATTCACATTACATGTCATCACCATTGAATTAGGGTTTACTACTCAAATTACATGAATTGAACTCATATCATCATCATGTATGAGAAAACATCACCTTTGGTGCTCTCAGGTTAGGTTAAGATTCATCAATTATCATAGTTAGGGTTTCCATGATTTCACATAGTGGATCATACCCTATTCATGCACATTCATGTATATTGAAGGTATTTTACTTGAGTTTCCACCATAATTGGTACCTTCTCTCTCCTCTAACTAGTAGATGGTGATTACACCACTCTAGATTAGGTTGGGTTAAGTCCTCATTGACTAACACAAGTCAACACATCACCATCATGTGATTAGGGTTTGATTAAAACAAGGTATCACTCAATTGAACCCATTTAAGTTGAAACGAGTGTGAACCCATTTGAATTGAAATGGGTGTGGACTCGTTTGAGTTGAAACGGGTGTGAACCCAATTGGATTGAAACGGGTGTGGACTCGTTTGAGTTGAAACGGGTGTGGACTCGTTTGAGTTGAAACGGGTGTGAACCCATTTGGATTGAAACGGGTGTGGACTCGTTTGAGTTGAAACGGGTGTGGAATCGTTTGAGTTGAAACGGGTGTGGACTCATTTGAGTTGAAATGGGTGTGGACTCATTTGAGCCTAAACGAGTGTGGACCCGTTTGAGCCTAAACGAGTGTCAACCCATTTGAGCCTAAACGAGTGTGGTCATGAAAGGTGACATAAAGGTTATGATAGAATAGGATATCCTTTGTTGAAGCCTTCAATTGGCCCAAGCCATGTTAACCACTTACAAATTGAGTCAATTAAGATGAGCCTCAAACAATTGGACACCAATTTGACCTTCAATTGGAAGCCAATTAGAGTTAAGTCTAACTCAATTAAGGTTTCCAATCGGCTAATCATCAATTTTCAACAATGTGAATCAAATCAAGGTTGAACCTATCAATTGAACTCCAATTGGGCCCAAAATTGGCTCAAACGGTCTTGAGATCATTTGGATGATCTCCAAACGATCGTGAGACCGTTTTCCCAAAGTTTGACCAAAAACCAAGTCGGTTGGATTAGGGTTGAACTTGAATTAGGTCTAAAATCAGCATTTTTATCGAATCAACAACTTATTACAATTGGACCCTCAACCCATCAAATTACCTCAACTTTAGACCTTAAAATGGCCTTGAGTTGTGCCCAAATGGTCTTGAGACCGTTTGGAGGAACCCCCAAACGATCTTGAGACCGTTTGGGTCCTTCAACCCAAAACTCAACAAAATCTATATATGAAAACAGCAATTTCAGCCCGATTAGGGTTAGGATGTTGAAGTGCCTTCAACTCTCAATTGGTTAAGAATTTAACTTTGATTCTTTGCAGGAATGAAACTCAACATATTATTAACAGGAATCTCAAACGGTCAATGCTTGGTCAACTCACTCAAATGGGTTGAACCCGTTTGCCCAAAAAGTTCAAGTTAATCAGTTTGGAAAAAAATCAGCACTTAATTCAATTCAATTGCCTAATTGATTGGCCTTCAACCTACGATTCCTTTGGATTTAACCCCTCAAATTTGGTGGGTCATTAGACTACATGATTATGAACAGGAATCCCAAACGGTCAACGCTTGGTCAACGCCCTCAAACGGGTTGAACCCGTTTGCTCCAACCGACCATGTGAACCCGTTTGCCCTTCAAACGGTCTGGTCAGAGGGGGGGGGGAACATGACCGTTTGATAAAGTAACTTTGGTAATCACACCCACCTTCTTCAAACTCTATCAAGGTCAGTTATTCCACCGTTTTAATTGCAAAGTGCAAGGAAGAAGGGAGGTAGAAGAAGAACTAAGTACTAGAATTGCAAGAACAAAACATGCATATAAAGTGTAGAGTTTAGAATGATAAAACCCGCCTTAAACGATGTTCTTGGAGCTCCAAGCTTCCAAGCTTCAAGCCTCTAATGGCATATTGAACTCCACAACTTGGTCAAGTGTGATTCCTCCAAAGAAAGGTAGAAATGGATGGCTAGAACAAGAAAACTAAGTGAGTTACCCACAAAACTAAGCTTGCATGATGAATTCACCCAAGAATCCGAGCTTGAAGATGGTTCTTCTCACCTTAGAACTACTTGGTCGCCTCCCTGAGCTCCAGATCTTGCCTTAGAGGTTTTGAGAAAGAAGAGAAGTGAAGAGAAATGAAGGATCACTCACTTGGTTTACAAGGAAAAGGGCTTATATACTTTAGGCCATTTTACACCATAAGGACCTCTAAAGCATGGAATTTTCATCTAAATCCCTCCTTGCTTCTTAGGCACGTCCAAGCCATCTAAACTTAAACCAAGTTCATCAAAGCTCAAGATTTAAGGGTAGAAAAGATCAACTTTCAACTAGGGTACACATATGAAGGTCTTCATACACATACATGGTGAATTTTATGCACAAAGATTACTTTTCTTATCTGATTATTTATTGGTGCATATCTTTCATCATTTCTACTCTAAATGATGCCAAGAGTCATATAAGATGCTCTAGAAGGTGTACTTTACAAGTTTCACCCATAATGTGGGTAAATTGCACTTTACTTCAAATTAGGGTTTTTAAGCACCAGGATCATTCCACAAGCTGCATCTGAATGCCCAAGCTTGAAAAATCCATCATGCCTCATCAGATTCACTCTTATGATGTTTCATCATCAAGGGTACATCTTAACCTGTGAACTCTGCAAGTTAAACCTCTTAACTGGATAATTGCACATAGGTCCCTGCATTGCAAAACAATACTACAACATTGTTCCTAGGGGACAGGAATGGAAACATATGTTCCTTAGGAGCTTTTATTACCTGCTAAAAGACAATTACAAGTGTTTAATTACATATTTAGGAAAAACTTCTAGGGTTAGGTTATAACTCAGGTCAGGGATGTTACAATATCAATCATTTGTCTACTACTATTGCTTCTCTTAAGCATGAAAATGACAGTTTGAGATCCTCTTTGTAAAGATTCTTAGTTGGTAAAAAGAGTCTTAATGAGATCCTACACCATTCTACTAAACAAATTGGTAGACATGGTTTAGGATATGATAGTAGTCAAAGGAACAACAAAGATAAAGGACCTCCAATCTTCAATGGAGAATGCTCTAGTTCCAAGACTACAGGCACTACTGCAGAAATGGCTTATAACGTCACTTTTAAAGGTGTCAGATGTATAAATACACCGACGCCTAAACAATACAACATCGGTTTATAAAATACACCGATATCAATCTTTGAAGGGCGACCAGACACAGGTATCGCTTTTATTCAGTGTCGGTTCCTTAATAACAAACTGACGCCTAAAATTAACCACCAAATCCAAAATTTCCAGCGAAAAAAATTACCTCCAGAATTTAACATATGACATCAGTTATTAACTAATAAACCGTCGACTAAAGGTTATTCGCGAGACAAAAATTGGGCACATTTTGGTCGTCGGTTTTACAACTATGACCGACACTTATGGGTTTTCCCGCGCTGTCCGCGGGAAAATTTTCACACCCTTTGAGCGTCAGTTTTTGATATAAACCGATGACTATGGTCATTAATCGAGAACAATTTTTTTAATCGACATATGTAGATATACGTCAGTTTTTTTCTAGTTAAAACCGACAACTATCATTGAGAATAAGTATCAATTTTTCTATAGAACCGACAACTTTAGTTTTATGTGTCGGTTTTATTTAATAACCGACACCTAATGTTAACTTAATAGCACCCGCGCAAGCCCGACTCTTCCCCTTTCTCTATTTCATTCATCTCGATTTTGAGGGTTTAATCTTCGGCGACGATTCCTCTACTCACCGCTCCTGTACCGCCACTCACCTCCACCACCGCCGTTTGATGGTCCTATGGCCACTGCACTTCAGGCCGGCCGCCGCCCTAGCTCGATCGCCCGCCCTCTCTGTTCGCCGCCCACCTCGCCCGCCCTCTCTGTTCGCCACCCACCTCGGTGCCACCAGTAGCTGCACGCGGTACCTCTCTGCTCGCCGCCATCTCTACTCGCCCGCCCTCTCTGCTCGCCGCCCACCTCGGTGCCATTACCACTCACCAGTAGCTGCGGTGCCGGTGGATAGTCAAGGGACAAGAGGCAACTTGGGTTGAGCCACTGGACATGTGAAGGATCTTCAACTTTTACAAGGTGGAGAGGAGCTTGTCCGCCTGGATTCCGCTTGTTGAAAGGTGAGGAACATGTTACTTTGGAACCTTCACCCTGCTTCTGCTATTTGCTTTGCTTGATTTTTGATTCGTCTCGTTACAAAACAATAGCCTGGAACCGATAGATTCAGTCCCTTCTTAGGGACTTGTCTTCCTCAATTAGAGTGATCTCGAAAGACTTACCTACTAAAATGCAAGCTTATCTGCCACAATGATTGGAGGAACATAATTAACATATCTTCTTTCCTGCTGTTTGTATCCCTAGAAAATAACGTTCTATGATGTGACAGAGTGAACTAGGTATGGATCCCAAGTAGATGAAGTGGGTATTAGGGGACATGACATATAAATGTTGAAAGTTTTCTGCTCTTTACTCTTTTAATGCTGAAACATGAGATCTTTCTGTTGCTTTTCTACCTTTCATGCATTAGATTTTAGTTCAAAGATGAGACAATATACATTATAAGTAATCTCTTTCAAAGAAGAATGTATGAATCTATATTTACATTATAAATAATCTCTTTCAAAGAAGAATGTATGAATCTATATTTCAAATCAATGCATGGTGTTTCATGGTCTCTCTTTCTAATGAGTTTGGTTACAAATATCTATATATCAGGTTAAGGACATGTTTATGTTGTGACATGTTGAGTTTTTTTTCTATGTCATACCCACCACGATTTGTGTTATAAAATAATATATTGATTAATTTAGGAAGCATTGATATATTGTTATGGCTGTCCACAAGTGTTTTTATAAGAAAATTGTGTGTTGAATGAGGTTGTGAACAAGGGACTGGTGTTATATTATGTTGGCCTAGAAACCCATCCAAGATTTACTCATTAGGAGTAAATCTTGGATAGTCCCCAGTTTGGGACTGTTCTTGAACACCTAGTCTCACTTAGGATGTAAGTGTATAATGTGTATTTGGTTTTCAAGAAAATTTCGGTAGCATTTCCCCGTTTGTTCTCTAAGTACATAGGTACTTGGAGAACAGCGGGAAAATGCTGCCGAAATTTTCTTAAAAGCCCAATACACATTATACACTTACTAGTGAGATTAGGTGTTCAAGAATGGGATAGGTGGTACACATTTATTATATATAAGAATGACATCACATGTATAAACCCTAAACTTTTAACCATAAACTCTAATCTGTTTACCCTAGACCCTAATCTTGTTGTAATATATACTTATTTTCTCTTTGATCATATAATGGATAGATCATGGATGTCCATTCGCAATCACTGCACCCTAGAGTTTATTTCTGGTCTTGATCAGTTTATTAGATTTGCCGAGGAACATAGGAAACAACATGGAGATAGGTTCTACTGTCCATGTAGGCATTGCGGTAACAACTTGAAAGTCAGTACTGGTGACGAAATCAGAAGCTATGTCATGTGCAACGGGATTGTACAAGGCTATATAGAATGGCACTGGCATGGAGAGATTTCAAACTCAAAACCAGTGGATGTCGATAGCAGTGCTTGTGTGGAAGAAGAAATTGCCTTTGATGACGTAGATGTGAACGAATCAGTTCCAGTAGACATCATTGATGCGATGCTGGATAGTTGTGGGGTAGAGCACACCAAAACTGATCCACTTCTCATGTTTAGAAACATTGTACATGATGCTGAGATACCGTTATACACAGGTTGTAAGTTTACAAAGCTTAGCGATGTGTTGAGATTGTATAAACTGAAAGCTAACAATCGATGGAGCGACAAAAGCTTCACGTCATTGTTGTCTTTGTTGAAAGAAATTCTTCCTGAAGGAAACGAGCTGCCGATCTCAACATACCGGTTAAAGAAATTGTTGTGCCCAATGGGAATGGATGACAAGAAGATACACACATGCAAGAATGATTGTGTATTATTTCAAAAGGACTATGTGGATTTGAAAGATTGTTCGAAATGTGGTGCGTCAAGGTATAAATTGACGACTTCGGGGGAGTCCAAAACTGGTTCTCCCGCCAAGGTGATGTGGTATCTACCTATAATACCATAGTTTCAACACTTGTTTGCCAATCCTATAGATGCGAAGAATTTGAGGTAGCATGCAAATGTTAAGAAAAATAATGATGGGATCCTACGACATGCGTGTGATTCCCCACAGTGGAAGAAGATTGATTTATTGTACCCTGAATTTGGTGAAAAGGACAGGAATCTAAGACTTGGGCTTTTTACAGATGGGATGAATCCGTACGGGACATTAAGCAGCCAACATAGCACTTGGCCAGTTATGCTTGTTATATACAATCTTCCTCCCTGGTTGTGTATGAAAAATAAGTATGTTATGCTGTCGTCTTTGATATCGGGCCCTAAACAACCTGGAAATGATATCGACGTTTATCTTGAACCTATGATTGATGACTTGAAGAAGCTCTGGGGTGAAGGTGTGATGACCTATGATGCTTCACTAAGAGAGACATTTTGTTTGCACGCTATGTTGTTTTGCACTGTGAATGAATTTCCAGCATATGGGAATTTGTCTGGATATAGTGTCAAAGGATCTAAAGCGTGTCCTATATGTGAAGAGAACACTGATTCAATATGACTAAAACATGGCGGCAAGACTGTATATCTTACTCATTGAAGGTTTCTTCCAAAATTTCATCCGTATCATAGGTTGCGCAAAGCATTCAATGGACGGAATGAGGAACGTAGTGCACCTAAACCTATATCAGGGGAGGATGTTTATGAAAGAGTGAAAGACATCACCAATGAATTTGGTAAGAGATCACAATTTATGATGGCCACAAGGAGTGACAAGTCTTTATTCAAGAAGAAGTCAATATTTTGGAATCTTCCTTATTGGAGTTCTTTGATAGTCAGGCATTGTATCGATGTCATGCACGTTGAGAAAAATGTATGTGATAGCGTCATCGGTACTTTGTTGAATATACCAGGTAAGACTAAAGATGGGATAAAATCCAGAATGGACCTACGTGAAATGGGAATAAGGACAGAATTAACAGAAGTAGTTAGTAGCGATCGGAGAACATACTTACCTCCCACTTGTTACACGTTGTCTAGAAAGGAGAAGAAAGCATTTTGTGAATGTTTGGTAAATGTTAAGGTGCTACAGGGTTACTCATCCAACATCCGTACATTGGTATCAATGAAAGATCTGAAGTTGATAGGTCTTAAATCTCATGATTGTCACACTCTAATGCAACAAATATTGCCTATGGCAATTAGATCTATATTGCCGAAGCATGTAAGGTTTGCAATCACCAGACTTTGTTTCTTTTTCAACAGTTTGTGCAGCAAAGTTATTGACCCTGATACTCTCGATAATTTGTAAAGAGAAGTGGTTGTTACGCTATGTCAGCTTGAGATGTATTTTCCTCCGTCGTTCTTTGATATCATGGTACATCTTGTTGTCCACTTGACTAGGGAAGTGAAAATGTTGGGACCAGTTTTCTTGCATTGGATGTATCCCTTTAAACGATACATGAGCATTTTTAAAGGTGATGTTCGAAACTGTTATCGGCCTGAAGGGAGTATTATTGAGGGTTATGTGGCGAGAGAGGTTATGGATTTTTGCAATGACTTTCTGAGTGGTAATAACGCTCCCGTGAATGACAAGAATATTGAGGAGCATTTTGGCAAAGGAGTTTTGGGATCACGGGTGAAAGTAATTAGCTGTGAGCAGTTGGAGCAAGGTCACTTGTATATTTTACACAACATCGACAAAGTGTGTGTTTATATCGAGGAACATACCAATTTCATCAAGAGACAATATCCTCGATCCAATTCAATGTGGCTTGCTAAAGAGCATAACAAGACATTTATTAAGTGGTTTGAAGATAAAATCTTATGTCAACTATCTCAAACACCAGATAATGTTACTTAAACCATCAAATGCCTCACCTTTAAACCAAAATTGAATGTTATGTCTTATGAAGGGTTTGACATAAATGGTTTCTCATATTACACAAAGCGTCAAGATGATAAGAGTGTCGTCCAAAACAGCGGGGTCACCCTTCAAGCGTCTTCATTGTTTTTTGTAAGTGCAAAGGATAAAAGTCCACGTGAAGCTAAAATGTCATATTACGATGTCATTGAAGACATATGGGAGTTTGACTATGTAGATTTCAGAATTCTGCTCTTTAAATGTAATTGGGTCAACAACAAAGGAGTTATAGAGGATGAATTGGGTTTCACATTATTGAACTTTGAAAAGATTGGCGAGAAGGGTGAACCATTCATATTGGCATCACGGGCAAAACAAGTATTTTATATCGATGATCCTGCAAATGATAAATGGTCGATTGTTCTTCATGGTAAAAGACAGTTCATTGAAGATCCTATAGATGAAGAAGAGTACTATGATAAGTATGATGACTCCAGTCCATTCTCAGTTGGGTTGCCAACACCACCAAACATTGAAGCTGGGGATTACAATGACTTGTATGTTCGCGGGGATCATAATGAAAAATTGTTAGTTGATAAAAGATCACAATATTAGAGGCATGGATGTTTATATTTTTATTATGTTTTATTTTTCTGAATCTGAACTTTACAATGTGAATGTGGACTTTACAATGCGAATTACTTTACAATGTGAATGTGAACTTTAAAATGTGAATGTGAACTTTACAATGTGAATGTTAACTTTACAATGTGAATTACTTTACAATGTGAATGTGTACTTTACAATGTGAACTTTACAATTAGTGTTACTTTACAATGTGAAATTTATAATTTGAATGTGAACTTTTAGATGGCTGAGCATTCCTATGATGACTGTGCTGATGATCACCGTGAGGGTGAGGACGTGATTGCGCCACCTGACAATGTTAGTTAATTTTAATTATGAATATATCCCTGAGGTTTCTATCTATATGTTCATTTATAATTATATCATGTAAGTGTGTTTTTTTATCAAAATTTAGGCTGGTGATGTATCCCCTAAAGTTGTTACAACACTTGATGAGAAAAAAAAATTGAGAAAGTGAGGGGCATCACAATGATGAACAAGTTAATACATCAAAGGGGCAATGGACCCAAATTGGCTGTGGATTTCGATCAGGCAGGAAATCCATATGGAGTGAACCGCAACTCATTTGTTTCATATCTTGGGGTTCTTACTCACAGCCATTGCAGTCCTATCCTAGAATCATGGCATAAAGTTCCTAAGGGGAAGAAAGACCACATATGGAAGGAACTAAGTGAGCGTTATTATTATTTGTAATTCTATTTGTGTAGATTACTAATTTTTAGGATACTAGTTAATAGCAATTCTATTTAATTTGCAGAGCATATTTGATCTGGATGAAAAGTTGCATCATAAATGTGTGACGCAATGTTATGGGAGGGTCCTAAGGAACTATAGGACCAATATCACCCGAGATTACATACGTGATGCTGAGAATAGGTTCTTGATTGATTCCAATTCTAGACATTGATCAGTATTTCACTAACTCTACACTAATAATTTTTGTTTGTATTCTCTTTGAAAAATAAATATAGGAATAAGGAAGCCACACAACAATGGAACTACTTGGACCCCAAAGACTGGGAGGAGTTTGTTACCCAAAGAAAAATAGATGAATTCAAGGTATTAAGTGCCACTCCTAATTTAATTAATATATGTTTTTATGTATTCACCTATTCAAGATTAACCTTTAGTGTTACTAACCAAATTAATGTGCTAACTAACTAGGCTATCAACGATGCTCAACGAGAAAGACATGCACTGAATGTGTACGACCACACAATGGGTCCAAGAGGATATGCAGGCATTCACCAAAGACTACAGGCTGAGTCTACTCAGCCTACTGCTACTCAGGAGACTGCAGAGTCCTCTACTGCTGCTCCCACACCTCTGACTCGCCATGCTATGTGGATAGCTGGGAGGCAAAACAAGAAGGGAGAGATACCGAAGCCTGCAACTGCTGAGGCGGATGCAAAAATGGTAAAAATCAACTCTTAGAGCAATCTATCGATATTGATTATTGTTATATTTACTTACAAATTTTTGTTGATGGTGATTAGCGGGAGCTGCACGAGCAGAGGAAGGAAGGCAAGTTCATCCCTCAGGGCACAAGGGGTGAACTGACAGTTGCTCTGGGTAACCCAGAGCATCCTGGATGTGTAAGGGGTGCAGGAGCTGGTGTGGGCATCAAAGCGTTCTTTGGGCCATCCCAACGCAAACCTGTCCCAAAAGCGGGATTTTCACAAGCTGAGGTAACTTATTCTTATTTTAGAACGTTATTGCGAAAGGGAATTTAATAATTAAAAACTAGCATTTCTTTTATCCATGTATAGGTAGATTCCTGAGAGTCTAGGAAGTACTTGATAAAGGACTCCATGAAGAAATTAACAAGTGGCAGACATCTCAGAATTCCACTCAGAGAGTACCTATGGCGGACGCCGCAGACCTCTGTAAGTAATCCTATAGACCCACAACCTAGCACGTCCTCTGTAAGTATTTTTATGGCATATATAATAGCTAGTCTGTTCAAGATGATATGTTTGTGTATATATGCATATAACATTCTTTACATAAATTTGTAGGGGTTGAAGCCATGCTGACTAAAAAGTGAAGGATATATCGTTGCAAAGGCATCGACTTACCCACCCCTTAAAGGGTGCATGTTTCATGGGAGTCCAGTACCAGATGGCATGGTACGTGTGAGCCCGATACATATACTCCCTGGCTGGACAAATCTTGCACTGTCTCATGCACACCCAGATGCTGAAACACTTGGTGAGGCAGTAGGCGGAGTGAAACTGTGGCCTGAAGTGGATGTCCTCTATACTGATATTGTATGATAAATTTTCATTACTTTAATTTGTTAGTGTGTATATATATATGAGTCAATTGATATGAAATTATATATACAGGTCAAAAAGATAAGACCCACTACATCTCGGCCTCCACCTCCTCGACTACCAAGTTGGCTTCCAGGGGACCTACACACCTCGATAGGTCCTAATTGTAGGAGTGTGACAGTATGGATCGGCGAACATAGTCCAAATTGCCCTATAAATGTTACTATTCCGGAGAATGTTGCAGGTAAATCATATGATAACAATCTATTTATACAAGTTTAGCATAAATATTAATACATACATAATAGAAGTTCTGGATACGTATTAATGCATGTCAAATATTCAGAAACAACATATTTATACAAGATATTTTGGAGTTGTTTAGTTATGAATGGCTGAAAACATCTATGATAGAGCTGTGGATATGGTGAGATTAATGCATACAGAAATATGGCTTATACATCCATATACCTTGTTTTATATACGACAATCTAGTTTCTTATATATTAATGCATACGTAATACATGTTTTGCATCCATTTACACAAGACATGTACAGATTTTGGGTTTTCCCATGTGGGATTTTTGGTTCCATCTTTGATTAGTATTATAGATACATACCCGTATTTAGTTACTTCATACTGCTATGATGCTTTTGAATATTTTGGTAAAAATAATAAGACGGTGATAATAGCTCCATTCAATGTCGAGTAAGTTTACTTTGCTTGTAATTTGGACTTAAGCAAATTACATTTTTATTGCGGATATTGAGTTATTAATTTTCTACTTTCTTACCTGTAGTGCTAAGCATTGGGAGTTATTAGTTATTGTCCCCAAGACATTCACCGTCTATTATCTAGATCCTGCGGGGAGTGAGTTGGATGTATTATATAGACATGCAATTAAAAGGCCATTATTCTCGTGAGAAATATATTATGTTTTTATATCTGTTAACATCTATTACTGCATTACTATTTAATTATGCAATTTAATGTGTTACATTAACATATATAGGGCTTTACAAGAGTACATAAAAGCTAGAGGAAAGGTCCCTAGGAAAAAAAAATCTGACACTCATTTGGGAGAATGTGAAAGTAATTTCCTGACTCCAATGTATATATTATTTATGTGAACTGTGCTTATTTTTATTTTTGAATATTTTGTATGTTTCAATTTATAGTGTGCTACACAAGACAACGGCTGGGCATGTGCCTACTATATGATGCGATTTATGGACCTAATAATCAAACATGCCGTATTGGAAATCGATAACATACAATAGGTATTATACATAGTCTCGTTAGATAATATGAAATATATGAATCTTATTATATATTATTATAATTATGTATATACATCATTCTCTTTGTAGGTCTTTAAAACTGAGGACTTCAACACAGGTGCAAAGCATTTCGATGTACATGCTCCCTATACGAGAGATGAATTAGATGCTGTAAGAGAAGATTGGGCAAAAGCCCTGCAAATAGTGGGAATTTTTAAATATAATTTTGTTGACAATGATGACAATGATGAATAAAGAATAACTTTGTTCTCATAATTAATTTTGTGTGAATGTGAATGAATTTTTATGAATTGTCATATGTGTGTGAAAATCATCAATACATGAATGTTTCTACATGTATATGAATGTGAAAAGAGATGAAATAAATGGAACTGCAGGTTGCTACTGGTTTCTATATGCGTGTGATGAAAAAATAATATGTAGTAGTGGGGCACATGCAACTATTGCAATGATCTTGGCCATTATTCTACTTGTTGTCCTTTTAGGAAAGCACCCAAGAGCAATAGGACTTGGGTTGCTAAACTAACCCCTCCAGACCCAAAAATATGATTGGGGACCATTTCATCTTTCTTCTTGTAGGTTGCAAATGGATTGACTTGAGCTATTGAATTGCAAATTAACTTCTCAATACACATGAAAGTATAAAGGTGAGATGTGTAGAGGGTGACAACAAGTGGAAAAAGGAATGGTAAGCAAAAAGGTAATGTTTCTCTTGCTTATAACCTATCCTAACTTGTTTTTGTCAAGTTAGTATGCACTATACATATGGTTTTTGAGTCAAAAATGGTATTTTGTGTTTCTCTTCACACTCTTGCTCAAAAACTATTTCTAATGCTTCTATAGTGCATTACTAACTTGCTTACACATGTTTGGATATGGTTTATATGTTTAGCATGACTCTAAATATGTTGTTATGAAATATATGTGCCTTTTAACAACAACTCTATCGGTTGAGTTTGTCTTGATAGAAACTTGACCGATAGGCACCAATGGGTGCTTCCAGCAGCTATCATCGATCGAGTTGTCAATGCACATAACTCGACTGATAACACTGTGCACATAATATACAATTGGCTTATTGGATGAGAATTTCCCTCTCAAATAGATTTTCTCAACCAAATAGCCCTATTATTTGGCACTCTTTTGGTACCTTTATATATGAATATTTCCTTATTCTAAATTGCCTATCTTGCTTACAACTCTATCTCTCTAATTGCTCTAAATTGGTATATCTATATGTTGCAATTACTTGCTTTGAGTTGTTTTACAGGTTTTGATGATGATCTCTTTGGATCTCTTGGTTGTGTCTAAAATTGCTTCCGTTGTACTCTAACTTGCTACATCAATCTAGGTGTATCTCCTATTTTAATACAACCTTGAGGTTCATAAGGGTAATCATCTTATGGTAAGGATGCATATCTAGTGAGTTATATCCTTTCATGCTTCTAAAATTGCTTATCTCTTTGTTTAGATATATCTCTACATCAACTCATAGCTTGCTCTTTAACTGGTGCATCTTTCACTATGATCTAGATCTTACTAGTAGTCCTAACTTGTGATAACATCTACTAGTAGTTCATATACATGTAGTTCTATCCTTGTTTATAATTGGCATCTTTGCTCATATATATGCTATGCTTGTATCTTGTCTCATACATGCTCAAGCCTGTTCCTTGAATTGCATATCTACTATCTTGAGTTGCTTGCATAACATTGTGATGCATGATACATAGATCTACATTGTATGTAGCAATTGGAGTATGTTTGGATTTTATGCAGATTTGCTCCAATTTCAGTTTTTGCTGCAGGAGTAGTGTTTTTTATGCAGAAACAACCTTCTGAGCAAGACTCATTGCTTATCCATGAGCCCTGATGCTTTTTGGGAAAATTTTGTCATCTTGAGGGTCAAAATTGCAATTTATTGTTTTTCTGCAACACCTTATCTTGCATTTCTGGGTTGTTCAAGTATCTGCTTTAACTTGTTTTTCTTTCTATGCTTGGACAAGCCCCTATCTATTCTCTTCTACTATCTTTATATATATTTGTGTTATCTCCTTTCTCTTTAACAAGTGATGTTTCTTATTTCTTCATAACCCCACTGTTTGAAATGACAAAGGGGGAGAAAGGTATGTTTTCTTTTAAAAGAGGAAGAAGGCATGTCTTACATGAAGAGGAGAAGTATGTCTATGTATAGGGGAGAAGATATATATATATATATATATATATATATATATGTAGAACATATATGAGTAGAAGACATAGTATTATATAAATGTTATGAAAGCTAACTATGCATGAGAAATAGCATCAATTGAGGGGGAGTATGAGAACTCCATGCTCTTCAATTGAGGGGGAGAATATGAGCTCGATTCTATTGAAACCCCTAGGTTTCTCCAAAGGTATGACTTTACTTAAATGCTTTCAATACATTTATGGAATGGTTTGTCATCTTCAAAAAGGGGGAGAATGTTGACTCAAGGTCAGTTAGGTCAATGTTGACTCACGTCTAAATTGACTAAACCCGTGTTTTGATTATGACTAACCATTCCACATATTGGTGTCTAATGCTTCTACTTGAGTGATTTTAGATTAGGTATAGACACACTCCAAATGCCCTAACCTACGCATATCAACTCGGAGAAAAGACAAGTCAAAGTCAATAAAAGTGCATGTTTTTGTAATATGATGTAAATCAATTAGAGTCTTGTTGTAAATCACTTGTAATGATTGTATGATTTGTAATTAATGTTGGAAAAAATCATGAACACTTAGATCGAATGTTTAAGCACTCAAAAGCCATTTTCCAAAATTCACATCAGGCTATTCATCAATCGAGTTCTATGAGTTGTAAACTCAACCGATCCTGATTGGATCTTGAAAATGACTTTTGATTGGTCGAGTTTACACTACACAAAACTTGACCGATGGAGTAACTGACCAGTTTGATTTTCATTGGTCGGTCGAGTTTTCCCAGGACAAATTCGACTGATGGTCTGAATATCAACTTTGTCTTTTACTCTATCGGTCAAGTTACTCTTATCAAAACTCGACCAATTGCACTGTACAGAAGAGTGCAGAAAAGTGCTTCTAGCCGTTGTGGAGTTGCAACAAGTGAAAATAAATCTGTTGCAAGCCAAAAAATGACTAGTTTTCATTCTCAAGTGTTCCCAAAGGCTAAGAGGCATCCCCATCTATAAATAGGACCCCTTGGGCTTCATTCCAAGGTTGAACATTCATAGAAAAACTCTATGTGAGGTAACTATTCTATAGTTGAGTGCTTCCTACAACCTTCTCTCTCTAAGCTTAATCAGTTGCTACATCCATTAGAGCGAGTAGGAAATCTATAATAGAGCTAGTCCTACATGTATATCTTGTGAGGCTCTCACTTCCACCACCTTCCCATATCTCATTTCAACCATGAAGATGAAGGTTCTCTCTCTTAGCTAAGAGAGGTGAAGAAGAACAAGGGAAGGCGTCCCTTGGTGAAGATCAAGGCTGAAGAGTTGGAGCTAGAGTGGGTAAGCCCTTGGTGAAGGCAGAAGACTCCTTGCTCAAGTGGGTAAGTCCTTAGTGGAAGCTTCTCCGAGTGAAGGTGAAGTCAAAGGCAGAAGATCCAAGAAGAGTGTGTAATTCCTGCAAGGCTGAAGACTTGTGCAAGAGTAGGTAAGTCCTTGGAAGAAGGTGGAAGACTCTTTGCAAAGTGGGTAAGTCCTTGGTAAGGTTGAAGACTCTTTGTATTGGATAGGTAAGTCCTTTGTTTGGTCATGTATTGTAAGTCTTATGAATGAATATAAGAATGCAATGGTTAGGAAATCCTAGAGGTTGACCTCTCTAGGTAAGTGGACTGACATACTTCTAGTTTGAAGTGTGGAACCACTCTAAATAGCTTGTCTACTTGTGTTTGCTCAATCTCTCTCATCCTTGCTATGCATGTTTTAGTTGCACACAAATTTTCTATTTAGCAACCTTATCTTGTGATATATCTTGAAGGTTTAATGAATTTTGTTTAAGTACATTCAACTCTATTCACCCCCCTATAGAGCATCCAATCACCTATCTAGGATCCAAAAATTGGTATCAGAGCTGGTCTTCTCCAAGCATACTTCTACAAGTAGGAGAAGATGGGTGACTACCAAGGAGGGAGATACTTGATCAGCCTTCCAATCTTTGATTGGAGCAATTTCCTTTATTGGAGAAGAAGGCTTCAATTCTACATCCAAAGATCAAGTCTTGAGATGTGGCAAATGGTGAACAACCCATACATGCTACCAAAGAGAAAGATTGAAGAATGGGATGAAGCTACCTTGAAGAAAGAAACCTTGAATGCTAGAGCCATGCACATCCTATATGCCTCCATGACCCCCACCGAGTTTAACCGGATTTTTCATGTGAAACAACTTGTGAGGTATGGAGAAAGCTATGCATCACTTATGAGGGGACAGATCAAGTGAAGGAAAGCAAAGTCTACATGCTCAAAGGGCTGCTTGAGAACTTCAAGATGGGAAAGGAGGAGAGAATAGCCAACATGTACTCAAGGCTCAACACCATTGTGAATGGTCTTGTTATTCTAGGACATCCTATGAGTGGAGGAGAGATCAACTCTAAGATCTTTAGAAATCTCCCCAAGAGATGGTAACCCAAGGTGACTTCAATTGAAGAAGCAAGGTCTCTTAAGGATGTCCCTATTGAAGATCTCATTGGAAATCTACAAGCACATGAAGCCACACTTGATAAGAGGGAGGAAGTAGAAAGACAAGAGAAGAAAGAGCTAAAGAGAATGAAGAAGGCTGAAATGAAGGCTCAAATTGAAGCTATCATGGAACAAGTCTCTCCATCCTCTCAAGTTAAAGAAGATGCCATGTACTCCAAGGGTAGACTCTATAAAGGCAAGAAGACCCATCTTCACAAGAACAAGGAGAAATGACACTCATGCTCAAGTGGTTCTTCCAACTCAAACTCAAGTGAAGATTCAATTGAAGGATCAAGCTCAAGCTCTAGTTATGAAGGAGAATGCCATTTTGCTCTTATGGCATCAACAAGTAAGGACTCAAGTGAGGTAAATCTAAAATCTTTAGATAAAGAATCTTTGATTGCTATTATTCATGATACTTGTGCCTCTCTTAAGTCTTATAAAAGGAAAAAGAAAAAGCTTGCTAAAATTGTTGATAATTTGCATGTAGAACTAGATGACCTTGAACATGCTTATTCTTGCTTGTTTGATGATAAAAATGCTTGTCTTAGCCAAGTAGACTCTCTTAAACTTGAAAATGCTAGTTTGCTTGATTAGATTAGATTTCTAGAAGCTCAACCTCTCATGCCGAGTTCAATGAAGATATTTAATTGTTGATTCTCTCATTCATGATATTGATGTTCTTAAATATGAAAATAAGGATAAAGATTTTGTTTTGTATGAATTCGAAATAGAAAACACCTCCTTGCTTGCTAAAATCAATGTGCATCAATCTTATTATAGTTCTACTAATAGAGAGAATGATGTTGCTGCTCTTCATATTGATAGAGATTCTTATTTAACTAAAGCTCTTTGCTTAGAAAATGATCTTCTGCATGCTAGAGATAATATCAATCATTTGTCTTCTACTATTGCTTCTCTTAAGCATGATAATGACAGTTTGAGATCCTCTTTGCAAAGATTCTTAGTTTGTAAAAAGAGTCTTAATGACATCCTACACCATTCTACTAAACAAATTGGTAGACATGGTTTAGGATATGATAGTAGACAAAGGAACAACAAAGATAAATGACCTCCAATGTTACAACCCCCAATTTTTGGGATAATTTGGTGAGAAATGTAATTTCTCATATTAAAGATATTTGAACAAATAATGATATAATTTGTTTTGAAGACATGGATTTCATTTACAATAGCCTTGATGATTGTTTTGTGGGCTTTATTGGCTATTGGGTCCAAATAACAAGAAAATTAAATTAGTGAATGAATAATTGAATAGTTGAGAAAAGAAAAATGTGGAAACCTTTAGAAGGCAAATCCAAAGAGGGATTTCGTGACTCTTGGGTTCCAAGGAGTCCAAAGTTGCATAGAGAGTGCAATAAGAAAAGAAAAGATCAATTAAGTATTTCTTTATTAAGAAAGAAATTGAAAAGAATGATAAAATGTGGGAAATAAGTGGAAAGCGGCATAAATGAGTTTTTCTTGGTGAATTTTTGAGATTTCTAATAAAATAAATAGGAAAAGAGGAAAGGATAGGAAAATAATGAGAAATCCTTGCAAAGGAATATTTATCTAGCCATTATTGGAAACACAATATTTAGGCTACAAAATAGTGTTATCTTGGGTTGCCTTCTTGGTATGTTTGAGAATAATAAGGGAAAGAGAGAGAGAATTCTAGATGATTAATCTAGAATTCATTATTCAATAAGTGGCATGCTTTTCTATATGTACCCCAACATTTTTTTAATTAAGTAGATAATTGGACTGTGAATATATGAGTTTATATAGATGGAAAATCTTGAATCCCTTAGTGTGACAATTGTGCATGCCTTTTCAGTGTTAAGCGTGGAAATGAGGGAGAATAACAAAAGAAGGATATTGGATTATGCCATCGTGGATATGGAAGTAAGTGAAGAATATGGAAAGTAATTAAAAGAAAAGGATTCAGCAAGTGTGTAGGGAACAAAACCCAAGACAACAAGGCTAGGAGGAAAGAACTTCGTAGACCTAGTATATATATATATATATATATATATATATATATATATATATATATATATATATATATATATATATATATATATATATGCACAAGTCATCCTCCTTTCCAGGGAAGCCTCACCTCTTCGTACCCTTCCCCGATATCCATAGCCGTTTTCCCTTTCTTAGCACTCAAGGCTTGTTTAGGTTTTGTGAATTGTCCAGAATAAGAAAGGCAACCATCTCCCGATAATACAACCTGTCTTTGGCTGAGTTCAGACTCAGACAAGCAACCGCGGTGGTCTCCGGACGGAAAAAAGAGTCACCGAGATTCCTGGATGTTCTATCAACCTTGTTGCAATGAGCTAAGGTTTTGAGTGCCATCTCCATGGCAACATCTTGGAGGACGAGGCCGTCATGAGGAAGACGGTTCGTGTGGGAAGACTGCCGATGGGGAACGATGGTTGATGCGGTCCGATACGAGGGCTCTCTGATGGATGACTATCATCCTCAGTCGACGACCCCTCATCGGAGGGCGGTGAAGTAGTGGTGTGTTTGGGTGTAGCACACAGGGCACACCTCCTATGAGTGTCGGTGAAAAAGGCGGAGGATCCTAAATGGGAGCAGTAGCGGATGGCGTTGCAAAGAAGGCAGTAGCATAGCCAGCGGTGGCGCTCTGTAGCCTGAATCACTGACCGGGGATACGCCGACCTGTAGGAGCGAAGGAGGAAGGGACGAGGTCCATATGATGCTAGACGCGCTCCTACTGGGACTGGGTCTAGTACTCACATGCAGAAGATAGAAGCTTAGTCGGGGCTTGGAGCTCCCACCGGCGTCGTCTTGAGCAACAACGTTCGTGGGACGAGTGCGGCAGGCCTCAACAAGTTCTCGCGACTCGCGAGGATGGAGATCGGGACCCCGGGTCATGGGTTAGATGGATCCCAGCAAGAATCCACGAGTCATTGCTTAAAGGCAAAGAAAATGAAGATAAAAGGTAACTCTTTTGATGACGCGACGTCTCCTTATTGGCTTAGAAATACTAGAATTGCATTTATTCTAGAAAATGATTGGTAACTTGAAATATAATGATATTATATATCAATTTGATCAGGAAAAGAAGAGTAATACAAATAAAACATCCTTGAGACCTAATTCTGGTCCTTATTCCAAAAGTAGTACAATATACATTAAAGTGATGGTGAATGTATAAGAACCATAGACTTGATAATTATAATGCTTAAATCAATAAATATGGTTAATTTGAGATGTTATCTAATGTGGATAAACATAATGGTGATTTAAGATGATAATGACTCTAATAATGATATTTAGGATCCTTAATGTGTATAATCATGCTTATTAGAATTAGGGTTTTGAAACTAAGATGTGGTTGGCAAAAATAATTTGGATCTAAGTGATATATGTTGAATATATTAATTAGGGTTTTCACCCTTATTTCTTAATCAAACCCTAAAACCCTAGATCAGAGTCAAATTAGGTTTTAATGTGATCAAGGTGATGGTGACACTTTAGGATCTATATAATGCAGATTATATGATGATTGCTAGATTGGCTTGCTTGATTGGACTATGCTTGAAGTATAATTGAATAATCTACATGACAAAGGTATGCGGTTACGCTTATGAATAATCACTCTAGTTTCACGACGATTCCCAAAGTTTTGACCGGTTGCTTGAAAATAACTGTTGGATGTCTATTTATTTCATGCAACTATAAAGTGACTATGATTATCACTATAAATGTGCGTATATAACTGGCTAGATCTGGGTCCACCTCTAATGCTTTGAAAAGGCTAAAAAAAAGGGGTAATCCTAGAGCAAGGTCTAGGTTATCGAGAGTTAGAAACTGGGCTACCTACGTGTAGTGCCATGAGACTCATTATCCTGCCATGAGTTAAGGGGTGGGGTACTTACGAGTAGTGCCATGTGACTCAACCCTAGAAACTGGTTCACCTATAGGTGGGACCATGAGGGGTTTAATAGGGATCTACCCTAAGGAAGGTAGTATCCAGGTCCACTACAGGGATAGCACAGAGGATAGGGTACTCATGGATCGTGGTGTTATATTTAAAACATAATCTTGATTATTAAATGATTACATTGTTATCATAGTTGCACGTTTACTGTCTCCCCCACATACCAGCTTCGGCTGACTGATATTTTGTTTGTCGGCATTTTAGGTACAAGCCAAAAAAAGAACAAACAGTAAACCATCATATTGTGAAATACATAGAAGTAAAATACAAGGAGGATTAGTTAGAGTAGAATACATAAGTGGATAGAAGTTTAGAGATCCAAGTTTTTAAAAAGGTATGCAAAAGTTTATTTTCTTACAGCTTTTCAGTATAGATTGTTGAAATTTAATAATTGTTCTTGGTTAAGTGCCGAACCTATGATCCGGAAGTTATGGGTGCGGCTTTAACCTCTTGATATCTCTTAATTGGGGGTTATCGGGAGATGGGGTCGTAACATTTGGTATTAGATCATAGGTTCCTCAGTTAACCATTAATAATTATTAAATTTTACAAACTCCATAGAACCCAAGGGAGTTATTAGAGGATTATCCGAAAGACGGAGGTGTCTAGAAAAGGATCACGACCGGGGGCTGACAATATTTTCCTCCACACCGCTAGTAGGAATACGAGGACTCCTGGATCCGTGTGACTGCCTGGCCAAAGTCTTAGGGTATGAATCAAAATAAGATACCTTTAGGACTTTCTCATCTTATTCATCCCTTCTCAAATTCAAATTCTATTAAGGACCTTAAGGATTAGGGTTTTCTCTCTTCTCCTCACCCTCTTGAGGTATGGGTAAGGTTAATAAGGTCTAAGGAATCCTCCATTAAATTAATGAAAATCATGTAATTAAGATGTCATGGACATAAGGTTAATAGAGTAAGCGTAAACTAAAGAATAGATACATGCTTAGGTCGTATGACATAAGTTGTCATGCCCTAAGGAGAGATATGAGGATAGACCTCCTTATCAGGAGGATGAGTAGAGAGAGATAGTCCTGGAGGTAAAGACCTTCAATAAAAGTAGAGACCTGGCACATCCTATGAGGATGACGTTAACCCTAACCCTAAGTGAAGGTTAGAGAGAGAGATGACATGATGAGTTAGACCCGGTGTTTGGATGGACATGTCTGGGATGCCATATGAGCCATGAGAGGTTGGATGACCGAGTACCTTTGGCGACCCAACCCTAGAAAGGGTTCGTGTAGGTCAGGACGAAGGATAGCTCCTTCCTTGATAAGGATAGAGAAAAACCCATGGAAACCCCATGAGTTGTTTTGAGCATGGCATAATAGGCACCCATTATGAATCAGTAGTGCGAGCAATGGGTTGAAACCCTGGTCGGGAGAGTTTGATGGATGTCTTATGAGATAAGCCTAAGGGGATATGACTAACCTTGAGCGAACATGAGTTGATCATAGGCTTCATCCAGGTAGGGGCATGCTTTTGAGGTTGACCCTTCATGAAGAGAGGACCTCTAATGGTGAGGTTGGTTGTAGGGTTAGCACTAGAAAGAGAGAGCAGGAACCAAGCAAGAAGGTTGGAATCCTAGACTCTGAGATATGAGGAAAAGTAGGGAGTTGAGGATGACGCGACCTAAGTGGATGATAGTGGTTGCCTTATGCTTGACCCCTGGAGGCTGATGATATCTTGGTTGCCTCTAGAAGAATCGAACCCTAGAGAGAGGATGGGGCTTTTGGTACCTATGTGCCTATGGTATAAGTGTTTACCTTTTGAGAAAGGAAGAAGAAGTTTTGTATACCCTGGAGAGGTTTAGTAAGAGGTTATGAGGCCTTGTACCTTGTTGGTTGTCCTTAAGGAGGACCCAACTCTAAGTGTTGCTCGAGTTGAAGGATGACAAGAAGTGCATGTCATGCCTTTTGCATGCTTGGTTCGTGGTTAAGAGATAGAGAATGCAGTTGGACACCTACAAGTGAACCTAGGGTTCCTAGGCCTAAGAGGGGAAGTGGTGTACCTAATGCTCATGACGAGAGTTGAGTTCCTATAGAAGCGAGCATGGTACTTCTTATGTTGAGAGGAAAGGAAAACCCCTTAAGTTTAAGGTATGTTTGATGAACCCCTCATAGCTAAGTTGATGACAAATGAAGGTATAATCTTGATCCAGTTTTGAGGAAAGAGAACAAGTATGACCTAGCATGGTTTAGTGGTCCGCTTGTGCCTTAATAGCATACTAGGGTTAAGCATAAGGATGTAAACCCTAGACTTAAGGATGTTTGTGACCTTGTTGTCAAGAGTGGTAGTTTCCTCCCATCCTGGGAGAGGGACCCTTTTTAAGGGAGTACACTAGTTTTTGAGTTAACCTAAAGAGGTCTAATGGGATCTTAAGAAGCTATGTGTAAATTACATGGTATGAAAATGAACCTCTAGACCCATAACCATCTCTAAGTGCATATGGATGTGTTACCATGGAGGTAACCGGTATGGGGCTTGACCAAGGTGGGCAGGATTTCCACGATCCATATGAAAGGATGAAAGTGAGCCCATGAATGCATAGAGAGAGATGATGAAGGCTTGGGTAAGGTTCTAAGTTGAACATGTACTATAAGAGAATCCTAAGTCTATCCTAGGGTCAGGTAGGGATAAGACCGATGGAAGTAGGAGTTTCCTAACTCCCTAGTTGCGCATGACCATAGGGTCGGGAGGTAACAACTATCATTGTCTGAGGGCCATGGGTTAGGAGATTGATCACCTTCATGAACTCATGGGACCCAAGGGGCAGATGAGTAGGGCACTCTCTAAATGCATAAGGGAAGAGGGATGACCCCAAAAGTGTCGGGACCCTATAGACCTAGAGGAGAGGACCAAGGATTGTGTGGTGACCCAAGTAGGTTCGAGACCAGTTTTACATGGAGAAGACTTTGATAGTAAGATGTTTGTAATGTAGAGGCATAAATGGCACGTTTCAATTTAGAAGGTGTACTGGCACGGTGGGATGTACCATCTCTACTCTTAGAACATGAAGAACTCTATATTTGGACGGCTGCCAAATGCCTATTTCTTCTTGTTATGGGAGTGAGAGATAGGATAGTACGCATGCCATGCACCAAGGATAAAATATGATGTGAGTTGGAACGTTGCTACGAGGCATGAGGATAGAGACGATAACATGCCCTGGTAAAGTGAATGATACATGAATGGTTTGCAAACACTAAGAGGAATAATGTAGTCACCTTATGAGGATGTTTTTATCATGAGATATGAGTCATACAAGGTTGAGTTTGATCACCAAGAAGATGAGCTCAAGGTGTTCTCAATAAAGTAGACTTAGAGCTGAAATGAGATAATAAGTGGAATACATGAAGGTGTATGACATCAACTTTACCTAATGCATAAGAAGGTGAAGTGGTAATGGATGCCCTGGTTGAGATATATCTGCCTAGTTTGGCTAAAAGAGGTTTTTAGACTAACCCTAAAGTTTGGAAAGGAAGATATGTTTGGATAACACTAATGTAACGAGATCAATTAATGGTTAGCCAGTTTAGTCCTTGATGCAACGAAAGAATGGTGGTAGAACCTCAGATACACTTCTTTGGAAAAGAAGGCGATGAAACCCTGACTAGAATGGTTTAGGGTTTTGAGGTATTGATCTTGAGGAATAATGACATGCAGGAGATCATGATTTTAAGATCACCATACACTGTACTACGAAGATAATAAGTGATAGTAGTACTTTAGATACCTAAGATAAAGTTGCATGTGGTATATGGCCATGCAAACCGAGGGAGAAGGACGAACACCAGTTACCCAATGCATTGATATAGAGGATAAAGAGTTCCCGTGAGGGAATGGGAGTTCATCACTATGGATGTTGTGATAAGTCTCCCCTAAACCAAGGAAGGTCAAGATGCAATATGGGTTATGGTAGATCTCCTTACCTAGGTGACATGAGAAAGAAGAGAGTTCTGTCAAGAGATAGATCTGGTTGAACTACTCATGAGAGAGATGGTTCAACTACACCATGAATCGAGTTCAAAAGTCCTTGAGTATATCCTAAAGGTTCACTTCCATAAAGTGGAAGTAGGTACCCGAAGAACTCGATGTTAGTACAGTTTATCACCCCTAACTAATGGTTAGTATGATCCAGACTAAAGGGTATGATGAGAACATATGTGCTCATTCAGGGTGATATCTAGAGACAGTTCTTGTCCTAGGAAAGATGTGATGATGACCACCATAGCCAGTATCGGGATTTAAAGAAGCTCTGTAAAGGGAGGTTGTGTCGGTCACCACTTCAGTAAGGTGATGTTGGTGAAAGGACCACATGATGGTTAGAAAAGGACCACAATGAGTGTAGATGAAGTCACTTTGATCGTGCAATGGCTGAAAGGAGCCTAGAGACGATGAGAGTCGTGAGCAGATGCAAAGTAGACTGACATGTAGTTCACTGTGGGAGAATAGGTGACATGAAAATCCTACCCCTCTAAGTTATTGCTAAGAGAGCTGAGTCCCCAATGCATGGGTTCTTTTGACATGGTTTGGTGGAGAAGGTTAAGTTTGATCTTACCCCTCAGGATAAAGTAATGTGTAATGAGTTCCATGTGTCCAATTTAGAGCACTATGTGAGGTACCCCGACCATGTGCTGAGCAATGAACCTAGTGAGCCCAAGGGAGGCTGAAATGGCCTGAGTCACCTGTGCAGTTTATAGACGCCAGGATGAAAGAACTCAAAGAAAAGAATATGTGATGATAAAGGTTCTTTGGAAGCGCCATGAGTACGGTAAAGCCACATAGGGGCCAATGGTAGACATGGAAAAGTCTTATCCTGAATTATTTGTTTGCTTGATAGAATTTTGGGGACAAAATTCCTATAAGAGGGGAAGGATGTTACAACCCCCAATTTTTGGGATCATTTGGTGAGAAATGTAATTTCTCATATTAAAGATATTTGAACAAATAATGATATGATTTGTTTTGAAGACATGGATTTGATTTACAATAGCCTTGATTATTGTTTTATGGGCTTTATTGGCTATTGGGCCCAAATAACAAGAAAATTCAATTAGTGAATGAATAATTGAATAGTTGAGAAAAGAAAAATGTGGAAACCTCTAGAAGGCAAATCTAAAGAGGGATTTCGTGCCTCTTGGGTTCCTTGGGTTCTAAAGAATCCAAAGTTGCATAGAGAGTTCAATAAGAAAAGAAAAGATCAATTAAGTATTTCTTTATTAAGAAAGAAATTGAAAAGAACGATAAAATGTGGGAAATAAGTGGAAAGAGGCATAAATGAGTTTTTCTTGGTGAATTTTTGAGATTTCTAATAAAAGAAATAGGAAAAGAGGAAAGGATAGGAAAATAATGAGAAATCCTTGCAAAGGAATATTTATCTAGACATTATTGGAAACACAATATTTAGGCCACAAAATAGTGTTATCTTGGGTTGCCTTCTTGGTATGTTTGAGAATAATAAGGGAAAGAGAGAGAGAATTCTAGATGATTAATCTAGAATTCATTATTCAATAAGTGGCATGCTTTAATATGTGTACCCCAATGTTTTTTTTAATTAGGTAGATAATTGGACCGTGAATATATGAGTTTATATAGATGGAAAATCTTGAATCCCTTAGTGTGACAATTGTGCATCCCTTTTCGGTGTTAACCGTGGAAAAGAGTGAGAATAACAAAAGAAGGATATTGGATTATGCCATCGTGGATATGGAAGAAAGTGAAGAATATGGAAAGTAATTAAAAGAAAAGGATTCAACAAGTGTGTAGGGAACAAAACCCAAGACAGCAAGGCTAGGAGGAAAGAACTTCGTAGACCTAGTATATATATATATATATATGCACAAGTCATCCTCCTTTCCAGGGAAGCCTCACCTCTTCGTACCCTTCCCCGAGCTCCATAGCCGTTTTCCCTTTCTTAGCACTCAAGGCTTGTTTAGGTGTTGTGAATTGTCCAGAATAAGTAAGGCAACCATCTCTCGGTAATACAACCTGTCTTTGGCTGAGTTCAGACTCCGACAAGCAACTGCAGTGGTCTCCGAACGGAAAAAAGAGTCACTGAGATTCCTGGACGTTCTATCAACCTTGTTGCAATGAGATAAGGTTTTAAGTGCCATCTCCATGACAGCGTCTTGGAGGACGAGGCCGTCGTGAGGAAGACGGTTCGTGTGGGAAGACTGCCGATGGGGAACGATAGTTGATAGCGGTCCGACACGAGGGATCTCTGATGGATGACTATCGTCCTCAGTGGACGGCCCCTCATTGGAGGACGGTGAAGTAGTGGTGTGTTTGGGTGTAGCACGCATGGCTCACCTCCTATGAGTGCCGGTGAAAAAGGCAGCGGATCCTAAATGGGAGCAGTAGCGGATGGCGTTGCGAAGAAGGCAGTAGCATAGCCAGCGGTGGCGCTCTATAGCCTGAATCACTGACCGGGGATATGCCGACCTGTAGGCGTGAAGGAGGAAGGGACGAGGTCCCTATGATGCTAGACGTGCTCCTACTAGGACTGGGTCTAGTACTCACATGCAGAAGATAGAAGCTTAGTCGGGGGTTGGAGCTCCCACCGGCGTCGTCTTGAGCGACAGCGTCTGTGGGATGAGTGCGGCAGGCCTCAGCAGGTTCTCGTGACTTGCGAGGATGGAGATCGGGACCCCATGTCACGAGTTAGATGGATCCCAGCAAGAATCTGTGAGTCAGTGCTTAAAGGCAAAGAAAATGAAGATAAAAGGTAACTCTTTTGATGACATGGAATCTCCTTATTGGCTTAGAAATACTAGATTTGCATTTATTCTAGAAAATGATTGGTAACTTGAAATATAATGATATTATATATCAATTTGATCAGGAAAAGAAGAGTAACAAATAAACATCCTTGAGACCTAATTATGATCCTAATTGCAAAAGTAGTACAATATACATTAAAGTGATGGTGAATGTAAAAGAAACATAGACTTGATAATTATAATGTTTAAATCAGTAAATATGGTTAATTTGAGATGTTATCTAATGTGGATAAACATAATGGTGATTTAAGATGATAATGACTCTAATAATGATATTTAGGATCGTTAATGTGTATAATCATGCTTATTAGAATTAGGGTTTTGAAACTAAGATGTGGTTGGCAAAAATAATTTGGATCTAAGTGATATATGTTGAATATATTAATTTGGGTTTTCACCCTTATTCCTTAATCAAACCCTAAAACCCTAGATCAGAGTCAAATGAGGTTTTAATGTGATCAAGGTGACAGTGACACTTTAGGATCTATAAAATGCAGATTATATGATGATTGCTAGATTGGCTTGCTTGATTGGACTATGCTTGAAGTATAATTGAATAATCTACATGACAAAGGTATGTGGTTACACTTATGAATAATCACTCTAGTTTCACAGCGATTCTTGAAGTTTTAATAGGTTGCTTGAAAATAACTGTTGGTTGTCTATTTATTTCATGAAACTATAAAGTGACTATGATTATCACTATAAATGTGCGTATATAACTGGCTAGATCCGGGTCCACCTCTATTGCTTTAAAAAGGCTAAAAAAAAGGGGTAATCCTATTGCAAGGTCTAGGTTACCGAGAGTTAGAAACTGGGGTAGCTATGTGTAGTGCCATGAGACTCATTAGCCTGCCATGAGTTAAGGAGTGGGCTACTTACGAGTAGTGCCATGTGACTCAACCCTAGAAACTGGTTCACCTATAGGTGGGACCATGAGGGGTTTAATGGGGATCTACCATAAGGAAGGTAGTATCCAGGTCTACTGTAGGGATAGCACAGAGGATAGGGTACTCATGGATCGCGGAGTTATATTTAAAATGTAATCTTGATTATTAAATGATTACATTGTTATCATAGTTGCACATTTACTGTCTCCCCCACATACCAGCTTCGTTTGACCGACGTTTTGTTTATCGGTGTTTTAGGTACAAGCCAAAAAAAGAACAAACAGTAAATCATCATATTGTGAAATACATCGAAGTAAAATACAAGGAGGATTAGTTAGAGTAGCATCCATAAGTGGATAGAAGTTTAGAGATCCAAGTTTTCAAAAAGGTATACAAAAGTTTATTTTCTTACAACTTTTCAGTATAGATTGTTGAAATTTAATAATTGTTCTTGGTTAAGTGTCGAACCTTTGATCCAGAAGTTATGGGTGTGGCTTCGACCTCTCGGTCTCCCTTAATTTGGGGTTATGGGGAGATGGGGTCGTAACATCCAATCTTCCATGGAGAATCCTCTAGTTCCAAGTCTACGGGCACATGCAACTATTGCAATGATCTTGGCCATTATTCTACTTGTTGTCCTTTTAGGAATGCACCCAAGAGCAATAGGACTTGGGTTGCTAAACTAACCCCTCCGGACCCAAAAATATGATTGGGGACCATTTCATCTTTCTTCTTGTAGGTACTTGCAAATGTATTGACTAGAGCTATTGAATTGCAAATTAACTTCTCAATCAACACGAAAGTAGAAAGGTGAGATGTGTAGAGGGTGACAACAAGTGGAAAAAGGAATGGTAAGCACAAAGGTAATGTTTCTCTTGCTTATAACCTATCCTAACCTATTTTTGTCAAGTTAGTGTGCATTATACATATGGTTTTTGAGTCAAAAGCGGTATTTGTGTTTCTCTACACACTCTTGCTCAAAAACTATTTCTAATGCTTCTATAGTGCATTACTAACTTGCTTACACATGTTTGGATATGGTTTATATGTTTAGCATGCCTCTAAATATGTTTTTATGAAATATATGTGCCTTTTGATAGCAGCTCTATCGACCGAGTTTGTCCCAATAGAAACTCGACCGATAGGCACCAATGGGTGTTGCCAGCAGCTGTCATCGATCAAGTTGTCAATGCACAGAACTCGAGCGATAACACTGTGCACAAAATATATAGTTGGCTTATTGGATGAGAATTTCCCTCTCAAATAGATTTTGTCAACCAAATAGCCTTATTCTTTGGCACTCTTTTGGTACCTTTATATATGCATATTGCCTTGCTCTAAATTGCCTATCTTGCTTACAACTCTATCTCTCTAATTTCTCTAAATTGGTATATCTATATGTTGCAATTACTTGCTTTGAGTTGTTTTGCAAGTTTTGATGATGATCTCTTTGGATCTCTTAGTTGTGTCTAAAATTGCTTCCGTTGTACTCTAACTTGCTACATCAATCTACGTGTATATCATGTTGTGATACATTCTTGAGGTTCTTAGGGGTAATCATTTTATGGTAAGGATGCATATCTAGTGAGTTATATCCTTTCATGATTCTAAAATTGCTTGTTTCTTTATTTGGATATATCTCTACATATACTCATATCTTGCTCTGTAACTTGTGCATCTTTCACTATGATCTAGATCCTACTAGTAGTCCTAACTTGTGATAACATCTACTAATAGTTCATATACATGTAGTTCTATCCTTGTTTATAATTGGCATCTTTGCTCATCAATATGCTATGCTTGTATCTTGTCTCATACATGCTCAAGCCTGTTCCTTGAATTGCATATCTACTCTCTTGAGTTGCTGGCATAACATTGTGATGCAGGATACATAGATCTACATTGTATGTAGCAATTGGAGTATGTTTGGATTTTATGCAGATTTGCTCCAATTTCAGTTTTTGTAGCAGTAGTAGTGTTTTTTATGCAGAAATGACCTTTTGAGCAAGGCTCATGGCATAGAAATGACCTTCTGAGCAAGACTCATGGCTATCCCATGAGCCCTGATGCTTTTTGGGAAAATTCTGTCATCTTGAGGGTCAAAATTGCGATTTATTGTTTTTCTACAACACCTTATCTTGCATTTCTGGGTTGTTCAAGTATCTACTTTAACTTGTTTTTCTTTCTATGCTTGGACAAGCCCCTATTTGTGCTCTTCTACTATCCTTATATATATTTGTGTTATCTCCTTTCTCTTTAACAAGTGAAGTTTCTTATTTCTTCATAACCCCACTTTTTGAAATGATAAAGTGGGAGAAAGGTATGTCTTCTTTTAAAAGAGGAAGAAGGCATGTCTTACATGAAGAGGAGAAGTATGTGTATGTAAAGGGGAGAAGATATTTATGTGTAAAACATATATGAGTAGAAGACATATTATTCTATAAATTTTATGAAAGCTAACCATGCGGGAGAAATAACATCAATTGAGGGGGAGTATGAGAACTCCATGCACATAAATTGAGGGGGAGCATATGATCTCGATTCTATTGAAACCATAAGGTTTCTCCAAAGGTATGACTTTACTTAAATGCTTTCAATACATTTATGGAATGGTTTGTCATCTTCAAAAAAGGGGAGAATGTTGACTCAAGGTCAGTTAGGTCAATGTTGACTCACGTCTAAATTGACTAAACTCGTGTTTTGATGATGACTAACCATTCCACATATTGGTGTCTAATGCTTCTACTTGAGTGATTTCAGATTAGGTATAGAAACACTCCAAATGCCCTAACCTGTGCATATCAACTTGGCGAAAGGATAAGTCAAAGTCAATACAAGTGCATGTTTTTGTAATATGATGTAAATCCATTAGAATCATGTTGTAAATCACTTGTAATGATTGTATGACTTGTAATTAAGCTTGGAAAAAATCACAAGCACTTAGATCGAATGTTTAAGCACTCAAAAGTCATTTTCCAAAATTTACATGAGGTTGTTCATCGGTCGAGATCTGTGAGTTGCAAACTCGACCGATCCTGATTAGATCTTGAAAATGACTTTTAATCGGTCGAGTTTACACTACACAGAACTCGACTGATGGAGTAACTGACCAGTTTGATTTTCATTGGTCGGTCGAGTTTCCCCAGGACAAACTCAACAGATGGTCTGAATATCGGCTTTGTCTTTTACTCTATCGGTCGAGATACCCTTATCAAAACTCGACTGATTGCACTGTATGGAAAAGTGTAGAAAAGTGCTTCTAGCCATTGTGGAGTTGCAACAAGTGAAAATATATCCATTGCAAGGCATAAAATGGCTAGTTTTCGTTCTCAAGTGTTCCCAAAGGCTAAGAGGCATCCCCAACTATAAATAGGACCCCTTGGGCATCATTCCAAGGTTGAGAATACATTGCAAAACTCTATGTGAGGTTTCTATTCTATAGTTGAGTGCTTCCTATAGCCTCCTCTCTCTCTCTAAGCTTAATCACTTACTACATCCATTAGAGTGAGTAGGAAATCTATAAGAGAGCTAGTCCTACATGTATATCTTATGAGGCTCTCACTTCCACCACCTCCCCATCTCTCATTTCAACCATAAAGATGAAGGTTCTCTCTCTTAGCTAAGAGAGGTGAAGAAGAACAAGGGAAGGCGTCCCTTGGTGAAGATCAAGGTTGAAGACTTGGAGCTAGAGTGGCTATGTCCTTGGTGAAGGCAGAACACCCCTTGCTCAAGTGGGTAAGTCCTTGGTGGAAGCTTCTCTGAGTGAAGGTGAAGTCAAAGGCGGAAGATCCAAGAAGAGTGGGTAATTCCTGCAAGGCTGAAGACATGTGCAAGAGTAGGTAAGTCTTTGGAAAAAGGTGGAAGACTCCTTGCAAAGTGGGTAAGTCCTTGGTAAGGTTGAAGACTCTTTGTATTGGATAGGTAAGTCCTTTGTTTGGTCATGCATTGTAAGTCTAATGAATGAATATAAAAATTCAATGGTTAGGAAATCCTAGAGGTTGACCTCTCTAGGTAAGTGGACTGACATACTTCTAGTTTGAAGTGTGGTATATCTACATGTTGCAATTACTTGCTTTGAGTTGTTTTGTAGGTTTTGATGATGATCTCTTTGGATCTCTTGGTTGTGTCTAAAATTGCTTCCGTTGTACTCTAACTTGCTACATCAATCTAGGTGTATATCCTGTTTTGATACAACCTTGAGGTTCTTAGGGGTAATCATCTTATGGTAAGGATGCATATCTAGTGAGTTATATCCTTTCATGCTTCTAAAATTGCTTATCTCTTTGTTTGGATATATCTCTACATCTACTCATAGCTTGCTTTTTAAGTAGTGCATCTTTTGCTATGATCTAGATCCTACTAGTAGTCTTAACTTGTGATAACATCTACTAGTAGTTCATATACATGTAGTTATATCCTTGTTTATAATTGGCATCTTTGCTCATCTATATGCTATGCTTGTATCTTGTCTCATACATGCTCAATCCTGTTCCTTGAATTGCATATCTACTATCTTGAGTTGCTTGCATAACATTGTGATGCAGGATACATAGATCTACATTGTATGTAGCAATTGGAGTATGTTTGGATTTTATGTAGATTTGCTCCAATTTCAGTTTTAGCTGCAGGAGTAGTGTTTTTTATTCAGAAACGACCTTCTGAGCAAGACTCATTGCTTAGCCATGAGCCCTGATGCTTTTTGGGAAAATTCTGTCATCTTGAGGGTCAAAATTGCGATTTATTCTTTTTCTGCAGCACCTTATCTTGCATTTCTGGGTTGTTCAAGTATCTTCTTTAACTTGTTTTTCTTTCTATGCTTGGACAAGCCCCTATCTGTGCTCTTCAACTCTCCTTATATATATATTTGTGTTATCTCCTTTCTCTTTAACAAGTGATGTTTCTTATTTTTTCATAACCCCACTGTTTGAAATGACAAAGGGGGAGAAAGGTATGTCTTTTAAAAGAGGAAGAAGGCATGTCTTACATGAAGAGGAGAAGTATGTCTATGTAAAGGGGAGAAGACATAGTATTCTATAATTGTTATGAAAGCTAACCATGCAGGAGAAATTGCATCAATTGAGGGGGAGCATATGAGCTCGATTCTATTGAAACCCCTAGGTTTCTCCCAAGGTATTACTTTACTTAAATGCTTTCAATACATTTATGGAATGGTTTGTCATCTTCAAAAAAGGGGAGAATGTTGACTGAAGGTCAGTTAGGTAAATGTTGACTCATGTCTAAATTGACTAAACCCGTGTTTTGATGATGACTAACAATTCCACATATTGGTGTCTAATGCTTCTACTTGAGTGATTTTAGATTAGGTATAGACACACTCCAAATTCCCTAACTTGCATATATCAACTTGGAGAAAATACAAGTCAAAGTCAATACAAGTGCACGTTTTTGTAATATGATGTAAATCCATTAGAATCATGTTGTAAATCACTTGTAATGATCGTATGACTTGTAATTAAGTTTGGAAAAAATAATGAGCACTTAGATCGAATGTTTAAGCACTCAAAAGCCATTTTCCAAAATTCACATCAGGCTGTTCATTAGTTCAGTTATGCAAGTTGCAAACTCGACCGATCCTGATTGGATCTTGAAAATGACTTTTGATCGGTCGAGTTTACACTACACAGAACTTGACCGATGGAGTAACTGACCAATTCGATTTACATTGGTCGGTCGAGTTTTCCCAGGACAAACTCGACCGATGGTTTGAATATTAGCTTTGTCTTTTACTCTATCGGTCGAGTTACCCTTATCGCACTATACGGAAAAGTGTAGAAAGGTGCTTCTAACCGTTGTGGAGTTGCAACAAGTGAAAATATATCTGTTGCAAGCCACAAAATGGCTTCGTTCTCAAGTGTTCCCGAAGGCTAAGATGCATCCCCAGCTATAAATAGGACCCCTTGGGCTTCATTCCAAGGTTGAGCATTCATTGCAAAACTCTAAGTGAGGTTCATATTCTATAGTTGAGTGCTTCCTACAACCTTCTCTCTCTCTCTAAGCTTAATCACTTGCTACATCCATTAGAGCGAGTGGGAAATCTATAAGAGAGCTAGTCCTACATGTATGTCTTGTGAGGCTCTCACTTCCATGACCTCCCCATCTCTCATTTAAACCATGAAGATGAAGGTTCTCTCTCTTAGCTAAGAGAGGTGAAGAAGAACAAGGGAAGGCGTCCCTTGGTGAAGATCAAGGCTGAAGAGTTGGAGCTAGAGTGGGTAAGCCCTTGGTGAAGGTAGAAGACTCCCTTCTCAAGTGGGTAAGTCCTTGGTGGAAGCTTCTCCGAGTGAAGGTGAAGTCAAATAGGGTAAGCCCAAAACGAAGGTCCTTACACTAGTGATGAAGGAGAATGCCATTTTGCTCTTATGGCATCAACAAGTAAGGACTCAAGTGAGGTTAATCTAAACTCTTTAGATAAAGAATCTTTGATTGCTATTATTCATGATACTTGTGCCTCTCTTAAGTCTTATAAAAGGAAAAAGAAAAATCTTGCTAAAATTGTTGATAATTTGCATGTAGAACTAGATGATCTTGAACATGCTAATTGTAAGGACCCTGACCTTCGTTTTGGGCTTACCCTATTTGTTTTGCCTAAACCTTGTGTTTGGTTTCTTGCTAGTCACCTTTAGGGGTGATTAGGGTTTGCCTATGTTTTGTTGGGAGTTGGAGGTGCTACTTGCAAAATAACCTAAGTTAGGATTGAAGAGCAAGTTTGCCACCTTGAGAGATGTCTTTCTCTCTCTTTTCTTCCTCTAGGGTTGAGAGGAAGGTTTGGGTTCGTGCCTTGTGTTGCCCTGGGATTGGTTGAGCTCTTTTGGGCCTTGTTTTCCCTTGTTTGGACCTTGCCTTGTTTGGTTGAGCCCTGTATTGGGCAAGGTAGCCTGTGTCGGCCCTGGTGTGTGTCAGCCATGCCTTGTATCGACATGGAGGACTAGTGTGTCAGCCTTTGACCTTATTTGACCTCCTTGCCTTGGTTGTGTCACCCTAGCTTGGACATGTGGCCGAACCTTGGTTGAGTGGTGGCATGGCATGTGCATGAGGTTTTTGAGGTGGTAAAACATGTGGACAAGTGTCGCTTGGTAAGGTGAAACCTTGCCTTGGTTTAACCTTAACCCTCATCTATATATGCCTTGCCTTTATCTTCCTTGGGAACCCTTTAGCTCTTTTGTTGCTCTTCCCTCCTTGAGTGCACGACATACCTTCCTTGGATAGATTGGTGGACGATCCTTTCCCCTTGGTGGAGATCTCTTCTTCTCCCTCTAGCTTGGTGGCCGAACCCTAGGTGGGTCTTGTTCTTTGGTAAGCATCTTCCCTCTCTCCTTAGCATCTTCTTCTCCATCTTGCCTACCCTTCGGCCATAGTGGTTATGATCCTTATTACTTTTCTTGAGGTGTCTAAAAGTGGTGTTCTTGGAGCTAGGAGCTTGGGAGCTTGAAGAGTTTGCTTAAGGCGGGTTACATAATTTCTAACCCTAGCTATACTACCTTCTTTATGTTGCATATTTCCTATATGTTGATGATCAACCATTGCATGCTATGTTTCTTGCTCTAGTACATGTTGTTGATCTTATGGATATAATGAGCATGATGTTGTTGATGGTTTACATACCTTTGGATCTAGTTGGCCGAACCATAGTTTAGGGTTTTCTTTGGTGGCAGCACCCCTTTCTCTCCTTGGTCTAGAGAAGTGAGTTTGAGCTCTAGTGATGTAGGCAATACCCCTCTCTCATTTTTGTTGAGAGGTGAGTCTACATTCTAGTTGCTTGGGCAACACCCTCCTCTCACCATGGATTTGAGAGGTGAGCTCTTGGATATGTGATGACCTATGTTGAGGTTGGTCCTTGTAAGTTTCCTGATTTGTGATTGAGGTTGTGAAAAACCCCTCTCTACTGGTTGTTGAGAGGTGAGCTGATCTTCTTGATCATTTAGGGTTTTGTGTCCTTGTTCTTGAGGTTGAAGATGACCATGTTGGGTTGTGCCTTGCACTATATGACCTTAGAGTAGTCCTGTTCGATAGCCTTGTCTTGGGTTGTACCTTTGACTGATATGCCTAGTTGGGTTTGGCCGATACCCTTTGTGGAGTGGGAGCTTGGACGATACACCTTGATGTGTGCTCTGTACGACAAACCTTGTGAAATCCCTTGGACGATATGAGATGTTTTACCTTGTTGGATGATAGGTATTCTTGTGGGGTTGCTTGTTATACGTGGGCGACACCCTGGCCCCTTCCTTCAGCGATATGAGTAAGATGGGTAACTTTGTGTCAAGCATGGGGTGTGTGTTTGCCAATCATACCCTAAGTGAGTTGGCCGATATGGTATCTTAGTGGTTACCATGCTCTCGGACGATAGGATGCTATCACGGAACCGTTCTTACCCCAATCCCAATCCCACTGCCTAGATAGTAGAAAAAGGATTGAAGTGCCCGTCCCTGAGTGGCCCAATAGGATCAATCACACTGACATATACAATAAGAAATAAATAACTCAAAATTGGATAAATGAATAACAAACTAACCCAATATGGAGATATAACCAATTTATCTTTGTCATCAGAGTGTGTGAGTGCGGAAGCGATCTTATTCAATATTCCATTTGTATTGCCTAAAATCAAGAAAATCAAGACACAATCATGCAATTGCACAATACGCTATCAAAATCAAGTAAAACGATTTATAACAAGACAGTATACTTGGCAGGACTTATATTCAAAGAATAACAAGCAATTTTCAAAACCAACATTTATTCGACAAGTTTTTCAAGCAGTTCAAATTTTATTACGAGTTCCCATTATGATGTAATTCGAGAAGCATGCTTATATATTTTGTGTGACTCTATTACCCCAATGCGATGGGGAAGGTCACTAGGCTCCTTCTCACCATAGGAACATAGGAGGCCAATGTACAAGTCCCACCTCCAAATGAGGGGGTTGTTGCACTCAATATCAACATTATCAACATTATCAATATCATCATCATTATCAATATACAGGCAATCATAATGGGCATGCAATTTATGTTTTCATGTTTTTCAAAATATTGTATAGAAAAATAGAAGATTAATCATAGGGAACAGTAGTTCATCCAAGTAAATAGCCAAGCATACGGTCAAGAGATACATACAAGTATCTTCAATACAATCAAGGAGGAGTTATATAAATAGCGTACCTTTCACCGAGGATTTTGAGTATAATCAACAAATAATAGGTAGACCATTCGAGTCAGATCCTAAATCATCAAGATAGGATCAAGGGTTAAGATCAATATAATTGGATATCATGTTTAATATTCGAGATTAGGGTTACACTTTTCCTATGTCAACCTTAGGGTTGGGTCATTCACTTATAATCAACCAATATTTCAATATATCCAACATTATTTCCCATGTCAAGTATTTTGAGTGTGAATGACCTACCTAGGTTTTCTAGGTAAATTTGTTAACCCTAATTATCCTAGTCAATATGCAAGTCCAAAAATCAAGGCTTTAGATCATTTATCAAGTTCTAACATCATTGGGGTTCAATATTAGATCAAGTTCTGATAAGTAGATCAGAGATCAACTTTTAGGTCAAAAGATCTAGATATGCCACAAGATTTAGATCAATCATATTATCAAGATATCATCAAAATTACCTTCAAGGCATAAGATTAATATTCAAAGGTGATTAAGACAACAAGATTAGATCTAGTATAGACAAGTACGATTTCATGTCTCAAGATAATCATCAGAGTTAAGATTTAAGGTTTCCAAAGTCTAATCACAATATTGAGTCATTTAGACTAATTAAATGAGCAAGAGATCAGATTTAAATATATCATTGAGCATAGTATGGAATCAGGTTTCAAAAGTATTTTTAATGGATTCACTGGATTTTTCTGATCAAGATTGACTATTTGTTTGTCATATTTGGAGTTACGATGCAATTTCTGTGATTTAATCAAGATCAGGGTATTTAAATGATTATTTGTCAGAGATAAGTAAAAATACCTCATTTGTGAAAAACCATAATCGTTGGATGTGCAAACAATGGCTCAGCCACATAGTCCATGCGACTTGCTAGCTTGGAGGGCCGGTCCAATCACTGGTCTAGCTGGGCCTTTGAACCGACTCTAGCATCTCCTGGACTGATGGTTCGGGAAACCTCTCCCCTTGCTTGCACAGGTCTCACGCGAGCCACACAGGCAAGCGGAGGTGCTCGCCGGAGTGGGGAAGGTCTGAGAGTAGCAGAGGGCAAGGGAGGCGGCTGAGGTGCCGCTCGGCTTCGACGAGCTCTTACAAAGTCATTGGTGGCCAGAGAGAGAGAGAGGAGAGGGGGCGAGCAAGAAGGATGACCAACGCGGCTGTGTGCGGTGGCGTTGATCTGGAGCAGAGAGTGACGAGGAGAAAGAATGGAAAAAGGAAGCTATTCAAGGCTGAGAGAGAGAGCAATGATGCTTGTTCTAGCAAAGTGGGGTGTCGACGCCCCTTAGGGGATCATTTTATAGGCTTGAGGGCTAGGGTTAGGCTAGATCAGATCTGGGCCCTAGATATGGCCGCTGGAGTAAGAATAGGAGGCGAGGAGCTCATTTTGGCGGCTGTATATAGCATGAACAGTGGTCAAAACAGGGTTTGTTCTATTCGTATTTGCGAGGGGGTCATTTCTTCTCGAATAAAATTTTGAAATAGGGTCGCATGCGGAAGATATCATCATCAATCCCTTAATTATTCTTCCTCACTGATTGCAGAGGTAGGAGATGACCACTAGCCCATCAGATTGGGCCCTGGTCCATGGGAGGGTGGATCCAAGGGCTGAAACTCACCCTGATCCCTTGCCATGGATCAGTGACATGGAAAAGCCAAATAAAAGAGTAAATATAGGGTTTTTTTAACCCACTAACTTCAAGAAATCGTAGTAAATCATAGGAATGTCCAAATGACCTCAAATTTGGACCAAAGCTTCAAAGTAATGTGTAGGATATATAGAAAATGTTTGAGAATCAAAAGATAAAGTTTGATTGACCAAGTAGATTCTTTGGACAAAGTGATGAATGAATCCAATTTGAAGTGTTATAATGTGTATAAAAACTACATTGGTCACCATATCTTGGATTTGAGTCTCAATAATGATTATGAAGACAATAAAAATAATTTGGGACCATTAGTAGGTATAATGAGGGTAAAGTAGTAATTTGAGAAAGGACTGGTGAAATTCCACTTTGTCACAGATGCCTTAGACGATAGAGTACCTTGGCCGTCATGAGGGTCCTTTGGACGATATGGGTTGATGGTTGAATGATAGGGCATCTTGGGTGCCATGGTCTTGGTCGACATGTTTCTTGTTGAGAGAGTGGGCCGATAGAACTCTAACCCTAACCCTAGTTCTTGTGCACGATAGGCCCTTGGTCGACAGCCCCTGCTGATGATGCACGATTCATCCTTAGATCTGGTTGCCCGACACCTTGTGAGTTGGATGCACGATAGGTTGAAGCGTGGTTGGTCGATATGATGAAACAAGTGCTCTAGGGGTTGGAACCCTAGCCGATACACCCTTTGGTGAGGGTTGGCGCTGCTCTCCATACCTATAATGAGGGTTGTAGGAGCTTTGGTGAGGGTTCTGATAACCCGGAATGTATATAGTTGATAGTTCTCTGTTAATAATGATAATACAAGTGATATGATGCAATCACCTTGAATCTTATATAATGATAATGGGTTAAGATGATAGGTTGTGAACCAGGAAGCTTGGAAGCATATGATGTTGCTTCACATGATGATGTGGCTCATGATTATGATCACATGTATGGAGCATGATATATGCTTATGATTGATGATAAAACTATGCTTTCTACAGCTTATGTGCAATATACTCATGGATGTTGCTTTATACTTGATATCATGATAATCCTGTTAATCCATGATGACTTCAGTTATCTCTATGGATGTGTATACTAACCATGCATGTATTTTATGTGAATTCATGGCCTGATAAGAGCTATGAGATGTATGTGCTTGAGTAGCACCATGTGATAATGAGATAACAAGTTGATAGGTCTGAGGACCTGATATAAGGCTGAGTGCCTAGTTGAGGTGTTATCCCTTGATGATGAGATAAGGGATGCGTTCCCAACATGTTGTTGCATGATGATGATGCCTTGAGAGGAAGTGGTTGATATCATGAGGGATTGAGGTCCCATGACAATATGATGATGGCAATAATGATGTAATTCTATAACACAATGTTATACTTTGGTTGCCTCAACAATTGGCTTAAAATATACTAATTAATTATAGATGAATATATCATGTAGTTTGCCCTAGCCATAGATCCATCATCGTCAGTATTTGGTGATTATGAAACAGGTTTATCCTACGGGATTACCTGGAGCGCATATTGTTGAATATGTGAGGTTTCCCCTAGCCTAATATAGGAGGGTTTGAGTGTAATTGTGGTTGCAGACTCATGATATATGGAACATGGTGAACAAACCCATGGATCAGGATATGTGATGAGGGGCATGATGCATTCAAGACTCGGATGTATATACTAGCACCTGTGTCAAGGTGAGCCAAAGATATGGGTAGCTTGCAGAGCTGACCCAGAGGTTGAGGCCTTATAAGCATAAGACTGCAGTCTTGCTTGATGATTCGTGTAGTGACCACGAGAAGGTGAGGTCATGAAGTCTGGATCTCCTTAGACCTTGTTTGGCACTGGATCGGGCTTTGAAGCCAATGGTTGGATTTGAGAAGGGAAGGCTCACTTCCTCAGGGCATAATAAAACGTAATCCAACCAAATAGTGTATCTTGCTTAGAGTAAAACACATAACATTGATTGAGGCCTTGTACTTATATAGCTGATCTAGTTATACCTTGCAGATACATGTATGATCCTTATATTTTGTGATAACTTCTTATGAAGCTTATCTTATCAATCATGTTCCATAAAGAAATGCTTGGTTATATGCCTCCTGGATATCTTGGTAAGATTGATGGTAATAATAGCCTTACTCAGTATGATGCTCTTGTTATACACTTTATCAGTTAACTGGTGTTGTTTCCTTAACCTTCTGAGGTTTTATAGTTTCAGTGGGGAGTTATGTTTCTCACTGGGACTATGTGTCTCACCCCACTGGTTTACACCCTTTTTAGGTGATCTCTCTAGACGTGGTGGTGGTCGTGAGGTTGCGGCCGAGCAGCAAGAAGAGAAGTAGAAGGCAAGAGATGGACATGTTGCTATTTTGGTGGTTTTGTAGTAGAGTCCTAGAGTCATCCCTGTACTATCAGGTCCTCAGAGGTGTTCGACGACGTTTCACGATGACTAGCTATTGTAATTTTGGTTTATCCTGCTGCTGGCCGTATGTGGCCCATTATGTATATATAAACAAGTGATGAACTCTGGTGCTGATGGTACAGTTGGCTCCGATAAGTGGTGAACATATATCAAAGCCTATAAATATTTTTATAACATGCTTTCTCTACAGGATATGGATGCAGAAGTTCCCTTGAGTATGCTTTCCGTAATCATCTTTAATTAACCAGTGTTTTTAGTAAGATGAGGTTCTGCACGTTTTCGTGTGTCATCTCATCGTCTGGGTGATGGCGGGGTGTCACAGTTGGGTTGGTATCAGAGCTCTAGGTTTGCTGAGTCTACAGGGATCTAGGACTAGGTTTACGTATGTTCTTGTGAGTTTTTCCAGATCTTCTTACAATAACCTTCTGCCCTCAGTGAAAGATAAAGCTTAAAGATGTTTGGAAACCATGAAGAACATGTTGCCGAGAGCAACGATGCTGCATCAGTTGATGGAGCAGGAATGCAGGAATGTGAAGATCGGGTGCCTGACGTCCCCCAACTTGACCTAGCCATTCTAAAAAATCATGCCTACCAATAGCTTATGGGGTAGTTGATGTCTATGATGAATCATATGGTGGAAAGGTTTCCAGTGCCTCATCCAAGGGCACATGCTCCCCATGGTGAAACATCGGGTATTCGGAAGACCTTTGAGTGGCTTCGCCGAGTCAGAGCTTTGGACTATGCTGGAAAGGCTGATCCAGCGAATGTAGATCTGTGGCTGACCGGTCTTGAGAAGGCCTTCCGGATCCTCGACATCCCCAAAGCGGACAAAGTCAAGCACACTGTCTACCTTCTGAAGGGTAGTGCTGGCCATTGGTGGGCCATCGAGGAGGAAAAGCGACCCGATGAGGAGATCAGTTGGGAGGTTTTCTGGCGAGAGTTCGTCAGAAAATACTTTCTGAAGACATATCTAGACGAGAAGATCAACCAGTATGAGCGTCTACACCAAGGATCGATGAGCATCACTGAGTATGAAGCCAAGTTCATGGACTTGCTGAGATTTTTTCCTCACATGGAAACAACGGATGATGAGCGGATTAGGCGGTTTGAGAAAGGTTTGAGTGCTAAGCTGTCGACACCTGCTGCTGCTTTGGAAAATCGGGGGTGGTTTGCCACGTTCGTGGAGTTCGTCTGTAGGATTGAATGATCTGTCAGGGAGAAAAGGGAGTCCATGACCAGGAAAAGGCCTGCTCAGTCCTAGGGACCAAGATCTGGTGGCTTCAAGAAGCTAAGGTTTTCAGCACCCTCCACGATGCAGAGTTCTTGTGTACCTTCACAATGGTCTATGAGTAAGGGAAGAAGTTATGTTTCTTCACCGTTGAAGATGCATAGTACAACTTCTGTGGTAGTGACAGGGCCATCTAGGCCACAGACAGAAGGCATGCCATGTTATCACTGTGGACAGACTAGGCACTTAAGGTCAAATTGCCCAAGGAAAGATGTTGAAGTAACACAACAACTGAGACAGAGTCAACAAGGGTCAGATAGACAACAACCCAGTGGTAGCAGAGGGCGAGGATGCGGTCAAGCGTCGCAAGTAGGATCATATGCTCAAGGAAGTAGAGGACGTGGACAACAAGCAATGACTCGATTCTATGCTATGAGTCAGCCGGAGGCGATAGTCAACCCGCGAGTGGTGGCTGGTCAGATGGAGTAATTTATTCTGATTTGTCTTCTTCTTTCTTTATATCTGTTCTGGTTGACCCATGTGCTACACACTCTTTTATTGCACATAGTCTGCTTGATAGCTGTCCTTTACCTGTTAGTTGTAAGAAAGATAGCTTGTTGTTAGAAACCCCTCTCGATGGTTCCTTGATGCTTCGAGAAGAGTGTCCGTCTTGTGTTATGTCTTTCTCAGGACACGATATACAAGTGGATCTTATACCACTTGATATGCATGGATTTGATGTGATCCTTGGGATCGATACCTTAGAGAAGTATAAGGTCATGTTGGACTATGGTTCTAAGCAGGCAGTGTTTGATGATGGTGGAGAGAAGTGGATCTTCCAAGGAGATAGGAAGATTCTTCTGACATGTCTAGTGTCAGCGTTGGTGGCAGAAAAGTTACCGTGACAAGGTTGTAAGGCATTCTTAGCTCACGTTGTGGATACCAAGGCGAAGGGTCCTAGCCTTGAGGAGGTGATGGTTGTCCAAGAGTTTGCGAATGTGTTTCCTGATGAGTTCCCCGGTGTTCCCCCACCTCGAGAGATTGATTTTGAGATCAATCTTGTGCCAGGAACACAACTAGTTGCACAAACGCCATATATGATGGCTCCAGAAGAGATGGCAGAGCTCAAGAAGCAGTTACAGGAGTTTTTGGAGAAAGGTTTCATATGACTGAGCACGTCACCTTGGGGTGCTCCAGTGCTGTTTGTTAAGAAGAAGGATAGATCGATGCATCTATGCATAGATTATCAGTAGTTGAACAAAGTCACGATAAAGAATAAGTACCCGTTGCCGAAGATAGATGATCTTTTTGTTCAGTTGTGTGGTGCTACAGTGTTCTCAAAGATCAATCTATGGTCTGGATATCATCGGTTGAGGATTAAGGCAGACGACATACCAAAGTCAGCATTTAGGATGAGGTATGGTCACTTTGAATTTGTGGTTATGCCGTTTGGGATAACCAATGCACCTGCTGCTTTCATGGATCTAATGAACCGAGTGTTCCGTCTGTTCCTAGATCAGCTTGTTGTAGTCTTCATAGATGACATCTTGATCTACAGTCAGGATAGTCAAGACCATGAACAACATCTTCGACAAGCTTTGACTCTTCTTCGCCAACATTAGTTATATGCCAAGTTTAGTAAATGTGAGTTCTGGTTGAAAGAAGTGACTTTCTTGGGTCATGTGATATCTGCATAAGGAGTCAGAGTGGACCCTAAGAAGGTGGAGTCAGTGGCAGATTGGGAGCAACCAAAGACACTTATGGAAGTTCATAGTTTTCTGGGTTTGGCAGGATACTACCAGAGGTTTATCAAGGACTTTAGTGTGATCACGTTTCCAATGACAAAGTTGACAAGGAAGGATGTACCTTTTGTCTGGGATGATCGTTGTCAACAAGCTTTCAAAACTCTAAAGGAGAAGCTGAGTAGTGCTCCAGTGTTGGTGCTGCCAGAGCCTAGGAAGGGCTACGATGTTTTCTACAATACTTCCAAGAAAGGCTTAAGTTGCGTGCTGATGCAAGAGGATCATGTGGTTTCTTTTGCTTTGCGACAGCTTAAGAAGCATGAGGAGAACTATCCAACACATGATTTAGAGTTGGCAGTGGTGGTGCATGCGTTAAAGATTTGGAGACACTATCTTTATGGGGAATGTGCCAGATCTTTACAGATCATAAGAACTTGAAGTAAATCTTTTCACAGTGTGAGCTGAACATGCGACAACGTTGTTGGATGGAGCTAATCAAAGATTATGATTGCACCATTGAGTATCATTCTGGTAAGGTGAATGTGGTAGCTGATGCGCTAAGAAAAAAGTCTTCTTCTCTTCCTATGAAGAAGGCACAGTTGAGTTCCTTGGTATCAAATAGGTGAGATATGTTTGTCTCCTTGCGGCTGATGAATGTGCATATGGAAGTTTCTTTGTTGGAAGGATTATTGGCACAGATGCAAGTCAAGCCTACACCGAGACAGCAGATCAAAGATGCACAATAGGTCGATGATACAATGCAGTTGATCAGGTCAGAGCTTGGCAGCAAAAAGCATGATGAGTTCCATGAGTCCGAGGATGGACTAGTTTGCTATCATGGTAGGATGGTGGTCCCCGTTGTTGACAATCTAAGAAAGCTAGTGACCGAGGAAGCGCATACATCGATGTATGCTATGCATCTAGGAGTCACCAAGATGTATCGTAATATGAAAGATCTGTATTGGTGGTCTGGCTTGAAGAAGGATGTAGCCGAGTTTGTGGCTAAATGCACAATATGTCAGCAAGTTAAAGCTGAGCATTAGAAGCCGGCAAGTACGTTGCAACCCATGCCGATACCGCAATGGAAATGGGATCACATAACCATGGATTTTGTAGCTGGTCTACCTAAGACAGCTAGGAATCACGATTCCATTTGGGTAGTAGTGGACATGCTGACAAAATCTGCTCATTTCATACCTGTAAAGACAACGTATACAATAGAGAAGTTTGCTCAGGTGTATGTAGATGAGATAGTACGTTTACACGATGTTCCAACAACAATAGTTTCCGATAGAGGCCCTCAGTTCACGAGTCGCTTTTGGGAACGATTGCACAAAGAGTTGGGAACACAGTTGAGGTTTAGCACTGCCTTCCACCCACAAACAGATGGATAGTATGAAAGGACTATTCAAACCTTGGAGGATCTTCTCCGAGATTGTGTCTTGCAATTCCTAGGTAGTTGGGACGTGCATCTCAGTCTGATAGAGTTCGCTTACAATAATAGTTACTAGTGGAGCATTGACATGGCTCCTTATGAGGCTCTATATGGAAGGAAGTGCAGATCTCCTTTATGATGGTATGAGTCTGGTAAGTATCAGCTTTTGGGTCCTGAATTAGTGCAACAGACAACAGAAAAGATCAGAGTGATACATCAATAGTTGAAAATGGTACAGGACATACAGCCGTCTTATGCAGACAATCGCCGATGACCTTTAGAGTTCCAGGTGGGAGACAAAGTGTATCTCAAGATCTCACCTTGTGAAGGCGTGCTGAGGTTTGGTCAGAAAGGCAAATGGGCACCCAGGTATATGGGGCCATACTCGGTAATAGCACGTGTTGGAAGGGTAGCTTACAAGTTAGAGCTGCCACCAGAGTTGCATAGGTTACATCCAGTGTTCCATGTCAGCATGTTGAAGAAAAGTCATCCTGACATAGGGACGGTGATACAGCCAGTTGAGGTTGAGCTTGATGAAGATGTGACCTATGAATAAGGTCCGGTGACGATCCTTGACAAGAGGGTAAAGAGGTTGAAAAGGAAAGACCTGGCTCTTGTGAAATTTCTTTGGCATTATCGTGGTGTTGAGGAAGCCACACGGAAGCTTGAGGAAGAGATGAGGAGGAAGTATCCCTCACTTTTCTCTTCGGATTTTAGGGACGAAATCCCTTTGTAGAGGTTTATGGCTTGTAAGAACCCTGACCTTCATTTTGGGCTTACCCTGTTTGTTTTTCCTAAACCTTGTTCTTGGTTGCTTGCTAATCACCTTTAGTGGTGATTAGGGTTTGCCTGTGTTTTTTTGGGAGTTGGAGGTGCTACTTGCAAAATAACCTAAGTTAGGGTTGAAGAGAAAGTTTGCCATCTTGAGAGATGTCTTTCTATCTCTTTGCTTCCTCTAGGGTTGATAGGAAGGTTTGGGTTCGTGCCTTGTGTTGCCCTGGGCTTGGTTGACCTCTTTTGGGCCTTTTTTCCCTTGTTTGGGCCTTGCCTTGTTTGGTTGAGCCCTATATCGGGCAAGGTAGCTTGTGTCGGCCTTGGTGTGTGTCGGCCATGCCTTGTATCGGCCTGGAGGAGTAGTGTGTCAACCTTTGACCTTGTTTGACCTCCTTGCCTTGGTTGTGTCACCCTAGCTTGGACATGTGGCCGAACCTTGGTTGAGTGGAGGCATGGCATGTGCATGAGGTTTGCAAGGTGTTAAAACATGTGGACAAGTGTCCCTTGGTAAGGTGACACCTTGCCTTGGTTTAACCTTGACTCTCATCTATATATGCCTTGCCTTTCTCTTCCTTGGGAACCCTTTAGCTCTTTTGTTGCTCTCCCCTCCTTGTGTGCATGACACACCTTCCTTGGAGAGCTTGGTGGACGATCCTTTCCCCTTGGTAGATATCTCTTCTTCTCCCTCTAGCTTGGTGGCTGAACCCTAGGTGGGTCTTGTTCTTTAGTGAGCATCTTCCCTCTCTCCTTAGCATCTTCTTCTCCATCTTGCCTACCCTTTGGCCATAGTGGTTATGATCCTTGTTCCTTTTCTTGAGGTGGCCGAAAGTGGAGTGCTTGGAGCTAGGAGCTAGAAGCTTGGAGCTTGGGAGCTTGAAGAGTTTGCTTAAGGAGGGTTACATAACTTCTAACCCTAGCTATACTACCTTCTTTAAGTTGCATATTTCCTATATGTTGATGATCGGCCATTGCATGTTATGTTTCTTGCTCTATTACATGTTGTTGATCTTATGTATATAGTGAGCATGATGTTGTTGATGGTTTACATACCTTTGGATCTAGTTGGCCGAACCATAGTTTAGGGTTTTCTTTGGTGGCAACACCCCTTTCTCTCCTTGGTCTAGAGAAGTGAGTTTGAGCTCTAGTGATGTAGGCAATACCCCTCTCTCATTTTTGTTGAGAGGTGAGTCTACATTCTGGTTGCTTGGGCAACACCCTCCTCTCACCATGGATTTGAGAGGTGAGCTCTTGGATATGTGATGACCTATGTTGAGGTTGGTCCTTGTAAGTTGCCCGATTTGTGATTGAGGTTGTGCAAAACCCCTCTCTCTTAGTTGTTGAGAGGTGAGCTGATCTTCTTGATCATTTAGGGTTTGGTTCCCTTGTACTTGAGGTTGAAGATGACTATGTTGGGTTGTGCCTTGCATGATATGACCTTAGAGTAGTGCTGTCTGATAGCCTTGTCTTGGGTTGTACCTTTGACTGATATGCCTAGTTTGGTTTGGCCGATACCCTTTGGGGAGTGGGAGCTTGGACGATACACCTTAATGTGTGCTCTATATGACACACCTTGTGATAGCCCTTGGTCGATATGAGATGTTTTACCTTGTTGGATGATAGGTCTTCTTGTGGGGTTGCTTGTTATAGGTGGGCGACACCCTGCCCCCTTCCTTGGACGATATGAGTAAGATGGGTAACCTTGTGTCGAGCACGGGGTTTTTGTTTGCCCGTCATACCCTAAGTGAGTTGGCCGATATGGTGCCTTAATGGTTACCATGCTCTCAGACGATAGGATGCCTTGGACGATAGAGTACCTTGGCCTTTATGAGGGTCCTTTGGACTATATGGGTTGATGGTTGAATGATAGGGCATCTTGGGCACCATGTCTTTGGTCGACATGTTTCTTGTTGAGAGAGTGGGCCGATAGAAATCTAACCCTAACCCTAGTTCTTGTGAACAATAGGCCCTTGGTTGACTGCCCCTGCTGATGATGCACAATTCATCCTTAGATCTGGTTGCTCGACACCTTGTGAGCTGGGTGCACAATAGGTTGAAGCATGGTTGGTCGATATGATGGCACAGCTACTCTAGAGGTTGGAACCCTAGTCGATACACCCTTTGGTGAGGGTTGGCGCTGCTCGCCATACCTATAGTGAGGGTTGCAAGAGCTTTGGTGAGGGTTCTGATAACCCGAAATGTATATAGTTGATAGTTCTCTGTTAATAATGATACTACAAGTGATATGATGTAATCACCTTGAATCCTGTATAATGATAATGGGTTAAGATGATAGGTTGTGAACCAAGAAGCTTGGAAGCATATGATGTTGCTTCACATGATGATGTGACTCATGATTATGATCACATGCATGGAGCATGACATATGCTTATGATTGATGATAAAACTATGCTTTCTAAAACTTATGTGCAATATACTAATGGATGTTTCTTTATACTTGATAGCATGATAATCCTGTTAATCCATGATGACTTCAATTATCTCTATGGATGTGTATACTAACCATGCATGTATTTTATGTGAATTCATGGCCTGATAAGAGCTATGATATGTATGTGCTTGAGTAGCACCATGTGATAATGAGATAACAAGTTGATATGTCTGAGGACCTGATATAAGACTGAGTGCCTAGTTGAGGTGTTATCCTCTGATGATGATATAAGGGATGCATTCCCAACATGCTGTTGCATGATGATGATGCCTTGAGAGTAGGGCTGGCAAAACAAGACCCGACCCAAACCCGAAACTTTAAACAAGTTTAGGGTCTAAGGTTTTTCGACCCGACCCGAAATTGACCCGAACTCAAAGAACCCGAAATTAATTTAGGGTCGGGTCTGGGTTTGGACTATAGACCCGAATTGACCCGATTGACCCGGAATTCAAAATTATCTTTTCAAATAAAATTACAAATACTATACTTTAAGACACCCGATGGCCAATTAATTTACTAATCCATCAATCATGAAGTCTATTTTGGAAATTCTACATGGTTTTGTATTGATTTGTATGATTTATTTTACAAATTATATTAGGAATTTGTGTTTAAAAGTCTCAAACAAACTACAATAGGCTTTATATGTGTTTCTCAATCACATTGTAAGTTTGTCACAATGAAATTTGTTAATTACACTTGGGAATCATCAATGACTAGACAAATCATAGTATTTTTTTTAAAACTATTGTCTTGGTGTTGGATTTACGGGTTAGACCCGATAGACCTGAAATTATTTGCGGGTCGGGTTAGGGTCAAGGGTTTCGACCCGAAAATACATCTTTTGCAAGTTTAGGGTCAAGCTGAAAAGTGTTGACCCGAAATGACCCGAAATAAAACCCGCTCAACCCGAACCCGATTGCCACCCCTACTTGAGAGGCAGTGGTTGATATCATGAGGGATTGAGGTCCCATGATAGTATGATGATGGAAATAATGATGTAATTCTATAAGACTATGTTATACTTTGGTTGCCTCAACAATTGGCTTAAAATATACTAATTAATTATAGATGAATATATCATGTAGTTTGCCCTGGACATAGATCCATCATCGTTAATATTTGGTGATGGTGAAACAGGTTTATTGTATGGGATTTCCTGGAGCGCATATTGTTGAATATGCGAGGTTTTCCCTAGCCTAAAATAGGAGGGTTTGAGTGCAATTGTGGTTGAAGCCTCAGGATATATGGAGCATGGTGAACAAACCCATGGCTCAGGATATGTAATGAGGGGCATGATGCATTCATGACTCGGATGTATATACTAGCACCTATGTCAAGGTGAGCTAGAGATATGGGTAGCTTGCAGAGCTGACCCAGAGGCTGAGGCCTTATAAGCAAAAGATTGCGGTCTTACTTGATGATTTGTGTACTGACCACGAGAAGGTGAGGTCATGAAGTTCGGATTTCCTTAGACCTTGTATGGCCCCAGATCGGGCTTCACAGCCAATGGTTGGATTTGAGAAGGGAAGGCTCACTTCCTCAGGGCATAATAAAATGTAATCCATCCGAATAGTATATCTTCCTTAGAGCAAAACACAGAACATTGATCGGGGCCTTGTACTTATATAGCTGATCTAGTTATACCTTGCAGATACGTGTATGATCCTTATATTTTGTGATAAGTTCTTATAATACTTATCTTGTCAATCATGTTCCATAAAGAAATGCTTGGTTATATGCTTCCTGGATATCTTGGTAAGATTGATGGTAATAATAGCCTTACTCCGTATGCTGCTCTTATTATACACTTTATCAGTTAACTGCTGTTGTTGCCTTAACCTTCTGAGGTTTTATAGTTTTGGCGGGGAGTTATGTTTCTCACTGGGACTGTGTGTCTCATCCCGCTAGTTTACACCCTTTTTAGGTGATCTTTCTAGACGTGGTGGTGGTTGTGAGGTTGCGGATGAGCAGCAAGAAGAGCAGTAGAAGGCAAGAGATGGACATGCTGCTATTTTGGTGGTTTTTTAGTAGAGTCCTAGAGTCATCCCTGTAATTTTGGTTTATCCTGACGCTGGCCGTATGTGTCCCGTTATGTATATATAAACATGTGATGAACTCTGGTGATGACAGTAAATCTGGTTCTGATAAGCGGTGAACACATATCAAAGCCTGTAAATATTTTTATAACATGCTTTCTCTACATGATCTGGATGCAAAAGTTCCCTTAAGTATGCTTTCCGCAATCAGTTTTAATTAACCCGTGTTTTCAGTAATATGAGGTTCCACACATTTTTGTGTGTCATCTCGTTGTCTGGGTGATGTCAGGGTGTCACACTAATTCTTGCTTGTTTGATGATAAAAATGCATGTCTTAGCCAAGTAGACTCTCTTAAACTTGAAAATGCTAGTTTGCTTGATAAGATTGGATTTCTAGAAGCTCAACCTCTCATGCCTAGTTCCAATGAAGAGAATACTTTAATTGCTTATTCTCTCATGCATGATATTGATGTTCTTAAATATGAAAACAAGGACAAAGATTTTGTTTTGCAAGAATTAGAAACAGAAAATGCCTCCTTGCTTGCTAAAATCAATGTGCATCAATCTTGTTCTAGTTCTACTAATAGAGAGAATGATGTTGCTGCTCTTCATATTGATAGAAATTCTTATTTAACTAAAGATCTTTGCTTAGAAAATGATCTTCTGCATGCTAGAGATAATATCAATCATTTGACTTCTACTATTTCTTCTCTTAAGCATGATGATGACAATTTGATATCCTCTTTGCAAAGATTCTTAGTTGGTAAAAAGATTCTTAATGACATCCTACACCATTCTACTAAATAAATTGGTAGACATGGTTTAGGATATGATAGTAGTCAAAGGAAAAACAACGATAAATGACCTCCAATCTTCCATGGAGAATCCTCTAGTTCCAAGACTACGGGCACATGCAACTATTGCAATGATATTGGCCATTATTCTACTTGTTGTCCTTTTAGGAAAGCACCCAAGAGAAATAGGACTTGGGTTGCTAAACTAACCCCTCCGGACCCAAAAATATGATTGGGGACCATTTCATCTTTCTTCTTGTAGGTACTTGCAAATGAATTGACTTGAGCTATTGAATTGCAAATTAACTTCTCAATCCACATGAAAGTAGAAAGGTGAGATGTGTAGAGGGTGACAACAAGTGGAAAAAGGAATGGTAAGCAAAAAGGTAATGCTTCTCTTGCTTATAACCTATCCTAACCTGTTTTTGTCAAGTTAGTGTGCACTATACATATGGTTTTTGAGTCAAAAGTGGTATATTGTGTTTCTCTTCACACTCTTAATCAAAAACTATTTCTAATGCTTCTATAGTGCATTATTAACTTGCTTACACATGTTTGGATATGGTTTATATGTTTAGCATGCCTCTAATATGTTTTTATTAAATATATGTGCCTTTTGACAGCAGCTCTGTCGATCGAGTTTTTCTTGATAGAAACTTGACCGATAGGCACCAATGGGTGTTTCCAGCAACTGTCATTGGTTGAGTTGTCAATGCACAGAACTCGACCGATAACACTGTGCACAAAATATACATTTGGCTTATTGGATGAGAATTTCCCTCTCAAATAGATTTTCTCAACCAAATAGCCTGATTCTTTGGCACTCTTTTGGTACCTTTATATATGCATATTGCCTTGTTTTAAATTGCCTATCTTTCTTACAACTCTATCTCTCTAATTGTTCTAAATTGGTATATCTATATGTTGCAATTACTTGCTTTGAGTTGTTTTGCAAGTTTTGATGATGATCTCTTTGGATCTCTTGGTTGTGTCTAAAATTGCTTCCGTTGTACTCTAACTTGCTACATCAATCTAGGTGTATATCATGTTGTGATACATTCTTGAGGTTCTTAGGGGTAATCATTTTATGATAAGGATGCATATCTAGTGAGTTATATCCTTTCATGATTCTAAAATTGCTTGTTTCTTTATTTGGATATATCTCTACATATACTCATATCTTGCTCTGTAACTTGTGCATCTTTCACTATGATCTAGATCCTACTAGTAGTCCTAACTTGTGATAACATCTACTAATAGTTCATATACATGTAGTTCTATCCTTGTTTATAATTGGCATCTTTGCTCATCAATATGCTATGCTTGTATCTTGTCTCATACATGCTCAAGCCTATTCCTTGAATTGCATATCTACTCTCTTGAGTTGCTGGCATAACATTGTGATGCAGGATACATAGATCTACATTGTATGTAGCAATTGGAGTATGTTTGGATTTTATGCAGATTTGCTCCAATTTCAGTTTTTGTAGCAGTAGTAGTGTTTTTTATGCAGAAATGACCTTCTGAGCAAGGCTCATGGCGTAGAAATGACCTTCTGAGCAAGACTCATGGCTATTCCATGAGCCCTGATGCTTTTTGGGAAAATTCTGTCATCTTGAGGGTCAAAATTGCGATTTATTGTTTTTCTACAACTCCTTATCTTGCATTTCTGGGTTGTTCAAGTATCTACTTTAACTTGTTTTTCTTTCTATGCTTGGACAAGCCCCTATTTGTGCTCTTCTACTATCCTTATATATATTTGTGTTATCTCCTTTCTCTTTAACAAGTGATGTTTCTTATTTCTTCATAACCCCACTTTTTGAAATGATAAAGTGGGAGAAAGGTATGTCTTCTTTTAAAAGAGGAAGAAGGCATGTCTTACATGAAGAGGAGAAGTATGTGTATGTAAAGGGGAGAAGATATATATGTGTAAAACATATATGAGTAGAAGACATATTATTCTATAAATTTTATGAAAGCTAACCATGCGGGAGAAATAACATCAATTGAGGGGGAGTATGAGAACTCCATGCACATAAATTGAGGGGGAGCATATGATCTCGATTCTATTGAAACCATAAGGTTTCTCCAAAGGTATGACTTTACTTAAATGCTTTCAATACATTTATGGAATGGTTTGTCATCTTCAAAAAAGGGGAGAATGTTGACTCAAGGTCAGTTAGGTCAATGTTGACTCACGTCTAAATTGACTAAACTCGTGTTTTGATGATGACTAACCATTCCACATATTGGTGTCTAATGCTTCTACTTGAGTGATTTCAGATTAGGTATAGAAACACTCCAAATGCCCTAACCTGTGCATATCAACTTGGAGAAAGGATAAGTCAAAGTCAATACAAGTGCATGTTTTTGTAATATGATGTAAATCCATTAGAATCATGTTGTAAATCACTTGTAATGATTGTATGACTTGTAATTAAGCTTGGAAAAAATCACAAGCACTTAGATCGAATGTTTAAGCACTCAAAAGTCATTTTCCAAAATTTACATGAGGTTGTTCATCGGTCGAGATCTGTGAGTTGCAAACTCGACCGATCCTGATTGGATCTTGAAAATGACTTTTAATCGGTCGAGTTTACACTACACAGAACTCGACTGATGGAGTAACTGACCAGTTTGATTTTCATTGGTCGGTCGAGTTTCCCCAGGACAAACTCGACCGATGGTCTGAATATCGGCTTTGTCTTTTACTCTATCGGTCGAGATACCCTTATCAAAACTCGACTGATTGCACTGTATGAAAAGTGTAGAAAAGTGCTTCTAGCCATTGTGGAGTTGCAACAAGTGAAAATATATCCATTGCAAGGCATAAAATGGCTAGTTTTCGTTCTCAAGTGTTCTCAAAGGCTAAGAGGCATCCCCAACTATAAATAGGACCCCTTGGGCATCATTCCAAGGTTGAGAATACATTGCAAAACTCTATGTGAGGTTTCTATTCTATAGTTGAGTGCTTCCTATAGCCTCCTCTCGCTCTCTCTAAGCTTAATCACTTACTACATCCATTAGAGTGAGTAGGAAATCTATAAGAGAGCTAGTCCTACATGTATATCTTATGAGGCTCTCACTTCCACCACCTCCCCATCTCTCATTTCAACCATAAAGATGAAGGTTCTCTCTCTTAGCTAAGAGAGGTGAAGAAGAACAAGGGAAGGCGTCCCTTGGTGAAGATCAAGGTTGAAGACTTGGAGCTAGAGTGGCTATGTCCTTGGTGAAGGCAGAACACCCCTTGCTCAAGTGGGTAAGTCCTTGGTGGAAGCTTCTCTGAGTGAAGGTGAAGTCAAAGGCGGAAGATCCAAGAAGAGTGGGTAATTCCTGCAAGGCTGAAGACATGTGCAAGAGTAGGTAAGTCTTTGGAAAAAGGTGGAAGACTCCTTGCAAAGTGGGTAAGTCCTTGGTAAGGTTGAAGACTCTTTGTATTGGATAGGTAAGTCCTTTGTTTGGTCATGCATTGTAAGTCTAATGAATGAATATAAAAATGCAATGGTTAGGAAATCCTAGAGGTTGACCTCTCTAGGTAAGTGGACTGACATACTTCTAGTTTGAAGTGTGGAACCACTCTAAATAGCTTGTCTACTTGTGTTTGCTCAATATCTCTCATCCTTGCTATGCATGTTTTAGTTGCACACAAATGTCCTATTTAGCAACCTTATCTTGTGATATATCTTGAAGGTTTAAGGAATTTTGTTTAAGTGCATTCAACTCTATTCACCCCCTCTAGAGCATCCAATCACCTATCTAGGATCCAACAATTGGTATCAGAGCGAGTCTTCTCCAAGCACACTTCTACAAGTAGGAGAAGATGGGTGAATACCAAGGAGGGATATACTTGATCAGCCTTCCAATCTTTGATGAGAGCAATTTACACTATTGGAGAAGAAGACTTCAATTCTATATCCAAGGATCAAGTCTTGAGATGTGGCAAATGGTGAACAACCCATACATGCTACCAAAGACAAAGATTGAAGAATGGGATGAAGCTACCTTGAAGAAAGCAACCTTGAATGCTAGAGCCATGCACATCCACTATGCCTTCATGACCCCCACCGAGTTCAACTGGATTTCTTCATGTGAAACAACCTATGAGGTATGGAGAAAACTATGTATCACTTATGAGGGGACAGATCAAGTGAAGGAAAGCAAACTCTACATGCTCAAAGGGCTGCTTGAGAACTTCAAAATGGGAAAGGAGGAAAGGATAGCCAACATATACTCAAGGCTCAACACCATTGTGAATGGTCTTGCTATTCTAGGACATCCTATGAGTAGAGGAGAGATCAACTCTAAGATCCTTAGAACTCTCCCCAAGAGATGGGAACCCAAGGTGACTTCCATTGAAGAAGCAAGGTCTCTTAAGTATGTCCCTATTGAAGAGCTCATTGAAATCTACAAGCACATGACACCACACTTGACAAGAGGGAGGAAGTAGAAAGACAAGAGAAGAAAGAGCTAAAGATAATGAAGAAGGCTGAAATGAAGGCTAAAATTGAAGCTATAATGGAACAAGTCACTCCATCCTCTCAACTTAAAGAGCATGCCATGTACTCCAAGGGTAGATTCTACAAAGGCAAGAAGACCCATCTTCACAAGAAGAAGGAGAAATGGCACTCAAGCTCAAGTGGCTCCTCCAACTCAAGCTCAAGTGAAGATTCAAGTGATGGATCAAGCTCAAGCTCTAGTGATGAAGGAGAATGCCATTTTTCTCTTTTGGCATCAACAAGTAAGGACTCAAGTGAGGTAAATATAAAATCTTTAGATAAATAATCTTTGATTGCTATTATTCAAGATACTTGTGCCTATAAGTCTTATAAAAGGAAAAAGAAAAAGCTTGCTAAAATTGTTGATAATTTGCATGTAGAACTAGATGATCTTGAACATGCTAATTCTTGCTTGTTTGATGATAAAATGCTTGTCTTAGCCAAGTAGACTCTTAAACTTGAAAATGCTAGTTTGCTTGATAAGATTAGATTTCTAGAAGCTCAACCTCTCATGCCTAGTTCCAATGAAGAGCATACTTTAATTGTTGATTCTCTCATGCATGATATTGATGTTCTTAAATATGAAAACAAGGACAAAGATTTTGTTTTGCAAGAATTAGAAACAGAAAATGCCTCCTTGCTTGCTAAAATCAATGTGTATCAATCTTGTTCTAATTATACTAATAGAGAGAATGATGTTACTTCTCTTCATATTGATAGAGATTCTTATTTAACTAAAGCTCTTTGCTTAGAAAATGATCTTCTGCATGCTAGAGATAATATCAATCATTTGTCTTCTACTATTGCTTCTCTTAAGCATGATAATGATAGTTTAAGATCCTCTTTGCAAAGATTATTAGTTGGTAAAAAGAGTCATAATGACATCCTACACCATTCTACTAAACAAATTGGTAGACATGGTTAAGGATATGATAGTAGTCAAAGGAACAACAAAGATAAAGGACCTCCAATCTTCCATGGAGAATCCTCTAGTTCCAAGACTACGGGCACATGCAACTCTTGCAATTATCTTGGCCATTATTCTACTTGTTGTCCTTTTAGGAAAGCACCTAAGAGCAATATGACTTGGGTTGCTAAACTAACCCCTATGGACCCAAAAATATGATTGGGGACCATTTCATCTTTCTTCCTGTAGGTACTTGCAAATGGATTTACTTGAGCTATTGAATTGCAAATTAACTTCTCAATCCACATGAAAGTAGAAAGGTGAGATGTGTAGAGGGTGACAATAAGTGGAAAAAGGAATGGTAAGCATAAAGGTAATGCTTCTCTTGCTTATAACCTATCCTAACTTGTTTTTGTCAAGTTAGTGTGCACTATACATATGGTTTTTGAATCAAAAGTTGTATTTTGTGTTTCTTTTCACACTCTTGCTCAAAAACTATTTCTAATGCTTCTATAGTGCATTACTAACTTGCTTACACATGTTTGGATATGGTTCATATGTTTAGCATGCCTCTAAATATGTTTTTATGAAATATATGTGCCTTTTGACAGCAGCTCTATCGGTCGAGTTTGTCTTGATAGAAACTCGACCGATAGGCACCAATGGGTGTTTCCAACAACAGTCATCGGTCGAGTTGTCAATGCACAAAACTTGACCGATAACACTGTGCACAGAATATACAGTTGGCTTATTGGATGAGAATTTCCCTCTCAAATAGATTTTCTCAACCAAATAGCCTTATTCTTTGGCACTCTTTTGGTACCTTTATATCTGCATATTGCCTTATTCTAAATTTCCTATCTTGCTTACAACTCTATCTCTCTAATTGCTCTAAATTGGTATATCTACATGTTGCAATTACTTGCTTTGAGTTGTTTTGCAGGTTTTGATGATGATCTCTTTGGATCTCTTGGTTGTGTCTAAAATTGCTTCCGTTGTACTCTAACTTGCTAAATCAATCTAGATGTATATCCTATTTTGATACAACCTTGAGGTTCTTAGGGGTAATCATCTTATGGTAAGGATCTATATCTTGTGAGTTATATCCTTTCATGCTTCTAAATTTTCTTATCTCTTTGTTTGGATATATCTCTACATCTACTCATAGCTTGCTCTTTAACTTGTGCATCTTTCCCTATGATCTAGATCCTACTAGTAGTCCTAACTTGTGATAACATCTACTAGTAGTTCATATACATGTAGTTCTATCCTTGTTTATAATTGGCATCTTTGCTCATCTATATGCTATGCTTGTATCTTGTCTCATACATGCTCAATCCTGTTCCTTGAATTGCATATCTACTATCTTTAGTTGCTTGCATAACATTGTGATGCAGGATATATAGATCTACATTACATGTAGCAATTGGAGTATGTTTGGATTTTATGCAGATTTGCTCCAATTTCAGTTTTTGCTGTAGGAGTAGTGTTTTTTATGCAGAAACGACCTTTTGAGCAAGACTCATTGCTTAGCCATGAGCCCTGATGCTTTTTGGGAAAATTCTGTCATGTTGAGGGTCAAAATTGAGATTTATTGTTTTTTTGTAGAACCTTATCTTGCATTTCTGGGTTGTTCAAGTATCTACTTTAACTTGTTTTTCTTTCTATGCTTGGACAAACCCCTATCTATGCTCTTCTACTCTTCTTATATATATTTGTGTTATCTCCTTTCTCTTTAACAAGTGATGTTTCTTATTTCTTCATAACCCCACTTTTTGAAATGACAAACGGGGATAAAGGTATGTATTCTTTTAAAAGAGGAAGAAGGCATGTCTTACATTAAGAGGAGAAGTATGTCTATGTAAAGGGGAGAAGATATATATGTGTAGAACATATATGAGTAGAAGCCATAGTATTCTATAAATGTTATGAAAGATAACCATGCTGGAGAAATAGCATCAATAGAGTGGGAGTATCCATGCACATCAATTGAGGGGGAGCATATGAGGTCGATTCTATTGAAACCCCTAGGTTTCTCCAAAGGTATGACTTTACTTAAATGCTTTCAATACATTTATGGAATGGTTTGTCATCTTCATAAAGGGAGAGAATGTTGACTCAAGGTCAATTAGGTCAATGTTGACTCACGTCTAAAATGACTAAACCCGTGTTTTGATGATGACTAACCATTCCACATATTGGTGTCTAATGCTTCTACTTGAGTGATTTCAGATTAGGTATAGACACACTCCAAATGCCCTAACCTGCGCATATCAACTTGGAGAAAAGACAAGTCAAAGTCAATACAAGTGCACATTTTTGCAATATGATGTAAATCCATTAGAATCATGTTGTAAATCACTTGTAATGATCGTATGACTTGTAACTAATCTTGGAAAAAAATCATGAGCACATAGATCGAATGTTTAAGCACTCAAAAGACATTTTCCAAAATTCACATCAGGATGTTCTTCGGTCGAGTTCTGTGAGTCGCAAACTCGACCGATCCTGATTGGATCTTGATAATGAATTTTGATTGGTAGAGTTTACACTACACAGAACTCAACCGATGGAGTAACTGACCAGTTCAATTTTCATTGGTCGGTCGAGTTTCCCCAGGACAAACTCGACCGATGGTCTGAATATCGGCTTTGTCTTTTACTCTATCGGTCGAGTTACCCTTATAAAAACTCGACCGATTGCACTATACAGAAAAGTGCAGAAAAGTGCTTCTAGTTGTGGTGGAGTTGCAACAAGTGAAAATATATCCGTAGCAAGCCACAAAATGGCTAGTTTTTGTTCTCAAGTTTTCACAAAGGCTAAGAGGCATCCCCGACTATAAATAGGACCCTTTGGGCTTCATTCCAAGGTTGAGCATTCATTGCAAAACTCTATGTGAGGTTCCTATTCTATAGTTGTGTGCTTCCTACAGCCTCCCCTCTCTCTCTAAGCTTAATCACTTGCTACATCCATTAGAGTGAGTAGGAAATCTATAAGAGAGCTATTCCTACATGTATCTCTTGTGAGGCTCTCACTTCCACCACCTCCCCATCTCTCATTTCAACCATGCAGATGAAGGTTCTCTCTCTTAGCTAAGAGAGGTGAAGAAGAACAAGGGAAGACATACCTTGGTGAAGATCAAGGATGAAGACTTGGAGCTAGAGTGGGTAAGCCCTTGGTGAAGGCAGAAGACTCCTTGCTCAAGTGGGGAAGTCCTTGGTGGAAGCTTCTCCGAGTGAAGGTGAAGTCAAAGGCGGAAGATCCAAGAAGAGTGGGTAATTCCTGCAAGGCTGAAGACTTGTGTAAGAGTAGGTAAGTCCTTGGAAGAAGGTGGAAGGCTCCTTGGAAAGCGGGTAAGTCTTTGGTAAGGTTGAAGACTCTTTGTATTGGATAGGTAAGTCCTTTGTTTGGTCATGTATTGTAAGTCTTATGAATGAATATAAGAATGCAATGGTTAGGAAATCTTAGAGGTTGACCTCTCTAAGTAAGTGGACTGACATACTTCTAGTTTGAAGTGTGGAACCACTCTAAATATCTTGTCTACTTGTGTTTTCTCAATCTCTCTCATCTTTCTATGCATGTTTTAGTTGCACACAACTTTCCTATTTAGCAACCTTATCTTGTGATATATCTTGAAGGTTTAATGAATTTTCTTTTAGTGTATTCAACTCTATTCACCCCTCTCTAGAGAATCCAATCACCCATCTAGGATCCGACATTTGGTATCAGAGCAGGTCTTCTCCAAGCATACTTCTACAAGTACGAGAAGATGGGTGCCTACCAAGGAGGGAGATACTTGATCAACCTTCCAATATTTGATGGGAGAAATTTCCTCTATTGGAGAAGAAAGCTTCAATTCTACATCCAAGGATCAAGTCTTGAGATGTGGCAAATGGTGAACAACCCATACATTCTACCAAAGACAAAGATTGAAGAATGGGATGAAGCTACCTTGAACAAAGCAACCTTGAATGCTAGAGCCATGCACATCCTTTATGCCTCCATGACCCCCACCGAGTTCAACCGGATTTCTTCATGTGAAACATCCTATGAGGTATGGAGAAAGCTATGCATCACTTATGAGGGGATAGATCAAGTGAAGGAAAGCAAAGTCTACATGCTCAAAGGGCTTCTTGAGAACTTCAAGATGCGAAAGGAGGACAGGATAGCGAACATGTACTCAAGGCTCAACACCATTGTGAATGGTCTTGCTGTTATAGGACATCCTATGAGTAGAGGAGAGATCAACTCTAAGATCCTTAGAACTCTCCCCAAGAGATGGGAACCCAAGGTGACTTCCATTGAAGAAGCAAGGTCTCTTAAGGATGTCCCTATTGAAGAGCTCATTGGAAATCTACAAGTACATGAAGCCACACTTGACAAGAGGGAGGAAGTAGAAAGACAAGAGAAGAAAGAGCTAAAGAGAATGAAGAAGGCTGAAATGAAGGCTCAAATTGAAGCTATCATGGAACAAGTCTCTCCATCCTCTCAAGTTAAAGAAGATGCCACATACTCTAAGGGTATATTCTACAAAGGCAAGAAAACCCATCTTCACAAGAAGAAGGAGAAATGGCACTCAAGGTCAAGTGGCTCCTCCAACTCAAGCTCAAGTGAAGATTCAAGTGAAAGATCAAGCTCAAGCTCTAGTGATGAAGGAGAATTCCATTTTGCTCTTATGGCATCAACAAGTAAGGACTCAAGTGAGGTATATCTAAACTCTTTAGATAAAGAATATTTGATTTCTATTATTCATGATACTTGGGCCTCTCTTAAGTCTTATAAAAGTAAAAAGAAAAAGCTTGCTAAAATTGTTGATAATTTGCATTTAGAACTAGATGATTTTGAACATGCTAATTCTTGCTTGTTTGATGATAAAAATACTTGTCTTAGCCAAGTAGACTCTCTTAAATTTGAAAATGCTAGTTTCCTTGATAAGATTAGATTTCTAGAAGCTCAACCTCTCATGCCTAGTTCCAATGAAGAGCATACTTTAATTGTTGATTCTCTCATGCATGATATTGATGTTCTTAAATCTGAAAACAAGGACAAAGATTTTGTTTTGCAAGAATTAGAAATAGAAAATGCCTCCTTGCTTGCTAAAATCAATGTGCATCAATCTTGTTCTAGTTCTACTAATAGAGAGAATGATGTTGCTGCTCTTCATATTGATAGAGATTCTTGTTTAACTAAAGCTCTTTGCTTAGAAAATGATCTTCTGCATGCTAAAGATAATATCAATCATTTGTCTTCTACTATTGCTTCTCTTAAGCATGATAATGACAGTTTGAGATCCTCGTTGCAAAGGTTCTTAGTTGGTAAAAAGAGTCTTAATGACATCCTACACCATTCTACTAAACAAATTGGTAGACATGGTTAAGGATATGATAGTAGTCAAAGGAACAACAAAGATAAAGGACCTCCAATTTTCCATGGAGAATCCTCTAGTTCCAAGACTACAAGCACATGAAACTATTGCAATGATCTTGGCCATTATTCTACTTGTTGTCCTTTTAGGAAATCATCCAAGAGAAATAGGACTTGGGTTGCTAAACTGACCCCTCCGGACCCAAAAATATGATTGGGGACCATTTCATTTTTCTTCTTGTAGGTATATGCAAATGGATTGACTTGAGCTATTGAATTGCAAATTAACTTCTCAATCCACATGAAAGTAGAAAGGTGAGATGTGTAGAGGGTGACAACAAGTGGAAAAAGAAATGTTAAGCACAAAGGTAATGCTTCTCTTGCTTATAGCCTATCCTAACTTGTTTTTGTCAAGTTAGTGTGCACTATACATATGATTTTTGAGTCAGAAGTGGTATTTTGTGTTTCTCTTCACACTCTTGCTCAAAAACTATTTCTAATGCTTCTATAGTGCATTACTAACTTGCTTACACATGTTTGGATATGGTTCATATGTTTAGCATGCCTCTAAATATGTTTTTATGAAATATATGTGCCTTTTGACAACAGCTCTATCGGTCGAGTTTGTCTGGATAGAAACTCGACTGATAGGCACCAATGGGTGTTGCCAACAGCTGTCATCGGTCGAGTTGTCAATGCACAAAACTCGACCGATAACACTGTGCACAGAATATACAGTTGGCTTATTGGATGAGAATTTCCCTCTCAAATAGATTTTCTCAACCAAATAGCCTTATTCTTTGGCACTCTTTTGGTACCTTTATATCTGCATATTGCCTTGTTCTAAATTGCCTATCTTGCTTACAACTCTATCTCTCTAATTGCTCTAAATTGGTATATCTATATGTTGCAATTACTTGCTTTGAGTTGTTTTGTAGGTTTTGATGATGATCTCTTTGGATCTCTTGGTTGTGTCTAAAATTGCTTCCGTTGTACTCTAACTTGCTACATCAATCTAGGTGTATATCATGTTTTGATACAACCTTGAGGTTCTTAGGGGTAATCATCTTATGGTAAGGATGCATATCTTGTGAGTTATATCCTTTCATGCTTCTAAATTTGCTTATCTCTTTGTTTGGATATATCTCTACATCTACTCATAGCTTGCTCTTTAACTTGTGCATCTTTCCCTATGATCTAGATCCTACTAGTAGTCCTAACTTGTGATAACATCTACTAGTAGTTCATATACATGTAGTTCTATCCTTGTTTATAATTGACATCTTTGCTCATCTATATGCTATGCTTGTATCTTATCTCATACATGCTCAAGCCTGTTCCTTGAATTGCATATCTACTATCTTGAGTTGCTTGCATAACATTGTGATGCAGGATACATAGATCTACATTGTATGTAGCAATTGGAGTATGTTTGGATTTTATGCAGATTTGCTCCAATTTCAATTTTTGCTACAGGAGTAGTGTTTTTTTAATGCAGAAACGACCGTCTGAGCAAGACTCATTGCTTAGCCATAAGCCCTGACGCTTTTTGGAAAAATTCTGTCATCTTGAGGGTCAAAATTGCGATTTATTGTTTTTATGAAACACCTAATTTGCATTTCTGGGTTGTTCAAGTATCTGCTTTAACTTGTATTTCTTTCTATTCTTGGACAAGCCCCTATCTGTGCTATTCTACTCTCCTTATATATATTTGTGTTATCTCCTTTCTCTTTAACAAGTGATGTTTCTTATTTCTTCATAACCCCACTATTTGAAATGACAACAGGGGAGAAAGGTATGTCTTATTTTAAAAGAGGAAGAAGGCATGTCTTACATGAAGAGGAGAAGTATGTCTATGTAAAGGGGAGAAGATATATATGTGTAGAACATATATGAGTAGAAGACATAGTATTCTATAAATGTTATGAAAGCTAACCATGCAGAAGAAATAGCATCAATTGAGGGGGAGTATGAGAACTCCATGCGCATCAATTGAGGGGCAGCATATGAGCTCGATTCTATTGAAACCCCTAGGTTTCTCCAAAGGTATGACTTTACTTAAATGCTTTCAATACATTTATGGAATGGTTTGTCATCTTCAAAAAGGGGGAGAATGTTGACTCAAGGTCAGTTAGGTCAATGTTGACTCACGTCTAAATTGACTAAACCCGTGTTTTGATGATGACTAACCATTCCACATATTGGTGTCTAATGCTTCAACTTGAGTGATTTCAGATTAGCTATAGACACACTCCAAATGCCCTAACCTGCACATATCAACTTGGAGAAAATACAAGTCAAAGTCAATACAAGTGCACATTTTTGTAATATGATGTAAATCCATTAGAATCATGTTGTAAATCACTTGTAATGATTGTATGACTTATACTTAAGCTTGGAAAAAATAATGAGCACTTAGATCGAATGTTTAAGGACTCAAAAGCCATTTTCCAAAATTCACATCAGGCTGTTCATCGGTTGAGTTCTGCAAGTTGCAAACTCGACCAATCCTGATTGAATCTTGAAAATGACTTTTGATCGGTCGAGTTTACTCTACACAGAACTCGACCGATGGAGTAACTAACCAATTTGATTTTCATTGGTCGGTCGAGTTTCCCCAGGACAAACTCGATCGATGGTCTGAATATCAGCTTTGTCTTTTACTCTATCAGTCGAGTTACCCTTATCAAAACTCGACTGATTGCACTATACAAAAAAGTGTAGAAAGGTGCTTCTAGCCATTGTGGAGTTGCAACAAGTGAAAATATATACGTTGCAAGCCACAAAATGGCTAGTTTCATTCTCAAGTGTTCCCAAAGGATAAGAGGCATCACCAACTATAAATAGGACCCCTTGGGCTTCATTCCAAGGTTGTGCATTCGTTGTAAAACTCTATGTAAGGTTCCTATTCTATAGTTGAGTGCTTTCTATAGCCTTCTCTCTCTCTCTAAGCTTAATCACTTGCTACATCCATTAGAGAGAGTAGGAAATCTATAAGAGAGCTAGTCCTACATGTATATATTGTGAGGCTCTCACTTCCACCACCTCCCCATCTCTCATTTCAACCATGAAGATGAAGGTTCTCTCTCTTAGCTAAGAGAGGTGAAGAAGAACAAGGGAAGGAATCCCTTGGTGAAGATCAAGGCTGAAGACTTGGAGCTAGAGTGGGTAAGCCCTTGGTGAAGGCAGAAGTATCCTTGCTCAAGTGGGTACGTCCTTGGTGGAAGCTTCTCCGAGTGAAGGTGAAGTCAAACAGGGTAAGCCCAAAATGAAGGTCCTTACACTAGTGATGAAGGAGAATGCCATTTTTCTCTTATGGCATCAACAAGTAAGGACTCAAGTGAGGTAAACCCAAACTCTTCAGATAAAGAATCTTTGATTGCTATTATTCATGATACTTGTGCATCTCTTAAGTCTTATTAAAGGAAAAAAAATGCTTGCTAAATTGTTGATAATTTGCATGTAGAACTAGATGATCTTGAACATGCTAATTGTAAGGACCCTGACCTTCATTTTGGGCTTACCCTATTTGTTTTGCCTAAACCTTGTGCTTGGTTGCTTGCTAATCACCTTTAGTGGTGATTAGGGTTTGCCTATGTTTTGTTGGGAGTTGGAGGTGCTACTTGTAAAATAATCTAAGTTAGGGTTGAAGAGCAAGTTTGCCAACTTGAGAGATGTCTTTCTCTCTCTTTGCTTCCTCTAGGGTTGAGAGGAAGGTTTGGGTTCGTGCCTGGTGTTTCCCTGGGCTTGGTTGAGCTCTTTTGGGCCTTGTTTTCCCTTGTTTGGGCCTTGCCTTGTTTGGTTGAGCCCTGTATCGGGCAAGGTCGCTTGTGTCGGCCTTGGTGTGTTTCGGCCATGCCTTGTATCAGCCTGGAGGAGTAGTATGTTGGCCTTTGACCATGTTTGACCTCCTTGCCTTGGTTGTGTCACCCTAGCTTGGACATGTGGCCGAACCTTGGTTGAGTGGTGGCATGGGATGTGCATGAGGTTTGCAAGGTGGTAAAACGTGTGGACAAGTGTCCCTTTGTAAGGTGACACCTTGCCTTGGTTTAACCTTGACCCTCATCTATATATGCCTTGCCTTTATCTTCCTTGGGAACCCTTTAGCTCTTTTGTTTCTCTTCCCTCCTTGTGTGCATGACACACCTTCCTTGGAGAGCTTGGTGGATGATCCTGTATTAATCCATGATGTAATACAAGTGATATGATGTAATCACCTTGAATCCTGTATAATGATAATGGGTTAAGATGATAGGTTGTGAACCAGGAAGCTTGGAAGCATATGATGTTGCTTCACATGATGATGTGGCTCATGATTATGATCACATGTATGGAACATGATATATGTTTATGATTGATGATAAAACTATGCTTTCTAAAACTTATGTGCAATATACCCATGGATGTTGCTTTATACTTGATAGCATGATAATCCTATTAATCCATGATGACTTCAGTTATCTCTATGGATGTGTATACTAACCATGCATGTATTTTATGTGAATTTATGGCATGATAAGAGCTATGAGATGTATGTGCTTGAGTAGCACCATGTGATAATGAGATAACAAGTTGATAGGTCTGAGGACCTGATATAAGGCTGAGTGCCTAGTTGAGGTGTTATCCTCTGATGATGAGATAAGGGATGCGTTCCTAGCATGCTGTTGCATGATGATGCCTTGAGAGGCAGTGGTTGATATCATGAGGGATTGAGGTCCGAAGACAGTATGATGATGGCAATAATGATGTAATTCTATAAGACAATGTTATACTTTGGTTGCCTCAACAATTGGCTTAGAATAAACTAATTAATTATAGATGAATATATCATGTAATTTGCCCTGGCCATAGATGTTGGGTTTTAGGGGAGGCAGAGAAGGCAGCAGAAACAAAAAAAATTTTCTCCCCCAAACCCGGAACAAGGAAACACGTCAACGTCTATATAATAGGAAAGGATGGTTTGTGGAATCATACCTTGTCCCGAGGCTTGCTCGGCGACAATACCTCGCGCCTTGCGCGGTCTTCACCTCCGGTCTTGGATGGTGTCTGTGCAGCTCCTAGTCGCACCGGGACTCACGACTCCTCCTCTCATCAGGACTGTCGGGTTTGACAATTGTCCTCCTGAGCGGAAGAAACCTGTCGCCTCTGAAGTAGTCCACACGGACCACCTGGAACTCCAATCTCCTTGTCCCATAAGGAATTGGAAGGAGTCGCACCCTCCTGTTGACGTACTAGTCGCCAACACACTCTCCTGCCTCCAGTTGTCTTTCCCTTACTGCACCTCCCTTTACGGGTAGCACTTGCTGGGGCTCTCTCTCAGTTACCAAAACCAGAGAGAAGGACAACTTTACAGAGCAACTGGTTGCACTCAGTTGTACTTTGAGAAGCCCCCAATACCCCTATATATAGGAGGGTCATGGGATAGGGTTCTCCATCCCGGGGAGTAGAAGGGTTCGAGATTTTCCAAAAAAGCAACCAACTCGCAACATGAACCGATCGTTTCACAAATGAAATGGTCAGTTGGGGACCTGAACCGGTCAGTTCACAAGTGAACCGGTCGGTTGGTGGTCCTGGTCGGTTCCCGATTGACTTTCCAAATTTTGTTTCCAATTGGTATCGAATACCAATCCTTGTTCCAATCAAATTGGGCAAGTGAAATGAAAGGAAAATTCTCACCAATCCTATTTTCCCAAGTTGCTCAGTTGCACCAGTTGAATCGATCATTTCAACACTTGAAGCAATCAGTTCACCCTGATCTTGAGCCGATCGTCTCAACACTTGAGCCGACCGGTTCACCAAGCTCAGCCGACCGATTCATCACATGAACCGATCGGTTGGGAGTATAGGTTGTACAGAATCAGTCAATTGTGATTTCAATCAATCCAATACTCCAATCAATGTGTCCAACACCTTGAACATTATGATATTGAGCTATCAATTGACGGAGTGTTTAATTGAACTACTAAACTCCTTTAGTAATCAATCTAAACATTGCTTGTGGACAAAACTCCTCTTCCAGGTTAAATCCTATGTGTGTGACCCTGCAGGTCCATTTCACGTTGGCAGTGAAAGTCCATAACACTTATGACTTCACAAGCAAAGAGTGGTTCCTAGTCACACATCAGTGCTACCCAAGTGAAAGTAGAAAGTTGGAGAACAACTTTCAATCCTACAATCCGTGAATGGTGTTACAGTGAATGTATAATTCGTTTTTCGCTGATATCCTGAATGAACTCGAGGCATGCAACAGTCATCCTATCAACGTTCATTCACTTTCTTGATCTCAGAGTAGATTGGAAGAGATATGCATGACATCAATATCACATACTGATTCACACATACGTGTGCACGCCTATTTCAATCCTACTCATCAAGTGGCCTTGGATATCAAACTCCCTCAGGAGGGACAAATCCCATATCTATCACTCACCCCTCAAAAGCCCCATGTGTCAAAGCCACTCAATCATCACCTTTATAACAACCCATGTTTCAGGACTGCGTTTGATGATGTCAAAGTGTGCCCAACGACATGTGTTGAGTGTAGTGATTTTAGGTCTAAGAATCACACTCACCACCATCATTGTGAGTACTGACTGTGACTACCATGTCATGGTTCCATGTGTCAAACTCATGGTGGGTCTGTCCGGTACACTTGTTCTCTAACAAGTACCTATGTGTTTGGTTTGATATCTCTATATCATGAATAATGAGATTCTGTCATCAACCAACACCACAATATAGTCTTGTGTGTCATTGCTGTCTATCTACCTTCCACAATGACATCTGACTAGGGACAAAACAAGAATGTACAAACTCTTAGCATCCGTATGATCTCATCGTTCAGGTCCTTAACCTGAAAGCATACATCATAGAGTACTGTCATTCTCTAGACATTCAATCTGTTCTATCACTATATCATATGACTGAACCAGAAAGAATTGGAAGCTTGCCTTTGATGTTTATCAAATCAATCTTAATGTATCCCACCAATCATCCCATGATTGGCTCTCAGGGCATACATACCAACAGACTCCCACTTGCACTGTGAGCCAATCACCCTTGAATCATATTCATAGTGATCTTCAAACATGTCCCACATGTTACTGTGCTCTAGTGCTTAACATAGTGAGTAATGGAAACACCTTGCCAAAGTCAATATAAATTGCATGTCTCTCATGTCTTCACTGTACGTCACATGTATGAGATGGAGTTGCCGTAATATGCGATCTTGTATTCCTTTGCTAACCTTTAGCCACATTGCATGATCAAGGATTCCATACTTGTCATCAATGAGTTCATCTCATGAACTTCTAGATCCATATAGTATCCACTGATGTTCTCTTAACACACGGATACTCAGTATTTCCTTTTAAATGGTTTTATTGGAACACTTCCAATTATCAACAAACGTTTACTTTTATATATCCTATATATATTTTGCGATCAATTTTCTGTCCTTTTCAGAAGTTCGCATCAATGTAACTCTTTACATTGAACTCTTCCTTATCTCCATAAAACTAGTACTTCTCAAGTACTTATCAAGTTCTTATGGTTTCCAGTAACCCTTACTAGAAGTAGACAGACATCCACTTGTCATGTCCCACATACGAGTTATCAGGATGAGCACATCAAATAGTCATGTCATACATACAAGATGATGAATGCATTTTGTTTTTGCCATGTCCATACATGCAAGATAATGGGATGATTACATACATGATAGATCCATATCTATTCTTCGTGTTCCCATTCTTCATAAGAATTGGACACTTGGCCTTGGGATATTAACTCCATGTAACATGAAAAGTTTTCTCCCACTGAATCTGTGCATACTGAACCCTTCAGTACAGATTGCCAATGTATGCTTTCTCTTTTTAGGTCAAGAGGTTTTCGAGAACTATCTCTATAGATCTCTATTCCTATCATATAGGAAACTTCTCTATATTCCTTAAAGATAATTTCCACTTTTGGATTTCCATTCTAGAACAATTCCATTTCACATCAACATGTGGAATGTGAACACGTTCCCACTAAATCATAGATCCCTTCTTTATCTTTGTCATATCAGTCAAACCCTTTGACCATATTATCAAAGTAAAGATCCAATTCTGAGTTGCTTGTACTCAATCAATCACATTGATTAGTCCATTGTAACTTATAGACTTCATTTGCATTAGTGGATTCATAAACCTTATAGGTTGTGTCACGTATACATCCTTGTTTTATTCCTCATAGGAATGCAGTTTTAGTATCCATATGCCAAATGTCTTAGTCATTAAGTTGCAATCAATAAGCGTCATCCTTCTCAAAATGTTATCCATGTGTCTTAACACTTAAGACTCATTTGCACTTATGGATTTCATCCAATGGGTGCTACCATCAAGGTCATACCTTATGGTTCACATGGATATCATTTAGGATGTAATGGTCATAAACCATAACTCAAAATTTGGTTCCTCATATTCATCTAGATAGTTGACTCATCATATGCACAACTTATCACATAGATAATTGAGGTGTATCTGTTAAAGATATAAGAACTCACAACCCTTGTGATTCTTAATTTCTTTTATTAGTGAGGGGTATTCTTTTATTAAGAAGAATTTAGTTATTTGATAATCATTCTCTAACTCCTTAGATTATGATTCCTTCTTGATTTAGACATCACCATGCCTTAATCATGAGTTCACTATGATATACTATCATAATCACTCATAAGGATCTCAAACATTTGGTCCAAGTATTTCATTCAATTGATCTCATCAAGAATTAACACTTTACCAAATTTGCACTTCATCTATGATAATCTTGAACACTTCAAGATATTCATATTGGTATTTCTCTAAACACCATTTGAAGTATTAGCATTTGTTCCAATAGGTATGTAAATACATCACATGTATTATACCTAATAAGATAATCATTCTCCCACTACCATTAGTGAAGATTGATTAATCATGTCCAAGATATTCATGTCTCTTGCTGGTTCTCTAACCAAAAGAGTCTAGATTTATCCATCACATGGAAACTAGAAATGAATTTATCATGATTGATGCTAATTTGATTGTTTGAGTTATCTATAACTTCTAGGTATCATGTTATCTTATCAAATACCACAAGATAAGCAAGGCATTGCCACAAAGAGCACATCTTTAAAAGATTGAAACATTAACTTTATTGATTTCCATCATTGTCATACAATATGCAAAATAAAGTGTTTCTATCTATTGGAAAATATGAAATAGCAGTTCATAACTGTATTACATGCCTTGTAGGCTGAAAATAAACTAAAGTACTCCTATCTATGGAGGCAACACTTGCCCCAATTATGAGTGCTTTACACTTTACATCTTGGTATCATATACCTCAAAAAGTGTTACAAGTTTACTTTCATGACACCTTTAAGTAGAGACGTCAGTCGCCTCCTTCTTCTTTTATTCTTCCAGATAGAGAGGAGAATTCCTTTTCCAATGTCCTGGCTTTTGACAATGGTGGCAATTGCCTTTCTTGGTCACACCTCCCTTGGCCTTGAGAGCTGAAGTCGTCTTGGGCTCCTGGCTAGCATCAGAACCTTTCTTAGCTTTGCCCTTGACCTTGTGCTTGGACTTGCCTTTCTTGCTCGTGATCACCATCACAGACTTAGGCTTGTCCTTCTTCATCTGTGTCTCTACTGTCCTCAACATGCCCAACAACTCTGACAGTAGCCTATCAAAGTTGTTCATGTTGTAGTTCATCACAAACTGACTGTAAGATTCTGGCAACGATTGCAGTATCAGGTCAGTAGCCAACTCTTGGCTCAGTGGAAATCCCAGTCTTTGTAGGTTCTCCACATACCCAATCATCTTGAGTGTGTGAGGACCAACTAGATCTCCTTCTGTCATGACACACTTGAACATTGCCCTTGAGACATCGTATCTCTCTTGTCATGCCTGATCTTCATACAGATTCCTGAGATGCTGAATCATCTCAATGACACCCATATTCTCATGTTGTCTCTGTAACTCATGGTTCATGGAGAACAACATCAAGCACTTTGCATCAATGGAATCATTAAAATTCTTCTTGTAAGCATCCCTTTCTGTCTTTGGTGCATTAGGAGCCGGTTCCTTTGGAATTGGAGTATCCTGGACATAGAGCTTACGCTCTTGAGTGAGAACAATTCTCAATGTCCGATACCAGTCATGGAAGTTTGTCCCATTTAGTCTGTCCTTTTCAAGGACCAATCACAAAGAGAAGTGATTGTTGTTTGTTGTCATTTTCACTACAAAGGGAAATATGCAATTTTAGTCCAAAAACTCATTTTTTTGACTTATTTGATTGATTTGAAAAGTTGACGATATAATTAGGCCTTTAATTAATTATCGCTCCCACTATTTTACTTCAAATTGATAGCCCTCACCATCAATTCAGAAGATTGCAGCGTACAACCTTCTAGTGGGCAAGTGCCTGAAATCCTCTTAGTCATGGACCAGCTTGGGCTATCACCCACAACTTAGATCTCTCAGGTAGGCAACTTTTGCCAATTGCATCACATGCAACTCTTGATAAGATGTCATATGCAACTCCTTGCCATGATCATCTCCATGCCTCAAGGTGCTAGATCCTATCTAGGTCACCTTGTTAAGTCCGACCCAAAGCAAACACGATGAATATGCACCCTACTTGGGCAGACCCACACATTCATCCTTCACGCTTCCATGAGATAGACGGTGCACCACGCTTGGGCGTGCCCACACTTGGTCGATCAAGCTTTTCATGTGTGTCACATTTGGAAGGCATCTAAAACTTAATATTTAATGAGGGATTTGGTTTTTATATACATATACATATCCAATCACCACAATACATAGTACATATCATATACATGCTATATCCCATAGAAAACATGCACAAATGATAAAAGCGATGATTATGACCATCCTAATGTGATTCCTCGAGCCAAGAGGAATCACGGTCATCTAGGTCTACATCACATGCAACCTGTACAAGATGAACTCTATGCTTTGCCTTCAGAGTAGATCAACTCATCACATGATTGACTTGCTCATTCTGCCCCGGTCGTCTGGGTGCCACCATCCGATCGGTTGGCTCCTCCAACCGATCGGTTCGCCCGGTCATCATGCATCTCCTTCTGGTCACCACCCGCTCGTCTCACTCCTCGAACCGATCATCAACCGATCAGCTCACTCCTTGAACCGATCATCTGGAACGTCAACCGATCGGTTCACTCCTTGAACAGATCTTCTCAGCTGTCGTCTCGATGTCCTCCGTTCTTTGACATAACCGGAAATAAAATCTATCCTAATATTACATTGCTTAAAAGGGAAACCCCGAGTTACATTCGGGGGGAGAAAAGGTAGGAAAGAATCTCAAATTATTTCGAGTTACATCAGGAATAGGAGAGGGAAGATCGGTGCGCAGACCGAGATGCAAGCAATCACATACAACCACACACAGATAGGGTTTATTGGCCATAACCATGCTATACATCCACCACAAAACTCGTTTAAGGGTTACGCGTATCGAGTGCATTAATAATACATATCATATATGTAATTGGGATTTGTGGATTTAGGATTGGACATGCATAAAGCCAATATTATTCGCATCACATGCAATAAATAAAGGCGACAAACCAAAATCGATCATATTGATATTCCTAAAATATAGAGCAGTTGACGTGGCTCTGATACCACTGTTGGGTTTTAGGGGAGGCCGAGAAGGCAGTGAAAACAAAAAAAAATTCTCCCCCAAACCCGAAACAAGGAAATGTGTCAACGTCTATACAATAGGAAAGGATGGTTTGTGGAATCATACCTTGTCCCGAGGCTTGCTCGGCAACAATACCTCGCGCCTTGTGCGGTCTTCACCTCCGGTCTTGGACGGTGTCTGTGCAGCTCCTAGTCACACTGGGGCTCACGACTCCTCTCACTGGGACTGTCGGGTTTGACAGTTGTCCTCCTGAGTGGAAAAAACCTGCCGCCTCCGAAGTAGTCCACACGGACCACCTGGAACTCCAATCTCCTTGTCCCATAAGGAATTGGAAGGAGTCGCACCCTCCTGTTGACGTACTAGTCACCAACACACTCTCCTACCTCCAGTTGCAACTGCAATTGTCTTTCCCTTGCTGCACCTCCCTTTGCGGGTAGCACTTTCTCGGGCTCTCTCTCGGTTACCAAAACCAGAGAGAAGGACAACTTTGCAGAGCAACTGGTTGCACTGAGTTGTACTTTGAGAAGCCCCCAATACCCCTATATATATAGGAGGGTCATGGGACAAGGTTCTCCATCCCAGGCAATGCGGGACTAAAAGCAGGAGTAGAAGGGTTCAAGATTTTCCACAAAAGCAACTAACTCGCAACATGAACCGATCGTTTCACAACTGAAACGATCGGTTGGGGACCTGAACCGGTCGGTTCACAAGTGAACCGGTCGGTTGGGACACCTCAACCGGTCGGTTCACAAGTGAACCAGTCGGTTGGTGGTCCTGGTCGGTTCCCGATTGACTTTCCAACTTTTGTTTCCAATTGGTATCGAATACCAATCCTTGTTCCAATCAAATTGGGCAAGTGAAATGAAAGGAAAATTCTCACCAATCCTATTTTCCTAAGTTGCTCGGTTGCACCAGTTGAATCGATCATTTCAACACTTGATGCAATCGGTTCACCCTGATCTTGAGCCGATCGGCTCAACACTTGAGCCAACCGGTTCACCAAGCTCAGCCGACCGGTTCATAACATGAATCGATCAGTTGGGAGTACAGGTTGTGCAGAATCAGTCAATTGTGATTTCAATCAATCCGATACTCCAATCAATGTCTCCAACACCTTGAACATTATGATATTGAGCTATCAATTGACTGAGTGTTTAATTGAACTACTAAACTCCTTTAGTAATTAATCTAAACATTACTTGTGGACAAAAATCCTCTTCCAGGTTAAATCCTATGTGTGTGACCCTGCAGGTCCATTTCACATTGGCAGTGAAAGTCCATAACACTTATGACTTCACAAGCAAAGAGTGGTGCCTAGTCACACATCAGTGCTACCCAAGTGAAAGTAGAAAGTTGTAGAACAACTTTCAATCCTACAATCTATGAATGGTGTTACAGTGAATGTATAATTCCTTTGTCGCTGATATCCCGAATGAACTCGAGGCATGGAACAGTCATCCTGTCAACGTTCATTCACTTTCTTGATCTCAGAGTAGATTGGAAGAGATATGTATGACATTAATATCACATACTGATTCACACATGTGTGCACATGCCTATTTCAATCCTAATCATCAAGTGGACTTGGATATCAAACTCCCTCAGGAGGGACAAATCCCATATCTATCACTCACCCCTCAAAAGCCCCATGTATCAAAGCCACCCAATCATCACCTTTATAACAGCCCATGTTTCAGGACTGCGTTTGATGATGTCAAAGTGTGCCCAATGACATGTGTTGAGTGCAGTGATTTCAGGTCTAAGAATCACACTCACCACCATCACTGTGAGTACTGACTGTGACTACCATGTCATGGTTCCATGTGTCAAACTCACGGTGGGTCTGTCTGGTACACTTGTTCTCTAACAAGTACCTATGTGTTTGGTTTGATATCTCTATATCATGACTAATGAGATTCCGTCATCAACCAACACCACAATCTAGTCTTGTATGTCATTGCTATCTATCTACCTTCCACAATGACATCCGACTAGGGACAAAACAAGAATGTACAAACTCTTAGCATCCGTATGATCTCATCGTTCAGGTCCTCAACCTGAAAGCATACGTCATTGAGTACTGTCATTCTCTAGACATTCAATCTGTTCTATCACTATCTCATATGACTGAACCAGAAAGAATTGGAAGCTTGCCTTTGATGTTTATCAAATCAATCTTAATGTATCCCACCAATCATCCCATGATTGGCTCTCAGGGCATACATACCAACAATAGACCCATCATCATCAGTATTTGGTGATGGTGAAATAGGTTTATCATGTGGGATTACCTGGAGTGCATATTGTTGAATATGCGAGGTTTCCCCTAACCTAAAATAGGAGGGTTTGAGTGCAATTGTGGTTGCAGACTCAGGATATATGGAGCATGGTCAACAAACACATGGCTCATGATATGTGATGAGGAGCATGATGCGTTCATGACTCGAATGTATATACTATCACCTGTGTCAAGGTGAGCTAGAGATATGGGTAGCTTGCAGAGCTGACCTAGAGGCTGAGGCCTTATAAGCATAAGACTGCGGTCTTGCTTGATGATTCGTGTACTGACCACGAGAAGGTGAGGTCATGAATTCCAGATCTCCTTAGACCTTGTATGGCACCGGATCGGGCTTCACAACCAATGGTTGGATTTGAGCAGGGAAGGATCACTTCCTCAGGGCATAATAAAACGTAATCCAGCCAAATAGTATATCTTGCTTAGAGCAAAACACAGAACATTGATTGAGGCCTTGTACTTATATAGCTGATCTAGTTATACCTTGCAGATATGTGTATGATCCTTATATTTTGTGATAAGTTCTTATAAAGCTTATCTTGTCAATCATATTCCATAAAGAAACGTTTGGTTATATGCCTCCTGGATATCTTGGTAAGATTGATGGTAATAATAGACTTACTCAGTATGCTGCTCTTATTATACACTTTATCAATTAACTACTGTTGTTGCCTTAACCTTCTGAGGTTTTATAGTTTCGGAGGGGAGTTATGTTTCTTGCTGGGACTGTGTGTCTCACCCCGCTAGTTTACACCCTTTTTAGGTGATCGCTCTAGACGTGGTGGTGGTCGTGAGGTTGCGGATGAGCAATAAGAAGAGCAGTAGAAGGCAAGAGATGGACATGCTGCTGTTTTGGTGGTTTTGTAGTAGAGTCCTAGAGTCATCCATGTACTCTCAGGTACTCGGAGGTGTTCGATGATGTTTCACGATGACTAGCTATTGTAATTTTGGTTTATCCTACTGCTGGCCGTATGTGGCCCGTTATGTATATATAAACAGGTGATGAACTCTGGTGCTGACGGTACAACTAGCTCCGATAAGCGGTGAACATATATCAAAGCATGTAAATATTTTTATAACATGCTTTCTCTACAGGATCTAGATGGAAAAGTTCCCTTGAGTATGCTTTCTGCAATCAATTTTAATTAACCTGTGTTTTCAGTAAGATGATGTTCCGTTCGTTTTCACGTGTCATCTCATTGTCTGGGTGATGGCAGGGTGTCACAGTTGGGTTGGTATCAAAGCTCTAGGTTCGCTGAGTCTACATGGATCTTGGACTAGGTTTGCATCTGTTCTTGTGAGTTTTTCCAAATCTTCTTACAATAACCTTCTTCCCTCAGTGGAAGATACATCTTAAAGATGTCTGGAAACCATGAAGAACATGCTACCGAGAGCAGTGATGCTGCATCAGTTGATGGAGCAGGAGTGGAGGCACATGAAGATCGGGTGCCTGAGGTCACCAACCTGACCCAACTATTCTCGAAAATCCTACCTACCAACAGCTTATGGGGCAGTTGATGGTTACGATGAATCATATGGTGGAAAGGTTGCTAGTGCCTCAACCAAGGGAACAGGCTCCCCATGGTGAAACATCAAGTATTGGGAAGACCTTTAAGCGGCTTCACCGAGTCGGAGCTTCGACTATGCTGGAAAGGCTGATCCAGCGGATGCAGATCTGTGGCTGACCGATCTCGAGAAGGCCTTCCAGATCCTCGGCATCCCCGAAGCGGACAAAGTCAAGCACACTGTCTACCTTCTGAAGGGTAGTGCTGGCCATTGGTGGGCCATCGAGGAGGAAAAGCGACCTGATGAGGAGATCGGTTGGGAGGTTTTCCGGCGAGAGTTCATCAGCAGATACTTTCCGAAGATGTATCTGGACGAGAAGATCAACCAGTTTGAGCATCTACACCAAGGATTGATGAGCATCACCAAGTATGAAGCCAAGTTCATGGACTTGCTGAGATTTTGTCCTCACATGGTGACAACAGATGATGAGTGGATCAAGCAGTTTGAGAAAGGTTTGAGTGCTGAGCTGTCGACACCTGTTGCTGCTTTGAAAAATCGGGAGCAGTTTGCCACGTTCATGGAGTCCGTTCGTAGGATTGTACGATCTATCAGGGAGAAAAGGTAGTCCATGACCAGGAAAAGGCCTGCTCAGTCCTAGGGACCAAGATCTGGTGGCTTCAAGAAGCCAAGGTTTTTAGCACCCTCCACGATGCAGAGTTCTCGTGTACCTTCACAATGGTCTCTGAGTAAGGGAAGAGGTTATGTTTCTTTTCCGTCGAAGGTGCATAGTACAACTTCTGTGGCAGTGACATGGCCATCTAGGCTATTGACAGAAGGCATGTCATGTTATCACTGTAGACAAACCGGGCACTTAAGGTCAAATTGCCCAAGGAAAGATGTTGAAGTAACACAACAGCTGAGACAAAGTCAATAAGGGTCAGACAGACAACAACCCAGTGGTAGCAGAGGGCAAGGATCCAGTCAAGCATCACAAGCAGGATCGTCTTCTCAAGGAAGTAGAGGACGTGGACAACAAGCAACAACTCGATTCTATGCTATGAGTCAGCCGGAGGCAATAGTCAACCCATGAGTGGTGATATGTCAGATGGAGTTATTTCATTCTGATTTGTCTTCTTCTTGCATTATATCTATTGTGGTTGACCCAGGTGCTACACACTCTTTTATCGCACATAGTCTGCTTGATAGCTGTCCTTTACCTGTTGGTTGTAATAAAGATAGCTTGTTGTTAGAAACCCCTCTCGATGGTTCCCCTATGCTTTGAGAAGAGTGTTCGTCTTGTGTTCTGTCTTTCTCAGGACACGGTATACAAGTGGATCTTATACCACTTGATATGCATGGATTTGATGTGATCCTTGGGATGGATACCTTAGAGAAGTATAAGGTCGTGTTGGACTGTGGTTCCAAGCAGGCAGTGTTTGATGATGGTGGAGAGAAGTGGATCTTCCAAGGACATAGGAAGATTTTTCCGACATGTCTAGTGTCAGCATTGGTGGCAGAAAAGTTGCTGTGGCAAGGTTGTAAGACATTCTTAGCTCACGTTGTAGATACCAAGGCAAAGGGTCCTAGCCTTAAGGAGGTGACAGTTGTCCGAGAGTTTGCGGATGTGTTTCCTAATGAGTTCCCTGGTGTTCCCCTACCTCGAGAGATTGATTTTGAGATCAATCTGGTGCCAGGAACACAACCAATTGCACAAATGCCATATAGGATGGCTCCAGCAGAGATGGCAGAGCTCAAGAAGTAGTTACAGGAGTTGTTGGAGAAAGGTTTCATCTAACTGAGCACATCACCTTGGGGTGCTCCAGTGCTGTTTGTTAAGAAGAAGGACAGATCGATGCGGCTATGCATAGATTATCGGTAGTTGAACAAAGTCACGATCAAGAATAAGTACCCGCTTCTGAAGATAGATGATCTATTTGATCAGTTGCATGGTGCTACAATGTTATCAAAGATCAATCTACGGTTTGGATATCATCACTTGAGGATTAAGGCGGATAACATACCAAAGTCAGTGTTTAGGACGAGGTATGGTCACTTTGAATTTGTGGTTATGCCGTTTGGGCTAACCAATGCACCTGCTGCTTTCATGGATCTGATGAACCGAGTGTTCTATCCGTTCCTAGATCAGTTTGTTGTAGTCTTCATAGATGACATCTTGATCTACAGTCGGGACATTCAAGAGCATGAACAAAATCTTCGACAAGCTTTAACTCTTCTTCGCCAACATCAGTTGTATGCCAAGTTTAGTAAATGTGAGTTCTGGTTGAAAGAAGTGACTTTCTTGGGTCATGTGATATCTGCATAAGGAGTCAGAGTGGACCCTAAGAAGGTGGAGTCAGTGGCAGATTGGGAGCAACCAAAGACACCGATGGAAGTTTGTAGTTTTCTGGGTTTGGCAGGATACTACCGGAGGTTTATCAAAGACTTTAGTGTGATCACGTTACCAATGACAAAGTTGACTAGGAAGGATGTACCTTTTGTCTGGGATGATCGTTGTCAACAAGCTTTCCAAAGTTTGAAGGAGAAGCTGACTAGTGCTCCAGTGTTGGTGCTGCCATAGCCTGGGAAGGGCTACGCTATTTTCTGTGATGCTTCCAAGAAAGGCTTAGGTTGCATGCTGATGCAAGAGGATCATGTGGTTTCTTTTCCTTCACGATAGCTTAAGAAACATGAGGAGAATTATCCAACACATGATTTAGAGTTCGCAGTAGTGGTGCATGCATTAAAGATTTGGAGACACTATCTTTATGGGGAATGTGCCAGATCTGAAAGATCATAAGAACTTGAAGTACATCTTTTCGCAGAGTGAGCTGAACATGAGACAACGTCGTTGGATGGATCTAATCAATGATTATGATTGCACCATTGAGTAGCATTCTGGGAAGGTGAACATGGTAGCTGATGCGCTTAGCAGAAAGTCTTCTTCTCTTCCTATGAAGAAGGCACAGTTGAATTCCTTGGTATGCAATAGGCAAGATATGTTTGTCTCCTTGCGCCAGATGAATGTGCATAGGGAAGTTTCCTTGTTGGAAGGATTATTGGCACAGATGCAAGTCAAGCCTACGCTGAGATAGAAGATCAAAGACACACAACAGGTAGATGATACCGTGTAGTTGATTAGGTCAGAGCTTGGTAGCAAAAAGCATGATGGGTTCCATGAGTCTGAGGATGGACTAGTTTTCTATCATGGTAGGATGGTGGTCCCCATTGTTGACAATCTAAGAAAGCTAGTGATTGAGGAAGCACATACATCAATGTATGCTATGCATCCATGAGTCACCAAGATGTATCGTAATATGAAAGACCTGTATTGGTGGTCTGGATTGAAGAAGGATGTAGCCGAGTTTGTGGCTAAATGTGCAGTATGTCAGCAAGTTAAAGCTGAGCATCAGAAGCCGGAAGGTACGTTGCAACCCATGCCGATACTGCAATGGAAATGGGATCACATAACCATGGATTTTGTAGTTGGTCTACCTAAGACAGCTAGGAATCATGATTCCATTTGGGTAGTAGTGGATAGGCTGACAAAATCTGCTCATTTCATACCTATAAAGACAATGTATACAACATAGAAGTTTTCTCAGGTGTATGTAGATGAGATAGTGCGTTTACATGGTGTACCAGCAACAATAGTTTCCGACAGAGGCCCTCAGTTCACGAGTCATTTCTGGGAACGATTGCACAAAGCGTTGGGAATGCAGTTGAGGTTTAGCACTGCCTTCCACCCACAAACGGATGGACAGTCTGAAATGACTATTCAGACCTTGGAGGATCTTCTCCGAGCTTGTGTCTTACAGTTCCTAGGTAGTTAGGATGTGCATCTCAGTCTGATAGAGTTCACTTACAATAATAGTTACCAGCGGAGCATTGACATGGCTTCTTATGAGGCTCTGTATGGAAGGAAGTGCAGATCTCCTTTATGCTGGTATGAGTCTAGTGAGTATCATCTTTTGGGTCCTGAATTAGTGCAGCAGACAAAAAAAAAGATCAGAGTGATACAACAATAGTTGAAAATAGCACAGGACAGACATAAGTCTTATGTAGACAATCGCCGATGACCTTTAGAGTTTCAGGTGGGAGACAAAGTGTATCTCAAGATCTCACCTTAGAAAGGCATGCTGAGGTTTGGTTGGAAAGGCAAACTGGCACCCAGGTATATGGGGCCATACCCGGTAATAGCACGTGTTGGCAGGGTAGCTTACAAGTTAGAGCTTCCTCCAGAGTGGCATAGGTTATATCCGGTGTTCCATGTCATCATGTTGAAGAAAAGTCATCCTGACATAGGGACGGTGATACAGCCAGTTGAGGTTGAGATTGATGAATATGTGACCTATGAAGAAGGTCCAGTGACGATACTTGATAGGAGGGTAAAGAGGTTGAAAAGGAAAGACCTGGCTCTTGTGAAAGTTCTTTGGCATCATCGTGGTGTTGAGGAAGCCACGTGGGAGCTTGAGGAAGAGACGAGGAGGAAGTATCCCTCGCTTTTCTCTTCGGATTTTGGGGACGAAATCCCTTTGTAGAGGTTTATGGCTTGTAAGGACCCTGACCTTCATTTTGGGCTTACCCTGTTTGTTTTGCCTAAACCTTATGCTTGGTTGCTTGCTAATCCACTTTAGTGGTGATTAGGGTTTGCCTGTATTTTATTGGGAGTTGGAGGTGCTACTTGCAAAATAACCTAAGTTAGGGTTGAAGAGCAAGTTTTCCACCTTGAGAGATATCTTTCTCTCTCTTTTCTTTCTCTAGGGTTGAGAGGAAGGTTTGGGTTCGTGCCTTGTGTTGCCCTGGGCTTGGTTGAGCTCTTTTGGGCCTTTTTTCCCTTGTTTGGGCCTTGCCTTGTTTGGTTGAGCCCTGTATCAGGCAAGGTAGCTTGTGTCGGCCTTGGTGTGTGTCGGCCATGCCTTGTATCGGCTTGGAGGCGTAGTGTGTCAGCCTTCGACCTTGTTTGACCTCCTTGCCTTGGTTATGTCACCCTAGCTTGGACATGTGACCGAACCTTGGTTGAGTGGTGTCATGGCATGTGCATGAGGTTTCCAAGGTGGTAAAACGTGTGGACAAGTGTCCCTTGGTAAGGTGACACCTTGCCTTGGTTTAACCTTGACCCTCATCTATATATGCCTTACCTTTCTCTTCCTTGGGAACCCTTTAGCTCTTTTGTTGCTCTTCCCTCCTTGTGTGCATGACACACCTTCCTTGGAGAGCTTGGTGGACGATCCTTTCCCCTTGGTGGAGATATCTTCTTCTCCCTATAGCTTAGCGGCCAAACCCTAGGTGGGTCTTGTTCTTTGGTAAGCATCTTCCCTCTCTCCTTAGCATCTTCTTGTCCATCTTGCCTACCCTTCGACCATAGTGGTTATGATCCTTGTTCCTTTTCTTGAGGTGGCCAAAAGTGGTGTGTTTGGAGCTAGGAGCTAGAAGCTTTAAGCTTGGGAGCTTGAATAGTTTGCTTAAGGCGGGTTACATAACTTCTAACCCTAGCTATACTACCTTCTTTATGTTGCATATTTCCTATATGTCGATGATCAACCATTGCATGCTATTTTTCTTACTCTAGTACATGTTGTTGATCTTATGGATATAGTGAGCATGATCTTGTTGATGGTTTACATACCTTTGGATCTAGTTGGCTGAACCATAGTTTAGGGTTTTCTTTGGTGGCAACACCCCTTTCTCTCCTTGGTCTAGAGAAGTGAGTTTGAGCTCTAGTGATGTAGGAAATACCCCGCTCTCATTTTTGTTGAGAGGTGAGTCTATATTCTGGTTGCTTGGGCAACATCCTCCTCTCACCATGGATTTGAGAGGTGAGCTCTTGGATATGTAATGACCTATGTTGAGGTTGGTCCTTGTAAGTTGCCCGATTTGTGATTGAGGTTATGCAAAACCCCTCTCTCTTAGTTGTTGAGAGGTGAGCCGATCTTCTTGATCATTTAGGGTTTGGTGCCCTTGGGATTGATATTGAAGATGACCATGTTGGGTTGTGCCTTGCACGATATGACCTTAGAGTAGTGCTGTCCGATAGCCTTGTCTTGGGTTGTACCTTTGACCGATATGCCTAGTTGGGTTTGGCCGATAACCTTTGTGGAGTGGGAGCTTGGACGATACACCTTGATGTGTGCTCTGTACGACACACCTTGTGATAGCCCTTGGCCGATATGAGATGTTTTACCTTTTTGGATGATATGTCTTCTTGTGGGGTTGCTTGTTATAGGTGGGCGACACCCTGGCCCCTTCCTTGGGTGATATGAGTAAGATGGATAACCTTGTGTCGAGCATGGGGTTTGTGTTTTACCATCATACCCTAAGTGAGTTGGCTGATATGGTGCCTTAGTGGTTACCATGCTCTCGGACGATAGGATGCCTTGGACGATAGAGTACCTTGGCCATCATGAGGGTCCTTTGGACGATATGGGTTGATGGTTGAATGATAGGGCGTCTTGGGCGCCATGGTCTTGGTCGACATGTTTCTTATTGAGAAAGTGGGCTGATAGAACTCTAACCCTAACCCTAGTTCTTGTGCACGATAGGCCCTTGGTCGACATCCCCTGCTGATGATGCACGATTCATCCTTAGATCTGGTTTCCCGACACCTTGTGAGCTGGGTGCACGATAGGTTGAAGCGTGGTTGGTCGATATGATGCCACAAGTTCTCTAGGTGTTGGAACCCTAGCCGATACACCCTTTGGTGAGGGTTGGAACTGCTCGCCATACCTATAGTGAGGGTTTCCAGAGCTTTGGTGAGGGTTCTGATAACCCGAAATGTATATAGTTTATAATTCTCTGTTAATAATGATAATACAAGTGATATGATGTAATCACCTTGAATCCTGTATAATGATAATGGGTTAAGATGATAGGTTGTGAACCGGGAAGCTTGGAAGCATATGATGTTGCTTCACATGATGATGTGGCTCATGATTATGATCACATGTATGGAGCATGATACATGTTTATGATTGATGATAAAACTATGCTTTCAACAGCTTATGTACAATATACTCATGGATGTTGCTTTATGCATGATAACATGATAATCCTATTAATCCATGATGACTTAAATTATCTTTATGGATGTGTATACTAACCATGTAGGTATTTTATGTGAATTCATGGCCTGATAAGAGCTATGAGATGTATGTGCTTGAATAGCACCATGTGATAATGAGATTACAAGTTGATAGGTCTGAGGATCTAATATAAGACTGAGTGCCTAGTTGAGGTGTTATCCTCTGATGATGAGATAAGGGATGTGTTCCCAACATGCTATTGCATGATGATGATGCCTTGAGAGGTAGTGGTTGATATCATGAGGGATTGAGATCCCATAATAGTATGATGATGGCAATAATGATGTAATTCTATAAGACTATGTTATACTTTGGTTGCCTCAACAATTGGCTTAAAATATACTAATTAATTATAGATGAATATTGTAACATCCCTGACCTGGGTTATGAACTAACCCTAGGTGTTTTTCTTAAGACATGTGATTAGATGCTTGTGATTATCTTTTGGTATGTAATTAGAGCTATTGAGGAACTTATATTTCCATTTATGTCCTTTTTGAACAATGTTATAATATTGTTTTGTTAAATATGGTATAATGTGAAAATTACCCAATTAAAGGGGTTAACTTGCAAATTGCACATGTTAAGATGTTCCTATGATGATGAGACATCACAATAATGAATATGATGTGGTGATATGGATTCTCCAAGCTTGGGCACCAAGATATAGCTTGTAGAGCAATCCTTGTGCTTTAAAACCTAGTTTTGGTGTAAAGTGCAATTTACCCAAAACATAGGGTGCAACATGTAAAATTTAACCTCTAGAGTATCTCTCATGCATCTTGTCAATCAAGTAGAGTAAATAAAATGAGGGGGGCGCCTCATTTGAGTAATCAAATAAGAAAGAAAATCCTTATAATTAAATAATCAAGATGCATGCAAAATGACCCTTTTATATGTGAAACTTCGTATAGTGTTTGGCTTCTTTTCCTCTAAACCATGGTTGAGAGATACGTTTTTCATGAGATAATAAGGGAAAAACGTGGCAAAGAAATGGAGAAGGACCCATGTGAGAAATAAGGAAACAATTATCATTATCTTGAAAATATGCCCAAAATATATAAGCACATCTCCTTTCCACAAGCAAGGGATCGTTCCCTTCATTTCCTATTCTCAACGTCTTGCTTTGGACCGACTAAGGAGGATCTCAGGAGCATAGGAGGACGACAAAACTGATTTGGGTAAGTTTAATGGCCATCTAGCTCGAATTCATGGAGGAAATCCCATTACAAGGTTGGTTTGCTAGTTTTCCTTACACAACTCTTGTTTCTAGCCATCTTCTCCACCCAATTCTTGAAGAAAGGACCTTGGATGACCTCTGGAGCTCAAGACACCATTAAAGCTACGGAGCTTGGAGCTCTAGATCAGATTCTAAGGCAGGTTTTATAACTCTAAACCTTAAAAGCTATGTTTATACATGTTCTTCTTATGAAAACTTTGCTTGCTTCCCTTTCTCCCATACTTCGAAGTGTTCTTGCAACCAAAACTGTGAAGAACAGACTAGGTTCTTGAGGTAGAAGAAGGTGGCATTAATTCCAAAGTTTCATCCTAATCCAACTTTATCAAACGGTCTCCACCTCTTGCCCAAACGGTTTCGAAACCGTTTGAGAGTAAACGATCTCAAACAAGAATGATTGGAGCAAACAATCTCTAAGACCGTTTGGAGATGTTGACCAGGAGTTGACCATTTCGAGGGATGTTGTACATGTTATGGACTAATAACCCACCAAGAATCATTAACTAATTCCAAGTAAATCATCAATTGAAGGCACTTTAGTCACCTAAACCCTAATCGGGTCATTTACTGATTTCAAGGATGCAATCATGTTGAAGTTTGGGTTGAGTGGACCAAACGGTTTCAAAACCATTTGGGGATCACTCAAACGGTCTCAAGACCATTTGGTGACCACCCAAGACCATTTGGAGGTTGAGGGTCAAGTAGGGTTGACCAATTGAAGGTCCAAACATAACAAGTTGTTGAGAAATTAAGTGCTGATTTGGTGACAAAACCTAGGGTTCAATCCTTAAGTAATTGACTTAGTTTTTGATGACATCATGGACAAACGGTCTTCAAGACCGTTTGGATGATGTCCAAATGGTTTCAAAACCGTTTGGAGGTCACCCAAGACCATTTGGAGGTCTAGGGTTGACTATGGTTAAGTGGTTGAAGATTGAGAGACAATAAGTTGAAATATAATCGATTAGTGACCTAATGATCAAATCTATGTATCAAACCCTAGTGTACTGAGTTAGGTTTTGATGTGGACTTGATCAAACGGTCTCAAGACCGTTTGGAGGATGTCCAAATGATCCCAAGACCGTTTGGGGTCAGGTCATGACCCATTTGAGTGATGGTTTAATGGGTTCAACATCAATTAGGCTCATGTTGATGTATGTTGAAGGATGACCGATTCCAACCCTAATCCAATCAATCCAAACCCTAATTGGTGACCAATTGAGGATCAATTGAGGGTTAAATCAGTAGAGGGTTAATCTAATTGGTTCAATGGATAAGTGGTTAACCATGGCATGAACAATTGAGGGGTTCAACATTGAAAACCCTAATGCAATTGGAAGCTTTGATACACTTTTTGGTCCATGCGGTTTGGAGGTGGTTTGGACCAAACGGTCTCAAGACCATTTGAGGTCATGCGGTTTCAAACCGTTTGGTGGTCATGCGGTTTCAAACCGTTTGGTGACCATGCGGTTTCAAGAATGATTTGCCCAAACGGTTTCAAAGTCAAACATGGACAAACGGTCAACATGACCAAACGGTCAACATGACCAAACGGTCTTCACCTCACCGAGGGTAAACGGTCTTGAGTATGAACTTGTTCATGCGGTCTTGAAAGTCAAAGGTACCAAACGGTCAACCATTCCATGCAGTTTCAAAACCGTTTGGAGGTTGCAAGTGCAAAACCATTTGGGGTCCTTTAAGGTCAAGAGTGCTTAATGTTTTAAATGCTTAGATGGTTCAATGGTTAATTAATCTAAACCCTAATGATACCTAAAGACATTAAGGAAACAAGTAATTAGTTGGTTAATGCATGTTATGATCAATGGTAATCATTACCAAAGTACCCTTGATGGGTTTAAGTAATCAACACCTCTTGATCAAGCAAACCCTAATGACCATATTAGTGATGACTTGACTTATGTTATCAAGGTTGGTTTGGCAAAGAGATGTAAACATCATCTAATGATAAGAGGAGAGAGAAGACTCCCTAATATGAATGAGAATCAAGTAATATGCTTCCAACATATATGAATGCACATAATTAGGGTATGATCCTTCATAGTGAGATCATGGAAACCCTAATTATGATGATTAATGAATCTTAACCTTATTGAAAGCATGAATGAAAGTAATCTTCAAATATGATAATGGAATGACCTCAATTCACTATAAGGTGAATAGTAAACCCTAATCTAGGGTAATGTGATCTAATGTGAATAGTAAACCCTAATCTAGGGTGATGTGATGATATGAACAAATAAACCCTAATTGTGAGTTATGATCTTAAGCATGAAACTCCATGATTAAAGTATGAGATGAGACATCACTACTCCTAATCAAACTAAAGGGTTGAATAACTCTAAATGGATTGAATAAAAATCCTAAACCTAGGAACTAGCCATGGTAACATGACACGGCCGTGGTGAATCCTTTATTGCACGACCGTGCAATGAAGCACGGTCGTGGTGGCTTATTCTTGCACGACCGTGCAAGATAGCACGACCGTGGTATCCTATACATAAATTGAAAAGAACTTGTATTGTGTTGATATAATTACAATGTACATATCATTAGTGAATGTGAAACATGCATGTTTTCATAAAGAGGTGATCATATCCAGGTAAGGGTTATGAAGTTATATGTATTGAAAACACTTTACATGCTTCAAGTATAATGATATGTTATGTTACCTAGTATGTGGTAACGGATGAGCTTGATAGATTGAGTGAGCCATGAGAAACATATGCATTGTTGTAATCAAAGGTCATACTAATGAAATGAGTGATTGATAAGATGATACTTGGTAATAAGTGTTATGATGATTCAAGGATTTGAACACCCATATTCCTGAATCACAATAACAATATGGTTAGGGATTGACATCCCAATGTTAAAGTATGTGATGTGAATTTGATACATAGTACTCTTTCTTTATGGCATTTGCTTTATTAATTTATGTTTGAAATCATGCTTGAAGATAAAGAATGTGATAATGTACTTAACAAACCAAGTATAATGATATCAAGTAGAGCCCTGACCATAGATCCATCATTGTCAATGATGGTGAAACAGGTTTTCCTAAGGGAACTCCTGGAGCACATACTTTTGAGTATGTGGGGGTTATGGACGTGAAAATCCTTACATCCTAATGTTGGATTTGATTGGAGACGTACCATTAATCTCTCACTCCTTCATTATATGTTTATGCCGGGAAGATGTATCACTAATCTCCCTATGATGTTGTTGATGCCTCATTGATGAGAGATAAACAAGAAATCCCTCGATGGAGAAGAGAGTACATAACGCCACTGTAGCTCTAAATAGCGAAGGTGCCAGAATACCCTGGAAAGCTATTATAGCAGAGACATAAGATGTCCTGCATGATGATCCTCAAACTGACCGAGGAGTGATGAGGTCATAAGAATCCGACTCTCCTGATGACCTAGGTATGGTACCGATTGCGATCTAAAGATGGTCGATTGGAGTATGAGAGGTGTAACTCATCTCCTCAGGGCATAAATATGTTTGTAAAATGTAATCAGCCACATAGCATGTTTGCTTAAGTTGAACTACGAGAAATAATGATTGATTTTACATCGTTCATAGTACTCTAGTTAAGTAACTAGTATACATGTTTTTCATATTCCTTATTGTTATATGTCTTGTCATTCAATCAAGGTATAATTGAAATGATTACTTATGAGGGTGCTGCTTCACTTAGTTTATACATTATTAACTGCTGTTGAATGTTTATAATTCTACTATTTTCTGTTATTCCTTTATTACAATAACAAAGCTTCTGGTAGAGAGTTATAACTCTCGCTGGGACAATTATTCAATTGTCTCACCCCCGTGGGATTCGACTTTTTAGGTAGACGTCGAGGATGAAGGAACCCACCAGTGGGTGAGCAACAACAACAACAGTCTCAGGGACATCAGTGATCCTCAGGTGGAGACACTGTCTGTCAAGTTATGTAGATAGTATGTCCTGTGTCGTCTTTGTACTCTCAGGTCCTAGGAGTCAGTATGTCACACCCCAATCTCACATTAACCGCAACCCATGAGATTAGGGCGCGACGGAGGGATTTACACACAAGCCAAACCACTCATAACTTTTTAAAGTGATTTAAAGACATTAAAATGATAACCCGATTTATGCTGTAAATTAAAGTTAAACAAACTGCGCTAGCATTTTTATTAAACTGACTAGAAATCATAAACAGAGTCTACAACATATTACATTATTCGACATAAAGTAAAGCATAACCGTTAAATTACATCTTTATACACATTCCACATACACATTCTCTCTCACCCATACCATGTTCCAAGGATCGAGGGGAAAGGACTAAGAGACCTCTAACTAAACTAACTACATATAAATTCTACAGACTAAGCGTTAGGATGAAAAGATCCTTCTGATTCCTGTTGTTGATGTTGACCTAAAAATGTTTGAGTAGAGGGATGAGCCTACTCGCTCAGTGAATAGCATCTCATTTAGCTATCACTAAACAAATCATCAGATATATAAAATTGAAATAAAAGATAAGTGCAGTACTAAGCAGGGCAGTTCTAATGACATAGCAGGTTTACAGATAACAATCTCATTTCTAAGCAACATCAGATATTTTGAACAAATAAACAATTATAAAGAATTGGCACAGAAATTCAAATCTCTTAACATATTAAATTTACTGTGTTCCTATATGATTACATATTTATATTATTATTATGCCCTAATCATATGCAGTGTACCCTGCATATAAAGATCCGTAGAGAACTACGATCCCACTGTACAAGACTTAGCGACACACCCGGGAAATGCTAAGTCTGACACCAGCCCTGTTCTGCCACAGGACCACAGGCTCTCCGGCCTGACTCATAGGCTCTCCGTCCTCAATGCACTACTCCGAGTGCTCTAGACTCCTCCTCTAACCTGAGTACACAGGCGGAGAGTCTCACGGGGTTACCTCCATGACTCCGCACGGATCTTGTTGCAATAACCCCTATTTTCTCCAGTGCCACCGTGACTCCGCACGGATTATTGTTGAACACTGCCTCTCTGTCCTCGTGCCACCATGACTCCGCACGGTTAATGTTGCAACACGAGTTTCACCCCTAAGAAGCAGATCTCTTGAAGGGGTTCTACGGTGTTAGGGCACCTAAGTCTATTAACTGATTAACATATAAACATTTAAACAGGAATATCAAATTTCAAACTTGTTTCACATTCTAAATATCACTTGAAACCACATATATATCATTTGTCATCTTTAAACATAACTCAGTATCACTTATTCAGATTCAATGCTAAACAACCGTCTTTAATCAGCAAATACATGCAACTGTAATACATAAAAATTTCATCATTTTCATCAATCATACTACGTATTTCAAGTTTCAATGAATCTATCATACACTATTGTATGTGCTACACTGTTTAGGAGTTATACCAACTAATACTGAAGCAATTAAGCACTTAATATTGAGTTAAATAATGATTTCTGAATGAACTGCCACTCACAAAACAGAAACTCGACCGATTGGTCGGAAACTCGACCGATCCGCTTCACAACTCGGCCGATCATCTTGCAACTCGACCGATCAACTTGCTGTTCCTGCAACTCGACAGCAGAACAACTTCTTCACGCACAGATCTGAAATTGGCTCAATCAAAAGCTAGGTCTTAGGTTAAGACTACAGATTCATGATCGGGACCTTAAGCCGAAGTCAAAACTACCTCTCTTAAATGCCTCTTACGCCCAAGTTGTTCCTAGTCAGACATGTTGCTGCAAGCAACAACTCCTTCACGCACAGGTGAAAAGGGAGGCTCGGTTGGGTGCTAGATCGAAGCTAGGACTTCGGATTTCTATTCCATCCTCTTGTCCGAGCTCGGGACGGTCAATTGGGTGCTGCTCTTTGCACCCACGGCTCTGGGTCGGCGCCCTACTGTTGGCCACGGCTGCTGCTTGGCTGGCCGGCGCCCTGTCTAAGGTTGGTTAGAGCTGCAACTAGAGGTGAGGTAGAGGAAGGAGGACGGAGGTAGGGCTGTAGCTAGACGAAGCCAAGGGCAAAGATCGCCCCCAAAATCGCCCCTAGATCACCTCTCCGCTCTGTTGAAATCGAGCTGCTTGTTGCTCGGGTGCCGCTTCAAGCGGTTTACAGGAAAAGAAACGAAGGAAAGGAAGGGGATAAGGGTCAAGGTCGCGGAGGGGGCCGGCTGCAATTTGCCCAAACATTTCCGACATTTACAACTAGGTCCAAAAACACTCAAATGTCCATATCTTTTGACTCAAAAGTCGGTTTCGAATGATTTTTCTTACAACGATTTAAGCACTGAATTCTCCACAAACTTAGGGCTAGGAAACAAGCTAAAAATACTTTGTTATTAGTTCAAACATCATTAACATAAGTGAGTTCTCAATTCAACATCATTAACTGAATTATATGCTAAACTTAGTATTTACCGGTTAATTACAGAGTGGGTCATAACAATCTCCCTCCCTTATAAGAATTTCGTCCCAAAATTCCTAAAAGAGAAAAGGAAACTTGTTGCGCATCTCTGACTCAAGCTCCCACATAGCTTCCTCTAGATTATGATTCCTCCACAGAACATTCACTAATGGTATCTCACGATTCTTGAGTTTTCTTGATCCTCTGATCAACTATCTATATTGGTCCCTCAACATAGGATACATCTGATCTGATTCCAGATCAAACCACAATACATTGTCTTTCTAGAACTGTTATAACAGTAACTCAATTTATGGTAATTACTGAGAAATTATCATACTTTACATACAGACAAACTAAAATTTGTAAATAAACAGAATGCATGTCAATTTGGCAGTTTATACTAAAAATCATGCAATTGAGCTGTTAAACATCATCACATCTCATACCGAGAATTTTGATATCAAAATACTTGATTCATTGTACACCCTATCCTTAGGGTTTCAGTTACCTCATTCACTTGTCACATGGCAACACCCTATCCTTAGGGTTTCAGTTATCTCATCTATTTGATTACAGTTCAAATCACAATACGGTATCATTCTAGAACTGGCAGAGCAGTTTATTCAAAATCATTGTAATTACTGAGTAATCCTTATATCATGCATGCAGGCAGATTTAAAATTCATAAATATCCCAAACTCCTATCAATTTTGGCACATATATACTGAATTCATGCAATTGAACATCTTATTACACCAATAAGAATAATTTACTTCACATATAAGAAATCATCTGTAATATTTATCAATTATCTGAAATTTCTCGAAGAACGTGCACATTAACCCAAATCCTGGTTTGTGCATCACATAACTCAATTAAGAGTTGCTTACGTATCATAACACAAATAATTAATAATACTTGAGAATTTCTAGTAATATCTCAGAGAAATGTGCTAATTCATGTAAATGTTAAGTCACACACATTAACATAACAGGAAGCATGCAACTAGGTTTATTTACATATTTTAATGCTATCGTATTTTCTTGAAATCATGCCCATGATGATTTACAAAATCCGTATTGTCTGGGTTTATACCCAAACTGTACCATTATTAGTCGTGTAATTCTAAACTCAACATTCACACTAGGCAATTTGGGTTTCGATGAACTATGTAAATTCACTGGTCCAATCTGCACTTTCTACCATACAGAGCTTCATACGGGGCCAAACCAAGACTGGAATGGTGACTATTGTTGTATGCAAACTCTATAAGGCTTAAATGTTCTTCCCAACTTCCACTGAAAAGCAAAACACATGCTCTCAGCATGTCCTCAAAAGTCTGAATGGTTCTCTCAGACTGACCATCCGTCTGTGGGTGAAAAGGTTGTACTGAATCTTAACTTTGTGCCCGAAGCACGATGCAACTATTTCCACAACCTAGATGTGAACTTAGGATCTCAATATGATATGATTGAAACTGGATTACCAGGCAACCTAACTATTTCATCCATGTATATCTTAGTCAAGTTTCGAGACATCAAAGGTTGACTTAATATGAAGAAAGTGAGCAGACTAAATTAGTCTATCCACAATCATTCATATCGAGTCATAACCTCTAGGTGTCCTGGGTAACCCTACCACAAAATCCATTGTGATATGTTCCTATTTCTATTCAGGCATAGAAAAAGATTACAAAGTAGCTGTAGGTTTTTGGTGTTCAGCCTTATCCTACTGGCACACACTACTTCTAACCACATAATCAGCTACATCCTTTTTCATACCTGACCACCAGTATAACTCCTTGAGATTCCTATACATCTTAGTATTACCTGGATGCATAGCTTACATCGATGCATGTGCCTCCTCAAGAATCTTTTCTATCAAATCAATGGCTCCAGGTACACACCACCTATCATGCTAATACAACACAACATCATCTGAAACCTAAACTCTGGTCTTTACCCCATGTCATGTCATGCATGATCTGATGTAACTCACTATCATTCTGCTGAAGTTCCTTGATATGATCATAAATAGTAGGCTTGACTTGCATCTATGCAATCAAACCACTCTGTTTTGTCACCCCTAAGTCTAAGTTCAACTTTCACATTTCTACTAACAGGTCTCTATTGAAACACGCTATGAAAAATACATTAGCTGTTGAACTTGACTTTCTGCTCAGAGCATCAACCACCACATTTACCTTTCCAATGTGATAATCTATCATCACATCATAAAGATAGTGACGATGTGTCATAAAAGCATGAACTACAACAACTAACTCCAGATCATGTGACGAGTAATTCTCCTCATTCTATGCTACTTACCTCTTGTTACTTATCCTTCTCATTTTGATCCTATAGAATTAACATCCCAAAAAAAAAATGAATCACACAAGGTAAATATATATTATTCCTCATTCTTATTATTACTGTAAGAATTTATTTCATATCACACTTCACTTATATTGTATTTCTCCTTTTGTTTCAAACACATTTGTTACATTTCAAATTTGTATCTTACTCTTTTCTCTGAATCATTTTTATATCGTTTACCTACCTTTCAGATTAACTACCTTCAAACCCTGGATTACTATCAATACTAGTTTACTTTTCATAGTGCAAATCTCATGATTTTGTTTTATAGAGATGCTAGTATTCAAGGTCAAATCACTAGCGACATCCCTTGAACTACTTCAAATCTATTCATTCTAGGGTTTGGTCCTTGTAAGTAACATAGCATTATTGTGTGTGTGTGTGGTCGATCATATAGGTCAATTTGAGCTGCTTGGGTCAATTGCATATTAACCCAACACTCAACTTTAATTATATTGGCTGAAAATTCAGTTTTCACAATAGTTTCTGTAATTCGCCTACTAAATAGCTAACAGAAGCTCCAAAAATTCTGAAAATTTTATATGTTATATCTAATAAAGTTTCAGACCTCCAGTACAAATTTGAGATCATTTCTAGTTACCAATAAATAATTAAAAATCAAACAGTGCACTGCTATATTGCAGTCTGTAGCAGATTCGGTCGAGTTTGTCCTACACATAACTCGACCGACACCCTCACTGTTTAGATCTCATAAGTTACTCAAGTCTTCCTTATCTTATCACTGGAATTTCCTTCCTCTTACTTGAACATCCAAATAAGTTACATTCTAAATTTACCCTGCTAGGGTTTCATCATCATATTGTGTGTCATCATTTTACTTACTTAAACGTCTCTACCATGGCAGTTATACACCATATATGTTTCATTCTCTAATTTACACGTTTCTTCATATATATCATGTTGCTCTTCCAAAGGCTCTTTATTTATATGTACTTATTGTATACTTAACTCTTTTCTTCTATTTTTTCCTTTGCTTTGAAGTGCATAAAAGTATTTTATTCTATTACATGATCCATTCCAGGGTGGATTCTTACTATCTTAGCCCTTACATACTATTCTCATATATAGAGTTCGTATAATACAAATCATTAAATTTAATCTGATCCTTATATCGTGTTCTTTTATTTCCAATTAAGGATTGTTCATATGAGGTTCCAACGTTGAGCCTCTGATATCCGTTCTAGCTAATACTTAGCTATCCTAATCTTTCTCGTATATCTCAACATCTTAGTGTATTTACATTCTCACTATGTTGCGGGTCTAAATTATCCAGAGTTTACTTTCATTATATTCTTAATAAGAGTCGTTAGATCCTAGTAACACATCCTGCCAGCCGGACCAGGCCGAACCTGTAGTCCTGAAACCAAGAGCTACTTCAGGATTAACCAACTCCTATTGATCTTAAACATGTGGAATGAATATCCACTCAGGGCAAACTCATTTAAACATAATTTCGGGTCTACTTTAATACAAAGAATGCAAACACTAAATAAATCACTTTATGACACACCAATATAAAAGAATCATATTTATTGTACAAAGTGAAAATCTAAATTCATGCATATAAGAGCATTTCTAGTGATCTTCAATCAAATAAGCAATATAAAGTAAGAGTTATATCACATCCTATATTTAATCTCTTACTCATACATTAATTCCTTATCTCATAACCCTAAGATTTCTAGGGTTTCTCTCTAGCCTATCCTTCCTCTGCATACCTGGACAGGGCATCCAGAGAAGAATAGATAGAGTAGCTTGATACTGGTCAATCTAAGTATTCAGACACCTGGCCAGGGTATCTAAACACTCAGACCTCCCAGAGCTAAAAACACATAACTTCTTATTTGCCTCACTTATAACTTTATCTTGTGACCCTAATGATTCTTAACGACTCAACCTAAGCTCTATACTTGGTTCTCGTGACCACGTCCTTTTCCTGCCATCTACAATAGTATAACAGAACACTTCCTGTTAGAAAGCTACAGATAGAAGAAAGACACCTAAACCTTAATCCTATTGGTCTCTTATCATCCCCTGACCTTGAGTAACTATGTACTCAAACTTGGCTCTGATACCAAAATGTCACACCCCAATCTCACATTAACCGCAACCCACGAGATTAGGGCGCGACGGAGGGATTTACACACAAGCCAAACCACTCATAACTTTTTAAAGCAATTTAAAGACATTAAAATGATAACCCAATTTATTCTGTAAATTAAAGTTAAACAAACTGTGGTAGCATTTTTATTAAACTGACTAGAAATCATAAACAGAGTCTACAACATATTACATTATTTGACATAAAGTAAAGCATAACAGTTAAATTACATCTTTATACATATTCCACATACACATTCTCTCTCACCCATACCATGTTCTAAGGATCGAGGGGAAAGGACTAAGAGACCTCTAACTAAACTAACTACATATAACTTCTACAGACTAAGCGTTAGGATGAAAAGATCCTTCCGATTCCTGTTGTTGATGTTGACCTGAAAATGTTTGAGTAGAGGGATGAGCCTACTCGCTCAGTGAATAGCATTTCATTTAGCTATCACTAAACAACTCATCAGATATATAAAATTGAAATAAAAGATAAGTGCAGTACTAAGTAGGGCAGTTCTAATGACATAGCAGGTTTACAGATAACAATCTCATTCCTAAGCAACGTCAGATATTTTGAACAAATAAACAATTATAAAGAATTGGCACAGAAATTCAAATCTCTTAACATATTAAATTTACTGTGTTCCTATATGATTACATATTTATATTATTATTATGCCCTAATCATATGCAGTGTACCCTGCATATAAAGATCCATAGCAAACTACGATCCCACCGTACAAGACTTAGCGACACACCCGGGAAATGCTAAGTCGGACTCCAGCCCTGTTCTGCCACAGGACCACAGGCTCTCCGGCCTGACTCATAGGCTCTCCGGCCTCAATGCACTACTCCGAGTGCTCTAGACTCCTCCTCTAACCTGAGTACACAGGCGGAGAGTCTCACGGGGTTACCTCCATGACTCCGCACGGATCTTGTTGCAATAACCCCTATTTTCTCCAGTGCCACCGTGACTCCGCACGGATTATTGTTGAACACTGCCTCTCTGTCCTCGTGCCACCATGACTCCACACGGTTAATGTTGCAACACGAGTTTCACCCCTAAGAAGCAGATCTCTCGAAGGGGTTCTACGGTGTTAGGGCACCTAAGTCAATTAACTGATTAACATATAAAAATTTAAACAGGAATATCACATTTCAAACTTATTTCACATTCTAAATATCACTTGAAACCACATATATATCATTTGTCATCTTTAAACATAACTCAGTATCACTTATTCAGATTCAATGCTAAACAACCGTCTTTAATCAGCAAATACATGCAACTGTAATACATAAAAATTCCATCATTTTCATCAATCATACTACGTATTTCAAGTTTCAATGAATCTATCATACACTATTGTATGTACTACACTGTTTAGGAGTTATACCAACTAATACTGAAGCAATTAAGCACTGAATATTGAGTTAAATAATGATTTCTAAATGAACTGCCACTCACAAAACAGAAACTCGACCGATTGGTCGGAAACTCGACCGATCCGCTTCACAACTCGGCCGATCAGCTTGCAACTCGACCGATCAACTTGCTGTTCCTGCAACTCGACAGCAGAACAACTTCTTCACGCACATATCTGAAATTGGCTCAATCAAAAGCTAGGTCTTAGGCTAAGACTACGGATTCATGATCGGGACCTTAAGCCGAAGTCAGAACTACCTCTCTTAAATGCCTCTTATGCCCAAGTTGTTCCTAGTCAGACATGCTGCTGCAAGCAGCAACTCCTTCATGCATAGGTGAAAAGGGAGGCTCGGTTGGGTGCTAGATCGAAGCTAGGACTTCGGATTTCTATTCCATCCTCTTGGCCGAGCTCGGGACGGTCAATTGGGTGCTGCTCTTTGCACCCACGGCTCCGGGTCGGCGCCCTACTGTTGGCCACGGCTGCTGCTTGGCTGGCCGGCGCCCTGTCTAAGGTTGGTTAGAGCTGTGACTAGAGGTGAGGTAGAGGAAGGAGGATGGAGGTAGGGTTGTTTCTAGATGAAGCCAAGGGCAAATATCGCCCCCAAAATCGCCCCTAGATCACCTCTCCGCTCTGTTGAAATCAAGCTGCTTGTTGCTCGGGTGCCGCTTCAAGCGGTTTACAGGAAAAGAAATGAAGGAAAGGAAGGGGATAAGGGTCAAGGTCATGGAGGGGGCCGGCTGCAATTTTCCCAAAAAATTTCCGACATTAACAACTAGGTCCAAAAACACTCAAATGTCCATATCTTTTGACTCGAAAGTCGGTTTCGAATGATTTTTCTTACAACGGTTTAAGCACTGAATTCTCCACAAACTTAGGGCTAGTAAACAAGCTAAAAATACTTTGTTATTAGTTCAAACATCATTAACATAAGTGAGTTCTCAATTCAACATCATTAACTGAATTATATGCTAAACTTAGTATTTACCGGTTAATTACAGAGTGGGTCATAACACAGTATATCTGAGATTTTGGCATAATGCCTCGAGATTTTGTATCTTACCTTAAACAGTAACAAGGTGGTTGATGTTGTAACTCTTGAGATGTGTTTGTTTACAGAGATGTAAAGATGGACCGGTTTGTAAGTGACTTATCATGTTTCTTTATGAAAGAGTTTTTATTGTCTGATGATCTCTTTACAAAAAGTTTTAAATTTTAGTAATTTTTGATAATTCCGCTGCTAATCGCTTCCGCATTCGTTGATCTTGTTTTTGTGATTCGATTGTCTCAAATATATCATGTAGTTTTCCCTGGCCATAGATCCATCATCATCAGTATTTGGTGATGGTGAAACAAGTTTATCCTATGGGATTACCTGGAGCGCATATTGTTGAATATGTGAGGTTTCCCCTAGCCTAAAATAGGAGGGTTTGAGTGCAATTGTGGTTGTAGACTCATGATATATGGAGCATGGTGAACAAACCCATGGCTCAGGATATGTGATGAGGGGCATGATGCGTTCATGACTCGTATGTATATACTAGCACCTGTGTCAAGGTGATCTAGAGATATGGGTAGCTTGTAGAGCTGACCTAGAGGCTGAGGCCTTATAAGAATAAGACTGTGGTCTTGCTTGATGATTTCATGTACTGACCACGAGAAGGTGAGGTCATGAAGTCTGGATCTCCTTAGACCTTGTATGGTACCGGATCGGGCTTCGCAGCCAATGGTTGGATTTGAGCAGGGAAGGCTCACTTCCTCAGGGCATAATAAAACATAATCCATCCAAATAGTATATCCTGCTTAGAGCAAAACACGGAACATTGATTGAGGCCTTATTCTTATATAGCTGATCTAGTTATACCTTGCAGATACGTGTATGATCCATATATTTTGTGATAAGTTCATATAATGCTTATATTGTCAATCATGTTCCATAAAGAAATGCTTGGTTATATGCCTCCTAGATATCTTGGTAAGATTGATGGTAATAATAGCCTTACTCAATATGCTGCTCTTGTTATACACTTTATCAGTTAACTGCTGTTGTTTCCTTAACCTTTTGAGGTTTTATAGTTTCAGCGGGAAGTTAAGTTTCTCGCTGGGACTGTATGTCTCACCCCACTGGTTTACACCCTTTTTAGGTGATCGCTCTAGATGTGGTGGTGGTCGTGAGGTTACGACCGAGTAGCAAGAAGAGCAGTAGAAGGTAAGAGATGGACATGCTGCTATTTTGGTGGTTTTGTAGTAGAGTCCTAGAGTCATCCATGTACTCTCAGGTCCTCGGAGGTGTTCGACGACATTTCACAATGACTAGCTATTGTAATTTTGGTTTATCCTGCTGCTGGCCGTATGTGGCCTGTTATGTATATATAAATAGGTGATGAACTCTGGTGATGAAGGTACAACTGGCTCCGATAAGCGGTGAACATATATCAAAGCCTGTAAATATTTTTATAACATGCTTTCTCTGCAGGATCTGGATGCAAAAGTTCCCTTGAGTATGCTTTCTGCAATTGGTTTTAATTAACTCATGTTTTCAGTAAGATGAGGTTCCACACATTTTTGCTTGTCATCTCGTTGTCTGGGTGATGGCGGGGTGTCACACTAATTCTTGCTTGTTTGATGATAAAAGTGCTTGTCTTAGCCAAGTAGACTATCTTAAACTTGAAAATGCTAATTTTCTTGATAAGATTAGATTTCTAGAAGCTCAACCTCTCATGCCTAGTTCCAATGAAAATCATACTTTAATTGTTGATTCTCTCATGCATGATATTGATGTTCTTAAATATGAAAACAAGGACAAAGATTTTGTTTTGCAAGAATTAGAAACAAAAAATGCCTCCTTGCTTGCTAAAATCAATGTGCATCAATCTTGTTCTAGTTCTACTAATAGAGAGAATGATGTTGCTGCTCTTCATATTGATAGAGATTCTTATTTAACTAAAGCTCTTTGCTTAGAAAATGATCTTCTGCATGCTAGAGATAATATCAATCATTTGTCTTCTACTATTGCTTCTCTTAAGCATGATAATGATAGTTTGAGATCCTCTTTGCAAAGATTATTAGTTGGTAAAAAGAGTCTTAATGACATCCTAAACCATTCTACTAAACAAATTGGTAGACATGGTTTAGGATATGATAGTAGTCAAAGGAACAACAAAGATAAAGGACCTTCAATATTCCATGGAGAATCCTCTAGTTCCAAGACTACGGGCACATGCAACTATTGCAATGATCTTGGCCATTATTCTACTTATTGTCCTTTTAAGAAAGCACCCAAGAGCAATATGACTTGGGTTGCTAAACTAACCCCTCCAGACCAAAAAATATGATTGGGGACAATTTCATCTTTCTTCTTGTAGGTACATGTAAATGAATTGACTTGAGCTATTGAATTGCAAATTAACTTCTCAATCCACATTAAAGTAGAAAGGTGAGATGTGTAGAGGGTGACAACAAGTGGAAAAAGGAATGGTAAGCACAAAGGTAATGTTTCTCTTGCTTATAACCTATCCTAACTTGTTTTTGTCAAGTTAGTGTGCACTATACATATGGTTTTTGAATCAAAAGTGGTATTTTGTGTTTCTCTTCACACTCTTGCTCAAAAACTATTTCTAATGCTTCTATAGTGCATTACTAACTTGCTTGCACATGTTTGGATATGGTTTATATGTTTATCATGCCTCTAAATATATTTTTATGAAATATATGTGCCTTTTGACAGCAGCTCTGTCAGTCGAGTTTGTCCTGATAGAAACTCAACCGATAGGCACCAATGGGTGTTGCCAGCAACTGTCATTAGTTGAGTTGTCAATGCACAGAACTCGACCAATAACACTGTGCACATAATATACAGTTGGCTTATTGGATGAGAATTTCCCTCTCAAATAGATTTTCTCAACCAAATAGCCTTATTTTTTGGCACTCTTTTGGTACCTTTATATATGTATATTGCCTTATTTTAAATTGCCTATCTTTCTTACAACTCTATCTCTCTAATTGTTCTAAATTGGTATATCTATATGTTGCAATTACTTGCTTTGAGTTGTTTTGAAGGTTTTGATGATGATCTCTTTGGATCTCTTGGTTGTGTCTAAAATTGCTTCCGTTGTACTCTAACTTGCTACATCAATCTAAGTGTATATCCTATTTGGATACAACCTTGAGGTTCTTAGGGGTAAATATGTTATGGTAAGGATGCATATCTAGTGAGTTGTATCCTTTCATGATTCTAAAATTTCTTATCTCTTTGTTTGGATATATCTCTACATCTACTGATAGCTTTCTCTTTAACTTGTGCATCTTTCACTATGATCTAGATCCTACTAGTAGTCCTAACTTGTGATAACATCTACTAGTAGTTCATATACATGTAGTTCTATCCTTGTTTATAATTGGCATCTTTGCTCATCTATATGCTATGCTTGTATCTCACTACTACAAAAATGGCTTATAACGTCACTTTTAATGGCGTCAGTTGCATAAATACACTGACACCTAAGGAATAAAGCATCCGTTTATAAAATAAACTGACATCAATCTATGAAGGGTGACCAGACATAGGTATCGCTTTTATTCGGTCTCGGTTCCTTAATAAAAAATCGATGCCTAAAATTAACTGCGAAATCCAAAATTTCCAGTGAAAAAAATTACCTCCAAAATTTAACATATGGCGCCAGTCATTAACTAATAAACCGATGACTAAAGGTTATTCGCAAAATAGAAATTGGGCACATTTTGATGGTTGGTTTTACAACAATGATCGACACTTATGGGTTTTCCCGCACTGTTCGCGGGAAATTTTTCACACCCTTTGAGTGTCGGATTTTTAAAAAAACTGACGACTATGGTCATTAATCGAGAACAAAATTTTTAATCAGCATATGTAGATAGACGTCGGTTTTTTTCTAGTTAAAACTGCCGATTATCATTGAGAACATGTGTTAGTTTTTGTGGTTAACCGACACCTTTAGTTTTATGTGTCTATTTTGTTTAATAACCGACACTGAATGTTAACTTAATAGCACGTGAGCGAGCCCGACTCTTCCCCTTTCTCTCTGTTTCATTGCAATCGGCTTAGGGTCTGGCGATTCTGATGAGCAAGTAGACTCCCTCTGCACTGCCGCCCACCGCCGCCGTTCTCCTTGCTTGCCTCCGACCACCTACTGCTCGCCGCTTGCTAGTCTATGCTCCTCTGCCGCCGCCGCTCGCTGCTCCAACGGCCTAGTCTCCTACTCTCTGGCGGCCTGCTCTCTTGCTGCTCCGGCGCCTCCGACAGCCTGCTCTCTTACTGCTCCAGCCAACTCCGGCGGCCTACTCTCTAACTGCTCCAACTCCGACGCCGCCTTCCTGCTGCCTTCCGCCGCCGCCACTGCTTCCGCCGCTGCTCCAACCAATCAAAGGTAATGGAACCATCTCCGTTTCTACATGCGTGCTATGTGTGTGACATGTAGGAGTACCTTATAGTCTGGTCTCCATCTCTATTTCTACTGTGGTTGATCCACTGGTTTCTATGTGTGTGCTATTGCAACTAGGAGTACCTTATTTTTTTTATCAGTAGCATTGTGAATTATTGCATGTTTGAAACTATTGAATTCTTGATTTATTATTTAATAATTCTCTATATATTAGGATTAACCATGTTTCCTATAGTTTATACACATTTATTATATATAAGAATGACATCACATGTATATGAAACAAAATATGATTGTCTAGTATTTTTTCAATGATCACTTCCATTATGGGTCTATCCAATACAACTTATTTTCAACAAATACATATATTGAGGAACATTGATATAACATTGCATTGCGAATTTTTTTTATCAGTAGCATTGTGAATTATTGCATGTTTGAAACTATTAAATTCTTGATTTATTATTTAATAATTCTCTATAAATTAGGATTAACCATGTTTCCTATAGTTTATACACATTTATTATATATAAGAATGACATCACATGTATTTGTTGGCCTAGAAACCCATCCAAGATTTACTCATTAGGAGTAAATCTTGGATAGTCCCCGATTTGGGACTGTTCTTGAACACCTAATCTCACTTAGGATGTAAGTGTATAATGTGTATTGGGTTTTCAAGGAAATTTTGGTAGCATTTTTCCGTTTGTTCTCTAAGTACATATGTACTTGGAGAACAACGGGGAAATGCTGCCGAAATTTTCTTGAAAACCCAATACACATTATACACTTACTAGTGAGATTAGGTGTTCAAGAATGGGATAGGTGGTACACATTCATTATATATAAGAATGACAACACATGTATTTGTTAACCCTAGACCCTAATATTGTTGTAATATATACTTATTTTCTCTTTGATAATAGAATGGATAGATCATGGATGTCCATTCACTATCGCTGCACCCCAGAGTTTATTTCTGGTCTTGATCAGTTTACTAGATTTTCTGAGGAACATAGGAAACAACCTAGAGATAGGTTCTACTGTCCATGTAGGCATTGCGGTAACAACATGAAAGTCAGTACTGGTGACGAAATCAGAAGTCATGTCATGTGCAACGGGATTGTACAAGGCTATACAGAATGGCACTGGCATGGAGAGATTTCAAACCCAAAACCAGTGGATGTCGATAGCAGTGCTTGTGTAGAAGAAGAAATTGCCTTTGATGATGTAGATGTGAAAGAATCAGTTCCAGTAGACATCGTTAATGCGATGCTGGATAGTTGTGGGGTAGAGCACACCAAAAATGATCCACCTCCCATGTTTAGAAACATTGTGCATGATGCTGAGATACCGTTATACATGGGTTGTAAGTTTATGAAGCTTAGCGCTATGTTGAGATTGTATAAACTGAAAGCTAACAATCGATGGAGCGACAAAAGCTTCACGTCATTGTTGTCTTTGTTGAAAGAAATTCTTCCTGAAGGAAACGAGTTGCCGATCTCAACATACCGGTTAAAGAAATTGTTGTGCCCAATGGGAATGGAGGCCAAGAAGATACACAGATGCAAGAATGATTGTGTATTATTTCAAAAGGAATATGTGGATTTGAAAGATTGTCCAAAATGTGGTGCGTCAAGGTTTAAATTGACGACTTTGGGGGAGTCCAAAACTAGTTTTCCCGCTAAGGTGATGTGGCATCTACCTATAATACCACAGCTTCAATGCTTGTTTGCCTATCCTATAGATGTGAAGAATTTGAGGTGGCATGCAGATGTTAAGAAAAATAATGATGGGATCCTACGACATGCATCTGATTCCCCACAGTGGAAGAAGATTGATTTATTGTACCCTGAATTTGGTGAATAGGATAGGAATCTAAGACTTGGGCTTTGTACAGATGGGATGAATCCGTATGGGACATTGAGCAGCCAACATAGCACTTGGCCAGTTATGCTTGTTATATACAATCTTCCTCCCTGGTTGTGTATGAAAAATAAGTATGTTATGCTGTCGTCTTTGATATCGGGCCCTAAACAACCTAGAAATGATATCGACGTTTATCTTGAACCTATGATTGATGACTTGAAGAAGCTCTGGGGTGAAGGTATGATGACCTATGATGCTTCACGAAGAGAGACATTTTGTTTGCACGCTATGTTGTTTTGCACTGTGAATGACTTTCCAGCATATGGGAATTTGTCTAGATATAGTGTCAAAGGATCTAAAGTGTGTCCTATATGTGAAGAGAACACTGATTCAATACGACTAAAACACGGCGGCAAGACTATATATCTTGGTCATCGAAGGTTTCTTCCAAACTTTCATCCGTATCATAGGTTGCGCAAAGCATTCAATGGACGGGATGAGGAACGTAGTGCACCTAAACCTATATCAGGGGAGGACGTTTATGAAAGAGTGAAAGACATCTCCAATGAATTTGGTAAGAGATCACAATGTACGATGGCCACAAGGAGTGACAAGTCTTTATTAAAAAAGAAGTCGATATTTTGGGATCTTTCTTATTGGAGTTCTTTGACAGTCAGACATTGTATCGATGTCATGCACATTGAGAAAAATGTATGTGATAGCGTCATTGGTACTCTGTTGAATATACCAGGTAAGACTAAAGATGGGATAAAATCCAGAATGGACCTACGTGAAATGGGAATAAGGATAGAATTAACAGAAGTAGTTAGTAGCGATCGGAGAACATACTTACCTCCCGCTTGTTACACGTTGTCTAGAAAGGAGAAGAAAGCATTTTGTGAATGCTTGGTAAATGTTAAGGTGCCACATGGTTACTCATCCAACATCTGTACATTGGTAACAATGAAAGATCTGAAGTTGATAGGTCTTAAATATCATGATTTTCACACTCTAATGCAACAAATATTGCCGGTGGCAATTAGATCTATATTGCCAAAGCATGTAAGGTTTGCAATCACTAGACTTTGTTTTTTTTTTTCAACAGTATGTGCAGCAAAGTTATTGACCCTGATACTCTCGATAATTTGCAAAGAGAAGTGATTGTTACCGTATGCCAGCTTGAGATGTATTTTCCTCCGTCGTTCTTTGATATCATGGTACATCTTATTGTCCACTTGACTAGGGAAGTGAAAATGTTGGGACCATTTTTCTTGCATTGGATGTATCCATTTGAACGATACATGAGCATTTTTAAAGGTGATGTTCGAAACCGTTATCGGCCTGAAGGGAGTATTATTGAGGGTTATGTGGCGAGAGAGTTTATGGATTTTTGCAATGACTTTCTAAGTGGTAATGACGCTCCTGTGAATGACAAGAATATTGAGGAGCATTTTGGCAAAGGAGTTTTGGGATCACTGGTGAAAGTAATCAGTCGTGAGTAGTTGGAGCAAGGTCACTTGTATATTTTACACAACATCGACGAAGTGAGTGTTTATATCGAGGAACATACCAATTTCATCAAGAGACAATATCCTCGATCCAATTCAATGTGGCTTGCTAGAGAGCATAACAAGACATTTATTAAGTGGTTTGAAGATAAAGTCTTACATCAACTATCTCAAACACCAGATAATGTTACTGAAACCATCAAATGCCTTGCCTTTAAACCAAAATTGAATCTTATGTCTTATGAAGGGTTTGACATAAATGGTTTCTCATATTACACAAAGCGTCAAGATGATAAGAGTGTCGTCCAAAACAACGGGGTCACCCTTCAAGCGTCTTCATTATTTTTTGCAAGTGCAAAGGGTAAAAGTCCACGTGAAGTGAAAATGTCATATTACAGTGTCATTGAAGACATATGGGAGTTTGGCTATGTAGATTTCAGAATTCCGCCCTTTAAATGTAATTGGGTTGACAACAACAAAGTAGTTATAGTGGATGAATTGGGTTTCACGTTAGTGAACTTTGAAAAGATTGGCGAGAAGAGTGAACCATTCATATTGGCATCACAGGCAAAACAAGTATTTTATATCGATGATCCTGCAAATGATAAATGGTCGGTTGTTCTTCATGGTAAAAGACAGTTCATTGAAGATCCAATAGATGAAGAAGAGTACTATGATGACTCCAGTCAATTCTCAGTTGGGTTTCCAACACCACCAAACATTGAAGCTGGGGATCACTATGACTTATATGTTCACAGGGATCATAATGAAGGATTGTTAATTGATAAAAGATCACAATATTAGAGGCATGGATGTTTATATTTTTATTATGTTTTATTTTTCTGAATGTGAACTTTACAATGTGAATGTGGACTTTACAATGCAAATTACTTTACAATGTGAATGTGAACTTTACAATGTGAATGTGAACTTTACAATGTGAATGCGTACTTTACAATGTGAACTTTACAATTAGTGCTACTTTACAATGTGAAATTTATAATTTGAATATGAACTTTCAGATGGCTGTGCATTCCCATGATGACAGTGCCGATGATCGCTGTGAGGGTGAGGACGTGCTTGCACCGCCTGACAATGTAACTTTTAAGAATATATCCCTGTGGTTTCTATCTATATGTTCATTTTTAATTATATTATGTAAGTGTGTTTTTTTTATCAAATTTTAGGTTGGTGATGTACCCCCTGAACAAATTACAACACTTGATGAGCAGCAAAAGAAAATTGAGAAAGTGAGGGGCATCACAATGATGAACAAGTTAATACAGCAAAGGGGCAATGGAGCCAAATTGGCTGTGGATTTCGATCAGGTAGGAAATCCATATGGAGTGAACCACAACTCATTTGTTTCATATCTTGGGGTTCTTACTCGCATCCATTATAGTCCTATCCTAGAATCATGGCATAAAGTTCCTAAGGGGAAGAAAGACCACATATGGAAGGAACTATGCGTGAGTTATTATTATTTGTAATTCTATTTGTGTAGATTACTAATTTTTAGGATACTAGTTAATAGCAATTCTACTTAATTTGTAGAGTATATTTGATCTGGATGAAAATCTGCATCGTAAATGTGTGATGTAACATTGTGGGAGGGTCATAAGGAACTATAGGACCAATCTCACCTGAGATTACATACACGATGCTGAGAATAGGTTCTTGATTGATTCCAATTCTAGACATTGATCAATATTTCACTAACTCTACACTAATAATTTTTGTTTGTATTCTCTTTGAAAAATAAATATAGGAAGAAGGAAGCCACACAACAATGCAACTACTTGGACCCCAAAGAATGGGAGGAGTTTGTTACCCAAAGAAAAATAGATGAATTCAAGGTATTTAGCGCCACTCCCAATTTAATTAATATACATTTTTATGTATTCACCTATTCAAGATTAACCTTTAGTGTTACTAACCAAATCAATGTGCTAACTAACTAGGTTATTAACGATGCTCAATGAGCAAGGCGTGCACTGAATGTGCAGGACCACACAATGGGTCCAAGAGGATATGCAAGCGTTCTCCAAAGACTACAGGCTGAGTCTACTCAGCCTAATGCTACTCAGGAGACAGCAGAGTCCTCTACTGCTGCTCCTGCACCTCTGCCTCATCATGTTATGTGGATAGCTGGGAGGCAAAACAAGAAGGGAGAGATACCGAAGCCCGCAACCGCTGAGGCGGGTGAAAAAATGGTAAAAATCAAACTCTTAGAGCAATCTATCGATATTGATTATTGTTATGTTTACTTACGAATTTTTGTTGATGGTGCTTAGCGGGAGCTACACGAGCAGAGGAAGGAAGGCAAGTTCATCCCTCAGGGTACAAGGGATGAATTGATAGTTGCTCTGGGTAACCCAGAGCATCCTGGATGTGTAAGGGGTGTAGGCGCTGGTGTGGGCATCAAAATTTTCTTTGGGCCAGCCCAGCGCAAACCTGTCCCAAAAGTGAGATTTTCACAAGCTGAGGTAACTTATTCTTATTTTAGAACATTATTGCAAAAGGGAATTCAATAATAAATTACTAGCATTTCTTTTATCCATGTATAGGTAGATTCCTTAATTGATAGGAGAGTCGAGGAAGTAGTTGATAAAAGACTCCAAGAAGCATTTAACAAGTGGCAGGCGTCTCAGACTGCCACTCAGACAGTACCTGTGGCGAACCTCTCTTCTCCTACTGCTCGTGCAGTAGAGGTTGGGAGTAATCCTATAGACCCAAAACCTAGCACGTCCTCTGTAAGTATTTTTATGGCATATATAATAGCTAGTCTGTTCAAGATGATATGTTTGTGTATATATGCATATAACATTCTTTACGTAAATTTGTAGGGGTTGAAGCCATGACGACTACAAAGTGAAGGATATATCGTTGCAGATGCATCAGATTACCCACCCCTTAAAGGGTGCATGTTTCATGGGAGTCCAGTACCAGATGGCATGGTACGTGTGAGCCCCATACATATATTCGGTGGCTGGACAAATCTTGCACTGCCTCATGCACACCCAGATGCTGAAACAATTGGTGAGGCAGTAGGCAGAGTGATACTGTGGCCCGAAGTAGATGTCCTCTATACTGATATTGTGTGATAAATTTTCATTACTTTAATTTGTTAGTGTGTATATATATATGAGTCAATTGATATGAAATTATATATACAGGTCAAAAAGATGAGACCCGCTACATCTCGACCTCCACCTCCTCGACTACCAAGTTGGCTTCCAGGGGACCTACACGCCTCGATAGGTCCTAATTGTAGGAGTGTGGCAGTATGGATCAGCAAACATAATCCAAATTGCCCTATAAATGTTACTATTCTAGAGAATGCTGTAGGTAAATCATACGATAACAATCTATTTATACAAGTTTAGCATACGTATTAATGCATACGTAATAGAAGTTCTGGATACGTATTTATGCATGTCAAACATTCAGAAACAACATATTTATACAAGATATTTTGGAGTTGTTTAGTTATGAATGGCTGAACACATCTATGATAGAGCTGTGGATATGGTGAGATTAATGCATATGTCAATCTGGTTTATACATCCATATACCTTGTTTTATATACGTCAATCTGGTTTCTTATATATTAATGCATACGTAATACATGTTTTGCAGCCACTTATACAAGACATGTACATATTTTGGGTTTTCCCATGTGGGATTTTTGGTTCCATCTTTGATTAGTCTTGTAGATACATACCCTTCTTCAGTTACTTCATACTGGTGTGATGCTTTTGAATATTTTGGTAAAAATAATAAGACGGTGATAATAGCTCCATTCAATGTCGAGTAAGTTTACTTTGCTTGTAAGCAAATTACATTTTTATTGCGAACATTGAGTTATTAATTTTCTACTTCCTTACCTATAGTGCTAAGCATTGGGAGTTATTAGTTATTGTCCCCAAGACATTGACTGTCTATTATCTAGATCCTGTGGGGAGTGAGTTGGATGTATTATATGGACACGCAATTAAAAGGCCATTATTCTCGTGAGAAATATTTTATGTTTTTATATCTGTTAACATCTGTTACTGCATTACTATTTAATTATGCAATTTAATGTGTTACATTAACATATATAGGGCTTTACAAGAGTACAAAAAAGCTGGAGGAAAGGTCCCCAGGAAAAAAAATCTGACACTCATTTGGGAGAATGTGAAAGTAATTTCCTGACTCCAATGTATATATTATTTATGTGAACTGTGCTTATTTGTATTTTTGAATATTTTGTATGTTTCAATTTATAGTGTGCTACACAAGACAACGGGTGGGCATGTGCCTACTATGTGATGCGATTTATGGACCTAATCATCAAATATGCCGTATTGGAAATCGATAACATACATCAGGTATTATATATAGTCTCATTAGATAATATGAAATATATGAATCTTATTATATATTATTATAATTATGTATGTACATCATTCTCTTTGAAGGTCTTTAAAACTGAGGACTTCAACACAGGTGCAAAGCGTTTCGATGTACATGCTCCCTATACGAGAGATGGATTAGATGCTGTAAGAGAAGACTGGGAAAAAGCCCTGCAAAGAGTGGGAATTTTTCAATATGATTTTACTGACAATGATGACAATGATGAATAAAGAATAACTTTCTTCTCGTAATTAATTTTGTGTGAATGTGAATGAATTTTTATGAATTGTCATATGTGTGTGAAAATCATCAATATACGAATGTTTCTACATGTGTCTGAATGTGAAAAGAGAAGAAATAAATGGAACTGCAGGTTGCTACTGGTTTCTACACGCGTGTGATGAAAAAAAATAATATGAATTAAATGTTCTTATACATGAGTGTGAATCACATATATATAATATTGTCCATCATGTTAATTTTGCAGGTTTGTGGCCTGTTGTTGGCTGATATCAATGGATATCGTAAAACCTACAATTCATAATTGAACTACAAGTTTCTCATACTGTGACCAGCCACAGCAGGTCTGTAGACTGACAGAAAAAAAAATCAAAACATAGGCGTCGGTTATTTGAACAAAACCGACACCTATGTTATACGGCGACGGTATTCCACCTAAACTGACGTCTATGTAACCAGGTACCACGGCCGTGCTGGGAAGAATGACTGTGGTGACAGACAGGGGATAGGGCGTCGGTTATTATCACAAAACTGACGTCGATTTAGATGATGTGGCGTCAGTTTCTCTTAGAAAACCGACGCCTATAATCCCTTTGGTAGCGTGTTTTGGTGGCGGGAAGAGTTTTGGCGGCGGTTGTTTAGTAAACAACTGAAGCCTATAGTCCCTTTGCTGGCGCGTTTTTGGTGGCGGGAAGAGTTTGGGCGTCGGTTTTTACTAAACAACCAACGCATATAGTCCCTTTGCTGGCACATTTTTGATGGAAAAAAATGTTTTGGCGTCGGTTGGGATCCGACACCGAAGGTGTCCCCCCTTTAGCGGCGCCCACTTGGGTGTCGCTTTGAAACCGACACTAAAGAGCTTAAATAACCAACACTAAAAGGCTTTTATGTAGTAGTGTCTTGTCTCATACATGCTCAAGCATGTTCCTTGAATTGCATATCTACTATCTTGAGTTGCTTGCATAACATTGTGATTTATGATACATAGATCTACATTGTATGTAGCAATTGGAGTATGTTTGGATTTTATGCAGATTTGCTCCAATTTCAGTTTTTGCTGCAGGAGTAGTGTTTTGTATGCAGAAACGACCTTCTGAGCAAGACTCATGGCAAAGCCATGAGCCCTGATGCTTTTTGGGAAAATTCTTTCATCTTGAGGGTCAAAATTGCGATTTATTGTTTTTCTGTAGCACCTTATCTTGCATTTCTGGGTTGTTGAAGTATATGCTTTAACTTGTTTTTCTTTCTATGCTTGGACAAAACCCAATTTTTGCTCTTATACTATCCTTATATATATTTGTGTTATCTCCTTTCTCTTTAACAAGTGATGTTTCTTATTTCTTCATAACCCCACTTTTTGAAATGATAAAAGGAGAGAAAGGTATGTCTTCTTTTAAAAGAGGAAGAAGGCATGTCTTACATGAAGAGGCGAAGTATGTCTATGTAAAGGGGAGAAGATATATATGTGTAGAACATATATGAGTAGAAGACATAGTATTTTATAAATGTTATGAAAGCTAACCATGCGGGAGAAATAACATCAATTGAGGGGGAGTATGAGAACTCCATACGCATCAATTGAGGGGGAGCATACGAGCTCGATTTTATTGAAACCCCTAGGTTTCTCGAAAGGTATGACTTTACTTAAATGCTTTCAATACATTTATGGAATGGTTTGTCATCTTCAAAAAAGGGGATAATGTTGACTCAAGGTCAGTTAGGTCAATGTTGACTCACGTCTAAATTGACTAAACCCGTGTTTTGATGATGACTAACCATTCCACACATTGGTGTCTAATGCTTCTACTTGAGTGATTTTAGATTAGGTATAGACACACTCCAAATGCCCTATCCTGCACATATCAACTTGGAGAAAAGACAAGTCAAAGTCAATACAAGTGCACGTGTTTGTAATATGATGTAAATCCATTAGAATCATGTTGTAAATCCCTTGTAATGATTGTATGACTTGTAATTAAGCTTGGAAAAAATCATGAGCACTTAGATCGAATGTTTAAGCACTCAAAAGCCATTTTCCACAATTCACATCAGGCTGTTCATCGGTTGAGTTCTGTGAGTTGCAAACTCGACCGATCTTGATTGGATCTTGAAAATGACTTTTGATCGGTCGAGTTTACACTACACAGAACTCGATCGATGGAGTAACTGACCAGTTCGATTTTCATTGGTCAGTCGAGTTTCCCCAGGACAAACTCGACCGATGGTCTGAATCTCAGCTTTGTCTTTTACTCTATCGTTCGAGTTACCCTTATCAAAACTCGACTGATTGCAATGTATGGAAAAGTGCATAAAAGTGCTTCTAGCCGTCGTGGAGTTGCAACAAGTGAAAATATATCCATTGCAAGCCAGAAAATGGCTAGTTTTCATTCTCAAGTGTTCCCAAAGGCTAAGAGGCATCCCCAACTATAAATAGGACCCCTTGGACTTCATTCCAAGGTTGAGCATTCATTGCAAAACTCTATGTGAGGCTCCTATTCTATAGTTGAGTGCTTCCTACAACCTTTTCTTTCTCTCTCTAAGCTTAATCACTTGCTACATCCATTAGAGTGAGTAGGAAATCTATAAGAGAGCTAGTCCTACATGTATATCTTGTGAGGCTCTCACTTCCACCACCTCCCCATCTCTCATTTCAACCATGAAGATGAAGGTTCTCTCTCTTAGCTAAGAGAGGTGAAGAAGAACAAGGGAAGGCCTCCCTTGGTGAAGATCAAGGATGAAGACTTGGAACTAGAGTGGGTAAGCCCTTGGTGAAGGCAGAAGACTCCTTTCTCAAGTGGGTAAGTCCTTGGTGGAAGCTTCTCCGAGTGAAGGTGAAGTCAAAGGCGGAAGATCCAAGAAGAGTGGGTAATTCCTGCACGGCTGAAGACTTGTGCAAGAGTAGGTAAGTATTTGGAAAAGGTGGAAGACTCCTTGCAAAGTGGGTAAGTCCTTGGTAAGGTTGAAGATGTTGGTATGTATGCCCATAGAGCAAGTCATATGATGATTGTAATGGGATACTTTGTAAATGATTTGAATAATAATAAAGGCAATTTCCAATCTATATGTTTAAACTATTTCTGAGATGATGGTGTAACATGATAGATGTCTAAAGATTGTCTTACTCAATGACATATGCTTTTAGGTTCATGACCTAAACGATGAGATCATATGGATGTTAAGAGTATACATTCTTGTATAGTCCCTAGTCAGTTGTTATTGTGGAAATAACCATAGACATCAATAACACTAAAGACTAGATTGTGTGTTGGTTGATGACAGAATCTCATTAGTCATGATATAGTGATATAAAACCAAGCACATAGGTACTTGTTAGAGAACAAGGTACCGGACAGACCCACCGTGAGAGTGACACATGGAACCATGACATGGTAGTCACAGTCAACTCTCACAGTGATGGTGGTGAGTGTGATTCTTAGACCTGAAATCACTACACTCAACACATGTCGTTGGGTACACTTTGACATCATCAAACGCAATCCTGAAATATGGGTTGTTATAAAGGTGATGATTGGGTGGCTTTGACACATGGGGCTTTTGAGGGGTGAGTGATAGATATGGGATTTGTCCCTCCTAAGGGAGTTTGATATCCTTGGCCACTTGATGAGTAGGATTGAGAAAGGCATGCACATGCACGTGTGAATCAATATGTGATATTGATGTCATACACATCTCACTCGGTCTACTCTGAGATCAAGGAAATGAATGAACATTGACAGGATGACTGTTCCATGCCTCGAGTTCATTCTGGATATCAGTGACAAAGGAATTATACATTCACTGTAACACCATTCCCGGATTGTATGATGAAAGTTGTTCTCCAACTTTCTACTTTCACTTGGGTAGCAATGATGTGTGACTAGGCACCGCTCTTTGCTTGTGAAGTCATAAGAGTTATGGACTTTCACTGCCAACATGAAATGGACCTGCAGGGTCACACACATAGGATTTAACCTGGAAGAGGAGTTTTGTCCACAAGCAATGTTTAGATTGATTACTAAAGGAGTTTAGTAGTTCAATTAAACACTCAATTAATCGATAGCTCAATATCATAATGTTCAAAGTGTTGAACGCATTGATTGGAGTATCGGATTGATTGAAATCACATTTGACTGATTCTGCACAATCTGCACTCCCAACCGATCGGTTCATGTGATGAACCGGTCGGCTGAGGTTGCTGAACCAGTCGGCTCAATTGTTGAACCGATCGGCTCATGCACAGAGTGAAACGACCGGTTCAAGTGTTGAACCGATCAGTTCAACTGGTGCAATCGAGCAACTTGGGAAAGTAGGATTGGTGAGAATTTTCCTTTCGTTTCAATTGCCCAATTCGATTGGGAATAATATTGGTATTCGATACCAATTGGGAAAGAAACAAGGAAAGTCAATCGGGAACCAACCTGGAACCCCAACCGACCGGTTCATGAGTGAACCGATCGGTTCAAGGGTCCCAAACGATCGGTCCAGTGGTGAACCGATCGGTTCAGGTCCCCAACCGACCGGTTCACTTGTGAACCGATCGGTTCAGGTTGTGAGATGGTTGCTTTTTTGTGAAAATCCCGAACCCTTCTACTCCTGCTTTAGTCCCGTATTGCCGGGCACAGAGAACCCTGTCCCATGACCCGCCTATATATATAGGGGTATTGGGGGCTTCTCAGAGTACAACTCAGTGCAAGTTGATTGCTCTGCAAAGTTGTCATTCTCTCTGTTTTTGGTAACCAAGAGAGAGCCCGAGCAAGTGCTTCACGCAAAGGGAGGTGCAGCAAGGGAAGGACAACTACAGTTGCAATTGATAGCAGGAGAGTGTGTTGGCGACTAGTACGTCAACAGGAGGGTGCGACTCCTTCCAATTCCTTGTGGGACAAGGAGAGTGGAGTTCCGGGTGGTCCGTGTGGACTACTTCAGAGGCGGGAGGTCACTGCCGCTCAGGAGGACAACTGTCATCCGACAGTCCGGTAGGAGGAGGAGTCTTCAGTCCCGGTGCGACCAGGAGCTGCACAGACACCGTCCAAGACCAAAGGTGAAGACCGCGCAAGGCGCGTGGTATTGTCGCCGAGCAAGCCTCGGGACAAGGTATGATTCACAAACCATATTTCCTATTATATAGATGTTGACGCGATTCCTTTTGTTCTGGGTTTGAGGAGAAATTTTTTTGTTTCCGCTGCTTCTCTGCCTCCTCTAAAACTCAACAGAAGACTCTTTGTATTGGATAGGTAAGTCCTTTGTTTGGTCATGTATTGTAAGTCTTATGAATGAATATAAGAATGCAATGGTTAGGAAATCCTAGAGGTTGACCTCTCTAGGTAAGTGGACTGACATACTTCTCATTTGAAGTGTGGAACCACTCAAAATATCTTGTCTACTTGTGTTTGCTCAATCTCTCTCATCCTTGCTATGCATGTTTTAGTTGCACACAAATTTCCTATTTAGCAACCTTATATTTTGATATATCTTGAAGGTTTAATGAATTTTGTTTAAGTGCATTTAGCTCTATTCACCCCCCTCTAGAGCATCCAATCACCTCCAACAATTGGTATCAGAGCGAGTATTCTCTAAGCACACTTCTACAAGTAGGAGAAGATGGGTGACTACGAAGGAAGGATATACTTGATCATCCTTCCAATCTTTGATGGGAGCAATTTACACTATTGGAGAAGAAGGCTTCAACTCTACATCCAATGATCAAGTCTTGAGATGTGGCAAATGGTGAACAGCCCATACATGCTACCAAAGACAAAGATTGAAGAATGGGATGAAGCTACCTTGAAGAAAGCAACCTTGAATGCTAGAGCCATGCACATCCTCTATGCCTCCATGACCCCCACCGAGTTCAACCAGATTTCTTCATGTGAAACAGCCTATGAGGTATGGAGAAAGCTATGCATCACTTATGAGGGGACAGATCAAGTGAAGGAAAGCAAAGTCTACATGCTCAAAGGGCTGCTTGAGAGCTTCAAGATGGGAAAGGAGGAGAGGATATCCAACATGTACTCAAGGCTCAACACCATTGTGAATGGTCTTGCTGTTCTAGGACATCCTATGAGTAGAGGAGAGATCAACTCTAAGATCCTTAGAACTCTCCCCAAGAGATGGGAACCCAAGGTTAATTCCATTGAAGAAGCAAGGTCTCTTAAGGATGTCCCTATTGAAGAGCTCATTGGAAATCTACAAGCACATGAAGCCACACTTCACAAGAGGGAGGAAGTATAAAGACAAGAGAAGAATGAGCTAAAGAGAATGAAAAAGGCTGAAATGAAGGCTCAAATTGAAGCTATCATGGAACCAGTCTCTCCATCCTCTCAAATTAAAGAACATGCCATGTACTCCAAGGGTAGATTCTACAAATGCAAGTCTTGAGATGTGGCAAATGGTGAACAGCCCATACATGCTACCAAAGACAAAGATTGAAGAATGGGATGAAGCTACCTTGAAGAAAGCAACCTTGAATGCTAGAGCCATGCACATCCTCTATGCCTCCATGACCCCCACCGAGTTCAACCAGATTTCTTCATGTGAAACAGCCTATGAGGTATGGAGAAAGCTATGCATCACTTATGAGGGGACAGATCAAGTGAAGGAAAGCAAAGTCTACATGCTCAAAGGGCTGCTTGAGAGCTTCAAGATGGGAAAGGAGGAGAGGATATCCAACATGTACTCAAGGCTCAACACCATTGTGAATGGTCTTGCTGTTCTAGGACATCCTATGAGTAGAGGAGAGATCAACTCTAAGATCCTTAGAACTCTCCCCAAGAGATGGGAACCCAAGGTTAATTCCATTGAAGAAGCAAGGTCTCTTAAGGATGTCCCTATTGAAGAGCTCATTGGAAATCTACAAGCACATGAAGCCACACTTCACAAGAGGGAGGAAGTATAAAGACAAGAGAAGAATGAGCTAAAGAGAATGAAAAAGGCTGAAATGAAGGCTCAAATTGAAGCTATCATGGAACCAGTCTCTCCATCCTCTCAAATTAAAGAACATGCCATGTACTCCAAGGGTAGATTCTACAAATGCAAGAAGACCCATCTTCACAAGAAGAAGGAGAAATGACACTCAAGCTCAAGTAGCTCCTCCAACTCAAGCTCAAGTGAAGATTTAAGTGAAGGATCAAGACCAAGCTCTAGTGATGAAGGATAATGCCATTTTTCTCATATGGCATCAACAAGTCAGGACTCAAGTGAGGTAAATATAAACTCTTTAGATAAAGAATATTTGATTGCTATTATTTATGATACTTGTGCCTCTCTTAAGTCATATAAAATGAAAAAAGAAAAAGCTTGCTAAAATTGTTGATAATTTGCATGTAGAACTAGATGATCTTGAACATGCTAATTCTTGCTGGTTTGATGATAAAAATGCTTGTCTTAGCCAAGTAGACTCTCTTAAACTTAAAAATGCTAGTTTTCTTGATAAGATTAGATTTCTAGAAGCTCAACCTCTCATGCCTAGTTCCAATGAAGAGCATAATTTAATTGTTGATTCTCTCATGCATGATATTGATGTTCTTAAATCTGAAAATAAGAACAAAGATTTTTTTTTGCAAGAATTAGAAATAGAAAATGCCTCCTTGCTTGCTAAAATCAATGTGCATCAATCTTGTTCTAGTTCTACTCATAGAGAGAATGATGTTGATGCTCTTCATATTGATAGAGATTCTTATTTAACTAAAGCTATTTGCTTAGAAAATGATCTTCTGCATGCTAGAGATAATATCAATCATTTGTCTTCTACTATTGCTTCTTTTAAGCATGATAATGACAGTTTGAGATCCTCTTTGCAAATATTCTTAGTTGGTAAAAATAGTCTTAATGACATCCTACACCATTCTACTAAACAAATTGGTAGACATGGTTTAGGATATGAAAATAGTCAAAGGAAAAACAAAGATAAAGGACCTCCAATCTTCCATGGAGAATCCTCTAGTTCTAAGACTACGGGCACATGAAACTATTGCAATGATCTTGGCCATTATTCTACTTGTTGTCCTTTTAGGAAAGCATCCAAGAGAAATAGGACTTGGGTTGCTAAACTAACCCCTCCGGACCCAAAAATATGATTGGGGACCATTTCATCTTTCTTCTTGTAGGTACTTGCAAATGGATTGACTTGAGCTATTGAATTGCAAATTAACTTCTCAATCCACATGAAAGTAGAAAGGTGAGATGTGTAGAGGGTGACAACAAGTGGAAAAAGGAATGGTAAGCACAAAGGTAATGTTTCTCTTTCATATAACCTATCCTAACTTGTTTTTTTCAAGTTAGTGTGCACTATACATATGGTTTTTGAGTCAAAAGTGGTATTTTGTGTTTCACTTCACACTTTTGCTCAAAAACTATTTCTAATGCTTCTATAGTGCATTACTAACTTGCTTACACATGTTTGGATATGGTTTATATGTTTAACATGCCTCTAAATATGTTTTTATGAAATATATGTGCCTTTTGACAGCAACTCTATCGGTCGAGTTTGTCCTGATAGAATCTCGACCGATAGGCACCAATGGGTGTTGCCAGCAGCTGTCATCGATCGAGTTGTCAATGCACAGAACTCGACTGATAACATTGTGCACAGAATATACAGTTGGCTTATTGGATGAGAATTTCCCTCTCAAATAGATTTTCTCAATAAAATAGACTTATTCTTTGACACTCTTTTGGTACCTTTATATATGCATATTGCCTTGTTCTAAATTTCCTATCTTGCTTACAAATCTATCTCTCTAATTGCTCTAAATTGGTATATCTATATGTTGCAATTAATTGCTTTGAGTTGTTTTGCAGATTTTGATGATGATCTCTTTGGATCTCTTGGTTGTGTCTAAAATTGCTTCCATTGTACTCTAACTTGCTACATTAATCTGGGTGTATATCCTATTTTGATACAACCTTGAGGTTCTTAGGGGTAATCATCTTATGGTAAGGATGCATATCTAGTGAGTTATATCCTTTCATGATTCTAAAATTTCTTATCTCTTTGTTTGGATATATCTCTACATCTACTCATAGCTTGCTCTTTAACTTGTGCATCTTTCTCTATGATCTAGATCTTACTAGTAGTCCTAACTTGTGATAACATCTACTAGTAGTTCATATACAAGTAGTTCTATCCTTGTTTATAATTGGCATCTTTGCTCATCTATATGGTATGCTTGTATCTTGTCTCATACATGCTCAAGCCTGTTCCTTGAATTGCATATCTGCTATCTTGAGTTGCTTGCATAACATTGTGATGCATGATACATAGATCTACATTGTATGTAACAATTGGAGTATGTTTGAATTTTATGTAGATTTTCTCCAATTTCAGTTTTTGCTGCAGGAGTAGTGTTTTTTATGCAGAAACGACCTTCTGAGCAAGACTCATGGCTAAGCCATGAGCCCTGATGCTTTTTGGGAAAATTCTATCATCTTGAGGGTCAAAATTGCGATTTATTGTTTTTTTGCAGCACATTATCTTGCATTTCTGGGTTGTTCAAGTACCTGCTTTAACTTGTTTTTCTTTCTATGCTTGGACAAGCCCCTATCTGTGCTCTTCTACTCTCCTTATATATATTTGTGTTATCTCCTTTCTCTTTAACAAGTGATGTTTCTTATTTCTTCATAACCCTACTTTTTGAAATGACAAAGGGGGAGAAAGGTATGTCTTCTTTTAAAAGAGGAAGAAGGCATGTCTTACATGAAGAGGAGAAGTATGTCTATGTATAAGGGAGAAGATATATATGTGTAGAACATATATGAGTAGAAGACATATTATTCTATAAAGTTATGAAAGCTAACCATGCAGGAGAAATATCATCAATTGAGGGGGAGTATGAGAACTCCATGCACATCAATTGAGGGGGAGCATATGAGCTCGATTCTATTGAAACCCCTAGGTTTCTCCAAAGGCATGAATTTACTTAAATGCTTTCAATACATTTATGAAATTGTTTGTCATCTTCAAAAAGGGGGAGAATGTTGACTCAAGGTCAGTTAGGTCAATGTCGACTCACGTCTAAATTGACTAAACCCATGTTTTGATGATGACTAACCATTCCACATATTAGTGTCTAATGCTTCTACTTGAGTGATTTCAGATTAGGTATAGACACACTCCAAATGCCCTAACATGCGCATATCAACTTGGAGAAAAGACAAGTCAAAGTCAATACAAGTGCACATTTTTGTAATATGATGTAAATCGATTAGAATCATGTTGTAAATCACTTGTAATGATTGTATGACTTGTAATTAAGCTTGGAAAAAATCATGAGCACTTAGATCGAATGTTTAAGCACTCAAAAGCCATTTTCCAAAATTCAGATCAGGCTATTCATCGGTCGAGTTCTGTGAGTTGCAAACTCAACCGATCCTGATTGGATCTTGAAAATGACTTTTGATCGGTCGAGTTTACACTACACATAACTCGACCGATGGAGTAACTGACCAGTTTGATATTCATTGATCGGTCGAGTTTCCTCAGGACAAACTCAACCGATGGTCTGAATATCAACTTTGTCTTTTACTCTATCGGTCGAGTTACCCTTATCAAAACTTAACCGATTGCACTGTACAGAAAAGTGCAGAAAAGTACTTCTAGCTGTTGTGGAGTTGCAACAAGTTAAAATATATCCATTGCAAGCCACAAAATGGATCGTTTTCATTCTCAAGTGTTCCCAAAGGCTAAGAGGCATTCCCAGCTATATATAGGACCCCTTGGGCTTCATTCCAAGGTTGAGCATTCATTGAAAAACTCTATGTGAGGTTCCTATTCTATAGTTGAGTGCTTAATATAGCCTCCCCTCTCTCTCTAAGCTTAATCACTTGATACATCCATTAGAGTGAGTAGGAAATCTATAAGAGAGCTAGTCCTACATGTATATCTTGTGAGGCTCTCATTTCCACCACCTCCCCATCTCTCATTTCAACCATGAAGATGAAGGTTCTCTCTCTTAGCTAAGAGAGGTGAAGAAGAACAAGGGAGGGCGTCCCTTGGTGAAGATCAAGGCTGAAGACTTAGAGATAGAGTGGGTAAGCCCTTGGTCAAGGCAGAAGACTCCTTGCTCAAGTGGGTAAGTCCTTGGTGGAAGCTTCTCCGAGTGAAGGTGAAGTCAAAGGCGGAAGATCCAAGAAGAGTGGGTAATTCCTACAAGGCTGAAGACTTGTGCAAGAGTAGGTAAGTCCTTGGAAGAAGGCGGAAGACTCCTTGCAAAGTGGGTAAGTCCTTGGTAAGGTTGAAGACTCTTTGTATTGGATAGGTAAGTCCTTTGTTTGGTCATGTATTGTAAGTCTTATGAATGAATATAAGAATGCAATGGTTAGGAAATCCAAGAGGTTGACCTCTCTAGGTAAGTGGACTGACATACTTCTAGTTTGAAGTGTGGAACCACTCTAAATAGCTTATCTACTTGTGTTTGCTCAATATCTCTCATCCTTTCTAGGCATGTTTTAGTTGCACACAAATTTCTTATTTAGCAACCTTATCTTGTGATAAATTTTGAAAGTTTAATGAATTTTGTTTAAGTGCATTCAGCTCTATTCACCCCCCTCTAGACCATCCAATCACCCATCTAGGATCCAACAATATGCACTATAGCTGCCAACTCAAGGTCATGAGTAGACCAATTCCCTTCATTTGGCTTCAATTGGCGAGATGCATAAGCGATGACACACCCTTCTTGCATAAGGACACATCCCAATCCTTGTCTAGATACATGAGTGTAGATAACATAAGGTTTACCCTTGATGGGTAGGGCCATAACAAGTGTAGAAGTCAAGCATCACTTTAGCTCTAGTAAACTCTTTTCACAGTCAAGAGACAAGACAAACTTTGCATCCTTACATGTCAGCTTTGTCGTAAGGAGCGCCAACTCAGAGAAATTTTGCAGAAACCTTCAGTAATAACCCGCAAGGATAAGAAAACTATGTATCTATGAAGGGTTCTTAGGGGATTTCCACTTTATCACTGCTTCAATCTTGGATAGATAAAAAACAATGTGGCCAACCGAGACCACGTGGCCCAGAAACATAACTTCCTTCAGCGAGAACTTGCACTTGAAGAACTTTGCATATATTTGGTGTCCTCGTAGGGTTTGGACAACAGTTCGTAAGTGCTTGCGGTGTTGGTCCAATGACTTAGAATATATAAGTAAGCCCTCTATGAACACCACCACAAAGCTGTCTAGATCAGGACGGAACACCTGATTCATTAAGTCCATGAAGGTAGCAGGTGCATTCGTCAAGCTGAAGGGCATTATCAAGAACTCATAATGCCCATAACATGAGAGAAAGGCCGTCTTTGGAACATATTCATCCTTTACTCTAATCTGATAATAGATGATATGTACATCCATCTTTGATAAAATCTTGGATGACTTTAGCTTATCAAATAAGTCATCGATGTGAGGAAGAGGGTAACAATTCTTTACTGTCACTTGATTCAACATGTGGTAGTCCATACATATCTGAAATGAGCCATCTTTCTTTTTCACGAATGGAAGTAGAGCTCCCTAAGGTGATACACTAGGGCGTACAGCCCCCAGGTCAAGAAGTTCCTGCATCTGCTTTTTCAGTTCAACAAGTTTTGTCAGTGCCATGCCATAAGGTGCCTTCGAGATAGGAGATGTACCTAGTATGAGGTCTATGGAGAATTCAACCTCTTGAGAAGGAGGAATCCCAGGCAACTTGTCAGGGAAGACGTAAGGAAAATCTCAAACCACCTTGATATTATTGAGCTCAAGAGGTGTTGAATTGAGTACAAAGAGGCCAAATAGGCCATGCACCCATGAGAGATGAACTTTTTGGCTTTAAGAGTTGAGATTATGAATTGTCAATACACTTTTTTTAGCCTTGGATGTAGAAAATCTCACTATCCGTATGCAGCAAGCTACCCTTATTTTCTCCACAAAATAAGTTTACCTTATATTTCTCCATCTAGTCCATCCCCAATGTGACATCAAAATTCGTCATGTTGAGGAGGATGAAGTCAATTACAAACATCTTACATGATATACAAAGGTCGAAAGAAGGGATTTATAGGTAAGAAGAGCATACTCTACCGCTAGGGGTTTGAACAACCAGAATATGGTACATGTACTTGGGTTTTAATTCCAACATAGTTACTAACTTAGATTCCATAAAGGTGTGTGATGAGATAGAATCAAACAAGGCTTTAATAGGTTGTTCAAGTAAATGCACAATACCTTCAATAACCTGATTTCCTTCTTTAGCTTCCTCAACATTCAGAGCAAGGACGAGCCTGACACGCCTCTCAATGAGTGGATGTATCCCCTACTGGTTTTTGATGTTTCTTGGTGGTTGATTCTAACAGTATTGTGGTTGTTGCTGCTGGATAGATGGCTGGGCTGACATATGGCCAAATTGTAGCTGAGGAAACTGGGGCCTGATATGCCCACCCTGGCCACACTGATGACTGGTCACCTTCCTACCATCTCTAGATGCTCCTTGATTCCCCAGAAAGCATTTTCTAGGAGTATGGTGGCACATGCAACACCTACACTTGTCACACCAATAATCATCACCAGAATTCTTCCTCTTGTTGTTGTTGTTGTGCGAAGAGTTATGAAAACCCAGATAAGTCTCCACTGCTAGTGCTTTGTTCACCATCTGTTGAAAGGTGAGGGGGAGCTGAGGTACTAGTGCCCACCCAATTTGATATGACAACCCCTCCAGGAACAAAGTAGCACAAAAATCTTCTCTCAATCCTATGGCATAGTGCTCTAGTAGCAAGAATCACTGGACATAGTCAGAGACACTCATGAATCCCTGTTTCAAACCATAGAACTCGGTCTCCTTCTTATGGAGTGTAGCTATGTAGATATATTTCTCACGAAACAAAGTGAGAAGCTTATCCCAATTCATGACAGACGTGTCATGAGTGCGAGTCACACCGTTATACCATATGCAAGTCGGTCAGTCCTAGACATAAGATGCGAACTGAACCTTCTAATGTGGAGGCACATCATGCCCTGGAATATTCAATCAATTTCCATGACCTAGTGGTCAGCCTTTTCCACCATCTCTATCTCTCATTCACCCTTGAAATAAGTTGGCTGCATCTTGATAAACTAGGTTAGAGAATATTGCTTGGACTTGTCTGTCCCAAACTAGAATTGGCCCAACCCATTAATGTGGAAGAAAGAAGCTGACATAGAAATGTCAACTCCTATTTGGATGTGAGGCTGGGCCAAGGAGGGATGGATGAAAGAGGTGGCATGGGGATCACCATTTGTCCTCCCATATTCTCCTACATTAAAGGAGTAAACAACATCGGGTCCATTGGTAGCATCCCAAATTGTGGTTGAAAAGGGGTATTGAACCCATTCTGGTTACCCCGTGATTGAGAGGACTCATTGTTCCCAAAAGGGTTGCCCCTCCTGAAAGCCAGGAAGAGAATAGTAAGGACCTAATATTATTCTAAGATATCTATTTTCCGATTGATTTTAGCTCTGATACCATGTTGTAAGGAGTGGGACCCATGAGGGGATTTACTCTCTACTTTTAATTTTGAATATTAATAAACAACTCCATCCAAAAAAAATTCACATATATAAAAGAAAGAGTTGCATAATATTTTCCAAAATAACATGGACATCAAGAAACAATGTGTTTATGCAGCCAAAAGAAACTAAGTTATTACATAAGTTTAAGAGAGTTCATAAAATGTCCATGTAAAGTCTAAAAGACAACACACTAAAAGAGAAATACTATCCCAGCTAGCTAGGGAAGGAAGCAATGAGCAACCTTGACATCTCATAATAGTGTTCTTGTGCACTACTCCTGGGAAGCCAGCTCCTCAAGTACTTGGTCCACAATTTCCTACTCAGCTAATGTCTGTTCTCCTGGGTGGTTTGAGAACAACCTAGAAAAATAGATGAAAAGGGTATGCATTAGTAAATATTGGTATATGTGCACAAATAAAATAATTTGGCATTTTAGGGATGTGGAGAGCAAAAGAAGGTGTTCCATAAAGAGGGGCATATAAATCTAGGTAAGTTCAAGAGGAGTGTTAACAAAATAATGAGGCATAACATTTGAGTGACAAAAGAAATAAATAAATTCTTGCCATTTATCATATCACAATTTATGAAACAAATAATTTGCATGAAATTTAGTATAGACTAAGTCTACCTATGCAGGACCAAGACACCACTAAGCCTTCAGCCTAAAAGTGGGTGGAACGGGCACACCCAGGGCAGAAATAGACACGTCCAAATATACATAGTACTAGAGGAAATAAACACACCCAAATATAAAACATAAGGGTGGAAAAGGGCACACCCCCGACCGAAACAGACACATCCTAATAATTATGCATAAGAAACTATAATAGATAACCAGTCTAATACAATGCACACATAATATAGTGACAAGATAGTTTTGGCTAAGTCATAATCACATTTCAAGAGACATTTAGCACAATAAAAGATAACATGGCAGTGGGGTTTACAAACCCATTCATCAAGATTAATAAAATATCATTTTGAGTCAACAAGCAAGTTGGTGCAAAAAGAATGCCTCATTAAAGGAATCATGGGGTTTTAGTTAACTAAAAATGCCTAATAGAATGTAGACTTTAAAACATTAGTAGCAATTCGCTCTGCTAGGGTTTCCATGAAGGTGATCTTTGTGATCCGTGCATGCAAGGCGGTGGCGTTGGAAGCCGGGGCAACCACGACGTGGGCAGAGGGTATTTCAACGTCCCCCATCCAGTTGGCACTGGGGGCAGAGCAAGATCACCTGGCCCGGTAGGAAACGACCCCCCTCTAACGTCCGGTGGCGATGTTGACATCATGGTTAAAGAGGCTGTCACCGTGCCTGCCAAGTTAGCCAGCAACCCTCCCCCTCTGTAAGTATCTTACTGGGATGCAGTGTCCAATCACTCCGGTAGTGCCCAGACTCAGATTGGACCCGCGTCACCTAACGTGCTCAAAGCAGATGATATTCACATTGAACGCAGCGATGCTCTTCCATGCATCACCATCAACCCAGATGCCCTACCACCGCTACTGGAGCCGTGGAAGTATGTAGTCGTAATCAAGGTCATCGGGATCAATGTTGGCTTTACCATGCTAGTAAACTGCATCGTGTCTCTATGGAGAGTAACATAATAGTTCTGTGTGGTGGATCTCGAGATGGGGTATTACATCATTCAACTCGGCAACCATGATGTTACATCCGTGCCCTAACTGAAGGTCCATGGACAATCTTTGGGAACTACTTATCTGTCCAATCCTGGTCCTCAACCTTCCGTCCCACAGATCCTACACCGCACAAATGAGTGGTATGGTTAAGGATTCCTGAGCTCCCGATATTCCTTTACCAATACCAACTACTATCAAGTATTGGTGATGTTGTGGGGAAAACAATCAAGGTCGACACCACAACTCTGTCTGGCAATGGAGGGAAGTTTTCTAGGCTGGCAGTAGAAGTCGACATTACAAAGCTGCTTCTACCAGCTATCTACCTCAACGGAGAGTACTATAAGCTTGAATATGAGAACCTACCGACCATCTGCATGAAGTGTGGTAGGGTTGGACATGTGGACAAGGACTGTACGTTCATCATACCGTTCGCCCCCCCACAGATCCCTCGTCTTCCTCGAGCCCGACCCTCTTGAATACAGTTGCTTACACCCCGCAAATCCATGCGAAGAAACCTAAAAGATGTCCCCCTCCTGTGAAGAAGCCTTCCCGATAGCCAACATGCACCATGGAGGGCAGCGTCAAATCCATTGAGCATGATAATCCACCCAAGGGTGCCTCAACCCCGCCGTCAGAAGAGCAAAAGGATGATGAGGGTGACTAGCAAGTGGCCCAATCTAAGAATAAAAAAAAGAGAAACCTAAAGGACATATTGCACAAGCATGTCAACCAAGGCTCAATCTTGCCACCCAATCTGCCGTCGGGTGCCAACAACAATACCATAGTAACTTTGGTTGTTGATGACACCTGCTCAGGTAGACATTCAAGACACTACTACTGACCCCCCCTTAAGTTCGCCACCAAGGAAAAAAATGGTTGTGCTCAACCCTCCCCACCAAGGATTTCATTGGGGTGATAAGGGGAGCAGAGGGGGAGTTCTCCTTAGGAGCAAAAAGATTGCCCATCAGACTGTCAGTCCAGGAAGGGAGAGAAAGAAAGGAAAGCTTGCCCAATTTGTGGGTAACATGAGTCAAGGTTCACCTGCTAAGTGGGCTATTGACTTCAATGATGGAACTGTGGAGATCCCTGATGATGAGATGGCCGACGATGATGCCTCGATCGGCTTATGTGCAACCATTGCTTGATGGCTGCACCATACCCCCAAGCATTTCTTAATGCTTAATGTCCTCTGTTGGAATATATAAGGTGCTTGCTTCAAGAAGAAAATTTATATTCTCAAAGATTATAAAAGGCGTTATAGGTTGCATATGCTTCCTATAATTGAACCACACATTAGTGGTTTGAAGGCAGAGAATGTCATCTGACAACTTGGCTTTTCTTCCTCCCATCGTGTAGAGGCCATTGTTTTCTCTGGAGGTATCTGGATCCTCTGGGATGATGCCTGCTGCTTGGTTGATATTGTTTAAAATATCCGTCAATTTATGCATTGCTGCATTAATAACTCTTGGCACATGACTGTGGTGTATGGGAGCCCAAATACTTCTAAAAGAGACTACCTCTGGAACATGCTGTGTGAGATTTCTACCACTATCCACGATGCATGGGCAGTAATTGGTGATTTTAAAACTATGCTTGACACCTCGGAAAAACTCAATGGCCACACTTTTGACCGTCGGTCTAGTAGAAAATTCAACTCGGTCCTTCTCCAAACAGGCCTAGCGGATATGAAAGCTAATGGATCCTTCTTCACCTTCAAGTGCCTCCAACTGCTTGAACGGCTTGATAGGGTTATTGAAAATGACTTATGGATGGCCCAGGGTAGTAGCACCTCCATCACCGTCATCCCATGGCTTTACCGTGATCACAACCCGCTCCTTGTGCATAAAGATCCTTCCAGTGCTCGTGGACCTCACCTCTTCCGCACCAAAGACAACTGGTCTCTAACACCAGCCTTTAAGATCCTTCTCAACAGCATGTGGGACCCTCATAGGAGCTTCTATGATGCTCTCCCTGACTTTCATGAAGTAGCCATGAAGTGGGATGCTACACACCAGCATTCTAAAAACAAACTAAAGAGTAAAATCATGCACATGATTAATAAGCATCATGTTTCAACCAAACTCTCTACTTCCTTTTCTTTTAATCTCACAATGGATAGATTGCAAGATGAATAGAACAACATCCTCCTTCAAGAAGAGGCTGACTAGAGGTAATGAGAAAATATTAATTGGCTAAGTCTGGGTGATGAGAACACAAAATTTTTCAACACCTATGTCAAAGCATGGAGATGACACAACAAAATCTCTCACCTAAAAGATGCCAATGGTAATTGGGTGGACAATCCTATTGCTGTGAAGGACATGGTGCACACTTTCTTCTTCAACCTGATGATGACACCCCCTGCTTGGACAAGATGGCCAATGCCTACTGAGGACTTCCCCGATTCTTTTCTACACCCGAGTACCGACATTTGCACCCACATCAGTCAAATTCCTACATCCGATGAAGGCAAAAAAGTCATGTTCATGATGGCACCTAATAAGGCACCCAGGCCTGATGGTGTTTACAACTCCTTCATTTAGAAGAATTGGGACTGTGTTGGACCTTCTGTTATCTGCACGGTACAAGATTGCTTTCTTAGTGGTGTAATTGACGATCACCTTGCTGACTCTCTTACTATTCTGATTATGAAAAGCAAGCAACCCCAAGTCTGTGGTGATCTACATCCTATCTCACTAAATAACACATGTTTCAAGCTTATTTCAAAGATTCTGGTGGAACTATTAAAGCCTCTTCTTCATGAGTGGGTCCCTGAAACTCAATCCAGCTTCATCTTGGGTAGAAGAATCACAAACAATATTATCCTCGTCCAAGAGGTCACCCATACCATGCCCAACAAGCACTCAGGAAAATCCATGGCCTGCATCAAACTTGATCTGGCCAAGGCATTGGATAAAATGAGCCGACCATTCATTCTTGACACTTTACTAAGGATGGGGCTCCCAGAAAAAACCATTAGCATAATTATGCAAATTGTTACCAAAGGTAACATGTCTATTTTATGGGAAGGTGTCCCGCTCGAGCCATTTAAAGCCACCCAAGGCGTTCGCCAGGGTGACCCCATCAGCCCTTATATCTTCATTCAATGTATGGAAAGGTTGAGTCAAGCCATCCATAGTTTGGTGGGAAGAGGCAAATGGAAGCCAATCTGGCTATCTTGTTTTGGTCCTCCCTTGTCACATGTCCTCTTTGCTGACGATATTCTCCTAATGCCTGAAGCATCTACTGCACAAGCTAAGATTATTACTAAGGTGCTCTAGTAATTTTCAGCTATGTCTGGACAAGTGATCTCTAAGGAAAAACCGTGATGCTTTTTCTCCCCAAACACTCCACGCCAGCCTACTATATCCTTCTGTAGGAGGTTGAGCATACAAAGTACAACAGATCTGGGAAGATACCTGGGTGTCCCTATCCTACATCACCTGGTCAATAAATCCACACACTCGATGATTACTGACATTATTAAGGACCGAATGTCTACATGGTCAGCCTGCTATCTGTCCCTTACTGGATAGATCACTCTTGCAAAATTCACTCTTCAGGCCATACCAAGCTTTTCCATGCAGTCAGTTCATCTATCTCCATCTCTCCGTGATGATATAAATAAACACATTAAGAACTTTATCTGGTCCGACGACAGGGCACACCACCACCTCTCTCTAGTTTTTTGGAAAGTCATCACCATGTCTAAGGATGAAGGTGGTCTAGGAATCAAAGAGTCACACACTCAAAACCAAGCTCTCATGCTAAAAAATGTATGGCTCTTTATCAGTAACCCACATGCACTTTGGGTTCGTGTGATGAAAGACAAATATATGAACAATGGGACACCAACTCGGAAGCCTTGCTCCTCAGTCTGGTCTTACATTCAGAAAAATTTAATAAGCATTCAACAAGCATCTGGAATTAGCATCCACACTGACAACTCTACCAATGTTTGGGCTACAAAGTGGCTGCAAGGTCTCTCCATGTGGGACCTAGACCCTACTTTCTCACCGCCCCAAGGTTTAGAGGACCTTTGTGTTGCATCTATGGCCTTGGACGATGGAAATTGGGATTGTCAATTCATTTATAACTATCTTCCCGAGCGCTCGTGGCAACATATCCATCATACTCCTCCAGCTGTGGTGGTGGGCGATGACGAGTGGTATTGGCCCCTTACTGCATCAGGGATGTTCATGGCTAAATCTGCCTATCATTGGCTTCATAGCAACTCACACATTGCCATTGAGGGGCACTGAAGTTCCACCTAGAAACTACCCCTCCATGTCCGTTTCAAGACTTTTCTCTGGCTTCTTCAACATAAGGCCTTGCTCACAAACATTGAGAAAGTACACTGGCATATCCCTACTGATGTTATCTACCCCATGTGCAACAATGGAATGAACACACTGCTACATTGCCTTCGGGACTGCCCCCCAGTAGAAGCATTTGGACTGCTCTAAATGTCACTCCTTAGTTCTTCTCCCTCACTGAAGATGCTTGGCTCCTTGAAATCCTCTCTTCCTTATGCATTAACAAAGAGTCCATCCTACCTATGGTGGCTGTCTGGGCCATTTTGCTTCATTGGAATGCTTTCATTCATAACTGGAAATCCCACACGATAGTCCAATGCAAAGCTTTCATTAAGAATAAAGCCGGAGCTATCCTGATTATTCCTGCTGCTGCTCGACATATCTCTGCTACCCCCGACACGGCTATTCGACCACCTATTACACATAACATTCTGATATTTGTGGATGCCTCTTTCACCTCCACGACAGATGCTGCCGGAGTGGGTATCCATGTCATAGATGGGCATGGAAGACATATCATGGGCCACGGCTCACCCAGCTACGCCGGCTCGACATTGGAAGCGGAAGTCTAGGGCATTCTCTGTGCCTTGGAACTTTGGAAAACTACAGGATGGCACTCCCCTGCCATTCCGTCGGATGCTCTCACCTCGGTTCACATCAGTGCCTAGATCACTCCTACAACAATCACGCTTTGTCCACATATGAGGCATCTTTGGATGCTGTGTGAAGATGTCAGGAAACCATACATATCATATGTACCTAGAAAGCACAATAGTGTAGCTGACTGCATAGCATGACATTCAAGAAATTCTAATAGTCCTTTCTCTTTCTCTTCTAGTACGCCTCCTTAGCTTAATATAGATATGAATGTATGTTGTTATAAAATTTGGCCTGCAATAGAGAGCAGGATGAATGAAATTTAATCTCTATCTTTAAAAACAAATGCCCTATAGAATGTAGAGTTTCACATACCTCACAGTCAAACCTAACTACCCCAACAATAGTCCTAAGGTTCAGATTCAGGCAAAATCACCTCCAACCCCTACTAAATTCACTTTATTAAAACTTCATAATTATCCTCTGAAACCTATTTTAATAAATAAAAAATATGTTTCTAATTTCAAAAACATATAATTTTGTATTTTCCATTAAGAGATTAATTAGTTATGAACTTTGTTAGTTTAAATCCTTTTATGTCCACAAAAATAAATTAAAATGAAAAAGAATGACAACATTGATCAATATGCCCTTACATCTGGTTATTGACTAACTGGGCATGATAGGGCATATAAGACATTTGACCCTCGCCAAGAAAACATCGTTTAAAATAAATAGGTACCAATATGCTAATAATGATCATACATATCTAATATGTCTATTGAGGTAACATGGGTAGAAGAGGAGTTTTGCGCCAGGGATTCCTCCTTCCCCCAACCACGCCGATGATAGCTCGAAATACAGATCCAAGACCCAATTATTACTGGAAATCCTCGATCAAACTCCAATTTTTATGGTCATCTACGAGTTCCCCACATCCTGCTCGACTTGTCGAGCTATAACTCAGGTCTTGTGCCGCATTGGAACACCAGCATCAAATGGAGACCATGGTCGTGATGTCCAAGTAGGGAAGCTTTCACCCATAAGACTACTCAAAACCAAAGCCTCGAATCCGATCGAGAGGTTATAGAGAAGGCAAAGGACCATTCCTGTGGGTACAAGGACCATCAAGGCCCTAAAAGACGCTACAAGTCGGAGGAAAAATAGGAGGTGAGGATGAGTCATATCAGTGGGAAAAATAGGGGAGGAAGATCTCAGAGAGGGCTTCTTATACAATAGCCTGGAAAGGCACTACCCTAGGCCAACCCTTCAACACTGAATCGTCAGAACACCACATACACCACACACAACTAGAACCATGGTCAAAAAATTAGAAGAAGCTCCCAACTCCTTGGCATATAAGGAGTGATGACGAGGGAAAAGGGCAATGACCAACGACAAAAATGCTCATATGAGGCATTAGTAACCACTCCCAAACTCCCAGGAGTACCCTAGTGATCTCAAAATCCCTTGGGACCTGATAGCCAACCCAGATGGTTAGTGGCTGCACACAAGGAGTACGACGAGATAGTCGACCCAACATCTAAGGTATGATGACTCAGACTGAGAGTATATATAGGTAGATGAGAACCCCAGGATGGTTACCTGCCAAGGAATCAAGGGGAGGAGGCGTGTGGCGGTGCATCGAGGCTTCTATCTCCAGGAAAGGCCTCGAACGTGGCTGCATGGCACATGGATGCTCGAGAAAAATTGGTGGCTTTAATGAGTGCGGGTTGAGTTGGTGGTCCTCTAGGGGTGGCTAGGAGGTAATGAAAAGTAGTGAGGTGGGGTGGCTGCTTTGCCACCTTCTGAGATGGAGAATGATTCATAGATGAATTTGGGGTTTTCATGCATACAACACCAATGAAGACGAGTTAGGTTCGTTGAATTTGTAATGAAGAAATAAAATGAATGGGAGTTGAATCATTCAAATAGGTGATAGGACGAGAGAGAATGAGGCTCCGATTTGTTGGCCTCACATGAACAAAGAAGGGAGTGGTAATGGATGTGAGGAAGGGGAAAATTGCTTGTCTGTTTGATCCCTTTCGATGGCCCAGTTTGGGTGAACCACTCCAGCAAGCGCGCGACACATGGGACACTTAGACTGTAACGCCCGGGTCCACTACGCAAGGCTCAAGTAGAGTTCCAGGAATGACGACTGTCCCCACAGACCACCACTAGCCTTAACTGTGCGCTTTGTCCTCACTCACACGCATGCCAGGATCAACTTCCCGATAGGTCACCCATCCCAATACTACTCCAAGATGAGCACGCTTAACTATGGAGTTCTTTAGTGATGGGCTCCTGGAAAAGGAGGTGCACCTTGGTGATATGAGTAGTCCAATCATTCCTTTTAAGATCATGTTATCCGAGGCCTCAAATCCTGGGATTTTACAATCTCCCCCACTTAGACTCTTGACGTCCTCGTCAAGGCTCAACTATATGGCCTCATAATCTGACCCCATTTCAGTGCAGACCCACAATGGCCCATGGACACCCAGCTCCCGTCCACGGCTACCAGCGCAAGGGTTGCTCCATCTCGTCTCTACGGATAGCCCTTTCCAACTTTCCTGGAACGCACGGCTCAAGACTGGCATGCCACATGACCATGTGGGCCCCACCTACTGGATGGGTTATGGCTCTGATACCATTTGTAACGACCGAGCCCACTACCCAAGGCTCTAGTAAAGTTTCAGGAATTACAACTGGCCCCACAGACCACTACTATCCTTAACTGCGCACTTTGTCCACACCGATGCGCAAGCCAGGATCAACTTCCCGACTGGTCACCCATCCTAGTACTACTCCAAGCTGAGCACGCTTAACTATGGAGTTCTTTAGTGATGGGCTCCCAGAAAAGGAGGTGAACCTTGGTGATATGGGTAGTCCAATCATTCCTTTTAAGATCATGTTATCCGAGGTCTCAAATCCTGGGATGTTACAATCTCCCCCACTTAGACTCTTGACGTCCTCGTCAAGGCTCAACTATAAGGCTTCATAATCTCTTCCCCATTTCAGTGTAGACCCACAATAGCCCATGGACACCCAGCTCCCGATCACAGAATATCAGAGCAAGGGTGGCTACGTCAACCATGGACATCCCTTTCCTACATGCCTGGACCGCACGGCTCAAGACTGGCATGCCATGCCCATGTGGGCCCCACCTACTGGAGGGGAATTGGCTCTGATACCATTTGTAACGCCCGGGTCCACTGCGCAAGGCTCAAGTAGAGTTCTAGGAATGACGACTGTCCCCAAAGACCACCACTAGCCTTAACTGTGCGCTTTGTCCTCACTCACGCGCATGCCATGATCAACTTCCCGACAGGTCACCCATCCTAATACTACTCCAAGCTGAGCACGCTTAACTATGGAGTTCTTTAGTGATGGGCTCCTGGAAAAGGAGGTGCACCTTGGTGATATGAGTAGTCCAATCATTCCTTTTAAGATCATGTTATCCGAGGCCTCAAATCCTGGGATGTTACAATCTCCCCCACTTAGACTCTTGACGTCCTCGTCAAGGCTCAACTATATGGCCTCATAATCTGACCCCATTTCAGTGCAGACCCACAATGGCCCATGGACACCCAGCTCCCGTCCACGGCTACCAGCGCAAGGGTGGCTCCATCTCGTCTCTACGGATAGCCCTTTCCAACTTGCCTGGACCGCACGGCTCAAGACTGGCATGCCACATGCCCATGTGGGCCCCACCTACTGGATGGGTTATGGCTCTGATACCATTTGTAACGCCCGGGTCCACTGCGCAAGGCTCAAGTAGAGTTCCAGGAATGACGACTGTCCCCACAAACCACCACTAGCCTTAACTGTGCGCTTTGTCCTCACTCACGCGCATGCCAGGATCAACTTCCCGACATGTCACCCATCCCAATACTACTCCAAGCTGAGCACGCTTAACTATGGAGTTCTTTAGTGATGGGCTCCCGGAAAAGGAGGTGCACCTTGGTGATATGAGTAGTCCAATCATTCCTTTTAAGATCATGTTATCCGAGGCCTCAAATCCTGGGATGTTACAAATCCTTAAAATCATAGACTTAGGAAAATAAATAAATTATCGGGGGTGCAGTTAGGCATATTTATTGCATTAATAAAATCCTATAGGTTATTATTAAGGGATTTCTTCCTCCATTCACTTGAGGGTGAAAATATTTCCCAATAAACTAAAAATTTGCATGGTGACCAAACAAGACATGAGGAGCTCGATTATGACATCAATTTTTCCTTTTTAGGTTCCTTTGGGCGAGATTTTTATTAGTTGAATCTTAAGTACAACTAGTGTATAATTGTCACACCTATTAATATCTCACATCACATAATCTAAAATACTCTTATTATTCCTCTACAAATTTATCTAGGAACTTTCTAGAGAGCCAACTAGAGTTATATCCTTCAACCAGAGTATTTACGCTACCAACCCTATGCTTTCATTCCTTTACTCAACCTTCGATTATTTTAATGAAAAGGGTTTAATATTTAGGTTATAGTGAAAAAGTCTAGAATGATTACTTATCGCGGTATGACTCTAGAAATAAGTATAATTAAACTAAGCATAAGAAGAAAGAGAAAGGATTAAAGATTTACCTAAGGTTGGGTAAGTTACACAATAAATATAAGTAGTGATCTTTTTATCTTATTCATTTTGATAATTGGGGACCTGCAACTATTGTATCTAGAAGTGGATTTCAATATTATGCATCCTTTATTGATTATATCACAAGATATACATGGATATACCTTATCTGCAATAGGTCTACAATTCCACACATATATCAATCATTCAAAAATAGAATTAAAATTCAACACAACAAAGTCATTCATATGTCCTGTACAAGTGATTCAAAGGAGTAAACACTACCATGTATGAGATCCTCAATTTCGTAGGAATGATATTCCAACAATGTTTCCCTTACACCCATGAACAAAATAGTTTTGTAAAGTACAAACACAAACATTCTTCAAACAACTTCTGCCCTACTCATTAGATCTAGAGTTCCCAACACTTCTGAGCAGAAGTCATCCCCACTTCCACTTTTCTCAAAAATCTTACGTCCACTTAGAGTCTAGGGGGATTTTCACCATATGGAAAACTCGACAAATATCTACCATCATACACCCACTTGCAGGTCTTTGGTTGCACTTGCTTTGTTCTTCTTCCTCAACATGAGTGGAACAAACTTAACACACATTATATACCTTGTATCTTTTTGGGATACAATGATGAACATAAAGGTTAACATTTTTTTGATCTTGATGCTCATCACCTGTATATATTAGAATATGTTACTTTCTCAGAAGATACACCTTATTACACTTTTTCCAACATAGATCACATCTTACTTCACAAAATCATCACCATTTCTCATGAAGTATCTCATACCATGACAACTTCCATTAGATTCTCCAGGATTGAAGACACCAATGTTGATCTTCCCATTGGGATTGAGGCTACCCTTGTTGAGCCTTCTAAGGGGACCGAGGCTACCTTTGTTGAGTGTCCTACCACACCATCACCATCAAGGATTGAGGCTACCCATGTTGTGCCTCCTACATCTTAAAATGACACAACACATGATATTGAACCTAACAATGTTGAAAACCTTTCTTCTATTGGCATAGATATGGCTCCAAGAATAACACAAAACAAACATCAACCAAATTCATGTATACTATCTACAATGGTTACATGTTACTCTCCGGAATATGCAAGTTTCCTCACTGATCTTCATATATATTCTATTTTGTCTCCATATTAGGAAGTTGTTTGTTCTATGCATTGGAAAAAGGTCATGCATGAAGAACTACAAGACTTCAAGAACACCTACACTTGACATCTCATTCCTCAACCAGAAAATGCTTCACCTATAGATCGCAATTGTCTCTATAAGATCAAGCACAAGCTTGATGGCACCATTGGCAAATAAAAATCATGTCTAGTTGCTAGGTGCTTCACTCAGGAATATGGTATAGACTATGGCAAATACAAATCATAGAACTCTTCTAGATGTTGCAATAGCTCGACAATGGACTTTATACTAGATGGATGTTCAAAATGTATTTCTACATGAAAAACTTTTGAAACTATATACATGGATCCTCCATCCAAACTGGCACTACTTGATCTCATGTTTGACTTCTACACAAAGCTCTTCACAGACTCAAACAAGCACCTGGGCATGGTTTAAATGCTTTAGGAAAGCCATCACCTATGTAGGTTGCACCCAAATCACATATTATTATTCTATGTTTGTGCGTGATACTCCTTAGGAATGGGCCATTCTACTCTTGTATTTGAATGACATGATCATCACAAGACAATGTGTAGGAGAAATCAAATAATTGCAACATTGTCTTGCCAAGAAATTTTGGATGAAGGAACTTGGGAAACTTCACTACTTTCTAGGGATGAAGATTGCCCATGGGTAGAAAGGGATTATAGTCTCTAAGAAAAAATATGCAGTAGATATCATTAAGTGTGCCAATATATCTAACATATGGGATGTAGACACACCTCATCAAATTGATGTGAAACTATGCTCGAATGAAGGTGAACCACTACCAGACCCTACTAGGTACTATAAACTAGTTGGACGACTATTACAGTTGTGCATCACTATGCCTGATGTTAGCATTATATCATAATTCTTATTTTCCCCTCAAATTGTCCACTATGTTGTTGTAATCTGTACTATACACTACATACGGGGAACAATCACACATACTCTATTTATTAACTCTTCTAGTACTCTTATCCTACATACATACTCTGATGCAGATGGTGTTGTATGTCCAACCACTAGATGCTCCACCACTGGGTTTTTCTTTTCCTTGGTGATTCATTGATCTCATAAGGTGTAGTAAACAGGATGTCATGTCTCTTTCTTCCACTAAGGTAGAGTACAGAGAAATGCGTGTTACCACTCAAGAAATTGTGCACATATGTTGGCTTCTAAGTGATGTGGGAGTTATCATTACATATGCCACACCTTTGTTTTGGGACAATAAAAGTGCAATAAGGATTGTCAATGATACATTTTTTCATAACATGATTAAGAACATCGAAATAGATTGTCACTTTATGTAGGAAATACACCTAGCATGATTTATCACATTGACCTTCATAAATTATACAAATCATGTTGCAAATATCTTCATAAAGACACACACTAGATCAAATCACAACAGATTGATTGAAAAACTCTCTATCTTTGATCCACCTTGAGTTTGAGGGGGTGTTAATATTGATAACGCCATTCCATATATCATGTCCCCTTTCTTTCCCTATAACTCTTGTTAATATCAATTAGGGCCTCTTCATATATCTTCTCCCCTTTCCTTCCATGTAATGCTTATTAATATCAATCATCATCCTTCCATATATCTTCTTCTCTTTCCTTTGTTGTAGCACCTTTTCTTTCTTTGTACATGAATATCTTAGAAAATATTTTCCTTGTATCCTCTTACACCATGTAATTACATAATCTGGTTTACATGAGACCTGTCAATAACATACTTATGGGGTTCACACATCATAATTCATCCAAGTTACGACTTACAAATCACAGTCCACTTATTCCACCATGTAAGGTTTAGGGTTTCCAGTGAGGCCTCACGACATGTGACATGCATAAAACATATAGCTTCAACCTGGGTAACCTCCTCATGTCACGTGTAATCACCATATGCCAATCTTCATCATCATATTGGAAAGTTGATACAGTTGTAACTACAATCATATATAGGTGAACTTGAAAAGTTGAGGGTACAACACTGCATGTAGATTCTCTATACCCCCCTTTATGTTAATAATATACAACTACATGTAACTTCTCATGGTCCATATATTAATACAAGTATAAATTTTGTCATGTAATCAATCCACTAGGAAATTTCTATGGTGGGAGGGACCCTAACTAAAGATGGTTAGGACTTAACTTTTACTAGTCTAATCGTTCAACTTCAAAGAATGAGTTTATTTATATAATGTCATATGATTCTTTGGAAAACATAATCACAATCAAGATTAAAACTGTAATTTTCCAGTCATATAATTTGTGATTCATCAATTTCACCATTTTTTGTCATTTCTCATGTAATCTAGCCATATCCATGTACTAAGATCACAATCCAAAATTTCAAATAGGAATATCATGTCACAATGTGAATAAGACATCCAAAATTGTTCATGTAAGTTATAAACTTTTGAATGTGTAGTGCTCAAGAAATGAAATTTAGCATTACTTTGGCATAAATATGGGCGCTATATAGCAAAACATGGGGATTTTTGTTATACAATATAGGAAATATTATCATTTTTTAAAACAACAATAAGTTAATAGAAAGACAATGAAATTTTATTTTCTATATGCTTCACCATAATCACTTTATAGTCCCATTTCTTGGTCATATAACATGAAAATTCATGGTTTTTGTGTAGCAGTTCCTACATTCTATGCTCTAAAAAAGATACAAAATTGATAAACACAACTTTATCACATAAGTTACAACCCTTGCCTATGTATAAAATGATTTCCTACATCTAGCATTGCAACTCTTGTTAGTTACTAGACTTAAGAGAAAGTCAGTCTGAAACATTAGGGTAAGCTCAACATAAAATTGGCTAAATCCTACTAGCAACCCTATGGCCAATAAGGTCTAAAACTATTCTATATAGGTATATCTCAACCAGGGAACATGAAAAGTGGCACCTGGGATAATATACTTTAAATTACAGATGTATAAAGACCAAAAACCAATGTAACCAAAATGACTCATAATCCATGTTCTAACCATACAAAACCCTAATTAGTCATGTCCCAAGACTTTTAAAGTGTGTTTTTAAGAATTCATTCAATTTGCATCATCTGGTATCAAGAAAACATAAACTACATTCTTAAAGAAATAATATATAATTAGTGTTAACTTGTAAAATAGAGTATTACAACTCACCCATCCTAATAATTTTCTCCTAAACTCATAAAGTAAATATGGGTAAAGACAACATATCTCCTCCGTCAACTTCAATTGGCCTCTCCATGCCATGATGTGTCCACAACACCTTCACTAGCAGCGTATCCTACTTTCTCAACTTTTGTATACATTGTTTAAGATACATGCATGTCATGCATCACATGTAAAATTATCATCCAACTATAGTTTAATTGGTTGCAAACTCTTATCTCTATTAAGATGACACTTTCTCAACATAGAAATGTGAAACACATTGTGCAACCTATTCAACACAAGCAATGTCACTACCTTATCGGCCACTTTTCCAAGTTTTTCACTATAAGACAAGGCCCCATATGCCTAGGAGATAGACTACCCTTATTTTCAATCCTTATAACTCTTTTATGTTCTGAAGTATCTAGGTCAATGAGATATAAAAATGGAACTCTTGAAGATCTCTTGAATTATGGACATATGAAATTTGTCTATCTCATCCTGCGTACAACTATAACTTGATGATTTATATCTTTATGTCAATCTGATTCTCTAATCTATAACTCATGACCCAAAAGATTATATTCACGTGTTTAATATTATCATATAGGTAAAGTAAAATGTTTGCAATTTAAAGATTCATAAGCTTCCATGTCAACTGAACTTTGATACATGTTGTTGGGGACAAACCCTATTAAACCTAAATGCCCATACCTACTACCAGTAATTGCAATACATAAGGCCACAAAAGATCTTCAGTCAATGTATCATTTTTTCATATTGACCATCAGATTGAAGGTGTTACTGAAATTCATCTGAGTGATTAGGGATTCATGAAATATGCTCCAAATATTACTTGTGAAGGAGGCCCTATATTAAACACTATAAATAATGGAACATAATGAAGGTCAACTATCTCAATGACATACATGTAATATGGCTTGTCAGGTGGGTAGGTAGTGATGCCCAACAAGAAAGGTGACTTAGTCATTCAACTATTAAATACCTAGATGGAATCATATTGTTTTTATATCTTAGACAAATTAAAAACAAGGTCCTTAGTGGCATGATCCCAATTCCGCTTTGGTATAAATAGCGATTGCAATTGACAAGTAGGTTTCTTATTTGTTTGCTTTAACTTGATGACACATTGAGAACCTAATTACAAAATCTACCACATCTCACTTCATCCATGAACACCAATATAATTCTAACACTAATACAAGTCCTTTAGATTTGTAATATATTTTCTACCAATAATGTGGCATACATTAAAGAATATGCCTCTTATAGAACCGTATTCCAAAAACCTCTTCTATTAGAAGATTCATCTTATTGTGGAATCAAGTAGTATAGTAATCCAATACATGGAAGCATTAGTATTTCTCATCCTCCATTTGGTCTCCCATAGAATGATGTCTACATAACTATGTTATGCTGTGCCAAGATTCGACTAATGTGAAGTTGTGCCCACAAACTTCTAAGAAAATATAGTTGCATATGCATGTTTATCTATCTAAGGGATTTCAAATTATCCCTCTTAATGTATGTCAAACATTACAACTGTGCACTGTGTGAGGTACAAGGAAGAGATGACTATTTATTTAAAGCATCTATAATGATGTTTGCCTTAACCAAATGATAGTCCATCATACTGTCATAGTCTTTCATTAACTAAAACCATCTCATTTGTCTTGTACTCAACTCCTTCTAAATATATATGTACTTGGAAATTTCATGATTAATGAAGATATATCATTGTTCTTTGTACATGTAATTTATCTTCACATACATAGCTAAATCCAATGGCACAGAATCAGGTCATGTCTTGGATCATTATTGATACCCCATTTTTAAACCCGTGAGCATGTAGAGTTCATTTCATTTGCTTTTATATAAACAACTAACCTATCCCATTTAACTTGATTATCATCAACCAAATGATAAAGTATCAAATCAAATATCCATTGCATGTTCAAATCACAACATATTAACTCGTTAATAATGAGTGTAACCTTAGTTACCTGTGTAGAATGTAATAATCATATATTCAATAGTTTGTAAAGATGTTTCGAGTTTCCTATATATAGGAGTCTAGGTGTAACATCCCAAGATTTGAGGCCTCAGATAAGTTGATCTTAAAAGGAATGACTGGACTATCCATATCACCAAGGTGCACCTCCTTTTCTGGGAGCCCATCTCTAAAGAACTCCATAGTTAAGCATGCTCAGCTTGGAGTAGTACTAGGATGGGTGAACAGTCGGGAAGTTGATCTTGGCTTGCGCGTGAGTGAGATTAAGACGCACAGTTAAGGCTAATGGTGGTCTGTGGGGCCATTCGTCATTCCTGAAACTCTACTAGTGCCTTGGGCAGTGGGACCAGATGTTACAAATGGTATCAGAGCCATATCCCCTCCAATAGGTGGGGCCGAAATGGGCATGTGACATGCCAGTCTTGAGCCGCGCGGTCCAGGCATGTAGGAAAGGGCTATCCATGGTTGACGTAGCCACCCTTGCGCTGGTATTCCGTGATCGGGAGCTGGGTGTCCATGGGCCATTGTAGGTTTGCACTGAAATGGGGTGAGATTATGAGGCCATATAGTTGAGACTTGACGAGGACGTCAAGAGTCTAAGTGGGGGAGATTGTAACATCCGAAGATTTGAGGCCTCAGATAAGTTGATCTTAAAAGGAATGATTGGACTACCCATATCACCAAGGTGCACCTCCTTTTCTGGGAGCCCATCTCTAAAGAACTCCATAGTTAAGCGTGCTTAGCTTGGAGTAGTACTAGGATGGGTGACCAGTCGGGAAGTTGATCTTGGCTTATGCGTGAGTGAGATTAATACGCGCAGTTAAGGCTAGTGGTGGTCTGTGGGGCCATTCGTCATTCCTGAAACTCTACTAGAGCCTTGGGCAGTGGGCCCAGGCGTTACAAAGCGCCCCTATTTTGCATGTAAATTAATATGTCTACCTAACTAAGTAGGGTTGAGGCACCTACCGGACCTCTAACCTTAGGTGAGGGGAGAATAAGACATTCCCAGTCACCTATAATATAATGGGGAGAATTATAAACATTCCCCTTGGGCAATTACATACATGCCCTCTATGGGTGGTTGTACATAAGTACCACTACTTTATAATTAAATAGAACATTTAATTACATGCTAGCAAAAGAGTTATGGCAAGATTAAGTAAAAGATTATGTAACATGGAAGTTGGGTATAAAAACCCAAACAAGATAATACTACAACTAATTTTGAGGCAATAAACAATTTAGGTTTCAAGAATCAAGAATTAGGTCAGATTAAGCCTCATTAGGAATTATAGGTATTGGTATAAAGTTTTCCCAACTGAAGAGTAGATGCAAATACATAAATAGGAATTGCACATACCTTAGCCTCAGGTGTTCTAGAACCCTCTTTCCAACCCTTCACATGAAATCAGAACCCACTTTCCCTAATTCATCATTAGATCTATGAATTAGAATTAGATATACTCATTTAAGATTAAAAACCGTAATATTACTAACTTTTCATGCAAACCATCGAATTAGACTCCAAAAACATCACCGTCATCTTAGTTAGAGTTTTCTGATCAAGATAACATATAATATTGAATATTTTAAAGATATGGACTTTTAGGGTTAATTTTAGTGATTTTTAGTTAATTAAATCGACTCTAAAAATATGTTTTCACAAACATAAAAATCAAAACTAAAAATTATTTTTAATGAATAGATCTCGTCTTCCTAATTTCAAAACACTATTTACTTTTAATTTTTGACAACTGGATTAATTTATAGAAAATATTTCGATCTGACCAATCAATGAGTGCCACGTAGGCACAACGTGAGAGAGAGAGCTAGCGAAAGACAGAGATGGCTGAGGGGGGCCCGCGTCTCTATGGCCATGACCCACATCTGCTGTTGCGTGGGCTGTAGTCAGCGCTAGTCAAAGGCAGGGCAAAGGACCAAGGTGCCCTCTGCGTGGAACAGAGAAAGAGGAAGGAGGAACCTAGGGCAAAATCACAGATCCATCTTGGAGAACACGGTGACTGACTTCAGCTGATCGAATAGGTCGTCGATGCACGACAACAGATAATGGTTCTTCACTGTCACCTGGTTAAGCATGCGGTAGTCCATACACATCCGCATTGATCCATCTTTCTTCTTCACGAACAGGACATGGGCTCCCCAAGGGGAAACACTAGGGCGAATGAAGCCCATGTTGAGAAGCTCTTCAAGCTGCTTCTCCAACTCAGCCAGCTCAGCAGGGGCCAAGCGGTAGGGTGGCTTCGATATCGGTGAAGTTCCAGGTATAAGCTCGATGGAGAATTCCACCTCGTGAGTTGGCGGAAACCCGGGCAACTCCTCCGGAAAGACATCTGGGAAGTCCTTCACCACATCAACATGTTCTAGAGCAAAAGGTGTAGCATTGAGAACTATGGAGGCTAGGAAAGCTCTACACCCTTGCAAGACAAACTTTTCAGCTTTAATGGCAGAGATGATGAACTGTCGCTCTTCTCGCTTCTTGCCCTTGATACACACTTTTCCTTCATCAGGATGAACCAAACTAACCTTGGATTCCTCACAGTACAAAACTAATTTATACTTCTTTAACCAATCCATACCCAGGATGATGTCAAAGACGGTCATATCAAGCAAGACAAAAACTATGGGAAACATTATTCTACAAATACAGAGGTCCAAGGTAGGAGTTTGGAGGTACGAGGAGTAGATTTTACCACTAGGGGTTTTTACATATAACACATGATCCATAAACTCAGATTCGATTTCAAGCATAGAAGCAAACTGACAAGATATGAAGGTATTGGAGGAACCAAAATCAAACAGTGCTTTTAAAGGATGCATATTAAGGTGCAGTATACCTTCAATCACTTCATTACCTTCACCTTGTTCTTCAGCATTGAGAGTGAACACTCTCCCATTCTGCCTCTCCACTGGCAGACGTCTCAGGTTCTGGTTGTTGTTGTTGATTCACAGAGGAGGGTTTTGTCTCAGCTATTGCGGCTGCGGGGCATTATTCTACCCTTGCTGGAAATGGGGGCAGTTGGGTCGGATGTGCCCGACTTGGCCGCACTCATGGCAGGTTGGTGGAGGACGGTTGCCATTACGAGCAGATGCATTGTTGGCGGGGCATCTGCCAGGAGGATGGTGGAGATTAAACCTGTTGCAGCGATAATGTCCACGGTTCTCATGCTGGTTCTGAATCTTCCTTTTGTTGTTGAAGCCATTAGAAGCTTGAAACCCTGGATATGACTCGATGGCGAGTGCCTTGTCTACCATTTGTTGAAAAGTGAGTGGCAGTTGTGGAATCAGGATTCGACCCACATGATAGTCCAAACCTTCCAAGAACATGGTTGCTCTTCTGTTAGCTCCAAGGTCGGTGGCGTAACATTCGAGCAACAGAAATTTCTGAACGTAGTCGGCCACACTCATTCTTCCTTGCTTGAGACTATAAAACTCATCCTCCTTCTTCCTCAGGAAAGCAGGACAGATATACTTCTCCCTGAACATCTTCAGAAACTGGGTCCACTCCATAGAAGAGGTGTCCCGAGTGCGAGCAACACCGTTCCACCAAACGCGTGCCGGTCCATCCAGCACGTACGTCGCAAACCGAACCTTCTGGTGAGGATGGCATGCCATACCCTTGAAGGTCCGATCCAAGGCCAACACCCAGTCGTCAGCTTTGTCCACCATGTTAGGCTCGCTTTCACCCTTGAAGTCGGTGGCTGCATCTTGATGAAGTCAGTGAGGGTGAACTCCCTCGGCTTGTTGGCAGCAACAGCAATGGTGTTGAGTTGCCCCATCATGGTGGAAGATAGAAAATGATGTAGCATCGCCAGTTCTTGCTCAGGTGCGAAGGCAGGAGTACCGAAAGCAGTCCGGTTGACCGCAAGAGTCACATGAGTGTTGGGGTCGTTAGGGGTTCACTCCTGGTTCACGTTGTCAAACAAGTCACCTCTTCTGAAAATTAGGGTTATCATATTAGGTTCTCAGGAGTGTAGAATCATAGATGAGAAGAGAATATAAATAGAGATGAGAAAATGATAACTAGAATTCTATTGCCTAAAAGCATACTATTTCGGGCAATTCGTATCAGCGCAGGCCAGGCCAGATCATATGGGCACGGGAGTCCTCGTATACCAAGCTAGTGGTGCGGAGGAAAATTTTGCCAGCCCCCGAAACCCTGATCCTTTATAGACACCCTTGCTTCAACTACATGCCCTAATAGTTGCCTAAAGGCTCTGATACCATGCTGTAAAGAGGCGAGATCACCTCTTTACTAAAATTTAAAGGAAATACAAACATCCACAATTTTTAACAAAATTTAGAGACTTGAGGATGATTGCATAATATTCCAAATAAATAAGCATGATTCCAGATACATAATAAAATGTCAATAGCAGTGGAAATAAAGAAATAACAAGCCTTCACATGGCTTTTATTGTTTACTACATGAATGATCTCTAAAAGAAAAGAAAAGATAAATATGATCTAGCTATAACAACCTAGCCATCCTTTCCAAATGCTAAAGATCAACTCCTGAGGGAGACTTCCTTCAAGCTTGTTCTTCTCCTTGCACAACACCGACACCTGGGTGGTTGGGAAGACACCCAACAAGAGGGAAAGAGAGAAAAGTATGTGTTACAAGATTATTCTAAAAGTGACAAGAAAGTTGTAACAAGTAAAATAGGCTAGAGATTTATTGAAAAGTGAGACATCAAAGAGTATGAGGATTTATATAATGAAACTTTCCAATAACAAAGTAAATAAGGGTTTTGCATGTAAATTAATATGTCTACCTAACTAAGTAGGGTTGAAGCACCTACCGGACCTCTAACCATAGGTGAGGGGAGAATAAGACATTCCCAGTCACCGATAATATAATGGGGAGAATTATAAACATTCCCCTAGGGCGATTATATGCATGCCCTCTATGGGTGGTTGTACATAAGTACCACTACTTTATAATTAAATAGAACATTTAATTACATGCTAGCAAAAGAGTTATGGCAAGATTAAGCAAAAGATAATGTAACATGGCAGTGGGGTATAAAAACCCAAACAAGATAATACTACAACTAATTTTGAGGCAATAAACAATTTAGATTTCAAGAATCAAGAATTAGGTCAGATTAAGCCTCATTAGGAATTATAGGTATTGGTATAAAGTTTTCCCAACTGAAGAGTAGATGCACATACATAAATAGGAATTGCAAATACCTTAGCCTCAGGTGTTCTAGAACCCCCTTTCCAACCCTTCACACGAAATCAGAACCCACTTTCCCTAATTCATAATTAGATCAATGAATAAGAATTAAATATACTAATTAAATATTAAAAACCCTAATATTACTAACTTTTCACGTAAACCATCAAATTAGACTCCAAAAACCTCACCATCATCTTAGTTAGGGTATTCTGATCATGATAACATATAATATTGTATATTTTAAAGATATGGACTTTTAGGGTTAATTTTAGTGATTTTTCGTTAATTAAATCGACTCTAAAAATACGTTTTTGCAAACATCAAAATCGAAACTCAAAATTATTTTTAATGAATAGATCTTGTCTTCCTGATTTCAGAACACTATTTACTTTTAGTTTTTGACAACTGGATTAATTTATAGAAAATATTTCGTTCTGACCAATCAGCGAGTGCCACGTAGGCACAACATGAGAGAGAGGGAGCTAGTGAAAGACAGAGATGGCCGAGGGGGCCCCGCGTCTCTGTGGCCAGGACCCACAGCTTCTGTTGCGTGGGCCACAGTCAATGCTGGTCAAAGGCGGGGCAAAGGACCAAGGTGTCCTTCGCGAGGAACAGAGAAAGAGGAAGGAGGAACCAAGGGCAAAGGCGTAAAAACAAAATAAAAAAAATGAGTATCGTCTTCCCTAGCATGCCCCGAAGGCAGAAGCAAGGAGTAAGCTTCTTCTTGCGGGAATTTGGGCGATTTTGCCCTAGTACACCAAACACGACGCGAAGACATGCGATGGAAATCCAAGGAAACAACGAACTCGACCATACCTTGGATTTGAAATGAGGCCAACAGAAAAGAGAACGAGAGGCGCCGAAAGCCTGGTGGTCCTCAACGGCTAGTTGGGGGTCAAAACGTCTACAAAACGCCAAATTGAAGGCACGAGCGAGTTGCTAAGGCGATGACGGTCATTGGGGTGGGTATATTTATAGGCAAGGTACCCTAGACTAGGGTTTAGGTAGGGGAAGGTAGAGAAGGTCGATTCCCCTTTTGGACGTTTCTCCAACACTCGCCAAATCCCAAAAATTTTGGGATAATCCTTTGAGGAAATTCACAAGGAATTCAACGAAGCAAATTTTAGCAAAAACCGTCGAATAAAACTCTAGATAATTCGATTTGAAAATCGGAGAAACAAGGCACATGCTGCCTTTTTCAGCTAGAGGAGGAAGACGACCACGGGTCGCCAAATTTTTGGACCTGGGTCCATGAAGGTCTCTGGGCCGTCCGATCTCACGGATGGGATAAGAAATTATTTCCTTGTCACACCAAAATTTGACCAAAGTTCATTAAATTCCTAAATGTTTTTCTCTCTCTTCGTTTGGAGCCTCAAAAGTTATCCAAAAATTACCAAATTTTATATCCTGACTTATTTTGATGCGTAGAATCCAAATATGGAGTTAGTTTTTCCTTTTGAGAAAATTTGATATGTGAAATAATTAAAATGTCATTTTCTCTTTCCTCCATCCAAAGAGGTGATAACATTATCTAAATTTTGTGTAACTTCACCCATAAGTCTCCCTAAGGGATTGGAACACGATTTTGCAATTATATTTACAAGTTGAGATTATTTATTTATTTATTAAATAAATAGAATATTCTACACACTTTCTCTCTCCTATTTTACTCATTATTCACACATTATCCAAATTAGCTACACATTTTCCCAGAGGCTTATTTTTGTGTTTAGAATCGAATTTGGAGTTATTTTTCTGATTTGAGAACATAAGTATTTTATTTCACTTTATTGGCATATTTCCTATTTTCTTTTGATAATGTCATTAATATTTATATTTATGTTCCACTTTAAATGATACTTGGCCCTTAAGTTACTTTTTGGTCAAAAAAATGAATTTGAGTGTCAAATTATCCTAATGGGTTTCCAATTATAATTTTGGTGCAATATCTTTCTAATTATCTTCTTTACCCATTAATTCCTATATTACCTTTAATTATTGCATTTATCTTCTCCTTCATATAAAATTCGGATTTTCTCTTATTTCTCTTATTCTAGGAAGTGCTAGAAAGTTCTAGGACGAAATATTTTATTCTTTTTATTGCTTAGTGTACAATTTGCACTTTAGGCCCATTATCTAAAATCTTACTGAGGTATTTGTGCATACAACCCTATATTAAGAATATATGGGAAACATTTATCCAATAACCATCATAATTCCACTAAATCAAGTCCAAAGACATATGGAACGAAAATGAAGGACAAAACTTATAGAAAAAGGGTACAAAGAGGTACATAGTGGAGTTCAGTATGTTACAACACTCCACCCCTTAAGAGGATTTCATCCCCGAAAACTCATACAAAGAGGGAAGGGTGAGTACGTAACATCTCGTCTTTCAACTCCCAAGTGGTTTCTTCTAAACCATGATATCTCCACAAAACCTTTACTAACTCTATCTCCTTATTCTTCAAATGCTTTACTCGGGAGTCAAGGATCCTCACAGGTAGTTCTTCATAAGTCATGTTCTCATGAATCTCCACAGGTTCAATAGTGAGTACATGAGATAGATCCTTTACGTACTTCCTCAACATAGAGACATGGAACACATTGTGGATCATATCATAAGCAGTAGGTAAGGCTAAGCGATATGCACAATATCCCACTTTATCTAAGATTTCAAATGGTCCAACATAGAGAGGACTCAACTTGCCTTTTACTTTAGATCTTGCAATAGAACGTATAGGCTTAATATTTAGAAAAGCATAGTCTCCCACTAAGAAGCTTACATCAGACCTCTTCTTATCAGCATACATCTTATGTCAGTCTTAGTATCTTGCATCCGTTTCTTTATCAGTTGTACCTTCTCGAGCATCATCTGCATGTCATCGGTCTTCACCAGGGAACGTTCACCAACATCATCCCAGTACAAATGCGAACGACAAGGTCTACCATAGAGAGCTTCAAAAGTTGGCATACCAATACTAGCTTGGTAGCTATTGTTGTAAGCAAACTCTGCTAATGGTAGATATCGATCCCAGACACCACCCCAATCCATCACACAAGCACGTAGCAAGTCCTCCAGAATCTGCACCGTTCTCTCAGACTGACCATCAGTTTGCGGGTGGTACGCAGTACTGAAACGCAGATCAATACCCATCTCTTCTTGAATATGACCCCATAAGCGAGAAGTGAATTTTGGGTCTCGATCTGAAACTATCACAGTAGGAACACCATGCAGATGAACTATCCACTCTACATATAACTGAGCCATCTCAACAACTTTATACGTGGTTTTGAAAGGCACGAAATGAGCAGATTTTGTAAGCCGATCCATCACCACCCAAATAGCATCATAACATTTCTTGGACTTAGGGAAACCAGTAACAAAGTCCATTGTGATCTTCTCCCACTTCCATTCTATAATCTCAAGAGGATGAAGAAGACCACCGGGTCGTTGATGTTCAATCTTGACTTTCTGACATGTCAAGCACTTCGCCACGAACAAAGTTATATCATTCTTCATGTTCTTCCCCCAGAAGCTTCGCTGTAAGTCCTTGTACATCTTGGTTGTGCCAGGGTGAATAGTGTACTTGGACCCATGAGCTTCACTCAAAACCTTCTGTCTCAGATCACCAACATTGGGAATACACAACCTTTTTCTAAAGCGGACAACACCATCCACTCCGACAGAGAAGTCAGATTGTGGTTTCTCAGATAAAGCTTTCATCTCTTCAAGCTTAGAACTCTCTAACTGTGTAGTCATGACTTCTGAGGTCCAGGTTGGTGTAACGATCAAGCTGGCCATATGAACACACAACTTGTCTTCATCCAATGAATCGATAGGCTGAGGTCTCCAACTAGACACATGTTCAAGGTTTTCCCACACTGAACATCTCAGAGCAGCACAAACAACATCCTTCTTGTGACTGAGAGCATCAGATATGACATTCGCTTTACCAGGATGATAGGTGATGGTGAAGTTGTAATCTTTAAGATATTCCATCCACCTACGTTGTCGCAAGTTTAGATCCTTCTGAGTCAATAGATATATCAGACTCTTATGATCAGAAAAGACTTCAAACTTTTTGCCATAGAGATAGTGTCGCCAGATCTTCAAAGAATGAACTATGGCAACAAGCTCCAAATCATGCGTAGGTCAATTTGCTTCATTAGGTTTCAACTATCGAGAATAATAGGCGATCACCTTTCCATCTTGCATCAAAACACACCCTAAGCCTTGTCGGGATGCGTCACTGTAGATGACATAGGGTATGCCCTCAATAGGTAAAGCAAGCACGAGAGCAGAAGTCAGACTCATCTTCAACTTTTGAAAACTGTCCTCACATTCAGGGGTCCATGAGAACTTGACCTCCTTCTAAGTCAGCTTGGTCAAAGGTAAAGACAACTCAGAGAACACTTTGATAAACTTCCGATAGTAACCATCTAGGCCAAGGAAACTACAGATTTTGGATGGGTTTTTCAAAGCATTCCACTTTGTCACAACTTCTACCTTCGTAGGATCAACATCTATATGATCGGAAGAAATCACGTGACCAAGAAACATAACTTCCTTTATCCAGAACTCACATTTTGATAATTTTGCATAGAGTTGGTTTTCTCACAATGTGTTGAGTACAATCCACATGTGCTTGCGATGTTGTACCAAGGTCTCGGAATAAACCAAAATGTCATCAATAAACACCACTACAAACTTATCAAGGTATGGGCGGAATACTCAGTTCATTAGGTCCATGAATGCAGCAGGGGTATTTGTCAAACCAAAAAGCATGACCATGAATTCATAATGCTCATAATGAGTTCTGAACACTGTCTTTAGGACATCATCATACTTCACACACATCTGGTAGTAACCACTTAGTAGATCCATCTTGGAGAACACGGTGGCTGACTTCAGCTGATTGAATAGTTCTTCGATGCGTGACAATGGATAACGATTCTTCATTGTCACCTGGTTAAGCATGCGGTAGTCCATACACATCTGCATTGATCCATCTTTCTTCTTCACGAAAAGGACAGGGGCTCCCCAAGGGGAAACACTAGGGAGAATGAAGCCCATGTCGACAAGCTCTTCAAGCTGCTTCTTCAACTTAGCCAGCTTAGTAGGGGCCAAGAGGTAGGGTGGCTTTGATATCAGTGAAGTTCCAGGTATAAGCTCGATGGAGAATTCCACCTCGCGAGTTGGCGGCAACCCGGGCAACTCCTCCGGAAAGACATCTGGGAAATCCTTCACCACATCAACATGATCTAGAGCAGGAGGTGTAGCATCGAGAACTATGGAGGCTAGAAAGGCTCTACACCCTTGCGAGACAAGCTTTTCAGCTTTAATGCCAGAGATGACAAACTGTCGTTCTTCTCGCTTCTTGCCCTTGACACACACTTTTCCTTCATCAGGATGAATCAAACTAATCTTGGATTCCTCATAGTATAAAACTGTTTTATACTTCTTTAAACAATCCATACCCAGGATGATGTCAAAGACGGTCATATCAAGCAAGACAAAATCCGTGGGAAACATTATTCCAGATATACAGAGATCCATAGTAGGAGTTTGGCGGTACAAGGAGCAGATTTTACCACTAGGGGTTTTTACATCTTACACATGATTCATAAACTCAGATTCAATTTCAAGCATAGAGGAAAACTGACAAGATATGAAGGTATTGGAGGAACCAGAATCAAACAGTTCTTTTAAAGGATGCATATTAAGGTGCAGTGTACCTTCAATCACTTCATTGCCTTCACCTTCTTCTTCAGCATTGAGAGCGAACACTCTCCCATTCCTCCTCTCCACTGGAGGATGCCTCGGGTTCTTGTTGTTGTTATTATTGTTGTTCTGTGGCGGCGGGTTCTGTCTTGGCTGTTGCGGCTGTGGGGTATTATTCTGCCCTTGCTGGATACGGGGGTAGTTGGGTCGGATGTGCCCGACTTGGCCGCACTCATGGCAGGTTGGTGGAGGACGGTTGCCATTATGAGTAGGTGCTTTATTGGCAGGGCATCTTCCAGGAGGATGGTGGCGATTCCACCTGTTGCAGCGATCACGTCCATGGTTCTCATGCTGGTTCAGATTCTTCCTTTTGTTGTTGAAGCCATTAGAAGCTTGAAACCCTGGATATGACTCAATGGCGAGAGCCTTGTCCACCATCTGTTGAAAAGTGAGTGGCAGCTGCAGAACGAGGCCTAGACCCACATGATAGTTCAGACCTTCCAAGAACATGGTTACTCTTCTGTTAGCTCCAAGGTCAGTGGCGTAACATTCTAGCAGCAGAAATTTCTGAACATAGTCGGCCACGCTCATGCTTCCTTGTTTGAGACTGTAAAACTCATCCTCCTTCTTCCTTAGGAAAGCAGGGCAAATGTACTTCTCCCTGAACATATTTAGAAACTGGGTCCACTCCATAGAAGAGGTGTCCCGAGTGTGGGGAACACCATTACACCAAACGCGTGTCGGTCCATCCAGCACGTACGTCGCGAACTGAACCTTCTGGTGAGGAGGGCACGCCATACCCTCGAAGGTTCGAGCCAGGGCCAACACCCAGTCATTGGCTTTGTCCACCATGTTAGGCTCGCTTTCACCCTTGAAGTAGGGTGGCTGCATCTTGATGAAGTCAGTGAGGGTGAACTCCCTCAGCTTGTTGGCAGCAGGAGCAATGGTGTTGAGTTGCCCCATCATGGTGGAAGATAGCAACTGACGTAGCATCACCAATTCTTGCTCAGGTGTGAAGGAAGGAGTATCAGAAGCAGTCTGGTTGACCGCAGGAGTGTTGGGGTCGTTAGGGGTTGACTCTTGGTTCACGTTGTCAAACAAGTCACCTCTCCTAAAAATTAGGGTTATCATATTAGGTTCTCATGAGTATAGAATCATAGATGAGAAGAGAATAGAAATAGAGATGAGAAAAGGATAACTAGAATGCTATTGCCTAAAAGCATACTATTTCAGGAAATTCGTATCAGCGCAGGCCAGGCCGTATCATATGGGCACGAGAGTCCTCGTATACCAAGATAGTGGTACAGAGGAAAATTTTGCCAGCCCGCGAAACCCTGATCCTTTCTAGACACCCTTGCTTCAATTGCATGCCCTAATAGTTGCCTAAAGACTCTGATACCATGCTATAAAGAGGCGAGATCACCTATTTACTAAAATTTAAAGGAAATATAAACATCCATAATTTTTAACAAAATTTAGAGACTTTGAGGATGATTGCATAATATTCCAAGTAAATAAGCATGATTCTAGATACATAATAAAACGTCAATAGCAGCGGAAATAAAGAAATAACAAGCCTTCACATGGCTTTTATTGTTTACTACATGAATGGTCTCTAAAAGAAAAGATAAGATAAACATGATCTAGCTATATCAACCTAGCCATCCTTTCCAAATGCTAAAGATCAACTCCTGAGGGAGACTTCCGTCAAGCTTGTTCTTCTCCTTGCACAACACCGACACCTGGGTGGTTGGGAAGACACCCAACAAGAGGAAAAGAGAGAAAAGTATGTGCTACAAGATTATTCTAAAAGTGACAAGAAAGTTGTAGCAAGTAAAATAGGCTAGAGATTTATTGAAAAGTGAGACATCAAAGAGTATGAGGCTTTATATAATGAAACTTTCCAATAACAAAGTAAATAAGGGTTTTGCATGTAAATTAATATGTCTACCTAACTAAGTAGGGTTTAGGAACCTACCGGACCTCTAACCTTAGGTGAGGGGAGAATAAGACATTCCCAGTCACATATAATATAATGGGGAGAATTATAAACATTCCCCTAGGGTGATTATATACATGCCCTCTATGGGTGGTTGTACATAGTACCACTACTTTATAATTAAATAGAACATTTAATTACATGCTAGAAAAATAGTTATGGCAAGATTAAGCAAAAGATTATGTAACATGTCATTGGGGTATAAAAACCCAAACAAGATAATACTAAAACTAATTTTGAGGCAATAAATAATTTAGGTTTCAAGAATCAAGAATTAGGTGAGATTAAGCCTCATTAGGAATTATAGGTATTGGTTTAAAGTTTTCCCAACTGAAGAGTAGATGCACATACATAAATAGGAATTGCACATAGCTTAGCCTCAGGTGTTCTAGATCCCTCTTTCCAACCCGTCACACGAAATCAGAACCCACTTTCCCTAATTCATCATTAGATCTATGAATTAGAATTATATATACTCAATAAAGATTGAAAAATCTAATATTACTAACTTTTTGCGCAAACCATCGAATTAGACTCCAAAAACCTCACCATCATCTTAGTTAGGGTTTTCTGATCAAGGTAACATATAATATTGTACATTTTGAAGATATGGACTTTTAGGGTTAATTTTGGTGATTTTTAGTTAATTAAATCGACTCTAAAAATATGTTTTCACAAACATCAAAATCAAAACTCAAAAATATTTTTAATGGATAGGTCTCGTCTTCTTGATTTCAAAACACTATTTATTTTCTATTTTTGACCAATGGAATAATTTATAGAAAATATTTCATTCTGACCAATCAACAAGTGCCACGTAGGCACAACGTGAGAGACAAAGAGCTAGCGAAAGAGAGATGGCTGAGGGGGGACCGCGTCTCTGTGGCTGGGACCCATAGCTGTTGTTGTGTGGGCCACAGTCAGCGCTGGTCAAAGGCTGGGCAAAGGACCAAGGTGCCCTCCTTGCGGAACAAAGAAAGAGGAAGGAGGAACCAAGGGCAAAGGCGTAAAAACAAAATAAAAAAATGAGGATCATTTTCCCCAGCCTGCCCCGACGGCGGAAGCAAGCAGCAAGCTACTTCATGCGAGAATTTGGGCAATTTTGCCCTAGTACCAAACACGACGCGAAGACATGCGATGGGAATCCAAGGAAACAACGAACTCGACCATACCTTGGATTTGAAATGAGGCCAACAGAACAGAGCATGAGAGGCGCCGCAAGCCTGGTGGTTCTCAACGGCTAGTTGGGGGTCAAAATGTCCACGAAACGCCAAATTGAAGGCACGGGCGAGTTGCTAAGGCGATGACGGTCATTGGGGTGGGTATATTTATAGGCAAGGTACCCTAGACTAGGGTTTAGGTAGGGGAAGGTAGAGAAGGTCGGCGCCCATGTTGGGCATTTCTCCAACACTCGCCAAATCCCAAAAATTTTGGGATAATCCTATGCGGAAATTCATAAGGAATTCAACGAAGCAAATTTTAGCAAAAACCGTCGAATAAAACTCTGGATAATTCGATTTGAAAATCGAAGAAACAAGGCACCTGTTGCCTTTTTCGGCTAGAGGAGGAAGACGACCGTGGGTAATCAGATCTGTGGACCCGGGTCCATGAAGGACTCTGGGCCGTCCAATCTCACGGATGGGAGAAGGAATTATTTCCTTGTCACGCCAAAATTCGACCAAACTTCATTTAATTCCTAAATGTATTTCTCTCTCTTCGTTTGGAGGCTCAAACGTTATCCAAAAATTACCAAATTTTATATCCTAACTTATTTTGATGCGTAGAATCCAAATATTGAATTAGTTTTGCCTTTTGAGAAAGTTTGATATGTAAAATAATTAATATGTAATTTTCTCGTTCCTCCATCCAAAGAGGTGATAACATTATCTAAATTTTGTGTAACTTCACCCATAAGTCTCCCTAAGGTATTGGAACATGATTTTGCAATTATCTTTACAAGTTGAGATTATTTATTTATTTATTAAATAAATAGAATATTCTACACACTTTCTCTCCTATTTTACTCATTATTCACACATTATCCAAATTAGTTGCAAATTTGCCCAGAGGCTTATTTTTATGTTTAGAATACGAATTTGGAGTTATTTTTATGATTTGAGAACATTAAGTATTTTATTTCACTTTATTGGCATATTTCCTATTTTCTTTTGATAATCTCATTAATATTTATATTCATGTTCCACTTTAAATGATACTTGGCCCTTAAGTTACTTTTTGGTCAAGAAAACGAATTTGAGTGTCCAATTATCCTGATGGGTTTCCAATTATAATTTTGGTGCAATATCTTTCTAATTATCTTCTTTACCCATTAATTCCTATATTACCTTTAATTATTGCATTTATCTTCTCCTTTATATAAAATTCTGATTTTCACTTATTTCTCTTATTCTTGGAAGTGCTAGAAAGTTCTACGACGAAATATTTTATTCTTTTTATTGCTTAGTGTACAATTTGCACTTTAGGCCCATTATCTAAAATCTAACTGAGGTATTTGTGCATACATCCCTATATTAAGAATATATGGGAAACATTGATCCAATAACCATCATAATTCCACTAAATCAAGTCCAAAGACATATGGAACGAAAATGAAGGACAAAACTTATAGAAAAAAGGTACAAAGAGGTACATAGTGGAGTTCAGTATGTTACACCAGGGATACATGTGTATAATTAAGTGGGTAAATGGATCCTCACATAAGTGTACTTGGTTAATGGTTATGGTAAAAAAATAAGGTTAGCCTCTATTTTATTTTTTATTTGTTTATATTTTTCCCTCTTTTATTTGAAATGTTAATTCTTCATAATATATCCAAAATGAGTAGGTTAAAAATGCACCATGGTTCGTAGCCACGTGCTATATTGCTATGCGCTATAGGCCCCACCCCGTATCCACCGAACCTCTTCCCGGGAGTACCCCTAAAAAGGAACCTTTCCTCTCCTCAGCCACCTAATAATAAGAATTACATACACAATGGGCCTAAGCCCAATTAACAAGTAATAACAACCAAACCAGTTATGCCATCACCCCTCCTCAATCTAGAGAATAGACATTGTGTAGTCCCAGCTTAGCACCCACATATTGGAAAAGTAATGAAGGAAGTGGTTTAGTCAAGATATTATGAATTTGATTTTCAATTTGTATGTGAAGTGTCACAATCTTATTAGCTTTAACCAGATCATGTACAAAATGACTATCAACTTTGATGTATTTTCTATGTTCATTGGATACTAATTTATTGGCAATATGAAACCAGTCTGGCTATCATAATAAAGGAGAGTTGGAGTTTGACAAGGCATTCCATATTCAGTGAAAATGGATAGACTCATTGAAGATCACAACATGTGTGGGTCATTGCATAGTATTCAACTTCAGTTGCTAGAGCGAGCAACCACTAGTTTCTTTTGTTTCTCTAGGCCACTAGGTGATATCCAATTATGTCATCTCATGTCCAATCTGCATTAGCATATCCAAAAATAGTAATAATCTTCTCTTGAGGACATTTGAAGAATAGTCTTCTTCCTAGGGTGCTCTTGAGAGAGTGAAGAATTTATTGAATGATGCACCAATGTTGTTGAAGGGGTGCACTCATATGCTATCTTACAACTCCCACATCATAGGTTTTGAAAGGTCAAATTGTTATGTAGATCAATTTTCTAACTACTCAAATAAATATTTCTGGATTAGAAAATAACCCCTCTCAAAATGATTATAGGTGTGATAATCCATAAGAATGGAAACAAGCTTTGCATTTGTCATCCCAATATCTTGGAGTAGATATAGCACATAACCTTTTTGGGATAAACTTATCCATGAGGATGAATGAAGGACTTATATATCAAGGAAATGACACATGTTTTTGAAGTCCTTGTTATGAAAATAGGCTTGTAGAGACTATCAGTTTGCTAATACTAACAGTGTCACCTCATGTGATCACAATGTTGTCAATGTAAACAACAAGATGAGCGTGCTTCCATGGGGATTTTGATGAGAATAGTGCATTATATGTGGCTAATTGTTGGATTCCTAGTTTCTCAAGTATTATCTTGAGTTCATTGAAGTAAGATCCCAGGGATTTCTTGATTCCATATATAGATATTACGAGGTGAAAAACTATATGAGAAGACTACCCCTCAATAAAAAATTAGGGAGGTTGTTGTGTATAGTCTTTTTGGATAAGATCCACGTGTAAAAATGAATTATTGATATCTAACTGAAAGACTTCCCAATCAAAATTGTAATGCCACAAAGAAAAGAATGTGGAACAAGACATTTGTGTTACACAAAAGAATGTCTCAAAATAATCTATGATAGAGGTCTAAGTAAACCTCTTTACAACAAGACAAGCCTTTAGTTTCTCAATGGAGTCATCAAAACAATGTTTGATGGAGGACACTCATGACATCCAATGATGTTATTTCCTTGTGGAAAATCAACCATATCCTAATCTTATCATGTGGAGCCCGCATCTTCCCCAACATGGCATATTTTCATCCAGGATGCTTTAAGGCATCCGTGAAATTGGGAATAAATGTGGTGTCTAAAGAGTGGAAAAGATAGAAATCATTGTAGAGAGGCGAGATAAGCAATATGTGTTAGAAACTAGATGTTTAATGGTGCAAGAATGTTTACCTTTGCATAGGTGATAGGGCGTATGGTAAATTGGACTGATTCACAATAGATGATGATTGTGGGACTGTTAGTGGAGGACCAACTTCCATGCGCCATCAGGTTCTTTAGGTGGTGACATTGAAGTTGGAGGAAAAGGTTCAGGAAGTGAGACCAAGTCCTATGTGGGTGTAGAGGGTGAAGGAAACAAAGAGAAGAACAATTCATCCTCGTGAATTCTTCAATCATTAGATGCACAAATATGACTAGTTTTGAGATCAAGGCATTTGTAACCTTTTCAAGAGATGGGTTAATCCTAGAAAAAATGTTATTATGGCACAGAGGGGGTAGCTTATCAGCCTTATGATCAAAATGATGAACAAAGGCAACACATCCAAACACTCAGAGATGGCAAAGAAAATGGTTTGTTATGTAGATACAAAATAGAAAAAGGTGTATTATTTTGGAGATTTGAGGATGGTGTCGATTGATAAAAACCAAGTTGTGAGAACAACATAACTCCATATGTTTTAGGTAGGTTTGCATGAATGGTAAGAGAGTGCATAATGTCAATAAGATGATGATTTTTATGCCATGCAATATTGTTTTGTTGTGAAGAGTAGGCAAAATAACGTTGGTGGATGTTTCCATATCCCAACAAAATGATTAAACTATGTGTTGAGTGCATTCAAGTGCATTATTGGTGTGCAAGGTAGTTTTAGTTTAGAGGAAAGTGGAACAACACCACACTTGGTACCTTGTTTAGCTGAGCCATCTACCAAGGTGATAATGGAGTGTGGGATAAAAGAATAAGAATATGTAAGAAGATGCAACATATCAGTCATATTCTTATTAGAATATAGATGCACCACTCTTGTAGAATAAGCAGCAATCATAGAGGACGTTAGGTTCCCTTGGTGAGTAGTGAGATGGGCTGAAGGCTTCATAATAGGATGATAAAATACATTGCATTTAAGAAAGGATGTTGACATGCTATTGTGAAGGGGAGAGTTGTCAATTGTGACATGGAAAATGTTGCACTAACAAATTCACCTGGGGAAGAATCTCTAGATTTTTACCAAACTATGTGCAATAATCATCACTTGTAAGAAGATCAGTCTTATCATAGTATAGTTGAGAATCGGGTGCTAATGGACAATCTATTTAAGAATCTTTCTAGTTTGTATCTTGTTAAACTAGGACTAATATTTATGACCAAGTTTTGATTGGGATGGATTAAACTAATTGCAACAAAAGTAAAAGCTTGGGTTAAATTGGGTCTACATTATTGATGCAAAACACTGGGGGTGGAATTGAGTTTCACCACCACTGTCCAAATATATTGATTCATTCAAATCCAAACTTGTATGAAGATCTATTTAGATCTATGCAAATTTCTCCTTTCAGAGTTAGAAATTTACATGATAGAATATCACCATAAGCTCAATGTCTCCTTACTTACAAATCATTTACCCACTTGACATGCATGACACTGCACTGGCAAATTCACTAGGGGTGAAATCCCTTAAGTTTACCATTACCAATGTACAATAATCACTGGATGAGTCTTATCATAGTATAGTTAAGGATTGAACCCAAAGGATAACATTTTAAAGAATTTGTTGATTGATTTAACCATGACTAGGAATAGAATTAAATACAAAAAGGGATTTGGTTGATTACAAGTAATGTGTAGGAATAAAAGGTAGATATAAAATTTAAGTTAATAGATGGATGGATATACTAGGTGAGTGCTTTTCACCACCACTACCTATTTTCACTCTCTCATAACATCACATACATGCAAAAATGATTTCATGGAGTTTAGGTAAATACCCCTTTTGGTGTTAGGATTAAACCTGGACATATATCACCCTAGGCTAGATGTCGCTTACCTAGAGATCTTGTATCCGTCACCTTGGATACAAACCTTTCCAAGTTCTCATTAAGGGCTTAACAAAAATGAATCGATATCCTAGATCTTGGGTTTGAAATTCTCTACACCAATGATCACGAAAAACATGTAAATTTGGTTGGCTAAACAAGCATAAAGCAATTGCTTCAACATGTAATAAGGTTCATAAATGCATGGATGCAGTAAAAGAGCAAAAGATAAATAGTGGGGATACTCCCATGCCCTAGAGTAAGGAAATACTTGCAGCTCATAGTGAGATCAGAACAAATAACAAAGAAGATGAAGGAGATAGTCAACATCTTAGTGGGTATAAGAGATGTAGCAGTAATGTCCACCCAAGGTTGTTGTTGGGTGACCCTTATTCTTCTTGTCTTCCTTTCTCGTAGTACATATGTTGATGAAAAGTTAGTAGGTGAAAGGATGGTGATGAGGGCATCATCAATCTTCCTCTTTTGAGGTCAAGAAGCTGAGCCTTGGTGGATAGGTGGTCCTCGGGTGTCAACCAATGGAGACCACTAGTGGGGATCATCTTACGATGGCAGAGTCATGATTGTGATAGCCTAGCAGCTAGAGAATATATGCCTCCAATAGGAGGCTAGAGGGTCTATATTTATAGGTGCCTGGTAGGATTTTAAACCTCCCTGCCACTTTTCAATAAAGTTTTGGTGGCTATAAATGTGAAGCAACAACATGAGGTAGACGAAAGGTATGGAAACATTCTACACTTCCATCGATAGATGAAGGGGCTGAAGGACCATCAATAGATGCAAGCTAGACAACCATATGAAGACTGAGAAGGAGTTCATTTTGAAGGTGGAAACAATACCTCCATTGAAAGGCACACTTGTTGGGGCTCAATCGGTAGATAGGGTCAGACTAGCTAGCAGAAGAGGATGTAAGACCGACCATTAGAAGATGGGTCTATCAAACCATCAAAAGATTGAGTCTGATCTTTCATCAGAAGGCAATGTTGGAAAACCATTGGTTGTGAGAAAATGACTGGACAACCTAATATAAGCCGACAAGTGCGGGTATTATTGTGATGTTGATGGATCACACTGGTGGAGCATCAACCAAAGGAATTAAAGCTTATGGAAGGGAAAATTAATGGAAACTGATGGCTTGGCACCATCTCCTTTTCTAATGCATTAGATAAGAGGTTCAACCATGCAATTGAAATCAATGATTAGGTCAAAATCATTTGAATTAGGATAAATCATGGAAAATAAAATGAAAGAAAGGTTTAGAGTAAAATGATGGAAGTGAAGGCAAAAATGAATGAACAATGAAACTAAAATTTGAATGAATATGCACTCATCAACACTACTCTAGAGACTTCCAATCAAAAGTTCTCGTCAGGACATCAATAAAAGCTAATCAATATTCAAATCCTAAACATTAAAGTTCTCATGGCCTAAGTTTATAATAAATCATGTAGAGTGGGTGATCAATCCACCAAGAATGCATTAAATGAATAACAATACATTAAACGAGTTCATAGAAGAATTAGAACAAAATGAAATTTCAAGAAATGGGTAGCAATCTAGTCCCTGCACCTTAGTGAAAGGACTACTCGCTCCTTGTAGCAAGATTTTGAAAACTAGTTCAAGTAGAAGGGATAATCTCAGACATCACTAATGGAAGAAAACAACTAGTCTGTGTTGACTAAAGGTCAAGGTTGGCTCAAGGTCTAAATGACTAAACCCTTGTTTTAATGATGACTAACCATTTCATTTATTTGTGTCTAATGCTTCTACTTGAGTGATTTTAGATTAGGTATAGACACACTTCAAATGTTCTATCTGCACATCCTACCTTGAAGAAAAGATAAGTCAAAAGCAATGCAAGTGCACTTTTGTGAAATATGATGTATCTCTATTAGAATCATGTTGTAAATAATTTGTTATGATTGTATGACTTGTAATTAAGTTGAAAAAAATTAGGATCACTTAAAATGAACTTTTAAGCACTTTAATGACATTTTCTAAAATACATCAAATAGTGCCAATTCAGTTGAGTTTATCTTGTGACAAACTCAACTGAAACCCTTGATGCATTTTGTGAATGTTTAGGTTTGGTGGAGTTTACCTCAACATCGAACTTGACATATCCCTACACTAGCAAAACTGATTTAAGTGATTGGATGAGTTTCTTCCAAGATAAACTCGACCAATGCTTCAAATTTGCTTTTTCACATAGTGCATTTGATCGAGTTACCTTTGTTGAAACTTGATGGACTGCACTATACCAAATGTGCAAAAAAAATATCTAGCTGTTGGAGTGTTCCAAACATAAAAAAATATTCGTGTCAACACCCCAAATAACTAGAATTCATTTCTAAGTGCTTGTACTAGCTAGTAGGCAACCTAAACTATAAATAGGACCCCTTGGGCTTCATTCCATGGTTGGCTAAGCACTATGAAGGTCCCTATATTATAGTTGAGCACCTCCTTCTACTCTCTAAACTTAATCACTTGCTACATCCATTAGAGTGTGAAGGAGATTTGTAAGAGAGCTAGTCCTACATGTATATCTTATGAGGCTCTCACTTCCTCCACCTCCCAATATCTCTTTCTACCATGAAGTTGAAGGTTATCACTCTTAACTAAGAGAGGTGAAGAAGAAGGGAAGGGGTATGTAACACCCTGATTATCACAATATATATATATATATATATATATATATATATATATATATATATATATATATATATATATATATATATATATATATATATATATATGGCTAAAAGAATTGTGTACCCGAGTACATGTAGCTTACATGTACCCACCTTCATTTATGGGGATTGTAAAATTATATTGAATAATCCAACCTTATGGATGTATAGTATACCCCTTAGATAAGATGTGTATCAATAATCATCGCAATCTGATATTCATAGAGCATACAATAAAAGAAAATGTCTATTTTCTAATCAATGGTAAGTTGCAGAAATTGCATAAACCATTGAATGATGTATGGCTATATCTCATGATCTACATAAGATATGGTTATGATTTTTTAAAGACATCTAATCTGTATAGAGTTGAATCAATCCATATGGTTGGATTTTATCAACATACAATACATATGCTATTTTAATGGCCGGTACACGCAAGTTACATGTACCGGACGATACACACTTCCTAACCTCTCTCTCTCTCTCTCTCTCTCTCTCTCTATATATATATATATATATATATATATATATATATATATATCACCAAGCAGAAGCACTCTAACCCAAGGGGGTGTCATAAAATGTTGATCTTTGCAATTTGAATAAAATGAAAACACCATGCATTGATTTAAAACTGATTCATACACAGTTCTTGGTAAAAGGAAAAATTACAACATATTTATTTATGAAATCTAATCTACTTGCTAACATGAATAAACATAAAGCAATTTCAATCTAGTTCTCTAGACCGGCTTGGTAAAAGGCACCCCACTAGGCTAAGCTTGAAATCTCCTAGTCCTTTGCTTGTCCTCTGGATCTTCAATTGCTCCAAATCCCATGGACATCACTTCCCCACCCATTCATTGGGAAAAACAATCGTTAGAGTAATTGGCATGAGCATTCTAAAGTATACATTACTAAAAAAATGAAATGCTAAAAATATTCTAACATAAAACTATGAGTAAAATCTAAAAACATTTTATCTCTTATTTCTTTGACTTAATTCTTATTTTTCTACTTTATCTATCTCTGAAGACATGTACCCTAGTGCATGGGTCCCATGACCTGCACCAAAGTGCCTAGGTCACAATTATCTTATCTAAATCTCTCTTATCATACTCATGTATGAGATTATGGAAATGTTGTTTAACTAAGGTATCCTTTATTTATGATTTTTTCATCTGATTCTAGCCAACATTATACAATAAGTCCTATTGAATTGGCATATCTATGTACTGAATTGGTACCAAGGTACCTCTAAATTGGCACTACATGCCTCTTAATGACATGGAAGTGTCCTCTATGGTGCAACACCGCCTTTGTTGGTACAAAAGCACTTTCGAAATGGAGTAAACACTCCTATGAATTGGCAACATATGCCTCTGAATCATCCTGGTACTCTCTAAATGAGGACTTATCATAAAAATTATTAAGTGAAAGTTTTGAATTAGCTATCTTGAGTCTAAGCTTACTAAAATTTAAATCTAAATGCATATGAAACTGGATACTGAGTACTGAACATATACTGAATTCTGAATCTGAATCTCTACTCTTAAATTATAAATTGAATCTATATCTAATTATAAATATGCATCTCAACTACTACATAACTGAGGTTGGATCTAAAACCCTTATGATGTATCTATATTCAAATATCTAGATACTCACACAATGAGTAACCTAAGTCTGAATCTAAATTTGATATTCTTATTATTTGGATAAACCTTAATCTGATACTTTGATTTGATAGAATGACTTAACTTTTGATAGTAGATATATGACAACTAATCTAAATGCTTAGGAAAAAGGATCTAAACTGAATATAGAAATACTAAGTATATGAAAGTAATAAATATCCAAAATGTGAATTTTGACAAAATAAACAAATCTCTATAAAATCTCACTAAATTAGATCTTGTCATGCATGTTAGTACATTCAACCGAGCTTAAATCATGAAGTATTATGTTCTCATACTCATGTCATGACTCAAATTACAAACCTTAATAAAATCTTATCCTAGAACTTAATAATTACTCAGTACATTGTAATCTTAAAATATTATCATGAACTCAATTCTCAATATATATAATCTTAATAGGATCTTTATCATGTCTAAGTATGTTCAGAAATTATATTCTTATATTGTACTTAGCTCTTAGATAGAAATCTAAATGACTTCTCATTTCTTAGATTATTTTCTATATAAGAAATCTTAATAGTATATTTCTATTTGGAATCTTAGTTCATGGTTATATATATATATATATATATATATATATATATATATATATATATATATATATATATATATATAAGATGAATATTAATAGTATGTGTCTGCTTGAAATCATAACACATGGTTATATCACATAACCATGCAAGTATTGCAGGCTTACTTGTGTTTCCTATCTTTTAGTCCTGAGCATTCATATGGAATAATACTAAGAAATATGATATGCATATATTTTTTTATCCTTCTTATAAACTTAATTCATGAACTTTAATTATTCTATGACACATCTCTACTTGAGATATTGATCCTATGAATTTCATAATCACAAAAGTATAGGAGATCTTGCTTGCATATCTTAACTTTAAACTCTTAGAACATTTGTCATGAAAATCTTATCTAACGAATATGTAAACATGCTGAGTTTGATAAATATGAATAGTCATGGGCATGAAACACGTAAGTGTTATGGTGAGAAATCCAAATAGACATTCTAGTCATAGTCAAGAATTATCTTTCCTGATAATGAACATGATGCATATATCAGAATTATATTAAAAAATCCTAGATTATCCTTATAGTCATTGTAGGTCTTCTAATCAATGTTGGGATTTCTTTATGCATCATAAGCATGATACATTCTTGTAATAAAGTCAAACATGATCATGAATTCTCAATTTGTGATATCTACACATTTACATCACTACTAACATTATCAATTCTTGAACCACCTTATTAACATCATGGCCTAACATCTACAACATTAAATTTTCATAATAGGTAATTATCTTCTAAACTCAGACAAAACAATATTTTAGTGAGACATACATCAAAATAGAATTCTTGAGATCTTTTCATAAATTTTATCTCATTGTTTAATGACTCGTATTACGGTAGTATTTCTAATGAGTAAGCTATAATAATATATTATATTTATCAAAACACTTAAGGAAAGATCTTACATTTGTGTTCTAGAATTCTAGATAGATCACATGAACTTATCTCATTAATTTAGACATTCTTATCACAATATATTGCATGAACACCATCATCATATCTATTTTATTCTATTAAATCTTTTTCCTATTAAACATATGAATATCCCCAAAATAGTATTTTTATAATAATCTAATCTTTGATATCTTTGAAAAGAAACCTCATTTACCATGATTTATTTTCTAAATTAAAAGATACCTTTTTTTCAAGATTACCTCAATGCGACATCTTCCCTAGTTTGCACGCAGAATATGTCTTCGAGTGCGGGTGCGCCGTTGTGATCTAGTGAGGGATCCACGGTTGAGTAGACTCCTCCATGATCATCCCATTATACTTTCAACTCACATACGAGCCTTTAAATGAGATTGGCTTCGGGAAGAAAGAGAGTCTCCCATTAGGTAGTCATTGTCTACACATCGCCCCTCAAGAAGACTTGTTTTATCCTTCTTTACTATTGAATATAGAGAAAGATAAATCAATAAAGATGTGATATCTAATGCCCCATATTTTATAATGTATTGTCACTTCGTGTTCTAGATCCTTCTTCTTTAAAATTAACATTTTGACCAGACACTAATTTTTAATTGGAATGGTAACTTGCCACACTTTTAAATTCTTCACAAGGAAGGAGGGTGTTATCTCTTTCCTTTTAATATTTACTCAATTAGTTTTAGTCATAATGGATCAGATGTCCCCACTATTGACCACATTTCCTTTCATTGAAACACCAACATTATTGAGTTATTGACCGTGTTATTTTAAACTTGAACACCATTCATTCACACTTGATGTTATAAAAACAAAATGAACAATTTTCAATATTATCTTTCCTTTCTAATTGTGTGCATCACATCATAATGGATTGACCTCAAGAATTATACATGCTATTTTTATCCGCTAATGTCATTTAAAATTAATCGAAGTCTATTTCTCTTTTCTAAAATTATTCAAGGACCAAAAATTTATAATAATATTTTCTCATAATATAAACCAACCTAGTTAAAAAAAATTCAAACTAAGACCATAAGTCTATGAAGTTATATATATTTCTCTTTATATTAAAAAAAACACCATATGAACTAAAATTTGGTAAACATTATCCTTGGGCTCACATACATGGTAGTTCAGATCTCATTAAAATTTCCCTTATTCATATTTTATTTATCTCACCTTACCATTAATTTATAGCAATTGATGGTAGACCAAGATGTGTAACAATCAATGAATCTATGTTCTTTTCCCATTGACTCATAACACATAATTAATGAGTTTGGTTTGACCAATTATTTTTCCATAAAAAGGTATCAATAAAATACAAGAAATGTTTTTTTTCATGTTCTCCTCCACTTCTATTTTTAAAATCATAGTTTCCATATTACTAGACATTGATCACTAAATAATCATTACTACTTAAATTGATAAAAAATCTTACAATGTTGTCTACTTTCAAAATTTATTTACCTTATCACAATAAACACCTAAAATTCATGCTATACTTTCTTAAAAAGTTTTCTTCCATACTTATTTCCTTCTCCAAAAGAATTCAAGTAAAACTAATTTTCAATTACCAATAAAAGCCAATGAATGTTACTAAAAAATGTAATGGTATTATCCTTTAGACCACTATATCCTCTATTTTGTTTTACCAATATCTAGGAACCTCAAATTTATCACAGTAGACCATAATTTTTTATTTTACTTTGTTACGATATTTAGATCTTAAAAAAAATCCATTTATCATCTCTCTAATGATTTGATTTATATAACCATTCACCACACATATTCTTAGCTTTCTTGAAGTTATTTCCTATTCAAACATTGACTAAAACTTATAAAAATTCGTACACTAATGTTTATTTACCTTAAGGAATATGAATAAACACTTAGATATTTTTCCATATAATCATTAATAATCACCGCTACTCTTAATTGCTTTAGGGGTATTAATCTATATGTTTTTGTTTGAACCTCATGAAATTTTGAAACTAGGTCAAAGTCCAATATCATAAGTCACATCATATATAATGTTTTGGCAAAATAATTTACATATATGGATATTCAATTTACCATTTTACCCTTACATTTATCAATCACAAAATATGCTCAAAACAAACATATAAATCATCAAATATAATTAGTCACTCCATGGTGGGTCTTGTTTGGGTCTCATAAAGGAAACTATTATATCTATAATTTGTCACAAATTTTGGGATAGTACAAATTCCCTTGGGATAGTACAAATTCCCTTGGAAAAGGTGAAGTCAAAGGCGGAAGATCTATGAAGAGTGGGTAAGTCCTTCAAGGTGGAAGATTTGTGTAAGAGTGGGTAAGTCCTTGGTGAAGGCAGAAGACTCATTGAAAAGTGGGGAAGTCCTTGTAGAGGTTGAAGACTCTTGGTCATGATAGGTAAATCCTTTGGTAGGTTCTTGGCTCCCTTCTCCTTAAAGGGGAGGTTGGATATCATTGGCATGGAAAAGAAAGGCCATATATTGTATGTCTTATAATGAAATATAAGTATGATTTTGGTTGCAAAATCCTAGGGCTTGACCTCTATAGGTAGTAGATTGACTTTCTCCTAGTATGGAGATTAAAACCACTCTACATAGCTTGTGTTATTGTGCTTGTTCAATGTCTCTCTCTCCCTTGTTATGTATGTTTTATTTGCACTCAAAGTTCATACTTGCCATATTATCTTAGTAATATCTTGAAGGTCTAGTGAATTTTGTTTAAGTGCATTTATCTTTATTTACCTCTCATCTAGAGCCCATCCTAGATCAAACAAGTGGTATCAGAGCGGTTCTTTTACAAGAATACTTCCATAAGTAGGAGAAGATGGACAATTAATAAGGAGGGAGGTACCTCATCAACATTCCAATCTTTGATGGGAACAATTTTTCTATTAGAAAAGAAGGTTACAATTCTACATACAAGGATCAAGTCTTGAGCTATGGAGAAAGGTAGTACTTCCATACAAGCTACCGGAGACAAAGATAGAAGAATGGGATGAAGCTACTTTGAAGAAAACAACCTTCAATGCAAGAGTCATCTACTTTCTCTATTCCTCCATCTCCACGGGGGAGTTCAACTAGATTTCTTCATGTGGAACAACCTATGAGATATGAAGAAAGCTATGTGTCACTTATGATGGGACAAAGCAAGTGAAGTAAAGCCAAGTCTACATTCTTAAAGGGTTTCTTGAGAAATTAAAGATGGTAAATAAGTAAAGGGTGGCCAAGATGCACTCAAAATTCAACACCATTGTAAGTGGTCTTACCGTCCTTAGTCATCCTATGGATAGAGGAGATATCAACTCAAAGATCCTTATAACTCTCCCAAGAGATGGGAATCCATGATGACTTCCATTGAAGAATCAAAGTCTCTTGGTGATATTCCTATTGAAGAACTAATAGGAAATATACAAGCCCATGAAGTTACACTTGACAAGTAAGAGGAAGAAGAAAGAGAAGAAGAGAAAGAGATCAAGAGAATGAAGAAGGCTGAAATAAAAGCACACATTGAAGATATTGTTGGTCAAGCCTCTCCATTTTCTCAAGTTGAATTATATGCCATGTGAAAAACCACTAGAGGGGGGGGGGTGAATAGGGTTTTATGGATATTTTAAAATAATTTAACTCCAACAACTACAATTGATATAATAAGAAGGAGACAAGGTGTTTAGAGTGGTTCCAACCTTAGCAAATACTAAGGCACTCAATCCACTACCCGGTTGCTTACCCAACCGGGATTTTGAAAGTAATAAATTTTATTACCTCGTAAGGATATTACATAAAATTACAATACTTTCTACACCCTTTGGACAACCTTCACCTTCAAGTAGTCTCACCAACCTTGAAGCAGCCTTCCTTGAAGTAAATTCAAGCTCCCCCTTGAAGTAGCCTTCCTCTTGAAGTAGCTTCCCATTGAGACAGCCTTCTAAAAGTAGTCCAAAGATCTCCTTCTTCACCAAGAAGATCAAACTATCTCCAATCCGTAGCCTCCAACCCTAGGAGTAGCAAGTAGAGTACAAGCAATAAGAAAGAACAAGAAAGGAGATGGAAATTACACTTTACCACTTGAAGCACAAGGCTTGATTTCCTATATCAAGCGTATTGATCTCCTAACCAAAGAGTATGGAAGTGTAGATTTAGTGGATAGGAGATGCTAGCCTATAGGACACGACTTTGGAGCAAAGGAAATGAGTAGCAAGTACTAGTGTTACTCAATTGCTCAAAACAAATTGCCAATTGCAAGTATGAAAGCTCAAGTAATGCACGAGTGTACTTTGGGTGTCCTATGGCTTGTCCTATTTATAGGAATGGCCTATGGATGCTTAAGGACGTTCTAGACACTTTATAGGGGGTTATTAGTGCTTAACTAACCGTTAGGTAACCATTAGTTACTTTAACAATGACTAGTTAATTAACTCTGAAAAGTGCAAACATAACTCTTCTCGGTCGAAGAATTGTCGACCGAGAGTCCGTCTTGGTCGAGGACTTGTCGACCGAGGGACTGTCTAGAGCAAGTGTATATAACTTTCTACTCCAACTGCCAACTACCTTGTCTGCTGTGTCTAACGGCTACCTGGGTCATTATCGGTCGAAGAGTTTGTCGACCGAGAGTGTCTCAGTTGAGAATTTTGTCGACCGAGATTAACCCTATTTTAATGTTTTTAAACTAAGTAATAAGTGTGTGTATGAGTGTGCAGATGTGACACTATTTTAGGGGATGACCTATCTAAGTGTTGTGATTGTCTAGGGAAGATCACACGCTTGATTTACATGATGTCTAAGTACTTGTACATTATATACTTGTACAAGATTTTACATTTGATTACATTCATGACTTAAAGCAATTTTAGCATATAGATCTTCCAAGTATTTGTCATCCACCTTATTCCTAAAACACTCAAGTAGTACGTTAGATCCACAAGAATAAAATGTTTGTCATTGTCAAAACAAAGGGATTAAATGATGTCCATTTAGCCAACAATCTCCCCCTTTTTGAAGATGACAAACATTTCCACAATATCAATCAGCTAGTCTTTAAAATGAGTTGAGTTTCATACATGAGATTTACTTTGTGATTTTCTTCTCTTATTTATGAAATGTGTGCTTATTATTCCCAAAGAAGTATGGAACATAAAATCCAATTCTTTATGGAATATAGCAACTTTTAATGTAAAGCCAAGAGATTATGAAACTCATTGATTGAGTTTTTCAAAGTTACCATTTTAAGATTTACATTTATTTCTCCCCCTTTGTCATCTAAAGAAGATATCTGTTAAAAATGAATGTAGAAAAACTCCCCCTTAATTTGATATCCCTCATAAAAAGATAACCATCAAATCTTTCAAAAAAGATGTCCATTTGGAAGCCAAAAATAACACGATTAAAATCATTTTCAAGAAGCACAAATATCAAAGAAAACATCCTCTAAGGGAGTGATAAGTAGTTGCTTCCTTATTTTGTTAAATTGGTCTAGTGGAAGCGGTTTTGTGAAAATATCAGCCAATTGATCTTCTGTATCAACATGATGAAGGGATACATGATTTTTAGAGATATAATCCCTTAAAAAGTGATGACACATTTCAATATATTTGGCTCGGCTGTGTAAAATGGGATTATGTGCTAAGTTTATAGCACTTGTGTAGTCAGAAAAGATAGGAGTGGATAAAAAAGTAAAGCCATAATCATTTAACACTTGTTTCATATAAAGCACTTGAGCACAACAAGATCCGACTGCCATATATTCAGCTTCAGTTGTAGAGAGGGCAACCGTATTTTGTTTCTTGCTAAACCAAGATACTAAGGCTCTTCCTAACAAGAAACAACTACTAATTGTGATCTTGCGATCAATTCGACAACCAGCATAGTCGGCATCAATATAAGCTTTAAAATCCAAGGATTTTCCTTTAGGATACCATAAACCATAACATGTGGTGCTGGCTAAATATTGAAAAATCCATTTGACGGCTTGAAAATGGGTTTGCATAGGCTGTGATTGAAGTCAAGCACAAAGACCAACTGAAAACATGATGTCCGGTCTAGAAGCGGTTAAGTAAAGCAAACTACCAATCATGGCTCTATATAAGGAGTCATCAATAGGTTCCCCATTTTCATCCTTATCAATTTTAGGGGAGGTAGCCATTAGAGTGGTAGCATGTTTGCACTGGTCCATCCCAAAGCATTTTAAGAGTTCATTTGTGTACTTTTCTTGGCTTATAAAAATTCCGGCAGACGTTTTTTTTATTTGAAAACCAAGAAAGAAAGTTAGTTCACCCATGAGGCTCATTTCAAATTCTTGTTGCATAATATCACTAAATTGTTGCACAGTGATTCATTTGAAGCACCAAATATAATGTCATCAACATATATTTGAACAAGTAGAAAATCAGATGCATATGTTTTAAAAAATAAAGTAGAATCTGAATTTCCAATAGAAAAATCATTATGAAATAGATAGTTCTTGAGCCTTTCATACCAATTCCTAGGTGCTTGTTTTAATCCATAAAGTGCTTTCTTAAGTTTGTATACATAGTCACCTTTTTCTGGTATTTCAAAACCAGGTAGTTGGGCAACATATACTTCTTCTTGGATTATTCCATTGAGAAATGAACTTTTTACATCCATTTGGAACAGTTTGATGTTTTTGTGTGCAGCTATAGCTAGTAGCATTCTAATGGCTTCAAGTCTTGCTACTGGTGCATAAGTTTCATCAAAGTCTATCCCTTCTTGTTGATTATATCCTTGTGCTACTAACCTAGCTTTATTTCTTACCACTTCTCCTGCTTCATTTAACTTATTTCTGAAAACCCATTTAGTTCCAATAATGGTTTTATCTTGTGGTTTAGGAACTAAGTCCCATACATCATTTTTAGTGAATTGGTTTAATTCTTCTTGCATTGCCATTATCCAATAGTCATCTTTGAGAGCTTCAGTTATCTTCTTAGGTTCAATTATAGAAACAAATGCCATATTTGCAACATCTTCAAAAGAAGAACGGGTTTTGACTCTATCATTTGGATTTCCAATGATCAATTCTTGAGTATGATCCTTAATGAGTCTAGGAACAGATTGTGTCTCTACTTGGTGATTATTAGTAGTATTGTTGTCACTATCATTTGGTACGGATAAGTTTTCTAATTGATGAGTGAGGTCAATTATTTCAAGATTTTCAGATTGTAGTTCTTCATGAAAGGTAATGTGAATGGATTCCTCAACTTTTTTAGAAATAGTGTTATAGACTCTAAATGCTTTGCTAGAGGTGGAATATCCCAAGAAAAAGGCTTTATGTGATTTAGAGTCAAACTTGTCTCTATCATCTTTTGTGTTCAATATATAACATGTTGATCCGAAAGTATGAAAATAGTAAACTCTAGGTTTCTTAGTATATATGACTTCATATGGTGTTTTCTTCAAATAAGAGTGAACAGTTACTCTATTTAGCACATAGCAAGCTGTGTTTACCGCTTTAGCCCAAAATGTTTTAGGTGTATTATGTTTAAGCATCATAGTCCTAGCCATTTCTTGTAGTGATCGATTTTTCCTTTCAACTATGCAATTTTGTTGTGGAGTGCGTGGAGAAGAAAAATTGTGAGTGTAGCCTTGAGATGTGCAAAATTCTTCAAATAAATGGTTCTTAAATTCTCCACCATGATCACTCCTAATTGTACATATTTTTTTTTGTAGTAGGTTTTCAATCTTGGAACAAAATTTTATAAAAAATTGAATAGCATCATCTTTGTTTGCAAGAAAGTGTACCCATGTATATATACTATAATCATCAACAATAACAAAAAAATATCTTTTACCACCAATAGATTGTGTCCGCATAGGTCCAAACAAGTCCATATGAATGAGTTCTAGTGACCTGCAAGTGCTAAGTACATTTTTGGGTTTAAAAGAGGTTTTAGTCTGTTTACCCAAAGTACATGGTTCACAATTTTTAGATTGATCAAAAGATAATTTAGGCAAACCACAAACAAGATCATATTTAATTAGCTTTTTGATAACATGTGAACTAGCATGACCCAATTTTCTATGCCATAGTTGTAAGAAATTTTGTTTTGCAAGTAAGCATTTTCCAACTACAGATTGCATAGAGTTAGGTCTAAGAATATAAATATTTCCAACTCTTTTTCCTTCATAAACGACATTTGTAGTATTTTCTATTAGTAACTTGCAGCAATTTTTGTTGAATAAAACATCATATCCACTATCACATAATTGACTAACACTTATTAAATTGTGGTGCAAGCCATCAACAAGTAAAACATTCTTTACTTCAAGGTTTGTACCAATATTACCTATTCCAACAATTTTACCTTTACCATTGTCTCCAAAAGTGACTGTTCCACTTTTCTTTTCCTCAAAAGTTTGAAATGGCTCCTTGTTGCCGGTCATGTGTTTGGAACATCCACTGTCGACCACCTAATCCTGTATTAAGATGTAGGTTTTGGTACCCATGTGATGGTCCGTTATGGTTAGGTACATTTAATGTCAAACTGAACATGTTTTAACAAAGAAAACTAAACAGAACTTCATTCGGTCGAAAAAAGTTCGACCGACAGGTGTCTCAGTCGACCAATTTGTCGATCGAGAAAGTTGCTGTTTTACAGATTAAGACTGAATAGAAATAGAAGTCTGTTCAGTTGACCATTTTTTGATCGATTTTTTCTTCGATCGATCTTTTCTCGACCAGAATAGTTGCTGTTTTACTAAGATTTTTGCTGTAGATTTTGGTTTGTCACAAGTATTCGCTCGGTTGAAGTTTTTGTCGACCGAGAGTAACTCGGTCGAACTTTTTGTCGACCGAAAGTGTTTCTGTTTGTCTCAGTAATTTGTTTATATCAGTCCTGAATTTAAAATAACACATGAAGATATTTGTTTAGTTGAGATAAGACATTTTGATTTTCAAAACTAAGCATTAGTTCACATCTCAACTAAAATGCATTCAAGTCTTCTAAGTTTAAGGTTTGGGGACCCAAACTAACTCAGAATCTTTCTTCTTATAAGGGCATGAAAAAGAGTAATGTCCAAGACGTAAACATAAATGACAAGAAATAAAGTCAATTTCATTTCTCTTTCTAGGATTTGGGATGGTGTTCTTAGGTACAAACATAATCTTTGTCTTGGATGCTCTTTTAGGTTCATTTCTTTTTGGAACATAACCTAAGCCTTTTCTTCCAGTGTAGCTAGAAGAATATTTCAGAATATTATTAAGAACATCCTATCCCCTTAAGCCATTAATTTCTCTTTGTAGCTTAGCAATCTCATCCATTTTCTTATTAATATCTATCCTTGCTTAATTTAAATCAAATAATAAAGAGTTTCTTTCCTAAACAACATTATCATAATGAAAATGATTACATAGAATGGGTTGAGTCTGAAAATTGATTAGTTTAGCAAGCAAATCAGCCTTTTCTTGGGAAAGAAGATCATGATTCATTTCTAAATCAAGTAGCTTTATATTGTAGTCATCTAAAGATGTTTTCAAAGTCAAATTTTTAGAAGCAATATTGTTCTTTTCAGAGGAAAGATCATTTAATTTAGCATATAGATCCTCATTTGTTTTAGTAACCTTCTTTAGTTTCTTTTTGCAATCAACATACCTATCATGAGTTTCTTGTAGACTAACAATTAGACCTTCTTTTGGCAAATCAAGAAGGCTTACCTCTTGAGAATCATCATCATCATCTTCTTTTGGCATAAGACACTCTACATTCTCTTCTACACTTTCACTCTCACTTGATTCATCCCACGCAGCTTTATAAGATTTTCCCCCCTTCTTCATGGATGAGCTTTTCTTTCCTTTCTTTGGTTTAGGACATTCACTTTTGAGATGTCCTTTCTTTCCACATTCAAAGCACCTAGGAGGGGAAGAAGAAGAACCAACAATTTTGTTAGATCTAACTATATTTCTTACCATTAACGATTAGAGCTTCTTCTCCCTCTCCATCTCTTGTTTCATCACTTTCTTGTGTGATGATCTTTGAAGCTTTGAGAGCTATATCTTTCTTTCTTCCTTGTTGAAACGCTCTCGTTGTTCATCTTCCTCCAAGGTTGCCTCATGTGCTTCTAGGTTTCTAATGAGTTGCTCCATCCTTAGTCGAGTGAGATCATTTGCTTCTTCAATGGCAGTCACTTTGGTCTTGTACTTGGGAGGGAGAGATCTAAGAATCTTTGACACTTGGTCTTCCTCACTAATTACTTTGCCTAAAGAATTCAAACCATTTACAATAGAAGAGAATTTTGTAGACATTTCACTAATAGATTCATTTTGATCCATATGAAATTGTTCAAATTTCTGCTTAAGCATTCTGATTTTTGAATTCTTAACTTGAACAGTTCCTTCATATGTTATAGAAAGTCTATGCCATATCTCATATGCCATTTCACAATTTGATATTCTATTAAACTCACCAATGGAAATTGAACAATATAGTATACTTACAACTTTTGCATTCATTTGGGCTGACTTTACCGTATTAGCATCCCAATTTGCATATTCCGTTTGAGGAAGTTCATATGGAGTAGATACCATTCTCCATAAATCCCAGCTGATTCCTTGGAAGTAAAATTGCATCCTCCTCTTCCAGTAGGTGTAGTTAGTGCCATCAAAAGCTAGAGGTCTAGCCATAAGTGTTCCTTCCAAGTTGAGGTTGTTGAGTACCCCGTCACCCATTCTTCAAGACTTTGTTAGAGTTCCTTGAAGCCCTGCTCTGATACCAATTGAAAAACCACTAGAGGGGGGTGAATAGGGTTTTATGGATATTTTAAAATAATTTAACTCCAACAAACACAATTGAGATAATAAGAATGAGACAAGGTGTTTAGAGTGGTTCCAACCTTAGCAAATACTAAGACAGTCAATCCACTACCCGGTTGCTTACCCAACCGAGATTTTGAAAGTATTAAATTTTATTACCTCACAAGGATTTACATAAAATTACAATACTTTCTACACCCTTTGGACAGCCTTCACCTTGAAGTAGTCTCACCAACCTTGAAGCATCCTTCCTTGAAGTAACGTCAAGCTCCCCCTTGAAGTAGCCTTCCTCTTGAAGTAGCTTCCCATTGAGACAACCTTCTAAAAGTAGTTCAAAGATCTCCTTCTTCACCAAGAAGATCAAACTCTCTCCAATCCGCAGCCTCCAACCCTAGGAGTAGCAAGGAGAGTACAAGCAATAAGAAAGAACAAGAAAGGAAATGAAAATTACACTTTACCACTTGAAGCACAAGGCTTGATTTCCTATATCAAGCATATTGATTTCCTAACCAAAGAGTATGGAAGTGTATATTTAGTGGATAGGAGATGCTAGCCTATAGGACACGACTTTGGGGCAAAGGAAATGAGTAGCAAGTACTAGTGTTGCTCAATTGCTCAAAATAGATTGCCAATTACAAGTATGAAAGCTCAAGTATTGCACAAGTGTACTTTGGGTGTCCTATGGCTTGTCCTATTTATAGGAATGGCCTATGGATGCTTAAGGACGTTCTAGACACTTTCTAGGGAGTTCTTAGTGCTTAACTAGCCGTTAGGTAACCATTAGTTGCTTTAATAATGACTAGTTAATTAACTCTGAAAAGTGCAGGCAGAACTCTTCTCGGTCGAAGAATTGTCGACCGAGAGTCCTTCTCGGTCGAGGACTTGTCGACCGAGGGACTGTCTGGAGCAAGTGTATATAACGTTCTACTCCAACTGCCAACTACCTTGTCTGCTGTGTCTAACGGCTACCTGGGTCATTCTCAGTCGAAGAGTTTTTCGACCGAGAGTGTCTCGGTCGAGAATTTTGTCGACCGAGATTAACCCTATTTCAATGTTTTTAAACCAAGTAATAAGTGTGTGTATGAGTGTGAAGATGTGACACTATTTTAGGGGATGACCTATCTAAGTGTTGTGATTGGCTAGGGAAGATCACATGCTTGATTTACATGATGTCTAAGTACTTTTACATTATATAGTTGTATAAGATTTTACATTTGATTACATTCATGACTTAAAGCAATTTTAGCATATAGATCTTCTAAGTATTTGTCATCCACCTTATTCCTGCAACACTCAAGTAGCACGTAAGATCCACAAGAATGAAATGTTTGTCATTATCAAAACAAAGGGATTAAATGATGTCCATTTAGCCAACACCATGCACTCCAAGTGTATACTCTACAAAGGCAAGCCCTCCTCGTTCACCTGGTGCTTCATATGTGGAAAGAAGGGTCATTTCAAGGAAGATTGTAGCATACTGACACTTAGACATATTCTCTTTTAGGCCCTTTTCCAAGCTTTTCCTTTCATTTCTATCATTTTTGACTTTGATGTTCAAATTGTAGAATCATTAGTGGTTTGGGGTGAATTCGATCACCATTTATGCCAATATATGGGTTTATGCACAAATACCTCAGTAAATGTTTTTAATAAGGGTATAATGTACAATTTTACAACTTATGTGAGATAATGATGAAATAGATTCGTCCTAGATCATTCCTTAGCCTTATGGAGCAAAGAAGAGAAAACATAATGAATAGTAAAACTTTAAACATGTTAATATGACATTGAATTATTTAATATGAGAAATAGTGGTAATATTAGATAATGGGCTAAAATTCATAAAAGGAAGACTAATTGGTTAAGGATAACTTGAGATTCATTTTCCTTGGGTCTCAATTGACTTAAGGGCCAAATTTCATATCTCTTTTATTTTGAAAAGAAAAGATAAATTTTCTGCAAAATATGAGATAAAACATTTAATGACCCAAAAAGTGGAAAACAATCTTAGATTCGAAATCTAAACATTATAATAGCCTTTGGGTGAATTTTCATGAAATTTGGATAATCTTTAATATGCATTTGTAGATTAGGATAGAGAAAGTATGAATTACCCAAAATATTATATGAATGTGATAGATAATCTGAAAGGAAAAAATTGATGACAAATTTGTGTTCCATATGGTTTAGTTTGCTTGAGGGTGAAGTTTTGCCAAAATTGAATAATTCTAAAAGTCTCTAACATGATAAGAAAGACAAAATAAAAATTTATTTAAAAGAATTAAATAAAATATATAACGTCCTTCAAAGTGAAATCTAAGGCCATATTTGAATTCCTCATGTTCCAAAATAGGATAGGTTTCAAATTTAATTAAATTTGAGATTCTTTGTACCCTAAAATGAAGAGAGAGAAAAGGAGAAATTAATATCCACACAATTTATTCCAATTTGATTAGGAATCAATTTAATGCGTCAGTTTTCCTTTTTATTTTCCCTTTCTGTGCCAGTGGATGGCTGGGATCTTCTGTGGACCCGTATGCACTAGATCGAATGGCTCGGAAGCCGTCCTCTACCTCGCGATCAAAGAGGAAACATACTGTTGTTTTGAGTAATTTTAAATTTTTTTTTCTCCAATGAATTTTTCGAGCAATTCCACAATGATGGATTCCGAACTCGCGTCATGTTTTCCATAATTGGCGAAACACCTAATTTTAGTTCTCCAAGCTTTTCGAGGCTCTTACCTATATTTTAGTTTTCACACCCCACCTATATATACTCCTACCCCAATATTCCTCGACACATTTGCAAACTTCCCCTCACCTCAGTTTCTCCCTAGTCACGCGAGTTGCCATTGGTGGCCTTAGATTCCCAGGGGGCTTGCTGTGCGGCCCCTCGAGTCTCAGTGACACCAGCTCACAAATTGACGTGTGAGGCGAGCTAACGACACCCTCCTCAACCTCTCCGCATCCTTGTTTTGAAGTATGATTGCCTTGTGTGGATTAACCCAATCCTTCTTGAGAAGCAATGGCACTGTGGTTTGGGGGAGAGAATCCCTCGTGCGCAATTACTTCCCTACCCCTCTCTTTCCCTATTTTGTTATGTTTTTCAATCATGGGCAAAAAGGTCATTTGATTCTTGTTATCTTTGTTTCACGCGGACCGTGCTGTTGTTGACCGATTGACTTGGCCGCACCTGATTGGGCCAAGTCACACAGCTGGCCCTCCCCCTCTCTCTTCACCTCTCTCACAAGATAATGCTTATGTGGCATTTTCTGGTTGGTCCGTTTTATAAAAATCATAACTTTTGATTCGATTGTCCAAAACTCAAAGTAAAATATGTTTTGGAATTGGAAAAATGTGATATTTATAATAAAAAAACTTTCTAGATTTGGTTTTGAGTTTTGTTGAAAGGTGCTATCCAAAAAATGTTATTAATACTTAAAAATCACCAAAAATACACTTTAATCATCATAACTCCAAAATTGACAAAATTATATGTTTTCTTAATCGAGAGAACCTAATAAGATCAATGATGATGATTTCATAGTCTAATTAGAGGTTTTGTATAAAACGTCCAAAACTAGGGTTTTCTTTACATTAATGTACATGATATACCCAAATACATGATTATACATTGAAAATAGGAGAAGTGGACCTTGGAATCAATTAATGTGGTGAAAGTAGATAATTGAAATCAGTAAGAAGGGTATGTGAAAATCTTACCCTTTAGTTGGGATATTTGTGAACCAACCCTATTATCCATAATGAGGCTTGAAATGAACCATATTTCCTTTATAATTGTTTCTCTTGTTCTAATTGCCTCAAAATAAGTTTTGATATATTATTTCTTGGGTCTTGGAACCCCATTGCCATGTTGCAACCATTTGATAATATTTCTTGGCATTTTATTATTCCTTGAGCATGATGGTTTGTTTGAGTATTTAGCTATAGTAGTCGTACTTATTTACAACCACCCATAGATAGGGCATGTATTATTTTTCCCTGGGGAATGTGCTTACTCTTCCCCCTGGGGAGTATGTTATTTTTATCCAATATAAACTATTTGATAGGTTACTGGGAATGCAATTACTCTCCTCTCATCTATAGGTTGGGGTCTGATAGGTGCCTCAACCCTGCTTAGTTTATTTAGTCCAATATTAATCATTCATGCAATTCATTATTATTTATTGGTTTCAACAGTGATCTTTTGTTATAGGCCTCATTCTCTTGGCCTTCTCACCTTATGATGAATCTATATCCTTATGTTTCATTGTTGTTCATATCTCTGTTTCTTGTTCATAATTTAACACATATCTTGTTTCTCTCTCTTGCTGGGTGATTTCCCAACCACCCAGGTATATGACAAGTTGTTGTATAAGACAAGGAGAACATAGATATCAACATGGACCTAACTCTTGGAGATGTTGCTTTAGAGACAAGATTTGAAGTAGTTTAGACTTCCCTCTATCTTAGATACTTTTGTTTTATCATACATGTTAACCCTTAATGGGAGATTGATGTAGTTTTGTAATATTTTGATAAATATAATATAGTCATTACTATTATTCTGCTGCTACACTTTCTTCTTTTGCATACCAATATTATAAATTTCGAAAATTTATACCTATTCCAACATACCTATTAGTGTGTTTGGAATGGATGTTAATTCCTTAAATGTTTAGTAGAGATGTGATTTTGCTTCTATACAAAGATTGTCCATAAAGAAAAAAGACCCATCATCACAGGAGAAGAGAAGAGAAGTATAAGAAGGAGAAATGGCAGCAAATCTCAAGTGACTCCTCCAACTCAAGCTCAAGAGACTCCTCCAACTCAAGTTCAAGTGAAGAATCCAGATGAGGATCTAGATCAATCTCTAGGGAAGATGGAGAATAACACTTTGATATCATGGCATAAACAAGTGAAGACTCAAATGATGTAAATCTAAAATCTTTAGGTAAAGAATCTTTAATTGTAATTCTTCATAGTACTCATGACTCTATTAAGTCTTCTAAAAAGAAAAAGAAAAAGCTTTCTATAATTGTTGATAATTTGCATGTAGAAATAGATGATCTTGAACATGCTAATATTTGCTTGTTAGATGAAAACAATGCTTATCTTAGTCAAGTAGACTCTCTTGAACTTGAAAATGTTGGCTTACTTGATAAGATTAGCTTTCTAGAAGGTCAACCTCTTATGCCTAATTGTAATTAAGAGCATAGTAATAGTGTGGATTCTCTCATGCTTGGTATTGATGTTCTTAAATTTGAAAATGAGGAAAAATATTTTGTTTTGCAAGGATTAGAATCTGAATATGGTGTTTATCTTTCTAAGATTGCTTTGCTTGAAAAAGAAAATGCTTCCTTGCTTTCTAAAATCAATGTCCTTGCATCTTGTTCTAGTTCTACTAGTAGAGAGAATAATGTTGTTGCTCTTCATACTAATAAAGATTCTTATATGACCAATGCTCTCTGCCTAAAAATTGATATTTTGCATGCTAAAGATAATATCAATCAATTTTCTTCTAATATTACTTCTCTTATACATGATAATCATAGTTTGAGATCTTCAATGCAAAGATTCTTAGATGATAAAAAGAATCTTAATCAAATCCTAGATCATACTAGCGAACAAATGGGTAGAAATGATTTTGGACTTGAAAATAGCCAAAGGAACAACAAAGATAAATGACCTTCAATCTTCAATGAAGAATCCTCTAGTTACAAGTCTAGGAGATCATTTAATTATTGCAATTAAATTATTCATTATTCTACTTGTTTCCATTTTAAGAAAGCAGCCAATATCAATAGAACTTAGACTGCTAAGATAACCCCTCCAGACCCAAAAATATGATTGGGAACCATTTCACCTTTCCTTATGTAGGTCACTTTCAATTGGATTGATATGAGCTATTGATTTGTGAATTGTTTTCTCAGTCTACATAAAAGAAGAAAGGTGAGATGTGTATGGGGTGGCAACAAGTGGAAAAGAAATGGTAAGAGCATAGGTAATGTTATTCTTGGTCGTATCCAGTCATAATGCATTTTTGCTAAGTTAGTATGCACTATACATATGATTTTTGAGTCAAAAGTGGTATATTGTTATTCTCATCACTTTCTTGCTAAAAACCTATTTCTGGTACTTTCTTATGCAATACTAACTTGCATATACATGTTTTTATATTGGCTATTTTTTATCATACCTCTAGATATGTTTCTCTGAAATATATGTGATTTTTGAAAATAGTTGTTGTCGACCGAGTTTGTCCTGTAAGAAAATTGACTGACAAGCTCCATTGGGTGTTGCTAATAATTTTCGTTGGTTGAGAAGTTCAACCCAGAAACTCGAACGAAAAAACTCTGCACATAATATACAATTGGTGTTTTTGGATGAGAATCTCCCTCTGAACTAGACTCTCTCAACCAATAGCCTTATTCTATGTCACTCCCTTTGGTACCTTTATATATGCATATTGACATGCTTTAAATCTCCTATACTGTCTAAAACTCTATGTCCTCAAACTGCTTTAAATTGGATCTTCATATCTTGCAACTATGTATCTTGAGTTGTGATGCATGTTTTAATGATGATCTCTTTGGATCTCTTGGTTTTGTCTTAAATCACTTCTGTTGCAATCTAACTTGCTACATCCATATAGTAGTATATCTTGTGATGCAACTTGAGGTTATTAGTGGTAATCATATTTTGGTAATGATGCATATTTGTTAGTGAGCTATATCCTTTCATGCTTCTAAAATTACATATCTCTTATTTTGGATACATCTATACATATACACATAGCTTGATCTTTAACTTGTGCATCTTTTGCTAAGATATAGATCCTACTAGTAGTCCTAACTTGTGATATCATCTACTAGTAGTCCATCTACATGTAGTTCTTATCGTATTCTTATTGTGGTATCTAATACATCAAGTGGTATTCAATTATATGCTATGCATGTATCTTGTTTCATATATACTCAAGATTGTTCCTTGACCTACTTATCTACTATCTTGAATTACTTGCTTGCATAGCCTTCTATTAATATTTTCTAGAACTATATCTAGGGATTTTTAAATGCATGTCTTGATTTGCTTTATATACAATGCTTAGACAAGCCCCTAGTCCTTCTCTTCTAATCTCCTTTCTAACAGTTGGTATCTCCTTTTACTAACAAGTTGTGTTTTTCACCCCCTCACTTTTTGAAATGAAAAAGGGGGAGAAGACATGTCTATGTAAGAGGATATGTAAAGGGGAGAAGACATATATGTAGAAGACATATATCAGTAAAAGACATATAGTTTCTATAAATGTTATGAAAGCTAACCATGAAGGAGAAATGGAATCAATTGAGGGGGAGTATGAGAACTCCATTAGAATTAATTGAGGGTAGCATATGAACTCAATGCTATTAAAACCTCTAGGTTTCTCCAAAGGTGTGCTTTTCCTTAAAATATTTTAATACATTAATGGAATGATTTGTCATAAAAAAGGGGGAGAATGTTGACTCAAGGTCAATGTTCATTCAAGGTCTAAATTGACTAAACCCTTGTGTTGGTGATGACGAACCATTCCATTTGTTTATGTCTAATGCTTCTACTTGAGTGATTTCAGTTTAGGTATAGACACACTCCAAATGTCCTATCTTGTGCATCCTATCTTAGAGAAAAGACAAGTCAAAATCAATGAAGTGCACTTTTGTGAATTATGATGTATCTCTATTAGAATCATGTTGTGAATCATTTGTAATGATGGTATTACTTGTAATTAAGCTAATAAAAAATTAGGATCACTTTAAACAAACATTTAAGCACTTTAATGACATTTTCCAAACACATCACAGAGTGCCTATTCGGTTGAGTTTCTCCTCTGACAAACTTGACTAACACCCTTGATGCATTTTGAGAATTTCTAGGTTTATTCGAGTTTACCTCAACACAGTTGTCGACCGATCCCTGCACTAGAAAAATTGATTTAAGCGTTCGGTCAAGTTTCATTCAGGATAAACTCTACCAACAATTCAAATTTTCTTTGTCTCATTGTGTAATCGGTCAATTTATTTTTATTGAAACTCGACTGATTGCATTGGACAGAGTGTGAATAAAAAGTGTTTGTAACCATTGGAGTGTTGCATACATCAAAAATAGATCCACTGCTACACCCAAAATGACTAGAATTTGATTCTAAGTGCTTCTGTTGGCTAGTAGGCAACCTCAACTATAAGTAGGACCCCATGGGCTTCATCACATGGTTAGCTAAATAGTATGATGGTCCCAATATTATAGCTGAGAACCTCCTTCCACTCTCTAAGTTTAATCACTTGCTACATCCATCAGAGTGAGTAGGAGATTTGTGAGAGAACTAGTCCTACTTTTATATCTGGTGAGGCTATCACTTCCTCCACCTCCCAATCTCTCTTTCAATAATGAAACTGAAGGTTCTCTCTCTTGGCTCCAGAGGCATGAAGAAGAAGAAGGGAAGGAGTCCCTTGGTATAAGCTTCTCCTTGGAAAAGGTAAAGTCAAAGGCAGAAGATCCTATAAGAGTGGGTAATTCCTTTAAGACAGAAGACTTGTGCGAGAGTGGGTAAGTCCTTGGTAAAGGCCAAAAACTCATTGCTGAAAAACCACTAGAGGGGGGGGGTGAATAGGGTTTTATGGAGATTTTAAAAATAATTTAACCAAAGCAAGCAACCACAAAAATATTGGATAAGGGGACAAGGATTTAGAGTGGTTCCAACCTTAGCAAATACTAAGGCAGTCAATCCACTACCTGGTTGCTTACCCAACCAAGATTTTGAAAGTATTTAAATTTTATTACCTCGCAAGGATGTTACATAAAATTGCAAATACTTTCACCAAACTCTTTGGAAAGACTTCACCTAGAAGTAGTCTCACCAACCTCGAAGCAACCTTCCTTGAAGTAACCTCAAGCTCCCCCTTAAAGTAGCCTTCCTCTTGAAGTAGCTTCCCGTTGAGACAACCTTCTTGAAGTAGTCCAAAGTCCACCTTCTCCACCGAGAAGACCCTTCTCCACCTAAGAAGATAAACCCTCTCCAATCCGCAACCTCCAACCCTAGGAGTAGCAAGGAGAGTACAAGAAATATAAAGGAATAAGAAGGAAAAATGGAAATTACAATTACCGTTATAGCACAAGGCTTGATTTCCTATATCAAGCATTTTGATCTCCTAACCAATGTATATGGAAGTGTAAGTGTAGTGGGCAGGAGATGCTAGCCTACAGGACATGAAATTGGAGCAATGGAAATGAATAGCCAATGTTGGAGTTGCTCAATTGCTCACAAGAATGGATTGCCAATTGCAAGTATGAATGCTCAAGTGTTGCACAAGTGTGTTTTGGGTGTCCTAAGGCATGTCCTATTTATAGAAATGGCCTATGAGTGCTTAAGGACGTTCTAGACACTTTCTAGGGGATTCTTAGTGCTTAACTAGCCGTTAGGTATCCACTAATTTCATTAGCAACGACTAGTTAATTAATCCTGAAAAGTGCAGATAGAGACAGTCTCGGTTGAGGAATTGTCGACTGAGATCCCAGTTGGTCGAGGTCTTTGTCGACCGAGGGACAGTCTGGAGCAAGAGTGTATAATGTTATATTCCAACTCCCAACTACCTTGTCTACTATGTCTAACAGCTACTTGGGTCATTCTCGGTCGAGGCGATTGTCGACCAAGAATGTCTCGGTCGAGAAGTTTGTCGACTGAGAATGACTCTATTTCAATGTTTTAAACTATGTACTAAGTGTGTGTATGAGTGTGCAGTTGTGACATTATTATAGGGAATGACCTATCTAAGTGTTGTGTATGGATAGGGAAGATCTAAACGCTTGATTTACATGATATCTAAGTACTTGTACATTATATTCTTGTACACGTTTTTACATTTGATTACAATCATGAATCAAAGCATTCTGAGCATATAGATCTTCCAAGTTGTGTTATCCACCTAGTTCTTGCAACACTCAAGTAGCACGTTAGATCCACAAGAATGAAATGTTTGTCATCATCAAAACAAAGGGATTATTATAACGTTCAATTTATCCAACAATCTCCCCCTTTTTGAAGATGACAAAACATTTCCAAAATATAAAATAAGGAAATATAAATCATATGAGTTTCATACATGAAGTTCACCTTTTGTAGCCATTCTCTTATTTGCAAGGGTGTGCTGGCTGAACAATTATGAAACTCATTTTATTTTATGTTATTGATTTTATATTATTGATTTTATATAATTTCTCCCGTTTGTCATTTCAAAAAGATATCCAAGATAATTATTTAGTATGACTTTTATTTCTCCCCCTTAATTTTATGCTATGCTCCCCCTTAATCTTGTAATCAAGATAATTTAAAGATTCTAAGGTTATAACAATCATTAGATCATAATGAATTAACCTTTTATGAGAGCTATGCACTAGAATATTGTTTTCTATATACTAAGATTTAAGTGCAAGAAAATGATTTACAATTAAGCATTTTGTCAAGCTTATTTTAGGTTAACCTTGACTTCGACCATAGAGCCCCTTGGTCAAACTTGATTTCAACCAAGAGGCAATTTCTGTAAATTTCCAATTTGAACACTCATATGTGACGTATAATGTCTGTAGGTAACTTGATTAAATAAATATCAATTTGAAACACTTTGAGTGATACCTATTATGAAGACATTTTTCAAAGACTTAATATAGGCATCACAATGAAGTCTTTGTCCTTGATTTTCCTAGACTGTATGTTTTACATTCGTTTTCAATGATGTCTCCTAAGCTTTGCTATGGGTACATAAATATCAATTCCCATTTGTTCTTGTACCCTTATTTTTAGATTAATCATAAGATTCTTTAGAAACTTATATCCTTGAAAGCAAGATTAATATCTTAAAGTCAAGATTTTGCTTTTGATTTCTTATAACAAACAAATAGATAAAACATTAATATTCTTGTTCTAAGAGACACTGTTTGGCTTGTCATAGCATCATCATTCATTTATTTCAAGCCATTCACACAATAATCATTATCTATTATGTCAAAATGCATTTATGCCATAGAGTGTTTACTGTTATGCAAAATGACACTTTCAATGATAGCATCATCTAGATTTATAATGTGTTGAAATACAATGATCATCTATTTATGGTTTGTATATATAGATCAAAGATTATTTTAGACAAACCAAGTAAAAATGAAACACAATGATCATGGTACAATGATTATGATGGAACAGTAGAAGCATATCCACAATTTTATGATGATCATTTAAGAGCAAATTTCAAGACACATGGTTTTTATATAGATAGACCAAGGAATACTTAGGACAAACCATGTGGATTGTGATAAGATGGTAATTTCCTTGATTAAACCAATCATGGTTCATATTTTTAGTTTTAAGCCAAACGATGTAGGAGATTATAGCAATTAAAAATGAACTAGCAATCTATACTATTTCTATATTGATTCATTTTGCAAGAAGGTATGTTCAATTTTAGATTGCAAAAAGTATACAAGTTTGATAAAAGTATATTTAATAAGTCACAATGCAAGCTTAAAGAATTTGTCTCCAAGATTCATTTTTGATTTGCAAATTAAATCAATTATTAATAGAAAATTGATAGCAAACTGGATCAATTTAATCAGGTTCAACAGAACTTGATTCGGTCGAACTATCCTTCGATCGGATTTATCTCAGTCGACATTTTTCTTGACCGAGAATGTGTTGTTTGTACAGGTTTTATCAGATTGTTGCAAGCTTAAAAACAGTAACCTATTCGGTCGACAAATTCTTGACCGATAGTGTTCTCAGTCGAACATTTTCTTGACCGAGAATGTTTATGTATTGATTTTTAGTAATTATTTGCAAGCAAGGTACAATAATATGAAAGTTAAAGCTCAATTTTGTTGAGATATGACATTTGTATATCAAAGTAACGTTTTAGGTCAAATCTCAACTAATTAAATTCAGATCTATAAGTTTTAGGAACCCAAACTAGATCATCATTCCTTTTCTTATATGGGCATGAAAAAGAGTAGTGTCCAAGATGCAAGAAATAATGAAAACTAATAGAGTCAATCTCATTTCTAGGGATTGAGTCATTCTTGGGTACATACATAGTCTTAGTATTGGGTGCTTGTGTTCTTCTAGGTTTAGGTTGATAGGATTTCCCTTTTGAAACATATCCTAATCCTCTCCTTCCATTATAACTAGAAGAATTATTCAGAACATCATTGTTTCTCAAGCTATTAATCTCTCTTTATAACTTGGTAATCTCATCCATTTTATTTTTGATATCCAGATTTTCTTGATCTAGATTGGATGATAAAGCACCTTTTTCTTTAACAATAGCATCATAATCTAGATGATTGCATAGGATAGGTTGAGTCTGAAAATTATGCAATTTTGCAAGAAAATCAACCTTTTCTTGAGAAATAAGACCATGATTTGTTTCTAAAGTAAGAAACTTCATATTGCAATCATTTGAAGATGATTTCAAGGTAAGATTTTCAGAAGCAATACTATCCTTTTCAAAAGAAAGATTATTTAATATAACATACAAATATTCATTAGTTTTAGTAGCTTTCTTTAGGTTCTTTTTGCAATCAATATATTTCTCATGTGTATCTTGAAGACTAGCAATTAGATCTTCTTTCGGTAGATCAAAAAGACTTACCTCTTCTTCTTTTTCTTCTTCATTTATTGTAGCAATAAGACATTCTACTTCTTCTTTTCCATCTTCACTATCATCACTTGAATCATCCCATGCAACTTTATATGCTCTTTCTTTCTTCTTGTGAGATTATTTCTTCCCCTTCTTGAGTTTTGGACAATCACTTTTCATGTGTCCCTTTTTGCCACATTCAAAGCATCTGGAGGAAGGAACACTAGGAATTTTGTTAGTTTTAAAACTTCTATACTGCTTACCATTTACAATGAGTGTTTCTTCTTCACTATCTTCTTCACTTATGTCATGGTTATTCTTGGTTGATGCTTTGAATGTAATGTCCCTTATTTTCTCCTTCTTGTATTCAACTGCCAATCTTTCTTCTTCCTCCAATGTTGCCTCATGTGCTTCTAGGTTGCCAATGAGTTGATCCATCCTTAGTCGATAAGGTCATTGGCTTCTTCGTTTGTAGTTACTTTCAGTTTGTACTTTGGAGGCAAACATATAAGGATTTTTGACACTTGATCTTCTTCACGAATCGCTTTACCTAAAGCAATCAAACCATTAACAATAGAAGAAAACTTTGCATACATTTCACTAATAGACTCATTTTGATCCATACAAAACTGTTCAAACTTTTGTTTAAGCATTCTGATTTTAGAATTCTTAACTTGAACAGTTCCTTCATAGGTTATAGAGAGTCTTTGCCATATCTCATATGTTGTTTCACAATTTGATATTCTATTGAATTCACCAATAGAAATTGAACAATAGAGTATACTTACAGCTTTTGCATTCATTTGGGCAGATCTTACCGTATTGGCATCCCAATTTGCATACTCTGTTTGAGGAAATTCATATGGATTTGATACCATCCTCCAGAAATCCCAGCTAATTCCTTGGAAGTAGAATTGCATCCTCCTCTTCCAGTAGGTGTAGTTAGTGCCATCAAAAGGTGGAAGTCTAGCCATGAGTGTCCCTTCCAGGTTGAGGTTGTTGAGTACCTCACCACCCATTCTTCAAGACTTTGTTAGAGTTCCTTGAAGCCTTGCTCTGATACCAAATGAAAAACCACTAGAGGGGGGGGGGTGAATAGGGTTTTATGGAGATTTTAAAAATAATTTAACCAAAGCAAGCAACAACAAAAAGATTGGACAAGGGGACAAGGATTTAGAGTGGTTCCAACCTTAGTTAATACTAAGGCAGTCAATCCACTACCTGGATGCTTATCCAACTGGGATTTTGAAAGAATTTAAATTTTATTACCTCGCAAGGATGTTACATAAAATTATAAATACTTTCACCAAACCCTTTGGACAACCTTCACCTAGAAGTAGTCTCACCAACCTCGAAGCAACCTTACTTGAAGTAACCTCAAGCTCCCTCTTAAAGTAGCCTTCCTCTTGAAGTAGCTTCTCATTGAGACAACCTTCTTAAAGTAGTCCAAAGTCCACCTTCGCCACCAAGAAGACCCTTCTCCACTTGAGAAGATAAACCCTCTCCAATCCGTAGCTTCCAACCCTAGGAGTAGCAAGGAGAGTACAAGAAATATAAAGGAACAAGAAGGAAAAATGGAAATTACAATTACCGTTGTAGCACAAGGCTTGATTTCCTATGTCAAGCATTTTGATCTCCTAACCAATGTATATGGAAGTGTAAGTGTAGTGGGCAGGAGATGCTAGCCTATAGGACACGAAATTGGAGTAATGGAAATGAATAACCAATGTTGGAGTTGCTCAATTGCTCACAAGAATGGATTTCCAATTGCAAGTATGAATGCTAAAGTGTTGCACAAGTGTGTTTTGGGTGTCCTAAGGCATGTCCTATTTATAGAAATGGCCTATGAGTGCTTAAAGAAGTTCTAGACACTTTCTAGGGGGTTCTTAGTGCTTAACTAGCCGTTAGGTATCCACTAATTGCTTTAGCAACGACTAGTTAATTAATCCTGAAAAGTGCAGACAGAGACAATCTCGGTCGAGGAATTATCGACCGAGATCCTAGTCCGTCGAGGTCTTTGTCGAACGAGGGACAATCTGGAGCAAGAGTGTATAACATTCTATTCCAACTCCCAACTACCTTGTCTACTGTGTCTAACGACTACTTGGGTCATTCTCGGTCGAGGAGATTGTCGACCGAGAATGTCTCGGTCGAGAAGTTTGTCGACTGAGAATGACTATGTTTCAATGTTTTAAACTATGTACTAAGTGTGTGTATGAGTGTGCAGTTGTGATACTATTATAGGGGATGACCTATCTAAGTGTTGTGTATGGATATGGAAGATCTAAACTCTTGATTTACATGATATCTAAGTACTTGTATATTATATACTCGTACAAGTTTTTACATTTGATTACAATCATGAATTAAAGCATTCTGAGCTTATAGATCTTCCAAGTTGTGTCATTCACCTAGTTCCTGCAACACTCAAGTAGCACGTTAGATCCACAAGAATGAAATGTTTGTCATCATCAAAATAAAGGGATTATGATAATGTCCAATTTAGCCAACAATCTCCCCCTTTTTTAAGATGACAAAATATTTCCAATATATAAAATAAGTAAATATAAATCATATGAGTTTCATACCTGAAGTTTACCTTTTGTAGCCATTCTCTTGTTTGCAAGGGTGTGGTTGCCGAACCATTATGAAACTCATTTTATTTTGTGTTATTGATTTTATATTAATGATTTTATATTATTTCTCCCCCTTTGTCATTTCAAAAAGATACCCAAGATAATTATTTAGTATGACTTTTATTTCTCCCTCTTAATTTTATGCTATGCTCCCCCTTAATCTTATAATCAAGATAATTAAAAGATTCTAAGGTTATAACAATCATTAGATCATAATGAATTAATCTTTTATGAGTGCTATGCACTAGAAAATTATTTTCTATATACTAAGATTTAAGTGCAAGAAAATGATTTACAATTAAGCATTTTGTCAAGCTTAATTTTTGGTTGACCTTGACTTCGACCATAGAGCCCCTTGGTCAAACTTGATTTCAACCAAGAGGCAATTTCTGTAGATTTCCAATTTGAACATTCATATGTGACGTATAATTTCTGCCGGTAACTTGATTAAATAAATATCAATTTGAAGCACTTTGAGGTGATACCTATTATGAAGACGTTTTTAAAAGACTTAATATAGGCATCACAATGAAGTCTTTGTCCTTGATTTTCCTAGACTGTATGTTTTACATTCATTTTGAATGATGTCTCCTACGCTTTGCTATGGGTACATAAATATCAATTCCCATTTCTTCTTGTACCCTTATTTTCAGATTAATCATAAGATTTTTTAGAAACATATATCCTTGAAAACAAGATTAATATCTTAAAGTCAAGATTTGTTACAACCCCAATTTTTGGGTTCAATTGGTGAGAAATGTAATTTCTCATATTAAATATATTTGAAAAAATAATGATATAATGTATTTGGAATAAATGGATTTTGTTGTGGGCTTTATTGGCTATTGGGCCCAAATAATAAGAAAATTCAATCAGTGAATGAATAATTGAATATTTGAGAAACGAATGAGATGGAAACATCTATAAGGAAAATCCAAAGAAGGATTTCGTGCCTCTTGGGTTCCTTGGGTTCCAAGGAGTCCAAAGTTGCAAAAAGAATGCAATAAGAAAAGAAAAGATTAATTCAATATTTCTTTAGTAAGAAATAAATTGAAAATAATGTTAAAATGTTGGAAATAAGTGGAAAAAGGTATAATTGGGTTATCCTTGGTGGAATTTCAAATCGCAAGGATTCCTAATGACAAAAGGAATACCAATGAGGAGAATAAAAGATAACTAAAGAGAAATCCTCAAAAAGAGATATTTTAATAAGAAATACACATGATAATGAGAAATAATGCATTTAGATGCATCTAGAAGTATAATGAGTATCCAATAAAAAGGATTTTTGAAGTCTTGAAGTTTCTTGGGGTCCAAGGAGCCCCAATGAAGAAAGAGGAAAGAGAAAATACCAATAATAGAACATGAGAGGATAATATGATGCATGATTAATGAATTTCATGGTTTTGTTAAAAAGTGGTATTTTCTACTTAAGGAAATATAAAATACGTGGCTAATGAGTTAAAAGGCAAGTATAAAGGAGAATAAGGGAGGGGTTTTACGTATTCCTAAATATCCAAATGATTAAGGATAGCAAAGGAATAAAGAAGAGAGAGAAGATTTCTTTATGTTGAAGGAATGTAGTTTCCTTTTTGAAAAGGAGGTGTGTTTCCCTTTGTATGAACATCTTGGGGCGTGGATACCCTCCCCTATAAAAGGGGTAGAGCCCAGGGTCGAGTCCAGAGAGATCCCACATCACCCTCTCTCTCTTCGCCATCTCCTTCTTCATCATTTCTGTTCAAAACCCTAGCAGTAGGGAGCCATGTAACCCTGGGGCAGCAGGGAGCCCATGTAGGGTTTCGGTGGGATCTGGAGATGCCACGAAGATGGAACGAGGTCAAGCTAGCATCGCCATGCCCTACACGACATGACATAGCAGAAAAACAGCTGCACTTTCGGCTGCAAGTTGCAGGCTTGTTCTGTCAAACCCATCCACCACGATCGTGGGCTGGTTGCGCCCCAAGCACGGAGTGGGGAGGCGGAGCTAGGGATAAGGTCGGAGGCAACCCTCGAGACCCCAGGTAGGGGGGGGACCCCGAAACATCCGCAAATCGCAGCCTGATCGCTGGACGGCGCGATGCTTCTCAAGGTAGAAGAAGATTAGACACAGATGATGCTTCTGCACCTCCGCGTGATGAAGGGATGGTCACTTAAGCGGGGGTATAATTGTAACTCCGTTATATTTTCACACAGCAACGTTGCATGGGAAAGAAGCTACGTGGCAGCCCCCATTGGCCCAAGTAAGTGAAGTCTTGCTAAATTCATAATTAAATATTGGTAGCTCGGATTAGTACGAATAAAATATGAAAATTGATCCTCAGAACGAGAGGAACACAAAGAAATTATGTTTGAAGCCTAATTTTTCATGCTATTCAAAAAGTAGTGTAAGTTATCATCTTTAATGAATTAAAGATTAAGAAACCCTATTTTGAAATTATTAAAGTGTTTAATAGGGTTTAGTGGATCATTAGAGTTGATGTTAACCTGTTAAATGTAAAAAGATACATTATGTTAAAAAAGGAAGAGCTTTGCACATGATTAGTAATTTAGAGTTTATGTGCTTAAATATGCTTGAAATTTGATAAGGACATAAAGTTATCATCTTTAATGATTTAAAATTAAGGAAAAACCCTTAGATTTGATGATAGATGGACTTAATGACATTATTTGGATAATTCAAGCTGATATTAACATGTTGTTAATAAAAGTGAAAATAAGATCTAAAAAGATGATCTTTTTATATAATTGGCTTAATTTAGGGCTTAATGCATGATTATGCATTAATGAGTTTGAAAACCCTAATTTATATGAGTATGTCTTTTAATTGTTTGAATTGTTCAAATCCATGAATAAATAGGGATATGCTGATCCTAAGTCAATTTGGGTATAAAAGACTAATAAAAAGGATAGTTGAGCAATTAAGGTTCATATAAGTAGAAAAGAGTATTTTAGGGTTTGTTGACCTAAAAGGGATAAAGTTTGAGAAATTAATCTCAAAAACCCTAATGAATATTAATGAAACCTTAATGTGGATTAGAAACCCTAGAAAGTGAATCCAAGTCAATAAAGTAGATTCTTGATAAAGTGTGTAATAAATAGAGTGCATATTCTTTTCAGGAATTATGTGATGATTGAATTGCTTGGTTGGATTTCATTCTTGGTTGGGTTTACTTAATGCGTGTGAAATCATCAAATCAGGTATGTGGTTACGCTTATGAATAATTGCTCTAGTTTCACGACAATTCCCGAAGTTTTAATCGGTTGCTTGAAAATAACTGTTGGATGTTTGTTGATTTCATGCAACTATAAAGAGACTATGATTATCACTATAAATGTGCGTATATAACTGACTAGATCCGGGTCCACCTCTATTGCTTTGAAAAGGCTAAAAAAAGGGGTAATCCTAGAGCAAGGTCTAGGTTACCGAGAGTTAGAAACTGGGCTACCTACGTGTAGTGCCATGAGACTCATTAGCCTGCCATGAGTTAAGGAGTGGGCTACTTACGAGTAGTGCCATGTGACTCAACCCTAGAAACTAGTTCACCTATGGGTGTGACCATGAGGGGTTTAATGGGGATCTACTATAAGGAAGGTAGTATCCAGGTCCACTACAGGGTTAACACAGAGGATAGGGTACTCATGGATCGCGAAGTTATATTTAAAACATAATCTTAATTGTTAAATGATTAATTGAATGATTACATTGTTATCATAGTTGCACGTTTATTGTTTTTCCCACATACCAGCTTCGGCTGACCGACGTTTTGTTTGTCGACGTTTTAGGAACAAGCCAAAAGGACAAACAGTAAATCATCATATTGTGGAGTACATGATGAAAAATACAAGGAGGATTAGTCAGAGTAGAATCCTTAAGTGGATAAAAGTTTAGAGATCCAAGTTTTCAAAAAGGTATGCAAAAATTTAGTTTCTTACAACTTTTAAGTATAGTCTGTTAAAATTTGATAATTATTCTTGGTTAATTTCCGAACCTTTGATCCGGAAGTTATGGGTGCGTCTTCGACCTCTCGGTCTCCCTTAATTGGGGGTTATCAGGAGGTGGGGTCATAACAAGATTTTGCTTTTGATTTCTTATAACAAACAAATAGATAAAACATTAATATTCTTGTTCTAAGAGACACTGTTTGTCTTGTCATAGCATCATCATTCATTTATTTCAAGCCATTCACACAGTAATCATTATCTATTATGTCAAGATGCATTTATGCCGTAGAGTTTTTACTGTTATGCAAAATGGCACTTTCAATGATAACATCATCTATATTTGTAATGTGTTGAATCACAATGCTCATCTATTTATGGTTTGTATATATAGATCAAAGATTATTTTAGACAAACAAAGTAAAAATGAAACACAATGATCATGGTACAATGATTATGATAGAACAATAGAAGCATATCCACAATTTTATGATGATCATTTAAGAGAAAATTTCAAGACACATGGTTTTTATATAGATAGACCAAGGAATACTTAGGACAAACCATGTGGATTGTGATAAGACGGTAATTTCCTTGATTAAACCAATCATGGTTCATATTTTTAGTTTTAAGGCAAACCATGTAGGAGATTATAGCAATTAAAAATGAACTAGAAATCTATACTATTTTTGTATTGATTCATTTTGTAAGAAGGTATGTTCAATTTTTGATTGCAAAAAGTATACAAGTTTGATAAAAGTATATTTAATAAGTCACAATGCAAGCTTAAAGAATTTGTCTCCAAGATTTATTTTTAATTTGCAAATTAAATCAATTATTAATAAAAAATTGATAGCTAACTGGATCAATTTAAACAGGTTCAACAGAACTTGATTCCGTCGAACTATCCTTCGATCAGATTTATCTCAGTCGACATTTTTCTTGTTTGAGAATGTTGCTGTTTGTATAGGTTTTATCAGATTGTTGCAAGCTTAAAAATAGTAACCTGTTCGGTGGACAAATTCTCGACCGATAGTGTTCTCGGTCGAACATTTTCTCGACCGAGAATGTTTCTGTATTGTTTTTCAGTAATTATTTGCAAGCAAGGTACAATAATATGAAAGTTAAAGCTCAATTTTGTTGAGATATGACATTTTTATATCGATGTAACATTTTAGGTCAAATCTCAACTAATTAAATTCAAATCTCTAAGTTTTAGGAAACCAAACTAGATCATCATTCCTTTTCTTGTATGGGCATGAAAAAGAGTAGTGTCCAAGACGCAAGCAATAATGAAAACTAATAGAGTCAATCTCATTTCTAGGGATTGAGTCGTTCTTGGGTTCATACATAGTCTTGGTCTTGGGTGCTTGTATTCTTTTAGGTTTAGGTTGATAGGATTTCCCTTTTGAAACATATCCTAAAACTCTCCTTCCATTATAACTAGAAGAATTATTCAGAACATCATTGTTTCTCAAGCTATTAATCTCTCTTTGTAACTTGTAATCTCATCCATTTTCTTTTTGATATCTAGATTTTCTTGATCTAGATTGGATGATAAAGCATCTTTTTATTTAACAATAGCATCATAATCTAGATGATTGCATAGGATAGGTTGAGTCTGATAATTATGCAGTTTTGCAAGCAAATCAACCTTTTCTTGAGAAAGAAGATCATGATTTGTTTCTAAAATAAGCAACTTCATGTTGCAATCATTTAAAGATGATTTCAAGGTAAGATTTTCAGAAGCAATACTATCCTTTTCAAAAGAAAAATTATTTAATCTAACATACAAATCTTCATTAGTTTTAGTAGCTTTATTTAGTTTCTTTTTGCAATCAATATATTTCTCATGTGTATCTTGAAGACTAGCAATTAGATCTTCTTTCGGTAAATCGAAAAGGCTTACTTCTTCTTCTTCTTCATTGATTATAGCAATAAGACATTCAACTTCTTCTTTTCCATCTTCACTATCATCACTTGAATCATCCCATGCAACTTTATAAGCTCTTTCTTTCTTCTTGTGAGATGATTTGTTCCCCTTCTTGAGTTTTCGACAATCACCTTTCATGTGTCCCTTTTTGCTACATTCAAAGAATCTGGAGGAAGAAACACTAGAAATTTTGTTAGTTTTAAAACTTCTATACTGCTTACCATTTAATATGAGTGTTTCTTCTTCACTATCTTCTTCACTTGTGTCATGGTTATTCTTGGTTGATTCTTTGAATGCAATGTCCCTTCTTTTCTCTTTCTTGTATTCAGCTGCCAATCTTTCTTCTTCCTCCAAGGTTGCCTCATGTGCTTCTAGGTTGCCAATGAATTGCTCCATCCTTAGTCGAGTAAGGTCATTGGCTTCTTTGTTTGCAGTTAATTTAGGTTTGTACTTTGGATGCAAACATCTAAGGATTTTTGACACTTGATCTTCTTCACTAATTGCTTTACCTAAAGCATTCAAACCATTAACTATAGAAGATAACTTTGCATACATTTCACTAATAGACTCATTTTGATCCCTACGAAACTGTTCAAACTTTTGTTTTAGCATTCTGATTTTAGAACTCTTAACTTGAACAGTTCCTTCATAGGTTATAGAGAGTCTATGGCATATCTCATATGCTATTTCACAATTTGATATTCTATTGAATTCACCAACAGAATTTGAACAATAGAGTATACTTACAACTTTTGCATTCATTTGGGTAGATCTTACTGTATTGGCATCCCAATTTACATACTCTATTTGAGGGAATTCATATGGATTTGATACCGTCCTCCATAGATCCTAGCTAATTCCTAGGAAGTAGAATTGCATCCTTCTCTTCTAGTAGGTGTAGTTAGTGCCATCAAAAGGTGGAGGTCTAGCCACAAGTGTCCCTTCTAGGTTGAGGTTGTTGAGTACCCCGCCACCCATTCTTCAAGACTTTGTTTGGGTGTCCTAAGGCATTCCTATTTATAGAAATGGCCTATGAGTGCTTAAGGACGTTCTAGACACTTTCTAGGGGGTTCTTAGTGCTTAACTAGCCTTTAGGTATCCACTAATTGTTTTAGCAACGACTAGTTAATTAATCCCGAAAAGTGCAGACAGAGACAATCTCGGTCGAGGAATTGTTGACCGAGATCCCAGTCGGTCGAGGTCTTTGTCGACTGAGGGATTATCTAGAGAAAGTGTGTATAATGTTCTATTCCAACTCCCAACTACCTTGTCTGCTGTGTGTAATGACTACTTGGGTCATTCTCGGTCGAGGAGATTGTCGACCGAGAATGTCTCGGTCATGAAGTTTGTCAACCGAGAATGACTATGTTTCAATGTTTTAAACTATGTACTAAGTGTGTGTATGAGTGTGCAGTTGTGACACTATTATAGGGGATGACCTATCTAAGTGTTGTGTATGGATAGGAAAGATCTAAACACTTGATTTACATGATATCTAAGTACTTTTACATTATATACTTGTACAAGTTTTTACATTTGATTACAATCATGAATTAAAGCATTCTGAGCATATAGATCTTCCAAGTTGTGTCATCCACCTAGTTCCTGCAACACTCAAGTAGCACGTTAGATCCACACGAATGAAATGTTTGTCATCATCAAAACAAAGGGATTATGATAATGTCCAATTTAGCCAACAATCTCCCCCTTTTTGAATATGACAAAATATTTCCAAAATATAAAATAAGGAAATATAAATCATATGAGTTTCATACCTGAAGTTTACCTTTTGTAGCCATTCTCTTGTTTGCAAGGGTGTGCTTGCCGAACAATTATGAAACTCATTTTATTTTATGTTATTGATTTTATATTATTTATTTTATATTATTGATTTTATATTATTTCTCCCCCTTTATCATTTCAAAAAGATATCCAAGATAATTATTTAGTATGAATTTTATTTCTCCCCCTTAATTTTATGCTATGCTCACCATTAATCTTGTAATCAAGATAATTTAAAGATTATAAGGTTATAACAATCATTAGATCATAATGAATTAACCTTTTATGAGAGCTATGCACTAGAATATTATTTTCTATATACTAAGATTTAAGTGCAAGAAAATGATTTACAATTAAGCATTTTCTCAAGCTTATTTTAGGTCGACCTTGACTTCGACCATAGAGCCCCTTGGTCAAACTTGATTTCAACCAAGAGGCAATTTCTGCAGATTTCCAATTTGAACACTCATATGTGACGTATAATTTCTGCAGGTAATTGATTAAATAAATATCAATTTGAAACACTTTGAGGTGATACCTATTATTAAGACGTTTTTAAAAGACTTAATATAGGCATCACAATGAAGTCTTTGTCCTTGATTTTCCTAGAGTGTATGTTTTACATTCATTTTGAATGATGTCTCCTAAGCTTTACTATGGGTACATAAATATCAATTCCCATTTCTTCTTGTACCCTTATTTTCAGATTAATCATAAGATTCATTAGAAACATATATCCTTGAAAGCAAGATTAATATCTTAAAGTCAAGATTTTGCTTTTGATTTCTTATAACAAACAAATAGATAAAACATTAATATTCTTGTTCTAAGAGACACTGTTTGGCTTGTCATAACATAATGATTCATTTATTTCAAGACATTCACACAATAATCATTATCTATTATGTCAAGATGCATTTATGCCATAGAGTTTTTACTGTTATGCAAAATGGCACTTTCAATGATATCATCATCTAATTTGTAATGTGTTGAATCACAATGATCATCTATTTATGGTTTGTATATATAGATCAAAGATTATTTTAGACAAACCAAGTAAAAATGAAACACAATTATCATGGTACAATGATTATGATAGAACATTGGAAGCATATCCACAATTTTATGATGATCATTTAAGAGCAAATTTCAAGACACATGGTTTTTATATAGATAGACCAAGGAATACTTAGGACAAATGTGACAAAGTGGGTTTTCTGGCTTAATTCCAAGGACGGAATTTCTTTTAAGGTGTGTAGGATGTGATGGAGTGGACTTTTGGAGTCCTTAATCATCCTATGATGCAAGTCAAATCATAAGGTTGAATAATATTAAGAGTTTCAAGTGTTTTAGTAAAGTTGAAATGTTGATCGATATTTATATAATGATTAAGATCTCTCTTTTTATGCCTTCTTGAGGAATTTAATTGGATGGTATAACAATTGAGTTTTTGCACCAAATTGAGTAGAAGGTAGATTGAGTGGAAGGAAATCTATGGTTAAAATTTGGTGGCACTTGGAGTACCCTAGAAGGAGTTATGAAGGTTTGAAAATTGGGAAATAATATGCATTATTGGTGTTTGATTAGTCTAATTTGCTAATTAAATAGGTGTCACACACCCCTGGCTTCCATGTGATCCTATCTCTAGCCGTGGATCCCGGATCCAGTGGCTACTTTCCCAGCACTTTAGCAAGCCACAGATCACGTTTTGACGGGTTCCTTTGGTAGCTGTTGGATACACCCTAGGCGGCCAGATCCTCATCCTCTACCTCCGGACCAGCCGGGGTCGTGGGGCAGTCAGACACCGCGAGCCCCAGCCACTGCACGTCGTGATCGTGGACCGAAGGGGTGGGTGATGAAGTGGACAGTTGCATTCGGCTCGAGCATAGGAGTGAGGAGACCCCTTAAACGAGATACACAGACACTTCAATGGAGAGAACAAGTCCTCCCTTCTTGCAGTCTCTCCACCGCAGGTCACAGTGGGCAGGGGAGTGCTGGAGCTAGAAAAGGGAGGTAGAAGGTGTAATGGAGAACGTTAGGAGGAGGAGAAGGAAAACCGAACAGAAAGGAAGTGTCCCCCGTCGATAGCTCGACCTGTGGTGGTGGAATTCCTGGAGGATGAAGCCTAAACGGCTGGCGGAGGGGGAGCAAGCTCGACAGGGCTTCTCAGACCTTACCACACCAAATCAAGATTGTAGATGAGTCTGAGGTGATCTTGCGGAGCTTTTGGACTCAAATCCGTGAAGTCTGGGCGTGCGTAGGGTAGCTTTCCCCTTTTCTGGCGTCATGGCGGCTGCCATGGCCGGAGACCTTAGCGATTCGGAGCTCCAGAGACAAAACGCTAGAGCTGACCAGCCGTGGAGAATCAAGGAACTCCGTCGGAGTTGATGGTGGCCATAGGAGCTGACTTGGAGGCCTAGATCTTGGTTGCTTGCTCACCGGAGTGCCCCTGTGCGGCGGTGCCTTGCGGAAACAGAGTCCGCGTTGTCTGCGCTGAACGCGAGGACCAGAGAAAGAATCGATCGGGTTATTGAATCATCAGATCCACGGATGCTGAGAAAGATCCGGATCGGGTTGGACTAAAGAGAGGCGCGCCGGGCCACGTGTCAACTCACGATTGGCCACAAAAAAAAGGTAAATGCCCAGACCTTGTATAATTCACAGTAAATAGCGCGTTGATCAGAAAAATACAATCTATATACCAAAATGTTCAGAAAAATGCGTAGAACAACTTGGAACAATAAAATCAGGATTTTTATGCATTAATATTAGTGATATCATGTAAGTTGTAAAATTCTTAGTTCATGAGTAATAAATAGCAAATGATGACATAAAATTATGGAAAAATGTCAGTAACTCCATAATAATGTTTATAATGCACCTGATGTCATTTATGGTCATGATGATGTACGAAATCATATAATTTGCTTAATATGGCTAATTAGGGCTTTTAACCCTAAATAAAATGCAATAAATGCATCCATGCTCAATAAATGATGAAATTTACAAAGAAAGCTCATATCAATATATTGAACCTCAGTTTTATTTATGATATCATAATGATGAAAAAAATCCATGTTATATGAAGATGAATATTAATACATGTTATAAAACCCTAAGCTAGGTTAATGATGTAACCTAGGGTTAATATGTGCACAAAAAGGATATGGAACCTAATGTTCAGATGATGAACTTTGATAATGAATCATAATCTGGAATATGACATCAGTGTGAGATAATCACAAGACAAGAATACAAGTAATCATGAGAATACCATAATGAGATAAGAGAAACCCTAATGGACATAATTAGGGTTAAGATGAGATATAATAAGATGAGAACCTGATGATAGTATATGGTCTTGTTTTGATCAGGTTTCACCAAGCTTATAGTTGACATCAGTGATATGTGTTTAGTATGATCTATCTCTTTGGAAGGTATGCCATTACCTCTTACTTGGCTTATTATACATTATGCTTGTGTTATATGGTAGTAAAGACTTGGCATATGGTATTGATTGAAATGATTGTCTTGTATGATATGTTACTTGAATTTCCATACGTATTTCAATGAACACATGAAACATAAGATATCTGGTCCATTATATGGTAGCACTAAATCTCTTTGGTAGAATAGTGCATTGATGAAAGTACTAAATCTCTTTGGCAGAATAGTACATGTGAGCACTAAATCTCTTTGGAAGAATAGTGCATTTGTGAAGTACTAAATCTCTTTGGCAGAATAGTACATGTGAGCACTAAATCTCTATGGTAGAATAGTGCATGTGGTTGATCAAGTTTACATATAATGGAAATGTGCCTAAAATATGTGTTCTCTTCTGGTAACAAATATCTTTGTGCAACTATACGCCTTTTCTTATATTTTGTTTAATGCTGCCAAGTATTAGTTTTATCTTATTGCCAAGATATGATGAGAAGTATATAAAAGACACGTAGGCGTACTCAGTACAATATTCTTGAAATATTGTGCTGACGTGTACCGCATGTAATCTTTTGTTAGGTTGTGGTTATGCTCTTGAAGATCCAGGATAGTTGAGAGTTGCATAGCGAGCTGATGTACAGGTGGACCTGTTGTCTTAAGATCCTGTAGTTTAAATGTAGTACATGTATATGTTTAAGTTTGCTGTTCAATATGTAATATCAAATGTTGTAACAATTCATGTTGTAATTATATGTTGAATGGTGAACATGTGTGTATGGTTTTATTATTGTTCATGTACATGTGCTACTGTGTTTCCTTATGACTTCCTCTGATTTTCTTCTTCTTAGCCTAGTGTGGGATGTTTAAATTGGGATTCTCACTGAGGTGAGGGTTTCAATTTGGACTTCACACATCAGATTAAGTTTTAGAAAATCCGGGGACGTCACAGGTGGTATCAGAGCATGAACAATAGCAAAGCCTGACATTTGCTCATTATGAAACTCAAAACTAAAGAACCTTGAACTTAATAATCTTTTAGGGTTAGATTAGTCATCTTTTAGAGACTAGATCGGACCTAGCCTATAGGTTAGCACCTAGATGTCTGAGAACTAGGTCTAGACTGGTGCTTGTTGAGTAGCAAGTCCTTAGATGTCGTTCTTTCCTTGTGGTGCAGTGGTATGGGACGTTGCACTATTTGGAAATGATGTACATCAAGGGAAGAGAAACCCTAGACATATAGCGCTCGTTGTCTAGAGTAACTACACTAGTCTACACCATGTTCTCACCCTTTTCACTAGTTTTCATGACACTGGACTCTCTACTATGTGTGGGACACTCGTTTCTGGTTTTGGTTTTGATTCCAAACGAATCGAACCTCGATAGTTTTCTCTGACGCTTGTTTTATCGGAGAAAAGCTATATAATATTTTATTATGTATATGTATTACAAAAATGTGTCCCCACACATGTACGAGTAGGAGGTGGTCATGCAACCTAAGTGAAAGTGAATGACATCAGTCTAGAAGAGAGAGTAGTTCTAGATTAGATGTCTAGAGCCTTGTTTGGTATATATGATAGATGGAATAGATGAAATAAGTTTGATGATACGATCTAAGTCTTATATAGATGATATAAGATAGTTTGTGATGATCTATGTTTGTCTTTGAGGATGTAAGTTCAGTTTTGAGGATTTAAGATAAGTTTTGATGATGCAAGTAAATAGGCTTTTATGAGATAAGATAAGATAAGTTAAGACAAGGTTGTGAGTCAGCATGAGCCTCAAGCTCTTTTACAAAGGAGGACCTCTAGTGTTAGGACCCGTTTTCGGGTTAGCTCAAGAGAGAGCAAGACCCACATGGAGAAGGTCAGAGAACCTAGACTCCACGATATGAGAAATATGAGATATGTGATATGATATGTCCTAAACTAGAATACTCCTAAGTGAATGAGTTGAGTTGCCTAATGCATGATTCCTATAGTTTGTTGAACCCTATATGTCCTTGGGAAAACCAAACCCTAGAGACAGAGAGAGGCTGGTTATATATGTGCATAAGTGAACATCGATATGAGTGCCTGCCATCTGGGTGAGGGAGAGAGCCCAAGACCCTGGAGGAGGTAGCTGTGTAGTTTCTGTGAAGCCTCATGCTCGGGTTGGTGGTTTCCCACATAGGAATCTGGTGGTGTATATAAGAGAGTTTTGGGTAAGCATGTTTCATGGGTAGAATACCGATGAAGAGTATAACATATCATGTTTTGGTTTGTGCTTATGTGGCTAGAGCTAATGAAGCTATTAGCCAGTGCCAGTGAGGTAACCTAAGAACCCTAGACCGAGAGGGAAGATATAGTTTGTACATATGAGAAACTGATAGAGATGAGTTAGCTCAGCAAGACTGATCATAGCACTACCCTCAAGTATAGGTTAAGGGAACCTCATTGGACTTGCTGATGTATGTTGATAAGCCACTTGTATAAGTTTGTTTAACACAACCATGACATAAAATATGTAAGGATGTTATCTAATCTTGAGATTTGACATATGGACACGATATGACGAAAACCTAGAGACGGTTTAATTGATATCAATGCATAAATGGTTAACCATATACATGAATAATGATGATAATGTGAAATTGTTAGTTAATCTCGTGATGAAATCACCAATAAAGGTTACAGTTTATTATGAACAACGAAATGAGATCATATAGATGAAACATGTTATAAGAGGTGTTAATATTAGTGCTTAATAAAGATGAAAAATATAGTTTGACAGTTAGCACAACATAATGATTATGACACCTTGATATGATCTAGATGGATAAAGTGGGTTAACCTTAGTTAACTCCCACCTAAAAGGCATATGTAAATGTTGAACATGTTCTAATAATTAGCTCAATAAAATGTTGATGACACCTTGATGTATGAGTTAACCCTAGTTAACTCCTTTAGCACATGGTAATATAATGTGGAAACCCTGATGCATGAATAAAGATAACGATGAAACCCTAGCAATGAGATATGCCATGACCTAATCAGAGTTTCTAAACCCTTGTTTGAGCTTCTTTGTAGTGATGTTTCCCCCAGATGTTGGAAAATATCCTAGTAGCTTGGATATAGTTCTGTAGCTTCTGTCTATGTTGTACATAGAATAGTGCTTATATATGGATGGAGACATGGTAGTTTTCCTTGGAGTACGAGTATGGCTGACTTTCGGGGACGAAAGTTCTTTTAAGATGTATATGATGTGGCAAAGTGGGTTTTCTGGCTTAATTCCAAGGACGGAATTTCTTTTAAGGTGTGTAGGATGCGATGGAGTGGACTTTTGGAGTCCTTAATCATCCTATGATGCAAGTCAAATCATAAGGTTGAATAATATTAAGAGTTTCAAGTGTTTTAGTAAAGTTGAAATGTTGATCGAGATTTATATAATGATTAAGATCTCTCTTTTTATGCCTTCTTGAGGAATTTAATTGGATGGTATAACAATTGAGTTTTTGCACCAAATTGAGTAGAAGGTAGATTGAGTGGAAGGAAATCTATGGTTAAAATTTGGTGGCATTTGGAGTACCCTAGAAGGAGTTATGAAGGTTTGAAAATTGGTAAATAATATGCATTATTGGTGTTTGATTAGTCTAAGTTGCTAATTAAATAGGTGTCACGCACCCCTGGCTTCCATGTGATCCTATCTCTAGCCGTGGATCCCGGATCCAGTGGCTACTTTCCCAGCACTTTAGCAAGCCACGGATCACGTTTTGACGGGTTCCTTTGGTAGCTGTTGGATACACCCTAGACGGCCAGATCCTCATCCTCTACCTCCGGACCAGCCGGGGTCGTGGGGCAGTCAGACACTGCGAGCCCCAGCCACTGCACGTCATGATCATGGACCGAAGGGGTGGGTGATGAAGTGGACAGTTGCATTCGGCTCGAGCATAGGAGTGAGGAGACCCCTTAAACGAGATACACAGACACTTCAGTGGAGAGAACGAGCCCTCCCTTCTCGCAGTCTCTCCACCGCAGGTCACAGTGGGCAGGGGAGTGCTGGAGCTAGAAAAGGGAGGTAGAAGGTGTAATGGAGAACGTTAGGAGGAGGAGAAGGAAAACCGAACAGATAGGAAGTGTCCCCCGTCGATAGCTCGACCTGTGGTGGCGGAATTCCTGGAGGATGAAGCCTAAACGGCTGGCGGAGGGGGAGCAAGCTCGACAGGGCTTCTTAGACCTTACCACACCAAATCAAGATTGTAGATGAGTCTGAGGTGATCTTGCGGAGCTTTTGGACTCAAATCCGTGAAGTCTGGGTGTGCGTAGGGTAGCTTTCCCCTTTTCTGGCGTCATGGCGGCTGCCATGGCCGGAGACCTTAGCGATTCAGAGCTCCAGAGACAAAACGCTGGAGCTGACCAGCCGTGGAGAATCAAGGAACTCCATCGGAGTTTATGGTGGCCATAGGAGCTGACTTGGAGGCCTAGATCTTGGTTGCTTGCTCACCGGAGTGCCCCTGTGCGGTGGCGCCTTGCGGAAACAGAGTCCGCGTTGTCTGCGCTGAACGCGAGGACCAGAGAAAGAATCGATCGGGTTATCGAATCATCAGATCCACGGATGCTGAGAAAGATCCGGATCGGGCTGGACTAAAGAGAGGCACGCCGGGCCACGTGTCAACTCACGATTGGCCACAAAAAAAAGGTAAATGGCCAGACCTTGTATAATTCACAGTAAATAGCCCGTTGATAAAAAAAATACAATCTATATACCAAAATGTTCAAAAAAATGCGTAGAACAACTTGGAACAATAAAATCAGGATTTTTATGCATTAATATTAGTGATATCATGTAAGTTGTAAAATGCTTAGTTCATGAGTAATAAATAGCAAATGATGACATAAAATTATGGAAAAATGTCAGTAACTCCATAATAATGTTTATAATGCACCTGATGTCATTTATGGTCATGATGATGTACGAAATCATATAATTTGCTTAATATGGCTAATTAGGGCTTTTAACCCTAAATAAAATGCAATAAATGCATCCATGCTCAATAAATGATGAAATTTACAGAGAAAGCTCATATCAGTATATTGAACCTCAGTTTTATTTATGATATCATAATGATGAACAAAATCCATGTTATATGAAGATGAATATTAATACATGTTATAAAACCCTAAGCTAGGTTAATGATGTAACCTAGGGTTAATATGTGCACAAAAAGGATATGGAACCTAATGTTCAGATGATGAACTTTGATAATGAATCATAATCTGGAATATGACATCAGTGTGAGATAATCACAAGACAAGAATACAAGTAATCATGAGAATACCATAATGAGATAAGAGAAACCCTAATGGACATAATTAGGGTTAAGATGAGATATAATAAGATGAGAACCTGATGATAGTATATGGTCTTGTTTTGATCAGGTTTCACCAAGCTTATAGTTGACATCAGTGATATGTGTTTAGTATGATCTATCTCTTTTGAAGGTACGCCATTACCTCTTACTTGGCTTATTATACATTATGCTTGTGTTATATGGTAGTAAAGACTTGGCATATGGTATTGATTGAAATGATTGTCTTGTATGATATGTTACTTGAATTTCCATACGTATTTCAATGAACACATGAAACATAAGATATCTGGTCCATTATATGGTAGCACTAAATCTCTTTGGTAGAATAGTGCATTGATGAAAGTACTAAATCTCTTTGGCAGAATAGTACATGTGAGCACTAAATCTCTTTGGCAGAATAGTGCATTTGTGAAGTACTAAATCTCTTTGGCAGAATAGTACATGTGAGCACTAAATCTCTTTGGCAGAATAGTGCATTTGTGAAGGCCTAGATCTTGTTTTATCGGAGAAAAGCTATATAATATTTTATTATGTATATGTATTACAGAAATGTGTCCCCACACATGTACGAGTAGGAGGTGGTCATGCAACCTAAGTGAAAGTGAATGACATCAGTCTAGAAGAGAGAGTAGTTCTAGATTAGATGTCTAGAGCCTTGTTTGGTATATATGATAGATGGAATAGATGAAATAAGTTTGATGATACGATCTAAGTCTTATATAGATGATATAAGATAGTTTGTGATGATCTATGTTTGTCTTTGAGGATGTAAGTTCAGTTTTGACGATTTAAGATAAGTTTTGATGATGCAAGTATATAGGCTTTTATGAGATAAGATAAGATAAGTTAAGACAAGGTTGTGAGTCAGCATGAGCCTCAAGCTCTTTTACAAAGGAGGACCTCTAGTGTTAGGACCCGTTTTGGGGTTAGCTCAAGAGAGAGCGAGACCCACATGGAGAAGGTCAGAGAACCTAGACTCCACGATATGAGAAATATGAGATATGTGATATGATATGTCCTAAACTAGAATACTCCTAAGTGAATGAGTTGAGTTGCCTAATGCATGATTCCTATAGTTTGTTGAACCCTAGATGTCCTTGGGAAAACCAAACCCTAGAGACAAAGAGAGGCTGGTTATATATGTGCATAAGTGAACATCGATATGAGTGCCTGCCATCTGGGTGAGGGAGAGAGCCCAAGACCCTGGAGGAGGTAGCTGTGTAGTTTCTGTGAAGCCTCATGCTCGGGTTGGTGGTTTCCCACATAGGAATCTGGTGGTGTATATAAGAGAGTTTTGGGTAAGCATGTTTCATGGGTAGAATATCGATGAAGAGTATATCTAGAAGAACTATTCAGAACATATCATTGTTTCTCAAGCTATTAATCTCTCTTTGTAACTTGGTAATCTCATCCATTTTCTTTTTGATATCTAGCTTTTCTTGATCTATATTGGATGATAAAGTATCTTTTTCTTTAACAATAGCATCATAATCTATATGATTGCATAGGATAGGTTGAGTCTGAAAATTATGCAATTTTGCAAGCAAATCAACCTTTTCTTGAGAAAGAAGATCATGATTTGTTTCTAAAGTAAGAAACTTCATATTGAAATCATTTAAAGATGACTTCAAGGTAAGATTTTTAGAAGCAATACTATCCTTTTCAAAAGAAAAATTATTTAATCTAACATACAAATCTTCATTAGTTTTAGTAGCTTTATTTAGTTTCTTTTTGCAATCAATATATTTCTCATGTGTATCTTGAAGACTAGAAATTAGATCTTCTTTTGGTAGATCAAAAAGACTTACCTCTTCTTCTTCTTCTTCATTGATTGTAGCAATAAGACATTCTACTTATTCTTTTCCTTCTTCACTATCATCACTTGAATCATCCCATGCAACTTTATATGCTCTTTCTTTCTTCTTGTGAGATGATTTCTTCCCCTTCTTGAGTTTTGGACAATCACCTTTCATGTGTCCCTTTTTGCCACATTCAAAGCATCTGGAGGAAGAAACACTAGGAATTTTGTTAGTTTTAAAACTTCTATACTGCTTACCATTTACAATGAGTGTTTCTTCTTCACTATCTTCTTCACTTGTGTCATGGTTATTCTTGGTTGATGCTTTGAATGCAATGTCCCTTCTTTTCTCCTTCTTGTGTTCAGCTACCAATCTTTCTTCTTCCTCCAAGGTTGCCTCATGTCCTTCTAGGTTGCCAATGAGTTGCTCTATCCTTAGTCGAGTAAGGTCATTGGCTTCTTCGTTTGCCGTTACTTTAGGTTTGTACTTTGGAGGCAAACATCTAAGGATTTTTGACACTTGATCTTCTTCACTAATCACTTTACCTAAAGCATTCAAACCATTAACAATAGAAGAAAACTTTGCATACATTTCACTAATAGACACATTTTGATCCATACGAAACTGTTCAAACTTTTGTTTAAGCATTCTGATTTTAGAATTCTTAACTTGAACAGTTCCTTCATAGGTTATAGAGAGTCTATGCCATATCTCATATGCTATTTCACAATTTGATATTCTATCGAATTCACCAACAACAATTGAACAATAGAGTATACTTACAGCTTTTGCATTCATTTGGGCAGATCTTACTGTATTGGCATCCCAATTTGCATACTCTGTTTGAGGGAATTCATATGGATTTGATACCATCCTCCAGAGATCCCAACTAATTCCTTGGGAGTAGAATTTCATCCTCCTCTTTCAGTAGGTGTAGTTAGTGCCATCAAAAGGTGGAGGTCTAGCCACGAGTGTCCCTTCCAGGTTGAGGTTGTTGAGTACCCCGTCACCCATTCTTCAAGACTTTGTTAGACTTCCTTGAAGCCTTGCTCTGATACCAAATGAAAAACAACTAGAGGGGGGGGTGAATAGGGATTTATGGAGATTTTAAAAATAATTTAACCAAAGTAAGCAACCATAAAAAGATTGGACAAGGGGACAAGGATTTAGAGTGGTTCCAAACTTAGCAAATACTAAGGTAGTCAATCCACTACCCGGTTGCTTCCCGAACTGGGATTTTGAAAGTATTTAAAATTTATTACCTCGCAAGGATGTTACATAAAATTACAAATACTTTCACCAAACCCTTTGGACAACATTCACCTAGAAGTAGTCTCACCAACCTCGAAGCAACCTTCCTTGAAGTAACCTCAAGCTCCCCCTTGAAGTAGCCTTCCTCTTGAAGTAGCTTCCCGTTGAGACAGCCTTCTTGAGTAGTCCAAAGTCCACCTTCTCCACCGAGAAGACCCTTCTCCACCTGATAAGATAAATCCTCTCCAATTCACAACCTCCAACCCTAGGAGTATCAAGGAGAGTACAAGAAATATAAAGGAACAAAAAGGAAAAATGGAAATTACAATTACCGTTGTAGCACAAGGCTTGATTTCCTATATCAAGTGTTTTGATCTCCTAACCAATGTATATGGAATTATAAGTGCAGTGGGTAGGAGATGCTATCCTATAGGACACGAAATTGGAGGAATGCAAATGAATATCCAATGTTGGAGTTGCTCAATTGCTCACACGAATGGATTTCCAATTGCAAGTATGAATGCTCAAGTGTTGCACAAGTGTGTTTTGGGTGTCCTAAGGCATGTACTATTTATAGAAATGGCCTATGAGTGCTTAAGGACGTTCTAGACACTTTCTAGTGGGTTGTTAGTGCTTAACTAGCCGTTAGGCATCCACTATTTGCTTTAGCAACAACTAGTTAATTAATCCTAAAAAGTGCAGATAGAGACAGTCTCGGTCGAGGAATTGTCGATCGAGATCCCAGTCGGTTGAGGTCTTTGTCGACCGAGGGACAGTCTGGAGCAAGAGTGTATAACATTCTATTCCAACTCCCAAATATCTTGTCTGTTGTGTTTAACGGCTACTTGGGTCATTCTCGGTCGAGGAGATTGTCGACCGAGAATGTCTCGATCGAGACGTTTGTCGACCGAGAATGACTCTATTTCAATGTTTTAAACTATGTACTAAGTGTGTGTATGAGTGTGCAGTTGTGACGCTATTATTGGGGATGACCTATCTCAGTGTTATGTATGGATAGGGAAGATCTAAATGCTTGATTTACATGATATCGAAGTACTTGTACATTATATACTTGTACAAGTTTTTACATTTGATTACAATCATGAATTAAAACATTCTGAGCATATAGATCTTCCAAGTTGTGTCGCCCACCAAGTTCCTGCAACACTCAAGTAGCACGTTAGATCTACAAGAATGAAATGTTTGTCATCATCAAAACAAAGGGATTATGATAGTGTCCAATTTAGCCAACAATTGCAAAGTGGGTAAGTCCTTGTTGAGGTTGAATATTTGGTCTTATATAGGTAAGTCCTTTGGCAGGTTATTGTCTCCCTTCTCCTTAAAGGGAAAGCTGGGTATCGTTGGCCCGTAATAGGAAGGTCATATGTTTGTATGTCTTTAAATGGAATATAAGTATGCAATGGTTGCAAAATCCTAGAGGTTGGTCTCTCTAGGTAGTGGACTGACTTTCTCCTAGTGTGGAGATTGCAACCACTCTACATAGCTTGTGTTCTTGTGCTTGTTCAATCTCCCTCCCTTACTATGTTATTCTTAGTTGCCTTCAAAGTTCATACTTGCCATATTATCTTAGAAATATCTTGAAGGTCTAATGAATTTTGTTTAAGTGCATTGAGATCAATTTTACCCCTCTAGACCCCATCCTAGATCCAAGATTCTATTCAATTGTAGGAGGTCAATCAATCTGCTAGGATAGAGGTCGATCATTTGTGGTGGATGATGGCATATGGACTCATATCGACAAATAAGTAGATTGATCTAGGAAGTTAGATCACTCTTGGTTTGCATAGGTCAATAATAGAGGTCAGTTCACAAACAAGTCAAGCTCCTTGAGGTCAATTAATGCAGAGTTGTTCATGACCGATCATCACTAAACTGCCAGAGGTCAATTGATCTTTTGATGGAAAGGTCAATTGCTCTTAGCAAGTAGGTAGGTTGATGACTCAAGAACTTCAAGAGTCAATCACTCTCACTAGAGAGTTTGATTACTCCAATAATAAATGAGTTTAAACTTTGTCCTCACATGAAGAAACAAGTATGAATGGACTACATGGGGTCGAGAGAGATTTTATGTGGTTGTATGATGGATATTTATAGGCCTTTTTACCCAAGTGTTAGTTGCTAGATTCACACCACATGGACGATTGTGACCATTACTTGGTGGTGATGGAACCTGGGTGAAGGTTGTTAGATTTATGATCGACCATTGAGGTTATTCATCTTTTACTTGAGGTGCGATTGATATGTCTTGGTTTCACTTTGGCTGGGGGACTAACCAAGGTAGCTCGGGCTGTAAGATTTTGATGCCTGGAGTTGCAAGCATGTTCTCTTGTTAAACATTCATTTCATGTTTAAATGAATTTTTAACGTTGGATTCACAATCCTCAATTTCAGATGTGTTGTACTAGAACTATTGTATTCTGTTTCATATGATGAACTTAAGATTCCATAACATCTTGTGATTATCTTAGTTTTCATTATACCTCTTTGTTGATCTCAAACATTTCGAGTTCTACTTTTATTTCGACTAATTCTTTTAGAACTCAATTAACCTATCAACAAACATTTTGTTATTGGATTGGAATTAATAGTAACATTCAACAATTATGGTTCATGGACACACCATTTCAAAGAAACTACTTTCTCTATGTAAGTTTCAATCCCTTAGACATGTTGGGACATTCCCATATCATATCATATATGATGTCTAACAAACCATTTAGATAGTACATTTAGTGATAACTTTATATTTCTAAGGATATAAAGGTCAGATCAATCGATAATCATATCATGAATCATCATGGTATAATTCCTTCATTTTGACACATCATCATGTTAATATGGATTTGTCTTGTGACACATTATCACAGTCCTTTCTTTATAGGTACTCAGGTATTGATGCAAAGTATTTTAACATATGATCTCATCAATGTTTCTTAATACATTCATCATAGTTATACTTCATTTATAATCTTCTTGAACACTTTGAGAGATATATGTTTCTATCTTTGGTCTTATCGTAGTATAGTTAAGGATCGAATCCTAAGGGACAACATTTTTAAGAATCGTTGTTATTCGAATCTAGCTCAAGTAAGACTAATATTTAGAACGATTGATTGATTTGAGGTTAATTAAACTAAGTGTAGGAAAGTAAAGATCATAATTAAAGTTGATCTAGATTAATGATATGGAATCGCTGGGATGGTACCGGGTTTCACCACCACTGTACATGCAAACACATCCAAACATCAAAAATCCAGGCAAGATATAACCAACCAAATGGAGCTTTTGCAAAACTCCCCATACTGGCATTAGGCTTGCGTAAGCATCAACTTAGGTATCAGATGTCTCATCACCATCGGGATCACTCACTTACAGATCCAAAGATATAGAAATCCAATTGAATTTGTGGGCACCCTATACATGCGTTAGGCACACAGAAGCATCACAGTGGGCTAGATGGCTCGTCCCCTCACAGATCATCCACTTACGACTTCAAGGAATCCAATTCTATTTCTATTTTGGGAGTCAACCTCGTTAATTGACATCCTACCCTACATAAAGAAGTTCTCACAACATAGGAAAAAACAAGATAAAATCAAGCAGGTAATCAATCTACAAACATTAACGATTAATCAATAAAATGAAAGGTTATATACATTGCCATGGAATGTTTAACATGACCTTGATAGTACTACCTGAAGGGGTAAGACCCAACATGTGAAGTTGGGGTTTTAATTTAAAATATCACTCACTTACGGCTCCAAATATATAGAAATCCAATTGAAGTTGTGGGCCCCCTATACATGCGTTAGGCACATAGAAGCGTCACAGTGGGCTAGATGGTTCGTCCCCTCACATATCATCCACTTACGACTTCAAGGAATCCCATTCTATTTCTAGTTTGGGAGTCAACCTCGTTAATCGACATCCTACCCTACATATAGAAGTTCTCACAACATAGGGAAGAACAAGATAAAAGCAAGCAGGTAATCAATCTACAAACATTAATGATTAATCAATTAAATGAAAGGTTATATACATTGCCATGGAATGATTAACAAGACCTTGATAGTACTACCTGAAGGGGTAAGACCCAACATGTGAAGTTGGGGTTTTAATTTAAAAGATCTACATGGATAACATAAAAGAAAAAAATTGTTGAATAATATTTCAAATCAATTCAAGTTGTTGAACATGATAGAAATTCCTTTAGCATATGAAGATGGAAACCAGATCCCTTAAAAGGAATACATTAGAGGATGTGTATGTGAAACAACCTAAAGGATTTTATAACTTTAGGAATGCAAATAAAGTCTATAAACTACAAAGTTCAATCTAGGATTGAGAGAAGAATCCCAGAGGAGGGATCATTTGACTTGATGAGATAGTAAAAGTGTTTGACTTGAATCAAGATAAAATATGAAATGTGTAGTTACAATAAAATTAGGGGGTTCATACATGAATATTCCACACATGATGATGAATAACATCTCAATATTGTGAATATTGAGCGCTGGCATGGAAAAACACCTTCAACAATGAAGGATTAAGTGAAACGTCTTATGAGATAATGATCAATACCTATGGGATAGTTCTTGAATGTTTCACAATGGAAGTTTGAGAAAATACAATAACAATGTGTTGAAAGAGTTAAACACAGAAAGGATATAATGAGAGAGAACCCAGATTAGTCTCCCATGAACCATATGTTCTAATTATTATAAAGAATGGAAATGACATGACTAAGATGCCAAAGGTTGTAGCAATGGATCTATCATGAATGCTATAATTTTTTTTTATCTTGAATAATCTTATATGTATTGGACATGACAAGATTATGCTAAAATCCAAGAAGGGTTATTAAAATGTCATTATGGGTATCCATTAGTACTTGAAGTACATATGGATAGATTTCTAGTAAAAGGAGATAGCAATAAAAGAAAGAGTTGAATGTAATAGTTACATCCATGAAGCTTCCATAATGACAAAAGTGATCGCAATTTAAATATGTTTGAAATAAAAGGAGATATGTTTTTCGTTGGAAGGGTTCCGAACTAATATCTATTAATTGTATTCTACGGTAGAAGTCGAATATACTTGTGTTATGAACACAAAGTGATACTATATGGATATAGAAGTTCATATGATGAACTTATAGATGTTCCAACCATTGATGACTCAGTAGAAGTACAGTGGCAACAATGGAGATACTTGTTAGGCAAGGAATATCAGATACCATATTACGACAGTTCCATCTCATATGAGAAATTATACAACAAAGAGATAAGGGAAAATGCAATATACCAACTATTAGCAAGGCATTTCCAACCTATTGATTTAGCACTGGACTAGTAGAAATAAGGTAGACATTTTTGGATCACTAAGAATGAGATTCTTGGGTGATTGGATCTATGTGCAAGTGGGAGTCTGTTGGTAAGGTATCCCCATAGAACCAATCATGTGATGATTGACATGCCATTTACCATAAAGGATTTGATTAATAATCATAAAGGCAAGCTACCAATTCATTATGTTTTATCCAGTTATGAGATAATTAGGAAATATTATGAATGTCCAAAGAATGAAAATACTTAGCGACCTATGTCTTCAAGTACGTGATTTGGAAGAATGAGATCATACAAATGCTAAGAGTATGTACATTCTTATAATGTTCCTACTCAATTGTTACTATGGAAGGTATATAGACACCAATAACACATAAGACTGGAGTGTGGGTTGGTTGATGATTGAATCTCATTAGTCATGATATGGTAATATCAAACCAAGAACACATATGCATGTTAGGGAATAGTGTATCAGAGAGACCTACCTTGAGAGGGACACATGGAAATCATTATTGGTGGTCATAGTCATATCTCATAGTGAAGGTGGTGATTGTGATTCTTAGACCTAAAATCACTGCACTTGTCACATGTCGTTGGGTACGCTCCAACATCGTCAAATGCAGTCCTTAAACATGAGTTGTTATAACAATAATGATTGGGTGACTTTGATAGGTGGGGATACATTGTGAGTGATAGAGATGGGATTTTCCCCTCCTACTGGAGTATGATATCCTGGCCACTTGACAAGCGAGACAGAGAAACACTTGCCCATGCACATGTGAATCAATATATGATATTGAGGTCACATTGTCTCAGATAGTCTACTCTTAGTTCATTGAATATGGGTTGAACATTGAGAGGATGATGAGTCCATGCCTTGAATTCACTCTGGATGTCAGATACAAAGGAATTATACAATCAGTGCAACACCTTACACAAATTGTAGGTTGAAGTTGTTCTCCAGCTTTTCATTCACTCGGGTAGAACTAATGTGTGACTAGGCACCACTCCTTGCTTGTGATGTCATAAGTTATTTAATACTCACTGCCAACGTGATATGGGACCTATAGGGTCACACAAAAAGGAACTTATCTAGAAGAGGAGTTTATTCTTGAATGATGATTGGATTGATTACTAAAGTGTTAAAGTATTCAATTCACACAACAAATTGACTGACTGCACTACCAAACAACCACCTCAAGTGTTGATACGGTCATTTGGAGAAGCCAAATGAGCATCTCAAGTGTTGAGATGGCTGTTTGGGTCATCAAACTAATTAGATATTGAATTGGCTAAGAGTTACCCAAACTAAGGTGTGAACCGACCAATTCAAGCTGTTGAACCAACTAGTTCAGCTCGGATCACTTGACGACCATTTGGGTGATCGAGATGACCATATTGCATGTGTGAGACCACTCAGTTAGACTGGAGGAAGGCTCTGGATACTTTCCCAAATCATTTCAATTGCACAATACTTGTGGTGCAAGGAATTAATGTCTAACATTAATGGGAAACAAGTTGCCAATTTTGTATGCAATTGGAAAACTACCAAACAGCCATTTGACAGTGCGAGATGACCATCTTGTGTGACTAAAAGACCATCTCATGGTTCATAGGTAGTGAAAATTCAAGATCTTCTGATCGCTTCCACTCTAGCACATATCCAGTACGGACTATGAACCCTAGCCCTTACCCCGCCTATAAATAGAGGGGTACTGGGGGCTTCCTTGAACACAACACAACAACATCAACTGAGAATAAATTTCTATGATAATTTTTTCCCTCTCTAATTGTGGTAACTGAGAAATCCCAAGCAAATCCTACCCGACAAGAGAGTGATAGCGATGGGAGACAACAACTGAGGATCGTTGTTGTAGGAGAGTAAGTTGGTGACTGTAACATCCCTGACATGGGTTATGTCTTAACCCTAGATGTTTTGCTTAATAAAGTTAATTATATGGTTTCTCTTATTTCTTGAAAAGTAATTAAGGTTCAAGAGGAACTTATGTTTCAATTTTAGTCCTTTTCGAATAATGTTGAAACATTGTTTTGCTTGTTTTGGACTAAAGTGCAAATTACCCAAGTTGAGGGGCTAAATTGCAAATGTTACATGATAAAATGTTCCTCATGTGTTGAAGCATCATGAGAAAGAAAATGATGCAGAGGTATAGCTTGTGGTAGCTTGAGTACCAAGAAAGATCTGATAAAGCAATGTTTGTGCATTAAAACCTAGTTTTGGTGTAATGTGCAAATTACCCAAAACCCAGGGTTTAATATGAAAAGTACCACTTCACAATAGTCACTAATGTTTCTTTGCATCATGTAGAGCAAAGAAAATGGGAGGGGCGTCTCATTTGTATCTCTTTGGAGGAGTGAGAATCTTGATATTAAAATAATCAAGATTTAAGCTTAATTGGAACTTTACTTCAATTAATGCAAATATAAATATATTAATTGAAGAGCCCTTTAACCAAAAGGTGAGGGATGATTTTTCAAAAGGATGGATGACCATGTCCCTTGCAAAGGAATGAAAATATCTAAAGGAAGTAGACAACTCACTCACATTATTAAAAGAAAAAGAATTATCCACTAACTTTAGGATATTATTATTAAATGGATTAAGGTGCTTAGTATGGTTTTCTATAAATCGTGGATAATTGAGAGGAATAAGATGCAAGGAATATATCCTAGTATCTAAGGAAGATAGGGGGGAAACTGGCAAGCAAATGGAGGAGATAATCCCTACTTTCTCTCTCTTAAATGAATTTTTCATAAAATTCATATATATGCTCCTTTATCCATGCGTTGAAAGGGTAATTTCGAAACCCCTTTCACTTCTTGATATAAAAAAACGACCAAGGGAGATTGGTGCAACAGGAGGACGACCCCCAGCCTGTTGGTAAGCTTCTTGACCTTCTTTCACCATGATTTCATGGTGGAAATAAAAAAATAAATGATGGATTTCTTCTTTTCTCCATGCAATCTTCTATCCTAGCCGTTTCTTTTCACTCAAAAGCTTGAGGACGAGCTTGGGATAGTTGAGAAAGCTTCTTCCACCATTAAATATGTGGATCTTGGAGCTTTGAAGCTCAATTGGAGGTGGGTTATAGAACTTAAACCCTTAAATGTTGTTATTGCATTCAATTCTCCATTAATTGTTGATCATTTTGTTCTACTTGAAATTCCCTTGATCTATTGATGTAATAACCATGAAAATGGCAGTAGCTTTTGAATGAACGAAGGTAGATGATGATTACATCATCTTAGGCACACATTCCAACAAGTTACTATTGCAAACGGTGTCAAGATTTTGGTCCAATCGGTTTCACCAAACCATTTGGAGACCAAACAGTTTGCAAACCGTTTGGAGGTTTGGACCCCAAACCGTTTAGAAGGGTTGACCATTTGGATGGGTTGACCATTTGAGGTCAGGACCCTAGTACATGTTGGATGATGATCTAATGGATTCAATTGATTAGTTCAATATATGGACAATCCTCCAATTAGAAACCCTAATCGGGTTAAGTGCTGAAATTTCAATTGGTAATGTAATATGTTGGGTTGATTAACCCAAATGGTCTCAAGACCATTTGGAGGTCACCCTAACGGTCTCAAGACCGTTTGGAGGTCAACCAAGACCTTTTGGAGGTCTAGGGTTGAGTATGATTGAGTATTTGAAGTTCCAGAGATATAAAATTGAAATACAATCAATAGCTAATTTGATGATCGATTCAATGATGCAAACCCTAGATGATTTTCAAAAATTTCAATAAAGGTTTGAGTCAAACGGTCTCAAGACTGTTTGGAGGTCATCCAAATGACCTCAAGTACATTTGAGGTCAGGTCATGTCATGGTTTGATGATGATCCAATGATTTCATTTGGACTAGATCCAAAATGTCAACCATTGATGGTTCCTCGATTTCAAAACCCTAATTGATGGTTTCTTGATTATAAACCATAGTTCAATTGGGTTCAAAACCCTAATTGAAGGTCCAATTGAAGGGTGACTCAATGGTTCAATTGAAGAATAAATCAGTGGTTCAATTGATAGATGGTTTAATGATTGAAAACCTAAATTGATAAAGTGATGGAAGACCTTTTTGGTCCATTCAGTTTTGAGAGAGTTTGGACCAAACGGTCTTAAGACCGTTTGAGTCCAAACGGTCGCAAGACCATTTGGGGTCAAATGGTCTCAAGACCGTTTGAGACCAAACGATATCAAACCATTTGGAGACCCAAGTGGTTTCAGGTATAAATTATCCATACAGTTTCATTATTGTTTTGCTTAAACGGTTTCAAACCGTTTGGAGCATCAATGGTCAAGAATGTTTGGATGTTTCAATGTGATTATGTCAATTGGAAACCTAAGGTGTAGAAAGATAAAATGACCCTATGGTTGCAACTGAATTATCTCAAAGATAACCACTAGGGTTGTACCTTTAATGTACTAAGTAATTGGTGACCCTAGATGAGTTAATCTCTGAAGCATAAACAATATTTTTAATACACTATGTCAACCCTAATTGGATGTGTTTAATTAAAGGGTTAGTTGACCTAATTTATTCAAGTTTGACATAGTCAACATCCTAGAAAGGATGAGCGAGAGAGAGGAATCCATACATGCAGGATAATCATGTAATGGATAAGCCTTAAACAATATCAATACGAATAAACTAAGATTTTAGGGTATGATCTTTGATGAAGTGGTCGTGAAACCCTAATTGAGGGTGATGCCTTGTGAAACCCTAATTGAGGGTGATGCCATGTGAAACCCTAATAGAGGGTGATGCCATGTGAAACCCTAATTGAGGGTGATGCCATGTGAAACCCTAATTGAGGGTGATGCCAAGTGAAACCCTAATTGAGGGTGATGCCATGTGAAACCCTAATTGAGGGTGATGCCATGTGAAACCCTAATTGAGGGTGATGCCATATGAAACCCTAATTGAGGGTAATGCCATAGGAAACCCTAATTGAGGGTGATGCCATATAAAACCCTAATTGAGAGTGATGTCATGTGAAACCCTAATTGAGGGTGATGCCATGTGAAACCCTATGTAATGGTGACAAGATGCTTCATGGGCCTTATGAGCCATGATTACAATGGTGGCATAGTGAGAGGAACCAAGATGGTTATAAAAGTTTACTATAAGAAATGATAATAATAAACCTAATAAAAGGAATAATTGTATTTAATAAAGAATGTGAATAGCCATGAAGGCTAACCTCAGGGTTCAAAGCCTAGAGAAGGATGTGATGATTAATGATGAGTTAAAGGGATCTATATCCCATGATATGTGAAATCAGGTTTGGTTAAAGCCCAATACCTGGCAGAGGCATAATGCCTGTAATCAGGATTGGTTAGAGTCCAATGCCTGGCTGTGTAATCAGGATTGGTTAAAGTCCAATACCTGGAAGAGGTGTAATACATGTAATCAGGATTGATTAAGGTCCAATTCATGGCTGTGTAATCAGGATTGGTAGTATCCAATGCCTGGCTGTGTAATCAAGATTGGTTAGAGTCCAATACCTGGCGGTGTAACCAGGATTGGTTAAAGTCCAATGCCTGGTGGTGTAATAAGGTTTGGAAGAGTCTAATACCTAGTAGAGGCATGAAGCATGTAATCAGGATTGGTTAAAGTCCAATGCCTGGATGTGAAATTAGGATTGGTTAAAGTCCAATACCTGGATGTGTAATCAGGGTTGGTTAAAGTCCAATGCCTAACAGTGAAATCAGGATTGGTAGTATCCAATGCATGGTGGTGTAATCAGGTTTGGAAGAGTCCAATACCTGGTAGAGGCTTAATGCCTGTAATGATGATACAAGAATGGTAATAACCCAATGTCGGTAATGATGAGATAGGATTGGTATCAATCCAATGTCTGTATTAATGATATATGAGTACATGGTAGATGTAATCCCTTATTTGTTTAGCAAATTGGCTAAGGCCAGTAGGTTGAAACAAGAATGTCTCAGGGATGACATATCAAGATAGTGAGTGTCACAAGAGAAGTTTGACATGATGATATAGTTTGATAGACAAATGATATACATATTTATCCTATTCCTTATGAAGAGAATAGATGATTTACTATTCTATCATAAACAATTGCAATACTTTAAAAGATGAGAATGTTCTAAACTGCTTATCCTCTGCCCAATTTTATATCATTAAACTACAATAATAATGTTTTTGGCGGAGAGTTATATCTCTCGCTGGGGAAATTATAATTGTCTCACCCCTGTGGGATCAAACAATTTTTTAGGTGGACAAGCACGGAGGAGACTAAGAATATCTTACAGAGGAAGAACATCATCATCAGCAGTAGAGACAACTGTGATAGCTCAGGTTGAGTGTACTGTCTGTCATGTCTTGTAGATAGAAGTCCTATGTGTCGTCTCTGTACTCTCAGGTCCTCAGAGTCAGTAGTTAATATTTTTTTTACATCGATCTGAGTTTTTGGCTTGATGCCTCAAGGTTCTTATACTGTCTGTGTTTAGCTGTTAACAAGGCAGTGGATGTTGTAACTCTCGAGAAAAGATGGTACAAAATATGTACTTATGAACCAGGATATAAATGTAATACATTGGTTCTTATTGAAAGAGTTTTCCTATGATTGGATCTCTTTGAAAAAGGTTTTAATTTTTAGTGATTTTCAGTAATCTACTGCTAATGTTTAATTCCTCTTAATCAATAACGATTTGTTTATCAGTCATTTCAATTTACTGGTATCAGAGCTCTTGGTTCGCTGAGTCTACAGAGACATAGGACTAATGTATCGAGTCTGTTCTAAGTGTACCTAGTGTACCATATAGTGCCTTCTGCTTATGCATAATAAGATATATAACTCAAAGATGTCTGGAGGACATGAGGAATATGTTGCTGAGAGCAATGTTGTTGTACCAGTAGAAGGTTCCAAGGATCAGGCCAGAGAAGAAATAGTGCCTGAGAATCCCCCTATTGATGAAGTCATGATGAGAAACCCAACTTTTTCTATGCTTTTTGGGCAATTCATGACTACAATAATGCATATGACAGACCGGATGCCAGCACTGACACCTAGGGAACCAGCTTCCAATGAGCGATATAGGTCTGGTAAGACCTTTGAACGACTACGTTGTGTAGGAGCCATAGAATATGCTGGGACATTTGACCCAACAGATGCTGATCTCTGGTTCACTGAGTTAGAAAAGGCTTTTAAGATCCTTCATATCCCAGATGCTGACAAAGTTAATCATGTTGTGTACCTTTTGAAGGTTAGTACTGGACATTGGTTGGCTATAGAATAAATAAAAAGGAATGATGAAGAGGTTGGATGGGAGGAATTTCGTCGAGAATTTGTCAATAAGTATTTTCCAAAGACTTATTTAGATGAAAAGATCTCACAGTTTGAGAAGATACGACAAGGATCCATGTCAATAAGTGAATATGAGGTTAAGTTCATGGAACTTTTATGATTTTATCGTCATATGGCTGCTACTGAGGAGGAAAAGATTCAACGTTTTGAGAAAGGATTGAATGCTGAGATGTCTATTCTGACTTCTTCCCTAGAAAGTAGAGACAGGTTTGCCACATTTGTGGAGTCAATTCGAAGGATAGAAGGGTCTATGATAAAGAAACATGAGACAGACCTTAAAACGAAGTCTAAATAGTCACAAGAACAAGGAATTGATGGTACTAAACAATCAAAGATTTCAGTTCTACTGACTCAACCACAATGTAGTGCACCCAAGCAACAATCACCTAAAAGGCTCCAAGCTTGCTATAGATGTGGACAGAGAGGACATCTGAGGTGGCAATGTCCAAATAGAAAGTGATAAGGTGAACCAACAGACAAGACACTAGATAACTTGTAAGAGGTAGACATGTCAAGATAAAACTTTCTATTTTGAGATATCATCTACTCTCTACTATAAGAAAGGTAGTGTTGTTTAGTTCATCTGTATAATCCTTCAAGGATATGAGGAAGAGATAAGTAGAATGAAAACTTTTGTTCAGTTTAATATTCTTTTATATGTTTTAAAATTTCTCTTTCTTAATTAAGGAAGGGAAGAGATGAAAAAGGAACTCAGAGAAAAATCTGAGATATTGAGTATATCAAAATTTAAAGAGATGAAAACACAAAATAAAATAAATACATACTACCTAATTTCAATTCTCGAATGCCCTGGCCAGGTATTCATATATTGAAGGCAAGGTAAGTATGACATACCTAGATTGTTATCTTTCTTATTACTCTGATCAAGTAATCATTCTGAAACAACCCAAAGAAGCCTAATCAAGAAGGAGATGTGGAATGGATATTTCTACCACATTCTAATTGATATACGGAGGAATTTGATTTAATTATAAATCAACTTATAAACAAAAATGAAGACGAGGATATGATGTGTTATTAACACATGTGTTAGATACCAAGGTAAGGAATTCTGGTATCTGAGAAATATCAGTTTAATTTATGATGGTTATCCAGAATGGGTAACTGTGGAATCAGTCCAATTACCTAATATATTATGGACATCATATGTTAGGGGTTTATGCTTTGCATAAACATAACATTGATGAGAATGAATTATTTGAAGGAATAATTGTAAAATTATTGCAAAAAAAAGTTTATCAAATTAAATTAACAAATAACCTATATCTAAATATGAAAAGAGTTACCTGACACATAATTAACTCCACAGTCAATAACAAAAGGACAATGGAGTATGTGCCCTATATGTTTGATTCTATGAGAATTTTGTATGAAAGAACTTTGTATTGGTCAAAGTTTTATGGTGTCTCCATAACAATGAGATGTTATGTAGAGACTTCATGATATAACAAATGAATAATATCTGTCTCCTTTTATCTGGGATTTCGGGGACGAAATCCTTGTTAGGGGTTTATGATTTGTAACATCCCTGACCTGGGTTATGTCTTAACCCTAGATGTTTTGCTTAATAAAGTTAATTATATGCTTGCTATTATTTCTTGAAAAGTAATTAAGGTTCAAGAGGAACTTATGTTTCAATTTTAGTCCTTTTTGAATAATGTTGAAACATTGTTTTGCTTATTTTGGACTAAAGTGCAAATTACCCAAGTTGAGGGGTTAAATTGCAAATGTTACATGATAAGATGTTACTCATGTCTTGAAGAATCATGAGAAAGAAAATGATGCAGATGTATGGCTTGTGTTAGATTGAGTACCAAGAAAGAGCTGATAAAGCAACATTTGTGCATTAAAACCTAGTTTTGGTGTAATGTGCAAATTACCCACAACCTAGGGTTTAATATGCAAAGTACCACTTCAAAATAGTCCCAAAATGTTTCTTGGAATAATGTAGAGCAAAGAAAATGATAGGGGAATCTCATTTGTATCTCTTTGGAGGAAAGAGAATCTTGATATTAAAATAATCAAGATTTAAGCTTAATTGGAACTTTACTTCAATTAATGCAAAAATAAATATATTAACTGAAGAGCCCTTTAACCAAAAGGTGAGGATGATTTTGTAAAAGGATGGACGACCATGTGCCTTGAAAAGGCACGAAAATATCTAAAGGAAGTGGATAACTCACTCACATTATTAAAAGAAAAAGAATTATCCACTAACTTTAGGATATTATTATTGATTGGATTAAGGTGCTTAGTTTGTTTTTCTCTAAATCATGGATAATTGAGAGGAATAAGAGGCAAGGGAGATAGCCTCGTATCTAAGGAAGAGAGGGGGGAATGTGGCAAGGAAATGGAGGAGATAATCCCTACTTTCTCTCTCTTAAATGAATTTTTCTAAAATTCATATATATGCTCCTTTATCCATGAGTTGAAAGGGTAATTTCGAAACCCCTTTCACTTCTTGATTTCAAAAAAGACCAAGTGATCTTGGAGAAACATGAGGACGACCCCCAACCTGTTGGTAAGCTTCTTGACCTTCTTTCACCTTGATTTCATGGTGGAAATAAAAAATAAATGATGGATTTCTTCTTTTCTCCATGCAATCTTCTATCCTAGCCGTTTCTTTTTACTCAAAAGCTTGAGGACGAGCTTGGGATAGTTGAAAAAGCTTCTTCCACCATTAAATACGTGGAGCTTGGAGCTTTGAAGCTCAATTGGAGGCGGGTTATATAACTTAAACCCTTAAATGTTGTTATTGCATTCAATTCTCCATTAGTTGTTGATCATTTTGTTCTACTTGAAATTCCCTTGATCCATTGATGTAATTTCCATGATAATAGCAGTAGATTTTGAATGAAAGAAGGTAGATGATGATGACATCATCTTAGGGACACATTCCAACAAGTTTCTATTACAAACAGTTTCAAGATTTTGGTCCAATCGGTTTCACCAAACCGTTTGGAGACCAAACAGTTTGCAAACCGTTTGGAGGTTTGGACCCCAAACCATTTAGAAGGGTTGACCATTTGGATGGGTTGAACATTTGAGGTCAGGACCCTAGTACATTTTGGATGATGATATAATGGATTCGATTGATTAGTTCAATATATGGACAATCCTCCAATTAGAAACCCTAATCGGGTTAAGTGCTGAAATTTCAATTGGTTGATGTAATGTGTTGGGTTGATTAACCCAAACGGTCTCAAGACCATTTGGAGGTCACCCAAACGGTCTCAAGACCGTTTGGAGGTCAACCAAGACCGTTTGGAGGTCTAGGGTTGAGTATGATTGAGTATTTGAAGATCCAGAAATATCAAATTGAAATACAATCAATAGCTAATTTGATGATAGATTCAATGATGCAAACCCTAGTTGATTTTCACAAATTTCAATAAAGGTTTGAGTCAAACGGTCTCAAGACCATTTGTAGGTCATCCAAACGACCTCAAGACCATTTGAGATCAGGTCATGTCATGGTTTGATGATGATCCAATGATTTCAATTGGACTAGATCCACAATGTCAACCATTGATGGTTCCTCGATTTCAGAACCCTAATTGATGGTTTCTTGATTATAAACCATAGTTCAATTGGGTTCAAAACTCTAATTGAAGGTCCAATTGAAGGGTGATTCAATGGTTCAATTGAAGAATAAATCAGTGGTTCAATTGATAGATGGTTTAATGATTGAAAACCTAAATTGATAAAGTGATGGAAGACCTTTTTGGTCCATTTAGTTTTGAGAGAGTTTGGACCAAACGGTCTTAAGACCGTTTGAGTCCAAATGGTCTCAAGACCATTTGGGATCAAACGGTCTCAAGACCATTTGAGACCAAACGGTATCAAACCATTTGGAGACCCAAGTGGTTTCAAGTATAAATTATCCATACAATTTCATTACTGTTTTGCTTAAATAGTTTCAAACCGTTTGGAGCATCAATGGTCAAGAACGTTTGGATATTTCAATGTGATTAAGTCAATTGGAAACCTAAGGTGATGAAAGATAAAATGACCCTATGGTTGATACTGAATTATCTCAAAGATAATCACTAGGGTTGTACCTTTAAGGTTCTATGTAATTGGTGACCCTAGATGAGTTAATCTCTGAAGCTTGAGAAATATTTTTAATACACTATGCCAACCCTAATTGGATGTGTTTAATTAAAGGGTTTGTTGACCTAATTTATCCAAGTTTGACATAGTCAGCATCCTAGAAAGGATGAGAGAGAGAGGAATCCATACATGTAGGATAATCATGTAATGGATAAGCCTTTAACATTATCAATACGAATAAACTAAGATTTTAGGGTATGATCTTTGATGAAGTGATCGTGAAACGCTACTTGAGGGTGATGCCATGTATAACCCTAATTGAGGGTGATGCCATGTGAAACCCTAATTGAGGGTGATGCCATGTGAAACCCTAATTGAGGGTGATGCCAGGTGAAACCCTAATTGAGGGTGATGCCATGTGAAACCCTAATTGAGGGTGATTCCATGTGAAACCCTAATTGAGGGTGATGCCATGTGAAACCTTAATTGAGGGTGATGCCATATGAAACCATAATTGAGGGTGATGCCATATGAAACCCTAATTGAGGGTGATGCCATGTGAAACCCTAATTTAGGGTGATGTCATGTGAAACCCTAATTGAGGGTGATGCCATGTGAAACCCTATGTAATGGTACGATGAGGAGTCCTAATAAAGGGGGAAGGTATGTGAAACTCTAATTTTTGAGTTATAATTGATGAAGACCTAATCTTGGACAATATGATAACAAATGAGAACCCTAATAATAAAATGGTGGGTGAAACCTTATAAAGGTGAAATATCTCAAAGGGTTGATTATAGGAAGCCTTATAGTAACCAACGCCTTAACCTGAGATGAGTCCATATCATTGAAGATAGTTGGACCATTCTTGTGTGTGACCTATGCACTTCATGATAAGAGGCATAGGTTAGTAAATGAAAGTATTAAAATGGGAAATTCCTTAATCCAAGATAAGTTGATAACTCAAGAAAGTTGGAAGTGATGAGGAAAGTGATACATCAAGATATGATAGATATCACTCTTAGCATTCCAGGGTTGATATACCTTGATGCACCTCAAATCCAATATACTTGGACAAGATACACATGAAGTGTGTTATGTAAATTGTTACAATGAAATGTAATGAGTTTGATATACTTGGATAAGCATAGGCTAATATGCCTTGAGAATGGGGTTAAGCCAAACTAATGAGTATGATGTAATCATACTACGAGAAGGATAGGAAATAAACTCATACCTTGTATTGATAATCATTTAATGATAAATGTTAAGAGTAATAAACATGATTGTATACTCGAGATGTTTAATGGCCTTCTGAGCGATATGATTAGTTATTGCCTAGTGATAGGTGACAAGATATTTAATGGCCTTGTGAGCCATATGTTTAGATGTTGCCTAGTGAGAGGTGACAAGATGCTTCATGGGCCTTATGAGCCATGAGAACAATGGTAGCATAGTGAGAGGCACCAAGATGGTTATAAAAGTTTACTGTAAGAAATGATAATAATAAACCTAATAAAAGGAATAATTGTATTTAATAAAGAATGTGAACAGCCACGAAGGCTAACCTCAGGGTTCAAAGCCTAGAGAATGATGTGATGATTAATGATGAATTAAAGGGGTCTATATCCCATGATATGTGAAATCAGGTTTGGTTAAAGTCCAATACCTCGCAGAGGCATAATGCCTGTAATCATGATTGGTTAGAGTCCAATCCCTGGCTGTGTAATCAGGATTGGTTAAAGTCTAATACCTAGCAGAGGTGTAATACCTATAATCAGGATTGGTTACGGTCCAATGCCTGGCTGGGTAATCAAGATTGGTTAAAGTCTAATACCTGGCAGAGGTGTAATACCTATAATCAGGATTGGTTACGGTCCAATGCCTGGCTGTGTAATCAGGATTGGTAGTATCCAATGTCTGACTGTGTAATCAGGATTGGTTAGAGTCCAATGCCTGGCCATGTAATCAGGATTGGTTAAAGTCCAATGCCCGACGGTGTAATCAGGTTTGGAAGAGTCCAATACCTGGCAGAGGCATGAAGAATGTAATCATGATTGGTTAAAGTCCAATTCCTGGCTATGAAATCAGGATTGGTTAAAGTCCAATACCTGTCTATGTAATCAGGGTTGGTTAAAGTCCAATGACTAGCTGTGAAATTAGGATTGGTAGTGTCCAATGCTTAGCTGTGTAATCAGGTTTGGAAGAGTCCAATACCTGGCAGAGGCTTAATGCCTGTAATGATGATACAGGAATGGTTATAACTCAATGCCAGTAATGATGACACATGATTGGTATTAATCTAATGCCTGTATTAATGATATATGAGTGCATGGTAGATGTAATCCCTTATTTGTTTAGCAGATTGGTTAAGGCCAGCAGGTTGAAACAAGAATGTCTCAGGGGTGTCATATCAAGATAATGAGTGTCACAAGAGAAGTTTGACATGATGATATAGTTTGATAGACAAATGATATACATGTTTTTCCTATTCCTTATGAAGAGAATTGTGGGCTCTGATCTCAAAAGTCCGAGATGAACACATGAACTTCGAAGTAAACATAGCGGAAGCGATTCGTTTAGCAGCGGAATACCAAAAATCAGCAGAAATTAAAACTTTTTGAGATAAGATATTGAAACCATAAAAACTCCTTTCATAGATTCAAGATAAACTGTTTACATCTCTGTTAATTACTTCTTGAGTAATTATACACAACATGCTACAAAATCTCAAGAGACGGATCAAAACTCAGACCATGACTCCAAGGACCTGAGAGTACAGAGGACGCATAGGACTGACTATCTATCTATATAACTCAGCAGTCTGAATCTCCACATGAGATTTACTGCTGCTCCGGGTACTGATGCTGCTGATACTGGTCACCTGGAGATTGGTCCCTTCGTCCTTGGTGACCACCTAAAAAGTTGAAATCTACGGGGTGAGACAATTTTAAATAATTGTCCCAGCGGGAGTTATAACTCTTCGCCAGAAACATGATTATTACAGAATAAGAGAATAACAGTACATAAAGAAGTCATATATATTTTAGGAGTAGTTAGAGCAATGTTTCACAGATTGTAATCTATTCCTCCTACTAGAAGCAAAGCATCTCTAAGACAACCCACATATCTCTTTTCTTTTAGAAATAAAAGGACATGTATAACATCTATTTATTATAAATCCATCATCACCACACTGGCTCTCTTCAGGCTTAGATCATATATCCATCACCTGGCATTATAATAAGGGATATCATGGCCTGTAGCCATACCCTTTCCTACAAGGTGTTAGGATTCCAAATCCACAACATAACTGTATGATTAGTACACATGAAATCATACTTAACCATACTGAAGTGACACAAGGGTTATTTACATTCATCACCCATAAGTCTACAGTTAAGCCTTTCATAGGATTATCTTGTAATAGAATTTCACATAGTAAGACTCTATATTAGGATCACATTTCATAATTTAACATAGGGATATCAATCCATAAACATCTTATCACTAAGAATCCGGAAAGTGAGAGTCCAAACCCCTGGACTAATTATAACATTTATTACCAATAACATATTATTTTATCTGGTCATCTAAATAATATGACCTCTGATGATCATCAGTGCATATTACTCATGACTCATTCAACCTATCAAACTCATAAGTTATCACTTATCAGATAACATATATGTTCTTGAATATTAAACATTAGCATAGCAGCTAAGAAAGAAGGAAACTAAATGTAACAAGTCTAACTTACATCAATTACCATTTCTCAATTCTCTCATCACAAGTCATCTGTTAAGCATGACCTTGATGGTACTCATGGCTCTCACAGCCTATCAATCTCATAAGATGCCACTAACAAGGCACCAAGATATATCACTATTCATAAAGCTTACAACATGCTTTTAATGAATATAGCATCATTATCCATACCTGGATATGATCATCCTCACATAGGAACCTGCACGGTCAAGTCAACTGATAACAGTAAATAACTCATTTAAAGAAGTTGTATCTCCCTACTCATACGAGAGCTAGGTTTCCCTGATTTTCATCAATTAGGGTTTACTATTCACAATACATGTCATCACCCTAGAATTAGGGTTTACTATTCTCAATACATGTCATCACCCTAGAATTAGGGTTTACTATTCATCATACATGTCATCACCCTAGAATTAGGGTTTACTATTCACCTCATGGTGAATAGATCTCATAACATCACCATGTACGAGAAACATCATCATTAAAGACCTCAGATAAGATTAAGATTTATCAATTATCATAATTAGGGTTTCCATGATTTCACATAGTGGATCATACCCTATTCATGCACATTCATGTATATTGAAGGTATTTTACTTGAGTTTCCACCATAAATGGTACTTTCTCTCTCCTCTCACTAGTAGATGGTGATTATACCACTCTATGTTAGGTTGGGTTAAGTCCCCTTTGATCTTCATAAACCAAATCACCACTATCAAGTGATTAGGGTTTGATTAGAACAAGGTATCACTGAATTGAACCTCTCAGGGGCATTTGGTAAAATTACCCATTGATCATCATCATGGGTCGATTCATTAGTCACTTAGTCCCTTAGTATTTTAAGTTACCATTATGGTTTAGATTAGTTCATCATTGAACCAATTATACCTTTAAGTGGTTAAGTATAAACAACCATGAAAATCTCCAATTAGGTTAGGGTTTAACCTTCAACCTTCAACCCATTTGAACCCTCAAACGAGTGTGGACTCACTGAGTTGAAACGGGTGTGAACCCATTTAAGATGAAACGGGTGTGAACCCATTTAAGATGAAACAGGTTGAACTCGTTTGGATTGAAACGGGTTGAACTCGTTTGGATTGAAACGGATTGAACTCGTTTGGATTGAAACGGGTTGAACTCGTTTGGATCTTAAATGAGTGTGGACTCGTTTGGGTCTAAACAAGTGTGGACTCGTTTGGGTCTAAACGAGTGTGGACTCGTTTGGGTCTAAACGAGTGTGGACTCGTTTGGGTCCAAACCGCATGGATATGAAAGGTGATACAAAGGTTATGATTAAATAGGATTTCCTATGTTGAAGCCTTCAATTGGCCCAAGCCATGTTAACCACTTACAAATTGAGTCAAATAGGATGAGCCTCAATCAATTGGACACCAATTTGACCTTCAATTGAAAGCCAATTAGGGTTAAGTCTAACTCAATTAAGGTTTCCAATCGGCTACTCATCAATTTTCATCAATGTGAATCAAAACAAGGTTGAGCCTATCAATTGAACTCCAATTGGGCCCAAACTTGGCCCAAACGGTCTTGAGATCGTTTGTATGATCTCCAAATGGTCTTGAGACCATTTTCCCAAAGTTTGACTAAAAATTAAGTTGATTTGATAAGGGTTGAGTCCTAATTAGATTACAAATCAGCACTTTTCATCAATTTATCAACATCTTGTGATTGGACCCTTAAACCATCAAATTTCTTTAACCCTGTACCTCCAAACGGTCTTGTAGTGTCACTAAACGAGTTTTAGATCGTTTGGATGAACCCCCAAACGGTTTTGAACCCATATGGGTCCTTCAACCCAACACTCCAGAAGATCTATATTGAAAATCAGCAATTTTAACCCGATTAGGGTTAGGGTGTTGAACTGCCTTCAACTCTTAATTGGTTATGAATTAGATTATGATTCTTTGTAGAAATGAGATTCAATATAATATGAACAGGAATCCCAAACGGTCAATGCTTGGTCAACTCATTCAAATGGGTTGAAACCCGTTTGCCCAAAAGGTTCAATTTGATTAGTTTGGAAAAATCAGCACTTAATTTAATTCGATTGCCTAATTGATTGGCCTTCAACCTACGATTCCTTTTGAATTAACCCCTCAAATTAGGTGGGTCATTAGTCTACATAATTGTGAACAGGAATCCCAAACAGTCAATGATTGGTCAACGCCCTCAAACGGGTTGGAACCCGTTTGGCCAAACCGACCTATCGAACCCGTTTGCCCTTCAAACGGTTGGTCAAGAAGGGGGGGGGGAATCATAAGATCATTTGATAAAGTTGGATAAGGACCAACATAGGTATTAACTCCCTCCATCTTCAACCTTGAACCAAGGTCTGTTCTTCACGAAAAAGCTTGCAAGAGTGCAAAGAATGATGGGGAAGAAGAACTAAGCTTAAAAGGCAAGAACAAGGATATGCATAATAAAGCTAGGAGTTTAGAATTATAAAACCCACCTCAAACGTGGTTCCTGGAGCTCCAAGCTTCCAAGCTTCAAGCCTTTAATGGCATCTTGAGCTCCATAGGTCATCCAAGATTGTTTCTTCAAGGAAGAGATGGGGATGATCGGCTAGAACAAGAAACCTAAGTGAGTTAACCATAGAACCAACCTTTTAAGAAGAATTCCTCCATGAATTCGAGCTAGAAGATGGTCCAAGCTTACCTAGCTTCTCCTTGGTCGTCTTCTTTCTCCAGAGATTTGTTCTAAGTCGGTCCAAGCAAGGGAATAAGAAAGGAAGTGAAGGAAACGTTTCTTTGCAAACAAAGGAAGGGTGTATGTATATATCTTGGGGTCATTTCCAACATAAGGACAACTAGTTTCTCCTTTTCTCTACTAGGTCCCTCCTTTCTTTAGGAACGTCCCTCCTCCTTATTTCTAAGGTAAAACTCCTTTTAAAACCAAGAATTAAAGGCAAGGAAGGTCAACTTATCACTAAGGTGCACATATACATAAGGGTCTCCTTACTTACAACTTGGTGATTTAATTACAAAGGTACTCCTTATTATATGATTATTCAAAAGAAGTGCCTCCTTCATTATAATAACTTTAAATGATGTAAAAAGACATAAAAGATATTCTAGAAAGTTTATTTTACAAGTTGCACCCCATAATATGGGTAAACTGCATTTTACTCCAAATTAGGGTTTTTAAGCATAAGGATCATTCCATAAGCTGCATCTTGATACCCAAGCTTGGGAAATCCATTATACTTCATCATATTCATCCTTAGGTTGCCTCAACATTAAAAGAACATAAAACATATGTAATTTTCAAGTTAACCCCTCAGATTGGGTAAATTGCACATAGGTCCCTGTATGCAAAACAATACTACAACATTGTTCATAGGGGACAGAAATGGAAACATATGTTCTCTAGAAGCTTTAATTACATACTAAAGGATAATTACAAACATCTAATTTCATAATTAGGCAAAACACCTAGGGTTAGCTCATAACCAAGGTCAGGGGTGTTACAAGAATAGATGATTTATTGTTCTATCATAAACAGTTGCAATACTTTAAAAGATGAGAATGTTCTGAACTGCTTATCCTCTGCCCAATTTTATATCATTAAACTACAATAATAATGTTTTTGGTAGAGAGTTATATCTCTCATAGGGGCAATTAAAATTATCTCACCCCCGTGGGATCCAACATTTTTTTAGGTGGACAAGCACAGAGGAGACTAAGAATATCTTGCAGAGGAAGAACATCAGCACCAGTAGTAGAGACAGCTGTGACAACTCAGGTTGAGTGTACTGTCTGTCATGTCTTGTAGATAGAAGTCCTATGTGTCGTCTCTGTACTCTCAGGTCCTCGGATTCAGTAGTTAGTATTTTTTTTACATCGATATGAGTTTTTGGCTTGATGCCTCGAGGTTCTTATACTGTCTGTGTTTAGTTGTTAACAAGGAAGTGGATGTTGTAACTCTCGAGAAAAGATGGTAAAAAATATGTACTTATGAACCAGGATGTAAATGTAATACATTGGTTCTTATTGAAAGAGTTTTCCTATGATTGGATCTCTTTGAAAAAAAATTAATTTTTAGTGATTTTCAGTAATCCACTACTAATGTTTAATTCCTCTTAATCAATAACGATTTGGTTATCGGTTGTTTCAGTGACTAGTACACTAACATGAGAGACAACTCCTTCCTATCTATTCTAGTTGAATGACATGAATTCTAGTTGGTCTGTTTGGACTACTCTAGAGGAAGGAGTCCTTTGGCTATTGCTAGGAGAGCAGAGTCAGCCTGTAGTCTTTGGTGAGACCACATGAGTCATTGTAGAAGTTGTTCTATTTGTTGTTCGTGGTGAAGACTATGAGCTACACAACCACTCTGTCCAAGAGCAACTAGAAATAGTTGCAATGAAGTGAGTTGTTGTCACTGGACTTGATCCAGGACCTTGTATAAATCGTTAAACTATCCTTCCTATATTATAATATTTGATACAATTTTGCTGTTATGCAAATACAGATAGATAAAATTTTTGTTTCAACTACTATACTTTGTGCCCATATTTCTCAACACCTACATCGTTAGACCTCCTAACCATTTGGGATGGATGTTTCTAGGTGGTTTATAAGAGACTGTAGCTATAAGATACTAACTTAGAACTCAAGGAAGAAGATGGCGACCATGATTCAACTATTTTTCTCTGAAGAAGAATTGCTCAAATGTAGCTTATGTATTGTAGTATACAAGTGTACTTTAGGTGTCCTAAGGCATCTCCTGTCGTATAGGAATGGTTTACAAGTGATTAGGGATGTTTTAGGGAGTGTCTAGAGTGTTCTTAGTGCTTAACTAGCTGTTACGTAGAAAGTAGTTGGGTTGCAATGACTAAAATGATTGTTAACAATGAAGTTTCTAGTACCCTGCTCGCTCGACAAATAGTTTGACCAAAAGTCTATCGGTTGACAATTTCTTTGACCAGATGTGGTTTGAGTGTACAAGTTATCTCTAACAGCTAACTATAGCTATAATTTATAGTTCTGATTTAACGTTCTAATCCCAATCAACAAAATATTCAACTGGATGTGTCTTAGCCCACAAAGTACTTGATTGGGATGACTCAGAGCAAGTGCATCATAAATTTTTTTGGTGCACTAAGTCTTCGACGGAGGGATGTCACAGTCAAAAATTTTCTCGACTGAGGAATTCTCGTTTGACAGTTTTCTCAACCAAAAAATTCCCTATTAACATGTGTGCAAAATTTTGGAAAATCTATCAAATGGTTTTTCTAATAAAGGCTCTAGACTCTAAGTAGGATCCTAACTAAGGGTTATGGGCTGATAGAGAAAATTTAATGCTTGATTTTGCATGACTTCTATGTACTTGTACATTATACACTTGTACAAGCTATTATAAGTTGTACAAACATGAAAATACAAGCATTTTAACATGTTAACTTGTTCTATCCATTTAGTGTAATCTTCTTGAACCCTAAAACACTTAAGTAACAAGTTATATCCATAAGAATGAAATATTTGTCATTATCAAAGTAGAGGATAAGCTAACGTCTAATTTAGCCAACAATATCCACCTTTTTGAATATGGTAGACATTTCTAAAATATAAGCAAAATATTATAAGCATAGTTTCATACCTGAGAAGAATAAATCTTGAGTGGCATAAAAAAATGTGTGCTAGTATGTTTAGAGATATATGAAACATAATATCCATCTCATAAAGAAATGTAGCATCAAAATTATATTTGCCAAGAGAGTAAAGTCATGAAATTGTCATGAAGCTTAAGGAATAAAATAAATTTCTTTATATTTTATTTCTCTCCCTTTGTCATCTCAAAAGTTAGTCAAATATGTGAATTAAGATGACTCCCCCTGGATGGGACACTCCCCCTTAATAAAATACCCATACAAAAACCAAAGTAGGTATAAAATGTCCAATGAAAGCCATAATCTCAAGATGAATGGTAGAAACCAAGTATAATCAAGAATCTTGGGAATATATATTAAACTAAATATTTTCTAGCAGAGTAATGAGTATCTTCCTTATAATATATAAAAATTGATCCAAGGGAAGTAGTTTGGGAAAAATATCAGCCAATTGTTCCTCTGTATCTATATGATGAAGATATATGTTATTCTTGGCAATATGATCTCTCAAAAAGTGATGTTTAATCTCAATGTGCTTGGCATGATCATGTAGAATGGGATTATGAGCCAACTTTATTGCACTAGTATTATCACAAAAAGTTAGCTTAGAAGAGAATACAAAACCATAATCATTCAAGAATTGTTGCATATAAAGCACTTGAGCACAATGTGATCCTACAAACATGTATTCAACTTCGGTGGTAGATAAAGCAACCATATTTTGTTTCTTACTAAACCAAGAAACCAAGGCTCTTCCTAACAAGAAACAAGAACCACATGTGCTCTTTCAAAGTAGGTGGCAACCAACATAGTTGACATCGGTATCAACTTTCAAATCCAACGATTGACCTTTTGTATACCATAACCCAAAATTTATAGTGCCAACAAGATATCTCAAAACTCTGTTGATGGCTTGAAAATGAGAATACATACAGTTTGATTGAAATCTTGCACAAAGTCCAACGGCGAACATAATATCCAGTCTAGATGTGGTCGAGTATATCAAGCTACCAATCATGGCTCTATAGAAGGAATCATCAATGGGTTCAACATCTTCATCCTTGTCAATTTTAGTGGAAGTACCCATAGGAGTGGTAGCATGTTCACAATTTTCCATGTCAAACCATTTTAAGAGCTCCTTAGTATATTTCTCTTGACTTAGAAAAATTCCAACATGCATTTATTTTATTTGAAAACCAAGGAAAAATGTCAACTCACCCATAAAACTCATTTCAAATTCTTTTTGCATGATTTCACTGAATTGAGTACATAAAGAGTTATTTGAAGTACTAAATATAATTTCATCAACATATATTTGAACAACTAGAAAATCTAATTCATATGAGTTGAAAAATAGTGTGGAATCCGACATTCCGATAGAGAAGCCATTATGGAAAATATAGTTCTTAACTCTTTCATACCAATTTTGGGGTGCTTGTTTTAGATCGTAAAGAGCTTTGTTAAGTTTATAGACATGATCAAACTTGTTTGGGATTTTAAAACTAGGTGGTTGGGTAACATAAACTTCTTCTTCTATAATTCCATTTAAGAAAGCACTTTTTACATCCCTTTGGAAAAGTTTGATGACTTTATGGGAAGCTATATCTAATAACATACGAATGGCCTCAAGTCTAGCTAGGGGTGCATAAGTCTCATAAAAAGTCTTTCCCTACTTGTTTATTGTACCCTTTAGAAACCAACATAGATTTGTTTCTAACTACTTCCCTAACTTCATTAAGTTTATTTTGAAAAACCCAATTAGTTCAGTAATGGTTTTCCTTGAGGTCTTGGAACTAAATTCCATACATTATTCTTAGTGAATTGATTTATCTCTTCTTTCACAGTAATTATCCAATAATCATCTTTTAGATCTTCATTTCACTTTTTAGGGTCAACAATTGATACAAAGGCTTAGTTTGCAATATCTTTGAAATGATGATTGAGTTTTTACTCTATCAAAAGGATTTCCTATGATTAGGTCTTGTGGATGATATTTGATTATCCTAGGAATAGGATAATTTGACTCATTATTTTGATCAATTTCAGAATTTTTATCATCTTTTCTTGATACGGTTAAATCCTCAATTTGGTGTGTAATATCATTCATATTTTCATTTTCAATTTCATTTCAATATTTTGTGTTGTAAATTCATGAAATATGATATGAATTGATTCCTCAACTTTCTTAGAAATAGAGTTGTAAATCCTAAATGCCTTGATAGATGTGGAATATCCCAAGAAAAATCCTTTTTGTGCCTTATGGTCTTACTTGTCCCTATTATTCTTTGTGCTCAAGATATAGCAAGGTGTAGTAAAAGTATGAAAGTAGTAAACTCTAGGTTTCTTGTTAAATGTGAGTTCATAAGGAGTTTTCTTAAGATGAGAGTGCATTGAAACATGATTTAAGACATAACATGATGTATTTACTTCTTTGGCCAATAAGGTTTTAGTTGTATTATATTCAAGTAGCATTGATCTAGCCATTTCTTGTAAGGACCAGTTTTTCCTCTTAACGATCCCATTTTTCTGGGGTGTGTGGAGCTAAAAAATTATGTGTATACCCTTTACATGTACAAATTGCTTTGAAGATATGGTTTTTAAACTCTCCCCTATGATCCCTCCTAATGGTGCATATTTTTTTTTGTAATTAATTTTCAATCTGAGAGTAAAATTGAATGAATATTCTAATAGTATCATCTTTTGTTAAAAGAAAATGCACCCAAGTACAACTACTATAATCATCAATGATGAATCCTCCAGATTCATCTGCACAGTCGCCAATTCTAGGGATTTTGTTCCTCATATTGACTGATTTACCCTCGCTTTGGTTCACCTTGAGTGTTTCACTAATTCCTTGCAAATATTGCCTAAATAGTTCTAATTACTAGTATATTCGATGATATTATCTCTTACACATTCTCCTTTCCCTCTATAGATCACTCTCAACCATCCGATCGAGATCCAACGGTTCCTTTCCATCCAACCACTAAGGTCTTGACCACCATTCAGTTTCACCCATGCGGTCTCAAGACCGTATGAGCCCATACGGTCTCAAGACCGTTTGAGCTCATGCGGTCTCAAAACCGTATGAGCCCATACGGTCTCAAGACCGCATGAGCCCATACGGTCTCGAGACCGTATAAGCCCATACGGTCTCAAGATCATTTGAGCCCATACGGTCTCAAGACCGTATGAGCCCATACGGTCCCAAGACCATTTGAGCATGAGGGCATGCGACACCGTTTGAGCTATACGTCATCAACAACGTCGTCTTCATCACCTACACCAACAATCGTGAGCACAGGATGAGTAAGCAACAAGACCAGTAGTTGTCCACGTGAATGCTCCAAACTATGAAGAACGCATGTTAACTTGCATGCATGTATAAGATCGTTAAGACAAGTAGAAGTCCACGTGAACCTAGCGGCTTGCTTTTGCTACAAACCATTTGCTTGAATGGAAACCAGACCGTTTAGAACATATAGCAATGCAAGACCGTTTGCTCGCTGCCAAATCAAAGACCAATAGCCGAAGACCGTTTGAGTTAGCAAGTTATGCAAGCAACCGTTTGCTATGAGAAGACCGTTTGTTGGGTTGCGGAGATTGTGCAAATCGAATGGAGAAGAATCCATTGAATAGTTCACATGAATGCATGAAGGATTTAGCAAAGACTGTTTGCCTTCTTTCTCTTGAAGCAAAGATCAAACATGTATGCTGATCGCGCATGCAAGATTGGACTTTCAAATGCCAGCGCTCCTCGCATGCATGGCTTTTAGAGCTATTCCCATGTGCATGATCGCAAGGAGTGCATGATTAAAACCAATGAGCAAAGGGATGTAGACCGGATGGCCTCATCACGTGAAGAAAGTTCCAGCAGCTTTTAAACTCACGTGAACGAGAGGCTGAAGAATAGATATATATCCAAGAAATGGCCGAGACCGCGAAGAGTGCATGCAGCACTTTGTCAAAGCCGAGACCGTGAAGCACTTTGTCAAGCGCAAGACCGTGAAGAGCGCAGCAGCTGAGACCGTGAAGCACTTTGTCAAGACCAAGACCGTGAAGAGCGCAATAGCGCAAGACCGTGAGATTAAGACCGCGAGGCTGAAGTGATCGAAACTGCGAGGATGAAGCAAGTACCAAGACCGCGAGAAGGCCTCACGGTCCCAAGACCGCGAGAAGGCCTCACGGTCCCAAGACCGCGAGAAGGCCTCGCGGTCCCAAGACCGGGAGAAGGCCTCGCGGTCCCAAGACCGCGAGAAGGCCTCACGGTCCCAAGACCGCGAGAAGGCCTCACGGTCCCAAGACCGAGAGAAGGCCTCGCGGTCCCAAGACCGTGAGAAGGCCTCACGGTCCCAAGACCACGAGAAAGCCTCACGGTCCCAAGACCGCGAGAAGGCTTCACGGTCCCAAGACCGCGAGAAAGCCTCACGGTCCCAAGACCGTTTGAGACCAAACGGTCTCAAGACCGTTTGGGCTCAACTTGAGCCTATAAATAGGACCTCAAGGGTCACTTCAAAGGGATCAGATCTCGGACGCCCAAAGGCTGCCTCTCCAGTTCCAGAGCAATTCCATATCTCATCTCACTACGGCCCAAGGCTGCCGGACTGGGACCAGTGCCAGAACGCCCCCAGATTGCCCGAGCACCGTTTCTGACCAAACTTCACCCACAGCCTCAGAATCCCATCCTGAGTCCAGATCCGGTGAGCAACCAGTCTGGGCGCAGATCTAGAAGGCTGTTCCATCACGATCTCACCATTGCTCACACCATAGATCCACCTCATCCTACTCTTGCTATTCCGGAGGTTGACCCGAAGATTGAGGCGGAGAAACGGATGACATCGACCACGACGGAGCAGTCCCGGAGACTGTGACGATCTACACCGGGCTGTCACAGATCTACTCTTCTGCTCCGACGATGCTTTCTTTCTCTCTCTTCTCTTTCTTTGTTGCTCCCTCTATGAGGAGCGAGTAGTTCCATCCACTGGGGTGCGGGGACTAGCCCCGCTGCCCGTGTTTTGTATCTTGTACTAAAAAGATGTTATCATTCCGTTTCAATACTAAATAGTTTCATACATGCTTGAATGTTGGCCACGTTCTTGTATGCATCTATTGTCTTTCGTTGTGGTTTGTCTACGACCGCTCTTGAGACTCGAATACCGATTTAGTTTTGGTTTCTAGTGCATGTATCCACCGCGCACCCGTTTCGGTATCTAGGAACGCTTTCTAAGGAGTGGAGTAAACTCACCTCCATCGTTGTACTTTTGTACTATGAAATGGAATCAGTTGACGTACAAAAGTGCGACCTTGACAGGTCAAGGAACACACTCTGAGGAGAGAGTGGTGCAAAGTACTTGACCATTCGTTCGAGAATGGCTGACGTTGCAACACTCTCACGTTTCTCGTAGCTATATCCTCGAAAGAGGGATAGTCTATAAGGATACTAATCGATTTGGTAATTATCGCTCGCTTGTTAGTTTTCCGATGCACGTTTCACGAGGTTGAGTAAGATTTTCTCTTCGGAGACTACATATCTTAATTGACACGTAGATATGTACCGGATGAGAGTTACTCAACCCGTGAAGGATGTGTGCATTACTCTTATCCTCTACGACATCGGTATTGTACAACATCCAGGTATCTTGCTTACAAGTCTTGCTATGATTGGTACAAGTGCAATCCATGTGTAGTGGTGGCGAATACCCGCATCACCCCAGTGTTCCATCATCATTTGCTAATCTTAGATTTTAATCATTAAACTAGTTTTTATTCTTGCCTTTACTTTTACATGTTTAGGTTAAATAACTCAAATCAAACTTCTGGTGTTAGATGATTAACTTAGATTGATACGAAACAAGAAAAAGACACTCAGATTCTTAACGTTGTCCTTTGGGTTCGATCCTAAATCTGTACTATGATAAGGCTTCCACACTCTTGTGGGGTTGGAGCATTTATCTAGCACCAGTTGTAGGTAAACCTAGTGAGGACATCAACTCTCTAGGGTTTTTGGTGCATATTAGGACTTCCATTGGAAGAATAATCTTTTGGTGTAAGTTCTAGCTCCATCAAAAAATTGCGTCGTTGCCGGGGACAACGGTATAAGAATCCTCTTTTTCAAATTTTGTGTCGATTTAGGTTTCTCTAGGGTTTTCTTTTTCTTTTCAAAAACCTAAAAAGTAAAGGACTTAATCTTGCATATCATCTTGGATTTGAAGTGGTTGGTCAAACTTGATAAACTTTTTCTTTGATTTTAGGTACCAATTCTCTTCAAAATGAAGCAGTCAGTGCCACCAACTAATAGTTGTCAATTCTGTGGCGACTATTCTCATGCATCGATCAACTGTTTCAACATTCATCCTCTCTACGTGATGGCCTTGCGTCAAGTAATCATGAATCGTATTGTCGGGAAACTCAGAGCAGCCATTCCATACAACTATGGATATAACGCAGGTTATATTCCATATCACCCCGGAGGCTACTACGAGAAACCTAACTATGGCGGATTTCAAGGCGTAGACTGCAATACAGGAGGTCAATTGGAAAGCAACTCAAATCAATACTATGATGAGGGAAACTATTATCAACATCAATCAAACGGGTGCCATGAAGAGCCTTTTCATGAAAATCAACACATATTGATGGAGGAACTACGTGCCTTACAAACATCGGTGGCTCAACAACTAGCTGATCAGACAACCGCGAACAAGAAGTTGATAGCCGACCTTAATCAACTTACGCACTTGTCAACGCTCCTGAGCAACATGCAGGACAGCCACAAAATTTAACTAAGCACATCTCTAGTCCACATGTTGCAATAAATTATGATGATGACTACGAAATCATGTGGAATGTGCCTCCCAATAATTTTCAAGTGCCTGTACAGGGTGGGGAATCATCCTCAGAACCAATGACTGAACTCAAGGATGATACCTTCACCACACCACAGGAAAAAGAATCATTCTTTGAGCCGAAGTTTGACCCGGATAATGACTCTTGCACTATGCTCTTAGATGAAACCATGAGTAACCAATATGAAGATTTTCTTCAATTGGGAGATAAATTGGGAACAAATTTTAATGATTATCCATCTTCTCCCCCCATAAACTCAGATCCGTCCATACAGATTGAGGGACAACCATCAATGATTGACTCCCTATATGACAAATGTTCTTCAATTTCAACTGTCTTGTCGTTGAATTCCAATGAAGAAGGGTCTATGTTACATGAACTCTACACTTCTTCTCAGTCAGACATAGATGAATATGAGACTGATTCAAATGAGGAGACGTATTTTATGCAAGAGACTCAAATGATTCCATTACTGGAAAAGGATCCGGTTTTTCCTTATGAAGACATTTCTGATCATTCGGCTGATCTAGAAACAAACTTCGAGGATGGGACTGACCAAGATCCTGACCCAGAGACGAACCATACCATTCTCACTGATGATGAAACAGAATCAAGGGAGGATGAGGGGTCTCAAGATGATACTCTTATAACGGGTCCTTCCCATGAGATGACACCACCACCAGGAGTTCTGACGGAGCCAACCCTCGAATAAGAACATGATTTTTCTATTGAATCTCCTTCTAGTCACTTGAACGAGTTGAAAGTGCACCATGAAGAGAAACATGAACCATCTCTTGACTTTGGGATGGATTATGATATTATCATAAACTCTTGTAATGACAAAAAGGACCCCTGGGATGACATCAAGCCACAAACCTATCCCTTTATAGCCACTCATCCCTATGAAGAAGCCCCCTCTAACACTCATGAAATTGAGATTTATCCATTACCTGAGCTAGTTTCTATTCCTCTCATAGAAACTCTTCCCAAGCACTCAATTGAACTAGAGGAGTGTTATGAACAAGAACTGGAACAACAATGTATCAGTCCCAAATATTGAAGAAACGGGTTCATCAAGGATTTTAGCCCTCAAAATGATATGTCAAGGACTAATCCCTCTCATGAAGAGACATCACTGGAACCCCTATCGCAGGATCCCATGATTTCCTCACCTGAGCAAGAGTTCATTCTACCAGTCAAATCCTCTTCTAGTTACTTGGATGAATTAAGGATGTTCTACGAAGAAAATTCCGAACAAAACCATCAAAAGAGGAACGACGCTCTTACCAAATTCAATATTGATAAAGATGATGATACTTCTCAAAATAATTCCTTTGAAGAAGAAACATCACCCTGGCCACCATATCCTACACAAGAAAACCCAGGTGATGAAATGAAGCCAGAACCGGACCCACCACCTGATCCTAGACAGGAGGAAGTTCAAGTAGCCGACCCTCAATCAATTGCCCTAGATTTTGAAGAAAGTAGTTTTACTTTGAACTTCGAGGGTGAGCCACAACTGGAAGGCACAAGTGGGCATAACCTTGATTTCTCGCGTAGACCTCCAGTTTCGACTGCTTATGTTCCACCTCCCTCGCTGATGGGGGAAGGTCTCTGGATTCTTCTGGAAGGACAACGAGGTCAAAGTGAGGTGCATCCAAGTCATCTAGAAGATTCGTTCAAGTTGCCACAACTTCCCAGCCAACAAGTTGTTCAGACCACTTCCTTATTTTCGGCACCATCTATCGCAAGGCATCTTATCCGGACCTTCTTCCAACTAAGAGGACTGCCTGGTTAACATCGCACAACCCTTCCCCTCCACCTCGAATCTAATATTTGTTCAGAAATGAATGATTTATGAGTTCGAGGTGGAGGGCGGGTGGTATGACTTTCATTCCACCCTCTATCTTTATTGCTTCATGCTTTTCCATTCTAGTTTCTTTTTCGTAATTCTTTCCGCCTTTTTGTTAGTTTTCTAAAAATAAAGCCTTTACCTAGTCGGCTTTTGCTTTACTAATCTGTGATCATCACCTCTTTTGCGTTGCAAATTTCCTGGAAAAGAATACTTAAAATTAGCCAATGCGTGTTTTTCATTTTGATTTGTCTATGAATCCTAATGTTATATCTCAAACAGGAAAAGATGATACACTTCAATAAGGCTGAGATAGATCAAATACATCATGCCTTTATCTGATTAATGGATCTGTTGTATGGATTTCTCATTTGATGTTTCATCATGTCTCTTTTGGAGCAGAGTGTGATGGAGAATAGAGACCTGTCACATGGAATCGCTAAGCAAACTGCATCATGATCCAAACTCTCTTCTACACTTCTTCTTTCATTTTCATACCCCTCTGTTCATTAACCATGCCAAAGTTTTAAGTTCGGTGTGGCACGCCACACTCCTTTCTAGTGAAAACTAGAACATTGCCGAACTTTAAGTTCGGTGTGGTAAACCACACCTCTGCAAAACTCTAAGTTCGGTGTGGTACACCACACCTCTTTTTCCACTACCGCTTCTTCCATACCCCTCAATACATAACAGGGGCGTACCACCTTCTCATTTCGCTTCAAAGAGTATACAATGATGATTGTGCACATACCGAGTTCGGTGAAAAATCTACCCTGATTCCAAAAAAAAAAAAAAAAAAAGAGGCCTGGCAGCCCAAATATGAAAAAAAAAATCCAAAAATACCCTTTGTCCTAAGCCAGGTGAGAATGAATAAAAGCCAGAGTGTGAATAAAAACATGAGAGTTGTGCCCTGAATAAGGATAACCGATAAAGGTCTTGCTCGGCCGGTACATTAGCTGCCCTCATGAAGGCAGATGTGTCATGATCGGTAGTGAGATCCTAAGGATCCAAAAATAACCCCTTACCTCACCTCAAAGAGGTAAAATAGCCAAAAGCCTTAAGCCAACCTATACACAATTCTGAGTTACCTTTAGAAAAAAAAATCGGGTGTAAGGCTAAGCCAACCAGAGTTGTGCATAAATCATTCAAAGTATCTCGATGAGTCAATTAATTTTAAGAGTCTTGATTCAATCAGAGGACAGACTTTTATCTTTTGATCACACCCCCATTCTCTCCTCTTTCAACACCAATGACATATCATATGCATTTTGTTGATTCTGTGGGTCTGTCCAAAATCTCATAAAACTCTTTAACATGACCGATGCAACAGAGAATGAGAAGGAAGTACTTCAGCAAAGTGAAATCAGAAACAAGGATATCATAAGATGTATTTCGTGATCTAAGGAAGCCTTGATGCTGTATCAATCTGAGCAACAAACAAATCTATCATATGACATAAGGATGAGGCAAACACGAGATGAACAATTTCTTTGGCGACTATTTTAAGTTTTTCGTTCCTCGGGACGAGTAACGCTTAAGTTCGGTGTGGCGATGAATCCTCCAGATCCACCTTCAGTCACCAATTCTAAGGATTTTCGACATGTTTGCCCCTTTTTTGTTTTTTGCGTCTTTTTCTTTTTTCTCATGAAAAATCTGACATTTAGATACAGATGAGGTAATTACGAGACAAACGAGCTTTTTGTCGACTATCTTAAGTTTTTCTCTGTTCCTCGGGACGAGTAACTCTCAAGTTCGGTGTGGTGATGAATCCTCCAGATTCATCTGCACAGTAGCCAATTCTAGGGATTTTGTTCCTCATATTGATTGATTTACCCTCGCTTTGGTTCACCTTGAGTGTTTCACTAATTCCTTGCAAATATTGCCTAAATAGTTCTAATTACTAGTATATTCGATGATATTATCTCTTACACATTCTCCTTTCCCTCTGCAGATCACTCACAACCATTCGATCGAGATCCAACGGTTCCTTTCCATCCAACCACTAGGGTCTTGACCACCATTCGGTTTCACCCATGCGGTCTCAAGACCGTATGAGACCATACGGTCTCAAGACCGTTTAAGCTCATGCGGTCTCAAAACAGTATGAGCCCATACGGTCTCAAGACCGCATGAGCCCATACGGTCTCGAGACCGTATAAGCCCATACGGTCTCAAGATCATTTGAGCCCATACGGTCTCAAGACCGTATGAGCCCATACGGTCCCAAGACCGTTTGAGCATGAGGGCATGCGACACCGTTTGAGCTATACGTCATCAACAACGTCGTCTTCATCACCTACACCAACAATCGTGAGCACAGGATGAGTAAGCAACAAGACCAGTAGTTGTCCACGTGAATGCTCCAAACTATGAAGAACGCATGTTAACTTGCATGCATGTATAAGATCGTGAAGACAAGTAGAAGTCCACGTGAACCTAGCGGCTTGCTTTTGCTACAAACCATTTGCTTGAATGGAAACCAGACCGTTTAGAACATATAGCAATGCAAGACCGTTTGCTCGCTGCCAAATCAAAGACCAATAGCCGAAGACCGTTTGAGTTAGCAAGTTATGCAAGCAACCGTTTGCTATGAGAAGACCGTTTTCTGGGTTGCGGAGATTGTGCAAATCGAATGGAGAAGAATCCATTGAATAGTTCACGTGAATGCATGAAGGATTTAGCAAAGACTGTTTGCCTTCTTTCTCTTGAAGCAAAGATCAAACATGTATGCTGATCGCGCATGCAAGATTGGACTTTCAAAGGCCAGCGCTCCTCGCATGCATGGCTTTTAGAGCTATTCCCACGTGCATGATCGCAAGGAGTGCATGATTAAAACCAATGAGCAAAGGGATGTAGACCGGATGGCCTCATCACGTGAAGAAAGTTCCAGCAGCTTTTAAACCCACGTGAACGAGAGGCTGAAGAATAGATATATATCCAAGCAATAGCCGAGACCGCGAAGAGTGCATGCAGCACTTTGTCAAAGCCGAGACCGTGAAGCACTTTGTCAAGTGCAAGACCGTGAAGAGCGCAGCAGCCGAGACCGTGAAGCACTTTGTCAAGACCAAGACTGTGAAGAGCGCAGCAGCGCAAGACCGCGAGATTAAGACAGCGAGGCTGAAGTGATCGAAATCGCGAGGCTGAAGCAAGTACCAAGACCGCGAGAAGGCCTCACGGTCCCAAGACCGCGAGAAGGCCTCACGGTCCCAAGACCGCGAGAAGGCCTCGCGGTCCCAAGACCGCGAGAAGGCCTCGCGGTCCCAAGACCGCGAGGACCGCGAGAAGGCCTCGCGGTCCCAAGACCGAGAGAAGGCCTCGCGGTCCCAAGACCACGAGAAGGCCTCACGGTCCCAAGACCGCGAGAAGGCCTCACGGTCCCAAGACCGCGAGAAGGCCTCACGGTCCCAAGACCGTTTGAGACCAAACGGTCTCAAGACCGTTTGGGCTCAACTTGAGCCTATAAATAGGACCTCAAGGGTCACTTCAAAGGGATCGGATCTCAGACACCTAAAGGCTGCCTCTCCAGTTCCAGAGCAATTCCATATCTCATCTCACTACGGCCCAAGGCTGCCGGACTGGGACCAGTGCCGAAACGCCCCCAGATTGCCCGAGCACCGTTTCTGACCAAACTTCACCCACAGCCTCAGAATCCCATCCTGAGTCCAGATCCGGTGAGCAGCCAGTCTGGGCGCAGATCTAGAAGGATGTTCCATCACCATCTCACCATTGCTCACACCATAGCTCCACCTCATCCTGCTCTTGCTATTCCGGAGGTTGACCCAAAGATTGAGGCGGAGAAACGGACGGCATTGACCACGATGAAGCAGTCCCAGAGACTGCGACGATCTACACCGGGCTGTCACAGATCTACTCTTCTGCTCCGACGATGCTTTCTTCCTCTCTCTTCTCTTTCTTTGTTGTCCCTCTATGAGGAGCGAGTAGTTCCATCCATTGGGGTGCGGGGACTACCCCCGCTGCCCGTGTTTTGTATCTTGTACTAAAAAGATGTTATTATTCCGTTTCAATACTAAATCGTTTCATACATGCTTGAATGTTGGCCGCGTTCTTGTATGCATCTATTGTCTTTCGTTGTGGTTTGTCTATGACCGCTCTTGAGACTCGAATACTGATTTAGTTTTGGTTTCTGGTGTGTGTATCCACCGCGCACCCGTTTCAGTATCTAGGAATGCTTTCTAAGGAGTGGAGTAAACTCACCTCCATCGTTGTACTTTTGTACTATGAAATGGAATCAGTTGACGTACAAAAGTGCGACCTTGACAGGTCGAGGAACACACTCTGAGGAGAGAGTGGTGCAAAGTACTTGACCATTCGTTCGAGAATGGCTGACATTGCAACACTCTCACGTTTCTCGTAGCTATATCCTCGAAAGAGGGATAGTCTATAAGGATACTAATCGATTTGGTAATTATCGCTCGCTTGTTAGTTTTCCGATGCACGTTTCACGAGGTTGAGTAAGATTTTCTCTTAGGAGACTACATATCTTCATTGACACGTAGATATGTACCGGATGAGAGTTACTCAACCCGTGAAGGATGTTTGCATTACTCTTGTCCTCTAAGACATCGGTATTGTACAACATCCAGGTATCTTGCTTACAAGTCTTGCTATGATTGGTACAAGTGCAATCCATGTGTAGTGGTGGCGAATACCCGCATCACCCCAGTGATCCATCATCATTTGCTAATCTTAGATTTTAATCATTAAACTAGTTTTTATTCTTTCCTTTACTTTTACATGTTTAGGTTAAATAACTCAAATCAAACTTCTGGTCTTAGATGATTAACTTAGATTGATACGAAACAAGAAAAAGACACTCAGATTCTTAACGTTGTCCTTTGGGTTCGATCCTAAATCCGTACTATGATAAGGCTTCCACACTCTTGTGGGGTTGGAGCATTTATCTAGCACCAGTTGTAGGTAAACCTAGTGAGGACATCAACTCTCTAGGGTTTTTGGTGCATATTAGGACTTCCATTGGAAGAATCATCTTTTGGTGTAAGTTCTAGCTCCATCAATCAACAATGATAAAACAATACTTTTTATCACCAATATATTGAGTCCTCTTGGGACCAAATAAATCCATTTGAATAAGTTCTAATGATCTAGTAGTATTAAGCAAATCTTTAGATTTGAAAGAAGTTATAATTTTCTTGCCTAGAGTACATGGTTCACAATTTTTATGTTTATCAAAAGAAATTTTAGGTAAAACACGAACAAGATCTTATTTAAGCAATTTTTTAAAGAACATGTGAGATTTCATGTCCTAGCTTTCTATGTCATAATTGTAAAGATTCATCATTTGCAAGAATGCATTTTCCAATAATAGCTTGCATATAATTATGTCTAAGTATGTAAAGATTTCCTACTTTTTTCCTTCATAAACAACATCATTAGTATTTTCCATGAGCAACTTGTAGTAAGTTTTGTTAAAAAGAACATCATTGCCACTTTCACACAATTGGCTAACACTAATTAGGTTGCGATGTAATCCATCAACAAGTAGCACTTTTTTTATTTGAAGATTTGATCCTACATTACCTATCCAAATGATTTTACCATTGGCAATATCTCCAAATGTCACTCTTCCACTCTTATTTTCTTCAAGTGTATGGAAATCTTCCTTGTTTCCAGTCATATGCTTAAATCAACCACTATCAACTACCAAATCTTGCAAGATATGAAAAATTTATTACCCATGTGGGTTCCTTTTTGGTTAATAACATTAATATATATGCCTTACATATTATATCATTTTTTAGAGTTTGAAATGAATCAATATGATGAACATTTCATAGATTTAAAATATCAGTGTTAATCGCAAGTAAATGATTTGATTTGTAAGAAACCATTTTGTCAGGCTTGTTTTCTTTTTACCTTGACTTTGATCGGGAGGCCCCTCGGTCAAGATATTAGTCGACCGAGAGTCAATTCTACAAATTTCTAGAATATGCATCATTTCTAGTGTGCACCAGGTATATCACCTTTTATTTTTTTTAATCATGAATGACCCAAGTAAATAATCAAATACATAAAGATATACATTTTAAAGCTCATTTAAATTGAGATAAGACACATATGAATTTCAAAATGGTTAAATCTCAACAAAGTGTCTCAAAATCTCTAAGTTTGGGGTCTTGGATACCAAACGATGTCCTTCCTCTTCTTGTATCACAATAGAATGAATAATGTCCAAGACATTGACGGTAGAAACAAGAAACAACATCAATTTGGTTTCTTTTCTCAAAATTTTGGGTATGTGCTATATTGTTTTTGGGCACATAGATGGCCTTGGTTCTAGGGGCTTGTGCATTTTCTAGCTCTAAGCATTCAGTAAAATTTTTCTTTGGGTACATAACCTAGGCCTCTTCTCCCAACCTGTCTGAAAGTGCTTTGTAAGATTCTATCAAGGATATCATTATGTTCTAAACTATCAACATATTTTTGTAATTCAAAAACTTTAGCATTTTTTTAGTCATATCTAGATTGACTTGATCTAAATTTGAAATTAAGCCATCTCTTTGTCTAACAATGATATCATATTCTGAATGAGTGTACATAATAGGTTAGGTTTGGTAATCATTTATCTTAGCAAGCAATTCAACCTTTTCTTGAGAAAGAAGATCATTATTATTTTATAAGGCAAGCAACTTGGCATTATAGTCATTAATAGAAGCTTTCAAATAAACTAAGTCTTTCATTTTAAAAAGTAATATCATAAAGTTTAGCATGCGACTCATCATTATTTTTAGAGAGCTTTCTCAATTTTCTTTTACAATCATCATATTTAGTATGAGTTTCTTCAAGACTATTACCTCAATCAGGTCTATAAAATTAAAAAAATATCTACCTCATTTGAGTCTTCATCTTCATTTTCCTTAGCCATCAGACACTCCACTTCTTCCTCTCCACTCTCGTTGTCATCACTTGATTCATCCCAAGCCGCTTTGTAGGCTTTGTGTCCATTGTCCTTCTTCTTAAAAGAGGATTTCTTTGCCTCCTTGAATTTAGGACACTCATTGTTCACATGTCCCTTCTTGTTGCATTCAAAGAACCAAAGGGAAGAAGAGGAAGAAGTAGTGAATTTTTTTTTTGGATTTATATCTTCTATATTTCTTACCATTTACAATGAGTGCATCCTCTTCATCTCTCCTTCACTTGTCTCATCACTTTCTTGAGTGACTTGAGCTTTAGTTGTAGCCTTTAATACAATATCCTTCCTTCTCCCCTTTTGGAGTTCGGCCTCCACTCTTTCTTCTTCTTCAAGGGTGACCACATGTGTCTTAAGGTTGCCAATGAGCTGCTCCATCATCAATTTGGTGAGGTCATTGGTTTCTTTAATGGTTGTCACCTTGGGCTTGTATTTTGGAGGCAATGATCTTAGGATCTTGGATACTTGATCCTCTTCACTAATGTACTTTTCCAAAGCATTCAATTTGTTGATGATATAACAAAACCTAACATACATCTCACTTATAGATTCATTAGTCTTCATACAAAATTGTTCAATTTTCTGCTTAAGCCTATTGATTTTAGTATTCTTTACTTGAACAGTTTCTTCACGTGTAACTGAAAGTTTATGCCAAATTTCATAAGAGGTTTAATAAGAAGATGTGCGATTAAATTCAGCAATAGATATTGAACAATATAAAATTCTTACATTCTTGGCATTGAGTTGAACCATCTTTACCATCTCCAGAACACATTTATTATATTTCATACTTGGAAGCTCATATGGATAAGTCACCATTATCCAAAGCTCCAAGCTTATTCCTTGGAAGTAGAATTGCATGCACCTTTTTCAATAGGTGTAGTTGGATCCATTGAACGGCTATGGCCGACTCACATGCATCCCTTCAAGGTTGAGGGTGCTAAGCAAGTTTTCCCTCATGCTTCAAGACTCGTATGGATCTCCTTAACGACCTGCTATAATACTAATTGAAAGATCTAGAGGGGGTGAGTAGAGCTTTTGGTAATTTAAAAATTAATTTAAAATTAAATTGCAAGAACGAGAGGGACACAAGGAAGGGACTCAGAGTTTAGAGTGGTTCCACCCTTCAAATAGAAGTATGTCAGTCCACTACCCTATTGTTTGCAATTGGGATTGACAAGTCATAAATTTTATTACCTCTCAAGGAATTACAATAAAATACAATCATTTCACCTAAACCTCTTCTTTACAATGACATGGAAAAGAACCCAAGGAGAGGATGACGATGCACCTCCACCACCTTGACGCAACCTTCACCTTCTTGAAGTAGCATCAATCACCTTGGAGCAACCTTCACACCTTGAGGTAGCTCCAATCACCAAGGAGCAGCCTTCACATCTTATAGTAGCTCCAATTACCTAGGAGCAACCTTCACACCTTGAAATTGCTCCGAGAAAGCTCCCTTAGAAAACCTCCCACACTTGGAGTAGTCAAGGAACACAATTATGTCAACTTGGAGAAGTAGATAGGAAGAAGAAAGATTACACCAATGTAGTACAACACTTTGATCCTATATCAAGTGTTAGACCTCCTAACTACTTTTCATGGACGTTTCTAGGTGGTGTCTAGGAGACTGTAGCTATAAGACAATAACTTAGAGCTCAAGGAAGAAGCTGGAAAGTGTGATTCAACTCTTTTTCTCTGAAAAAGAATTACTCAAGTGTAGCTTATGTATTATAGTATGCAAGTGTATTTAGGTGTCCTAAGGCCTCTCATATTTGAAGGAATGATTTACAGGTGTAGGGATGTTGTAGGGAGTGTCTAGGGTGTTTTTAGTGCTTAACTAGCCATTAGGTAGAAATTAATTGAGTTGCAACGACTAAAATGATCGTTAACAACAAAGTTTCCAGAACCCTTTTCAGTCGACAAATACTTTGACTTGAAGTCTCTCAGCTGATAATTTCTTCGACTGGATGTGTTTTGAGTGTATAGGTTATCTCTAATGGCTAGCTATAATTTAAACTTCTGATTTAACGTTCTAATCCCAGTCGATAAAATATTTGATCGGATGTGTCTCGGTCCACAAAGTACTCGACCAGGGATGACTTAGATCAAGTGCATTATTAAAAATTTTCCTTGCACTGAGTCTTCGATCGAGGGATGTCTCAGTCGAAAATTTTCTCAACTGAAAAATAACCTATAAAAGGTGTGCAAAAGTTTGGAAAGACTATCAAATGATTTTTTTTGGATAAGTTAAAATATTACTCCACAAAAAAGTGGGGTGGTATAAGACAAACCCCGTAACAGCTATACAAAGGGGTGTATACTCTACAAAATACCCCAATGTTCTAGTAATCTATGGTCCAACCCCGTACAAAGGTAGGGTCTGACCTTATAAACATCTCTCACATAGTGACTGAGATCATAAAAAATGTCTAAGTAACCTCTCTCCCTACTGATGTGTAATCTACTATTCCTCTCCTTCCAAACAAGGAACATCATGGCAGATAAACAAATATAGGCAAAGCATCTCAGAGCATGGTTGGAAGCAATTTTCTCCAGGACCCACAGAATGCTACCATCCAAGTTATCTGGGGGCAAACCATCCCAACACATATTTAGATAGGTTCTACACCAAATATACTTGGTGTAGGGACAAACACACCAAAGATGAGGATGTGATTCCTCTTCACTTTTGCATAGGAGGCATTGAGTTTGATTGATTGATCCCCACTCTTTCATTCTCTCTAGCTTAGGCAATCTATTCAGCATCCTCCTATACAAACAACAGCTCCACTTCGGGGTGTGGAAACAGTTCCATAGAATCTGGAACCAGTGCACATGAGGCCCAAAAAACTCATCAATCCAAGGCTTGCTAGTAAGCCTCAACCCCCAATATGCAGCCAACATGTATTTTTATAATAAATGATAATGACTCTAGACTCTAAGGAGGATCCTAACTAAGGGTTCTAGGTGGATAGATGAAATCTAACACTTGATTTTACATGACTTCTAGGTACTTGTACATTATACACTTGTACTAGCTATTACAAGTTGTACAAACACGAAAATACAAGCATTTTAACATGTTAACTTCATATATCCATTTAGTGTGATCTTCTTGAACCCTGAAACACTTAATTAACAAGTTAGATCCAAAAGAATGAAATGTTTGTCATCATCAAAATAGAGGATAAACTAATATCCAATTTAATCAACACATCCAACCAAATAACAAAATGTCACTAGGACTTTGGAAGTGAAGACATTCAGACCATGTGCCAAGGAAGACCACATGATATTCCTTTAGGTATATTAACCCAACATGAGAGACAATGTAAAAAAGAGTATCACAAACTATATAATGGTGGAACATAAAGACAATATGGATGTGGGAATGCACAACATGATCATTAAGGGAATCAAGGTCTATGATGTTGAGGCAATGATCATCACCAGGGTACAAGGGGATCATGAGATGGTATACATGCATAGCTTGATACACAACATATGATATAGGAAAACTAATGATTTCAACAAGAATGCAAAGAAAAAATTCTTGTGCATGGTAATTTTATTAAGAAGTGAGGATAGATCCTTGTCATAGGGAGAGGCTACTTGTAGTGATTTTAACTATCCTATAATAAGCCTCCACAAAAATAAACCTAGAATTTTTGGGTGGAAAAAGGAGTACTTGACAACTTAGACCAACAAAATGCTGAAAAGATATTACAAATGGCGGCATGTGGTTTGATGATGAGGATCCTTTTGAAACAAGGTTGACCTCTTATAGAATATGGTCCTAGAGTTTTTGGGTTTGGATCCTAGAGAAAACATTGGCAAAGTTAAATACATCATGGAAAGAATTGATAGTTAACACTCTTATATGCACATGACGAGTACATAACATTGCATACATGATAGATCCATTTGCAGATGCATATGGAATCTTAATCATGTGCTCATGTTCTTAATAAGAACTAGGAAACTGAGATCTAGAGATACAAACACCGTGAGACATGGTTCAGTTTGATCTCTTAGAGTTCTTCATGTTGAACCTTTTCAACATATTGTCTATGTATGCGCTTTGGCTTGGGCCAAGAAGCCTTCTAGATATATCTCTATAGATTTCAGTTCCTAAGATATAGGATTCTTAACCTAAGTCCTTCATGGAGAATGTATTTCCTACCCAAGTGTATACCATTTGTAAATTAGGGATGTCATTCCCCATGAATAGAATGTCATATACATACAATATGAGGAATAAAATCATGCTCCAACTAACCTTCCTGTAAACACATGGTTCATCTTCATTTTAACTAAAGTCAAACTCTTTGACTGTTTCATTAAATCAAAGATTCCATCTCTAAGATGCTTTCTTCAATCCATAGATTGACCTTTGTAGCTTACATACTTTATTAGTTTCTTTTGGGATGTATAAAACCCTCGGGTTATGTCATGTAGATATCCTCAAGAAGACACCCATTATGGATTGTAGTTTTAACATCCATTTGCCAAATCTTATAGTCATAATAAGCTGCACTGGCAAGCATGATGCTGATGGACTTAACCATGGAAATTGGAAAAAATGTTTGGTCATAGTCAACACCTTGAACTTTTCTAAAACCCTTTGCAACCAATCCTCCTTTATAGGTTTGTACATTACTATCCATCTCAATCTTCTTCTTGAAGAGCCCACATGCACCCTATGGGTTTTACCCCTTTAAGTGGATCCACCAAGGTTCACACCTTGTCGGTTTACATGGACTCCATCTCAAATCTCATGGCCTCAAGACACTTCTTAGTCTTTGGTGCCATTAACAACTTCTAGGTAGGTTGTTGGCTAACCACCTATGACCAACTCATCACCTTCTTGAGTCACAAGATAACCAAATATTTTAGGATCAAAGCGTGTCCTACTAGATTTGTGAGGTTCTCAAGTTACATGAGCCACTTGAGATACCACAATAGTTTGTGACTCTTTGTGTTCCTTTTGTACCTTTTGAGGTTAAATGTTTTCTTGTTGGTCTCAAACCTCTTCAAGTTCTATTTCCTTCCCATTGATTCCTTTGACAATAAATTCCTTTTCTAGGAATACAACATTCCTGGAAACAAACACTTTGTTCTCAACTGGTTATAAAAGTAGTATCTATTGGTTTCCCTAGGAAATCCAACAAAATGAAATTTATCTAATTTGGGTCCAAGCTATTCAGGAAACTATCTTTCTCACATAAGTGTCACATCGCCAAATATTCATATAAGACACATTGGGACACTTCCCATACCATATCACTTATGATGTCTTTTAAACTGATTTAGATGGTATGCAGTTAAGTGCAAACCTTACAGTTTCTAGAGTATATGTCCAGAAGGAAGTCAGAAGACTAGAAAACTCACCATTGACCACACCATATCTAGTAATGTGCAGTTCCTTCTTTCTGATACACCACTATAATGTGGTGTTCTAGGATGAGTCCATTGTGATATGATACCACAGTCTCATTGAAAGTCCTCAAACTCTTGGCTTAAGTATTCTCCACCTCAATTAGAACGAAGCACTTTAATACTTTTACAAAGTTGGTTCTGTACTTCATTCATGAAATCCTTGAACTTTTCAAAGGTTTCTCACTTATGTTTCATCAAGTACACATAGCCATACCTATTAAAGTCATTAGTAAAGATAATGAAGTACTAATAACCACCTCTAGCATTTGTTCGAAATGGGCCACATACATCAATATGTATGAATCCTAATTGATCACACGCTCTCTCACTATTATTAGTGGAAGGAGATTTTGTCATCTTTCCCAACAAACAAGACTTGTAGGCCTCTATTGATTCAAGATCAAAAGAGACTAGATAAGCATATTTATGGAGTCTAGAAATGTGTTTCTCATTTATGTTCCCAAGATGGTAATGCCAAAGGTATGTTTTGTCTGAGTTATCAAGTTTTATCCTTTTGGTATTTACATTATAAACATTTTTGTTTGGATCTAATAGGTAAAAACCATAGGAGATAGGGGACTACCATAAAATATCTCATCTTTATAAATAGAACATCAACCATTCTTTATATGAAATTTAAAACCATTCTTGTTTGTACAAGATAAAAAAAATCTATTAGTGGAAGGTACAAAATAGTAGTTCTCTAACTCTATTACAGGACCACTGAGTAGAGATAAATGATAGGTTCCAATTGTAGTGGCAAAAACGCTTGCTCCATTCGCAATATGCTGTTCGACCTCACCCTCTCTTAAAGGTTTACTTCTTTTTAGAACATGCATATTCGAACAATTGTGAAATCCAAATCCAGTATTTGAACACAAGGTGAAGATGTCATAGACATATTTATCTCAATAATGTATATACCTGAAGTGGAGATGTCTATCCCATGATTCTTCTTCCTCAGTTCCTCTTGATAAAGAGGGCAATTCGCTTTCTAGTGTCCAACTTGGTCATAATGGTGACAATTTCCTTCCTTATTCACCCCTCCCTTTGCTTTAAGTGTAGAAGACTTGGGTTGCTGGACATCTATGGAACTCTTCTTAACTTTTCCTTTTACATTGGACTTTCCCTTTCCTCTACTGATCATCATCAAAAACTTGGGTTTATCCTTTTCATTTCCGCATCAACAATTTTCAACATGTCAAGCAATTCTGACAATGACTTATCAAAATTGTTCATGTTGTAGTTAATGAAAAATTGGTTGTATGCTTCCAGTAGTGAATCACATATGTGGCTAAATATTGGCCCAAGGGAAATCTAGTATTTCAAGGTTTGCCACATGCCCAATCAAATCAGGCACATGTGCCCCCACTAGATCTCCACTTGTCATATTTCACTTGAACAACACCTTTGAGGCATCATATCTCTCTAGTATTTTCTGATATTGGTGCATATTCTTAAGATGTGTAACCATCTCAAGAACATCCTTGTTCTCATGCTTTCTCTACAACTTATAGTTCATTGAGCATATAATCAATCACTTAACATCTATGGATTCTTCAAAGTGATTCTTATAAGCATCCATGCCAGCCTTAGGGGGTGGGAGCATGTTCATTTGGCTTAGGTGTCTCTAGTATATAGAGCTTGCACTCTTATTTGAGTGCAATTCTCAATGTCCTAAACTAATCATGGAAGTTATTCCTATTTAACTTGTAATTCTCAAGGACCGATTGCAAAGAAAATGTGTTGTTATTTTCCATCTATTTCTAAAAAAGAATTTTTATTTTTTAAACCCTTTTTATGTGATTTGATTAAAAGAAAAATGTGAAGATATTAATTACTCCTTTAGTTAAATATTGTTCCCATAATTTTATTCAAATTGATATCTCTCACTTATCAATTTGAAGGATTGCAATATACCACCTTCTAGTGAGCTAAGATCCAAAACAATGACATTATTAGCCAGCCAACCCTGATGTCCATAACCAATTATTAAGGTAGGAAACACTTTCCAATTGCATCATATGAAACTCTTGATTGATGACATGCACAAATCTTTATCATAATCCATTTTTATGCTTCTAGGTCCTTAATCCGATTAAAAATCACCTAGTTAAGCCTAACCCAAAAGCCTACATGATAGACTATGCAACTACAGAGGCAAACCCACATATCTATCATCACAGTTCCACAAGATGGATGACACAACACACTAGGTCGTTCCCACACTTAGTCAATCATGATTTTTATGTGTGTTGCTTATCGGTTGATTGAGGGATTTTAATTATATATAAATACATATACATATCCAATCACCACACACTTACAATATGTATCATATACATACTATATCCACAAATGAAACATGCAATCATAAGAATATGAGCGATGGTTATAACCACACTAATGAAATTCTTTGGAGCCACAAATAATTACTATCCACCTAACTTCAAACATCACATGTTGCCACTTACAAAAAAAATTGGACTAGAAATAAGCCATTCAGTCAATTGGACTCTTCCAATCAATCTATTCGTCCTCTTGTTGATCAGTAGGCCTCCTTCAATCAGTCAACTGGCTCCTTTCTCAATTACCTATCTAGACTCATCCAATAAGTCTATTGAGCCTCTATTTGATCGAATCACTCTTTTTAATTAGTAGCCTCTTTGGGTCCTCTAGTCAATTGATTCAATTCCAACTCAATCAACATTCTCGGTGCAGAGCGTCTTCTCTTATACTGAAAGAAAAATTAAAACTATCCTATTAAAGTATTACATTGTACTAGTGAAACTTTGAGTTGCATTAGAGGGAAGAATAGGCAGGACAACATCAACTTACAAATGGAGAAAGAGAGAGAGAGGCTCAATATGCAAACCAAATTTGAGAGTGTAGAAGATAAATCATTAATCCAAGCACATATTTATGGGGTATTGGTCATAACCACACTTACATCCATCTTTAAAACTAATTTTGGGGCAACACATATAAATTGCATTTATATCAAATTATATATATAGGATGCACGGGACATTCCTTAGCATATGTGGTATTTTATCATATATGCACATTAATCATTTGAATATTTGCATCATATGTAAAGAAATAAATGTTAAAATGAAAAATCGATCATATCAATTAAATCCCAAAACATAGTAAATTGATGTGATTTTCATACCACTATAGGGAAATACGGTGACAGAGATGGCAGAGGAAACAAAAAAGTTTGTCTATCATCCCAATAGCTAACCGATCTCGTCAACAACTATGAATTGGTAAGGAAGGTTGGTAAGGCATATATCTAGTCCTGAAGCAAGTCCAACAACAATTCTTACAACATTGTACACATTTCTCAAACAACCCAAACTATTGTTAGCAGTGACCTCCTGGTGTAGCATCATAGACGAAGGTTGACAACATCCTCCTATCATGGTGACAATTGCCTCCATGCATTTACTTAGTCTACACTGACCACCAAGAAATCTTATCATTCTACTAAAAGTGATGGGAATGACTTGACCTCGTGTTGTCAATGTGCTAGCGTTGACTTTCTCTCCTTTATCTATCTCTCCCTTTTACAAGTAAGATGTTGCTGGCTCTCATGTTAACAAAATGTTGATATTAGGAGACTTGTCTTGAGAGACTTGACCACCTACCCTTTGTATATGAGTGGATGGGTCAAGGTTTGCACAACCCAAGGACTCAAGGAGATGAATTTCATCAATTTTTGACTGCTACAAATCATGAGTTGGTCAACTGGGCTCCCACTTGGTTGACTGGTACTCCAATTGGTTGACTAGACACTCTATCAGTCAATTGAAATATTTTCCATATTATCAAACATATTGCCTTTAAATGTGACAATTAATGCACATCATGACATCAACATCAATCCTTGATCTAGTCATACTGATCAATGAGTCGATCGACTGGACTTTTTAGTTGGATGACTAGACACTCCAGTTGGTTGACTCACATTCCCAATCAGCCAACTATCATCCAATGTTGTATAAGTTGATTATCTGAACACTTTAGTAATCAAGTTAAACCTTTATCATGAGTAAACTCATATTCCATGTGCATCCTATGTGTATGACCCTATAGGTCCCAAGTTACGTTGGCAATGAATATCCATAACTCATTCATGGCATCACACACAACACATCATTTCTACCCAAGTAATTGAAAAGTTAGATAACAACTTTGACCTACAATCCATGGTTAGTGTTATAGTGATTGTATAATTCCTTTGTCTTTGATATCCAAACTAAACGTGAGGTGTGGAATTGTCATCCTCTTAATTTGAAATCCATGTTCCTTGAACTAGAGAAGAATGTCTGAGATGCATGTGAGATCACATATCACATATTGATTCACATGAGTACGACCATATGTTTCTAAGACTCACTTACCAAGTGTCCATGATATCAACTCTGGAGGGAGGGAAAATCCCATCTACATCACTCACTATCAATCCCCATGTATCATAACATACTCGAACATCAGCTATATGGTAACCCTTATTCAAGGTCACATTGGATGGTATCAAAGTATATCGAACAACATGTGATGAGTGTAGTAACTTTAGGTCTGGGAACCACAATCACCACTATCACTATTAGAGTTGATTTTGACTACCATTCAATGGTTTCCAGGTATAACTCTCAATGTGGGTCTGTACTATACACTATTGTCTAACAAGTACCTATGTGTTTGGCTGAATATCATATATCATGAGTAATGGGATTTTTTCATAAAAAAACACACATTCTAGTCTTATGTATTATTTTTATCTATTTATTACTTCCATAATAATATCTGACTAGGACATAACAAGAATGTATATACACTCTTATCATACATATGATATCATTTTCCAGGCCCTCATCCTAAAGACATATGTCACTGAGTAATAGTATTCTTATAGACATCTTTCAAACAATCTTATCACATTTGAAATAACATATAGATGAATAATTTCCATCATTATTAATCTTATCTATTACATGATGCATCATTACAATAATCCTATGACTGGCTCACTTGGCACACATACCAACACTTCTAGTTACATACTACTCCAGTTCCACTCCTCCACTTCAACCATCCTACTGGGATCCTGTGAAAAACATCATCTTGAACCTCACCCATCTCTTTCAATAATATATGAAGGTATTAATATTATTAATAGAAAAAGATAATTGGTGATAAATCAAGTTAAGGATGAACATATATGATGCATGAATGATATGGAACTTCAATAATATAAACAACATAAGAAATGTATAGGTAAAGGAAGCAAAGTTCCATCAACCTATGTGACCAATCGGGATTAAAAATTATCCACTCTCAAATATGCTCATGAACCTGACATACTAATAAGGAAGAAACAAGCTGTCATAAAGTGGATTTTCATCATTTTCTCAATATTGAAATTTATCATCAAATAAGTATTGGACACTTATTTGGGAGTAAATTTTACATAATGGTATGATTTGAGGATTTGTGTGACACTTGTTTGAACTTTTCATACATTGATATACCACCAATACATAGAAACCTACCTTGTATAGATATGATACTCTTTTTTAATAATCACTTGATCTAGAGTAATATTTTGGACCCCAATAATTTTTTAATATTCTAGGCTATATTTAAAAACTTGGTTTCAAATCTCACTTCTTTTGGACATTCCTACTTACCTTTATAAAATATCTAAGTTTTAACCCAAAATTTACGTTTTCATGGAATGAAATGGTAATTAAATTATTGGAGGGGTCAAAGATCTTTTTTTAATCCCCTTTCTGGTCATAATACTAGTATATGAAGCAACTCCTAAAATTTGGTTGCATTTAGAGCTACTCTTTGAAAGATCTGGATTTTTGAATTTTAGACTATAGATGACCAAATTTATGATCAATCTTATTTAAATACGTCACTTTTGATGCCCAAATCTAGGCATGCGCCCCTTTAATTGTTGGGCTTGGCTAACCCATTGATTGCCAATCCAATGGACAAAAGATTGTCTTCAACCTTGTGCCTATTTGGGAAAGCTGAACACAATAGTTGTTTCGTCTCCTATCTCTCCTTGCTCTATATCTCCTCCATTCTTGTCAAATCTTCCTCTATTTAATTCCTCACTTCAATCCAAACCTATTGACCCCTTAAATGGGTAGTATTTGTTCCATATTTCAAACTTTAAAAGGGGTTGCCTCCAGCTTTTTCTCTGAGAGAAGCCCTAAATCAAACCCTATATCTTGCTTTCATGACCCTATAAAAACCATACCCAAGCCATCGCCTTGACTCCCCCAACTCGTACATTCCTTCATCCACCTCCAACTAGTCCCAATGCCTTTCTTCTTCACCTTTTTCTCATTCACTATATAGCAAGGTAGTCACCTCCCTGGTCATATCTCCAAATCTACATAGAATGTACGTTCCTCTCTCCCTAAAAAGTGCCCACTTCAACTCCTAGCCACACTCACTTCTATTCTAAGATGCCCTAGCCACCAACAGTTGCTGGACAACGACCCTCTATTTATCTATGGAAACAAGGGAGAGCAACTGAGGCATGCGTTGGGTCTGAGTGACACACTAGAGAGGGATCACCAGAGTGGTCTGGATCCTCGAGTTGTAGGTTGATTAAGCCTAAAATGTTAGCCCACTACCATCTATTAAGGTGAATGTTCTTTTAAATCAAGAAATCAAATCCCATTGATATGTTAATATTAGATCATGCTAGGATGATTAAAATAAGGCAAGTAGTCAATTTTCATCACAAAAGTGAGGGCAATCTAATGGGACCATTTTAAAAACCTTATTATATATGGATGATACTGATGTAATGAAAACATGATCTTTGATTATCCAAAGATTGTCTAAATGATTCAATAATGATGTTCAATCTCTAGAAATCCAAATATTTGACTCAGATGATTATTTTAAGACACTAAAGTCATGCCTTGACCTATCAAGGATATATATATATAACCTTGTTGGCTTATCTACTCTTGAATATGAATCTAGTACCCTAAAATAATGGTTAATTTTGATGATGACATCTTAATATTATGAATATTCTAAATCTTGTAAAATACTTGATTTATTTGACCTAACACCTGATCCATGACTTTACTTTTACATCAAGCAAGACTTGATCTAATCTTGAATACCACTGGTGGTAATCCATCATGATGAATCTAGAGACTTGATAATGACTTGAATAATGATGATAGTTGGGGTTAAATCATATGTTCCTAAAATACCTAAATGGGTCATTCATAATTGAAATATTCTTTACACTTGAATAATGTTGGACATTTTGAAATTGTTTGATCATAAGCGAATGACCTAACCCCAAGGTTGAATAGGAATGAGTAACCCTACTCTTAAGAATTGGTACAAGATCTTTGTGTATATCATAATATTAATCCTCGATCTACATCTTAATTGATTTAGGATCTACTTGAGACTTTGATATATTATTTCTTGGAATCCTTACTCTAAATCTTCGGTGAAAGGTATGCTTTTATATTTAAATCCTTCTTGAACAGACTAGTGGCATTGAATGATACCCATATGTACCTCTTGAAAATCTTGTCTCTATATTTATTTGAGCTACTGTTCCCTACTGACTAGTCTTCTGATTTTCCTATATTATAGTTGAGACAAACTTGAAAACATAAATGATATTGCCCATTATAACTACCTAAATTTTGATGATGATAATGTTGATAATGTTGATTTTGAGTACAACTGGCCTCCTCACTCAGATGGTGGGACTTGTACATGTTGATTTACCTCCTACTTCATATGGAGAGGAGGATCCTGGTGACCACCCCTTTGACGTCCCCGGATTTTTACCTTCTCAAAACCCCATGGAGATGAGAAGACAAAATCTGAAAACGTTAAGCAATTGTATCAAAGTATATTGCGGAATTAATATGCTCATACATGAACATTCAATATAACAACACCATAACATTTCTCAGCATTCAACATGTAAATTACAACATGAATTACAATTGCATATTGAAAGATAATTTTACACAAGTCTGAACATGTATGCTAGGATCTTAACACAATAGGTATAACCTATACAACTTTCTCACATCCTATTCTTTTATCCCATTCAGCTTTGGACCTAGAAAATACGAGAAACAAAATCATCAACAAAAGTTGGTACATGGAATTAAAAGCTATACTATGCTGACATATAATATACTTGAAATTGAAAAAAGAGAAAGAAAACATTACTTAAAGGAGGAAAATCAGGTAATCCCAAGTTATTAGCCATATTTCAATGGACATGTATTACTACGGTGGACTTAGCACAAACATATATTATTGGGCCCTATCCCTGCGTACCTTGTACCATAAGGGATCTCCCTGCGTACCTTGTACCATTAGGGAGGTGCTAGTCAACATTAATACTTTCCCTCTCTAATAGGGAGATTAATGCACCATCATTATCTACATTCCATTTTCTTTCTTTAGTGTTCTTATTGTTCAAGGTGGAAATGACAATACATATATATGTACATCCAACAAGATATTCAAATACATGCAAGTAATTACTCATAATTAGACTCTGATCCGAGTAATATATCTAAATAATAGGTCTTTTTCTATTAAAGACTGTTTAAATGCTTCCAATCCCATTTTAATTCTAGAAAATAGACCAGTCATCAGAAAATTACAAAATTGGACCAGACCTCTAAAATGAAACCCTAGTCAGTAAAAAAATATCAAACATAAGTTTAGATCAGTTTGAACCAAGGTTTGTCCTAAACCCTAATTTGGACTTAAAATACCAATAATAATGTTGAACCTTGTATTAATGATGAATATTTGTTATTAATCAGGTGATGACCAGATTATCTAGATGATCATTGATATGTGAGGAATATATGAACTCAGGTACGTGGATATAAGTATAAGACTAGTTTTTACTGGATGATAATTATAAGTAATTACTTGCATGTATTTGAATATCTTGTTGGATGTACATATATATGTATTGTCATTTCTGCCTTGAACAATAAGAACACTAAAGAAAGAAAATGGAATGTAGTTACTAATGTTTCATTAATCTCCCTATTAGAGAGGGAAAGTATTAATGTTGACTAGCACCTCCCTAATGGTACAAGGTACGTGGGGAGATCCCTAATGGTACAAGGTACGCAGGGATAGGGCCCAATAATATATGTTTGTGCTAAGTCCACCGTAGTAATACATGTCCATTGAAATATGGCTAATAACTTGGGATTACCTGATTTTCCTCCTTTAAGTAATGTTTTATTTCTCTTTCTTAAATTTCGAGTATATTATATGCCAGCATAGTATAGCTTTTAATTCCACGTACCAACTTTTGTTGATGATTTTATTTCTCGTATTTTCTAGGTCTAGAGCTAGAATGGGATAAAAGAATAGGATGGGAGCAAGTTGTATAGGTTATACCTATTGTCTAAGATCCTGCTAGCATACATGTTCATAGACTTGTAAAGTTATCTTTCAATATACAATTGTAATTCATTTTGTAATAATGTACATGTTGAATGCTGAGATTGTGTTATGGTTATGGCGTATGTATAGTTATTTGTTCATGTATGCGAATTATGCTTCCGCATCGCTCTCTGATATGATTGGATGATGTATTCAGATTCTAACATCTCATTCCCAGTAGGGATTGGAGAAATCAAAATCCGGGGACGTCACAATCCGCATGTTGTTGGGGTGATGGAACCACATAAAACATATAAGCATGCTTCTCGATAATAGCATAATGGGAAAATTTTAATAAAATTGAATTGTTTGAAATAAACTTGATGTTTGAAAATCGCTTGTTGACTTCATTTTGAACATAAGTTCTTCTGCATACTATATTTTGCTACAAATGTTTTCAATTGTTCGATATTTGTTCTTTTCAAAGTGTACCGATGCATTTGCATTGATTACATCTTGAGTTACCTGATTTAGGAAAACCAGAAGGATCTTTATGAAGAATTCACCAGATTGCTTCCTCTCTTGATAAACTCATATGATAAAGATAAATCTACAAAATCTCCTAATTGGGTTGGTTAGTTCTTTCAATCCCTAAGTTTATGAGCTATTATTTCTTATTGTATATGTTAGTATTTAAGATCCTTTTGGGCCACCTAGAGATGGGTGCTTCAATCTCTTTACCACTATCTAGGTAGTGGAATTGGGACTGGGGTAAGAATGGTTCTGTGACAGTTGGTATCAGATCCTACCCACTCCCATATACTTAAAGTAAATAACATCTTGAGCCGCTTGAACCTAGGAAACCCTAAAGTCCACAATGGTGAAAATTGAGGTATCTAAGCTCAGGGTTCTAGCATAATTCCTCCTATCCATCTTCATGGTGGCTGATGTTACCTGCTCTACTTGGCCTTAATTGATCCATAACTAGACCCAAAGATTTTCGGTTGAAACACTAGAAAGTCTTCCAATTACCTTATCTTCTCTCTAAGGATTACACAGAGACCACCTGCCAGTTTGAAGCAGGGTGACTCCTTACCTCTTCCTATGCTAGGTATTATGACTAGATATGCACTCTCCCTATTTCGGGTAGTATGGTAATCAACTAAATTGTGAAACAAAATTTGAAACTATGTAGATGAATACCCTATAATCTGATATACTCTTAACTTGACCGACGTGATTAAAGGACTAATAAATGGATGGTCCTTGCAGATGGCTCCACAAACCCATAGTCAGAGAGAAAGACCCTCCGGAACCAATATTGATCAGGAAGGGAAGATTGATAAAAAGAATACTGAGAAGAAAAGACATGAAGAAAAGGAAAAGACAATTGAGAATAAGAAAGTTCTTGAAGAGTAGTTGATAATGATGTAAATAAGGGAAAAAGACCCATTTTCAATGATTTTGATGGTAATGAGTATGAACTAAGAAAGGCTACAAAGATGCTTGGGAAGTACAAAAAAGATAGTAATGGATATTATGATTAAATGGGCAAGATACACAACATCAATAAATCCTGGAGGAGTCCCAATCACCATGACTGCATTTACCCCTACATTTAAGCCCCTAGTCATGGAGATAGAGATAGAAATAGATGTTGGAATTGCAAAGGAGGACATGTTCAATCGCAAAATCTAGTCATTGTTCAAAACACCATATCAAGACTCACTGGTAATGAAAGAACCAATAAAATAATTACCAGATATAGATTATCATATGTTGTTTTTGCAACCCTTTGTAACTTTTGAAATGAACCTTGACTCACCATATCTTTGAAAATTGAAATTTTATGCCTACCTCTAAATTATAATATTATTTAGAGTTTGGAAAGGTAACCCCTTCCACCCAATTTTGATTTCTTAACCTATGTCTTGAATAGATCAAATCTATGACAACGCTAATACTCGATCTTGAAACCCAATTTTAAATACAATGTTGACTATATATTATGGCTAAATTCCTAAAAAGACCTAAGTCTAGATAGTTCATGAAATCTTGATACCATGGCAATAAAATTGGTGATTGATATCACAAATTTTGCTTGAATGTTGCTTGAATATTGCTTAATTGTTGCTCAGATATTGAATATGGATGAATGATCTCCCCTAAGGTCTAAATTGGAATCTAAACCCTATGCTTTGAAATGTTTTGACCTACAATATTGATTTTGAAACTTCAACTCTTGATATTGAGGTACAAAATCTTGAAACATGACTGTAATCACCCATGTGGATCTTGAGATTACCCATGATATGGATAGTGACTTCTATATCCCCAAAAACTCAGATCTTGATGATGTTACTCAGTAATAATTTTTGTGGATGGTAGTGTTGAATATATGCATAGGCTTGATTTCCTAAAAATAACCTAGGTATGGATCATTCACCCACCTCAGATATACTTGATGAAGAAACTGATGTTGAAATCTCAAAATATTACTAGATTGTTGTTATGGATGGATGAACACACATGTGGTTTGGATAGGAACCAAAACCCTAGACTTGCATGATTAGAATCCAAAATTCAAAAGTTTGAATCTTGAATCTTGAATCTTGAATTACTATCTTGTTAGTACATGACCCAATTTAATTCATGATGTATAATCTTGACTTCTGATCCCGATTCTCCCTCAATATGGAGACATGACTTGAAAGTGAACTCAATTACTAAGTTGTGATCTTATGACCTCTAGTTGATAAATACAAGTTTATGAGAGATTGGCGATGTGGTTATAATGTTGAGGACATTATTATGACCTTAATTTTTTCCTTCTTGCTCCTGTAGCTCGGATAGTGCTGCCGCACAACCCGTCTTGGGCGTCTCACCTCCGTAGCCTCTCGCCTCAAATAAACACTTCCATCACCCTCGTGGGGTCACGACAGAGCTGGGTGGCAGCCTCGCCACCAGTGGGCTCCTCCGCCACATCCGTGGGGTCGCGAGAGGCCTTACTCAAGGAAGAGAAAGAGTGTAGACCGTTCGGTCCAAGAAAAGCCAAATGGGTCAAAGACCCAGCTAGACCAGCTAATTGAGGGATTGAACCCATATCGAGTTTGGACCGGCCCTATAAGATAGCAAGTCACAGGGACTATGTAACTAGATCTGGACCATTGCTTGCGCATCCAACGGCCCTGATATTTCGTAATTAAGGTATTTATTTCCCTCTCTGCTCGAAATTACAATAAATAGTCAGATCTTGTTTTAATCATAATAAATGCATCCTAGCTCCAAATAATTCATATAAATAGTCAATATTGATAACAAAATCCAGTGAATCGATTAAAAATACTTTTGAAACCTGATTCCAAACGATTACCACTAGTATACTTAAATATGGATCTCTTTCTTATTTAATTTCTCAAATGACTCAATTTTAGTGATTAATCCCATGAAATCATGATATTTGACTGTAATGATCATCTTAAAGCCAAACTTGATTAAATATGAGTTTAGATCTGATCTTGTAACTCATCTCCCCTAGAATGTGAATCATGCACATTGAACTAGGGATTAACCTTAATATTATGATGATGGATCTAATCTTGCAAAACACTTGATCTAGTTTTGACCCATCAATCTAATATTAATTTTGAATTATATTAAAGTACCATGATGATAATATAGAATTTTATGATGACTTGGATAATGATCATAAATTAGGTTTAACACATATGATCCTAGAAAACCTAGGTAAGTCATTCACACTTGAATATATTGTATACTTGAAATAATGTTGGACATATTGAAATATTGATTATAAGTGAATCACCCAACCCTAAGGTTGACATAGGAAAAGTGTAACCCTAATCTCAAATATTGAAACATGATTTTCAAATATCATGATATTGACCCTTGATCCAAACATTGTGTTTTAGGATCTAACTCAAAGGGTTGACCTGTTACTAGTGGATTTGTACTCCTACGCTATTATATAACTCCTCCTTGATTGTATTGATGATACTTTTATGTATCTCTTGACTATAAACTTGGCTACTTACTTGGATGATCTACTGTTCCCTATGATTACTCTTCTGTTTTTCTATATTATATTTTGGAAAACATGAAAACATAAATGGCATGCCCATTATGAATACCCGTATATTGATAATGATGATGATATTGATAATGTTGATAATCTTGATATCAAGGGAAACAACCCCCTCATTTGGAGGTGGGACTTGTGTTGGGTTTTAGGGGAGGTAGAGAAGGCAGCGGAAACAAAAACTTTCTCCTCCCCAAACCCAAAACAAGGAAACGCGTCAACGTCTATACAATAGGAAAGGATGGTTTGTGGAATCATACCTTTTCCCAAGGCTTGCTCGGCAAAAATACCTCGCGGCTTGCGCGGTCTTCACCTTCGATCTTGGACGGTGTCTGTGCAGCTCCTGGTCGCACTGGGACTGATGACTCCTGGTCTCACTGGGACTGTCGGGATTGATAGCTGTCCTCCGAGCGACAAAAATCTCCCGCCTCTAAAGTAGTCCACACAGACCACCTGGAACTCCAAGCTCCTTATCCCACAAGGAATTGGAAGGAGTCGCACCCTCCTGTTGGTGTACTAGTCACCGACACACTCTCCTACCACGAGTCGCTTTCTGTAGTTGTCTTTCCCTTGATGTGCCTCCCTTATCGGGTAGTACTTGCTCGGGCTCTCTTGGTTACCAAAACCAGAGAGAACGACAACTTTACAGAGCAATTGGTTGCACCGAGTTGTAATTTGAGAAGCCCCCAATACCCATATATATAGGAGGCTCATGGGATATGGTTCTCTATCCCGAGCAATGTGGGACTAAAGTAGGAGTAGAAGGGTTCGAGATTTTCCACAAAAACAACCAACTGCGTAACCTGAACCGATCGTTTCATTTCAGAAACGGTCAGTTGGGGACCTGAGCAGGTCAGTTGACACCTCATCCGATCGGTTGGGACCCATGAAACGGTCGGTTCACTTCTGAACCGGTCAGTTCGTGGTCCTGGTCAGTTCCCGATTGACTTTTCCTCTTTTGTTTCTAATTGGCACCTAATACCAATCCTTGTTCCAATCAAATTGGGCAAGTGAAATGAAAAGAAATTTCTCACCAATCCTACTTTACCATCTTGCTCAGTTGGACCAGTTGAACCGATAATTTCACCCTGTCCATGAGCCGATCGACTCATCACCTGAGCTGATTGGTTCACCAAGCTCATCCGATCGGTTCATCACATGAGCCGATCGGTTGGGAGTGCAGATTGTGCAGAATCAGTCAATTGCAGTTTCAATCAATCTGATACTCCAATCAATGTGTCCAACACCTTGAACATTATGACATTGAGCTATCAATTAATTGAGTGTTTAATTGAACTACTAAACTCCTTTAGTAGTCAATCTAAACATTGTTTGTGGACAAAACTCCTCTTCCAGGTTAAATCCTATGTGTGTGACCCTGCAAGTCCATTTCACGTTGGCAGTGAAAGTCCATAACACTTATGACTTCACGAGCAAAGAGCGGTGCCAAGTCACACATCAGTGCTACCCAAGTGAAATAGAAAGTTGGAGAACAACTTTCAATCCTACAATCCATGAATGGTGTTACAGTGAATGTATAATTCCTTTGTCACTGATATCCCGAATGAACTCAAGGCATGGAATAGTCATCCTGTCAACGTTCATTCACTTTCTTGATCTCAGAGTAGATTGGAAGAGATATGTATGACATCAATATCACATATTGTTTCACACATGCGTACACGCCTTTCTCAATCCTACTAATCAAGTGTCCATGGATATCAAACTCCCCCAGGAGGGACAAATCCCATATCTATCACTCACCCCTCAAAATCCCCATGTGTTAAAGCCACCCAATCATCACCTTTATAACAACCCATGTTTCAGGACTGCGTTTGATGATGTCAAAGTGTGCCCAATGACATGTGTTGAGTGTAGTGATTTTAGGTCAAAGAATCACACTCACCACCATCACTGTGAGTACTGACTGTGACTACCATGTCATTGTTCCATGTGTCAAACTCACGGTGGGTCTGTCCGGTACACTTGTTCTCTAATAAGTACTTATGTGTTTGGTTTGATATCTCTATATCATGACTAATGAGATTCTATCATCAACCAACACCACAATCTAGTCTTGTGTGTCATTGCTATCTATCTACCTTCCACAATGACATCCAACTAGGGACATAACAAGAATGTACAAACTCTTAGCGTCCGTATGATCTCATCGTTCAGGTCCTTAACCTGAAAACATACGTCATTGAGTACTGTAATTCTCTAGACATTCAATCTGTTCTATCACTATCTCATATGACTGAACCAGAAAGAATTGGAAGCTTGCCTTTGATGTTTATCAAATCAATCTTAATGTATCCCACCAATCATCCCATGATTGGCTCTCAGGGCATACATACCAACAGACTCCCACTTGCACTGTGAGGCAATCACCCTTGAATCATATTCATAGTGATCTTCAAACATGTCCCACATGTTACTGTGCTCTAGTGCGAACATAGTGAGTTATGGCAACACCTTGCCAAAGTTAGTTTTTAACTGCATGTCTCTCATCTCTTCACTGTACGTCATACGTATGAGATGGAGTTGTCGTAATATGTGATCTAGTATTCCATTGCTAACCTTTAGCCACATTGCATGATTAAGGATTCCATACTTGTCATCAATGAGAAAAATATCTGTAAGTTCATCTCATGAACTTCCAGACCCATATAGTATCCACTGTTGTTCTCTAACACACAGATACTTGACATTTCCCTTTTAAATGGTTTTATTGGAACACTTCCAATTATCAACAAACTTTCACTTTTATATATCCTATATATATTTTGTGATTAATTTTCTGTCCTTTTGGAAGTTCGCATCAATGTAACTCTTTACATTGAACTCTTTCTTATCTCCATAGAACTAGTACTTCTCAAGTACTTATCAAGTTCTCATGGTATTCCAGTAACCCTTACTAGAAGTAGACATACATCCACCCGTCATGTCTTACATATGAGTTATCAGGATGAGCACATCATATTGCCATGACCTACATACAAGATGATGAATGCATTTTGTTCTTGCCATGTCGATACATGCAAGATAATGGGATGATTACATACATGATAGATCCATATCTATTCTTAGTATGCCCATTCTTCATAAGAATTGGACACTTGGCCTTGGGATACTAACTCCATATAACATGGATAGGTTTTCTCCCACTAAATCTGTGCATACTGTACCCTTCAGTACAGATTGCCAATGTATGCTTTCTCTTTTCAGGTCAAGAGGTTTTTGAGAACTATCTCTATGGATCTCTATTCCTATCACATAGGAAACATCTCTATCTTCCTTAAAGATAATTTCCACTTTTGGATTTCCATTCTAGAACATTTCCATTTCACATCAACATGTGGAATATGAACACGCTCCCACTAAATCACACATCCCTTCTTTATCTTTGACATATCAGTCAAACCCTTTGACTATATCATCAAAGTAAAAATCCAATTCTGAGTTGCTTGTACTCAATCAATCACATTGATTAGTCCATTATAACTTATAGACTTTATTTTCATTAGTGGATTCATAAACCTTATAGGTTGTGTCACGTACACATCCTTGTTTTATTCCTCATAGGAATGCGGTTTTAGTATCCATATGCCAAATGTCTTAGTCATTAAGTTGCAATTAACAAGCATCATCCTTCTCAAAATGTTATCCATGTGTCTTAACACTTAAGATTCATTTGCACTTATGGATTTCATCCAATGGGTGATACCATCAAGGTCATACCTTATGGTTCACATGGATGTCATTTAGGATGTAATGGTCATAAACCATAACTCAAAATTGGGTTCCTCATATTCATCTAGATAGTTGACTCATCACATGAAAAACTCATCACATGATAAACGAGGTGTATCCGTCAAGGATAAGAACTTACAACTCCTTGTAATTCTGAATATCCTTTATTAGTGTGGGGTATTCTTTTATTAAGAAGAATTCAGTTATTTGATAATCATTCTCTAACTCCTTAGAGTATGATTCCTTCTTGATTTAGACATCACCATGCCTTAATCATGAGTTCACTACGATACACTATCATAATCACTCATAAGGATCTCAAACATTTGGTCCAAGTATTTCATTCATTGATCTCATCAAGAATTAACACTTTACCAAATTTGCACTTCATCTATGATAATCTTGAACACTTCAAGATATTCATATTAGTATTTCTCTAAACACCATTTGAAGTATTAACATTTATTCCAATAGGTATGTAAATACATCACATGTATCATCCCTAATAGGATAATCATTCTCCCACTACCATTAGTGAAGATTGATTAATCATGTCCAAGATATTCATGTCTCTTACTGGTTCTCTAACCAAAAGAGTCTAGATTTATCCATCACATGGAAACTAGAAATGAATTTCTCATGATTGATGTTAATTTGATTGTTTGAGTTATCTATAACTTTTAGGTATCATTTTATCTTATGCATATCAAATACCACAAGATAAACAAGGCATTGCCACAAAGATCATATCTTTAGAAATTGAAACATCTCTTTATTGATTGCCATCATTGTCATACAATATGCAAAAATAAAGTGTTTCTTTCTATTGGCAAATATGAAACAGTAGTTCATAACTGTATTACATGCCTTTTAGGCTGAAAATAAACTAAAGTACTCCTATCTATGGCGGAAACACTTGCTCCATTTATTGAGTTCTTTACACTTTACTTCTTGGTATCATATACCTCAAAAGTGTTACAAGTTTACTTTCATGACACCTTTAAGTAGAGATGTCTGTCGCCTCCTTCTTCTTTTTTTCTTCCAGATAGAGAGGAAAATTCCTTTTCCAATGTCCTGGATTTTGAAAATGGTGGCAATTGCCTTTCTTGGTCACACCTCCCTTGGCCTTGAGAGCTGAAGACGACTTGGGCTCCTGGCTAGCATCAGAACCTTTCTTAGCTTTGCCCTTGCCCTTGCACTTGGATTTGCCTTTCTTGCTCGTGATCACCATCACAGACTTAGGCTTGTCCTTCTTCATCTGTGTCTCGACTGTCCTCAACATGCCCAACAACTCTGACAGTGGCCTATCAAAGTTGTTCACATTGTGGTTCATCACAAACTGACTGTAGGATTCTGGCAATGATTGTAGTATCACGTCAGTAGCCAACTCTTAGATCAGTGGAAATCCCAGTCTTGTCAGGTTCTCCACATACCCAATCATCTTGAGTGTGTGAGGACCAACTAGATCTCCTTCTGTCATGACACACTTGAACAGTGCCCTTGAGACATCATATCTCTCTTGCCGTGCTTGATCTTCATACATGTTCCTGAGATGATGAATCATCTCAATGACACCCATGTTCTCATGTTGTCTTTGCAACTCGTGGTTCATAGAGCACAACATCAAGAACTTTGCATCAATGGAATCATCAAAATGCTTCTTGTAAGCATCCCTTTCTGCCTTTGGTGCATTAGGAGCACGTTCCTCTAGAATTGGAGTATCCAGGACATAGAGCTTTCGCTCTTGAGTGAGAACAATTCTCAATGTCCTATACCAGTCATGGAAGTTTGTCCCATTTAGCATGTCCTTTTCAAGGAACGATCGCAAAATAAAGTGATTGTTGTTTGTTGTCATTTGTACTACACAAGGAAAAATGCAATTTTAGTCCAAAAACTCATTTTTGACTTATTTGATTGATTTGAAAAGTTGACGATATAATTAGGCCTTTAATTAATTATCACTCCCACTATTTTAGTTCAAATTGATAGCCCTCACCAGCAATTTAGAAGATTGCAACGTACAACCTTCTAGTGGGCAAGATCCTGAAATCCTCTAAGTCATGGACCAGCTTGGGCTGTAACCCACAACTTAGATCTCTCAGGTAGGCAACTCTTGCCAATTGCATCATATGAAACTCTTGATAAGATGTCATATGCAACTCCTTTCCATGATCATCTCCATGCCTCAAGGTGTTAGATCCTATCTAGGTCACCTTGTTAAGTCCGACCCAAAGAAAACACGATGAATATGCACCCTGCTTGGGCAGACCCACATATCCATCCTTCACGCTTCCATGAGATAGACGGTGCACCACGCTTGGGCGTGCCCACACTTGGTCGATCAAGCTTTTCACATGTGTCGCATTTGGAAGGCATCTAAAACTTAATATTTAATGAGGGATTTGGTTTTATATACATATACATATCCAATCACCACAATATATAGTACATATCATATACATGCTATATCCCACAGAATACATGCGAAATGATTAAAGCAATGATTATGACCATCCTAATGTGATTCAACAAGCCAAGAGGAATCATGATCATCTAGGTCTACATCACATGCAACCTGTACAAGATGAACTCTATGCTTTGCCTTTCTGGGTTTGATCAACTCATCACATGATTGATCGGCTCGCCATCAGGTCGGTCGGCTGGGTGCCACCAGCCGATCGGTTGGATCCTCCAACCGATCAGTTCACATGGTCGTCGTGCATCTCATCATGGCTACCACCCACTCGTCTCAGACCTCGAACCAGTCATCAACCAATCGGCTCACTCCTTGAACTGATCGTCTCGAAAGTCAACTGACCAGCTGTCTTCAGGATGTCCTCCGTTCTTTGACATAACAGGAAATAAAATTCTATCCTATTTTATAATGTAAAAAGAGAAACCTCGAGTTACATTCGAGGGGAGTAAAGGTAGGAAAGAAATCTCGAATAATTTTGAGTTACATCAGGAATAGGAGAAGGAAGATCGGTGTGCAGACCGAGATGCAAGCAACCACATACAACCATACACATATAGGGTTTATTGGCAACAACCACACTATACATCCACCAAAAAACTCGTTTAAGGGCGACGCGCATCGAGTGCATTCATAATACATATCATATATGTAAATTGGGATTTGTGGATTTAGGATTGGACATTTATAAAGCGAATTTTATTCGCATCGTATGCAATAAATAAAGGTAAAAAACCAAAATCGATCATATCGATAATCCTAAAGTATATAGCAGTTGACGTGGCTCTGATACCACTGTTGGGTTTTAGGGGAGGTAGAGAAGGAAGCAGAAACAAAAATTTTCTCCTCCCCAAACCCAAAACAAGGAAATGCGTCAACGTCTATACAATAGGAAAGGATGGTTTGTGGAATCATACCTTATCCTGAGGCTTGCTCGGCGACAATACCTCGTAGCTTGCGCGGTCTTCACCTCTGGTCTTGGACGGTGTTTGTGCAGCTCCTGGTCGCACCGAGACTGACGACTCCTGGTCTCACCGGGACTGTCAGGATTGACAACTGTCCTTTGAGCGGCAGAAATCTCCCGCCTCTAAAGTAGTCCACACGGACCACCAGGAACTCCAATCTCCTTGTCCTACAAGGAATTGGAAGGAGTCACACCCTCCTATCGGCGTACTAGTCACTGACACACTCGCCTGCCACCAGTCACTTTCTATAGTTGTCTTTCCCTTGTTGTGCCTCCCTTATCGGGTAGTACTTACTCGGGCTCTCTTGGTTACCAAAAACAGAGAGAATGACAACTTTACAGAGCAACTGGTTGCACTGAGTTGTACTTTGAGAAGCCCCCAATACCCCTATATATAGGAGGCTCATGGGACAGGGTTCTCTGTCCTGGGCAATGTGGGACTAAAGCAGGAGTAGAAGGGTTCAAGATTTTCCATAAAACAACCAACTACGTAACCTGAACCGATCGTTTCATTTCTGAAACGGTCGGTTGGGGACCTGAGCCGGTCGGTTGACACCTCAGCCGATCAGTTGGGACCCATGAAATGATCGATTCACTTCTAAACCGGTCGGTTCGTGGTTCTGGTCAGTTCCCGATTGACTTTTCCTCTTTTGTTTCTAATTGGCACCTAATACCAATCCTTGTTCCAATCAAATTGGGCAAGTGAAATGAAAAGAAATTTCTCACCAATCCTACTTTCCCATCTTACTCGGTTGGACCAGTTGAACTGATCATTTCACCCTATCCATGAGCCGATCGACTCATCACCTGAGCCGATCGGTTCACCAAGCTCAGTTGATCAGTTCATCACATGAGCCGAGCAGTTGGGAGTGTAGATTGTGCCGAATCAGTCAATTGAAGTTTCAATCAATCTGATAATCCAATCAATGTGTCCAACAGCTTGAACATTATGACATTGAGCTATCTATTAATTGAGTGTTTAATTGAACTACTAAACTCCTTTAGTAATCAATCTAAACATTGTTTGTGGACAAAACTCCTCTTCCAGGTTAAATCCTATGTGTGTGACCCTGCAGGTCCATTTCACGTTGGCAGTGAAAGTCCATAACACTTATGACTTCACGAGCAAAGAGCGGTGCCTAGTCACACATCAGTGCTACCCAAGTGAAATAGAAAGTTGGAGAACAACTTTCAATCCTACAATCTGTGAATGGTGTTACAGTGAATGTATAATTCCTTTGTCACTGATATCCCGAATGAACTCAAGGCATGGAACAATCATCCTGTCAACGTTCATTCACTTTCTTGATCTCAGAGTAGATTGGAAGAGATATGTATGACATCAATATCACATTCTGATTCACACATGCATGCACGCCTTTCTAAATCCTACTCATCAAGTGGTCATGGATATCAAACTCCCTCAGGAGGGACAAATCCCATATCTATCACTCACCCCTCAAAAGCCCCATGTGTCAAAGCCACCCAATCCTCACCTTTATAACGACCCATGTGTCAGGACTGCGCTTGATGATGTCAAAGTGTGCCCAACGACATGTGTTGAGTGTAGTGATTTCAGGTCAAAGAATCACACTCACCACCATCACTGTGAGTACTAACTGTGACTACCATGTCATGGTTCCATGTGTCAAACTCACGGTGGGTCTGTCTGGTACACTTGTTCTCTAACAAGTACCTATGTGTTTGGTTTGATATCTCTATATCATGACTAATGAGATTCTATCATCAACCAACACCACAATCTAGTCTTGTGTGTCATTGCGGTCTATCTACTTTCCACAATGACATCCAACTAGGGACATAACAAGAATGTACAAACTCTTAGCATCTGTATGATCTCATCGTTCAGGTCCTTTACCTGAAAACATACGTCATTAAGTACTGTCATTCTCTAGACATTCAATCTGTTCTGTCACTATCTCATATGACTGAACCAGAAAGAATTGGAAGCTTGCCTTTGATGTTTATCAAATCAATCTTAATGTATCCCACCAATCATCCCATGATTGGCTCTCAGGGCATACATACCAACAACTTGTACATTGGCCTCCTATGTTCCTATGGTGAGATGGAGCCTAGTGACCTTCCCCATCGCGTTGGGGTAATAGAGTCACACAAAATATATAAACATGCTTATTTGATTACAACATAATGGGAACTCAATATAAAAAAATTGAATCGTTGAATAACAAACTTTTTGTCGAATGATATTCATTTTGGAAATCCTTTATTATTCTTTTGAATATAATTCCTGCCAAGTATACTCTTTTACTATAAACCGTTTTACTTGATTTTGATAGCGTACCGTGCAATTGCATGACTGTGTCTTGATTTTCTTGATTTTTGGCAATACAAATGGAATACTGAATAAGATCACTTCCACACTCTAAATACTCTGATGACAAAGACAAATCATATATATCTCCATATTGGGTTAGTTATTCTTTAAATATCTAGTTTTTGAGTTATTATTTCTTATTGTATATGCCAATGTGATAGATCGTATCGGGCCACTTAGGGACGGGCACTTCAATCCTTTTACTGCTATCTAGGCAGTAGGATTGGCATTGGGGTAAGAACGGTTCCATGATAGTCGGTAACCGAGCTTACACACTCCCATATACTTTAATTAAATAATTTCTCAAGTCTCTTACACCCAAGAAACCCTAAAGTCCATAATGGTTAAAATTGAGGTGTCTAGGCTCAGGGTCCTGGCATAATTTCTCATATCCATCTTCACGGTGGATGAGATCCCCCTCTCTACGTGACCTCTATTGATCCAGAACTGGACCTAAAGGTTTTCTTGTGAAACCCTAGAGAGTCTTCTAGCATCTCATCTCTTCATTAAGGACTACCCTAAGCCACCCATGTAGATGAAGATTAGGTAGTCTTCTCATCTCCTCATGTGGTCCTTTCTTGTGACCTTATACCACGTGATGTCTCGATTATGGGTAGATTATGCATGAGAATAATGAATATCACTAAATTTTGAAAGTTGATACCATGATCTAACCTTAATTTGAAAACTCAATTTTTATCAATTAAGCTTGAAATCAAATATTCATGCATGACCCCTAATATCATGAACACTCAAATTAGCTAAAACTTGACTATATGCTTCCTATGTTTGAGGTAAATGATACGAATTATGATATGGTGAAATAATGATGACTTATACCTTATACCTTATTTTTAATAAGATCCCTATTTGATTAATCCCATGTTGCCCTATTGTTGATTAAACCTCAAACATAGTTAGGAAAAACTTGTATCCTATTTTATACACATCTTTACCATGTTATCAAGTGACTAAGCCTATGACTCACAAAATCATGATGTAAGACTATGATACAAAAATCAATTTTCCTATTGACCATTGATGCCTTTTACAAATCTCAATTTTGATATGATGATTATGGGACTAGATTTTGCACTATTATGCTCTAATTCCTCGAATGTCAAATTCAAATCCTCGATTTCCAAATTATATCACTACCTTGATCATGAAAGGAAAGAATTGCAAATGTTGACATTATTACCGTATTATCTTAAATTTTGATCTTATGACTTTGATATATATGATTTAAACATTGATACTCTCCCTATTTGAATAAGCTCAATGGATAAATGTGGATAATGTGCTATATTAGGATGGTAGTTAACTCATAACTCCCCTAACCTATGTCACATCCCTATTTTGACTACCTCTAAATTTTTGTATTGTTGATTATTTAGAGTTTAGAAAGGTATCCCTTTCACCCGATTTGGATTGGTTGACCTAAGCCTAATAGGTTAAACCCATGGTTGATACTCGATCTTAAATATTGATTTGATAATGACCTTGACATATGGCAATATTGACTATAGCTCGAGGTTGACTTCCTAGATAGACCTAGGTCTAGATCATTCATCAACCTTGGAAACCATGATAATGAAATTTTGACATGTTGATCAAATATTGCTTGAATATTGTTTCTAGAAATTGAATATAGATGAGTGATCTCCCCTAAGGTCTAAATAGGAATATAAACCCTAGCTTTGGGATATTTATACATATGATCAAATTTTGGATCTATGACTTTTGGTGTCTAAAATATCGACTCTTGATATTCATTATAGAATTGTGACTCACGATTATAACATCTCAATAATCATACAAATTCTATGATCACACTATTTGGACATTGAGACATATGACTAATGACTTCAAAATCCCAAATCCTGAAAATTTTGAAATGATGATTATTTTGACTTCTTGACTTATGACTTAGGGTTTAGATCTTATTAGGACTAGGGTGGGACCTCCCAGTGATTTTGAGCCCAAAAATCATGATATTGAAATTATGATGTGGTCTTGAAATGTTGAAATATAAAATCTCAAATCATGGATGTATAACCCCACCTAGGCCAATGTAGAGTCTAAGACCCTGAGATATTGGGATTGAAAGTCACCTTGTACACTTGAACTCTATTTGTTTGACCTAAAATATGATCTCTCCAAATTTGTGATCAATAGGATGCTTTCCATATTTGTGACTCATATAATGACTTTGAATAATATATGCATTGACCTTGATACTCAATTGCTCAATGATGAAATGATGCTAGAATCAAGTTATTTATGATATGAAACATGGAATCCCAATTATGATGATTGTACTACTTGAACTTTGAGGACATTACTTTGATTATATAGTTGAGGATACACCAGTATTTGAGGACATGATTTTGATTATATAGTTGAGGATACACCAGTATTTGAGGATATGATTTAGTTTTTGAATAATCCCAATTTTGAGGATGTTTTTTTTTAAATTTTGGAGGCAGAATTCCTTTTTAAGGAGGGAAGGATGTGACAAAGTGGAATTTTGCATAAGTATGATGAAATTACAAATTTTCCCAATTTATGTTCTTTCATGATCTCAAATCATTTTTCTTGTCTTCATAATCATTATTGATACTCAAAATCGAAATATGGTGATCAATGTGGATTTTATACACATTATAACACCTTAAATTTGATTAATTGATCACTTTGTCCAAAGAAAAAAACTGATCCCTAAAATTCATCTTTTTATTCTCAAACTTTTTCTAAAGGTTCTCCACATTTTTGTGTAGCTATGTTTTAAATTCGAGAACAATTGGACATTCCTACGTTTTACTATGAATTCTTGAAGTTTATGTATTGAAAACCCCCTTTTTCCCTTTTATTTGCACTTTTTCTTAGCTTTCCCATGTCAACGATCCATACAAGGGATCTGGGGTGATTGTTAGCCCTTGGATCTGCCTCTTGTGGATCTAGGCCTAATCCAGTGGTTGAGAGGTCATCATCAACCTCCCGCAATTAGTGAGGATGTGTCTTTATGGCCGAGACTTGCAAACTCGCGCCCTTGACCTCAATTCAAAATTCCAAATGAATAGAAATGACCGTCTCACCATTTCAAACCGGAAAAGAATTTTTTTGATAAGCTTTCAAGCACCCTTGTGCTGCCAAAATGAGCTCTTTGCTCTCCTCTCTCACTCTGATGACTAAGGATGCACCTAGACCTTGATCAAGCCCTAAACCTAATCCTAGTGCTATAAAAGGACCTCCAATGGATCACCATAGTCACACCTTGCAAGAACCCTTGCTATGGCTCTCTATTTTGGCCTCAAACTTCCTCAATTTTCTCCTTCTTGCTCTTGCAGCTCGGATAGTGTCAACACACACCCCGTCTTGGGAGTCTCACCTCCGTAGCCTCTCACCTCAAATAAATACTTTCATCACCCTCGCGGGGTCACGATAGAGCTAGGCGGTAGCCTCACCACCTCCATGGGTGCCTCTTCCTCCTAAACCTCCTCTACACCGGTGGGATCCCCCGCCGCATCCCTGGGGTCATGAGGGGCCTTATGCAAGGAAGAGAAAGAACGTAGACTACTCAGTCCAAGAAAACCCAAATGGGTCGAAGACCCAGCTAGACCAGCTTTTGGACCAACTAATTGAGGAATTGAACCCGTATCGAGTTTGGACTAACCCTATAAGATAGCAAGTCACAAGGACTATGTAACTAGATTTGGACCATTGCTTGCGCATCCAACGACCCTCATATTTTGTAATTAAGGTACTTATTTCCCTCTCTGCTCGAAATTACAGTAAATAGCCAGATCTTGTTTTAATCATAATAAATGCATCCTAGCTCCAAATAATTCATATAAATAGTCAATCTTGATAAAACAAATCCATGTGAATCGACTAAAAATACTTTTGAAACCTGATTCCAAAGGATTATCACTGATATACTTAAATTGTGATCTCTTTCTTATTTAATTTGTCAAATGACTCTATTTTAGTGATTAATCCCATGAAATCCTGATATTTGACTCTAATGATCATCTTGAAGCCAAACTTGATTAAATATGAGTTTAGATCTGATCTTGTAACTCAGCTCCCCTAGAATGTGAATCATGCACATTGAACTAGGGGGTAACCTTAATATTATGATGATGGATCTAATCTTGCGAAACACTTGATATAGTTTTGACCCATCAATCTAATCTTGATTTCCAATTATATTAAAGTAACATGATGACAATCTATAATTTGATGATGACTTGGATAATGATCATAAATTAGGGTTAACACATATGATCCTGTAAAACCTAGGTAAGTCATTCACACTCGAATATATTGTATACTTGAAATAATGTTGGACATATTGAAATATTGATTATAAGTGAATGACCCAACCCTAAGGTTGACATAGGAAAAGTGTAACACTAATCTTGAATATTGAAACATGATTTGCAAATACAATGATATTGACCCTTGATCCAAACATTATGTTTTAGGATCTAACTCAAAGGGTCGACCTATTACTAGTGGATCTGTACTTGAAATCTCAGTGAAAGGTACACTATTATATAACTCCTCCTTGAATGTATTGATGATACTTTTATGTATGTATTGACTGTGTACTTGGCTACTTACTTGGATGAGCTACTATTCCCTATGATTAGTCTTCTGTTTTTCTATACTATATTTTGGAAAACATGGAAACATAAATGTCATGCCCATTATGACTACCCGTATATTGATAATTATGATGATATGGATAATGTTGATATTGAGTGCAACAACCCCCTCATTTGGAGGTGGGACTTGTACATTGGCCTCCTATGTTCTTATGGTGAGAAGGAGCCTAGTGACCTTCCCCATCGCGTTGGGGTAATAGAGTCACACAAAATATATAAGCATGCTTATTTGATTACAACATAATGCAAACTCATAATAAAAAATTGAATCGTTAAATAACAAACTTTTTGTCGAATGATATTAGTTTTGGAAATCCTTTATTATTCTTTTGAATATAAGTCCTACCAAGTATACTCTTTTATTATAAACCTTTTTACTTGATTTTGATAGCATACAATGTAATTGCATAATTGTGTCTTGATTTTCTTGATTTTAGGCAATACAAATGGAATACTGAATAAGATCGCTTTCACACTCTAAATACTCTGATGACAAAGACAAATCAGATATATCTCCATATTGGGTTAGTTGTTCTTTAAATATCCACTTTTTGAGTTATAATTTATTATTGTATATGCCAGTGTGATAGATCCTATCGGGCCACTTAGGGACGGGTGCCTCAATCCTTTTACTACTGTCTAGGCAGTAGGATTGGGATTGGGGTAAGAACGGTTCCGTGATAGGAAGGATGTGATAAAGTGGATTTTCATTATTTTCTCAAATGAAATTTGTCATAAAATAAGTATTGGACACTGATTTGGGAGGAAATTTTACATAATGGTATGATTTGAGGATTTCTGTGACACTTGTTAGAACTTTTGATACATTGATATACCACCAATTCATAGAAATCTACCGTGTTTAGATATGATACTATTTTTTAATAATCGCATGATCTAGAATAATATTTTGGACCACAATATTTTTTTTGATATTCTATGATATATTTAAAGCATTGGTTCCAAATCTCACTTCTTTTCGACATTCCCACTTCTCTTTATAAAATATCTATGTTTTGACCCAAAATATGCCTATTCATGGAAAGATATGGTAATTAATTTTTTGAGGGGTCAAATAATATTTTTTGAATCCCCTTTCCATGTGATAAAGAAAATTACTGGCATATGAAGCAAATCCTAAAATTTGGTTGCATTTAGAGCTACACTTTGAAAGATATGGATTTTTGAATTTTATACTACAGTTGACTGAGTTTATGATCAATATCATTTAAATGCTTCACTTTCAATGCCCAAAATTTGGCATGCTCCCCTTTAATTTTGGGGCTTGGCTAACCCATTAATGTCCGATACAATGTCTACAAGGTTGTCTTCAACCTTGTGCCTATTTCGGAAAGCCAGACATAATAGTTTTTTTGTCTCCTATCTCTCCTTGCTCAAATCTCTTCCATTCTTCTCAAATTTTCCTCGATCCTCACTTCAATCCAAACCTACTGACCCCTTAAATGGGTAGTTTTTGTTCCATATTTCAAAATTAAAAAGGTTCCACCACCATGGATTTTTCTCTAGGAAAATCCCCAAATCAAACCCTAGATCTTGCCTTCAAGACCCTTTAAAAACCATACCCAAGCCATCGCTTTGAGTCCCCCAACTCTTACGTTCCTTCATCTGCCACCAACTAGTCCTAATGCCTTTGTTCTTTTCCTTTCTTCTCATTCACTACATATCAACGTAGTCACCTCCCTGGTCATATCTCCAAATCTACAGAGCATGTACCTTCCTTTCTCCCTAAAAATTTCTCGCTTCCACTCCCATCCACCCCTCACCATCACTCCCAAGCCGCCACAACCACCAACAACTACTGGCCTGTAGCCCTCTATTTCTCTATGGCAATAGGGGAGTGTAGTTGAGGCATGCATTGGGTTTGGGTGACACACTGGATAGGGATTTCTAGAGTGGGCCAAATCCTCAAGTTGTAGGGCAATTGGGCTTAAAATGTCAGCCCACTGCCATCTATCAAGGTGAATGTTCTTTTAAATTAAGAAATCAAATCCCATCGATATTTTGATCTTAGATCATGCTAGGATGATCCAAATAAGGCAAGTAAGTAGAAAATTTTCATCAAAAAATAAGGGGCAATCTAATGGGACCATTTTAAAAACCTGATTCTATATGGATTCCACTGATGTCATTAAAACATGATATTTGATTATAACAAAAGATTGTCTAAATGATTCAATAATGATGTTTAATCTCTAGAAATGTAAATATTTGACTTTGATGATTATTTTGAGACACTAAAGACATGACTTGACCTATCAAGGATCTAGATTTAACCTTGTTGTCTTTTCTACTCTTGAATATGAATCATTTACCCTAAAATAATGGTTAATCTTGATGATGACATGTTAATATTATGAATGTTCTAAATCTTGTGAAATATTTGATTTATTTGACCTAACACCTGATCCTTGACTATACTTTTACATCAAGTAAGACTTGATCTAATCTTGAATACAAATGGTGCTAATCCATCATGATGAATCTAGAGAGTTGATAATGACTTGAATAATGATGATATTTAGTTTTAGCTCATATGTTCCTAAAATACCTAAGTGGGTCATTCATACATGAAATATTCTTGACACTTGAATAATGTTGGACATCTTGAAATTGGTTGATCATAAGTGAATGACCTAACATTAAGGTTGAATAGGAATGAGTAACCCTAATCTTGAGAATTGGTACATGAAATTTTTGTGTGTCATGATCTTTACCCTTGATCCACATCTTGATTGATCTAGGTATACTTGATACTTTGATCTATTATTTCTTAGAATCCTTACCCTAAATCTTTGGTGAAAGGTACATGCTTATATTTAAATCCTCATAGAATAGACTAGTGGTATTGAATGATACTTGTATGTACCTCATGAAAAACTGGGCTATGTATTTGTTTGAGATATTGTTCCCTACTGATTAGTCTTCCAATTTACCTATATTATATTTGAGACAGACTTGAAAACATAAATGATATTTCCCATTATGATTGCCTGAGTTATGATGATGATAATATTGATAATGTTGATGTCAAGTATAAGAGACCTCCTCATTTGGAGGGTGGAACTTGGGCATGTCGATTGACCTCTGACCTCATACAGAGAGAAGGAGCCTGGTGACCTCCCCCATCTCGTTGGGGTGATGGAACCATATGAAATATATAAGCATGCTTCTCGACATCAACATAATGGGAAACTTGTAATAAAATTTTATTGTTCAAAATAAAATCGATGTTTTGAAAATCACTTGTTGACTTCATTTTGAACATAAGTCCTACAAAGTACTATATTTTTCTATAAATGTTTTTGATTATTCAATAGCTATTCTTTTCAAAGTGCATCGATGCATTTGCATTGATTGCTTCTCAATTTACCCGGTTTTAGGAAAACCAGAAGGATCTTTATGAAGAATTGACTAGATCGCTTCCACTCTTGATAAACTCTGATGATAAGGATAAATATGCAAAATATCCTAATTGGGTTGGTTAGTTCGTTAAATCTCTTGTTTTATGAGTTGTTATTTCTTATTGTATATTCATGTATGTGAGATCCTTTTGGGCCACTCAGAGATGGGTGCTTCAAAGTGCTCACCAGTGTCTAGGAAGTGGGATTGGGACTGGGGTAAGAATGGTTCCACAACAGAAGCCATGCAATGGTGACTTCAAGTACTACCAAATGAAATATTAAATAATATCTATTGGAACATTAGGTCTCTTAAAATTAATTCCCCTATGATTCAAGAGGAATTTAGGAGGCTTTGAACCCATGATATTGTCTTGAATGAAACCAAAGTCAAAGGTGGGATTATTCACATTATTTTCTACTAATAATTTAGTTATTTCCAATTGGTTACTAATCATAGGACTGGTGCTCTTAGGAGAATTGTTGTGCTCTGAATGAAGATTCATGTTTAGTTAAAAACATTTTTGAATCATACCAAAATTTCCACTAAAATCATTAGTGCTGATAAATAATTTTATCTCACCAATTTTTATGGGCATAACCCTTCCTTTGACAAAACTAGATTATGGGATACTAATGAGGAAATTCATGATAATATGCATGACCCTCGGTAATTATGGAAGATTTGAATGTTGCTTGAGAAATGATGACAATATGGAAAAATATCCAACTTTGAAATAATCCATGGATGATTTCAACATATGACTTCTCACTTGTGGTATGTTTAAACTATCTTTGAATGATCCTTTAATCTTGTAGGATCATATTAATGACAACAACCACTTTTGGATTCTCTAGTCTAGTTTGATAAAAAAATATCGGGCGCCAAAGAGCAATATAAGCCCTTAGTTAGTGCATTTTGTCCATAGTCACCCACAACATTGGTTCAACATCTCTCAAGCTTACTCAACCTAGTACTATTATAAGAAAAATACTCTTAGATACAAATTCATGTTGATGGGATACCTGAAAAGGAGGTAAACTTATTGATACAGATAGTCCTATCATTCCTTTAAGGATCATTTAATCTGAGGCCTCAAATAATGGGATATTGGAAGTTCCCCTACTTAGAGCCTTTGACATCCTCATTATGATTCAAATTTATGGCCTCACACTCTCTTCCATATTTTAGTGTAGACTCTCAATGGACCATTGACATGTAGTGTAACGCCCGGGCCCACTGCCCAAGGCTCTAGTAGAGTTTCAAGAATGACGACTGTCCCCACAGACCACCACTAGCCTTAACTGCATGCTTTGTCCTCACTCACGCGCATGTCAGGATCAACTTCCCGACAGGTCACCCATCCCAGTACTACTCCAAACTGAGCACGCTTAACTATGGAGTTCTTTAGAGATGGGCTCCCAGAAAAGGAGGTGCACCTTGGTGATATGGGTAGTCCAATCATTCCTTTTAAGATCATGTTATCCTAGGCCTCAAATCATGGGATGTTACAATCTCCCCCACTTAGACTCTTGACGTCCTCGTCAAGGCTCAACTATAACTGCACGCTTTGTCCTCACTCACGCGCATGTCAGGATCAACTTCCCGACAGGTCACCCATCCTTGTACTACTCCAAGATGAGCACGCTTAACTATTGAGTTCTTTAGAGATGGGCTCCCGGAAAAGGAGGTGCACCTTGGTGATATGGGTAGTCCAATCATTCCTTTTAAGATCATGTTATCCAAGGCCTCAAATCTTGGGATGTTACATGTAGTTTCCATTCATGACTAACAGTGCAACGGTTCCTCCATCTCTCCTCCATAGGTAGCCCTTTCACCGTGCATGGACCACATGTCACAAGACTGTAGTACTGCATGTCCATGTGGGCCCTACCTACTTGAGGAGAACTAGCTCTGATACCTTTCATGATGCGTAGGCTCACAACCCATGTATGCAGTTCAATTTTGGAAATAACAATTGACCCTATAGAACAAGACTTTTCCCAACTACATGTGTTCTCCTCACTCATGCATAACCAATGTTCAACTTCCCATTAGGTCACCAATCCTAGTGCTAATCTAATCTAAACATGCTTATCTGTAGAGTACCTAATGATAGTATAACAGAGTAAAATATAAACCTTTAGGATATGTAATGCCCATTCATTTTAAGATCATTTTATATAAGGCCTCAAATATTTAGACGTCATAGTCACCATTAGGATGGTTCTAAATCTTTTTACATCAAAAATTGATAAAATTCTTTACCATATTATATTCCAAGATAATGTTTCTAAACTTTAGGGAAATCTAATTTACAATATAGTGATCACAAAACCATGTCTATGGTTATTGGAAAAATTGGAAGATATATACCCCTTTTATATTCGTTAATTCTTTGGGAGATAGGGTAACTTTCATTTACATTGTTAGAAACTCTTGCAAGAATGAGGATATCATATTTCCTATGTTCATTCTCTACATAAACACCTTCTTTCGATGAGTTTTGTTTCTACCATGGAGGTCTTGGTGTGGTTTGGTCATGATTGTTGGCCTTCTTGTGATGTGTTTTGACCCTATTTTCTTGGTACTCTTTTGTTGTGGTTGAGACAAGGTACCTTGATGTTTGTTTCAAACTCTAGGGTTGTTGTGACCCATGTGGTTTAAAACCCACCTAGGTTTTCTCCACATAGGTTTCATGCATGAGTTTATTGGTATCATGGCTATTTTCATGGTGGACAAGTTCCCTTTTATGCTCTCTTGTATTGACACCTCACACCTACCTTACTTCCCTCCTCCTTTGAGGATATAACCCCTTTCTCCTTAATGCAAGTGATCCTTTTGTCCCTCCTTCTTCTCCCCTCTCTTGTGTTCATACATGGAACTTTGACGAGCAAGAAGGACTGATCTTGTGTGCTTTGGAGGTCGATCAACCTTGCATGTGGTTCTTTGGAGCTTGATCACCTTCCTTGTGGTGATTCTTGGTGATTTCTCTTGTTAGTAAGTGGTTCTACCTTCTTGATCACATTTTTCCTTTGGAACCCTACCTTCCATCTTCTCCTTCTCGGCCATTAGACCATGTTTGACATAGTGGCTACCTTGAAGATATTATCCTCACAAGGGTTGTGGACTATGTTTTGACATGGTGATACCCAAGTGAGAAGGAGCTCTCTTCTTTCTTCTTTCTTCTTGGTTCAACCTAGGGTTTTCACCCTCTTTCTTAAGATTTTTTTTACCATGGTGTTCTTCTATTTTGAGGTAATCTTGTGGCCTAGGTGTTGACCTTGGTTGGAGGTTCATCTTCTTCCTTAGATCTTGTGATCTTGGAATCTTGGTTCTTTACCTAAGGCGGGTTATATGACTCTCTACCTTCTTCTATTACTTGAACCATAAAATTGTTTGCATACTACTATTTTAATCTCTAAATTTGATTCTAGTGTTCTAGATGTGGTTATCATGATCTAAGGTTTAAGACTTTGAAGTATTATCATGTAGATTGCTCTCTTTCTTAACCCTAATTCCATGAACCCGATATCTAAGTGATGGATGAAGTGAAGTTGTTACATGTAACATGATTCTTGGTTTTATCACCATGCTTTAGTTCGGCCTTTGTGTTTTGTTGATGTGTTAAGTTCATTTTCTTGAGGTTGAGGCTTGTTCTTCTTCCACCTAGTTGGTTTCTTGAAGGTTCATGTTGAAGTACAGATTTCAAGGTCTTGAGGTTCATCTTAGTTTGGAGATTTCCATCTTGATGGTGATGATTTTCCTTGATGTAATATTCTATTTTAGCTATGGTATACTTCTAATTTGATGATGGTTTATCCCTGTTAGAGGATGGTTATTTGCCTTTGTGGTAGCATGACCTTGACGGTCACTACCCTTTTGATTTTGACATGGTTGACACACTTTGACAATGGGGTGATGGTCGAGATGTTTTGCTTTGTTTCAGTCAAAACTTATGACCTTGTGTTGTAGTCACAACCCTAACCCTAATGGGTTGAGGGTCATAACACTTAAAGGTTGAGACATATGTTTTATGTCATAGTCAAAATCATAACTCCAGCGTGGTCAAGACACATGTTTGTTCATGGTCAAAACTCATGCTTTTAATGGTGGTCGAGATGCCTATTTTGATAGTGGTAATGACATATGTTTGATGGATGGTCGATACATTAATATGAGTACATGATCATAACACTTGTAGGCCACTGTAAGTGATACATATATACATGTAAATGTTGGTTAATACCTAATGTTGTTTAGATAATTGATTAACCAAGTTGGTTATGATGTTCTAATCCTAGTATACTCCAAGAAATTGGGATGAAATGAGACTAGGGTTTGGTGATTTAATAATTCTATGGAACCCTAATCCTTTATATGTTTGAAACCCTAACCCTAGATAATTCTAGGGTATGCTATGTTGTTGAGTTCATTAGAAGAATGGCAAGTGATTGCTTTTTCTCTCTCCTACTTGTGAGATTCTAACCATGCAGGTGAAATGAATGTTATAGGTTGGAAATGCTATGGTGATGGTTATGGGTCTTATGAGACATGTTGAGATAATGACGAGAAACAAAGATATATGATGTGATGGGTCTTATGACTTGGCAGAGGCTTAATGCCTAATATGAGGTGTTATGCTCCAGTGATGTGATTGAGGGATTGATATCCCGTAGTGATGTGACATTGATGTTGTCCTTGGGAATGGCAATTCCACAAGTATCATGTGATGATGATGTGACAAGTTCACACCTTATACATTTTATATCTTCTGGAGTTGTATTATGCCCTTATATGTGTAAAGTTTGTTTAGGGTTTATATGTTGTAACTTGATTGTTGTTACAAGACACACAATTTTCCTAACTAATCATGTGAAACCTTAATCATCTAGTTTCCATGTGCCATAGATCCATATTTAGTGTCAATACTTGCTGGATGGTGAAACGGGTTATCCCTTAGTGGAAGCTTGGAGTCGTATGTTGTTGAGTATATACATTTCACAAGATTGGTTATGGTCATACTTTGGTAAGAGAACGGTCGAGGTCATATCTCAAAGATGTAATAAAATGTTTGTGTTATATGTTTTGAGGATGGTTGTGGTCATACCTCAGCAGGAGAGTGGATGTTGTCATAACTCAGTTTCACTAGTGTTGTGCCTATATACTAAGGCAAACTAGGATGTTTTGCAGTTGGACTCTATATGTCATTGTAAGAGACTCAAACAGATCAAGGTTGTGGAGAGATCATAGGAGTCCATCCCCTCTTAGATCTTGTATGGAACAAATTTTGACTTAGCAATGATCAATTGTAGCTTGAGTGGTATACCTCATCTCCTTAAGGCATAATAAAAGACGTAATACATCTGTGTAGTGTATTGCTTAGGGTCAAATATGAATAACATTGGATGACCCGTTTTCCTTATCTATGTACTGACTTCTTGAATTATAATGCGGTAAGAGAAATCAAGTGTTACACATGTTCTTCATATTCCTTCTTATAGTTTTAATTGTTCTACTACTCAGTGGTAACTAGCTCATTTGCTTAAACTGCTCTATCAGTTTTATACATATCGTTTGGCTGAATCTACTTAACCTATTAAGTATGTTATCTACTTTTGCTTTTAATAGACGTTGTCGGAGAGTGGTATCTCTCTCTAGGATGTTTGGTCTCACACCGTGGGTTTCCACATCTTTTAGGGGGTCGAGCGCGTAGAGGTAGAGATCATGTTGTTGATGCTGAGCATCAAGAGGAGCAGTAGTTAAGTAAAGGTTGGATAAGTTGCTTGTATTTTGTTGTAGAGTCTTATGTGTTGTCCCTGTACTCTTAGTTCCATGGGGGAGTTTTATCGATGTTGAATAACAAGACAACATTTGAATTTCATGCCCTTGTGGTACTGATATGGCAACATGTTACTATATGTATAGGTTGTGGACAGTGAGCCAGTGAATATTGCTATGTAATAATCTTTTGGTAGGTGTTATATATACATGTGGCTTTTGTGGACTCAGATATGATAAGTTCCAGATTTTGTGCTTATGTGCAAACAATTTTAATTTGCAGTGTTTTCTCATAACCTAGTTGTTTAGTATTAATTCTACATTTTGTTTTGAGTAATCTTGCTTTGTGTGGTGTGGGGCATCACAATACAATTTAGAGATAATCATTCTATTTTACCATCATTAGTAGGTTCTTTGAGACCGTGTGAAGCTTTTGGACTCTTTTTCCTTCAATGAGTAGGATAGGGGACAAAATCCCAAGTAGGATGAAAATCACAATTACATCCACACCACCTTGCATCTAGGAAGGGAGGCATGATGTGGTGGACAACCACCATGGTTCTAGGAACTACTATGGTGGTGGTGGTAGGATGAGACCTACATGTCTTGACATGCACTCATTGGAGTACTTGAAATAATTGTCCGCTATGATGGTGCCCTATTCCTTTAGGAAAATTACTAAGAGGCATGGATGATACGGGGGTGGGTGTGCATCATTCTTCCCCTAATGGACCCCTTAAATGATATAAATCCTACAACAAATAGTAAAGTTTTCCTCTTTTAACAAAAATAAGTCTATGCCTTGAAAAATCCATATAGAATACAAGGAGAATCCCAAGCAAACAAACAATATTTGAAATTTCATTAGGAAAATACACTCTAGAATCTTGTTCCCTTATATTGTGGATTGTAGGACATGATATGAACTAATAGTTATAAATGAATATATACGTTAATATATTCTTGGTAATGTTTATATGTGATATTCAAAATCCTAAATTCCATAAGTGAATCTTTAAACTTGATTATATCTACTAAAGATCAAATCTTTATACTTTTCACAATATTGTGTATCAAAAAACCATAAACAATAGAAATTAGTCATATATCTTTTAGTGAATCTTATGTAGTGAAACATGACATAAATGGTTTGAATAAGATTATGAGGATGAATAATAGTCCTTCTCACATTAGGAGTGTATGTGCACCCTTTGTACTAAGTATGGGTAATGGGTTTTATTTATATGGATAATAATAGTAATACTTATACTCCATTAGTTTGATATCTAGTTTCAATGAGATAAATGTAAGAGTTTTAATTGGAGTGAAGTATGATTTTAATTATGTATTGATATTGCAATATTAAGATGTCTCACATTGTTCATAAATCTACAATTCCAAGTTGTTGATTTCAAGATACATGTTATGTAAAACTTTGTTGAGATATCATTCCTTAACATTGTAATGAGTTTATTTGTCACATGATCTTTTCAGATTATATTTATGGGTACTTGAATCCATGTGAGTTCTTAGGAGCAATGCTATGAATGCTGGTTGGACATGAGCTCTTAGGAGAAATACTATGAGAATTTATGAGTGTGTGATCTCCTGGGATAATTCGACCTCTATAAACATGAGATCTTAAAACTTCTTATGTATGAAGGGAAATATCATCAACCTAAATAATGAAAATGCTCAAAAGAGAAATTAAAGTAAACTAATACATGGAATATTATAGGTTGAATGTTTTTCCAATTCAATGGGTTTATTGAGTGATATATTTTACTATTTAGTTTAAATAAATTCATGGTGCCTCCTATTCGTGTTTCCCATTTACTTTACACAATTGTGGACAAGATACCCATAGGTGGTGAGAAGGAGTAAGGACTTCAGTTAAGAGCAATGAGGACTCAGTGAAGGATTAAAAGTTCTCAAGTGGGGTTCCATAATGCTTACTTTAAGTTTTTAGCCTAATTTATATATCTTAGGTTATGTACAATGTTAATTGATCTATATTTGGTTATTTATGTCAACTCTTTAGAATAATAAATGAGTGTTTTCCCCTCATTAAAGAATTTTAGTTAATCCATGTGCATGGTATCAATTTATGTGATACACAACTGAGGGAGGAAATTGATGGATGTACTCACATGGTTGCTTTGTGAATGTGGAATGCTATAGTTTTTCTCAGGTTTTGTTACTTTGGATTAATCGTTTCATGAGTTGTAAAAGTATTCTAAGAGGGATGACAATCTAATACAATGGTGGCATGTATTAATTTTCTTTGAATTTGGTGTTGAGTGGGTATATCTTCACTCATATAGGACATATTTACATAAACCATGAGCAATGTCGAGGGAATCACCTCCTTCAATCATATAAATTTATTATTAAATAAGTTTAAAATTTACTATTATATGTTCAAATCACAAAACATGTGTCTTTGAATTGTAAGAGGTGTATTAGCATGTGAAACATGACTAATGCATTGATAGGGATGTTAGAACATTTGCGTAACCATAATTATTTTCATGAGATTCATGTAAATAGTTTATGTATTTATGAGTGTAACTTTTGCTTATTTCAAATATTAATGTAGTATCAAATTTCAAGTTCTTCTTGAAAAGGTAATATATTTCCATTACTGAAATCATATTACCGAGGAATGTCAGGATGTACTGAGATTTTCAAGAATTTTGAATTGGTCAGACTGTCTTTACCATTGATCACTCTTCTTTGTGGTTCAAAAGTGTGAACATGATTGTCCAATCAAAGATATAGGACTTTAAACTTATACCTGACTATAAAAGACGTCAACAACTCAATATGTAGTCTATTATAGTAGTACATAGTCAAACACAAGGACAAGGAGAATAGTAGAATAAGAATAGGATATTTTAGCTTAATTTAGTTGAATCAAAGAAGTGAATCTGGTGTCCCAATTAAGAAACAAATTAATCTAATCAAGAAATAAATCGAAGTTATGAGAAATCAAGTTATTTGGGAAATAATAAAAGGGTAAACTTAGATTGGGTTTCACCAATCAAACTAACCACAACCATGTAAAACCTTCTCTTCCTAGATATATATATATATATATTCTTAAAATGTTTACCAAACAATCATAAAAGATATAAACTCCTTCCTTCTCTCGATATTTGGGTTAATTTTTATCTAGAGGTCTCTCTATCGAGATGATAACCAAAGAATCAATGATAACTGTATGAATTTTGTTATAGTAATTCCTCACTCTCGTGTCTTGTTACTAATCTTCAATCCATATCTAATTGAAATTTTTCTCTCAAATAAATCCACATCAAACATCACAAGAAGCTAGCTAATCAATAAACCACACATTAAAATAAGAGTATAGAAACAAAAATGTAAGAACATATGTCATAAATAGACAAATGAATAATTAAATGGTTGGTAGGGCTTGACGGTTACTCCCACCCCAAGTATAGGAGTTTATCCACTCATGGAACAAAAAAGAAACAAATTACAACTTGAGTAAGTCATAATAAAGTAAAGAGAGGGAAGAAGTTGATGCAAGGGTAGATCGAGCAATCGATCTACTCACCTTTCTGGTTGATCTAACACATAGGTCGATGGCCAGTGGTCGATGGTCTCTATTCTTCTTCCCAATTCAGGTTTAAAACAAGTAGGTCATTTTTTTGTTGGTGGGTGTTGTTGAATCCCAAGTTTAGAGGTCGATGGCCAGCTAGGTTGATGACAATAGACTGGTCAATGGTTGTAGACTTGGAATTTTGAACTTACTAGCATCCTTTTGGCTTGCTGACTCTAAAATCCATTACCTTGAAGTGATGCCTTTGGGGCCTATTTATAGTATTTTACTTGTGTTTGATCGACCTTGAATTGGTCCATGTGGCGTGGACTCTGTCTTTCTTCTGTCGACCTTTATGGTCAATGGGTCATTGCTTAACTGACAAGTCTTCATCGGTATTGAGAGTCATCGATCTTTTGTGGATCGACAATGTAATTTTTGGATGTGAAGGTCGACATATGATCCATCAACGTAGACATTGATTATAGTTCTATTGATGTCAAGGTCGATGATGATGTTCAATGGCCTTGAAAAGGATGGGATCCTATCAGCTGAAGGTTAATGAGTTATGTCATTGTTTTAAGCTCAATGAGATTTTGTCGATCTTCAAACTTCTTCTATTGACTTGAAGTCTATCGTTCTTCCTAATTGATGGGCAATAACTTGATGGGTCCATCCATCAATTTTTGAGAAACGATTGATCCATCGACCTAACAGGTCAATGGTTAGTGGGAATACATCCATCATTAATGTTGGATGAATGATCATTATTGAATATCGATGGTTAAACCATCGATATTGACAATTTTGTGTTGAATTTATACAAATTTCCACAAAACTTAATAAAAAACAAGTAATTCATAAATTAGGAACAAAGTAAATAAAATTGAAGTTCTAATCATTAAATCAAATTATTTTATTTATGAAAAAGCTATAAAAATTGCATGAAAAATGATGTTATCAACTCCCTCAAACTTAGAATTTAGCTTGTCCTCACGATAATAGGTTCATTATGTAAATTCTTTTATGACAACCTCTTATAAAAACCATTACTTTTTCATAAACCGACCTTACTCATAAAAAACATCATTCTTCAGAAGATTCTTTCTTTAATTATTTCATGATTGATTTGCTCATAAACTCATTTTTGACATGTATCTCACTTTTCAAAGTAGCTTTCACTCTCATCAGATTGTTGGTGGTGTAAAGAATGGGTTGGAAAAAAGGCTTGTGGGTATCCCATCCTTCTTCATGGGTCATTAAAGTATATGTTTGTTAAGTGGGCAAGTGGTCACTGCTTTCCAAACCAATTGGTTTTCGAGTACTGATTGCACATCCTAAATACCACCACCCCAGATTGCCATACCTTTATTGAACACCATTGGAATTGGGGTGTGTATTTTTTGTATTAGAGTTTAACAAAAGTGTCATATCTACATTCTTGGGTTCAACAATATACCATTTCGATAGCTCCTTGAATAAGAACATGGCACAACTCTCTATTTTTTTAGTCTCTATATCTTTTTCTTCCTCACTCTTTTTTGGGGTTTTGCATGAGTTGGAAAGAATATGAGAAAAATGAGCTATCTCTTTGTTCTTTTTGTGAGAACAAGCCTTCAATGGAATATGATTTTTTCATGAAAACTTTGGTTGATGTATTGAGGTAAAAATTAAAATACAGGAAAATGTAATTTTTGTTAAGAGAAAATGCAAAACCAACATGAGTAAATAAAATAATCATCTTGACTGATGTCTTCTTGTGAATTGATTTGAAAAAGTATAGCTTGAAGAACAAACTAAGTTCCTTGGATTTTTTGATCATCCACATCTTCACAGATTTGTACATGAAAAATTGACAAAAGGTTGATGAAGATAAGGAAATTATAAAAAAAAATCTAAAAAGGGAAGAAAAGGAAAGGAGTTTATTTTGATACAATGAATACCTATCTCGTGGGATTACACCCCCCAAACGTAGAATACACACTATCCTCAGAGTGTGAAAAACAAGAAAAAAATGTAAGTACGTGAGATTATTTTCAGAGGTCTATTGTGGCCCATTCAGATTGGAGAAGCATCATAGCGTAATTGCCCCAAAGACAATGATAGTTATAACCAACACATTCTTCGGAAACAACATGAAGAACTCCAATAGAGTACAGACAATGTAGGATGTAGAACCCACCATCATTGGAAAGACAACATTGTTGTTGGCTATGATGTCATAATCTTGGTACTTTCCATTTCTTTGGGTCTTGAGAAAAATATCCATGGCCACGCTGACGGATTAAAAGAACAAGTGCCTTGGCATAAGCATCTACAATGCGTTCATGCTTTCTTTGAATTAATGTAGAATATTTGAGTCCTTCAATGCTATAAGCTACATCTGAACTGTTATAGAAAATGACCCGTTGTTCATTTGCCAAAATGAAAAGTAAGTCTCATGATTCTCATGGAGAATAGGAAGAAAAATATATCATGGAATGGATGATTGCAACCATTGAAAGAGCAGTTATTTTTCTTTAGAATCCGATTTTTCTCAAAGATCCGTCTATAAGTCTGGTCCATCCATGGAGACATCATCAACAGTCTGGCCGAGGAGGAATGGATAAGACACCATAAGACTATGTGATAAATAACCACTATACCAGAGGGTTTCAAGGAGATCATCTCGAATTACAAGTAGTTCATTTCGACTAAAAATAATAGAATTTCTACCTTCCTAATAACATTTCATGAGATGCAAAATCTAAGTGTAAGGAAGTTCGCAACAAGAACATCTATCAAAGTTATCAAAACTAGACTCAATAGACTCCATAGGGCCATAAATAGGAAATGGTTCAGGTTAATCTGAAAATTTAATATATTAGTAGCTTCATGGGACCAGGTAGTAGCTGTGATAGTAGCTGGTGGATTTGTAGCCATAGGTGATGGTGTTATCTGACCATCTTCCTTAGTTTCTTACTGTAAAATTGTGTGGAAGGGTTCTTTTGGGGTTCAACGAATCAATGGGTAAAGATCCCGTAAGTTATCAGGAAGTTATAGGTATTGGAGGAAATGTCTATCGTGGGTGACTTCAATAACATAGAGTCCACAAAGATTGGAGAAGCTATCAAGATTTAAATTTGCAAATGAAATCTAGGGATTGAGAGCCTCCATGACTCAGAGGATGGTGAAAGCACTATCATCTTTATCTCAATTTTTCTGGTGAATAAGAGGCTCTATCACATAATTGATATAGTTAGGATGGTAATAAGGGACTTGGTGTATGACCCAACCATTGAAGTCATATGGGGAGACCAGGAAGATTTTCTACTGTAGGGTCTTTGACATGCATGTCCATATTTTGAAGATTGGCCACACAAGCATTAAATATAGTAATATGGCGCTTAATCAGATCAATGACATAAAAAAGCCATCAGCCCCTGAAGTGGAAAGGTAAGAGAATTACTCGTGTGTGCTGTAGCCTAAGTTTTTTAAGAATTTTTATTACATCGGGGACATCCAGGCGATTCTTAAATAAATAGTCCATGAGTGAGGGTGTTATGTTATAATATGACCACTACTTTTCACTAGGCATTGCATTATCTAAGATAGTGGACTCAAAGACTGTGAAAGTTGTTTTTTTCATTTTGGTAGGGATGCAAAAATGTCTCAAAAGTATTCTTGAGAAAGAGATATAGACACATTGTTATAAATGATCTGACTTCCATCACGGTGATCATATGAAACATCTTGTAAGACAAAGATGTCTCAGATAGGCATCCCTTGTAAACAACTAGAATCAAGTCCATTCGTCTTGGAAGGAAGCTATGGTGGAAGTGATAGGGGAGGTTTAGGAAAGACTGGGTCTGGTAGCCTTGGAATTGTAGCTCAGAGAATGGTGGATACATCACCATTATTTTCACCATAGGAAGTGTGTGTTGGATCTAGGGCTCTAGAGGGGGTGAATAGAAATTCAAAACTCTCACAAGATAAGTTAGACCTTCAAATTATATCAATCAAAACCAATAGCTTAAGAGAATTTTGAAGTCCTAACTAAGCAAGCATAGCAAGAATGAGAGAAATTGAAACAAGCACTTGGACAAGGTGGTTTAGAGTGGTTCCACTCTCCAAACTAGGAGAGAGTCAATCCACTACCTAGAGAGGTCAACCTCTAGGACTTTACAATCCATGTATACTTATATTCCAATTATAAGAGATATAAGGAGACCACCATACATCCAAGGACTTACGTATTCAAGACAAGAGTTTTCCACCTACACAATGACTTACCCACTTGATCAAGATGCCTTTAGTCTTTAACAAGGACTTACTTACCCACACTTGCATCAAGTCTTTGGCCTTGAAGGAATTTTCCCACTCTTCTTGAATCTTGGCCTTGCCCTTCTCCTTCACCTGGAGAAGATCTTCCCCTCTTCTTCATCCTTGAATAAGAACAATAACAACTTCACCTTAACTCAGAGTAGCTTGCTTCACCTTTACTTCTTTGAGAAAAGGGGTAGGAACGATGGAATGGAATGAGAGCTTTACAAGCACAAGGAAGTATCTCTCTTACAACTAGACTAACTCACTCATAATCATGAAATAGTTGGTAAATGAGAGAGAAAGGGGCTTAAGGAGTGGAAACACACTCAACTATAGAAAGGACATAGAATAACATGAATGCACAAACTTGGAATGAACTCCAAGGAGTCCTATTTATAGTTGGGGGTATTCCCTTAGTGTGGGATCACTTAAGGGAAAAATATAGCCGTTTTCCAAGTTATAATGGATCTATTCTTGCTCAAAATAGCTCTCCAATAGTTATAATAACTTTTTCTAAATTTCCCATAAAGTACATTTGGTCAAGTTTTAATAAAGATAACTCGACCGATCCACTAAGTGACAAAGCCAATTTTCAAACTATCAGTCAAGTTTTTTATGGGAAACTCGACCGATGAGTCAAAATCAGTTTTTCTTAGTTGATCAATTGGTCGAGTTGTGTGAGTGTGCAACTGAAACGATTGGTCTCTCTAGAAAATCCATCACTGGATCGGTCAAGTTTTTAGCTTGACCAATAAACAACCTGTGACAAATTTTCTAAATTGACATTTGAGTGATCACACATTGGAATGAAGTGTTACTAATTTTTACTCATCTTAGTTACATGTCGTATCATCAATACAAGTGATTACAAAAATCATCTAAAGTCATTTGGGGTGATTTCCCAAATTGCACACTTGCACTGATTTTGACTTGAACTTGAACAAGATAGGGCTTGTGTAATTTCATCCTTTTCATGTACCTAAAGCCTGAAATCAATCTTGAATAAGCATATTAGATACATAGGAATGGAATGGTTAATTCATTATCAAAATATGGGTAATGTATAACACTCAAGTCAACATTCTCTATCTTTTTGACAATGACAAACCATTCCTCAATCATATTGAAGAGGATATGTAATGTTATTCATTTACCTTGTGAATTGCAAGGGGATTCATTATTTGAAAAATGTGAATTTCTCCCCCTCAATCTATGCTTACTCTTACCTGCATAGTTAGTATATCTACACAAAGCAACATGAGATATATACTACATGGTCCTTTAGCAAGTCACATTATAAAGCATATAATAAACAAGAAAAGGATCACATAGGCAATAAAAGCAATATGGTTGAGCTTCAGAACATTGAATTTATCTCCCCCTTTTGACATTATAAAAAAGGAAGGGGTAGAAGAGCACAAAAATGGGTCTTATCCAAGCGCAACCTAACATACATCCCCAACATGCAATCTCAAAATCATTCACCGAATAGAGATGAAAGAAACAAACAATCTAAGTCATAATCGAAATATGGTAAACATGGCACCAACTCATGAGATATAGAAAATCAAAGAGTAAGTGTACAAAGGATTAAGAGTACAACTCAGAGAGCATGTTCTAAAAAAAAAATTACAAGCCAAAATGATGAAAACTAGATGATAAAATAGTACAACTCAAAAAATGTACCCAGATGTTTTAATACAAAATATTCTAGAAATATATATATGATCAATATCTAAAGACTAAAACTAAAACATCTAAACATACAGATCATCTATGTACACATCATCATCATCATCAACCGAGGCTTCTGTATCATAGTCATCATCTCCATCTGAAGGTGCAGTAGAGACAAAAACATCACCTTGATCACCAGAACCTCCAGTAGAGCCATCAGAACCATCATCACCATCATCCTTAGAGGCCTCCTTATTAGTAGTAGTAGATTCCTCATTAGCTTGATCTGGCATCTCCTCATAGATAGAGGATCTGAAATGATGACCAGGCCACCTGACATTCTTCTCAACCCAAGACACACCAAGGTCATGTAGTTCTTGAACTTGTAGAAAGGTAGGAGCAGAGGTGCCAAGTCTTGTAAGTAGGGTAGCGATAGGACTAGAAGGGAGAGGTAGCATAGCATGGGTAGATCCACCAGTAGTAGAGGGTGTAGCCACGGAAGCAATAGGTGGATGGACAAGATAAAAGTGATCATATGCATAGGATGCTTAGACACCTCTTGGGTAAGGTTGGTAGGTAGGATAGGGATGTGCATAGGAGAGGTTCATGGTAAACATGATGGCACATAGATCCTGATGCATATGCTCCTGAACCTGAAGGTTATAAGCATGTTGATGCATCATGTAACCCATGAGGGTTTCATTTGATACTTTGAAAGAATCACAGGAAGGACAGGATGGCTGAGGTGGTGGAGGTGACTGGGTGGAGGTAGAGACTCTAGGTGTGGCAGAGGAAGGGATAGGCATAGACTTCTAAAGTATGATCTCCCGGATGCAAAATCCTTTCCAGGCATGTTTGTAATGAAGGTCATGGAAAAGAGTTTTTCCAGTGCCAATTTGAAAAAGATCACAAATATGGGTTGGGTAGGGTGGGTGGGTGCCACATGTATTCTTTCCTGAGTCAAAGTAGGTCATATGGTGGAGAATGTATCTTGCCCACTTGACTCCTATGTTTTTCAATAGACAAAACAAAATTACCACAGTAGTTTCTGCAATTTCAGTCTGATTTTTCATGGGATTAATATTGCAGTTAACAACTAAGGCAAGTATGTGGTTCTTGAGGTCTAAGGCAGAGAAGGGAAGGGTACACTTCTTCCTATATGGGAACTAAGGATTATTCAAGAATATATGAATATCAGGGAGAGTAAGATCATATTTTTGTAGAAGGCCTCAGGTTCAACTAGGTCAAAATACTTGGGGTAGTTTTTCCTCCAGGTGTGAGTCATTTCAGTACCCAAAAAGAATATGTTCAGGGTATCCTTAGAGACTTGGAATTTCTTCCGGATGATCATGGAAGTGAGGACTACATGAGTATTGGGTAGTGGAATGAGTGTGTCATAACTCCATTGCATGTTAGCATAGAATTCATTAATGGCTTTTGTGCTAGTTATGGAATTGTTATAGAACAAGCATTCGACACACAAGGTGGAGAGATGGTGATTGTATAGCCACTTGGCCACTTGATCAATGAGCATTTGTCTATGAGGGGATGGCTCAACAAAGGGGATGGAATGGAAAATGATTCCTAGGAAGGAGCTCCTTGAACCTATTGAGAGCATCATTGGATACAAAGAAGGTGTCATCGAAGGGTATGAGATGAGAGTTGGTAGACAATGTGGTGCTCTAGCTAGGGCCGCCCTATTTCTCCTATTGGACGCCATGGAGACGAAGTGGAGAGGATGGAGAGAGAAAAAGCAAGAGAAACACCACCAAAACCCGTCCACACACCTAGGGTTGATAGGAAAGAGGTATAGGGAGGTCGATCTAGGTCAAACTAGGGCTAGGGAGAGGAAGGTTAGGGCTAGGGTTGAGAGCTTGAGGGAGCTAGAGGTTGGATTGATCGATTCTTTTCTAGTTGAGAGGGAGAAAAGTCGGTCGAACCTAACTTATGTTTTCTCCAACCTGGCCATTGGTCAAATTTTGGGACTCAGAAACTCGACCGATAGGCTCTTTTAAAAAAGCTCTCAGCCTCCGATCGGTCGAGTTGGCAACTCGATTGATGGTCCAACTGAACTAACAATAGAAACTCTAGTTTCTACCCATTTGAGTGCTAATTGAATTTATTTTCCAAATCCATTTTGTATTTTAAACACACTTAGGTACATATCACTCATCATTGGGTACTATCTAGTGGTAAAATAAGCGTTTGCAAAAAATACCCAAAAAGAGAGAAAAAAAGGCAAAAAGAACATGAAAAATGATTTTTAGCACATTATCAAGAAAATATGATCAAAACAGAGGAAAATCATGTAGGGTAGATGACAACTAGCTAGAAGGTATATCCGATTTATTCAAAGTAGTTATGTGAATTTTAGATCGAATAAACTTAAATTTCTCTCTAGCTAGTAGTTTAGTGAAAATGTCCGCCAACTAATTTTCTGTGTCCACATGCTTGATATAGATATCCTTTTTGGTAATGTGATCACAAAGAAAATGATGGCAAACCTCTATATGCTTAGCTCTACTATGCAAGATAGGATTAAATGACAAGTTAATTGTACTAGTATTATCACAATAGATAGGAGAAGCATCAAAATGAATGTTGGCTTGTGTGCTCGCTTTCAATCATATCCTAAGAAATCAGATCTTATAGATATTAAGAGGATTCTAAACATTATATCAGGTCTAGAGGCAGTTAAGTAAAGTAAACTTCCAATCATACCTCTATAGAGATTCTCATCTACCTTCTCACCTTCTTCATCTTTGTCAAGTTTGGCAGTGCTTGACATGGGTGTGTCCATCGGCTTGATGTTCTCCATCCCAAAGTGCTTTAGTTAGTAACTCACTTGTGTACTTGCCTTGGTTGATGAAGTGCCCATCTTTAGTTTGCTTGATTTGAAAGTCGAGGAAGAATGCGAGCTCACCCTTCATACTCATCTCAAATTCACTGAGCATAAGATCACTAAATTCTTTGTAAAGATCAAGGTTAGTTCTGCCAAAAATGATATCATCAACATATATTTGAATGATAAGAAAATTGTTAGAAGTGTGCTTTAGAAATAAGGTATAATTCACTTTGCCCATGATATACACATGATCTAGAACAAAGTTCTCTAGTTTCTCATACCAAGCTCGAGGAGCTTGTTTGAGTCCATAAAGAGCTTTTTGTAACAAATAAACATGGTTAGGTAAACTATCATGTTCAAAGCCAGGGGGTTGTGTAACATACACTTCCTCCTCAATAGTACCATTAAAAAATGCACTTTTAACATCCATTTGATATAGAAGAAAGTTTTAATAACTAGAAAAAGCAAGCAACACAGGAATGGACTCAAGTATTGATACATGTGCATATGTTTCATTCTATGCCTTGTTGTTGATCGTAACCTTGAGCCACTAACCTTGTTTTGTTCCTTCCACTTTGCCACTTTCATCTAGCTTGTTGCGGTATACCCACTTGGTGCCAATTATCATTGTATCACTTGTACTACTAAAAAAAAGGTCTTTAACTATAAAAAAATTGTAGCGAAAACCCCATATTTTGTAGAGAAAGGCTTTGACTACATATTTCTTTACACATACAAATTGTAGTATATGCTCGTATAGATAAAGTCTTTAACTATATTTTTCAAATATGTAGTTAGATAATCCATTTGTTACAAATTCATATGTATCCAGAAGCCTAGCTAGATATTGTCCTTACATATTTAAATATAGGCATAATTATAGCTAAATGTATGCCTACAATTGTATATATAGTCAATATGTAGCAAAAACATGAAGTTAATACAAATTATATGTAGTTAATGTGTAGGGAAAGGCAACATCTACTGCACACATATATATGTAGTTGGATTATGCACTAGCTACATATGTAGTGCCACATATACATATATGTATAGTTTGATTATTCATATGTTGTGTAATTAGTCCAAAAGCTCTTTTAGTAAGAAATTTGTAGTAGTTAGACCAAGTTATGCTTTTTATGCCAACAAACTTACTTTCATTTATACTGAAACGTCAAATGTACATGGGGAGGATGTATACCTTGCCCCTATTGCATAATGTGTACAAAGAAAAGGATATACATATACTAATAAACTCAGTGAGGTCTACAAGAATCTTGGAAAAAGAGTAGGTATCTTTCTCGACCAGTTTTAGAATCATTGTTGTCTTCTCCTTTTGTTCAATGAGTTGTCAATAGCATGGGTTCTTGTGTTGCACAAAGTTGTGACCTTATGACACGTTGGCCCTTCATCTGATTTCCTTGATGAGTGGGTCGATTTTGTTGAATGGAAGAAGTCTTGATTTGAAGATTGTAGCATCGCCCCTCATAGTGACATCTTTCTATTACAACTTGGACCATCCATAGATGTTCTCGGAATCTCCTTTATTATATATTTTGTTGGACTTGATCTAGACCCAAAGAGGGATTCTTGTTTAGCAATAAGTTGACATTCATGGCTTTTTTATCCTGCATCATATATGTATCAAAATTGCAGTCATTGAATAGAATAATTATTTCATTCATTTTTAAGTTGCACCTTACTCACAATCTCCGTCATTCCTTCTCTTCCCTTAAAGTAGTACAATCTTTAAGCATGGATATAATTTGAACCAGAAATAGTTAATCACATAAAAAAGGTAGATGACAAGAGATGATTTATTTAGTGTAGATTTTTTACCATTTTAGGACTTGGTCTGGTCCACCATCACCATCTATGTTGATTATACATAGGAGGAAAGTGGTAAAGAAGTTATATGACATCTCAAATAGTATCTGAATTCTGAATTTGCATCAGACTTATAGGAACCTAGATAAGCAAAGAATATATAGATCAATGACCACATATTGCATATATCTACACCACTTGATAATCAAGTCATACATTTTTCAATATACAATGGTGTATTATGTAAAAAAATCCCAATGATTGACCATCAACAATCACATGTTCTGAAGAATAAAACATCCCTACAATGCATAGACACAAATAAGGTTAGTAAATATTAATCAACAACTTCTATAGCAACTGATGAACCCTGCTAAGCTTGTGATGGAGTGGACTTTTGGAGTCCTTAATCGTCCAATGACTTAAGTGAAAGCATAAGCATGAGTTAGATTGAGGGTTCCAAGCCCTTGACAACATAGGTTGTTGATTGATGTTAATATCATCCTTAACTTTATGCCTTTTTTAGGAATTTAATTGAATGGTCTAGTAGTTGAGTTTTGTCACCAAATTTGGATAGAAGGTAGCTCGAGAGGTAAAGAATCTATGGTTAAAATTTGGTGGTAATTGGATGATCCTAGAAGGAGTTATTTAGGTTTGAAATCTGTGAAATAATGTGCCTTTTTGGTGTTCGATGGACCAAAGTTTGATATCCCTACCCTAGGTTGGCTGTGTCACGCGCCCCTTTTTAAGTGGTGGGCTGCGTGGCCTCTTGTGCACCCTAGACCTCTGATCTTGTGGTTGTAGGCAGTCCCAAGGGAGAAGCCACGGATTCACTGTAGCCCGAGATCCATCTCCATTGCACAGAAAGAACTGACGTTCAGGATTGTTTCTTCAACCTTTCAGTTAGAGTGCGACCTGGGTGTGTCCAGCCACGACGCCACGGTCGGCCTGGTCATGGGGCGATAGGGAGAAGTGACAGAGTACTTGGATTCCTCTCCTCTTCACGAGTAGTTTGACCCCCTTACATGAGATATGTGGCCTTTCCAGTGGAGAGAACTAGTCTCGTCCCTCAACTGCTTCTCCTTTGCAGCGAGGAGGTGAAAGGAAGAGGTAGGAGAAGGGAGAGGAAAGTGTCTTGTAGAGACCTACGATTCCAAAAATGAAGAAAGAAGTCTATAGAAGGAAACCCACACACGACGACCGACTCCCATGGCCGGTTCCATGGTCGACCAACCCAGTTTTGCCGGAGGAGAAGGAGCAAGCTCATCACAGCTTCTTGGACCTTGCCACTTCAAATCGAGGTGGTGAGTGAGATCAGGAAGGTTTAACACAGCTCCTGGAGTCCTTGACTAAAGCTAGAAGGGACCTGGGGCATTTTGCCCCTTTTCGCTTCAACATGGCAGCAAGTTGTTGCGGCGACTCTCGTCGAGATCGTGAGGAGGAGCTGGCGTCTAGCAGGAGAGAGGTCGGCGGCATATAGAGAGACCATGCGAGTTCCTATGCAGTGAAAGTAAGAAGAGAGGAGCATAAGAGGGCGGATTTTTTGCTCATCGGAGAGGAGCGTCGCGGCGGTGCTCTGTCCCAGCCTCACGCAAGCATGTGACTCCCCCAACGCGAGTCCTGGTCTTGCGTCTGCAGAGAGGAACCCGAATTGGGTATATGGACCAGGGGATCCACGGATCCTGTGCAAGATCCATCTTGCACATAACCAAGGCAGAGAGGGAAGCGTGGCCCCCACATGACCACGTGGCATCACCTGAGTAGTCAATAAAAGGTAATTACTTCATAAATGCTCAGATCTTCCTTAATTCACAGTAAATAGACCGTTTATCGTAAAAATACAAACAAGGTATCGTTATTCTCAGAAAAATGTGTAGAACAAGATGGAAGCATAATACCAGGATTTTGACGAACTAATATCAGAGTAATCATGTAAGATGTAAAATGGTCTTTTCATGCATAATAAATAATAAACAAAGACCTAAAATTATGGAAAAATGTCAGTAACTCCATAATAATGTTTTTAACCCATATTATGTCTGTAATCATGATGTTGATGAACGAAATCATGTAATTTACTTCATATGGCTAATTAGGGCTAATAACCCTAAATAAAATGTATTAAATACATTAATGATCATTATATATTGAAATTCATAGAGTAAGCTTATATCAGTATATGGAACCTCAATTTTAATTATGAGATCATCATGATGAGCATAATCCATGTTATATGAAGATGAATCTTAATGCATGTTATAAAACCCTAATCTAGGTTAATGATGCAACCTAGGGCTAATATGTGCACATTAATGATATGGAACCTAATGTTCAGATAATGAACCACAATCTGGAAAATGAAATCAGTATGATAATTCTTAGACAAGAATGCAAGTAATGATGCGTATACCCTAATGAACTAAGCTAAACCCTAATGAACATAGTTAGGGTTAATATGAGATGTAGGTGATGAGAACCTGATGGTGATATGTAATCTTATCTTAATCAGGTTTGACCAAGATATAGTTGATATCAGGAATATGTGATGGTTAGATTATCTCTTTGGAAGGTACGCCATTACCTCTTACTTGGCTTATTATTCAATATGCTTGTGTTACATGCATAGTAAAATACTTGGCATATGATATTGGATGAAATGAGTGTTCTTGTATGATGTATTGCATGATTCTCCATATTTATGGCTATGAACACATGAAACATTATATATCTGTTCCATTATATGAAAGCACTATATCTCTTTGGTAAGCATAGTGCTAGAGAGTGATCTATCTCTTTGGTAAGCAGATCACATGTACAATGATCTATCTCTTTGGTAAGCAGATCATGAGGCCTGGATGCATCTATCCCATTGGTAGGCAGATGCACAAGCATATAATGGAAAATGAGCTTAAAATATGTGTCCACTTTTGTTATTGAATATCTTTGTGCAAGTATACTCTTTTCTTATATTTCTTTATACCTGCCAAGTATTAGTTTTATCTTATTACCAAGATATGATGAGAGGTATATAAAAGACATGTAGGCGTACTCAGTACAATATTCTTGAATATTGTGCTGACGTGTACCGCATGTAATCTTTTGTTTAGGTTGTGGTTATGCTCTTGAAGATCCAAGATAGTTGAGAGTTGTGTGGCAAGCTGATGTACATGTGGACCTATTGTCTTAAGATCCTGTAGTTTAGTTGTAGTACATGTATATGTATAAGTTTGTTGTTCAATATGTAATATTAAATGTTGTAACAATTCATGTTGTAATTATATGTTGAATGGTGAACATATGTGTATGGTTCTATTATTGTTCATGTACATGTGCTACTGATTGTTTCCTTTTGACTCCCTTGACTTTCTTCTTCTTAGCCTGGTGTGGGGTGTTTAAATTGGTATTCTCACTGAGGTGAGGGTTTCAATTTGGACGTCGCACATCAGATTAAGTTTTAGACAATCCGGGGATGTCACAGGTGGTATCAGAGCATGAACAATAGCAAAGCCTAACATTTGCTCATTATGCAATTCAAAACTAAAGAACCTTGAACTAAATAATCTTTTAGGGTTAGATTAGTCATCTCTTAGAGACTAGATTTGACCTAGCCTCTAGCTTAGCACCTAGATGTCCGAGAACTAGGTCTAGACTGGTGCTTGTTGTATAGCAAGTCCTTATATGTCGTTATTTCCTTGTAGTGCAGCGGTATGGGATGTTGCACTATTTGGAAATGACGTGCATCAAGGGAAGAGAAACCCTAGACATATTGCGCACGTTGTCTAGTGTAGCTACACTAGTCTACCCCTTGTTCTAACCCCTTTTCACTAGTTTTCATGACACTAGACTCTCTACTATGTGTGGGGCACTCGTTTCTGGATTTGGTTTTGGATTCCAAACGGATCGAACCTCGATAGTTTTCTCTGACGTTTGTTTTATTGGAGAAAAACTATATAATATTTTAATATGTATATGTATTACAAAAATGTGTCCCCACACATGTACGAGTAGGAGGTGGTCATGTAACCTAAGTGAAAATGAATGATATCAGTCTAGAAGAGGGAGTAGTTCTATATTAGATGTCTAGAGCCTTGTTGGAATGTATATGATAGATGGAATAGATGAAATAAGCTTTGATGTAAGTCTTTTATAGATGACATAAGATGGTTATGATGATCTATGTTTGTTTTCAAGGACCTATAGTTCAATTTTGAGGATTTGAGATAAGTTTTGATGATGCAAGTATGAGTTCTTTTATGAGATAAGATATGTTAAGTTGAGATAGGTTGTGAGTCAGCATGAGCCTCAATCTCTTTTACAAAGGAGGACCTCTAGTGTTAGGACCAGTTTTGGGGTTAGCTCAAGAGAGAGCGAGACCCACAGGGAGGAGGTCAGAGAACCTAGACTCCAAGATATGAGAATTATGAGATATGTGATATGAAATGTCCTAAACTAGAATACTCCTGAGTGTTAGAGATGATTTTCTTTATGCATGATTCCTATAGTTTTCTTGAACCCTAGATGTCCTTGGGAGGACCAAATCCTAGGGTCAGAGAGAGGCTGGTTATATGTGCATATGTGAACATGGATATGAGTGCCTACCATCTGGGTGAGGGAGAGAGAGCCCAAGACCCTAAAGGAGGTAGCTATGTTAGTTTCTGTGAAACCTCATGCTCGGGTTGGTGGTTTACCACATAGGAATCTAGTGGTGTATATAAGAATGTTTTGGGTAAGATGTTTCATGGGTAGAAGACATATGAAGAATATGTCATGGCATGTTTTGGTTTGTGCTTATGCGGCTAGAGCTTGTAAGGCTATCTCTAGTGCCAATGAGGTATACCTGACAACCCTAGACCAAGGAGGGAGGATAAAGTATGTGAATATGAGTTACTCACAGAGTTGAGTTAGCTCAGAGAGACTGAGCATGGCACTACCCTCAAGCATGGATTAGGGGAACCTCAATTGGACTTGTTGATGCATGTTGATAAGCCACTTGTGCAAGTTTGTTTAGCACAACCATGATATATATATATATATATATATATATATATATATATATATATATATATATATATATATATGTAAGAATGTGATCCAATCTTGAGATATGATAGTGGATATGACATCATGAAAAACCTAGAGATGGTTTATTAGATGCTAATGCATAAATGGTTAACCATATACACGAATAATGATGATTAATGAGAACTTTTGTTTCATCTTGTGATGAAATCACTAATGAATTTGGCAAATTATCATGAGCAATAAAACAAGGTCATATGAATGAAACATGTACCTGAGGTGTTAATCTCAGTGCTTAATAAAGATAAAAAATATAGTTTGACAACTAGCACAACATAATGATTATGACACCATGATGTATGGGTTAACGTTAGTAACTCCTTTTTGAACATGGTAATATGATGTTGGAAACCATAATGCATGGGTAAAGATAAGAATGCAACCCTAACGTATGAAATATGTCACGATATAATCTGAGTTTCTAAAACCTTGTTTCAATCCCGATGGAGTGTTTGTGCGCCAAGATGGTTGTAAACCCCCCCTAATAGTGCTTTGGATACATGGTTCAAGGTAACCTTTGTGGATATGATACACATAGAATAGTGCCCATATGTGGATGAAGACATGGTGGTTTTCCTCGGAAATATGAGTATGGTTTACTTTCGAGGACGAAAGTTCTTTTAAGATGTATATGATGTGACAAAGTGAGTTTTCTGGCTTAATTTTGAGGACGAAATTTCTTTTAAGGTGTGTAGGATGTGATGGAGTGGACTTTTGGAGTCTTTAATCGTCTAATGACTTAAGTGAAAGCATAAGCATGAGTTAGATTGAGGGTTCCAAGCCCTTGACAAAATAGGTTGTTGATTGATGTTAATATCATCCTTAACTTTATGCCTTTTTGAGGAATTTAATTGAATGGTCCGGTAGTTGAGTTTTGTCACCAAATTTGGATAGAAGGTAGCTCGAGAGGTAAGGAAGCTATGGTTAAAATTTGGTGGTAATTGGATGATCCTAGAAGGAGTTATTTAGGTTTGAAATCTGTGAAATAATGTGCCTTTTTGGTGTTCGATGGACCAAAGTTTGATATCCCTACCCTAGGTTGGCTGTGTCACGTGCCCCTTTTTAAGTGGTGGGCTGCGTGGCCTCTTGCGCACCCTAGACCTATGATCTTGTGGTTGTAGGTAGTCCCAAGGGAGAAGCCACAAATTCACTGTAGCCCGGGATCCATCTCCATCGCACAGAAAGAACTGACGTTCAGGATTGTTTCTTCATCCTTTCAGTTAGAGTGCGACCTGGGTGTGTCCAGCCATGACGCGACGATCGGCCTGGTCGTGGGGCGATGGGGAGAAGTGACCGAGTACTTGGATTCCTCTCCTCTTCACAAGTAGTTTGACCCCCTTACATGAGATATGTGGCCTTTCCAGTGGAGAGAACAAGTCTCGTCCCTCAGCTGCTTCTCCTTTGCAGCGAGGAGGTGAAAGGAAGAGGTAGGAGAAGGGAGAGGAAAGTGTCTTGTAGAGACCTACAATGCCAGAAATGAAGAAATAAGTCTATAGAATGAAACCCACACACGACGACCGGCTCCCATGGCCGTTTCCATGGTCAACCAATCCAGTTTTACCGAAGGAGAAGGAGAAAGCTCAGCACAGCTTCTTGGACCTCGCCACTTTAAATCGAGGTGGTGAGTGAGATCAGGAAGGTTTAATGCAGCTCTTCGAGTCCTTGGCTAAAGCTAGAAGGGACCTGGGGCATTTTGCCCCTTTTCGCTTCACCATGGCAGCAAGCTGCTGCGGCGACTCTCACCGAGATTGTGAGGAGGAGCTGGCATCTACCAGGCGAGAGGTCGGCGGCATATAGAGAGACCATGCAAGTTCCTATGCGGTGAAAGTAAGAAGCGAGGAGCACAAGAGGGCGGCCTTTTTGCTCACCGGAGAGGAGCACCGCGGCGGTGCTCTGTCCCAGCCTCACGTAGGCATGGGACTCCCCCAACGCGAGTCCTGGTCTTGCGTCTGCAGAGAGGAACCCGACCTGGGTATATGGATCAGGGGATCCGCAGATCCTGTGCAAGATCCAGCTCGCATAGAACCAAGGCAGAGAGGGTAGCGTGACCCCCACATGGCCACGTGGCAGCACCTGAGTAGTCAATAAAAGGTAATTACTTCAGAAATGCGCAGATCTTCCTTAATTCATAGTAAATAGACCGTTTATCATAAAAATACAAACAAGGTACCGTTATTCTCAAAAAAATGTGTAGAACAAGATGGAAGCATAATACCAGGCTTTTGACGAACTAATATCAGAGTAATCATGTAAGATGTAAAATGGCCTTTTCATGCATAATAAATAATAAACAAAGACCTAAAATTATGGAAAAATGTCAGTAACTCCATAATAATGTTTTTAACCCATATGATGTCTGTAATCATGATGTTGATGAATGAAAGCATGTAATTTACTTCATATGGCTAATTAGGGCTAATAACCCTAAATAAAATGTATTAAATACATTAATGATCACTAAATAATTAAATTCATCGAGTAAGCTTATACCAGTATATGGAACCTCAATTTTAATTATGAGATCATCATGATGAACATAATCCATGTTATATGAATATGAATCTTAATGCATGTTATAAAACCCTAATCTAGGTTAATGATGCAACCTAGGGCTAATATGTGCACATTAATGATATGGAACCTAATGTTCAGATAATGAACCACAATCTAGAAAATGAAATCAGTATGATAATTCTTAGACAAGAATGCAAGTAATGATGCGCATACCCTAATGAACTAAGCTAAACCCTAATGAACATAAGTTAGGGTTAATATGAGATGTATGTGATGAGAACCTGATGGTGATATGTAATCTTATCTTAATCAAGTTTGACCAAGATATAGTTGATATCAGGAATATGTGATGGTTAGATTATCTCTTTGGAAGGTACGCCATTACCTCTTACTTGGCTTATTATTCAATATGCTTGTGTTATATGCATAGTAAAATACTTGGCATATGATATTGGATGAAATGAGTGTTCTTGTATGATATATTGCATGATTCTCCATATTTATGGCTATGAACACATGAAACTTAATATATCTGTTCCATTATATGAAAGCACTATATCTCTTTGGTAAGCATAGTGCTAGAGAGTGATCTATCTCTTTGGTAAGAAGATCACATGTACAATGATCTATCTCGTTGGTAAGCAGATCATGAGGCCTGGATGCATCTATCCCATTGGTAGGCAGATGCACAAGCATATAATGGAAAATGAGCTTAAAATATGTGTCCACTTTTGTTATTGAATATCTTTGTGCAAGTATACTCTTTTCTTATATTTATTTATATCTGCCAAGTATTAGTTTTATCTTATTGCCAAGATATGATGAGAGGTATATAAAAGACACGTAGGCATACTCAGTACAATATTCTTGAATATTGTGCTGACGTGTACCGCATGTAATCTTTTATTTAGGTTGTGGTTATGCTCTTGAAGATCCAAGATAGTTGAGAGTTGTGTGGCGAGCTGATGTACAGGTGGACCTGTTGTCTTAAGATCCTGTAGTTTAGTTGTAGTACATGTATATGTATAAGTTTGCTGTTCAATATGTAATATTAAATGTTGTAACAATTCATGTTGTAATTATATGTTGAATGGTGAACATGTGTGTATGGTTTTATTATTGTTCATGTACATGTGCTACTGATTGTTTCCTTTTGACTCCCTTTATTTTCTTCTTCTTAGCCTAGTGTGGGGTGTTTAAATTGGGATTCTCGCTGAGGTGAGGTTTTCAATTTGGACGTCGCACATCAGATTAAGTTTTAGAAAATCCGGGGATGTCACAAAGCTCCTATTATACCAAATAGAATCTACATCACCATCAAGTTGAATAAATAGTGTGCCAAACATAATAGGGTATTCTAACCTAAGTTTGGCAAAATTGAGATAGGTTGGAATACCCAGTTATGTTTGGCACACTATTTATTCAACTTGACGATGATGTAGCTTATGCAGTAGGGTTCCACTAAGGACAATCTATATCAATTGCAAATTTTGAACAATGGTTAGTTAATAATAATTAACAAGAAGAGTACATAAAGATGAGAGTATCTGTAACATCCCTGACCTGGGATATGAGTTAACCCTAGGTGTTTTGCCTAAATATGTAATTAAATCTTTGTGATTAACTCTGAGCATGTAATTAAGCTTCTCAGAAACGTATATTTCAGTATTTGCCCCTTTTTATTTAAAGTTGTAGCATTGTTTTGATATACATGGACCTATGTGCAATTTACCCAGTTGAAAGGGTTAGCTTGCAATTTGCACATGATGAGATGTTCCTCTGATGTTGAGACATCATGAGAATCTCTTTGGCAAAGTTTGAGGGATTTCCCAAGCTAGAGCACCAAGGTGCAGCTGTGGAAGCAATCCCAGGGCTTGAAACCCTAATTTGGGGTAAAATGCAATTTACCCAAATGATGGGATGCAATTTGTAAAGAATGTCATATAATGTATCTTTTTAGACTTTTGCCATCATTTATAGAAGAAATGATGAGGAATTCACCTCAATTGAGTTATCAAGTTAAGGAATAGGCTTTGTGATCGAATAATCAGGGTATATGTGCAATATCCCTTTAAGTATGAACTTTATTATTAGATTGTTCTCCCTTGCCTTCTTTTCTATAACTTAAGATAAGGTTTTTCCTTAGAATAAAGAGGAAGGGACGAGCAAGTAATAAAGGAAGGATTTAGTTGGAATTAAGGGAAACTTATGAACTAATGTTGAAAATCCTATCCCATGTATATAAGCTCTCCTTCCCTTAGTTGCAAGGGAACTTACCCTTCGTTCCCTTACTGTTTCATTTCACCAAAGACGACCAAGGACTTCCTTGGAGCTAAGGAGGACGAACAAGGGGTGCAAGGTAGGTTTAAACCCCTCTTCTTGCCTAATTCCATGATTAGAATTCGAATTCAAGGTCAGCTTCATGGCTAATTCTCGAAACCCTATCTTTCTAGCCGTCTCTTTTCATCCTTCCTTGGAGTTTTCACCTTGGCCAACCTGTGGGAACTCAAGGACGCCATTAGAGCTTGGAGCTTGAAAGCTTGGAGCTCAAGAAGCAAGCTTTAGGCGGGTTTTATAACTCTAAACCTATGCTTTACTATGTGCATCTTTATATGCGATTTGATGATAGCTCTTAGTATTTCCCTACTTTTCCCTGCTATTTTGCAAGCAAACCCGTGGGATATCTGTACTGTTCTTGAGCTAGAAGATGAAGGCGTGATTTCCAAGAAAAACCCACCGCTTTTCTTTTCCTTAAACGGTCCTAACAGTTTGCTCTCACGGACTCAAGACCGCGAGGTGATCAAACGGTCTCGAGACCGTGAGAGGGCTCGCGGTCTCAAGACCGTTTGGCCCCATTGACCGAGCGTGGACCGTATAAGAAATCTGTTCCTAATTATATAGGATAATTACCCTCAAAATTTGGGAGACTAACTCCAAAGGAATCGGGAGATATGACCTTTTTAAGTCACAACTTTAAATGAATTAACTGCTGATTTTCAAACGGTCTGAAATTGCCTTTTTGGGCAAACGGTCTCAAGACCGTGAAAGGTCGTTGACTAAGCGTTGACCCCATGAGATTACTGTTCAAAATTATGTTAATTAACAACTCACCAAGTTTGATGGTCTAATTCCAAACGGGCTAAGAGTTGAAGGGTGAATACTAGGGCTAACCCTAGATAAAATCAGTACTGAAATTATGGTGACCTAATTAGGGTTTTTAGGGTTGATTGACCTAAACGGTCTCAAGACCGTTTGGGGGTTACCAAACGGACTCAAGACCGAGAGGACAATCACCTAAGACCGTTTGAAGGTCTAGGGTTGAGTGATTTGACCAATTGAGGACCCAATTGCAAATAAGTTATCAATTTAATCAAAATTCTGTTTTGTGGTTCAATCATGGTTCAACCCCTATCAAATCACCTTAGACTTTGATGCAATCTTGGGAAAACGGTCTCAAGACCATGAGGGGTCCACCCACATGATCTCAAGACCGTTTGGGCCAAGTTTGGGCCCAATTGGAGCTCAATTGAAGGGTTCAACTTTGTGTTGATGCACACTGTTGAGTGTTGATGGGTGAACATTGATAGACCCTAATTGAATCGATTTCAACTATAATTGGTTAACCATTATGGGTCAATTGAATGACCAAGTGATCAAGCATAACCTTAATTGACTAAATACATAAGTGGTCAACATAGCTTTGACCATTTGAGGTCTTCAACATGGGTTGACATTATCGGTTGCATCTTCGAGCCTTGTTGAAGGACCAAGCGGCTGAGACAATGTGGGCCTCGCGGTCTCAAGACCGTGAGAGGGCTCGCGGTCTCAAGACCGTGAGAGGGCTCGCGGTCTCAAGACCGAGAGGAGGCTCGCAGTCTCAAGAACGAGAGGAGTCTCGCGGTCTCAAGACCGCGAAGGGCCTCACGGTCCTGAGGTCAAAGAAGGGCAAACGATCTTCATGACCCTCGCGGTCTCAACTCAAATTGGTCTTCGCGGTCTCAACATTAACTTCAACCAATGGGAGGCTTCGCGGTCTTGAAGCCTAAGGGGGCTCGCGGTCTTGGGTTTAGAAAGAGGCTCGCGGTCTTGGAGGGTCAAAGTGGGCAAACGGTCAACACTTTCAACCAATCTCAACCCAATTGATGATTAATGATTGAAATCAATCAATGTGATTCAAGGTTGACCTCATTCAATCATTTGATGATGTAAATGGTTCAATGTTGCCCAAATCAAACACTAATGATAATCTAAGATAGTAAGGGGTTATTTGACTAAGGTTTTTGACCAGGATGTTGATCAATGGGGTGAATTACCAAAATACCCCTGAAGGGTCAATTAAGTTATACCTTGCTCAATTCAAACCCTAATTACATGAGAATGATGTTTTTAGTCATCATGACTCTATCCAACTTGATCTAGTGTAATGTTACCATCAACCATTAGTATGATGAAATAGAGAGTACTCTAGAGAGAGAAAGTAACCTAGAGAGAGAAAGTAACTCTAATCACATAATGATGATGTTTTTGGCTATGTTAGCCTATGATGACTCAACCCAACATGTTTTAGAGTGATGTTGACATCACCTACCCTTATGATGAGAGAGAAAGTACTTCTAGAGAGAGAAATTACTTCTAGAGAGAGAAAGTACCCTTTTTAAGTGGAAACTCAAGTAAAGCATCTCCAATGCACATAAGTGAGCATAATTAGGGTATGGTCCACCTGTGTGAGATCATAGAAACCCTAATTATGATAAATGATGAACCTTTAACTAATCCAAGAGCATCAATGAAGATGTTACTCATACATGATGATGTTATGAGTTTAATTCACCTTGATGTGAATAGTAAACCCTAATTCAAGGGTAATGGCATGCTTTTGAGCAATAAACTCTTTTTGATTTAAATTAAAGATTTAAATCTTATGACAAGAGTGGGAAGTACATTCCTTTTTGTCGCATTATCTTTATCAGATGAATTAACCATGCAGGTTCTGATATGAAGGTAATCATATCCAGGTATGGATGTTGATGTTATATTCATTAAAGGCATGTTGTTAGCCTTATGAATAAGTAAAGTAATCTGATGCCTTGCCAGTGGCATCCTATGCTGATAATGGGCTATGAGAGCCATAAATACCATCAAGGTCATGCCTTAGAGATGACTTGTGATGAGGATAATGAGAAATGATGATTGATATGAGTTAGGCCTGTTACATTTAGTATTCTTCTTTTATAGCTGCTATACTATTGTTATTGTTTGAAGGACAATGTATGCTATTAAAGAATACTGAATGTACCTAACTAATCAAGTATAATGTAGAGCCCTGATCATAGATCCATCATTGTCAGAAATTAAGTGATGGTGAAACATGTTTTCCTTAGGGAACTCCTGGAGCACATACTTTTGAGTATGTGGGGTACATGGATGTGTAGAACCTTACATCCTAGTGTAGGAAAGTGATGTAGATGTGTAATCCATCCATCCTTCACTATAGTTCCATACCGTATCAGTGGTAGGTAAACATGAAACCTCCTGATGACGAAGACAGCACAAATATCCATATCAGTGGTAGGTAAATATGAAACCTCCTGATGACGAAGAGAGTACAGAACGCCACTGTGACTCTAGAATAGCGAAGGGCCAGTTTACCCTGGTGAGCTATAATAGTAGAGACACGAGATGTCCTACAAGTGATCCTCTTACTGACTGAGGAAGGTGAAGGTCATGAGAATCCGGCTCTCTTAATGACCTATGTATGATACTGATGCGGCTTCTCAGCGATCAGTTGGAGTTTGAGTGGTAAGCCTCATCTCCACAGGGCATAATGTTGTTTGTAAAACATAATCAACCATGTAGTATAACTTGTTAGAGATGACTCCAAGTTAGTTGATTGATGTTACATTGCAATAATGTTGATATTCTCCATATCTCCTAATTTGTAGAGATCTTGTTATATCTGCAACTGTTATAGAATGCTTTGAAGGCCTTACTGTTTAAAATAATCTTTGATGTTATAATAAAGCTTCTGGCGAAGAGTTATAACTCTCGCTGGGACAATTATGTATAATTGTCTCACCCCGTAGACTTCAACTTTTTAGGTGGACGTCGGAAACGAAGAAACCAGCCTACAGGTGATCAGTCTCAGCAGCAGCACCAGGGGCAGCAGTAATCTCAGGTGGAGATTTGTCCTGCCATGTGGTGTAGTTAGAGTCAGTCCTATGTGTCCTCTGTACTCTCAGGTCTTGGAGTCTTGTGTTATGTGATCTTGAGATTTTGTATCTTGATGTATATAATTACTCAAGAAGTAATTATCCTGAGATGTAAACAGTTACCTCTCTTTATGAAAGGAGTTTTTATGGATACAAGTTCTTATCTCGAAAAGTTTTAATTTCCCGTGATTTTTGTCTTCCGCTGATTACCGATTCGCTTCCGCTAAGTTTTAATCGTGTTTATGTCATGGTTTGGAGATCAGAGCCCACAATTAGTGGTATCAGAGCTCCAGGTTCAGTTGAGTCTACAGAGGCATAGGACTTAGGATGTCGAGTCTACCTTTAGTACTCCTTCCTTATCTAATAGAATCTTCTGCTCCTCAGGAGAAGAAGATACATAAGAATGTCAGAACATCATGATGAGCACGTGGCAGAGAGTAGTGCTAGTGCACCTCGAGGCGGTGCAAGAGTTCCGAGAATAGAACAACCTGCACCTGAGTCGCCAAGAGAGCCACCCCAGTTCGACCCAGCTGACATGAGTGATCCAGCTGTACAGACGATGTTTGGGCAGTTTATGACTGCCATGACACATATAATCGATAGGATGCCCATTCCTGCACCTAGGGCACCTGTCCAGCCTGAAGTACAAGGTATTGGTAAGACATTCGAACGACTTCGTCGTGTCGGAGCTACCGAGTACTTCGGAACTGCCGACCCTGCAGATGCTGACTTATGGTTGACAGAGTTGGAGAAGGCTTTCAGGATTCTTATGATTCCGGAAGCTGAGAAGGTTAGACATGCTGTTTATCTTCTCAAAGGCAGTGCTGGTCACTGGTGGAACATGGAAGAGCAGAAGAGACCTGGAGTAGAGTTCTCATGGGAAGAGTTTCGTCAGGAATTCATCAATAGATATTTTCCAAAGACCTTCCTAGATGAGAAGATCTCTCAGTTTGAGAAACTAAGGCAGGGTATGATGAACATTAGTGAGTATGAAGCTAAGTTTATGGAGTTGTTGCGGTTCTGTCCGCACATGGCTGCTACGGATGAGGAAAGAATCAGAAGATTCGAGAAGGGTTTGAATTTTGATATGTCAACCCCTGTGTCTGCCTTAGAAAACAGAGAGAGATTCTCTACCTTCGTTGAGTCAGTCCGAAGGATAGAGAGATCTGTGGTTGAGAAAAGACAAACCCATAAAAGATATCCACAGTTCCAGGGTTCTTCATCTAGGGATTCCAAGAAACCTAGATTCTCTGCACCTAACCCTCCACCACCCAGATCAAGTTTTCAAACTCAAGGGACACCAAGCAGAGGTAGAGGGCGGAGTCAACCGCTTCAAGGGACACACAGTTCTGCATCAGTGTCAGTTACTGGACCACCCAGACCACAGCAACAGGAGAAGAGTTGCTACAACTGTGGTAAGGTGGGACACTTGATGAAGGATTGCCGTTCTAGGCCTATCGGTGTGACACAACAACCTTCGAGACAGAATCAATAGGGATCTCAGAATAGACGACATCAAGGAGAAGCTCGAGGACATGGACAAGCGTCTCAAGCTGGATCATCAGCACCACCTCAACACCAGGCGACTGCGAGGTTCTATGCTATGAACCCACCTGAGGCAGTGGTCAATCCACGGGTAGTGGCAGGTCAGATGAAACTTTTATATTCTGATATGTCTATATCCTGTGATGTATCTGTTCTGATTGATCCGGGTGCTACGCACTCTTTCATCACTCGTGAAGTGATTCGTAACTGTAATGTGACTGTTAGTCATAGAGCAGATAGTTTGTTGTTAGAGACTCCGTTGAGTGGGTCTGCCGTTTTGCAGGAGGTATGTTCTCCCTGCATCCTTTTCTTTTCTGACCATCGCATTCAAGTGGATCTTATACCACTTGATATGCAGGGATTTGATATAATCCTTGGGATGGATACCTTAGAAAGGTATAGAGTTGTCTTGGATTGTGAGTCCAAGTTGGCTGTGTTTGCTGATGAAAGCAACACATGGAACTTTCAAGGTGAAAGAAAGATTCTGCCCACCTGTCTTGTATCAGCTATGGTTGCTGATAAGCTGTTGAGGCAAGGATGTTATGCATTCTTATCCCATGTGGTAGATGTTACCAAGGAAAGGACCAACCCTGCTGAAGTTCCCATAGTCAGGGAATTCGAGGATCTGTTTCCTGAAGAACTTCCTGGTATACCACCACCTCGGGAGATTGACTTTGAAATCAATCTGATTCCAGATACGAAATCCCTAGCTCAAACTCCGTATAGAATGGCTCCTGCCGAGATGGCAGAACTCAAGAAACAGCTTCAAGAGTTACTTGAGAGAGGTTTTATCCGACTGAGTACTTCACCTTGGGGTGCTCCGGTCTTGTTTGTTAAAAAGAAAGATGGGTCAATGCGGTTGTGCATCGACTACAGACAACTTAATAAAGTGACAATAAAGAATAAGTATCCTCTGCCGAGGATTGATGATCTCTTTGACCAGTTGCGTGGTGCAACAGTCTTTTCAAAGATAGACTTGAGGTCTGGATATCACCAACTCCGCATTAAGGATAGTGACATATCCAAGTCTGCCTTTAGGACAAGATATGGACACTATGAGTTCACGGTTATGTCGTTTGGACTAACCAATGCGCCAGCTGCATTTATGGAACTCATGAATAGAGTTTTTCGACCTTTCCTTGATCAGTGTGTTGTCGTCTTCATAGATGACATACTGATTTATAGTAAAGATGCTCAGCAGCATGAGCAGCATCTTCGCCAAGCTTTGACCTTGCTAAGAGAACATAAGTTGTATGCTAAGTTTAGCAAGTGTGAGTTCTGGATGCTGGAGGTATCTTTTCTTGGACATGTAATATCCGCCTCGGGAATTCGTGTTGACCCTACGAAGGTAGAATCTGTTCTACAATGGGAACAACCAAAGACACCGACGGAAATTCGAAGTTTCTTGGGGTTAGCTGGCTATTATCGAAGGTTCATTAAGAACTTTAGTTCTATAGCTTTACCTTTGACCAAGTTAACCCGGAAAGATGTTCCTTTTTCTTGGAGTGATAAGTGTCAACAATCTTTCCAGTTACTGAAGGAGAGGTTGACAAGTGCACCTGTATTAGTGCTACCTGAACAAGGAAAAGGATATGTAGTTTTCTGTGATGCTTCCAAGAATGGACTAGGATGTGTGTTGATGCAGGATAAACAAGTGATTTCTTTTGCTTCCCGACAGCTTAAGAAACACGAGGAGAATTATCCAACACACGATCTGGAGTTAGCAGCTGTGGTTCATGCTTTGAAGATCTGGAGACATTATCTCTACGGAGAGACATTCCAGATTTTCACAGACCACAAAAACCTTAAGTATATCTTTTCTCAGCATGAGCTCAACATGAGGCAACGTCGCTGGATGGAGTTAATCAAGGACTATGATTGTACAATTGATTACCATCCGGGCAAGGCCAATGTTGTTGCAGATGCCTTGAGTAGGAAATCAACAACATCAACCATGAATAGAGCACAACTAAACTTTTTAGTATGCTCTAGAAGAGATATGCTTATCTCTTTAAGGCAAGACAATGTACAGTTGAAGGTGTCATTGCTAGCCGGTTTGTTAGCTGAGATGCATATTAAACCTACCCTAAGAGAGCAGATTAAAGAAGCACAGCTAGATGATGCTGCAGTTCAACATATAAGATCTGAGTATGGAAATGAGAAGCAAGATGGGTTTCATGACTCAAAAGATCAAGTAGCTTGTTATAATGGAAGAATGATAGTGCCGGATGTGGACAACTTAAGGAAGTTAGTCCTGGAAGAAGCCCATTCTTCCATGTATGCTATGCATCCAGGGAGCACCAAGATGTATCGGAATTTGAAGGATCTGTATTGGTGGCCTGGGATGAAGAAGGACGTTGCAGAGTTTGTTCTGAGGTGTCCTGTGTGTCAGCAAGTTAAAGCTGAACACCAGAAGCCTGCAGGGACAATGCAACCTTTACCCATATCACAGTGGAAGTGGGACCATGTGACCATGGACTTTGTTGTTGGCCTACCCAGGACAAGCAAAGGACATGATTCCATTTGGGTAATTGTTGATAGGTTGACTAAGACAGCACATTTCTTACCTGTCAAAACAACCTATTCTGCTGAAAGGTTATCAGAGTTGTATGTTCAAGAGATAGTGCGTTTGCACGGAGTTCCTGTCACAATAGTTTCAGACAGAGGTCCTCAGTTTACAAGTCGTTTTTGGGAACAGTTGCACAGTGCCTTAGGCACTAAGCTAAAGTTTAGTACGGCCTTTCATCCACAGACTGATGGACAGTCGGAAAGGACCATACAAACCTTAGAAGACCTATTGCGAGCATGTGTTCTCCAGTTCACCGGAAGTTGGGATCTACACCTAAGCTTGATAGAGTTTGCCTATAACAATAGCTATCAGCATAGTATTGATATGGCACCTTATGAAGCCTTATATGGTAGACGTTGTAGATCACCCTTGTGTTGGTTTGAGACTGGTGAGCACCAGTTGTTAGGTCCTGACCTGGTGCAGCAAACCACGGAAAAGATTAAAGTTATACAACATAAGATTAAGACTGCTCAGGATAGGCAGAAATCTTATGCTGACAAACGTCATAGACCCTTAGAGTTCCAGGTTGGAGACAGAGTGTATCTTAAGGTCTCACCTTGGAAAGGGGTCCTTCGTTTTGGAAGGAAGGGGAAGTTAGCTCCTAGATATATGGGGCCTTATCCAATCATTGAACGGATTGGAAAGGTAGCATATAAACTAGAGCTTCCCCCAGAATTACAGAGGTTACATCCTGTGTTTCACCTTTCTATGTTGAAGAAATGTCACCCAGACACCGAGTCAGTTCTACAACCTATGGAAGTAGAATTGAATGATGACATATCCTATGAGGAGGGACCAGTGTCAATCCTTGATAAACGAATTAAAAAGTTAAAGAAGAAAGATATAAGCCTTGTGAAAGTCCTCTGGAATCATCGTGGTATTGAAGAAGCCACTTGGGAGTTAGAGGATGAGATGAGAAGGAAGTATCCTGCCCTTTTCTCGTAATATGTTTTATCGATTTCGGGGACGAAATCCTTGTAAGGGGTGGATAATTTGTAACATCCCTGACCTGGGTTATGAGTTAACCCTAGGTGTTTTGCCTAAATATGTAATTAAATCTTTGTGATTAACTCTGAGCATGTAATTAAGCTTCTCAGAAACGTATATTTCAGTATTTGCCCCTTTTTATTTAAAGTTGTAGCATTGTTTTGATATACAGGGACCTATGTGCAATTTACCCAGTTGAAAGGGTTAGCTTGCAATTTGCACATGATGAGATGTTCCTCTGATGTTGAGACATCATGAGAATCTCTTTGGCAAAGTTTGAGGGATTTCCCAAGCTAGAGCACCAAGGTGCAGCTGTGGAAGCAATCCCAGGGCTTGAAACCCTAATTTGGGGTAAAATGCAATTTACCCAAATGATGGGATGCAATTTGTAAAGAATGTCATCTAATGTATCTTTTTAGACTTTTGCCATCATTTATAGAAGAAATGATGAGGAATTCACCTCAATTGAGTTATCAAGTTAAGGAATAGGCTTTGTGATCGAATAATCAGGGTATATGTGCAATATCCCTTTAAGTATGAACTTTATTATTAGATTGTTCTCCCTTGCCTTCTTTTCTATAACTTAAGATAAGGTTTGTCCTTAGAATAAAGAGGAAGGGACGAGAAAGTAATAAAGGAAGGATTTAGTTGGAATTAAGGGAAACTTATGAACTAATGTTGAAAATCCTATCCCATGTATATAAGCTCTCCTTCCCTTAGTTGCAAGGGAACTTACCCTTCGTTCCCTTACTGTTTCATTTCACCAAAGACGACCAAGGACTTCCTTGGAGCTAAGGAGGACGAACAAGGGGTGCAAGGTAGGTTTAAACCCCTCTTCTTGCCTAATTCCATGATTAGAATTCAAATTCAAGGTCAGCTTCATGGCTAATTCTCGAAACCCTATCTTTCTAGCCGTCTCTTTTCATCCTTCCTTGGAGTTTTCACCTTGGACAACCTGTGGGAACTCAAGGACGCCATTAGAGCTTGGAGCTTGAAAGCTTGGAGCTCAAGAAGCAAGCTTTAGGCGGGTTTTATAACTCTAAACCTATGCTTTACTATGTGCATCTTTATATGCGATTTGATGATAGCTCTTAGTATTTCCCTACTTTGCCCTGCTATTTTGCAAGCAAACCCGTGGGATATCTGTACTGTTCTTGATCTAGAAGATGAAGGCGTGATTTCCAAGAAAAACCCACCGCTTTTCTTTTCCTTAAACGGTCCTAACAGTTTGCTCTCACGGACTCAAGACCGCGAGGTGAGAAAACGGTCTCGAGACCGTGAGAGGGCTCGCGGTCTCAAGACCGTTTGGCCCCATTGACCGAGCGTGGACCGTATAAGAAATCTGTTCCTAATTATATAGGATAATTACCCTCAAAATTTGGGAGACTAACTCCAAAGGAATCGGGAGATATGACCTTTTTAAGTCACAACTTTAAATGAATTAACTGCTGATTTTCAAACGGTCTGAAATTGCCTTTTTGGGCAAACGGTCTCAAGACCGTGAAAGGTCGTTGACTAAGCGTTTACCCCATGAGATTACTGTTCAAAATTATGTTAATTAACAACTCACCAAGTTTGATGGTCTAATTCCAAACGGGCTAAGAGTTGAAGGGTGAATACTAGGGCTAACCCTAGATAAAATCAGTACTGAAATTATGGTGACCTAATTAGGGTTTTTAGGGTTGATTGACCTAAACGGTCTCAAGACCGTTTGGGGGTTACCAAACGGACTCAAGACCGCGAGGACAATCACCCAAGACCGTTTGAAGGTCTAGGGTTGAGTGATTTGACCAATTGAGGACCCAATTGCAAATAAGTTATCAATTTAATCAAAATTCTGTTTTGTGGTTCAATCATGGTTCAACCCCTATCAAATCACCTTAGACTTTGATGAAATCTTGGGCAAACGGTCTCAAGACAATGAGGGGTCCACCCACATGATCTCAAGACCGTTTGTGCCAAGTTTGGGCCCAATTGGAGCTCAATTGAAGGGTTCAACTTTGTGTTGATGCACACTGTTGAGTGTTGATGGGTGAACATTGATAGACCCTAATTGAATCGATTTCAACTATAATTGGTTAACCATTATGGGTCAATTGAATGACCAAGTGATCAAGCATAACCTTAATTGACTAAATCCATAAGTGGTCAACATAGCTTTGACCATTTGAGGGCTTCAACATGGGTTGACATTATCGGTTGCATCTTCGAGCCTTGTTGAAGGACCAAGCGGCTGAGACCATGTGGGCCTCGCGGTCTCAAGACCGTGAGAGGGCTCGCGGTCTCAAGACCGTGAGAGGGCTCGCGGTCTCAAGACCGTGAGAGGGCTCGCGGTCTCAAGACCGAGAGGAGGCTCGCGGTCTCAAGACCGAGAGGAGGCTCGCGGTCTCAAGACCGCGAAGGGCCTCACGGTCCTGAGGTCAAAGAAGGGCAAACGATCTTCATGACCCTCGCGGTCTCAACTCAAATTGGTCTTCGCGGTCTCAACATTAACTTCAACCAATGGGAGGCTTCGCGGTCTTGAAGCCTAAGGGGGCTCGCGGTCTTGGGGTTAGAAAGAGGCTCGCGGTCTTGGAGGTTCAAAGTGGGCAAACGGTCAACACTTTCAACCAATCTCAACCCAATTGATGATTAATGATTGAAATCAATCAATGTGATTCAAGGTTGACCTCATTCAATCATTTGATGATGTAAATGGTTCAATGTTGCCCAAATCAAACACTAATGATAATCTAAGATAGTAAGGGGTTATTTGACTAAGGTTTTTGACCAGGATGTTGATCAATGGGGTGAATTACCAAAATACCCCTGAAGGGTCAATTAAGTTATACCTTGCTCAATTCAAACCCTAATTACATGAGAATGATGTTTTTAGTCATCATGACTCTATCCAACTTGATCTAGTGTAATGTTACCATCAACCATTAGTATGATGAAAGAGAGAGTACTCTAGAGAGAGAAAGTAACCTAGAGAGAGAAAGTAACTCTAATCACATAATGATGATGTTTTTGGCTATGTTAGCCTATGATGACTCAACCCAACATGTTTTAGAGTGATGTTGACATCACCTACCCTTATGATGAGAGAGAAAGTACTTCTAGAGAGATAAAGTACTTCTAGAGAGAGAAAGTACCCTTTTTAAGTGGAAACTCAAGTAAAGCATCTCCAATGCACATAAGTGAGCATAATTAGGGTATGGTCCACCTGTGTGAGATCATAGAAACCCTAATTATGATAAATGATGAACCTTTAACTAATCCAAGAGCATCAATGAAGATGTTACTCATACATGATGATGTTATGAGTTTAATTCACCTTGATGTGAATAGTAAACCCTAATTCAAGGGTAATGGCATGCTTTTGAGCAATAAACTCTTTTTGATTTAAATTAAAGATTTAAATCTTATGACAAGAGTGGGAAGTACATTCCTTTTTGTCGCATTATCTTTATCAGATGAATTAACCATGCAGGTTCTGATATGAAGGTAATCATATCCAGGTATGGATGTTGATGTTATATTCATTAAAGGCATGTTGTTAGCCTTATGAATAAGTAAAGTAATCTGATGCCTTGCCAGTGGCATCCTATGCTGATAATGGGCTATGAGAGCCATAAATACCATCAAGGTCATGCCTTAGAGATGACTTGTGATGAGGATAATGAGAAATGATGATTGATATGAGTTAGGCCTGTTACATTTAGTATTCTTCTTTTATAGCTGCTATACTATTGTTATTGTTTGAAGGACAATGTATGCTATTAAAGAATACTGAATGTACCTAACTAATCAAGTATAATGTAGAGCCCTGATCATAGATCCATCATTGTCAGAAATTAAGTGATGGTGAAACAGGTTTTCCTTAGGGAACTCCTGGAGCACATACTTTTGAGTATGTGGGGTACATGGATGTGTAGAACCTTACATCCTAGTGTAGGAAAGTGATGTAGATGTGTAATCCATCCATCCTTCACTATAGTTCCATACCGTATCAGTGGTAGGTAAACATGAAACCTCCTGATGACGAAGACAGCACAGATATCCGTATCAGTGGTAGGTAAATATGAAACCTCCTGATGACGAAGAGAGTACAGAACGCCACTGTGACTCTAGAATAGCGAAGGGCCAGTTTACCCTGGTGAGCTATAATAGTAGAGACACGAGATGTCCTACAAGTGATCCTCTTACTGACTGAGGAAGGTGAAGGTCATGAGAATCCGACTCTCTTAATGACCTATGTATGATACTGATGCGGCTTCTCAGCGATCAGTTGGAGTTTGAGTGGTAAGCCTCATCTCCACAGGGCATAATGTTGTTTGTAAAACATAATCAACCATGTAGTATAACTTGTTAGAGATGACTCCAAGTTAGTTGATTGATGTTACATTGCAATAATGTTGATATTCTCCATATCTCCTAATTTGTAGAGATCTTGTTATATCTGCAACTGTTATAGAATGCTTTGAAGGCCTTACTGTTTAAAATAATCTTTGATGTTATAATAAAACTTCTGGCGAAGAGTTATAACTCTCGCTGGGACAATTATGTATAATTGTCTCACCCCGTAGACTTCAACTTTTTAGGTGGACGTCGGAAACGAAGAAACCAGCCTACAGGTGATCAGTCTCAGCAGCAGCACTAGGGGCAGCAGTAATCTCAGGTGGAGATTTGTCCTGCCATGTGGTGTAGTTAGAGTCAGTCCTATGTGTCCTCTGTACTCTCAGGTCTTGGAGTCTTGTGTTATGTGATCTTGAGATTTTGTATCTTGATGTATATAATTACTCAAGAAGTAATTATCCTGAGATGTAAACAGTTACCTCTCTTTATGAAAGGAGTTTTTATGGATACAAGTTCTTATCTCGAAAAGTTTTAATTTCCCGTGATTTTTGTCTTCCGCTGATTACCGATTCGCTTCCGCTATGTTTTAATCGTGTTTATGTCATGGTTTGGAGATCAGAGCCCACAGTATCACTGATCAAATAAACTTTGGGCAAGATACCACAGCTAACCACTACATGTGTCCATCTCAAGACAACAACATGTAGTTTCCAATGATTCATTATTTGGTTGCTAATAGAAGAAGATGAAGGTAACTTACTTGATGGAGTCATCATTTATCTAGTACCTGGATGTGTAAAAGCTACACTGTCTTCAGCAATGAGGTGTTGCAACCATTTTAGTGGTGTGAATCCACTACCCAGCAAGGTTATTAGAAGTGGGTACAAGTTCGTCCTGTAATAGTCAAAGGTGTCCATGTAGTACCTTTAGATAAAAGGGTACACCTTTGTTTCAATCAACCAAAGGAGATAAAGAGAAAAATGACTAGAGTAAGGAAAAACTTCCCCTAATTCCAAAATGTTAAACAAGAAGATAGAAAAACATTTTGATAAGCTCTCTGAGCAATGTACAAATTGGACGTTTCTATGATGACAATCAAAAACACTGTGAGTATCATCCTCTCACCTTAAGGAACACAAACATTTTTTATATTGAGGTCACCAAAAAGAACAACCTCAAAACTTGAGCCAACCCAAGTGAGAACAAGAAGTAAGCATGAAATTAGCTAAGGTATTTTCAGAAATCTAAGCTAACAACCAATTGAAATGAGGCCAACATCTACTAAATGAATTTGCAAACGTCCTTAGTAGATAGACAATGAAAACTATAGTTTTTCCTATCATAAGAACAACAACAGTTCAAAACAAGGAACACAACATATGAAGAATTTAGAATATCATCCTTTTAATGGACATAAGCTGGGTCTTCAAATAATAAGTAAAAGAAGATTCCATGAAGTGAACTAGTCAATAAAACTTTAACAAGTAAGCATCTACTTTAGTGATCCCTTTAAATCTATTAGATTAACGTAAATCCAAGCATGTGCACTATATATTAAATTCATTAAAAAATTAAAATCTCATTGATTCCAAATCTCATGTTCCAATGGAAGTTATATTGGAAAGTAATTACTCATTTCCTATGAGAGGGGAGTTCATACTTGATTGGACCTCTGGTTTTGAACTCAGAACTTGAGGTGATCATCGAAAACCCCACTATTTGGTTGGAACTGATCCACCCATGTGCCTTTTTGTGTTGGTTTTACATAGAGCACATGAATTTGTCATTAACCTACCAAAAAGAAACACCAATTACTTATGATTTTGGTTGAGAGCAATGTAATATTGTATGGATGTGAAGCTGCTAAACTAATGAATATCAAAAAGCTAGAGGTAACATAACCATATTTCTAGACTTCTAAATGTGAACATGTTTAGTTCTATAAAATCTAAGCAGCTCTAAACTCATTTGTAGCCCATGTATTCACCAGAAGTAGCATGAGTCGGGATCTACTAAATAAGAAACTATGTCTCCTTTGAAAAAACAAAAAGATATGAAAAGTATGTGTATAGCTTGAAACAAGAAACCATGGATGTGAAAGATATCAAAATATATGAAAAGTATGTGTATAGCTTGTGTATAGCTTGAGAACTTTGGCACCAAGTCTAAACCATTAACAAGATGAATAATTCAGTTACCTCCTTATAAGACATCTACAACATGGTCGAGGCTATAATATATTCTAAATGCAGTAAGGGATTCCCATGAGGTGTTGATCATAGTCTAATTTAGTTGTATGTGTTGGACCCCTATAATTACAAAAGAGATACTGATTTTGTAAGCTATACAACAACATATAATCTAGTTGTGAAAGAAATATGCCATAAGAAATGTCTCATGATTTGACATGATGCAAGTTGGATTTGAAGCCCATAGATATGAAGCATGTGCATTGGTTCCAGTAGCAAAGCACTGACTTAGTAAGCTATATAGCATTGGTTCGAGTAACAAAGCACTGAGCTTATTGAAACAATCCCCCTAGATCCTAAACTTGGGTAATGATGAATGGATTAGGAACATATATAATACTGGGATATTTTCAGTGAAGTCAAAATATCCCCTGGTTGCAAAAGGAAAGACACAACCTACTGAGGGAGACTGGAAAGCTATATAGGTAATGAACATCCCAATCTTTCAGAAGCTATTTATGTGGAAACTTGAATACAAGTCATCACTCACCAACATAAAGTGAGTGAGAGAGGATATAGGTTTGTCCTCACCCTGCCCAAGGTGTGAAGAAGAAGATCAAACCATGAAATATTATTGATCAATATGTATCTTTTGAAGAAGAAACATATTGTTGTGTTTGACTTCATGACCTCTACAATTTGTAGTGATCGCGCTTCTTTGAGAGCTATAGAGCATGCCTCTGGAGTGCCTCCCATCTCAGGAAACAACAACCCATCATGGACACTCTCTAGTAGGCTAGTAGCGACTGTATTATGTTTCCATTCACTTAGATTCAAAAGGCTAAGAGATGATATACTTATATGGAAAATATGGTATAATATTCTATCCATCTACAGCTTGTACCTCAATGAAACCCTACTAGAAAGTAGTATAATGGAAACAAACCATACAACTTAGGCTATGATGGTGACACTTTACATGTGGATCATTCATATGATGGTCCAAGCACTGGTATTTAAGCCAACCCCTCAATACTGTGAGCAGAAAAATAATCAAGGATAGTTGCACATCAAATAAAACATTCATGTTAAAGAACTCATCTACTATAACACATACTACGCCATAGAGACACTTAGAACGCTATATGTAGATTTCACATTATCTTTATTTTGAGATATGATATATCAGAAACTAATACGCCATACAGATAAAATTTTGGAAGATATGGACAATTTGACCTTGTATCCAGTCTAGAGCCATTGGCATGTACTGCAATGTTTTAAGGTGTCAATTCCAAACTAATGTACCTACCTCAGGCAGTAGACTTTTTTCTTACATAAACAGAGAATAAATTGGAGTAATGACAACTAACTTTTGAAGACAAGAAGTCCATTAGAAGTAGTGTTTACTTGGAGAGTTGAAGCTGCAAAAGCTAGTTTCCACACATCATATGAATGTTTGAAATGGGATAAACACCAATACAACTCAGATGGATTATCAAAAGACATCAACTGATACCTCAATAGAGATGAACAACACTATAGTTTTGGAACTTTATAGATGTAACCCAATCACTCATGGTGTAAGATTAAGTGCTATGTACGACATGGCAGCCTAAGTATAAGACACTAGGACGAAAGTCCATACCTTTTCTAGTGTAAAGTGTTCTTGAATGGGAGCAACATCACCTAGTAAGAAGAAGAGTAGATGCAAATGTCACACCTAAAAAACACATGTGGAATTACTTTAAGTCAGAAACATATTGTAGGTTTTCTTAACAATACCTTGAACAAAAAAATTGTTGAGTTGAAATACAGATTCCCTGCATCAAGAACAAACAAGTATATCCTATTCTTCAATAGTTTGTTACCATCTCAAAGACAACGAACATATCCTATTCTTCAATACAAAATAGGTAGTTGAATCATACATACTATGATACACACCATAGTGCATATCCACAAGTTTTATATGGTCGTTTGAATAGTTCATAGATTCATATAGGAACATTCATTTCAAAATTTTGAAAAACTAGTTTCATAAATTAGCTGCAGTAGGAAGTGCTCTACATATAACTAGACAACTTGAACCTTCTAGTGGCCTTTACAGTTTACAACACACTATTTTCAACATATATAGCCCATCACTAATTACTCCTGAAAGGTAGTTTGCTCCTAATACAACTAGTTTAGGCTTTATGGCCACTACCTTCTAACTAAAAAAGAAGTGATCCTCAGTGGCCTTAATAACTATGGGATCATAGTCTAACAATACCTGACAAAAGGTGCAGCGATGAGAGATTCTCAAATATAGTCCTACATGTATTACATAGTGAAATTTGCCCCAAGATTCTCAAATGGAACCAACATAATAGAACTTGTATGCATCTTTAATTGGAAAAATTTTAGGAGAAACCCATGAAGAACCAATCTATTGAACTAGCAACTCAATTATCCATTTTAAGAACTAGTGACTCGACCACTCTTCAGTCAATGATAATGGCATGTAAAGCTAAACAACAACTGAAAAAAGGAAGAAAACATTTGCTAAAATATCAAAGATAAGATAATATCATTTTGATATGGCAAGAAGCAAGTATAAAATGTCTTGTATTTATTTATTATATACCATTTAAGGGTAGAGTTGGATTCCCCTTTCTCTTGTTGGTCTCTACTTGTAGAGAAATCTTTCCAACAAATTTGGATTTCCTTGCATTATTACAATGAATTTTTGTTTGACCTATTTTTGTGCATGACATGAGATGATTTGGGTGGACTTTAGAGCAATTGTTACACATCTTCATACGTCACTCTCTAAATTATTTCCCCCTCTCTAGTTTGTATGGTTGACCCTTCTCATTGTCAAAAGCATCTTTAGAACACCATAACAAAGCCCATCAAACCTAGCATGTCATATCATCGACCTCAATTCCTAGAATCCCATAAGATATCAACTATTGACTCATAATCCCATAAGAAAAATGACAAAAGTCTCAAAGCCATAATCACTACAGAGAACTAAAATCTCAAATCCACATTCACTATAGAGAACTAAAATCCCAAAGAAACAATTAGTGTAGATAACTAATATCCCAACGACACAATCACTATATAAAACTAAAACCCAATGTTAGAAGCCCCTACAAAAATCTTGCAAAGGAAGGAAACCAACTATTTGGTTCACTATATTATAAGCTAATATCACAATGGAACAATCACTAAGAACTTTCATTGGGGTTTTATTTAGTTCAATATACAGTAAAATAAAAGGTTCATGCCTTTGCAACAATTGGTTCTACTAAAAACATCCATAAAGTGCTAGCTGTCCACGTAGCTTAAAAAAAGTAGTGATGGCTCTCCAAGTACTTTCAAATGGTAGTCATGCATTCTTCTATCATGTTGGATCAATATAATGATTTTTCATTTTACTTTCATCTATACATCCTATCTGTCATACAGAATAAAAGAACAATGTTGTCAAATATGATCTTGTACCTTATTTGTATGATACAACAGGCCAAGCTTAGCCTTCACCATTTCTTTTCACTAGACATCAACATAATCCCAAAAGATACACAATCAAGGCATCAACATATTCTGCACTAGAAGAAAACAAATTAGAACCTTGTGTCTACATCAGAGCATTCAACCAGCAGACTAGCTCATCACTTTTACTAAACCTTTTAAGACTTGATCAAATCAATTGTGTTACACAAGCTTGGTACATGTGATGTATAGATAGAAATGATCTTAGTAGATATATTATGACCTTTTAAGCTTGTACATACTAAGTCAATTACCTATTTAACACCATTGCTTTCGATTTGAATGACGTTTTCTTGGTGGGATGGGGGTTCTGGGTTACTGTAGTGAACCCCTTGGTCAAACCACATAAAAGCAAGAGTTGATACGGTGGGTTTTCAGTGTCATACGAGATGAGATGAACCAACACCCTTACATCATAACTAAAACAAGTGATAAGTCAACCATACCTATAATAAAAAACATAATCACTTATTCCAAGTCTAGAAATGCAATGGAGTATGACCTCTTTGAAGTAGAAGTCTCTGTGCATAGGAGTATGGCCTATTTGAAGCACCATCTATAGGTTCCGTATGGGTTTGAGAACCATCTATAGGTTCACTTTATAAGTTGGGATAATGTCCACAACACACCTGATTATATAAGGGCCTATACAAGTAGAGAAGGGACCATCTGTAGTATACTTCTTTGAGTTCTTCTTCTACAATTATAGGAATCATGTGAATTAAAAAAATTAGCTTAAACATAGATGCCCATTAGTTTCATTGAGTTAAAGATTGGTATAATGGGCCAGCTTGACAAAAAATCTTGAGACTAATGACTCAGTCTCAAACTCTAGGACTGCAGTGGAGTTTGCTAATCAAAGAGAGTCTTGTCCAGTCAGATACAAGATTCTTGTTTAAGGAACAATTTGAAGTTTGAGGAATGTGTAGTCACTTTTAGAGAGAGAATTGCCAATGCCTTAGTAGATATTCTGGCTAAGACACTGTTGATGGGAAAGGTTACATCTGAAGAGCTTCTAGAGTACCCAACTGTCATGATAGCACACTGGCCTAACATCTACAGACACTAACCATGCCACTTTAAGAATAAAAACCAACAACTTGAATTTCTTGATGACAAACATATCACCTCTATGAAGATAATCTCTATGCGATCAGAGTTTAGTTGTTGATATTAAATTCTACATACCTAACAATATGGACCAGTACTGCTAACTCTCAAAACACAGTCCATGATTTGGGTGGCAACTTCCCTTTCCAATTTTAGCATGAAAAGTCACTTGTTTGTAAATACAATAGAGAGAAAAAATGTCAAGAATGATATGATAATATTACTGTTTTGGTAATTCTATTAGCATGATTATAACATGTCCAATAGGAACATTCATATCTCCACTCAACTTCATAGCCTATACATATTCAAATAATTCCAACTCAGATCCTTCCAAAGTTTCATCATTGTCACTCCAGTAACCATATTTTCGACTTAACTGTTGGGGATTTTGACACTATTCTCATAATGTTAGAGAAGGCATGAAGAAAGAGAAAGAAAGCCAAAATATCTTGTCATATGAAGGATTTTAGTAATGCCATTCAAAACTGTAAATTCTTTGAGTTGAACCTCAAGGGCAGTAGATCCACCTTCCAATAATGTACCCTCTTTGAGAGGCCTTTTAGAGCTCCAATAAACAATTTATAGCTGGAAAAGTATTCTCATTATATTATTGAACGTCTAAGTTGAACCCAAAAAAACCAAGGCAAAGAATAGTCATTAATTTGGATTAAACTTCCAAATCATAGAAGAGGACATGGCATCAACTTAGAAATCAAGTCCAGATAGCAGTGAAGATGTTTATTGATCATAGATGATAAACATTCACAGAAGAGAACAATATAGTCGAGTATAGGAGATGCTACATATGATTTGCTAATTAGTAATATGGCAATACATGATGCATAAACGTGGTCAAATTTTTTATTTGCTCATGTCTGTGTGATAGTGTGATAATTTTCTTCAGTAGCTTGCTTAAAAGGATAGTAAATATGGGATCGGAACATATATTAAGGAATCAAACATATGAAGTAGCGATGTCTGCAATACATAGAAATCAGTCTTGTATTGTCTCTATGTATGATAATTTGTATGACAAACATACATTTAGCTTGCTTCTAGGGGTTAAAATTTTCCTCTCAATATCAAACAATTTATTTGGATGATTTGTACTAACCAACTCCATACTAGTGTGAACCTATGAAAATTCCATATCATGCAGACTAACTATTGTGATTTGTCACATAGCAATCCAAGACAAGTTTACATATTTTCCTAGAGTGTTACAATCCCAAACTACTATTGTCTAAGAATCAATGATAGTGGATACTAAATGATATGCCACACAACAATTTGTAGCTTCTTATAGTTGACTCCAAAATGGAATCAATAGGTTCTTGATGTTGAAAATATGTACTCTATTTTTGGTATTGTAGAAGTGCCAAATTAATAGACTCCTTGAAAATAAACATACCAAATTTTCACTGTAGAAGAGCATCGAGTTATGGCTGAATGTAGACATGTAAGTTCTGGTATTACTGTTGGCAGACAAGAAAGTAATTGGGTGCCTCCCTGTGATGATTGGATAGAAGTAAATACAAATGTGGATAGTAACTATAAAAGGCCATCCTGGGTTTTATACAAAGATTAGATGGGATAGATGGCGATAAATATTGCATGAGGTCTACATGTACATTGGCAAACACCTCAAGCAGAAGCAATGCCAATTTACTCCATCTCAAATAGACATACAACTCATAGTTCTCAAAAGTGGAAAGAAACAACCAGGATATTATAGGAAAGATTAATAATAACATAAGTGGAAGGGGTCCTCTAATGACGGACACATATGAAATTAATGACCTAGAATTGTTTTTATCCATATCCTTTATCCATGTTTATAGAGAGTAACACTGCTGCCCGTGCCTTAGACTAAAAGGGTTGTAATCATCCATCTGAGTTTGTATTCAGAAAGACTTGTTTCGGATGACGAAATTGAACTCTCTAATTTGATTACCTCTTAAAAGATGATGAAAAATACTTATAAAAATACTACCACATACATAGTGTTGAAGAGGAGTGGATTGAGAACTTATCACCTTCCTATTGAAAGTGGTATGGAATACCATAGTGGTGCTAATTTCTTCATATTTCTGGATTAGAATATGAGACAAGGTCTAGAGCATGAAGGTGGGAGCAACATATGGATTTGCCACACCGATAGACACAAGGAATTACATTTAAATAGTATAAGAGGATATGTGTGTGGGCATTGACGTCTAAAAGACACTTTAAGTGATAAGAAAAGCTCCCTATAAAAATAGCGTAGTAGTTAATGTCATGTGAGTTGTATGCTTGTGTATTAAACTATCAAGAAATACTGACACCTGCAAACAAAGATATCCTAACACCTACAAACAAAAGGTTCAATGGAGAATAACTAGTAAGAAATTCATGTAAACAATTTGATACATATGCTTATAGTTTTCATAAAAACAAATCTAGGTAGGACAGAGAACGAGTCTCCTATCTTATATAGATGTATTGTGTAGAGAAAATGGGGACCGATCACACATGTCAGTCTCAAACCGTACCAATCTGGAGAAATGTTTGAGTACCACATTTCTATGATTAAAATGCATAAATTTATCATTGATTATTAAATAATACACAATATTACACAAAAAATAATGTGATTTTCAATCCCTAAATTCAACAAGGCCTTGATGGGTGAGGTGGGTCTACATTAGCCACTGTTTCCAGTAGCACTAAAGAAGAAGAGTCTGTGAGGAGTTGTGATGTGGAAGAGAGTGATTAAACATGACCTGATCTAGGAATTAGGTGCACAAAAGTGCAACATCATGACATATAATGATGTAAAATTGTGACATTAAAATTCTATTGCATCTAGTTTATAGAAGGTCTCTGGGGAGATCCAATAATAGAACCATCCATGAGAGGATTGTGTGTAGGAGTAAAGGACCTACTTACCTCAGGGTAATAGATATCATTCTAAAGGATCACTAAATAGATCTCGAAAATAGGGATGACAATAGAAAGTTTCATTTTATAAAAATGTATTCAACTTAATTTAACTCAGTGAAGTACAACTCACATGACTCATAATTTAACTCAGTGAAGAAAAACTAGAAAATTGAAATAAAGTTCAAAAACATTGTGTCATTTGACTACTGAGGTAGATCTGGGTTTTTGTAGTAACTAGCTATGATGGTGGGTAGAGGTGGGTAGGTGAATCAACATTAAATTGTGAATTCAGTAACTGTAAGGACCCTAACCTGCGTTTAGGGCTTACCCTATTTGTTTTGCTTAACCTTGATGGTTTGAGGCTTGCTAATCACCTTTGAGTGGTGATTAGGGTTTGGTTGTGCTTTGTTGAGGGTTGAGGGTGCTACTTGCAAATAAACCTAAGTCTAGGGTTTTGGGAGCAAGTTTGTCACCTTGAGAGGTGTTCTTCTCTCTCTTTGCTTCCTCTAGGGTTGAGAGGAAGGCTTGGGCTTGTTGCTTGAGTTCTTTGGTCCTTTGTTGAGCTTGTTTGGGCTTTGAGGTATCTTGTTTGGGCTTGCTTGGGCCTTGTGTCGGCCAAGTAGAGCTTGTGTCGGCCTAGAGTGGAGCTTGTGTCACCCATGGTGCTTGGTCCAACCTTTGTCATGTTTTGAGAACACATGGTGCACATCTTGGATAAGTGTCTTATGGCTTGCAAGAGAGGTGGCTTGAGTTGGTGGACATGTGTCCCTTGGGTGGATGACACCTAGCAAGGGTTCACCTTGGTTTCTCCTCCTTTCTCATCTATATAGGTGGTCCCTTCCTTAGCTTGAGGTCCCTTTAGTTCCTCTCCCCCTTGTGCACGACACACTCTTCCTTTCCTTTGCTTGGTGGCTGACACACCCTGGTGTGAGTAGCTTGGAGGCCGACACACCCTTGGAGAAGGAGGTGGTGGCCGATACACACCCTCTTGGAGGAGCTTTGGTGGTCGACAACCCTTGGAGCTCAAAGTGCATCTTCTTCCTTGGAGCTTAAGGCGGGTTGCATGACTCTAACCCTAACTACTCTACTCTCCCTTCAATATATGTTTGCTTTAATCTTGCCCTTACACGTTTGGAGTTGTTCTTTAGTTATCTTGCATGTTGGCCTATCCTTGTGTTAGGGTTTAGGAGAGCAACACTTCTTTCTCCCCTTGGTCTAGATGAGTGAGCTTGAGCTCTAATGCCATGAGCAACACCCCTCTTTCCTACCCGATTGAGGTGAGCACATGACTTAGTAACTTGAGCAAGACTCTCCTCTCACCTTGGGCAAGATGGTGAGCTCATTTAGATGGCTTGAACCTTAGTTGAGATGTGTGGGGAGGTGCTGCCCGATAGCCCTTTCCCTAGTTCTCTCTTGCACGGTTGGAGTGAGTAAGTTTCTCTTTTGTGCCTTGAGCGGGTGAGCACTCTGACTCTGCTCGCTCAGTCGTCTTGATCACCCAGTAACCTTGCTCGCCCGATATAACTTTGTTCTACTCGCTCGGTTTTCCCTTGCTCACCTGCATGCGTGTCGCCCAACACCCTGGCTTTGCTCGCCCGATACTTCTTTGGCTCGCCCGACAGGCCTTGCTCACGTGGCTTTTCCTTTGGCTCGCCCAGTAGCTTAGCTCGCCAGATAGATCAGTGTGCTGCTCACTCGGTTTCCCCCTGACACGCCCTGCTCGCGTGATTTTACCCTGCTCGCCCGGCCTAGCTTGTGTCGCCCGACACACGAGTTGCTCACTCGACATATGAATGGCTCGCCCGACAGAGGAGCCTTGCACGGCTCACCCGACACACTGCCTTAACACCTAAGATCTGCTCGCACGCCCGATAACCTTGAGCATGTTGGAGCTGCATGCCCGACAGGGCTGCACGCTTACCTGCTTTTTAGGGTTGTGCTCTGCCCGCTTGCTAGGGCTGCACGCCCGATAGTATTAGATGAGTAGGGGCTCTACCCAAGATGGCTTTAGTGAGGGTTCATGGTGTCTCTTGTGAGGGCACGGCCTGTTATGATGCTCTTATGACGATTCTTTGCTTGATAACGAGAATTATGTTCTTGTGGCTAAAGTACATGCGTATGTATGTAACTACTCTATTCCCTTTAATGTCAAATATGATCTTGAGCATATATTAGGGTTGCTTGATAGTGTGCTTACATGTGTAACATTAAGATGAGGCATGGATATGATTATTGTTGTCATGATGAGCTGACAATGCACTTAACCCTAGTTGTCACCCGATGGTAGTAATTGTAGTCTCTTGATTATTCACCTGGTTATTGAATTATGCTAACCATGCAGGTAATGCTTAGCCCAATGAAAGGCTATGAGAATTGGGTAAATGAACACTGTGATGACAGGTGTATGATGTTCCATGATGATGATGAAATCCTTGAGAGGCTAAGGTACTATGTGATGAGGGATTGAGATCCCATGGTTGTGTGATGATCCTTGAGATGGATCTGGATGGTTAGCAAGAGGCCAAGTGATAACATGTGATGTGAGATCCTTGTGATGGATCAGTGTGATGTAAATTGTAGAAAATGCATAATGTTGACTTATGTTGTTTACCTTTCTATTATATCTTGCATGTTATACAACTTGGTTGAATCTTGCAATCCATCTAAAAGATACTAAGTAATCACAGTGTAATTTATAATGTAGCTTGCCCTGGCCATAGATTCATCACCAGTCAGGATAGGGTGATGATGAAATGGGTTCTCCTGTGGGTTAACCCGGAGTGCATATTTTTGAATATGCGAGGTTTCTCCTAGCCTAAAATAGAGAGGTGAAACGAGTGCAGCTGCGGTTGCAGACTCGGATGTGTGACGAGCATGGTGAACATGGCCCATGGCTCCAGATATGTGATATGTTGAGCATGAATGCGTTCATGGCTCCGAGCACGGTGTTTAGACACGTGGCTCAGTTTCTAGTGTCGTGACCTGTACTGAGGCAGACTAGGCAGAGGGTAGCCTGTGGAGCTGACCCTGTGGCTTATGACCACTTCAAGCACGAGACTACGGTCCTGCTTTGTGTTCTCATGTATTGACCATGAGGCGGAGAAGGTCTTGGATTCCGACTCTTCCATTGACCTTATATGGCACCGACTATGGGCTTCGCAGCCAAAGGTTGGAATTGAACAGTACAGTTCAATTTCTCAGGGCATAATAAAATGTAATCCAGCCGTTTAGTATGTACTGTTTAAGACAAACACGAAACATTGGTTGAGGCCTTGTTTGTGTAGTTAACTTTAATTATCTTGCAGTTGCTTGTGCATTACTCCTATGTGGTAAGTTTTATATATATATTTCATCTCGTCAATCATGTCCCATTGAGAGGTATGCAGGTTATATGCCTTTTTGGTACAGCTGGTAAATTGTATGGTACAGATGGCCTTGCTTTTCATAAACTGTTTCTGTTATATTCCTTATCAATATATCTTCTCATATAAATGCTTATCTGAGGTTTTGTAGTTTTGGCACGGAGTTATGCCTCCCGCTGGGACAATGTTCAATTGTCTCACTCTACTGGTTTGTACCCTTGTTAGGTGGTCGAGCTTGTCGTGGTGGTGGTGGCAGAGTTGCGGCCGAGCAACGAGAAGATCGGTAGAAGGCAAGCTTTGGAGATGCTGCTGTTTTGATGTTTTGGTGTAGAGTCTAGAGTCATCCCTGTACTCTCAAGTCCTTGGTGGTGTTTTTACGTTGTTTTACGATGCACGACCGATGTCGTTTGTATATCATGTTGTTGACCAGATATGGGCCTTTATATGTATGAACCGGTGGTGAACTCATGGTTATGATAGGACAACTGTTGCTCTAAGCTGTGGACATGTATCCAGGCTTGTATGGATATATATGTAACATGTTTTCTTGCAGGATATGGACTGGAATGTAATATGTTTCTCAGTTTATCAGCTTTCCGCAATCGGTTTTAATTAACCCGTGTTTTTTATTAACTGTGGTTATGGTGATTTCCGCACGTTTTCACATAACACCTCGTTATCTGTGTGATAATGGGATGTGTTTCCACAAGTTTGGTATCAGAGCTTTAGGTTCGTTGAGTCTACAGGGATCTAGGACTAGGTTGTGTTTGTTATTATGTGTTTTCCAGATTTTCTCATAGAAATCTTCTGCCCTCAGCGGAAGAAAAGCCAAGATGTCTGGAAACCATTAAGAACTCGTTGCTGAGCACAGCGATGCTGCATATGTTGATGGAGAAGTAGGACATGCACATGAAGATCGGGTGCCTGAGGTCCCCCAACCTGACCCAGCCATTCTTGAACATCCTGCCTACCAACAGCTTATGCGGCAGATGATGGCTACGATGAATCTCATGGTTGAGCGATTACCAGTGCCTCCTCTGCAAGCACAGGTTCCCCATGGAGAAGCATCAGGTATTGGGAAGACCTTTGAGCGGCTTCGTCGAGTCGAAGCTTCGGAATATGCTGGAACGGCTGATCCAGCGGATGCAGATCTGTGGCTGACAAGTCTTGAGAAGGCTGTCCGGATCCTCGACATCCCTGAAGCAGACAAAGTAAAGCATGCTGTCTTCCTTCTGAAAGGCAGTGCTGGTCACTGGTGGACCATCGAGGAAGAGAAGCGGCCTGGTGAGGTGATCTGTTGGGAAGTGTTTCGACGCGAGTTTGTCACCAGATACTTTCCCAAGACGTATCTGGATGAGAAGATCTGTCAGTTCGAGAGTTTGCGACAAGGAACGATGAACATCACCGAGTATGAAGACAAGTTTATGGATCTGTTGAGGTTTTGTCCTCACATGGCGACGACAGATGAGGAACGGATCAGACGTTTCGAGAAGGGTCTGAGTACTGAGCTGACGACAGCGGTTTCTGCGTTGGAAAACCGAGAACGGTTTGCGACATTTGTGGAATCTGTTCGGAGGATCGAACGTTCTGTAAGAGAAAAGAGAGAGTCTATGGCTAAGAAGAGACCTGCTCAGTTCCAAGGTCAAAGGTTTGGTGGCTTCAAGAAGCCCAGGTTTTCAGCACCGGCAGCGATGAGAGGTTCTGGTAGGCCGTCTCAGAGGCCTATGAGTAGAGGAAGAGGCTATGTTTCTTCACCATATAAGGCACAGAGTTCGGCTTCCGTGGCAGTAACAGGACCGTCTAGGCCTCGAGATGATGTTAGGACATGTTATGTCTGTGGTCAGACAGGGCATATCTGGTCAAGTTGTCCCTACAAAGATGATGAAGTGACGCAGCAGCCGAGGCAGAACCTTCAGGGGTCTGAGAGACCACAGCCCAGTGGTAGCAGAGGATGAGGACGCGGTCAAGCATCTCAGGCTGGATCGTCTACTCAGGGAAGCAGAGGTCGTGGACAGCAAGCAACGGCTCGATTCTACGCTATGAATCAACCGGAGGCGGTAGTCAACCCGCGAGTAGTGACAGGTCAGATGGAGTTATTTCATTCTGATATGTCTTCTTCTTGCTTTATATTTGTTCTGGTTGACCCGAGTGCTACGCACTCTTTTATCGCCTATAGTATGCTTGAGAACTGTCGTTTATCTATTAGCTGTAAGAAGGATAGCTTGTTGTTAGAAACCCCTCTTGATGGTTCCTCTTTGCTTCGAGAAGAGTGTCCATCTTGTGTCTTGTCTTTCTCGGGACACCGCATTCAAGTGGATCTCATACCACTTGCTATGCATGGGTTCGATGTTATCCTTGGGATGGATTCCTTAGAGAGGTATAAGGTTGTCTTGGACTGTGGTTCCAAGCAGGCAGTGTTTGATGTTGCTAGAGAGAAGTTGATCTTCCAGGGAGATAGGAAGATTCTTCCGACATGTCTGGTATCAGCTATGGTGGCAGATAAGTTGTTACGACAGGGATGTGAGGAGTTCTTATCTCACGTGGTAGATACCGTAGTGGATGCCAAGGCAAAAGGTCCTAGCCTTGAGGAGGTGTCAGTTGTTCGTGAGTTTGCAGACGTGTTTCCTGAGGAGTTTCATGGTGTTCCCCCACCCCGAGAGATTGATTTCGAGATCAATCTGGTTCCAGGAACGCAGCCAGTTGCGCAGACACCGTACAGAATGGCACCAGTAGAGATGGCAGAGTTGAAGAAATAGTTACAAGAGTTGCTGGATAAAGGTTTTATCCGACCGAGTACGTCGCCTTGGGGTGCTCCAGTGCTGTTTGTCAAGAAGAAGGATGGTTCGATGCGGTTGTGTATAGACTACCGGCAGTTAAACAAGGTCACAATCAAGAACAAGTACCCATTGCCGAGAATAGATGATCTGTTTGATCATTTGTGTGGTGCTACAGTGTTCTCGAAGATCGATCTACAGTCCGGATATCATCAATTGAGGATAAAGGCAGATGACATACCGAAGTCAGCCTTCAGGACAAGGTATGGTCATTATGAGTTTGTGGTTATGTCGTTTGGGTTAACCAATGCACCTGCAGCTTTCATGGATCTGATGAACAGAGTGTTCCGTCCATTCTTAGATCAGTTTGTTGTAGTCTTTATAGATGACATCTTGATCTATAGTCGGGATAGGCTTGAGTACGAGCAACATCTTCGTCGAGCGTTGACTCTTCTTCGTCAACATCAGTTGTATGCCAAGTTCAGTAAGTGTGAGTTCTGGCTGGATGAGGTGACCTTCTTGGGCCATGTGATATCTGCTGAAGGAGTCAAGGTAGATCCGAAGAAGGTGGAATCTGTTGTATATTGGGAACAGCCGAAGACGCCGACAGAAGTTCATAGTTTCCTTGGTCTAGCAGGATACTACCGGAGGTTTATCAAGGACTTCAGTGTGATTGCGTTACCGATGACGAAGTTGACCAGGAAGGATGTACCTTTTGTGTGGGATGATCGATGTCAGCAAGCTTTCCAGAGTCTGAAGGAGAAGCTGACTAGTGCTCCAGTGTTGATCTTGCCAGAGCCTGGGAAAGGCTATGTTGTTTGCTGTGATGCTTCCAAGAAAGGTTTAGGTTGCGTGTTGATGCAGGAAGATCATGTGGTTTCTTTTGCCTCGCGACAGCTCAAGAAGCATGAGGAGAACTACCCGACTCATGATTTGGAGCTGGAAGCAGTGGTCCATGCATTAAAGATTTGGAGACACTATCTGTATGGGGAAGTGTGTCAGATCTTTACAGATCATAAGAATCTAAAGTATATCTTCACACAGCATGAGTTGAACATGCGACAGCGGTGATGGATGGAGTTGATCAATGACTACGACTGCACTATCGAGTATCATCCTGGTAAGGCGAATGTGGTAGCATATGCACTTAGGAGGAAGTCTTCTCTTTCTTCAAAGAAGGCACAGTTGAGTTCCCTTGTTTGCCATAGGCGAGATATGTTTGTTTCTCTGCGGCAGATGAATGTGCAGATGGAAGTTTCTTTGTTATCTGGTCTTTTTGCTCAGATGCAAGTCAAGCCTACGTTGAGGCAGCAGATCAAGGATGCACAGCATACATATGAGGCGGTACAGTTGATCAGATCAGAGTTCGGCAGCGACAAGCGTGATGGGTTTCGTGAGTCCGAGGATGGACTAGTTTGCTATCGTGATAGGATGGTGGTTCCAGATGCTGATGATCTGAGGAAGTTGGTGCTTGAGGAAGCACATACGTCGATGTATGCGATGCATCCAGGTGTCATGAAGATGTATCATATTCTGAAGGACTTGTATTGGTGGCCCGATTTGAAGAGAGATGTGGCTGAGTTCGTGGCAAGATGTGCGGTATGTCAGCAAGTGAAGGCTGAACATCAGAAGCCAGCATGTACGTTACAACCTTTGTCGATACCGCAGTGGAAATGGGATCACATAACCATGGATTTCATAGTTGGTCTGCCCAAGAAAACTAGGAATCATGATTCCATTTGGGTGATACTGGACAGATTGACGAAGTCTGCCCATTTTCTGCCTGTAAAGACGACGTACACAACGGAGAAGCTTGCTCGAGTATATGTGGATGAGATAGTTCGTTTGCATGGTGTGCCAACAACGATAGTTTCTGACAGAGGTCTTTAGTTTACAAGTCATTTTTTTTGGGAACAGCTGCACAGAGCGTTGGGAACGCAATTGAAGTTTAATACAACATTTCACCCGCAAACAGATGGATAGTCTGAAAGGACTATTCAGATTATGGAAAATCTCCTTCGAGCTTGTGTTTTGCAGTTTCCAGGTATATGGGTCCTTACCCAGTTACAACACATGTTGGAAAGGTAGCTTACGAGATAGAGTTGCCTCCTGAGTTGCACTGGTTACATCCAGTGTTCCATGTCAGCAGGCTAAAGAAAAATCATCCAGATTCAGGTACAGTGATACAACCAATTGAAGTTGAGCTTGATGCATATGTGACCTACGAGGAGGGTCCCATGGTGATTCTTGATAGAAGGATCAAGAAGCTGAAGAGGAAGGACCTGGTTCTTATGAAAGTTCTTTGGCAGCGTCGTGGCATCGAGGAAGCCACGTGGGAACTTGAGGACGAGATGAGGAGGAAGTATCCCTCGCTTTTCTCTTCAGATTTTGAGGACGAAATCCCTTAAAGGGGGTTAGATTGTAAGGACCATGACCTGCGTTTAGGGCTTACCCTATTTGTTTTGCTTAACCTTGATGGTTTGAGGCTTGCTAATCACCTTTGAGTGGTGATTAGGGTTTGGTTGAGCTTTATTGAGGGTTGAGGGTGCTACTTGCAAATAAACCTAAGTCTAGGGTTTTGGGAGCAAGTTTGTCACCTTGAGAGGTGTTCTTCTCTCTCTTTGCTTCCTCTAGGGTTGAGAGGAAGGCTTGGGCTTGTTTCTTGAGTTCTTTGGGCCTTTGTTGAGCTTGTTTGGGCTATGAGGTACCTTGTTTGGGCTTGCTTGGGCCTTGTGTCGGCCAAGTAGAGCTTGTGTCGGCCTAGAGTGGAGCTTGTGTCGCCCATGGTGCTTGGTCCAACCTTGGTCATGTTTTGAGAACACATGGTGCACATCTTGGACAAGTGTCTTATGGCTTGCAAGAGTGGTGGCTTGAGTTGGTGGACATGTGTCCCTTGGGTGGACGACACCTAGCAAGGGTTCACCTTGGTTTCTCCTCCTTTCTCATCTATATAGGTGGTCCCTTCCTTAGCGTGAGGTCCCTTTAGTTCCTCTCCCCCTTGTGCACGACACACTCTTCCTTTCCTTTGCTTGGTGGTCCACACACCCTGGTGTGAGCAGCTTGGAGGCCGACACACCCTTGGAGAAGGAGGTGGTGGCTGATACACACCCTCTTGGAGGAGCTTTGGTGGTCGACAACCCTTGGAGCTCAAAGTGCATCTTCTTCCTTGGATCTTAAGGCGGGTTTCATGACTCTAACCCTAACTACTCTACTCTCCCTTCAATATATGTTTGCTTTAATCTTGCCCTTGCACGTTTGGAGTTGTTCTTTAGTTATCTTGCATGTTGGCCGATCCTTGTGTTAGGGTTTAGGAGAGAAACACTCCTTTCTCCCCTAGGTCTAGATGAGTGAGCTTGAGCTCTAATGCCATGAGCAACACCCCTCTTTCCTACCCGATTGAGGTGAGCACATGACTTAGTAACTTGAGCAAGACTCTCCTCTCACCGTGGGCAAGATGGTGAGCTCATTTAGATGGCTTGAACCTTAGTTGAGATGTGTGGGGAGGTGCTGCCCGATAGCCCTTGCCCTAGTTCTCTCTTGCATGGTTGGAGTGAGTAAGTTTCTCTTTTGTGCCTTGAGCGGGTGAGCACTCTAACTCTGCTCGCTCAGTCGTCTTGCTCACCCAGTAACCTTGCTCGCCCGATATAACTCCGTTCTGCTCACTCGGTTTTCCCTTGCTCACCTGCACGCGTGTCGCCCAAAACCCTGGCTTTGCTCGCCCGATACTTCTTTGGCTCGCCCGACAGGCCTTGCTCACGCGGCTTTTCCTTTGGCTCGCCCAGTAGCTTAGCTCGCCCGATAGCTCAGTGTGCAGCTCACCCGGTTTCCCCCTGACACGCCCTGCTCGCGTGATTTTACCCTGCTCGCCCGGCCTAGCTTGTGTCGCCCGACACACGAGTTGCTCACCCGACATATGAATGGCTCGCCCGACAAAGGAGCCTTGCACGGCTCGCCCGACACACTGCCTTAACACCTGAGATCTGCTCGCACGCCCGATAACCTTGAGCATGTTGGAGCTGCACGCCCGACAGGGCTGCACACTTACCCGCTTTTTAGGGTTGTGCTCTGCCCGCTTGCTAGGGCTGCACGCCCGATAGTATTAGATGTGTAGGGGCTCTACCCGAGATGGCTTTAGTGAGGGTTCATGGTGTCTCTTGTGAGGGCACGACCTGTTATGATGCTCTTATGACGATTCTTTGCTTGATAACGAGAATTATGTTCTTGTGGCTAAAGTACATGCGTATGTATGTAACTACTCTATTCCCTTTAATGTCAAATATGATCTTGAGCATATATTAGGGTTGCTTGATAGTGTGCTTACATGTGTAACATTAAGATGAGGCATGGATATGATTATTGTTGTTATGATGAGCTGACAATGCACTTAACCCTAATTGTCACCCTATGGTAGTAATTGTAGTCTCTTGATTATTCACCTGGTTATTGAATTATGCTAACCATGCAGGTAATGCTTAGCCCAATGAAAGGCTATGAGAATTGGGTAAATGAACACTGTGATGACAGGTGTATGATGTTCCATGATGATGATGAAAGCCTTCAGAGGCTAAGGTACTATGTGATGAGGGATTGAGATCCCATGGTTGTGTGATGATCCTTGAGATGGATCTGGATGGTTGGCAAGAGGCCAAGTGATAACATGTGATGTGAGATCCTTGTGATGGATCAGTGTGATGTAAATTATAGAAAATGCATAATTTTGAGTTATGTTGTTTACCTTTCTATTATATCTTACATGTTATACAACTTGGTTGAATCTTGCAATCCATCTAAAAGATACTAAGTAATCACAGTGTAATTTATAATGTAGCTTGCCCTGGCCATAGATTCATCACCAGTCAGGATAGGGTGATGATGAAACGGGTTCTCCTGCGGGTTAACCCGGAGTGCATATTTTTGAATATGCGAGGTTTCTCCTAGCCTAAAATAGAGAGGTGAAACGAGTGCAGCTGCGGTTGCAGACTCGGATGTGTGACGAGCATGGTGAACATGGCCCATGGCTCCAGATATGTGATATGTTGAGCATGAATGCGTTCATGGCTCCGAGCACGGTGTTTAGACACGTGGATCAGTTTCTAGTGTCGTGACCTGTACTGAGGCAGACTAGGCAGAGGGTAGCCTGTGGAGCTGACCCTGTGGCTTATGACCACTTCAAGCACGAGACTACGGTCCTGCTTTGTGTTCTCATGTACTGACCATGAGGCGGAGAAGGTCTTGGATTCCGACTCTTCCATTGACCTTATATGGCACCGACTATGGGCTTCGCAGCCAAAGGTTGGAATTGAACGGTACGGTTCAATTTCTCAGGGCATAATAAAATGTAATCCAGTCGTTTAGTATGTACTGTTTAAGACAAACACGAAACATTGGTTGAGGCCTTGTTTGTGTAGTTAACTTTAATTATCTTGCAGTTGCTTGTGCATTACTCCTATGTGGTAAGTTTTATATATATATTTCATCTCGTCAATCATGTCCCATTGAGAGGTATGCAGGTTATATGCCTTTTTGGTACAGCTGGTAAATTGTATGGTACAGATGGCCTTGCTTTTCATAAACTGTTTCTGTTATATTCCTTATCAATATATCTGCTCATATAAATGCTTATCTGAGGTTTTGTAGTTTTGGCGCGGAGTTATGCCTCCCGCTGGGACAATGTTCAATTGTCTCACTTCGCTGGTTTGTACCCTTGTTAGGTGGTCGAGCTTGTCGTGGTGGTGGTCGCAGAGTTGTGGTCGAGCAGCGAGAAGATCGGTAGAAGGCAAGCTTTAGAGATTCTGTTGTTTTGATGTTTTGGTGTAGAGTCTAGAGTCATCCATGTACTCTCAGGTCCTTGGCGGTATTTTGACGTTGTTTTACGATGCACGACTGATGTCATTTGTATATCCTACTGTTGACCAGATATGGGCCTTTATATGTATGAACCGGTGGTGAACTCATGGTTATGACAGGACAGCTGTTGCTCTAAGTTGTGTACATGTGTCCAGGCTTGTATGGATATATATGTAACATGTTTTCTTGTAGGATATGGACTGGAATGTAATATGTTTCTCAGTTTATCAGTTTTCCGCAATCGATTTTAATTAACCCGTGTTTTTGATTAACTGTGGTTATGGTGATTTTCGCACGTTTTCACGTAACACCTCATTATCTGTGTGATAATGGGATGTGTTGCCACAGTAACAATCTTGACAAAAGCTAAGAAAAAGTGCATGAAGGTAGTGCAAGTAAAACACATTATCTAACACTATGCAAGCAGATTAATAGGTGGGCTTTTTTGTTGTTTGGTCAGTTCAAAACCACATGAAATTTTATCTCCAAACTCAACCCAATCGAACTTATCCATCATGTGTAGCATTGAACTAATAATTATAGTCTTAGTTTTGTTGAGAACTTATCCATCATGTGTAGTATTAAACTAATAATTAACCAACAACATTATTTTGCCAAATATTCTATTGGTTATGCCATGTCATCTCTTAGTGATGTTATCATAGTTCCTTTCTCTCTTGTAGTTCATTCACTTTGGTAAACTTGATAGACTTGTGAAAAATATAAGCTCTTGAAGATAATAATCATGATGTTTTCTATCAATATTCTACAATCAGCTATGACTCCTCTATACATATAAAAAATTGAGCAAAGAGAGTCTTTCTTTTGATACAATTCTCAAATTTAGCAGTGAAGAACATGTTGGGCTTCTTGAAAATAGAGCCTCCATTCCATAATCTGAAGATGTAGCAAACCTTGCTATTATATGAGAAGAACTCAAGGACAGAGGATCCTGAGCTGGGAACTCAGTATAATAAGAGAAATGGAAACCTAGACTTCAAAGAAAGCATAAACACAAGTTGTTAATCATCAATATTCATTAACAATATAAAAGAAACATATTTCCTTGGTTTTCAATCCTGATATTTTTAGCTTATGCATTCAAAAGAACCTGGCAAATGCTGACAACTTTGAAACAGGTCATAAACAAATCTGAAGAAAAGATGAGCTTCAAATAATAAATTTCCGACAAAAATGATTAACTGATAGCCTTCATGATTACAACAATTTGATGAACAAACATTATGCAAAATAGAACATGCTTTGAAAGGATAAGAATTAAATATAACTTGGTGTTGTCATAATTCATTCAAAAGAACTAATCTAAAATAAAATACAATCCATAATTGAAAAAAATAGACATAGATTTTTACTTAAAGTGCATGCATCATATGAAATATGTAGCTTGATCTTTGAAACATACTTTCAAGAGAAAAGACTCAATTGCGGCATATTTCTATAGTTCCAATAAAGAAGTCCATATAGATCATTTTTAACACATTTCCAAAGATCTAATCAACTTTTATTTTCATGGGCCTTTAATTATATTTCCCACCACCAATGAGTATTGATTCTTATTGACGTCTAGCTTGTACTTTTTAATTTTTTTTCTTGCAAGGATATAATTTTACATGTGGTTAGGCCTTAAAGAAGTACTTCTATTCATATCTATCAGTTTAGATTCGAGGACATAAAGTTTTTTTCCACACAAATATAAGGTCAGGCATGTTGGTTATACATACATACAAATACGACATTTAATCTCATTGATTGAGGGGCATATTATTTGTATTGTGTGTGTTAGTGTGAGTGTGTGTTGGGGGGGGTGTAGTCCAGCCATGGATCATTTGGAAGGGTAAAGAGCCATTGGATACTTTCAATAAAAGTAGATATGAATATATCAAACTGATATCTACTTGCATAGAAGACAATTGATTATTTGTTCCTAGTAGTTTTAGTTGTAACACAATGTAGAGTGAAATTATATCTATCCAGAAATAGAGCTCAAAAGCATATAGATAATTTGGAGCTGTGCTTGATGCAACATATAGAAATGGCCTCAGCTAAAGGATACATGAGTATCATTGAATATAGTTAGAAGTTGGTTATTGAAGTTGTTCTCCAACTGATTAATGCCTGAGACAACCATAAATTGTAATGCAATAGAAAGAATAAAATTCTTTTATTTTACAACAAAACTAAAATAAAGAATGATCTAAGAAAAATTGAATGAAGATTAGGAATAGGGAAAAAGTTAAATAAACTATTTAAATCCAATTGCCACCCCTTAAAAATCTCTCTACAGATGAGTTGGTCACGTTGGCAAGTCTTTTTTCTTTATTTCATGAGCTAGATAAGACCCTTAGCAACAAGGAAGGAATCAAAACCCAGTACCTTAGAAAAATTACCTAAATCATTGTTCCCTTATGCATTACTACATCATCAAGTAACAACCAGTCGTCATTAGGCACTCGAAGGTTGGATATATACATACAATTTGGAGCACTATACATTTTTTTACAACAAGTGTACAGGCATAACAGAACACAATTAACTAACCTTGTTGACAATGTGAGATACATTTGAACTACATACTCTAAATGTGGATATGAAGCAAAAACAATTTAGTTTATATGCCTATCAATTTGTTATTATAGCTCCCATATTTTCCAAATATCATTTTCAAGCTAGATTATGTCAATATTACAAAGGAATTGTTATCTAGTCTCCAAATATTGGTAAGGATCTATGATCAAGAAATTGAAAAATGGGGGCCAACAATGCTTTCTAATATGGAAAAACATATGGAATACCTCCTGACGATAAACATGTAGATGAAGATAAAGCTTCCCCTAAATAATACTTGATCTAATGCATGGATTGATCTTGAATTTTTTCTTTCAGAAAAATTCTAGGTTCTCAAACGTACAAGAGCATAGCACACCTTTTACCTTCACTATGAGTGGATTCCTCATCGTTTTCAACATTGTGTGATGTTGACTTGACGATTCCTTATACTAGTAAGGTTAGCAAGGGGCTTGAACATATGACTGGAAGAAAAAGGAAGTCTAGTTGCCAAAAACTACATTACAAGAGAAAGTATAATCAAAGCAAATATCTAATACATGAGATATATAGAGCAGAAGTAGTTTGGGCAGCAACCCAACACTCCAAGGAAACCAATACCCCCACCCTTTCATAGTTTATACTTAATGTGCCCAGTATGAACAAAATTAGTCTAGACAAAAACTATGAGTCAAGCAGAATGAAAATAGACTCTAAAGAGCACACACAATAGGTATCCGCTGGACTATAATAGCTAGCAAAACCAGAAACAATGTGGTAAGAAAACAAAAAGATAGAGTCAACCAACCTAGATCTTTAGTAACAAATCTTGTTTGGGGTATGGGTAAGTTTGAGAGCACCTGGGCATTCTGCACCTAAGATGCAAAACACCTCCTATGGTCATCGGTGAGGAACCCCCTTGTCGTTGTGCAGTCTACTGTCTGTGAAAACCCATACATCGTTGTGAACAACTGACATTGTGCATTTAGGCGCCCAAGTAGGTGTAGGAAATGCAAAGAAACCCCATTGAATGATATCATTTCTAGAACCAGTCACCTAAGAGTGCGGTAAAGGTTGTTATTATAGGTCAGAGGTTGAGGCTCCTAGGATGAGAAACTAAAACAAATTAACGAAAGATAACAAAGTCCGGTCTATAGAAGACTTGGGGGTTTTTTGACGGCAAGTTTCATCATCCTTGTAGCATGCACACCTTTAGCGATATGAGAATCAATCTCCTTCAGACCACAATTTCTTTGAAAATAGTTTGGATGAGGCGTAGATGGGTTCACACTTTTGACGCACCAAATCATTGAGAAAATGGTAGAGGTTTCAACTGGAGACGTTAGCTAAATGAGGCAATAGGATCAGAGGAGATAAATTATATCTAACTGGTCAAATAAGAAATGGGGAAAGAGGTGGCATATCAAGTTAGGGATTGGAAATGATAGGCTCTCTAGGGAAAATAGACATATTGGAGGGGAAACTCATGCAAGCAATTTGGAAGTCTCTCATGTGGCGGGAGAATATTAAAAAGGTAAAAACGTGTATGTTACATGAGTTTTTTTTATGTATCAAAGGTTATTAGAATGTAGTTGGATATAGTTATTTGGAAATCCTAATTTTAACTACATTTTCTTAGTTACAACTTCAAAAATTGTAAGGAGAGGTATATATCTAACTACATATAAGGAACATGTAGTTAGACAAAATGTAGTTAAATCATGTTTTCCTCGTAGTGTTGGTCTTGGAACTAGGGTCCATACTTTGTTCTTTTCAAATTGCTCCAAATCTTCTTGCATGACTAGGATCCATTAATCATCCCCAAGAGCTTCCTTGACATTCTTTGGCTCGAGTTGTGAGATGAAGGAGTTGTTGGCTTGTTCATTGTTGAATGCAGCCTGTATCTTCACTCTTTCAAAAGGATCACCTAAAATCAGCTCTTTTTGGATGATTCTTTACAAATCGGGGAGTTGGATCCTTCTTCTCTTCATTTTCTTCTTCTTCTTAAGTGACCACCTCTTTTCCCTTTTGGGTGATGTTGAGTTCTTTTAGAATAGGAATTACCTCACCCAAAACATCATCATTTGGAATAATATCTTTGGGAATGGAGGGGCTAGTATCAATAAACTTCACATTTATAGATTCTTGTACTTTAGCAAGATCAATATTATATTTAATAAGCCTTGCTAGTAGTGTTATACACAAGAAAGAAAGCCATCTAAGATTTTAGATCAAACTTGTTGAGAGAATCATTCGTGTTAAATACAAAATAAGGACATCCAAAAATATGGAAATACTCTATAGAAGACTTTCTACCGCATCATAGCTCATAGGGGGTTTTCTTTAAAGAAGGACGTGTAAAAACCTAGTTTTGCACAAAACATGAGCAACTGACGGCTTCAGCCCAAAACTTCTTTGGAGTTCCATACACTAAAAGCATGGTCCTAGGCATCTCCTATAGTGACCTATTCTTCCTCTCTGCAGATCCATTTTGTTGAGGTGTTTGAGGTGAAGAGAAGTTGTGTGCATAGCCAGATTCTTGACAAAAATGTTGAAAAAGATCATTTTCAAAATTTCCCCCATGATCACTACGGACGGAAACGACCTGGCAAGAAGATTAATTCTCAACTCATTTACAAAATCTCGAGAAAATATCAAGTGTATCGCTCTTGGAAACGAGAAAGAAAGTCCATGTATATCTAGAGAAATCATCGACTATAACAAGGCAATACTTGGAACCACAAAGCGATTGAGTTCTTATTGGTCCAAATAGATCAATGTGAAGAAGTTCAAGAGATCTCTTGGTACTAAGGACTCCTTTGGATTTGAAGGAGGACTTGGTTTGTTTTCCTTGGGTATAGGGTTGGCATTCCTCATCCTTTTCAAAATCCAATTTGGGAAGTCCCTTGACCAAGTCCTTTTTGCTCAACTACTTCAATTGATGCATACTTACATGACCAAGCCAGCGATGCCAAAGAGAAATATCATTTGAGTTGACTACTGGGCATCTATCAACAACATGTTTAATAGAATCAAGCACAATTACATAAAGATTACCACTTCTAGTTCCCTTATATATGACTTGGTAGGTGAGGGAATCTAGAATTAAGCATTCAAAATAAGTAAATCGCACAAGGTAACCATTATCACATAATTGACTTACACTAGTTAAATTGTGATGTAGGCCATCCAAAAAGAGAACATCCTTGATACACAAGGATTCACCTACATCACCTTCATCTTTAACCTTACCTTTCTTGTTGTTCCCAAAGGTAACCGAACCTCCTTGTTTTTTGGTGAAATTATTGAAATGGCTTATATCAACTATCATATGCTAGTGAATCCACTACCAACAATCCATCTACCTTTTTCCTATAATAAAGGAGAGTGTTGATTCCCAAATCAAACTTTGGGATCCAGAGTAAGCTTGGGAACCCATTTCATCTTTGGGTTGGTCCCCTTAGGCTTGTAAGGACAATAAGTAGAGTAATGATCATCTCACTTGTAACGAGAACAAATCATAGAGTTCTTAGTGATGGAGGACTCTCCAATGGAAAAGGAGGTCTCCTTGTTCTTTTTCTTACCTTTGTCTTTGTTCTTGCCCTTAGGTGCTCCCCCCTACAAATCCCAAACCAATAGTACCACTTTGTTTGGTAAAATGATCAAGGATTTTATTAAGGGAGTTTTTCCCTTTGAGGAATTTCTGTAGAGAGGCTCTAGGTGTATGATTATCATCATTAGGAGATATTATAATAGCAGACAAAATAGAAATATCATCTCTAGCATGAACAATATCGGCCTCTAAACAGAGGGCTTTAGTTAAATATGAATATTTATAAAGAGAAATAGAAGCAATATCATTGCTAGGCAATATAGGTCAAGAAGATAAATCAATAACTTGACCAAGAAACCTAGCATTTTCAGATTTAAGCACTTGAATTTTCTTATGATAAACATCCCTCTCATATCTATTAGCATCAACAATAATCTTTAATTCAACATTTTTAGTTTGAAGGGCTTCAAGCTCATTTAGGTACTTTTGGTTATCTCCCTTAAGAGTTTCAATGTTCTTAAGTGTAACATCCCAGGATTTGAGGCCTCAGATAAAACACTCTTAAAAGGAATGATTGACTACCCATATCACCAAGTTGCACCTCCTTTTCTGGGAGCCCATCACTAAGAACTCCATAGTTAAGCATGCTCAGCTTGGAGTAGTACTGAGATGGGTGACCTGTCGGGAAGTTGATCCTAGCATGCGCGTGAGTGAGGACAAAGCACGCAGTTAAGGATAGTGGTGGTCTGTGGGGACAATCGTCATTCCTGAAACTCTACTAGAGCCTAGGGCAGTGGGCCCGAACGTTACAAATGGTATCAGAACCAATTCCCCTCCAGTAGGTGGGGCCCACATGGACATGGCATGCCAGTCTTGAGCTGTATGGTGCAGGCATGTAGGAAAGGGTTGTCCATGGTTGACGTAGCCACCCTTGCGCTGGTATTCTGTGATCAGGAGCTGGGTGTCGATGGGCCATTGTGGGTCTGCACTGAAATGGGGAAGAGATTATGAGGCCTTATAGTTGAGCCTTGACGAGGACGTCAAGAGTCTAAGTGGGGGAGATTGTAACATCCCAGAATTTGAGGCCTCATATAAAACACTCTTAAAAGGAATGATTGGACTACCCATATCACCAAGGTGCACCTCCTTTTCTGGGAGCCCATCACTAAGAACTCCATCGTTAAGCGTGCTCAGCTTGGAGTAGTACTGGGATGGGTGACCTATCAGGAAGCTGATCCTAGTATGCACGTGAGTGAGGACAAAGCACGCAGTTAAGGCTAGTGGTGGTCTGTGGGGACAGTTGTCATTCCTGAAACTCTACTAGAGCCTAGGGAAGTGGGCTCGGACCTTACATTAAGGTAAACACCATTATCTAATTCAACTCCATTGTATTGGAGCACAAGATCAAGATATTTTCTTGGAAAGTTATCAATGCTCTCAAGATGAGTTTTCTCATTAAACTCAAGAATTCCAAGATTAGCATGCAAATCATCAATAATTTTTCCTAACATTTTCCTTTTAGATTTACATGTAGTAAAAGAAGAATGGGTAGAAACAAGCATATCAATAAGAGTTACCTTATATAAGTAATGCAATATTACTTCACTTACCTCACCAATTTCTTCACTAGTAGTGGCCATGAGTGCAAGGTAGCACTCTCCATTTTCTTCAGAGCTAGAGCCACTTGAGTATGATTTCTCCCAAGCTGTATGAGCTGCATTCTTGTGTCTTTTCTCCTTATTTTCCTTCCTCTTGTACCTGCTCTCCTTCTTTCACTCTTCCTCCTTGTGGTGTGACTTTCTTGACTTGGGACATTTACTCTTGTAGTGTCCCTTTTATCCACACTTGTAGCATCTAGGAGTAGAGGAGGAGGATTTCTTTCCCTTGAAGTGCTTTCCCTTAGTCTTGTTGGCTTCATGTTCACTAGGGCCATCATATTCACTAGAGGAGGAGGGAGATGTCTAGAAATCAAGTTGTTGTTGAAGGATGACCGCATGCACTTATTCTTAGAAAGAACTATCTTTGATCTTCTTGGCTTCCTTCTCTTCTTGCTTGGCTTCTTCTTCTTTCTTGTCAAGCCTTGGCTCATGAGTTTGGAGGTTGCCAATGAGCTCTTCGATTGGGATGTCACCAAGGCTCCTCACTTCTTCAATGGAGGTCACCTTTGACTCCCATCTCTTTGGTAGAGTCATCCAGATCTTGGAGTTTATTACACCTCTATCCAAAGTCTTGCCCAAAGTAGCTAGGCCATTTATGATTACATTGAGCCTAGAGTTCATCTCTGCAATCCCTTCTTTCATCCTATCTTGAAGTTCTCTAGAAGGCTATTCAACATGTATATATTAGCCTCCTTGACTTGCTTTGTGTCCTCATAGGTAACACAAAATTTATCCCAAATCTCATAAATGGTATCCCAAGATAAGATGTGGTTGAACTCCATTGGGGTAAGGGCTACATAGAGGATGCTTATGGCTTTGGATTTGAGTTGGCCTTCTTTTAGTGCAGCTTCATTCCATGTATAAATAGCTTCGATTGCCTCCTTTTATGGTGTGACCATCACCTTCCACATATCAAAGTTCATGCCTTGAATGTAGAATTGCATATGCATCTTCCCATAGAGGAAGTTGGTGTCATCAAAGACTAGAAGACGCATGGAGAAGCCTCCCTCTAAGTTGAGTGAACCAAGTATGTTGTCGCCCATCTTCTTATCTTGTGGGAGATTGTTGGAGAAGATCCTTGGCTCTGATATCACTTGTTGGATCTAGGGCTCTAGAGGGGGAGTGAATAAAGCTTCAAAATTCTCACAAGATAAGTTAGATCTTCAAATTATATCAATAAAAACCAATATGTTAAGAGCAATTTGAAGTCCTAACTAACCAAGCATAGCAAGGATGAGAGAAATTCAAACAAGCACTTGGACAAGGTGGTTTAGAGTGGTTCCACTCTCCAAACTAGGAGAGAGTCAATCCACTACCTAGAGAGGTCAACCTCTAGGACTTTGCAATCTGTGTATACTTATATTCCATTCATAAGTTATACAAGGAGACCACCATACATCCAAGGACTTACCTATTCAAGATAAGAGTCTTTGACCTATACAAGGACTTACCCACTTGATCAAGATGTCTTCAACCTTCAACAAGGACTTACCCACACTTGCTTCAAGTCTGTGGCCTTGAATGAATTAGCCCACTCTTCTTGAATCTTGGCCTTTCCCTTCTCCTTCACCTGGGGAAGATCTTCACCTCTTCTTCAACCTTGAAGCAGAACAACAACAACTTCATCTTCACTCAGAGTAGCTTGCTTCACCTCTCCTTCTTTGGGAAAAGGGGTAGGGAAGATGGAATGAATTGAGAGCTTTAAAAGCACAATGAAGTAGCTCTCTTACAACTGGAGTAACTCACTCATAATCATGAAATTCTATGTAAATGAGAGAGAGAAAGGCACTCAAGGAGTTGCAGCACATACTCAACTATAGCAAGGACTTAGAATAGTATGAATGAGCAAACTTAGAATGAACTCCAAGGGGTCCTATTTATAGGTGGGGGTGTTCCCTTGAGTGTGGGATCACTTAAGGGTGAAATATAGCCATTTTCCAAGTTACAACAGATCTATTCTTGCTCAAAACAACTCTCCAAAGGTTATAATCACTTTTTCTACATTTTTAGTATAGTACATTTGTCGAGTTTCAATAAAGATAACTTGACCGATTCACTAAGTGATAAAGCCAATTTTCAAACTATTCGTCAAGTTTGTTCTGGGAATTTCAACCGATGAGTCAAAATTAGTTTTTCTTAGTTGATCGATCAGTCGAGTTCTATGAGTGTACAACTTGATCGATTGGTCTCTCCAAAAAATCCATCACTAGATTGGTCAAGCTTCCAACTCGACCAATAAACAATCTGTGACAAATTTCCTAAATTGACATTTTATTGTTCAAACGTTGGAATCAAGTTTTCCTTATTTTTCTCATCTTAGTTACAAGTCATATCATCAATACAAGTGATTAAAAAAATCATCTAAGGTTATTTGGGGGTGATTTCCCAAATTGCACACTTGCATTGGTTTTGACTTGAACTTGAACAAGTTAGGGCTTGTGTAATTTGATATTTTTCATGTACCTAAGGCCTTAAATCAATCTTGAACAAACATATTAGATACATAGGAATGGAATGGTTAAGTCATTATCAAAATATGGGTAATGTATAATTCTCAAGTCAATATTGTGCTCATCATCACAAGGACTGTCAACATCTTCCTATAGGTCCAAATGAGTGGTATATATTACTAAAGAAATATCTTCCCTGAAGGTATGGTGCTGTGTGTGGGCTCTGATCTCCAAACCACGATATAAACACAATTTAAACTTAGCGGAAGCGATTCGATTAGCAGCGGAATACCAAAAATCAGCGGAAATTAAAACTTTTTGAGATAAAGCATTGAAACCATAAAACTTCCTTCATAAAAGGAGATAAACTATTTACATCTCAGATAATTACTTCTTGAGTAATTATATAAAACATGATACAAAATCTCAAGAACTCATAACCAAAATCTCAGACCAAAAGACTCCAAGACCTGAGAGTACAGAGGACACATAGGACTGATTCTAACTACACCACATGGCAGGCTAAATCTCCACCTGAGATTTTACTGCTGCCCCTGGTGCTGCTGCTGCTGAGACTGGTCACCTTTAGACCTGTTCCTCCATCCTCGACGTCCACCTAAAAAGTTGAAGACTACAGGGTGAGACAATTTTACTTAATTGTCCCAGTGAGAGTTATAACTCTCCGCCAGAAGCTTTATTATAAAACCTCAAGTAATAACTTAAGCAGTAAAAGCTTCAAAGTATTCAACATCGGATATAATAGTAAACATGAGTTCAACAGTTATGAATCATGAAGACATTTGCACTATACAGTGTAACATCAATCAATCAACTCGTAGTTATCTCTAATAGGTATGCTACGCTGTGGATTATGTTTTTCAAACATTACTTTTATGGCATGTGGAGATGGGATTTACCACTCATACTCCAACCAATCACTGCTAAGTGCCTCGATATCATACTAGGTCATCGAAAGAGCCGGATTCTCATGACCTTCACCTTCCTCAGTCAGTAAGAGGATTACTTGTAGGACATCTTGTGCCTCTACTATAATACCTTACCAAGGTAATCTGGTACTTCGCTATTTTAGAGTTACAGTGGCGTTCTGTACTCTCTTCGTCATCAGGAGATTTCATGTTCATCTTCCACTGATACGGATATCTGTGCTTTCTTCGTCATCAGGAGGTTTCATGTTTACCATCCACTGATACGGTATGTAATTGTAGTGAAGGATTGACGGATTACACATCTACATCAAACACCTACACTAGGATGTAAGGTTCTACACATCCATATACCCCACATATTCAAAAGTATGTGATCCAGGAGTTCCCTTAGGAAAACCTGTTTCACCATCATTTGATCTCTGACAATGATGGATCTATGATCAGGGCTCTACATTACACTTGATTAGTTAGGTACATTCAGTATTCTTTTAACATCATACATTGTTCTTCAAACAAAAACGTTAGCTTAACAGCTATGAAAGGAGAATACTAAATGTAACAAGCTTAACTCTCATCAATCATCATTTCTCAATACATTCATCACAAGTCATCTCTAAAGCATGACCTTGATGATATTTATGGCTCTCATAGACAATTTAATTCATAGATTGCCATTGACAAGGCATCAAGATATTTTACTATTCATAAAGCTAACAACATGTTTTCAATGAATATAGCATCATCATCCATACCTGGATATGATCATCTTCATATCAGAACCTGCAAGGTTAATTCAATTGATAAAAGCAATTCAAATCAAGAATTATACTTTCCACTCTTGCCATAAGAGCTAAGTTCCCTGATTCTCATCAATTAGGGTTTACTATTCACATTACATGCCATTACCCTAGAATTAGGGTTTATTATTCACATTATGATAAAATGAACTCATAACATCATCATGTATGAGGAACATCATCAATTATGCTCTCCGATTAGGTTAAGATTCATCATCTATCATAATTAGGGTTTTCATGATCTCACATAGGTGGATCATACCCTAAATGTGCACATTCATGTGTATTGAAGGTACTTTACTTAAGTTTCCACTATAAAAGGGTACTTTCTCTCTCTTATGATACTTTTTCTCTCCTCTTACTAGTAGATGGTGATAACACCACTCTAGATCAGGTTGGGTTAAGTCCTCATTGATTAGCATAAGACAAAACATCATCAACATGTGATTAGGGTTTTGTTAGAAAAAGGTATTACTCAATTAAACCCCTCAAGGGTATTTTGGTAATTTACCTCATGATCACCATCATGGGTCAATTCATTAATCACTTAGTCCCTTAATGTTCTAAATTACCATTAGGGTTTAGATTAGATCACCATTGAACCAATTACAACTTCAAGTGATTAAGTATAAATAACCGTGAAAACCTCCAAACGGTTTCAACCCTCAACCACCAAACGGTTTGAAACCGTTTGGGTGCGTTGACCGTTTGCTAGGTTTGACTCCAAGACTGTATGACCTCAAGGTCGTATTCCCAAACCGTTTGGGTGCGTTGACCGTTTGGAAAGGTTGACTTTCCAAACCGTTTGAGCTTATGCGGTTTGAAACCGTTTGATCAACTTGTCTTGAGATCGATTGGTCCAAACGACCTTGAGATCGTTTGAGCCCAAACGGTCTTGAGACCGTTTGGACCTCCAACATGGTTCAAAAGTTACAAATGTTTATGATTAAATATGTTGAAGCCCTCAATTGGCCAAAGACATGTTAACCACTTATAAATTGAGTCAAAAAGGATGAGCCTAAAGCAATTGGACACCAAATTAACCATCAATTGAAAGCCAATTAGGGTTAAGTCCATCTCAATTAGAGTTTCAAATTGGATGGTCATCAATATTCAACAATGTGAATCAATTCAAGGTTGAACCTATCAATTGACCTCCAATTGGGCCCAAACTTGGCCCAAACGGTCTTGAGATCGTTTGGATGACCTCCAAATGGTCTTGAGACCGTTTGCCCAAGAATTCATCAAAATCTAAGTTGATTTGATAGGGGTTGAATCTTAATTAAGTCACAAATCAGCAATTTGATTATTTCAATAACCCATTGTAATTGGGCTCTCAATTGATCAAATTACCTTAACCCTAGACCTCCAAACGGTCTTGGGTTGACACCAAACGGTCTTGAGACCGTGTGGATGAGTTCCAAATGGTCTTGAGACCGTTTGCCCATCCAGTCTTTGGACTCTAGTGAAAATTCATCAAGGTTTGATCTATTGAGTTGATCATCACATCAATACTTAATTGTAATATGATTTGGTACCTTTGGACATTTAATTGGTCAACTATACTTGACCCCAGACCTCTAAACGGTCTTGGGTGATCCCCAAATGGTCTTGAGACTGTTTGGGCTAACCAACCCAAAATCACTAATTAACTCATTGGAATTTCAGCACTGATTTCAATTAGGGTTTGCCCTATTGATTAGCCTTCAACTCATGACTCATTTGGAATTAAGCCATCAAATTTGGTGAGTCGTTAATTAACATCATTATGAACAGTAATACCAAACGGTCAACGTTTGGCCAACCATCTTAAATGGTCTTGAGACCGTTTGCCCAAAAAGGGCAAATTAAACAGATTGAAAATCAGAACTTAATTCAATTGGATTTGCTAATTGATTTGCTTATATCTCACGATTCCTTTGGAGTTAACCCCTAAAATTTTGTGGGTGATTAACCTACATAATTAGGAACAGGATTCCCATACGCTCGTTGCTTGGTCAACTGGACCAAATGGTCTTGGAGACCGTTTGCCTCTATGCGACCCTGAAACCGTTTGCCCACCAAACGGTTGTGCAAACCGCATGGGCAATTGGTTAGGACCGTTTAGTAAAGTGGAAATCTGTGGATAAGCATAGTAATTAACGCCCTTATCTTATACCTCAAGAACAGAAGCAGTTCTTCACGATTTTACTTGCAAGGATGCAAGGGAAGATAGGAAAGAAGAAGAACTAGCAACTATATGCATAGAAAAAGATGTATAATCAAAGCATAAGGTTTAGAGTTATAAAACCCGCCTAAAGGTTGTTCCTTCAGCTCCAAGCTTCCAAGCTTCAGGTCTTTGATGGTGTCTTTGAGCTCCACAGGTCGGCCAAGGTGAATTCTCCAAGGAAAGTTGGAAAGGAATGGCTAGAAAGATAAAGCTAGGTGAGCTAGCTATGAATTCAACCTTGAAAACGAGTTTCCTCCATGAATTCAAGCAAAAGGGATGATCCAAACTTACCTAGGACCCTTGGTCATCCTTCTCTGCTCCAGAGCTTAGCCTTGGTCGGTTTTGAGAAAGGGGAAAAGAAATGAAAAGAAGAGGATCGTTCCCTTGCTAAGTGAGAAAAGTAGTATATATACTTAGGTGAAATTTCAACATAAGAACATATGCTTTCCTCATTTCTCATCTAAGTCCTTACTTTCTTCCTTGCATGTCCCCACATCTTATTTATAAGGACAAACTCCTTCTAAGGTCAAGAATTGAAGGCAAAGAGGATCAACCCATCACTAAAGTATACACATAAAAGGGCTATTATACATACACCTTGATTATTCAATCACAAAGGTGTTCTTTATTATGTGATTATTCAAATGAAGTGACCTTTTCATCATTTTTCTTATAAATGATGCCAAGAGTCATAAAAGATATTTTAGATGATGTATTTTACAAGTTGCACACCTCAAATTGGGTAAATTACACTTTATACCAATTTAGGGTTTTCAAGTTCAGGGGTTGCTTCCACAGCTGCACCTTGGTGCTCAAGCTTGGGAAATCCCTCAAACTTCATCATAAACATCTTCATGATGTCTCAACATCAGAGGAACATCTCAACATGTGCAATTGCAAGTTAATCCCTTAACTGGGTACTTTGCACATAGATCCCTGTATTACAAAACAATGCTACAACTATATATATAAAGGAGCAAATTATGAAATATATGTTTCTGAGGAACTTAATTACATGCCCAAAGTTAATCACAAGGATTTAATTACATATTTAGGCAAAACACCTAGGGTTAGTTCATAACCCAGGTCATGGATGTTACAAATTATCCACTCCTTAGAAGGATTTCGTCCCCGAAATCGATAAAACATATTAAGAGAAAAGGGCAGGGTATTTCCTTCTCATCTCATCCTCTAGTTCCCAAGTGGCTTCTTCAACACCACGGTGGTTCCAGAGGACTTTCACAAGGCTTAAATCTTTCTTCTTTAACTTTTTAATTCTGTTACCAAGGATTGACACTGGTCCTTCCTCATAAGATATATCATCATTCAATTCTACCTCCATAGGTTGTAGAACTGACTCAGTATCTGGGTGACATTTCCTCAGCATAGAAACGTGAAACACAGGGTGTAACTTTTGTAACTCTGGTGGCAGATCTAGTTTATATGCTACCTTTCCAATCCGTTCAATGATTGGATAAGGCCCCATAAATCTAGGATCTAACTTCCCTTTCTTTCCAAAACGAAGTACTCCTTTCCAAGGCGAGACCTTGAGATACACTTTGTCTCCAACCTCAAACTCTAAGGGTCTACGATGCTTGTCAGCATAAGATTTCTACCTATCTTGTGCAGTCTTAATCTGTTGTTGTATTACCTTAATCTTTTATGTAGTTTGCTGCACAAGATCAGGTCCTAACAACTGGTGCTCACCAGTCTCATACCAACACAAGGGTGATCTACAACGTCTACCATACAAGGCTTCATAAGGTGCCATATCAATACTATGCTGATAGCTATTGTTATAGGCAAACTCTATCAAGCTTAGGTGTAGATCCCAACTTCCGGTAAACTGGAGAACACATGTTCTCAACAGGTCTTCCAAGGTCTGTATGGTCCTTTCCGAATGTCCATCAGTCTGTGGATGAAAGGTCATACTAAACCTTAACTAGGTGCCTAAAGCATTATGAAGTCATTCCCAAAAATGACTTGTAAACTGGGGACCTCTGTCAGAAACTATAGTGACAGGAACTCTGTGCAAACGCACTATCTCTTGAACATACAACTATGATAACCTTTCAGCAGAATGGGTTGTTTTGACAGGTAAGAAATGTGTTGTCTTAGTCAACCTATCTACAACTACCCAAATGGAATCATGTCCTTTGCTTGTCCTGGGTAGGCTAACAACAAAGTCCATGGTCACATGGTCCCACTTCCACTGTGGTATAGGTAAAGGTTGCATTGTTCCTGCAGGCTTCTGGTGTTCAGCTTTAACTTGCTGACACATAGGGCACCTCAGAACAAATTCTGCAACATCCTTCTTCATTCCAGGCCACCAATACAGATCTTTTAAATTACGATACATCTTGGTGCTACCTGGATGCATAGCGTACATTGAAGAATGAGCTTCTTCCAGTACTAACTTCCTCAACTTATCCACATCTGACACTATCATCCATCCATGATAACATGCTACATGATCATCTGAATCATGGAAACTATCTCGCTTCTCATTTCCATACTCTGATCTAATCTGCTGAACTACAACATCAACATGTTGTGCCTCCTTAATCTGCTCTCTTAGGGTAGGTTTAATATGCATCTAAGCCATCAACCCGGCTAACAATGACACCTTCAACTGTACATTGTCTTGCCTTAAAGAGATAAGCATATCTCTCTTAGAGCATACTAAAGAGTTTAGTTGTGCTCTATCCATGGTTGATGTTGCTAATTTCCTACTCAAGGCATCTGCAACAACATTGGCCTTCCCTGGATGGTAATCAATTGTACAATCGTAGTCCTTGATTAACTCCATCCAGTGACATTGCCTCATGTTAAGCTCATGCTGAGAGAAGATATACTTAAGGTTCTTGTGATCTGTGAAAATTTGGAATGTCTCTCCGTAGAGATAATACCTCCAGATTTTCAATGCATGAACCACGACAGCTAACTCTAGATCGTGTGTTGGATAATTCTCCTCGTGCTTCTTAAGCTGTCGGGAAGCAAAAGAAATCACTTGTTTATCCTGCGTCAACACACATCCAAGTCCATTCTTGGAGGCATCATAGAAGACTACATATCCTTTTCCTTGCTCAGGTAGCACAAGCACAGGTGCACTTGTCAACCTCTCCTTCAACAACTGAAAGGACTGTTGACACTTATCACTCCAAGAAAAAGGAGCATCTTTCTGGGTTAACTTGGTCAAAGGTAAGGCTATAGAGCTAAAGTTTTTAATAAACCTTCGATAGTAACCAGCCAACCCCAAGAAGCTTCGAATCTCCGTCGGTGTCTTCGGTTGTTCCCATTATAGAACAGATTCTACCTTTGTAGGGTCAACTCGAATTCCCGAGGTAGATATCACATGTCCAAGAAAAGATACCTCCGGCAGCCAGAACTCACACTTGCTAAACTTAGCATACAGCTTATGTTCTCTTAGCAAGGTCAAAGCTTGGCGAAGATGCTGCTCATGCTGCTGAGCATCCTTACTATAGATCAGAATGTCATCTATGAAGACGACAACACACTGATCAAGGAAGGGTCGAAAAACTCTATTCATGAGTTCCATAAATGCAGCTGGTGCATTGGTTAGTCCAAACGACATAACCGTGAACTCATAGTGACCATATCTTGTCCTAAAAGCAGACTTGGATATGTCATTATCCTTAATGCGGAGTTGATGATATCCAGATCTCAAATCTATCTTTGAGAAGACTATTGCACCACGCAACTGGTCAAAGAGATCATCAATCCTCGGCAGAGGGTACTTGTTCTTTATTGTTAATTTATTAAGTTGTCTGTAGTCAATGCACAATCGCATTGACCCATCTTTCTTTTTAACAAACAAGACCGGAGCACCCCAAGGTGAAGTGCTCGGTCGGATAAAACCCTTCTCAAGTAACTCTTGAAGCTGTTTCTTGAGTTCTGCCATCTCGGCAGGCGCCATCCTATACGGTGTCTGGGCTATGGGTTTCGTATCTGGGACCAAATTGATCTCAAAATCAATCTCCCGAGGTGGTGGTATACCAGGAAGTTCTTCAGGAAACACATCCTCAAATTCCCTGACTATGGGAACTTCAACAAGTTTGGAACTTTCCTTGGTAACATCTACCACATGGACCAAGAATGCATAACATCCTTGCCTCAACAGCTTATCAGCAACCATAGCTGATACAAGACAGGTGTGCAAAATCTTTCTTTCACCTTGAAAGATCCATGTGTTGCCTTCATCAGCAAACATAGCCAACTTGGATTCACAATCCAAGGCAACTCTATACCTTTCTAAGGTATCCATCCTGAGGATTATATCAAATCCTTGCATATCAAATGGTATAAGGTCCACTTGAATGCGATGATCAGAAAAGAATAGGATGCAGGGAGAACATACCTCCTGCAAAACGGCAGACCCACTCAATGGAGTCTCCAACAACAAACTATCTGTCCTATGACTAACCGTCATATTGCAGTTACGAATCACTCTCCGAGTGATAAAAGAGTGTGCAGCACCCAGGTCAATCAGAATAGATACAACACAGGATGTAGACATATCAAAATATAAAAGTTCCATCTGACCTGCCACTACTCGTGGATTGACCACTGCTTCAGGTGGGTTCATAGCATAGAACCTTGCTGTCGCCTGGTGTTGAGGTGGTGCTGATAATCCAGCTTGAGACGCTTGTCCACGTCCTTGAGCTGCTCCTTGAGATTTCCTTCTCTGAGATCCCTGTTGACTCTGCCTCTGAGGTTGTGTCACACTGATAGGCCTAGATCGGCAGTCCTTCATCAAGTGTCCCACCTTCCCACAGTTGTAGCAACTTCTTTCCAGTTGTTGTGGTCTTGGTGGTTCAGTAACTGACATTGATGCAGAACTGTGAGTCTCTTGTTGAGGTAGGCTTCGTCCCCTGCCTCTACTTGGTGACCACTGAGTTTGGGAACTTGATCTGGGTGGTGGAGGGTTAGGTGCAGATAATCTCGGTTTCTTGGAATCCCTAGATGAAGAACCCTGGAACTGTGGATATCTTTTCTGCGTGTGCCTCTTCTCAACCACAGATCTCTCTATCCTTCGGACTGACTCAACGAAGGTAGAGAATCTCTCTCAGTTTTCTAAGGCAGACACAGGGGTTGATATATCAGCATTCAAACCCTTCTCAAATCTCCTGATTCTTTCCTCTTCTGTGGCAGCCATGTGCGGACAAAACCGCAGCAACTCCATGAATTTAGCTTCATATTCGCTAATGTTCATCATGCCCTGCCTCAATCTCTCAAACTGAGAGATCTTCTCATCTAGGAAGGTCTTTGGAAAATATCTATTGATAAATTCCCGACGAAACTCTTCCCACGAGAACTCTATCCCAGGTCTCTTCTACTCTTCCATGTTCCACCAGTGACCAGCACTGCCTTTGAGAAGATAGACAACATGTCTAACCTTCTCAGCCTCCGGGATATTAAGAATCCTGAAAGCCTTCTCCAACTCTGTTAACCACAGATCAGCATCTGCGGGGTTGGCAGTCCCAAAGTACTCGGTAGCTCCGACATGAACAAAGTCGCTCGAACGTCTTACCGATACCTTGTCCTTCAGGATGGGCAGGTGCCCTAGGTGCAGGCATGGGCATCTTGTCAGTTATGTGTGTCATGGCAGTCATAAACTGCCCAAACATCGTCTGAACTGCTGGGTTACCCATATCAGCTGGGTCAAACTGGGGTGGTTCAAGTGCAGGCTGTTCTATTTTTGGAACCCTTGCACCGCCTCGATGTGCACTAGCACTACTCTCTGCCACGTACTCATTATGTGGCTCTGCCATCCTTATGTATCTTCTTCTCCTGAGGAGCAGAATATTCTATTAGATAAGGAAGAGATACTGAGGATAGACTCGACATCCTAAGTCCTATACCTCTGTAGACTCAGCGAACCTAGAGCTCTGATACCACTAATTGTGGGCTCTGATCTCCAAACCACGATATAAACACGATTTAAACTTAGCGGAAGCGATTCGATTAGCAGCGGAATACCAAAAATCAGCGGAAATTAAAACTTTTTGAGATAAAGCATTGAAACCATAAAACTTCCTTCATAAAAGGAGATAAACTGTTTACTTCCCAGATAATTACTTCTTGAGTAATTATATACAACATGATACAAAATCTCAAGAACTCATAACCAAAATCTCAGACCAAAAGACTCCAAGACCTGAGAGTACAGAGGACACATAGGACTGACTCTAACTACACCACATGGCAGGCTAAATCTCCACCTGAGATTTTACTGCTGCCCCTGGTGCTGCTGCTGCTGAGACTGGTCACCTTTAGACCTGTTCCTCCGTCCTCGACGTCCACCTAAAAAGTTGAAGACTACGGGGTGAGACAATTTTACTTAATTGTCCCAGCGAGAGTTATAACTCTCTGCCAGAAGCTTTATTATAACACCTCAAGTAATAACTTAAGCAGTAAAAGCTTCAAAGTATTCAACATCAGATATAATAGTAAACATGAATTCAACAGTTATGAATCATATAGACATTTGCACTATACAGTGTAACATCAATCAATCAACTCGTAGTTATCTCTAACAGGTATGCTACGCTGTGGATTATGTTTTTCAAACATTACTTTTATGCCCTGTGGAGATGAGGTTTACCACTCATACTCCAACCAATCACTGCTAAGTGCCTCGGTATCATACTAGATCATCAAAAGAGCCGGATTCTCATGACCTTCACCTTCCTCAGTCAGTAAGAGGATTACTTGTAGGACATCTTGTGCCTCTACTATAATAGCTTACCAGGGTAATATGGTCCTTCGCTATTTTAGAGTTACAGTGGCGTTCTGTACTCTCTTCGTCATTAGGAGATTTCATGTTTATCTTCCACTAATACAGATATCTGTGCTTTCTTCGTCATCAGGAGGTTTCATGTTTACCATCCACTGATACGGTATGTAATTGTAGTGAAGGATTGACGGATTACACATCTACATCAAACACCTACACTAGGATGTAAGGTTCTACACATCCATATACCCCACATACTCAAAAGTATGTGATCCAGGAGTTCCCTTAGGAAAACCTGTTTCACCATCATTTGATCTCTGACAATGATGGATCTATGATCAGGGCTCTACATTACACTTGATTAGTTAGGTACATTCAGTATTCTTTTAACATCATACATTGTTCTTCAAACAAAAACATTAGCTTAACAGCTATGAAAGGAGAATACTAAATGTAACAATCCTAACTCTCATCAATCATCATTTCTCAATACATTCATCACAAGTCATCTCTAAAGCATGACCTTGATGGTATTTATGTCTCTCATAGCCCATTTAATTCATAGATTGCCATTGACAAGGCATCAAGATATTTTACTATTCATAAAGCTAACAACATGTTTTCAATGAATATAGCATCATCATCCATACCTGGATATGATCATCTTCATATCAGAACCTGCAAGGTTAATTCAACTGATAAAAGCAATTCAGATCAAGAATTATACTTTCCACTCTTGCCATAAGAGCTAAGTTCCCTGATTCTCATCAATTAGGGTTTACTATTCACATTACATGCCATTACCCTAGAATTAGGGTTTATTATTCACATTATGGTAAAATGAACTCATAACATCATCATGTATGAGTAACATCATCAATTATGCTCTCGGATTAGGTTAAGATTCATCATCTATCATAATTAGGGTTTTCATGATCTCACATAGGTGGATCATACCCTAATTGTGCACATTCATGTGTATTGAAGGTACTTTACTTAAGTTTCCACTATAAAAGGGTACTTTCTCTCTCCTCTTACTAGTAGATGGTGATAACACCACTCTTGATCAGGTTGGGTTAAGTCCTCATTGATTAGCATAAGCCAAAACATCATCAACATGTGATTAGGGTTTTGTTAGAAAAAGGTATTACTCAATTAAACCCCTCAAGGGTATTTTGGTAATTTACCTCATGATCAACATCATGGGTCGATTCATTAATCACTTAGTCCCTTAATGTTCTAAATTACCATTAGGGTTTAGATTAGATCACCATTGAACCAATTACAACTTCAAATGATTAAGTATAAATAACCTTGAAAACCTCCAAACGGTTTCAACCCTCAACCACCAAACGGTTTAAAACCGTTTGGGTGCGTTGACCATTTGCTAGGTTTGACTCCAAGACCGTATGACCTCAAGGTCGTATTCCCATACCGTTTGGGTGCGTTGACCGTTTGGAAAGGTTGACTTTCCAAACCGTTTGAGCTTATGCGGTTTGAAACCGTTTGATCAACTTGTCTTGAGATCGATTGGTCCAAACGACCTTGAGATGGTTTGAGCCCAAACGGACTTGAGACCGTTTGGCCTCAAACGGTCTTGAGACCATTTGGATCCAAACGGTCTTGAGACCGTTTGGTCCAAATGGGCTCAAACCATTTGGACCTCCAACATGGTTCAAAAGTTACAAATGTTTACGATTAAATATGTTGAAGCCCTCAATTGGCCAAAGACATGTTAACCACTTATAAATTGAGTCAAAAAGGATGAGCCTCAAGCAATTGGACACCAAATTAACCCTCAATTGAAAGCCAATTAGGGTTAAGTCCATCTCAATTAGAGTTTCAAATCGGATGGTCATCAATATTCAACAATGTGAATCAATTCAAGGTTGAACCTATCAATTGACCTCCAATTGGGCCCAAACTTGGCCCAAACGGTCTTGAGATCATTTGGATGACCTCCAAACGGTCTTGAGACCGTTTGCCCAAGAATTCCTCAAAATCTAAGTTGATTTGATAGGGGTTGAATCTTAATTAAGTCACAAATCAGCAATTTGATTATTTCAATAACCCATTGTAATTGGGCTCTCAATTGATCAAATTACCTTAACCCTAGACCTCCAAACGGTCTTGGGTTGACACCAAACGGTCTTGAGACCGTGTCGATGAGTTCCAAACGGTCTTGAGACTGTTTTCCCATCAAATCTTTGGACTCTAGTGAAAATTCATCAAGGTTTGATCTATTGAGTTGATCATCACATCAATACTTAATTGTAATATGATTTGGTACCTTTGGACCTTTAATTGGTCAACTATACTTGACCCCAGACCTCTAAACAGTCTTTGGTGATCCCCAAACGGTCTTGAGACCGTTTGGATGATTCCCCAAACGGTCTTGAAACCGTTTAGGCTAACCAACCCAAAATCACTAATTAACTCATTGGAATTTCAGCACTGATTTCAATTAGGGTTTTCCCTATTGATTAGCCTTCAACTCATGACTCATTTGGAATTAAGCCATCAAATTTGGTGAGTCGTTAATTAACATCATTATGAACAGTAATCCCAAACGGTCAACGTTTGGTCAACCATCTTAAATGGTCTTGAGACCGTTTTCCCAAAAAGGGCAAATTAAACAGATTGAAAATCAGAACTTAATTCCATTGGATTTGCTAATTGATTTGCTTATATCTCACGTTTACTTTGAAGTTAACCCCTAAAATTTTGTGGGTGATTAACCTACATAATTAGTAACAGGATGCCCATACGGTCGTCGCTTGGTCAACTGGACCAAACGGTCTTGGAGACCGTTTTCCTCTATGCGACCCTAAAACCGTTTGCCCACCAAACGGTTGTGCAAACCGCATGGGCAATTGGTTAGGACCGTTTAGTAAAGTGGAAATCCGTGGATAAGCATAGGAATTAACGCCCTTATCTTCTACCGCAAGAACAGAAGCAGTTATTCACGATTTTACTTGCAAGGATGCAAGGGAAGATAGGAAAGAAGAAGAACTAGCAACTATATGCATAGAAAAAGATGTATAATCAAAGCATAAGGTTTAGAGTTATAAAACCCGCCTAAAGGTTGTTCCTTGAGCTCCAATCTTCCAAGATTCAGGTCTTTAATGGCATCTTTGAGCTCCACAGGTTGGCCAAGGTGAATTCTCCAAGGAAAGTTGGAAAGGAATGGCTAGAAAGATAAAGCTAGGTGAGCTAGCCATGAATTCAACCTTGAAAACGAGTTTCCTCCATGAATTCAAGCAAAAGGGATGATCCAAACTTACCTAGGACCCTTGGTCGTCCTTCTCTGCTCCAGAGATTATCCTTGGTCGGTTTTGAGCAAGGGGAAAAGAAATGAAAAGAAGAGGATCGTTCCCTTGCTAAGTGAGAAAAGTAGTATATATACTAAGGTAAAATTTCAACATAAGAACATATGCTTTCCTCATTTCTCATCTAAGTCCTTCCTTTCTTCCTTGCACATCCACACATCTTATTTCTAAGGACAAACTCCTTCTAAGGTCAAGAATTGAAGGCAAAGAGGATCAACCCATCACTAAAGTATACACATAAAAGGGCTATTATACATACACCTTGATTATTCAATCACAAAGGTGTTCTTTATTATGTGATTATTCAAATGAAGTGACCTTTTCATCATTTTTCTTCTAAATGACGCCAAGAGTCATAAAAGATATTTTAGATGATGTATTTTACAAGTTGCACCCCTCAAATTGGGTAAATTACACTTTACACCAATTTAGGGTTTTCAAGTTCAGGGGTTGCTTCCACAGCTGCACCTTGGTGCTCAAGCTTGGGAAATCCCTCAAACTTCATCATAAACATCTTCATGATGTCTCAACATCAGAGGAACATCTCAACATGTGCAATTGCAAGTTAATCCCTTAACTGGGTACTTTGCACATAGATCCCTGTATTACAAAACAATGCTACAACTATATATATAAAGGAGCAAAATTTGAAATATATGTTTCTGAGGAACTTAATTACATGCCCAAAGTTAATCACAAGGATTTAATTACATATTTAGGCAAAACACCTAGGGTTAGTTCATAACCCAGGTTAGGTATGTTACACTGTGTGGAGACCAAATAGGGATGCCATTACCAAGCAACGTCTCATGCAACTTTGTCATCAAATCATCTTCAAGATAATTTGGAGGTGATCTCTTAGTGAAAGGAAATTTGTCTTCATAGGGGTGAGCATGGATGTCCTTATATGGAATCACATAGGGCTCTGTGAGGGTAAAAGGGATTACGCCTGGAGGAAAAGGTGATGGTTGTATCTGATTGATGGAGGCAGGAATGCCAAATGACAAAGGTTTATTCAAGACATTCTTTGTAAAAAGCATCTCAAAAACATGTGATACATGTTCTTTAAAGGACCTGGCTAAATGCTCCAGATATAGTGGTGTACTTCCTCACTTGTTGTGTTTGGAACATATGAATTGTCGAGGGAAGAATGATATGATGGGGAAGATCTTGCAACAACTGAACAAGCTTGAAACTCATCATGGTGTTGCCGCCAAAGTACACATTGCTCCATTTCCTATTGTCGTTCATCTTCTTTAGTATTGGAAAACCATGATTTCTTGCATTAGTTGAGGAAGATGACTCAGACATTGACCTTACGCATGAGTGCAACTACTTTTTGAGGAATGTGGTTAAGATCTCCCAGTTGTTATTGGAAAGTATTAACCTATTTGGAAATGGTCTACATGTCATTTGTTATCTTTGGGATAACAGACATATGATCGAGAGTTACCCTATAAATTAAGTTGATTTCATGACCGAGTACACCACCAAGAGTTTCAAGATATTTCACCTCTGAGGAAGAAGAAGAAGGACTCTCAACATTAGGTTGTGTGTGAGAAGTTGAAAATGAGGTAGCATGGTGATGTTGTCAGGGAGGGCTATTAGGGACATCATGCACTTCCTGATGAAGTGGAGATAGTAGTTTGCATGTTGTGGTAGCATGTGTTGGGGTGGAGATGGTGATCCTTGGGTGGTCTGAGAAAGATCCCATCGTGTAGATTGAGGGTGACTTTACAACAGACTTTAGATGATCCATTGATATCATTAGAGGAGTAGAGGGATGGGCTTATCTTGGTGGTGATGGTAAAATCTCAAGGTCATCATCAAGTGTTGCCTCATGCTCCCTTTTATATAGAACTTTTGGTATAGGCTTTTTGGGAGCTTTGGTCACAATAGGTAGTGGGCAGACTCAGGAGGATGATGCAGCGTGTTGGGGTGGTGACGTAGTAATTGACTCATGAAACTTGGTGATGAGTTGGATGATTTCATCCTCTGTCAATAGCAGTGTCTCCATATCATAGTCTGCAAGCTCAGATAGAGGAATGTAAATATTTTTCCTCAAGAAGCAATAGTGGCCTTTGACTTCACGACAGACAATGATCCCACATGATGTCAAGTATTTAATGGTGATGAGATTGCCACCATGCATATCCTTGCAACTTTTGAGAGCAATTGGGTGTCCATAGGATCGACAGATGAGGCTGATTAAACCACCCATGCAATACTCATTTTGTGAAGAGGAGGAAATAGACAACCACATATTAGTCAACAATTGACCAATGTTGATAGGCTATCCTTCCATTATAAGAGACAAAATGTGGAGTTCTTTATGATAAATACTGACTGTCTCAAATTTTGTGAATAGGATGTTGGTGACTATTTTGTGCATGAATCGCCATAGCCCAGAGTGCACAATAGAAGCCTTCAAATCCCTAGATTTATATTGTCCCTTGCATGTTAGTTTATCCCAATAGGTAGAATAATTAAAACAAAAATCCTCCTTGTTTAACAGCCTAACACTAGTCATGGTGGCCTTTTCATCAGACTAATAGAAGATTTTATTCAATATCAATTCAGTAAAGATGTGGTCAACATTGTTGATGTGGACTTTCATCTATCTACGTCTTCCTGTAGGGTCGTCATCTCATGTGATTGAGACCTCTAGAATGGAAGACATGAATTCCATATTCTCTTCCGCATATGCCCTAGGATTGTCTAGGCATAGATGAGCTAGGTTGTAGTGCGTAAGCAATGTAGACACCCACACCTAGATCCCAATTTATTTGAAGATGGACTTATAGGAAAAGCATGTGGGATTGTAAGTGAGCTGCTTCATCACTTTAAATGTCTCTAAGGGTTCCTTATTGTGAGGCTGGAAAGTCTAAGAGTATGGGATTTCAACTAGAGTGGTTTGAGGGTCATCCATATCAGACTGAAAGACATGAGCCCTCATGCTACCCTCAGAGGTGGATGATTCAGGTCACAAATACTTCTCTCCTTTCTTGCACCCTCCCTGTGGTCCATTTCTGCACCATAAAAGTATCAAAGAATACCAATAGTATATTTGAAAATACAGACAAGGAATAGGGAAGGTCGACCAACGCGGTCGATGGGATCATAGATGTGTAAGAGTGTCAATGACCAAAAGAGTTGATGAGAGGATACATTGATATCAAAAAAGAAGAAAAGAGAACAACTCATTGAGTTGTGAGGTTGATAGAGAAAACATGTCAGTTTAGAGGAGAAGCAGTCGACGGGGTGATCAATGAGGTCCAGCCAACAAGGTGATATTACCTATCTATAGGGGTATTGGGTTGCAAAGTTTTCGACTTGCACTTAAAACTATCATCTAGAAGGTCAATAGACATAGCTTGGAAGGACGATCGATGAGCATGGAGGAAAAAGGATAGAGATTTGGTGCATACAAGATGTGGTGAAAAGAATTTAGTGTGGGGTCTTATATTTATAGGCAAGGATCAATAGGTAGTGAATTTTATTCGGGTTGACATGTCCAAGATCCAAAGCCATTGAGAATTTCCATCGATGACCTGGTCGATAGATGAAGGTTGATGGATGGAGGTTTATAGCTTGCAACGTATTCGAGACATTAGTGTTATTCAGTCAATTGATCAAACGCTAATACTTATGCCATCAAAACACAAAACCATCGATGCACTTGTTGATATTTGGTTGGTCAATGGACGAGCAAATTAAAAATATCGATACAAGCAGATTAAAATTTAGGTCGAGGGATTCTTGTGAAGGAATCATTGACTAATCTTCATTTAAAAATAACTATCCATCAGAGTGATGAATTTTTTTGCAAGGTATTATCTAGAAAACAAAAACAATGAAAACAAATTAAAAGTTACAAATAGAAAAGATAAATGGTTGGGTTACCTCCCGATTAGTGCTTTGTTTATAGTCATGTAGCTTGACTTTTTAGGTGTCATTATTCTACAACTGGAGAACCATACAACTCTATATCTACCTTTTTGGTGAAAACTTCATCTTCATAGTCTTCAGGTGATGTATGTTAATAAAAAAAGTCCTAGATTGGTCGCTTTGAATATCCATCACTCTGGTGGGATAGATGGTGATAACAGTAAAGGGGCTAGAGCAAAGAGATCGTAGCTTTCCAAGAAAGAGTTGGAGAGCAGAATTGAACAAAAGGACTTTGTCACCCCCAGAAATGTCTTAGCGCTTGATGTGAGAATCATGCCAAATTTTGGTGTGTTCTTTATAAATATTGGTATTTTCATAAGCATACATGCAGAGTTCTTCCAACTCCTATAGTTGAAGAAAGTGTTTCTCCTTTGCGAAATCAACATCCATGTTGAGACTTTTGATTACCCAAATGAATTTATGTTCCAATTCTAGAGGGAGATGGTAAGATTTTCCATACACGAGGCAATATGGGATGGTTCCCATTGGAATTCCATAAGAGATTTGATTCGCCCAAAGAGCGTCATCGAGTTTTAAGGACCAATCTTTTCTGGATTTTGCCATAGTTTTATCCACAGTCTGTTTGAAACTTCAACCTCACTCGTGGTTTGAGGATGGTTTGGAGTAGAAATTTTATGTTTTATGCCATATATTTTTTAAAGTGATTCAAACTATTTTTCTATGAGATGTGAACCTTTATCACTTATGACTATCCTAGAAACTCCAAATCATGGAAAGATAATTTTTGTGAAAAGATACATTATTGTTCTTGAGTCACATGTTGGTGATGGGATCCACCCATTTAGAAGCATAACCGACCGACACTAGTATGTATTTATTTCCAAAAGATGGTGGAAAAGGTTCCACAAAGTCTATCCCCCAAATGTCAAAAATTTCAACTTCAATCCATTTAGCTAGAGACATTTAATTCCTCTTATTGATGTTCCAAGTTTGTTGGTACTCATCACATTTCCTAACATATGTGTTAGAATCCTTGAAAATATTCAGCAAATAGAAACTAGAGTTTATTATATTTAAAGCAGTCTTTTCAATGCCCAAGTGTCCTCCATAAGGAGCGGCATGGCATTTCTCCAGAATAGATTGAGCTTAATCGTGGGTGACACACTAATGATAGAAGTTGTCAGAACACTTTCTAGACAGATATGGGTCATCCCAATAGTAATTTTTCTTGTTTGAAAAGAACTTCTTATATTGATTATATGTCATATTAGGTGACAGTTGCTGGCATCCAAGATAATTGCAAAAGTCCACTTACCAGGGTGTCATCTCATCCATTGCATGGATGACCAATATTGATTCATCTTGATAAGATTCATTAATGGGAAGAGGGTTTTATTCTTTGACATGTATACGGTAAAGGAGGTCGGAAAACACGTCATCAGATCCTTTCTTATAAATTATTTCATGACTAAACTCTTGTAGCAGGATGGCCCATTTAAGAAGTTGAGGCTTAGTGTCCTTCTTCTGTAGTAAATATTTGATTGCTCAATGATCGGTGTAGATTTCAAAGCCGGCCCTCATGCTACTTTTCATCAATGCTCATCACCCCCACTTTATTCCTGATATATTTATTTCTCAAGCGATCATTTCTTATCTTCCCACACATCCATATCAGCATATGCATTTCAGCCACATCCATCTTTTTGAGACCTTATTTCTTCACTACCAAACATTCACTCTCATAGAGCAAGGTTGGTCGTTTGGCAGTTCTATAAAACTTACTTTTTAATTTTAGAGGGATATTCTGAATACATAATCCAGTTGCACGCCTCCATTTCAACCATCCTATAGTGATCTTGTGACACACGTCATTTTGGACATCCCCATCTATTTAAATAATAAAACTCAAGTAATGAAATTTATCACATTTTGGTATGTCTACTCCATCCAACTTGTATTCACCATTTACAGAACAAGATTGGTTGAAATTGATATGCATACTTAGTTTTCCTCCAGCTAATAATCAATTGATTTGATTCCAATGCCTTTCTCCAAACTTCAACTTTATCATTCAATCCATATTTAGTTTCGTCAATCATTACAATTATGCGTAAATGATACTGAACATAAATTTATGGTTCTTGAAGGCTATTTAAATGATCTTTCATTCAATTTTCAACATGATAAAACAAGATTGATATGATGAAATAGATACAAAAATCCATTTACCCAAAATATTAGAGGATCTTGAAATTTATTTGGGAATATTCCAAGAAAAATAATTTGTAAATTATTTTGTATTTGAATAATAGTTTATACAAAATCCAAATAAATGGTAATATGGCACTACCTATGTAACTAGTGATTGAATTGGACATTGTTCATCAACTTTATTTGAATCTTGTCAAGTAATAGTTTCTTATTAATATTCCACATATTTTTTGAAAAGCTAGTGATCAGTGATGAAAATTGGCTTTATTATGCTTCTAAAAGCATAATCCTTGTATTCAATATCTAAGGGCTAGTTGAAGTGGTATACAAGATAATGAGGTTTTCTAGTTTACTATTATATATATGCATACACAATATTGTTTGTGTGATTTGGAAGCTTTTTTTTAGATCCTTGTAATAAAACGAAGAAATTTTAATGCTATTTCAATAAAAAAAATGAAATTTCTATTAGTTAGATATTCTAATTGATAGTATGCTTACATGTGAGAAATATTAAATGAGAATGAATGTATCATCGTACATGATTTCTATTGAATATATGAGAAATATTATAGTGAATGAGATATTAGAAATCATGTGAGAAGATAATCTATAAGTTGAGCATCCAATTCAATATGATCAATGAGTTCCATCGAGTTGTCTAGATAGTCTAGAAAATACCAAACAAAAAGATATCAACCTAAAAGAAAGATATAACCAAAAGTTATAGTAGTAGTATATGACCTGAATAGTATAGAACCCATCTCTATTATTCTACAGTGGGAGGGTGAAATGGGATATGGACTAATTAGATACATGAATAAGTAGCCCATACATAGATATATGAAGTGCCAAATACTAACCAACTAGTTACAGGTGGTACTTCAATTCAGTAGGGGTATCCAACAATAATCAAAGATTTTGGTAGTACCCAAGATAGTTGCACATGAAGTATATAGCCATGTGGACCTAATCCTTCTAACAAATACTCCCTATTGCTTGCCAACCCTTGTGGAACTACTTTACATGGAGTAAGAGGATTTTATCCTAAATTCACACCTCCCGAGTACCAAAGACAAGGGGCCATAGTTTTACAAATGTTGTTCAGCCACCGTCAGGCCTTGCAAGACAAGCTTGACATAGACCAAGAAGTTAGTAGTATTATGAAGGTCATGCATTTACCCTAAGTCGTGTATGGTTAGTCATAAAATAGTGTATTTCATTTGGATGATATGATCCAAGTATGTTTAGGATCAAAATGAAAGAGAAATATAGCTTAGTTCAATTCTGTTCTAATGACGTATTCAATAAGACAATTATGAGTTAGTAATGTTCAACTGGCCAACACAATAGTCAGATCAGTAGTCAAATCCATTTAGAGTTAACAAAATGCCACAAAAATATTAATGATGATAAATATTTTGATAATTTCATATTTCTAAATATTGTGTGCTACAATTATATTTGTGAATTTATATATAATAAGTCTTTTATTATGCATTATTACACTACTTTTATTTTCAATTCATCAGGTAAAATTTAAGAGCCTAATACATTTTTTATTGTGTTATTGTTTTACTCATTCATTGAGAAAGTATCTCACCCCACTACTGACTAAAACTTTTAGGAAACCATGTGAGTTGATGACGTACATATATCAGAGTGGATATGCCCCAAGAGTTAAGTATGAGATCAGTTGAGTTTAGTTGTTCCCTCTCATTTTAGGCTAGTGTAATTAAATAAGAGAGTTGTAAGTGATGATGTGTAACATTGTTTGTTTATTTATAGAGTATGTATCCAATTATCCAAACATGTGTACATGGAAATGCAATATTTAGAATGAACGGTTTCATATTTATCTTAAGGTTGAAATAGATCAAAGGAAGAAAATTTTAAATCCATATGCAAAGTTAGTTCATCTAAATGAATGTTGTTAGCAAACAAAGAGTTTAAAATCAAAAAAATTAAAGAATGATGATTGGTGCTGTCTAATCCTTCATTTATTCCCTAATCTCATGATTAGTGGTTTTGATAAGATGGGTGTGTAACAAATTTGTATCATAGCTTAGGATGAGTTGTCAGAGATCATTAAGTGAATAAGTTAGAGTCTAAATACTTGAGTCAACTACTATCAAGTGGATGTATCTAATTAACTTATATATCCTGTCCAAGTATGCAGTGAGAGGATGGTCTAGAGAGAAATCCTAGAGTTATTAGGTTAATGACTAGAATGATGCTAGGAGAGTAATATCTAGAAAATAGAATGTAATATGAATCAAGATTTATATGGTTGATTTCATTCAAAAGGAAAGTAATGATGTTTTTATATAAATTTTCTATACTCATTTTCTAGATGTATATGATATTCTAATATATCTTAGTACATTTGAAATTCCAATCAGTCACTATTTATGTTCTATGTACTAAGTAAATCTAATGCTTTCCGTAGTATAGTTTTCCTTGATTCATGTTCTTCCTACATCTTCAAGATAGAGAGAAATTAATTCGTCCTTACAGACTCCCAATTTCATGATTTCATGTACATCCGAGTTTGGCTAGCATGAAGTGGTGTTATGATCTAGTGACTCATATATTGTTTAAATAAAAACAAGACTGAGAATGAAAAACTAGGAGATATGAGTGTATCAGAATACTGAGATACTTAAATTGAAATAAAATATGTGTGATAATTAAGAATTTTCATTTGAATAAAGAAATTAAGTGAAGATTTGATAAATCACTAGAAAACCTACGTCCTACCATAAAGAGAGAACATAAAGCAATTCAATATATGGGAATGCATAAAGTACATCCAATAACATTTTGTGATAAATGTTATAAGAGTTCTTGTGACATTTGGTTTATGTTTGAAAACTTAAAATAGTGGAAAAGTATGATATGTCCCTATCTAGTTTGGAAGTCCATCGACTAATGAAATGTAGAGTGATTAGTTATTAAGGCAGACAAATAGTGAAGTAAGTTGGTCAACAAGCTTAAATACATGCATTATTGTTGGAACAAGATTTAGAAAAAATGAAATAATAGTAATATAAAAAGGAAGTGGTTAAAATTTTACCAATACATTGAATGACAACTTGTAATAAGAAATATAAATTGGATATGATGATTCATACATATTCCTCAATAGAGGAAGAATAAGAAGAATATATTAAGAGGAAAAAATATTAAAATGGTCTATTAAAGAGAAATAGTTCTCATAAGGATATAAGTAAAAGAAAAATTTACCAAACATATGTACTAGTATTTTTATTTATGTTTAATGATTTGTATTTCCTTAGGATTACTAATTACTCAAATTGAAAACGTCATTTGCATGTGTGATAATGTTGCCTCTAGAGCTGGCGTGGAAATCAAACTTAAACATCAGACCAAACAAAACTTGACCAAACTACCTGATTAAATTTAGTCTAAACTTGTAGTAGAGGTCAGTCGCCCAAGAGGTATTAATCAAGATATATATATATATATATATATACATATATATGTATATATAATATTTTTTAATAAGTTAACTTCAATTATTGTGTGTTATACAAAAAATATTGCATCTAATGTTTAGATAATTATATTTTTTTCATGTTATTAAAGTGTCATTTTTATTGAAGAGCTCCATAATGTGACATCAAATGTTAATCTAAAATTTCGTCTTCATTTAAGTTTACAACTAGTAAATACTATGTAAAGTTAATCAAACTTAAACCACATTTAATAGGTCAAAGTAGGTTTAGTCTAGACACTTTTAGTAGTCAAGTTTGATCTAAAAAATTTCAGATTACTATATATTTTTTGTCCATAGTTATGTGATTAAACAAGACTTGACCAGACCATGCCCACTCCTAGTTGTCTCCCCCACACCTATTCATTCTTGACAAAAAAGTTTGTTTTTTGCTTTTTTTTTACGCTACAGGCACCCACTCCCACCCCCGTTCTCTCACCTGGTTCTCGGGAAGGGCTAATTGGTGATGTGGCAGAAGAAAGTAGAAAGAGAAAAATGAAGAAAGAGAAAATAGTTTTGTCCATTAATTTTGATCTATAATGTAGTTTTGAATGAAATAAAAAGTAGTAGATTCATCACAAAAAGTACTTTCTAACAAGAACATTGTTGACATATTTTGGAGAAAAACTTAATACGAGAGAATTATAAAAAATAGTGGAGAAAAATATCAAAAGTATAATACTCTAAAAAGAAAGGGTATCATATAGGAAAATACTAGTATTTCTGTATTTTAGGATACATTCAGATACTTTTAGGTACATTACTCCCGTTTTGGGACACTTTAGGTACTGAGATGTATCACTTTCATTTTGGAGGTATTGTACGAAAGTTTACTTGCTGACGTATTGTACATCAAAACAACGAGTACTGTGCACCGAAATGAGATATTGTATGTATTGAAATGCATTAGTTCCATTTTGGAGCGGAAGTATAGTACCTCAAAACACAGATATTGTACCCTAAAATTGAATATTGCATGTATTGAGATGTATTACTTTCATTTTAGAGGTACTATATGAAAGTTTACTTGCTGACGTACTGTACCTCAAAACATGAGTATTGTGCTCGATATTGTATTTTTGAGATGTATTACTTCCATTTTGAAGGTATTGTGCGAAAGTTTACTTGTTGATATACTTTACCTCAAAACATGGGTATTGTACCCCAACACGGGATATTGTATGTATTGAGATGTATTACTTCCATATTGGATGTACTATACGAGAGTTTACTTGTTGACCTACTATACCTCAAAACATGGGTATTGTACCCCAAAATGAGAATGTACGTATTGAGATGTATTACTTCCATTTTGGAGGTACTATACAAAAATTTACTTGCTGACGTATAGTACCTCTATTGTGCCACAAACTGGGATATTTTATCCAAAATATGAGTAACATATTTTTCTCAAATTATTCTTTCTTCAAAATAAATCAGCATTGATCTTGTTAGACAATATTTTTTATAAGAAATCTAAATAATAGTCGGACAGATAAATAATAGTCGTACTTTACTCATATTTTGAGTATATTACTTTGGTTTTGATAAACAGTACAAATATTATACTTACTAATGTACTATATCCTAAAGTAAATGTACAATACCCGAAACATATGTGATATTGTACCCCAAAACACGACTACTACATTTCTCTCATATTTTTTTCTACAAAATATGCTAACATCGGTTTTGTTGAAAAATATTTTTTGTGAAGAATCTAATAGTGTTCGTTTCGTAAAAAAACCTTATAAAATAAAAGTTATGAAGAAAACAATTTTTAACTCTTTTTTTTTACTTCTCTTGTATCTATACTACTATAAAAAGAGCGAGTTTGATGCTGGGCTCTCCTTGATTCACTCTCTTCTCTCCTTTTTTCAAGAAATTTTGTTTTTATAAATATTTATTCTCACACTCTTCTATTAACTTTTATTATCTTTAATTTTGTATTTCTCTCTCCATCCCACGGAAATGGTTCCTTGATTCTCTCCTTTCAAACAACCAACACAAATATCTTTTACCGTAGGGATCCTTTCACGGACGAGTCCTCTCCCCACACATTTCCAATAAATTTTATATGTCACGTGCATGTGCACGTATGCGTTCACTAGTTAAATAAAAAAAACACCCCTACACATCATTAGTGTGCTCCGGGTGGGTGAGCAGCCAAGTGGGCGCCCGGGGCTGTCTAGAATTTTTTTTCTCTTCTCCGTGCTAGTTTAAGTCCGTGACGGGTTTCACAGCATCTATGCTGGGATTCCAAGTCTGGTATTCCGCAATTCAGCTATCGACTTGCAGTTCGGATGGCTACTTTTCCGGTGCTACATGTGTCACTATGATCGTAACACTATATGCGCAATTGCTCTAACTTTACTCTTCGCAACGTAAGCGGGAATTTAGCCCAGATCAAAGACAATTTCGTATCTAGAATGCCTGCTTTTAAAATGAAATTGAAAAATTCTCTTTCGTAACTAAAGAACGAACGTGTGAGTTATATTCGGATATAGAACTATTGTTATAGGCTTTAAAGAATTTTTTGCCTCCAAAAACACCGTCCATGAGGTTCCTGTCATGAATCTATTCCATTCTGGGCTTTAAAGCTAATTATTCGTTTCCCCTCATCCTTCAGATACAAATCGTCGTCCACATGCGCTTGATGCTCTCGACGCTTACTGCTTCTGCCAGCTACTTCTCAAGAACGGCGTCTTCTAAAACCTTTTGATCGTTGAACTTTTGGAAAATGAAGAATAGCTACCCCATATAACCATCACACTGACAGCAAACGTCCCGACCGAATCAAAAAGTAAATTTTCATTTTGATATGCGGGACGTTGACAACCTAATCACTTAAATAGTAATTGTAAATTACATAACGTGCAATTGGGTTCCAAAAAAGAAAAAAAGTGCAATTGGGTTCCCAAAAGAATGTGACGTGCAATTGGCCATAAGAGTCTCCTTTTAAAAAACATACTAAGCATTTTGATAATCATCTCCCAACCGCAACGAGAGTGTCGGATAGCATTCCCGCTTAGATTTGGTTCAAAACCTTGTTATTTCATCCCATTTTGTGTTATGGTGACCGTGCGTATCATTGTGATTTTATTATGTCCGAGTGGTGCTTTGTGTTGTTTACATGCTAGGCTTAGTGCGTCCTTGCAATCGTGTTTTATTTTGTAAAAGGAAATTACTTTTTTTGCTAGATTTAGGCATCTCGGTAGTGTAATTGCGTTGTCTGGTATTCCGAGATGGGTAAATTCCATTAAAATACAAGACATTTATTTGTTTAAAATATCTACATAGCATTTCAAAAATTACAAAGTCGTGTATTGTTTGTTAAATATATTAACAAAAACATATACATATACATGCAATATTATGTTTTAAACGATAGTATTTAATCTACGTCAAAATCATGTCTACTTTTCATATCCCACCCATTAGGACTTATCTTAGAAAAAATAGCGCCCCACTACAAGTATACATAGTTATCCACATTTTTCCGTGGAAAATACTTTTGCACTATCTAAATATGCACATAATATCTACATTGTCACGCTGATCAGTCATTGGCAACAATTTAATGAGCAAAGGGTGTAAGACCTTGAACCTTGCTCTGCTACATTAATGCCTTATTTTTCTTAATTTTTGCTCACTTAGAATGATAAAGATGTTGTTTAGTAAGTCAAACATGTGTAACAAATGATGTGAAGAAACAATGGATTAATATTTAATTCAATAAAATCAATAAGTTTTGGACTTCAAAACATGTACCTTGTGTATTGCATTCATCCATCGAATTGATATATCAAGTGGGGGCCAATCTTTAAGCTTAGAGTGGGCTTTGGTGGGGCTGCTTATACATGTTTGGGTGGTTAAAGCATATGCAGGTCATGCACTTTAACCACTTTGGGTTGTCAATGCATGTTGAACCTTGGCTGAAGCTGGTGGTTTTTTGCTACTTCAACTAGCTCTTTTTGATCAATGTGTTCTATGGTAGGTCAATGTATGTTGAATGAGGTTCTACATGATGATTTTTAGTGTTTCAACCGAGTCTTAAGGTCGAAGCAAGCCTTTCTGGTTAAAATGAGGGTCAAACTAGTCTGCATTGTGGCTAAAATGAAAATTTATAATAATCTTATGTATATATGTGGTTTACTTCATCCTAGAGATCTATTACCTCATTTTAGAGCTAAAAAGGAAGGCCAAGAAATGGAGGAAGTTAATATTGGAAGAGAAACCCTTGCATGTTGGTGGTTTGTCAAGTTTTTGTTCAATAAAAAACTTAGAATTACATCCTAGACATTTGTAGAGATTAATCCAAGTGAATTTCTTGCTTTCATCATTTTTTTCTTTGATGTTTACTCACCCTCTATCTTCTTGGACAATGTTCACTATGTTCCTTGGTAGAATACTTAACAAGAAACCCAAATTGTATAGTCGCCTTATGATTCATATGAGTATTTTACTATTCTAATTTTCAAATTTAGGGAAACAAAATAGGAATCCTTGTAGTAATCATGGGTTCGTGAGAGACGATAATCAGAATCATATATTTACTAATACACATGGGTTATCCTAGAATATACATGAGGTATGATCCCCTTATAGCCCTAATATTACTTGTAATTATGCGTACTTTGAGGCTGTACCTACCATTAATAATTGGAAGTTTAGTCAATGTGATGGAAATGATGTCATATGATTAATGTATATTCATCCCATATCTATTGCACATTTAAGATTAAATTTTTTAGCTTTGCATTTCCAATTCCCACATTTTTAGTGTGAATTAGTCTGCTTTTGTTCCCATTTTAGATTTTTAAGAGAAATTCTTTCTCTTTTGTAGAGAAATACACTCATTCACTTCAAGGGAGTCATCAAAACCCATACCTCATTCATCTTCCATGTTTGGAAGTGTTTAAAGGATGAAAGAAAACATTAGTCATGATCATGAAAGCCAGTTGGGTGATTGGTCCCTCTAGTGGACCGGTTGGTCGAGATGTAGAACGAACCCCTCAAGAAGCATGTGAGTCACCCAACTCACCTAGTGAGTCTCCCAACTCACCTAGTGAGTCGATCAATGTCATAAAGAGTTATAGACTTTATCATGAGCTACAATTTGATAGACTAACCATGTGTATTGTCTTACCCAACTGTATCATCACTTCACCAAGCCAAGGCCAGTCGATCGACAGGTCGATGGGTCAACTGACTGAGAAATCTCTAGAGACCCTTATTAGTATCTAGCCTACATGTTGACTATATAGGTCTATCCACCAACATTTCAACAAGCACAAGCATTAATAAGTAGTAGATGGAGTATCTGAAGAGTTGATCGTATGGATTCCAGCCACACATCCACTTAAAACTAAGTCGTTGATCCAAGAATTCTAGTCAGGCGATTGGCTCGCCATACCCAAAATTTGGAAAGAGCGCCCATTGACCCATCCAAGTTAGATTTGGTGAGTCTGAGGGTACTCATATAAAATGGAAAAGTACCCTATTGATAGAGTAATTGATTACTCTTCTTTCTAATCTCATTGTGGAGCTAGGATCAAAGAAGAAAGGAGGAAGAACATCCCCCTCGTGAAGATCGTCAGACATGCTACTGTTAAAATAAAGAACTACTATCAGAGACCACTAGGTACATATTTCTCTATCTTATGTGGCATCATTCTTTCTTATTTTCATTGTGTCTCTAGAAATTCCATTGATATGATCAAGTAGTCTCTAGATTGGGAACAAGGAGTACTTACATCGGTTGTATCTAATTGTAAATGTTATAAAATTGCAAATTTTGGTTTATATATTACTTTCCAATTGTTTCTGACTTGTTCCTTCACTTGATCAATCAATTTACATGTTTAATACAATCATAGGCTTAGAGATCATGAAACCTAATATTAGACTATTTGGATGCATTGAACCCTAAATGAGAACACACAATGTATTTTATAGGATGATTAGTTGATGATCCATGGATAATGAGATCTCAATCCCACTTGGAAACCAATTCTTATGGAATTTTTATTCCAAAAGTATGCGGATTCACATGGTCCTAAACTAATTAGCCATAATTCAGTGATTTATAATGAGTAGACTGATACATAGGCAACAATGTCGAAATCCACAATGCTCTAATATCTTTTAATATTTGTTTTAATCATACTTTTATTTCTTTTTAATTTCTTGAAATTATCTTAATTCAAAAAATCAACCAACAATTTCTAATTATTTATCTTAGTTTATTGTATTTAATCAAAAATTCTTGAAATGGTTGTATCTTGGGTTGAACCTTATAGTTATGTTGTAATAAGACTCATCCACTTGGGGATGAGTTGTATTGTATGTAGAAATAGGATAGGTGAGGTTTATTATCTAGGGATTCGAGGGGTGAGCTTCATTTTAATATTCATAGGATCCCCATTCATTCATGAACTTCTCATCTCCCTAGATTTCTTGTTTTGGGTCTAGGGAGCGCAATTGTTAGAGCATGGAGAATTCTCATTGGGTAAAAGTCATGATCAAATTTTCAAACTGTAGGGGACAACATAATAGTGTTTGAATCCATTTGTTAAGACTAAGTATAGTTTTTCCTTTTAGTTGATATTAAATCATATCTACTTGAATCTATTTTCCCCCATTAAATCTTACTCATTCCTTATTTCAGGTACTAGTCTAGTGCATGTGTTTCTCTACCAGTATTGACTTAGTGCCTTCAAAGTTTGATCCTAAAATTCATATAACTTTCCATCTACTATGTAGAGAGAATAGAAGTAGGATGGTCGAGAAAAAAATCACCTGATGTGTGAACCATGCTCTTTCGCCCTAGAGAGAAGCTCTTATGCAAGAGACAAAAGAATCTATTTTTGAGGAAGCATGATAAGGGTACCCACAATTCTTGAAGCTAGGTGACAAAAGGATATTAAGGAATTTTCTATCCCTAAAGACACTGATAGCTACCTATTTGTGATTCCTCCAACAATTTCAACCCCACAATTTGATATCTGTTCGCAATGGGTGTGATGATTCAAACTAATGCCTTCGTCGAAAATAAGGGAGAAGATTGTGAAGATCATCTGTAGAGGTTTCTAGACTTGTGTGCATTGAACAAGCAACCCGGAGAATCAAAAGATGCTATCAAACTCTAGTTTTTCAAGTACTCTTGGACAGACATGGCTAGGAGTTGGTATTATTCTATGGAGGGTGGCCACCTAATAAATTTTAAGGCCTTCAAACAAAGTTTTTGGAGAAATTAAAGTCTTTCTTTCTCAATTATCAGATAAGGGGATAGACCATGCAATTTAATATGGTCCCAGATGAGTCTCTTGGAAGTTGGAAATGGTTAAAGGAAATCCTCCATCGATGCCCGTATCATGGCATCCTACAAGTGTGGTTGAGAAGTACTTTCTACAAGGGTGTTGATGAGGATACCAAAGAGTTCTTGGATACCTAAATAGGAGACAATTAAGTATTCTAGAACTTCAATAGTGCTTGGGCAGTGGTTTAAGGAAGTTATGCAAATCAATCACACATAGGCAGAGGACATGGTGGTGTTCTCAAGGTGGTCGAGGTAGAATATAGTTCTAAACATAAATCCATAGTCGATTCTTTGAAGAAGTGGGTCTTTAAGAAAGTCAATCTATAGTCCTCTTTGAATACCTATGAGAGATACGACAACCTCAAAAAATTCAACAAGTGATATATGCAAAACTATCATGTGAAGCATGCATGGGAAATGATCATTCAATTCTAAGTTGTCAACTTCTTTATCATGTCATAATGAATAATGTACATGCTCAAAGTTATGATGATCAAGTGGAAGACCCAAATTTCTATTCACAACATCCATGGCCAAGGCTGTTGCAACCCCAACCAGATCAGAAATCATTTGGGGTTTCAATATGATAATCTAACATGTGCTAAAAATGCTTTGCAATTGCGGAGAGGGGGGGACAAGCAAACAACCAAGTTTTGGGCCCTCCTGGGTTCCAGGACAATCAACATCAGAACTAGGGGAATTACAGAGGCAACTTCAACAAAATTGTAGTTACAATCAAGGGTAGTAGTTCTAGAATCTGAATTAGGTGCCACAAATGAAACAAGGGAATGTTTTTTCTTCTAATGAAGACAAATTTTCATCTATAAACAAGATTATCTAGTCAAAATAATTCATAATTTTGGTCAGGAAATGATGATCTCAAACTAACAAGCCTATCAGATGTCCATTGAGCCCCAACTGGCTCAACTCTTCACATCTCTACGACCTCCTATATGTGATTTTGCTAGATAGATGAAGAACAACCTGAAGCACCCTGAACAACTAAAAGCAATTGTCATACATTCAAAAATTATTTACTCGGCTCCATAAGTGTCACCAATAACATCTGATACTACACTTGTTGATAATTATGATATTGGTCCAATGATAGTTGGTGACAGAGAAGTGCGGTGTATAATTAATTATATTGATCCAGAAAAGGAAGATGACACTGAAAAGGCACAAGTTCACAAATATGTTCTATAATTTCCAGTTTACACGCCAAAACCTCCTTAACATAATCATTTGAAATAGACAAAGCTTAATACTAGGTTTCGAAAGTTCAAAAGAGATATGAAGAAGCTTCATGTGGACCAATGTTCATGGATGATCTTTATGAGATACCCAGTTGAACCAAATATTTGAAGACCATTATGAATAGGAAGTACACGACTAAAGAGTATGAGACTATGAATCTTGCTAGGACAGGGTCATCGATTGTCCTAAACAAAATGCCTAAGAAGTAGAAGGATCTTGGTCCTTAGGGATAGGTTTCTACAGCTAGAAAATACTTGTAGAAAAGGACTAGAAGATTTAGGAGCTACTGTTTCTGTCATGTTGTTTAGATTATGCATGAGATTAGGTTTTATAGTTCTACATCCTACACCTAGGACAATCCAATTAGTATTCTTATATGATAAAGCCTATGGGGATAAATAAATATGTGCCAATTAAGGTAAAAAAGGATTCACGTGTTTCTGATGACTTTATGGTCATGGACATCAAGGAGGATCTAAGCTATCCTCTCATTTTTACTCCCTTCTTAGCCAAAACCCTAATCATTATAGATGTAGAGGCCGACGTGTATATTTTGAGGTTAGGGAGAGAGACATTGCATCTTTGAGTGTTCTAAAGCCTACTTGGACCTAGTATTCATGAATTTTTTTTCTACTCAACTACATTGATAAGTTATCTCACCTCAAGAAGGAAAATGACATGTCTAAAGATTCATTGCATGTATTGTTGACTTTCTCATAAGTTTTAGATTTTAATGACCTATAGGTTGAACAATGTTGAGTACATCTAGATAGTAATAAGGAAGAGCTTGATGTTGATATTTGTGTATCTAAAGTGTATTTCTATTTTTGCAGAAGAAGTACCAGTATTCAAGGCTCCAGAAATGAAGCCCCTTCTTGAAGGACTTCTATATGTATCTTTTTGATGATTTGCATATATATCCCATGATTATAAATTCAAATGTCACTTATGATTAGGAAGTTAGATTTTTGACATAGATTAAGAAAATGAATTCAGATTTGGGTTACAAGATTACAAAAATGATATATGTCAGCTAGGTTTTCAAACCCTAAATGATTATTCTTTAATATGCAATTTTCCTACTTCATAATGTGCTTTTGCAAAATTAGTGTAAATTTCACATTCATATTGTTTATTGATTTATTAACATATCTTATAACAAATTTTTTGACTAGATAGGCTTTGAGGAGACAACACACTAGGGAATCTTAAACTAGGGTTTTTGTCATAAATTTGCTTAACATAAGTTAAAATGATGTAATTATGGTAAATAAATTCCTTAAATTAAAATTGTCTTCTTATAAGTGATATTAGGTTACCAATGGACTCTAGAATGGTATTGGAACATGTAACAGTTTATGAATATTAACATGAAAGTCAAATTCTTAAGAAATGGCAAATTATTGTTCTAAAAACAAATTTTAGAAAATGATTCATTAATAGAGCTCTATGCAAAATACCCAAGCACCTCAAATGAACTTATAAGACTAATTCTAGATGAAACAACACAAAACCCACTATACTTCTCTAAAATTTTGTGGTTGAAGAGAGAGAGAGGCGAGTTTGAGTAGATTTGGGAAGAAGTTGACCTAGGTTGATATAAATCAAGTCCTTCCCCAAACTCAAGTTGCATCTAGTAAGTTCTTTTCTTCTCTTCTTCTTTCTTATAAGTGTACTTATTTATCTTGGTGCGATCAAAATCTTTTAGAAATTAGACAAAAAACCCTATTCTATCAATCCTTTGTCTCTTTTCTCATGCTTTCATCTAGGAAGGATCCCAAGCTAGAAATTTGTGATGATTTTATAGAGAAGTTTGGTAGATGTTATTGTAGAATTGTAGAACTCACCTTCTACAAATAGGGGAGAAGGTACTTCACCTACACATTATCATAAGGTTAGTGGATTTACACCCATTTATATATTTTAGTATGCAATAAACTAAATTTGAGCTATTTGATGCTAATTTAGTCCCATTCCAGATAATTCTGATTCTATGGTAGAATATGAATTTTGTTTTGAGAGTTAGAAATCATGCTTTTCTTACTTAAAATTATGGATATGAAACCTTCTTGAATGTAAATTTTATGTTAATAGAATCATTTTTATTATGAAATCTCAAGTTTTCATCAAGTTTTTCTCTAACTTGGTGGGTTTTGGCCATTTAGGCTGAAAATGGAACAAACTTCATATTTTGAGATGAAGTTGTTGGATCAATGGGCTCTAGGCGGGGTGAATAGAGCTACACACACTTCACAAAATCAATTAGACCACCAATTTAATTTTATTGCAAAAAATAAAGCAAGCAACAATTTGATGTCTTAATCTAGCATTCAAAGCAAGGATAAGAGACAATGAATAGCAAGCACTTGGACATGTGGTTTAGAGTGGTTCCACGTCCTAAACTTAGGAGAGATGTCAGTCCACTACCTAGAGTTGGTTAGACTCTAGGATTTGCAACTTGGTTCTATTATATATCACAATAAGATTACAAGATACATAAACCACACAACCAAGGACTTAATTTCTCAAGCTAAGATCTTCTACCTATCCAAGGACTTACCCACAAAGCAAGATTCTTCAGCCTTCTTCAAAGGACTTACCCAATCTTACCTTTGTCTTCAACCCTTCAGGATTTACCTATCTCACTTGAGCTTTTCCTTGCACCTCTCCTTCACTTGGAGAGATTCTCCACGTTTCACCTTCACCAAGGGATCTGGAGCAACAAGCTATCTTCACTCTTGAAGATCAACAATCATCTTCACCTTCACTCGGAGAAGAACAGCAGCAACCTCTCTTTCACTTGGAGAAGCAGCTTCAATCAATATTCAAAGGGATTTGGAGGTAGGAAGAGAGAAAGGAGACATGCACATATTACAAGGGATAGCTCTCATACACATGCACCTAACTCACTCTTAACTCACGAATTTATCTTGAAGGTAGAGAGAGAAAGGGGCTCAAGGGCTTGGAATACTCTCAACTAAGCTAGAACCAAGTTTGCAATGGAAGACCAGCTTGGAATGAAGTCTAAGGGGTTCTATTTATAGTTGAGGGTGGCCCTTTAAGTTGTGGGACACTTGGATGAAAAAGTAGTCATTTTTTGTTCAAGAAAACAGCTCTATTTTTGCCCAAAACAATTCACCAACGGTCATATTTCTTTTTCTGCATATTCCGTACAGTACAATCGGTCGAGTTTTAATGGGGGTAACTTGACCGATCAAGTAAGAGGCAAACCAATATTCAAATGATCTGTCGAGTTTGTCCTGACAAAAATCGACCGACCATTTCACTTGGGAATGGCCTACTACCCGATCGGTCGAGTTCTGTGAGTGCACAACTCGACTGATGTAATCTTTAGAAAATCGACCAAGGTTGATCGACCGACCAAGTGCCTGTAATTGATTTTCTAATTTGCAATAAAAGTGATTAGCACTTGGTGAATTTTGTCCCAAACATTTTTCTCTTCAAATTTACAAGCCAATTCATCATTACAAGTGATTACATTGATGTTCTAAGGTTGTTTACATAGAAATCCTAAAAAGCACACTTGTAGCCATTTTGACTTGCACTTGGCCCATTCTAGGGCTTGTATATATGATCATTTTCATGTACCTAATGCCTGCAAACAATTTTAAACGCACATGTTAGATACATATGAATGGAATGGTTAATTCATTATCAAAATATAGGTAATGTATAACCTCTATCTCAACATTCTCCCCCTTTTTGACAATGACAAACCATTCCTCAAACGTATTGAAAAGGATAAGAGAGTTATACCTTTGCCTTGTGAATTAGGGGGATTCATGATAAGAACAATTGGAATTGATCCCCCTCAAACTATGCTTCCTCTCACCTGCATGTTAGGTTTTCTATACATGGCAATACTAATATTCGTGTAATGTGTAATCCTTTGCATGTCACATGATCAACAACAAATTAACAAGAAAAGGATCACCTAGGCAAGAAAGCAATAGTATAATCATAAGAAATAATATGATTGAGTCTCAAACCATGAGATATTTCTCCCCCTTTTGACATTATCAAAAAGGTAGGGTAGAAGAGCAAAAACTAGGTCTTCTCCAAGACTCAACCACACATATATGCAAAAGAGTAAATAACAAGGTAAAAGAATATATCATACAACCACGGAGGAGAACATACAATCCAAGTTAGAATCAAAATATAGCTGAACAAGCACTAAGCATAAGATAACATAGATTAAATAGCCAAAGTGCATAGCAATGATATTCCAACTCAGAAAGATGTCCTCATAAGCAACTACAACCATAAAGCGAGAAAACAGAGAATAATAAAATAGTACAACTCAGAATAATGTACCAGGATGTTGCTTATACAAAAGAGTCTAGAAAGATATATATAATAGACATGCTAGACTATAAGCTAAGACAACCTCCTAGACATCTAAGATATCTATATCAATTGCTTCCTCGTCGTGGCCAGGGTTTTAGTCCTCATCGGCATCCGAAGGTGGAGTAGTTGTGCCAGCAGTAGATCTAGCACCATCATCACCATCCTCGTCAGAAGCATCCTCAGTGTCACCATCATCATCATCAGCACCCTCGTCTGCATCCTCAGCATGGTCGGGCATCTCCTCGTCGTCAGGACCAAAAGAGTGACCGGTCCAACATGCATTCTGCTCGGCCCACGACATACCAAGAGCAAGGAGCTCCTTTTCCTGCGGGAAGGATGGAGCAGAGTCCCCCAAGGAAGCGAGCAGACTGGCCAGGGGGCCAGCAGGTAACGGAAGGAAAGCAGGAGCGGAACTACCAGCAGCATACTGAGGTGGAGCGGTAGCGGAAGGCTCGACAACAAACGGTGGTGGAGTAGGGAAGTAATGCGCGTATGCATAAGAGGCATAGGAACTACCCGGGTATGACTGGTAGATAGGGTAGGGTGAAGCACAGGACAGGTTCATGGTAGACATGATAGCACACAAATCCTGGTGGAGGTGCTCCTGAACCTAACGGTTGTACGCCTGTTCATGCATCATGTATCCCAAAAGGGTTTCATTTGATGCATGGAACGACGCATGACTAGGGAGGGGATGTGGCTGCGGAGGTGGAGCATGGGTGGAGGAGGGAGGGGCACCAGAAGCAGAGGTAGAGCTGGAGGTAGAAGCACCAGGGGCAGGGGTAAAGACCAGGACAACCTTCTGAAGGGTGGTTTCACTGATGCACACTCCTTTTCGAGCAACCGGGTAATGGAAGTCAGAAAAGAGTAATTTATCAGTGGCAAACTGGAAGATACCACAGCTCAGGGCTGGGTAGGGAGGGTGGGTGCCCTTGGTGTTCTTGCCAGAGTCAAAATAGGTCATATGGTGTAAGATGTAACGAGCCCATTTGACACCGATATTATTTAACAAACAATACATCAGGACCGCTGTGTTTTCCGCAATGTCCGTTTGATTTCGCTTGGGGTGGATATTGCAGTTAATCACAAGGTCCAAGATGCGCCTCTGGAGGTCAAGGGAGGATGAGGGCAGGGTTGAACACTTCCTATAGGCCACGTCAGGTTTCTTTAAAAACCGATGAATGTCTGGTAACGTCAATTCATGGTGTTTATAAAAACCTTCCTGGTCAAGAAGATCGAAATACGCGTCATAGTCCTTACGCCAAGTAGTGTTTTCTTCATCTCCGGCAAGGTAGAAATTGAAAGTTTCCTTGGAGAGTTGAAAATGACGACTGACGATCATCGATGTAAGAACTACTTCGGTATTCGGCGGGGGAACAAGTGAATCGTAGTTCCAACGCAGATTGGCGTATAACTCGTGAACAACTTTTGTGCTCGATAACTGATTATTGAAGTATTCACGTTCGATTGCTATGGTGGATAAGTGGTGTTTGGCAAGAAGCCTCGAAACAGAGGTAATATACACTTGAAAATGATTTGCATGCAAATGAGGGGTGAAAAGGAAAAGGAGATCGTGGAAGAAGATCCTTATACCTATTTACCGCCTCAAGGGACACAAATGTGGTGTTATCAAACAGAATCAAGCGGTTGGTCAAGGAGGAGGTTGGAGCATTGCTAGGGGCGGCACGTTTTTGCCTATGGAAAGCCATGAAAATGAAAGCAAGGAGAAAAATTGTGCACACAAGCAAGACAAACCTCAAAATCCGAAGAAGACACACCACAGACGCCCGGGGAGGCCAAGAACAGGCTGCTAGGTCACCCTAGGGTTAAGAACGGGGGAGCTTTAGGGCTTGGGTTGAGAGCACGGGCTAGGAGATGAGGAATCAGTCGGCTATTTTCTAGTTGCAAGGGAAAATAGTCGGCCGGTCCTAACTTGTAAGTTGGCGCAGCCCGTCGATCAGTCGAGTTCTAAGGGTGTACAACTCGACTGAATGGTCCACTAAAGACAACTCTCGGCTCCTGATCAGTCGAGTTTTCCAGGGTGGAAACTCAACCGAAGGTCAACCTGACCTAGCAGTCTAATTCTTAGATTCTAGCCATATACATGTCGATTTAAATTTATTTTTCTATTCTATTATGCATAATTAACATATCTAGGCACATTTAGCTCATCATTGAGCACTATTTAGTGATAAAATGTGAAATTTGATAAAACCCAAAAATAAGCAAAAACTAAGCATGTTGATAGGCAGTTTAAGCACAAATAAGAATGTATATGAGCAACATAAGGTGAAGATTTACATGAGCAAGCATATAGGGAAGAGACAACTAGTTAGATCACATAGCAATATCATTCAAATCAACAATGAGCATTTTAGATCGAATAAAATTAAATTGATCTCTAGCTAGAGGTTTTGTAAAGATGTCTGCCAACTGATTTTCCGTGTCCACATGTGTGATATAGATGTCTTTCTTAGCAATGTGGTCACGAAGAAAATGATGGTGAACCTCTATATGTTTGGCTCTACTATGTAATATAGGATTGTAAGATAGATTAATTGCACTAGTATTGTCGCAAAAGATAGGAGAAGCATCAAAAAATATGTTAAAGTCTTGGAGCATTTGCTTCATCCATAGGACATGTGCACAACAACTCCCGGCTGCAATGTATTCAGCTTCAGTAGTTGATAATGCCACTGTACTTTATTTCTTGGAGAACCAAGACACTAAGCATGGTCCTAGAAGGTAGCAAGTGCCACTTGTGCACTTTCTATCAACCAAACACCCTACATAATCAGCATCACTATATGCTCTAAGAGTAAAATCCCTTGATTTAGGATACCATAGTCCAAAATTTTGGGTTTTGGCCAAGTACCTCAAAATTCTCTTAACAGCAGTGAGATGCGACTTCTTAGGGCAAGATTGAAAGCGAGTGCACAAGCCAACACTAAACATAATATCAGGTCTAGAGGCAGTTAAATACAGTAAACTTCCAATTATACCTCTATAGAGCTTCTCATCTACCTTTTCACCTTCTTCGTCTTTGTCAAGTTTGGCGGTGTTTGACATGGGTGTATCCATCGGTTTCATGTTCTCCATCCCAAAGCACTTGAGTAGTTCACTTGTGTATTTGCCTTGGTTGATGAAGTTTCCTTCCTTTGTTTGCTTGATTTGAAAGCCGAGGAAGAAGGTCAATTCACCCATCATGATCATTTCAAATTCACTCTGTATAAGAGAATTAAACTCCTTGCAAAGATCAAGATTAGTCACGCCAAAAATGATATCATCAACATATATTTGAATTATAAGAAAATGGTTAGAAGTGTGTTTTGAAACAAGGTAGAATCAACTTTGCCCATGACATACCCATTATCTAACAAAAAGTTCTTTAATTTCTCATACCAAGCTCGAGGTGCTTGTTTGAGTCCATAGAGAGCTTTTTGCAACAAATAAACATGATTGGGTAATTTGTCATTTTCAAAGCCCGGAGGTTGAGCAAAAAATACTTCCTCCTCGATTGTACCATTCAAAAACACACTTTTAACATCCATTTGATATAGTAAGAAATTTTTTTAACTAGCAAAGGCAAGTAGCATACGAATAGATTCTAATCTAGCAACAGGAGCATAGGTTTCATCAAAATCAATACCTTCATGTTGGTTGTAACCTTGTGCCACTAACCTTGCTTTGTTCCTTACCACTTTTCCTTGCTCATCTAGCTTGTTGCGGTAGACCCATTTGGTGCCAATGATTTTTCTATCACTTGGTCTTGGCACTAGGGTCCACACACGAATTGCTCTAGCTCTTCTTGCATGGCAATGATCCACTCATCATCACCAAGGGCTTCTTTGATGTTCTTTGGCTCTAGTTGGGAGATGAAGGCACTATCTGCTTGTTCTTTGTTGTGAGCAGCTCGTGTCCTCACTCTCTCAAATGGGTTTCCAATGATCAACTCCTTGGGGTGATTCTTTGCAAAGCCGGGAGTGGGATCCTTCTTTTCTTCTTCTTTTTCTTCTTCAATCACCTACTTGCCTTTGTATTTGATGTTGAGGTATTTTAAGATAGGAATTATTTCATCTGTAACATCATCATCACCAATATGCTTGCCAACAACAGGGTTAGTTTCAATAAACTTAACATTGATAGATTCTTCAATTTTAGACAATTCAATGTTAAATACTCTATATGCCCTGCTAGTAGTGCTATAGCCTAGGAAAAAAGCCTTATAGGATTTCAGATCAAACTTGTCGAGAGAATCCTTCGTGTTTAAACCAAAACAAGGACATCCAAAAACATGAAAGAAATCAATAGACGGCTTCCTACCACGTCATAGTTCATAGGGGTTTTTTTTGAAAGACGGATGTGTGAAAACTCGGTTTTGCACAAAACATGATGTGCTAACAGCTTCAGCCCAAAACTTCTTAGGAGTGTCATACTCAAGAAGCATGGTCCTAGCCATCTCTTGTAGCGACCTATTCTTCCTCTCAACAACCCCATTTTGTTGAGGTGTGCGAGGAGAAGAGAAATTGTGCGAATAACCCGATTTTTCACAAAAACGCTAAAAAAGATCATTTTCAAACTCTCCCCCATGATTACTACGGATAGAAACTATATGGCAAGAAGCTTCATTTTCAACCCGTTTACAAAAGCTCGAGAAAACATCAAGAGTATCACTTTTAGAAACGAGAAAGAAAGTCCAAGTATATCTAGAGAAAGATCATTTTTATCCACAACTAAGCATCTATTTAGTATGGGCTTAAGAGCATCGAGAACAATAATATAAAGATTACCATTTCTAGTTCCCTTATATATAACACTGTAGGAGAGGGAATCTAGAAGCAAGCATTCTAAAGAAGTAAACAGCACGAGATAACCATTGTCACATAATTGGCTAACACTAATTAAATTGTGATGTAGGCCATCAACAAGCAATACATTTTTAATACATAATTCATTTCCTACATCACCCTCACCTATAACCTTACCCTTCTTATTGTCCCCGAAGGTTACCGATCCTCCTTTATTTTTCACGAATTTGTTGAAATGGCTGATTTCTCCAGTCATATGCTTAGAGCAACCACTATCAACAATCCATTTCTTTTTAACCTGCAAGAAAAGAGGATGTCGGAACCCAACTCAAACTTTGGGGTCTGGGGTTAGCTTGGGGACCCATTTCATCTTTGGGTTGGTCCCCTTGGGCTTGTAAGGACAATAGGTAGAATAATGGTCATCACATTTGCAATGAATACAAACCATAGGGTTTTTAGAGCCAGAAGTCTCTCCATTGAAAATTGGAGGTTCCACACTCTTTTTCTTACCCTTCTTCTTCTTACCTTTGGGAACAGTCCCATTATATCCTAAACCACTAGTACCAACTTATTTGGTAGAGTGCTCTAGAACATCATTTAGGGTTTTCTTTCCCAAAAGAAACCTTTGCAAAGTAGTTCTTAACTTAGCATTATCATCACTAAGATTTATAACAGTAGTGGAAAGACTAGAAAGATCTTCTCTAGTATGCAAGAAGACCACCAAGCATGTAGACTTTGGCCTCCTTGACTTGCTCGGTCCCTTCATAGGTGACACACAACTTGTGCCATATCCCATGCGCCGTGTCCCAAGAAGAGATCCGGTTGAACTCGGATGGAGTAAGGGTGGCATAGATGATGCTCACGGCTTTGGCGTTGAGTTGAGCACGCTTCATCTCAACTTCCGTCCATGTGGTGATGTCCCCTTTTGGATCTTCATACTTGAGATGGACAATCTTCCACATTTCGTAGCTCACCCCTTGGAGGTAGAATTGCATTCTCCTCTTCCAATATACGAAGTTTGTGCCGTCGAAGACCGGGGGTCTCATTGAGAAGCTTCCTTCGAGGTTGAGTGACCCAAGAGCCGAATCGCCCATCTTCTCCTACTTGTTGAAGTAGCTTGGAGAAGACCTGCTCTGATACCACTTGTTGGATCAATGATCTCTAGAGGGGGGGTGAATAGAGCTACACACACTTCACAAAATCAATTAAACCACCAATTTAATTGTAGTGCAAAAACTAAAGAAAGGAACAATTTGATGTCTTAATCTAGCATTCAAAGCAAGGATAAGAGACAATGAATAGCAAGCACTTGGACAGGTGGTTTAGAGTGGTTCCACGTCCTAAACTTAGGAGCGATGTCAGTCCACTACCTAGAGACTCTAGGATTTGCAACTTGGTTCTCTTATATATCACAATAAGATTACAAGATACATAAACCACACAACCAAGGACTTAATTTCTCAAGCTAAGATCTTCTACCTATCCAAGGACTTACCCACAAAGCAAGACTCTTCAGCCTTCTTCAAAGGACTTACCCAATCTTACCTTTGTCTTCAGCCTTGCAGGATTTACCTATCTCACTTGAGCTTTGCCTTGAACCTCTCCTTCACTTGGAGAGCTTCTCCACATTTCACCTTCACCAAGGAATCTGGAGCAACAAGCTATCTTCACTCTAGAAGACCAACAATCATCTTCACCTTCACTCAGAGAAGAACAACAACAACCTCTCTTTCACTTGGAGAAGCAACTTCAATCAATCTTCAAAGGGATTTGGAGGTAGGAAGAGAGAAATGAGAGATGCACATATTACAAGGGATAGATCTCATACACATGGACCTAACTTACTCTTAACTCACGAATTTATCTTGAAGGTAGAGAGAGAAAGGGGCTCAAGGGCTTGGAATACTCTCAACTAAGCTAGAACCAAGTTTGCAATGGAAGAGCAACTTAGAATGAAGTCCAAGGGGTTCTATTTATAGTTGAGGGTGGCCCTTTAAGTTGTGGGACACTTGGATGCAAAAGTAGTCATTTTTTGTTCAAGAAAACGACTCTATTTTTTCCCAAAACAATTCACCAACAGTCATATTACTTTTTTTGCAAATTCCGTACAGTGCAATCGGTCGAGTTTTAATGGGGGTAACCCGACCGATCAAGTAAGAGGCAAACTGATATTCAAATGATCGGTCGAGTTTGTCCTGACAAAACTCGACCGACCATTTCAACTGGGAATGTCCTGCTACCCGATCGATCGCGTTATGTGAGTGCACAACTCGACCGATGCAATCTTCAAAAAATCGACCAAGGTTGATCGGTCGAGTTTCAGGCTAGGGAAACTCGACCGACCAAGTGCCTGTAATTGATTTTCTAATTTGCAATAAAAGTGATTTGAACTTGGTGAATTTTGTCCCAAACATTTTTCTCTTCTAAGTTACAAGCCAATTCATCATTACAAGTGATTACATTGATGTTCTAAGGTAGTTTACATAGAAATCCTAAAAAGCACACTTGTAGCCATTTTGACTTGCACTTGGCCCATTCTAGGGCTTGTATATATGATCCTTTTCATGTACCTAATGCCTGCAAACAATCTTAAACACACATGTTAGATACATATGAATGTAATGGTTAAGTCATTATCAAAATATAGGTAATGTATAACCTCTAGGTCAACAGAAGATTGATACACTATCTAAGATAAGTTGTAGGAGGGAAATGATGTTGTTTATTTTGGTTGAGATCGATCGATATAAATCTCTTTTGTTAAAAATCAATTACTTTAGGCTATTTTTACCAAGATTTTGGTGAAATGAAGTCCAAGTGAGTGGAACTTATCCTTTAGCCATGGTTTTCAAAAATCAATCCAAAACATGATAAACATGATTGTATATTATTATATCTTATCAAATATTATATCATTGAGCCCTCAGTTTATAAGTTTACGCTATACATGGTATACGTGACTAGCAAAATGATTGATAATGATGATTTCAATTCTATAATGCATGTACATGACTTTTATTAGTTTTAAACATGATGTATTGTTTTTGCACCAATATAATCATGTTTTACCTAAATCTTTAGTAGTGGAATACATGCTTAAGTGTACTACAGATATCTTGATTCCATTTAGTTATAGATTTGGATGATAACATGAATAACCCTTTCAATGACATTTATTCGATGATCAATTTAGATAGTTCAAGCTATTCATAACTTTTAATACCAAAAATTCAATGCAATTTTGTTAGATTAGATCAACAATTTTCAGTATGAAAAATTGAACATTTTAGTATATTCATATATGTCTAAATTATGAATTTCAAATTAAATACTATGTTGACAATCTGCAATTCAATTGTTTCTTTTTATGGATACCAAAAGTACATAGAATTGTTCATTACTATTTATATTAGTGAAATACAGTGCATAATAAAGAATGAGGAAGGAATTATTTAATTACATGATAAATATAATAAAATTGTAGTAAATCATTCTCTTATAAAAGCAAAGAATCAATTCGACCAAACATGCCCTAAACACCGTAGATTCCTTCTGAAGGTATGCACCGCATTGAAGGAAATGACATACCCATTGGTAGTGTCCAGGAGAGACAGTAGGAGCATGCAAGTAGGCAATAGGGGGTTAATGTTGGGAAATCAGAATGACAAATAAGGCAGAAAAAAAATTTAATACCAAATTCCTAAACTAGCAGATCGTGTCAACAACAATTTATCTAGGAAAGAGGGTTTCAAGGGATATATTTGATTCTGGAGAAAGTCCTACGACTTATTCTTACAATAGTGTGCTTCTTTTCCAAGCAACACTTGAGTAGTCGTCATCAATTGCCTCCTGGTGCAACATTAAAGATGGCAGTTGAAGGCCTCCTCCTAGCAGGTGGCAGTGGCCTAATTGCCTCTATAGTAGTCCACATGGACCACTGGGAACCCCATGTTGCACTAGCAGAGCCAATAGGAAGGATTTGACCCTTCGAACATCAGCGTGCTAGTACGAACTTGCTCTCCCAATCGTCTCCCCCTTGCTATCCCTCACTTTGAGGTGTAGGGCTTGCTCGAGCTCTCTGGTTACCACAACTAGAGAGGACAACAATTGTAAAATCTTATTGTCGTATCTCTAAAAGCCTAGACTGCTCCCTTTATATAGGATGTCCAGGGTCAGGGTTTCTCGTTCGTCTAGGAGTCAAAGAGACATAATTTTATGAATTTTTTGGAAGCTACAAAAGGTGAAGTGGTCGGTTCACTGCTAAACTGGTCGGTTTAACTCTTGAACTGGTTGGCTCATATGATTTCCTATTTTCAAACACACTAGCATTCAATATTTGATTAATACACAACAAGGCATCTGTTACAACCCTAATTTTTGGGTTCATCTGGTGAGAAATGTAATTTCTCATATTAAAGATAATTGAACAAAGAATGGTATAATTTGTTTTGAATACATGGATTTGTTTACAATAGCCTTGATGTTTGTGTTGTGGGCTTTATTGGCTATTGGGCCCAAATAACAAAGAAAATTCAATTAGTAAATGAATAATTGAATATTTGAGAATAGAATGAAATAGAAACCTCTAGAAGGCAAAATGATGTAATCCAAGGATGGATTTCGTGCCTCTTGGGTTCCTTGGGTACTAAGGAGTCCAAAGTTGCAAAAAGAAAGCAATAAGAAAAGAAAAGATTAATTAAGTATTTCTTTATTACGAAATAAATTGAAAATAATGATAAAATGTGGAAAATGAGTGGAAAGAGGCATAAATGAGATTTGTTGGTAAAATTTGATATCCATGAGGATGTTAATATTAAAAGGAATGCCAATGAGGAAAGTAAAGGAGAAATAAAGAGAAATCCTCAAAAAGAGATATTTTAATAAACAAGATAATGTGAAATAATGCATAAAGATGCATCTAGAAGGATAATAAGTATCCAATAAAAAGAATTTCGAAATAATGGAGTGTCTTGGGATCCAAGGAATCCCAATAAAGAGGAAAGATAGAGAAAATACCAAAATTGCAAAATAAAAGGATAATGTGATACATTATTAATGAATTTTGTGTTGTTTTTAAAAAGGTGGTATTTTCTATTAAAAGTAAATATGATTTCGTGACAAATAACTAAAAGGCAAGTTTAAAGAGAATAAGAAAATGGATTTTCATATTTCTAATATCCATATAATAGAGAATATCCAAAAGATAAAGAGAAAGAGAGAGAATATCCTTCTCTTTGAAGGAATTGACTTCCTACTTGGAAAGGGACTCGTTGAGTCATGTATAAGCTGACCTAGGGCTTCTTTTCCCACCCTATATAATGGGGGAGATCCTAGGGTTGAGTTCTAAAGGGTTCCACATACCTTTCTCCTCTTTCTCCCTCCTTCTTCTCTATTTTTCGTCTTCAAACCCTAACCCCAAGAACCACTATGAGCATGATGCAAGGAGAGGGAACCAGAGGGTTGTGAGGGACTCCTGGAGTACTACGGTGCTAAGGAGAAACCTATCTCTCAAGATCGTGCTCTAGAGCATGTGCATCACAGGAAACTAGGCTACCGGGATGACCTACAGTGTATGGCCTAAACGGACGAGTAAACGACCATCTTGGCTGCGGTTTGTTGGCACCCTATGTGTGCATGAGGGCGGCGGAGGTAGAGGATGCCTTTTTGATGAAGGTCGGGTCCAGATCGGGGAGCAGGAGCCGTGCCAAAGCCGCGGGTCGGCGGCTAGGGCAGCTGCGATCGACCTGCCCAAGGTTGAAGAAGGAAAGAGTTGCGTTGGACAAAAATGCCCTCCGCAGGCTGAAGGCACGTGCAACTTAACCAAGGGCATAACGGTCATTGTGTTATGTTTGCAATCAGCCATCGTGCATGGAAATTGATGACGTGGCATCATCTGATTGGTCAAGTAAGTAAAATCTTGTTAAAATCGTAATTAATTCTAGGAAAGTCGGATTAAAACAAGTCTTATATGAAAATTGATCCTCAAAACGAGAGGAACACAAAGAAATTATGTTTGAAGCCTGATTCTAATTACAATCCGAAAAGTAATGGAAGTAATCATCTTTAATGCTTTAATTCTTAAGGAACCCTATTTTGAAATGAATAAAGTGTTTGATAGGGTTTAATGGATCATTAGAGTTGATGTTAACCTGTTAAATGTAAAAAGGTACATTATGTTCAAAAAGGAAGAACTTTGCACGTCTTTAGTCTAATTTAGAGTTTATGTGCATAAATATGCTTGAAATTGGAAAAGTACATAAAGTTGTCATCTTTAATGTTTTAATTAAGGGAAAACCCTTAGATTTGATGGTAGACGGTCTTAATGACATTATTTGGATAACTCAAGCTGATATTAACCTATTGTTAATAAAAGAGAAAATAGGATCCAAAAAGATGATCTTTTTATATAATTGGCTTAATTTAGGGTTTCGTGCATAATAATGCATTAATAAGCTTGAAAACCCTAATTTAGGAGAATATGCCTTTTAATTGGTATATGGTTCAAATCTATGAATAAATAGGTATATGATGATCCTAAGTCAATTTGGGTATAAAAGACTATTAAAATGGATAGTTGAGCAATTAAGGTTCATATAAATGGAAAAAAGTATTTTAGGGTTTGTTGACCTAAAAGGGGTAAAGTTTGAGAAATTGATCTAAGAAACCCTAATGAACATTAATGAAACCTTAATGTGGATTAGAAACCCTAGAAAGTGAATCCAAGTCAATAAAGTAGATTCTTGATAAAGTGTGTAATAAATAGGGTACATATTCTTTTCAGGAATTATGTGATGATTGAATTACTTGCTTGGATCTGTTGATTAGCTTGATTGTATATACATGAAGTATATGTTGAATAATCTACATGACTCATCAAATCAGGTACGTGGTTACGCTTATGAATAATCGCTCTAGTTTCACGACGATTCCCGAAGTTTTAATTGGTTGCTTGAAAATAACTATTGGATGTTTATTTATTTCATGTGACTATGATTATCACTATAAAGGTGAGTTTATAACTGACTAGATCTGGGTCCACCTCTATTTCTTTGAAAAGGCTAAAAAAAGGGGTAATCCTAGAGCAAGGTCTAGGTTACCGAGAGTTAGAAACTGGGCTACCTACGTGTAGTGCCATGAGATTCATTAGCCTGCCATGAGTTAAGGAGTGGGCTACTTACGAGTAGTGCCATGTGACTCAACCCTAGAAATTGGTTCACCTATAGGTGGATCATGAGGGGTTTAATGGGGACAACATAGAGGATAGGGTACTCTTGGATCGCGGAGTTATATCTAAAATGTAATCTTGGTTGTTAAATGATTAATTGAATGATTACATTGTTAACGTATTTACATAATTATTGTTTCCCCCACATACCAGCTTCGGCTGACCGACATTTTGTTTGTCGGCGTTTTAGGTACAAGCCAAAAGGACAAACAATAAATCGTCATATTGTGAAATACATGAAGTAAAATACAAGGAGGATTAGTTAGAGTAAAATCCATAAGTCGATAGAAGTTTAGAGATCCAAGTTTTCAAAAAGGTATGTGAAAGTTTATTTTCTTACAGTTTTCCCATTTAGTATGTTATAATTTGTTAATTGTTCTTAGTTAATTGCCGAACCTTTGATCCTTAAAGTGTGGGTATGGCTTCGACCTCTCGGTCTCCCTTAATCGGGGGTTATCGGGAGGTGGGGTCGTAACAGCATCAACATTAACCCTTGATCAATCAAATTGATCATTAAGCCGAGCAATCTAGATGATGAACTAGTTGTTTCACTTTTGAAATGGCCATTTCATATCATGAAACTGTCATTTCACTTTTGAAATGGTCATTTCATATCATGAAATAGTCATTTCATTTTCCAGCACAGATAATATTCAACTGATGTTGTTTGAATTGACCAGACTCTTGAATTGATCAGTTCAAACTTTAACTAGTTGGTTTACCGTCCATTGAGTCAATTCTAACCATTGTTGTTTAAATTGAATACCAAAACACTTTAGTAATCAAGTTAATCATCATTCATGCATAAAATTCTATTCAAAGTGCATCCTATGTGTGTGACTCTTTAGGTCCCAAACTACATTGGCATTGAATGTCTATAACCAGTTTATGACATCACAAGCAATGAGTGGTTTCTAGCAACCCATCATTGCTACCCAAGTAATTTGAAAAGTTGGAGAATAACTTCAACTTCCATTCCATGATTAGTGTTATCGTGATCATATAGTTCCTTTGTCTTTGATATCTTGATTGAACTCGAGCGATGGAATCATGATCCTCTTCAACATTCAATCCATTTTCCTTGAACTAAAGAAGATGGTACGAGATACATGTGAGTTCATGCATCTTATTTTGAGTAACATAAGTATGTCCATACATTTCTCAATCTCTCTTATCAAGTGGCCTAGTATCAATCTCCTATAGGAGGGAAAATTCCATCTACATCACTCACAGTCGATCCCCATGTGTCGTAGTGTACCCGAGCATCACCTTTATGGAAAACCCTTGTTCAAGGTCACATTGGATGATGTCAAAGTACAACAAACAACAAGATTAGTGTAGTGATTTTAGGTTTAAGAACCACAATCATCATTGTCACTATGAGATCTAATTCTAACTACCATTCCATGGTATCCATGTATCACTCTCAAGGTGCGTCTGTCAGATACACTATTCCCTAACGTGTACCTATGTGTTTGGTTTGATATCACATATCATGACTAATGGGATTTTGTCATCAAACAACACACATTGTAGTCTTATGTATTACCATTGTCTATTTTTCTTCCACAAGTAACCTGACTATGGACATAACAAGAATGCATGTACTCTTATCATACATATGATCTCATTGTTTAGGTCCTCAACCTAAAGGCATACGTAATAAACTCACATCATTATTTAGACATCTATTCTATATGTCTCACCGTCTCATGATTGAGACATACATAATATATGAAATTACCTTTATCATTATCAAATAAAGTATATGATGCCTGATTATAATCATCATATGATTGTCTCTATGGGCATACATACCAACATTTAAACCCATTGTGGATGACCTCTTGAATTATACTAGGCATCCAAAATGAATCACATATTCTGATGGTACCTAGTTTAGTTACTACTTAGTGAGTCAGTCCCCATGGAACCATTGATGTAGATAATTTCAACCAAATTGTTTTGACTCTCTACCTGAGCACCTTGGTTTACAAGAGGAGTCTAGATTAACTGGCTAGATGATGTATCTATTGATGGAAGATGTTGTGAGTGTCTGGAAATGAGTGGAAAGTGGGTGGAAATGGGATTAAATGCAAGGGAAGTAGGTGGATGGGAGTAATGGATGCAAGGGAGCAGCTAGGTTGCGGCTAGGGAGTGCCTTCTCTCTCGAGCCCTAGAAGCAACTAATGCTTATATAGGAGCTAGGGTTAAGTGGGGGTATAGTAGGAAAAGCAGTGAAAAAAAGTTAGGTTTTGGGGTGGTAGCACGGCCGTGCTAGGTAGCACGGCCGTGGTGGGTAGGAGTGGGCACGACCGTGGTGGAGGAGAACGTCCGTGTTGGCTAAGTGTTAAATCAACGGGTTGATGGGTGAAAACGAAGGCTGGTAGCATGGCCGTACTGGACAGAACGGCCGTGTTGGGGACTAGGTAGAACGGCCGTGCTGGGTAGCACGGACGTGGTGGCGGAGTTGTGAGGAGGTCGTTCTGAGCAACACGCCCGTTCCATCTTCATCTAGCACAGCCGTGCTGGTCAGCACAGCCGTGGTGTGGTCTTCGTAGAACGACCGTGCTGGGCAACACGACCGTGGTGGCTGACTTGCTTGAACTTCAATAATTTATCGATCAACCTGTAATTTTGCTCAATTTCCAGCACGACCGTTCCATGGCACCATGGTCGTGCTGGGGTCTTCTAACGCTAGCATGGCTTCAAACTTCATAATTCTTGGATGTCTTTGCTTGGAGACGATTCTTGGCCATTGGAGGTAGGTTGAGGGGGACTTTGGGGTCTTCTTTGGGTCCCTCATTGAGTGGGGAAACCCTAGAATTCCTTCTTTCTCTCTCTTCCATTTAGGCATGGTCCAAGTGTTTGAAAAATAGTGCAAAGAACATCCATAAGCATATTTGTAATGATAACCAAATTAGGGGTAAACGCTTGTAGTCTAACATGTCTAGATGTGATTTGAGTACAAAATGACACAAGATGGAGTCCTAAAATAGGGTTGGATCATCACCCTAAACTTGAAACATACTTGTTCTCAAGTATGCTCCAACTCAATCTCTTTTCCATTTTCTACAATCAAAAGATATGAAAAATGCAATTTGATGGGCGAAAAATGCTAAATGGGATCAATGGTGACTAGGTACATGCAAATCACTTCCCTCCTCTTCTACTTTCACAAACCAACCATGAAGAGAGCACAAAGCACATGAACTTCACATATAATGCATGGGGTGCACAAGTTATCAATATCTCATCCATAAGGGTCTGGGTAGACCGTTTCATGATGATGTTAATCGCCGATGACTAGGAGTGTTGTTTCACCTTCATGTGTTCAACCTTATGCTTCAAGTTATGCCAAATGACCCACATGGCTGCGGAAAGGGATAAAGTGAGCTAGGTTTAATGTTTCCTAGCTCCATGGGTGTGAAAGAATGAAGAAAGGGTTGCAGTAAGATTCAGAGTGCTATTACACACTCTTCTTTCCTTTATTTGAATGCTCTTAAATACGAGAATCCTTTTATTTTATTTTTGTTTCTCTTTTCTTTTTTTCTTTGCCCTTGGTGTAGGTAGGGCATATGGTGGATAGAGTGAAGTGGGGAGATAGAGATGTGGCCACCCCAAACTTTTGGAGGTGGCCACGGCTAATATGTGCACTTTGGCATCTTTTTATGAGGCAGAGAGGTATGAAGATGATGAAAGAGTGGTCGGGTCAAAGAGGGGTCACTGGCATAATCTTCCACATAAGGTCTCCTGCATGAAAACTAGTCCGACACTTCACCTTAGATATCAGATCACATGAATGAACCAAATGAAATCCATATATCAATCAAGTAACTCCACAAACATTAAATGTTCTATGCTTGCTCGGATCATAATTAAATCAAACCAACACATTCCCAAGGGAGGCAACGAGTATGTAAGAAGTCCCTCGTTGATACCACATAGCACTTCATCATAGCATATCAACTTGCATTTGTCAAAGATAAGCAATTTCATTCAATATGGTAAAGATTGAGTCAAAACATGCTTTTTGGACAAGAAACATCAACTCTGGGCAAAATTGGCCAAAAAGGTGCCAAATTGCACTAAATCACATTCAAACACAATTTTAGGTAAAAAGCAAGTAAATCTTAGATAAAACATGCAAAATTTTTGAAGAATTACTCAAAAATGTAGAAATCAACTACATGTCATGAAAAGACGCAAGCAGACACACCAGGTCTGGGTAATCGAGTATGGAATGTCAGTCAAATTGTTTGATCATCTTGCAAAAATTTAGCACAAGGCACATAGAGAAAAAATGCGGCGAAAGAAGGCTTACCGCCCTACCACCCCAAAATTTTAACTCATGATGTCCTCATCATGAAATAGAAGTTTAGACTAGTAGGGTAAAAATGTGTGGGGTTGCAAAAGGCAACCGACGAGAGCTGGAGTGGTCAATGTAACTTTAGGTGAGCAGGATAGGGCCATCACAACCGTGCTGAGCAGCCCGGCCGTTTTGGCCTTCTTCCTGTAGCTCCTCCATTGATTTGCAATCTCTTCTTCCACTTTGACCTCCGCCTTGGCTAAACCCTTTAGCATCATCTTTTCTTTCTTTTGCCTGTGCTAAAATGATTCACAAATAGAAAAACTATCAAGTATTGTGTGTGTGTGTGTTTCTTGGAAACCAAAAGAAAGTATGGTAAAACAAGGTTTGAGAATCTCAAACCACGTGGGTTGCCTCCCACTAGCGCTAAATTTAATGCTTTCAGCCAGGCGTGTTGCTCTTTTTCATCAATCAACCATTGTCCAAAAGCAAAATGTTTTCTTCCTCATCATACACAATCCTATCAAATGCCTTCATTTTCTCCCAAGGGTTATGTGAGTTTCTCAATTGTCTTTCTTCATTTGTCTCTCCTCCGGGGTCATCATCATAGGTCCCAAAGTAAGAATCCTCATCAACAAAACTTTTTAGCTCATTTAAGATGACCTCCTTAGGCATCTTCCCTCTCATCTTCTTCTTGAAGAGGAAAACACCCTTATGGAACCTTACGTAAGTTGGTATTTGCTTGATGATGGCAAGCAATGAGTTGTCTGCCATAGTCAATCTTAAGACCTTCAAACTTTGCATGCCATAGTTTTGCCTTCCCTTGAGGAATGGGTCTTCATAGGCATCAACGAGAGGGGTTTCCATCCTATTGGACACTTGCAATCCTAAAAATATCACATTGGGATGTCTTGGATCAGCAACGGGAGAACTTGGTGGTGTCATATCAAAGGAAAATGGGGCACAAGATATTATCTTCTCAAAATCTGCCAGGACTACAGAATTTTTAGTGCACTTGGCACTCTCACAAGGACTTTGCGGTAGGGGTTCTCCATCATGATCTTCACCTAATTGCTTCCCTCCCTTGTTGAGCTCCTCTATAACCTTGTCACACCTCAAGATTGAAATTGTATCCACTTGCTTATGGGGAGGAAGAAGAGCAAGTGATGGTTGTGGTGGTGTTGGTGGTAGTGGCAGATTAGGTTTGTGAAGGATGTAGGATGGTTGTTGTGGAGGTGGGTGGTATGGGGGTGGTTCTTGTGATTGATGTTGTGGTAGTGGTTGTGAGGTGTGTTGGAAGTTATACGAAGGTTGAGGAGGTGGTGGATCATAGATAACTTGAGGGGAGCCCATATAACTATTTGCATTGTTTGGGTTGGCTATGGTTTGGGAAAAGGATCTTCCCTCCTCACAAAGGGAAAGTGAAAGGGAAATCTCATCCAGGCTTTGTTCCAGTCGATCAATGGTTTGTCCTTGAAAGGACACCTCTCTCTTCACTTCATCAAGGCTTCTCAATCTTGCAAGAACTTCTTCTTCAAACATGGAGCTATCTCTTGGCTCACGGTCTTCTTGTGGTTCCCATGAGAAGTTTGGACCATTTCTACATTCTGAAGTGCATGAGCTTGACATGGGGTTTTCGTTGTTCTGAATGCCATAGGATTGTAGTACCATGTCTCCACAAAGAGCCACCATGGAGTCAGCAGAATGATGAGAAGGACCTCCCACATGATTCTGCATGAGATACAACATGTCTTGCAACATCTTCATCATGTAGGGTGGTTGAGGGATTGAAGGGGCTTGGGCATCTCGGTCCACCATCTTAACTCCAAAGGGTTTCTTGTCACATGCACAAGGAACAACCAAACAGAAGAGGGCAAGTTAGCAAACCAAGATGAAAAAGTAACACAAAGAATAAATAATAGCAATGGTGAGGGAAAAAGGAAAGGCTAAGATACACTATCTAACTAGGCCGAGTGCCTCTATCCCCAAATATGGTGCCAGAAAGCTTGGTGCGCTCCCTCTGGAGGCTTACAACACCGGCCAACTAGGGTTGTCGAGTGCAATCCATGAGGTCGGGAGGCACGGGATGATGGGATCTTTGCTTTCAAAATTTGTATGGTCCCAGATCGAGTCTATCACTAAAACTAAAACAATTCGCTCGCAAGCGTACGGTGTACTGTTGTAGTATAGATCAAGGGCAAGATGTGGGGTCGAACCACAGAGATAGAGGGGGCGCTAGAGTTAGAAGGCGTGAGCTACATTCCTATTGCGGAGAGTAAGGTTTTTAGGGTTTTAAGGTTGGCTGGTTGTTGATTAAGCTAAGAGAGCAAGTAGGAAAAGCAACATGAAACTGAGTTATCAAAAGGCTAAAGTAGCAATCTAAGTCAACAAGCTATCTAAACAAGAGCAAGAACAAACTACACTAGACTAAGCAAGAAACTAACAATTAAGAGCCTAAATTAACCACTAATCAAGATCAAAGACCTAAATTAACACTTAGCTAACAAAACTAGGCAATCAACTAAGTTAACTAAAGCAATTGACTACACTAGCATTAACAAGAAAACAAAGCAATTAGGGTTTTAAGCAATTAGATGAAGGAGGTGGGCCATTTGGGAATGTGATCTTGACATTAATTGGGGGATGTCAACATAATAAGCAATTAACATATTTCATTCTAGACTACCAAACCAAACAACAAGGTGGGTGCTATGAGGATGTACCCTATGCTACTAGTTGGAGAACTAGGGCTAGGTGTAATTCTCATAGGACTTACCAAGTCTAGGTCTCTAGGATAAGTGGTATTAGTCAATTCAGGACCAAGGGTAAGGATGGGAGTAGAGATGAGGATATTTGACCTCATGCCACTAGCCACCTCAACCTTTAGGAAATCCTAGGCAATTGCACTAATCACACTTATACTAGTCACTTAGAACTCACGTTTGCATGTAGGAAGAAGGTGATTATGTAGGAAGATAGGGGGCTAGCTAGGGATCTGAATTAAGGACCTAGGATCCAATCCTATGATAGCTACATAGAAACCAACACCCTAGAGGCAAATGTCTTCAAGCACCACAAGGCAAGCAATTAATGTAATTAAACAACAATCACATGCACAAGCAATGGGAAATGAGATACAAGAAAAGGCAATCATCATAGAGGTGAAATATGTTCATTACAAATTATATTCCCCCAACATGGTATCAAAGTCACATTTCCCCCCAAACATCCCACCTAAGGGGGGCTTAGCTATACATGATCAAAACAGAAACAAAGGAGAAGGCAAAGAGAGTAGGAAATGCCATGGATGCTTGATGAAGCTTGACTTCTTCACCTCCTTGCTTCCAGCCACGATCCTCCTCCTCCAATGGTGCCCAAGAGCATGGAAATGGTGGAATGGATGGATAGAAACCTAGAGAAACTAGGTTTCTATGGTGGAAATGAGTGGAGAGTGGGTGGAAATGGGATTAAATGCAAGGGAAGTAGGTGGATGGGAGTAATGGATGCAATGGAGCAGCTAGGAAGTGCCTTCTCTCTCGATCCCTAGAAGCAACTAGTGCTTATATAGGAGCTAGGGTTAAGTGGGGGTATAATAGGAAAAGCAGTGAAAAAAAGTTAGGTTTTGGGGTGGTAGCACGTCCGTGGTGGGTAGGAGTGGACACGACCGTGGTGGAGGAGAACATCCGTGTTGGCTAAGTGTTAAATCAACAGGCTGATGGGTGAAAACGAAGGCTGGTAGCACGACCATGCTGGACAGAATGTACGTGTTGGGGACTAGGTAGAACGGTCATGCTGGGTAGCACGACCGTGGTGGCGGAGTTGTGAGGAGGTCATTCTGAGCAACACGCCCGTTCCATCTTCATCTAGTACGACCGTGGGTGTGGTCTTCATAGCACGGCCATGCTGGGCAACACGACCGTAGTGGCTGACTTGCTTGAACTTCAATAATTTTTTGATCAACCTGTAATTTTGCTCAATTGCCAGCACGGCCGTTCCATGGCACCACGGCCGTGCTGGGGTCTTCTAATGCTAGCATGGCTTCAAACTTCATAATTCTTGGATGTCTTTTCTTGGAGATGATTCTTGGCCATTGGAGGTAGGTTGAGGGGGACTTTGGGGTCTTCTTTGGGTCCCTCCATGAGTGGGGAAACCCTAGAATTCCTTCCTTCTCTCTCTTCCATCTAGGCATGGTCTAAGTGCCTGAAAAATAGTGCAAAGAACATCCATAAGCATATTTGCAATGATAACCAAATTAGGGGTAAAGGCTTGTAGTCTAACATGTCTAGATGTGATTTGAGTACAAAATGACACAAGATGGAGTCCTAAAATAGGGTTGGATCAGTGTCCTAGTAGTCTGAGGAGCTAGTTAGTAGACTTAGAGTCCTAGCTCTACTCTAAGTACTATATGGTTATATCATAGATTTCTATTATTCTTTGAAATGTTTTGTTACACTTCATCTGGCTATAGATAATTAATAAGACAAATAACAGACTTTGGAATCTAGAATTATTGTTTGGTAATCAGATTTATTATTGTAGTGTTTATTTATTCTAAATGTTTTAGTATGATGATAAATTTTAGTGTATTTCTCATATAGTTAAGTATTTAATAACTTCTTATTGTAGTTATGTTTCAATCCATTTAATAAATAATATCCATATTTATCGTATCTACTTGGGTGAATTTTCATTTACTGAGCCAGTAGGTCACACACTCTACCTACCAAATTTTTAGGTGACATTGTTGATATGGAGATACAACAAATTTTTAGGTGACATTGTTTCAGAGCAGTTACTTCCCTCCTAATGTACTAGTTCATTGCACCACCATGTACTAGAACAAACATCAATGCGTCAGTGATTGCACTCTGTTGATCATCTTGAGCCTTCATCAAGCTTCAGCGTGCTTCATACTGCACAATTCTACGAGTACGCTTCTTGTATAATATATGATAACCACACTCCCTGCACTGGATTACATCCCCAGGCTTAAGTGTATTCTCAGCACCACAATCTTCATACAAGTATCTCACTGGCTCTGGTTGGGGATCCATGAGAAATAGTTGATGAAGAAAAAGCAGCACTCGGATTTACAATGCCTCAGTGTCTGCCTTCTTTACTCCGAAGAGGAGAGGAGAAATCTAAGAAAGAGGGAGCCACCGTAAGCTAAGACAACTTATCTAATCAATCATGTATACTTGGTTCTTTTCCGATCTGTAGCAGGTCTGTTTTAGATAAATTAAGATGAGTTATCTGCATTATTGTCGCCGTAAGCTGTTAAAGAAAACCTCAATATTGGTATTTTTATACAGTGCTTTTTGTCGGCTTCTGCTACCAACGTATCTAATCATTCTTATATACTTGGTTCTTTTTTGAGCTTAAAATATAAGTGGATCTCGAAAGAGACCTTCTGATCGCTGGCTTTCTGCTAGATGCTCCGAATTACCAATCTTATTTCCACACTTTATAGTGTGCATTTTTTTAAAAAAGAAGTCTGTTAAATTTTTCCACGCTTTAAAGCGTGAAAGTGTGCATTTTTTTAAAAAAGAAGTCTGTTAATTTTTTCCACGCTTTAAAGCGTGAAAGTGTGCATTTTTTTAAAAAAGAAATCCGTTAATTTTTTCCACGCTTTAAAGCACGTGTAGCATTGCCGCCGAAAAGTTTGTTTCATATTTTTTCCACGCTGTTATGAGTGGAAATCAAATTCAAATAGTTTTTTTTTTAAAAAAAGTGTTAAATATTTTCCACACAGATTGGTGAGGATAAATTGTATTCCACGCTAAAAAGTGAAAATAGAAAAGAGTGAATAAATTTCCACTCTTTATTTTCCGATGCTCCTGCCTAGGGTGGATAATGTGTGTTTCCACGCCTTTTCGTGTGGAAAAATTGCATTTAAAGCGTGGATAACCACATGTGTTTTTTTGTAGTGTTTGTCCATGCGCAGGACCACTCCTTGACAACATAAAATATGAATGTGATGTTTTTCTAGTCTCCCTTTATGGAGTTGTGGTCTATTTTTTGTAGTAATTGGATTCTTCATTTATTAGATATATGGTTGTGGCAATCATGTATTTAGCATGAGTTAAGCCCAACGTAGTAGTGCATCTAGTATATGGAGGATATGTAGTTTGTGGATAAAGAAAATGAGGAAGAGTTTTATCCCACATTGCTCACTCTTAGAACTTTTCTGGTCCTTATATGTAGGACCACATGTGACACTAGTGTCCAAAGGATCCTAGCGGAGAGTATGTTCACCTCCTTGGTGCGTATGGTGACCAAAACACACACTCACCACGTGACACCTCCCCTCGCCTAGTCGGGCTGGGCTCGAGCTCGTGGCTCTTGGGAATGTCTTCCATCTTTTTTTGGTACTAGGATGCAACTATATAATTAACTATCAACTTAATTAATTATTTCTTTCCAAACCGGATTTATTAATCCTAATCGGAAAGTATTTGCCTCACGGATTTACCCGCAATGTGTACAAGAATGATTGAGCGATCACGTCTTATAATGGAATAGGATTAGGGAGCGTGTTAGGTTAAAAATGTGGCTGGTCATTAGGTTTAAAGGTATATCTCTCAGCATACGAACGCACAATGGTAACAATTTTTGACTGCCTTTGGCAAACGCTAGCGAGACTTTCCTTAGCCGCCGTTGCTCCCTGTCGCCGCTAGAGAATCATCTCCTATGAGAAGTGTCATATTCCTTGCTTTCCATCCTGACATAGTTTGTATGGGTGGTGGTACATGTGACTGCTGAGATGCATTTGTGTTGGATTCAGATCATCCTCGAGCGTGAGCACAACGGAAGCCTGTTGCAGGTTCATGACTGGGTTAACTAGAAGAGAGATGTCTGTTTAGAAGGGTTACATGCCATTGATTTCCTTAAGTAACACATTTATTTTTCAACGAACCATCTGGTCATAGTTCCTAACTTCATTTTTATTTTCTTGTGCATTGTTTATGCTTCTTCTTCTTATCTAGATCTGGCAAGAACCTGTTAATTAGTTTACACCTCTTGTTGTTGCATGTAACGATGTAAATGTAAACATTTACAATAATCTTAAAAAAATCATTATATGTCATTAATTAACAATGATCGGTCATGTTGGTTCTGTTAATAAAATTGATACTACTAATATGCCTGAAAAACTTATTGGTACCAACTTTTCTTATTGGTAGAGTTTGATGCAAATTTAACTTAACATGGTGGGTTACGATCAATACTTAGAAGAGGATGAATGTAGATATGATGAGTAGTCCCTGATGATGTGAATATAATTGCTAACTGGAAGAAGGGTTATAAGAAGTGTTGAGGGTTGATTTTATTTTTTTTAAATAATAGATTGTATGATTCATACGTCTAGCCGTCTGTTACTACTTCTGAAATTTTATGGGAGGTACTAGTAAAGAATTTTAATACTGAAAACCACGATGCTGAAAAGTACTGCGTGTCTAAATTTATAAAATTTCAGATGGTTCAGGGAAGTCTATTTCTGATCAAACACATGACTTTCATCTCTTGTGTCATGAACTCTCATATGCAAAGATGGAATCACTTGAGAAGTTCATTGTTATGTTCATCATAGAAAAATTATCTAAGTCATGGGAATCGTTTGGCATGACTCTTAAGCATCACAAAGGAGAGTTGCCAATGAATGATCTAGTGAGGGATATTAACATACAAGAAGAACACTTAAAATAGAAGATTGTCAAGTTTCCAACTGGAGCAAACCCTAGTGTCAATTTTACTATTGCTAATACCAAAGATAAGAAAACAAAGAATATGCATAAACCTAAGGCTAAGATCCATATAAAATTGAAGAACAAACCTTGTTGGACTTGTAGATAGGTTGGCCACTGGAATAAGGATTGTCCTTCAAAGAAGGTAAAGAAAGCTTCCACATCTACAACTGAGGAGGTTGTGGTCAAAATGATGACTACATCCTTGAACCTCAATGATGGATACCTTTCTATAAAACCTGAAATCCTTTCTATTTTTGAACCACTTTATTGGATAACTAACACTGGGGCTAATGTACGTGATTGTGTAGATAAATCCATATTTTTGTCTTACTAGGCCTCTAGAGGTCGGTTTGTGACTTTGGGTGATTCCAGCTGTACATAAGTCAAAGGTAAAGGAAAGGTGGACTTGAAGTTCCCTTTGGGGAAGGTTCTGACACTTTATAGAGTCTGACATGTTCCAACTACTCGACACAATATGCTTAGTGGCATAATTTTAGTTAGGGATGGTTTTATAATAGATTGTAAAAGTAATAACACTATTATTATACACCTTCGTGATTCTTTATTTTTTCTAAGGGGCATCTATGTAATATGGAGAACTTATTTAAGATTCTTGTTGAACTCATTTCAAATTCAACTTTAAATTTGAATGATAATAGTTCTTTTTCCTTGAATCTTGTATTGTCTGATGCATGACATTCCCGTTTAGGACATGTAAATTTTGCCTCAATGAAAAGGATGATGAATCTTGATTTAATTCCTAAGTCTGAAATTAATGTTAATATATGTGAAATATATGTGCAATCTAAATTGCCTAGGAAATCTTTTCATTCTCTAAATAGGATTTAGGATATTCATGATTTAGTACATATTCAAATATGTGAATTTAATGAGACTGCTACTAGGGACCAAAAGCATTATTTCATAACCTTCATTGATGATTCTAATACATATTGCTATGTCTATTTCCTTAAAAGTAAAGATGAGGCATTGGATACATTTAAAATTTATGAGAAAGAAGTTGAAACTCAAACTATAAAGTACTTAAGTGATTAAGCTCGAATAGGGGAGGAGAATGCACCTTGAACTTGTTTATTGAATTTTTGTAATTCTATGGTGTAGTTCATGAGGTTATTGCTCCTTACTCACTATAGTCTAACAGGATAGCTGAATGTAAAAACTGAACCCTTATAGATATGGTATATAGCTTACTCCAGACCTCATGCCAACCTAATTTTATGTGGGGACGAGCTTTAAATACAACTTTCCAATTTCTAAATAGCGTTCCCCATAAATAGAAAGAAATTAGTCTATTTCAACAACGTAGAGGGAGAAAATCGAGTCTCAAATATCTTTTAGTGTGGGGGAGTGACTTTTTAAGGTACATGTCCCTAAACACAAAAGGAAGAAATTGGGACCGAAAGAGTTTATGTCATTTTCTTGGATTATATAGAGACAAGATATACCTATAGATTCTTAATAGTAAAATATTATATCTCAGGCATTGAGGTCAATACAATTGTGGAATTGCTTGATGCTACATTTTATGAGGATGAGTATCCCATGAAATTAGGTGTGCCCAATGAAGTATCTCAAGAGGATTCAATTATCACATATTCCATTCTCGAACACATGGAAAGGATGAACAAATGCTATTTTGAAATCTGATGATTATGAAGAAATGGTTGAACCAATGAGAAGTAAACTGCCAAGAACAACCAAAGATTTTGGAAGCGAGTTTCTCACTTAAAATTTTGAGAATGATCATGTATCTTTTAAACAAGCTATATATTCTCTAGAATCTAAGTTCTAGAAAGAAGTCATTAATGATGAAATCCAATCAATTTTCTCAAATGGAACTTGGAAATTCGTAGATTTTCCTCATGGTTGTTCTGAAGTTGGATGCAAACATATATTTAAGAAGAAACTATTGGTATAGTATGCCCATAGAGCCAATCGTGTGATGATTGATGTGGCATATACCATATAAAGAATTTGATTAACACATATAAAGGCAACTTCTAATTCATTCTATTTTTTCATTTATGAGATAACGAGGAAACATTATGAATGTCTAGAGAATCATATTACTCAATGACGTATGTATTCTAGTAACTACCCTTATGGATGAGATCATACATATGTTAAGCGTTCATACACATATTCTCATTATGTCCCTGATCATTTGTTATTTTGGAAGGTTGATAGACAACAATAACACATAAGATCATAGTGTGAGTTGATTGATGACTAAATTTCATTAGTCATGATATGGCAATATCAAACCAAGTACACATATACAAGTTAGGGAATAGTGTATCGGACAGACCCACATTGAGAGTGACACATGGTTGTGGTGGTCACATTCATCTCTCATAGTGAAGGTGGTGATTGTGACTCTTAGACTTGAAATCACTGCACCCGTCACATGTTGTTGGGTACGCTTTGACATCATGAAATGCAGTCATGAAATATGGGTTGTTATAATGGTGATAATTGGGTCACATTGACACATGGGGATAGATTTTGAGTGATAGATATGGGATTTGTCCCTCCTACTAGTGTATGATATCCTGGCCACTTGATAAGCTAGACTAATAAATGCATGTGCATGCACATGTGAATCAATGTATGATATTCATGTCACATCATCTTAGATAGTCTATCTTTGTTCAAGTAACATGAATTGAATGTTTACAGGATGACCATGCATGCCTCAAGTTCATCCTAGATATCACAGACAAAGGAATTATATGATCACTACAACACCTTGCACAGATTGAAGGTTGAATTATTCTTCAACTATCCATTCACTTGGGTAGCAATGATGTGTGACTAGGCGTCACTCGTTGCTTCTGATGTCAAAATCTAGTTATGAACATTCACTGCCAATGTGATATGGGACCTATAGGGTCACACACATAGAAACTGATCTAGAAGAGGAGTTTGATTTTGAATGACAATAGGATTGATTACTAACGTGTTTAGATATTCAATTCATGCAACATATGAATTGATTCACTGACTGTTATGCCAAATGACCATCTCACTGAGTGAAATGGCCGTTTCGGCATGCCAGATGGGTGTCACAAGTGTTGAGATGGCCATTTCGATGGTAAGGCCAAACAAAGTTTGAATTGGCTAAGTTCTATCCTTGAACCGACTGGTTCAATGTGAATGAACTGACTGACTCATCTCGACTCACCAGACAGGTGTCTGGGTGACCGAGATGGGTGTCTCACTTGTATGAGACAGCTCGGTTGGGCCGAATGAATATTTTGGATGTTTCATGAATAGTTTCTATTGCACAAACTTGGAGTGCAAGTAAATTAATATGTGATATTAATTGGAATCGAAATTACCAATTTTTTATACAATTGGAAAACTGCTAAATGGCCCTTTGGCAGAGTGACACAACCATCTCACACCCCAGAGGACCATTTGGGTGTGTCAGATGACTGTTTGGCATCTCGCAGCTTGTGAAACTTCAAACTCTTCTAGTCCTTTCCACTCCCGCACAATCTTGTAAAGACTGGGAATCCTGACCCTAACCTCGCCTATAAAAGGAGGGGTACTGGGGTCTTCCCAAGACACAACATAGACAACTTAGAATAAGTTTCTCTAACAATTGTTGTCCTCTTTGTTTGTGGTAACCGAGATAGCCTAAGAAAGTCCTGCCCGACAGGGAGGGATAGCCAATAGGAGAGAACAACTAAGAAGTTTTTTTGTGGGAGACCAGGTTGGTGACTAATATACCAATGGGAGGGACAACTCTTTCATGTATGTTCTTGGTAAAAAGATAGGAGTTCTATTTGGTATATGTGTACTACTCTAGAAGTAGGGATCCATTGGCTGTTGTTAGGAGAGAGAAAAGTTGACCTACAATCAATGGTGAGACCACCGAAGATGCTATTGAGGTTGCACAGATAGTTGTTCATGGTGAAGACCAAGAGTTGCACAGTCACCGTCCAAGAGCAACTGGTCTATAGTTGCAAAGAAGCAAATTTTGTCATTGGACTTGCTCCAAGATCAGGTATAACTTGCTAAAACCATCCTTCCTATTTCATAATAGTTGACGCTATCTTACTATTACGGAATACAGATAGATAAAAAAAATATTTCCACTGCTATACTCTGTGGCTCTATTTCCCGACAAAGGTATCAAAGCCACGTTAATTTATTATGTTTTAGGATAATCGATATGATTATATTTTTTGTTTTTATTTATTTATTGTATACAATGTGAATATTTAAACTTCTCTCATATATATATCCAATCAAAGACCTCATAATCTTAAACAAATATATATATATATATATATACTATTTTATCATACTAAATACCACGACTCGTCTCCGTCCACCACTTACTTTCTCTCCCACGCGTAGCTGGACTCTTCATCTCCGCCCTCCTCACTGTCATGAATCCTTTGATAACTGGAGTTTTGTTTTGTAAATCTACTATCTACTATACTATAACAAACATGAACAATCCGTTTTTGTTCTCCTCGTCACCGAGAAAACTTGGACTCTTTCTTGGTCCACCAGTTCTTTTTTCGTGATAAAGACCCGCATAGTTGTGATCGCCAAAAATATATGCAATTGATAAGCCTTGACGATTGGAAATATCTCATCTCCGGCGACCGACGTGGGCATCCCTGCCACGGTCGACTGTCAAAGGCATCTCACTTGTAGAGTCCAAATCTTAGTCATGAACACATGCTCCGATTTCCTCCTTACGGAAAATACCTGACCTCGTACTTTCTCAGATCCATCATCCCATAAATTTGGACTCTTTCTTATAGCTATTCCAATTTCTTGAAAATGATCTGGATCGACATGATTGTAAAGAGCATACACAATTGATAAGGTGTAGATGATTGGAAATATCCTATCTTCAGCAATGCAGCTCAGCCATAGTCGATGACTAGAAACATCTCACATACAACGTCAGAAATCTTTGCCTCCGTCCCCTGAACGAGCTGTGTTGGTGGCTGGTTAGGGTGAATTCTCTAATCTGATGGCTTCTCTGTTGACCTACCATAGAGATAGATCGGATAGAAGTGCAATGACGATCATGTAGGATATGGTGTTTTCAATACTTGCATCATAAACCCTTGAGCATAGTTTTGCATTGAAGATCATGGGGTGTGTTCTAACGAAGACCGAACGATACTGATGGTCATGGTGGTAGGGGTAAGGACTAGGAATACCTGCTATTGTCTTAAACGACATAACTGGAGTGTGTGTTTAATGGGAGAAAATGCCATGTACACTGCTATTGATAGTGTGAATTCAGGAAAAGCAATGTAACAATCATGGTTGTTTTTTATATTTCATGGTTACCTAATTCTCGGTGCCCTAAAAGGACGCATATCCCAAATATATGAGATAAAGATATCTATAACCTATTTTTCCAATAAAACGATAATGGATGAAGACATATTTTGGGTTCGAGTACTCCAATGAATTCCTCAAGTCTTTTAAGCCTCGCCATGCACTCATATGTGATTTTTCTGTAAAATTGTTAAAGTCAGAGAATTCCTTCCATCTTGGGGCGTCTAATGTATGCCACTGAGAATGATGGTCACTTCTTCTTGTATGTTAATCTTCTCAGGTTCGTTTTAATATTCTTCTTTTTTAAATTGCATAAATCATTTACTGTTCACTCCCTGAAAGCTTCATACTAAAGGTATTGTTTTATTAGGCATTTTGTACGGATCAATCAATACCCGTGATTAGTAATCCCCAATTTTCCTGTTGCCAAATTTCTCATAATGGACTATTGAGATGCATGGCCGGTGTCCTGTTGGAACGCATTCCCAAACAAAGGTATTGAACTAAGTCAGGTGGTCATCTTTTTCATCTTGCCCACCTCGTGCAAGCGAAATTAAAGAAGCGTTACATATATTGGATAACTGCAAAGAAAGAAACATGGTAGTACTACTACCATTACAATAGGGTGTTTGACCCGGATCAAACGCATCAGTAGGGGGGGTTTTATAGAGAGTATACCCACTGCTTTGGTTCAAATGATACTTAGCAAGAACATCAGCTTGGTTATTGTTCCTTCTATCAGTGTGGTAAATCACTGTGGTCTCCTTCTTTATCAAATGGATACCTCGTATGATATTGGCAAACCGAGGATGTTTCCGGTAGTCATCATTAATCATATTGGAAGCCTGCAGACAATCAGTGACTATTTCCGCTCTTTGTATTTCACTCATCTTAATGATCTTGGCTGCCAACGCAATGGCCATAAGTTCTGCTTCCAGTGGGCTGTCCGCCTTCATTAACTGGCCAACTCCACACAACCATTGATCGTTACAATCTTTTATAACAACAGCTAAGGCGCCTTCCCCCTTCTTCCATGCTGCATCAGTATTGAGCCGAGTTATATCCGGAGTAGGACTAGGTGACCTTGAACTGCGATTCTGCTCTTTACTATTCTCCGCATCCTCCCAGGCTTTGGTATTCATCATGATTTCATGTTGAATGATATTGACTTGGTGCTGAGTGCAGTTATCTTTTCCTTCGAATATCCAAAGATTGTGTTGTTTCCACAAGCTCCAACATGTGATAAGAAATAGAATTTGATGGCTGTCCGGAGTCTTAATATTCTGACTCAACCATTGATCAAAGTTCTATGTAGTCCAAAACTCGTGAGAGGCATGAAATTTCAGCAGCTTATTCCACACATTCTTAGCTTTAGGGAAATCCTGGATAGCATGTAGGATGGTCTCATCCTCCTCATTGCACCTGGGACAGGTCGGATTAGTTGTCATATGCCGGTGTTTCCTATTACAGTTCGTGAGGAGAGCTCCATTTGCAGCTAGCCACATAAACATCTTGACACGCATCGCTACATGTGCATTCCATATACGGTACCAATTCCCTTGTCTTCTAACTTATGTTTCAGCTCGCAGCGCATGGTAGGCCGTTTTAGCTGTATAGCTGCCCCCTGTGTTAAGCATCCACACCCTCATATCGTCCCCATAAGGGTCTGTAGGAGGAGTTAAAGCGCAGATAGCCTTTGTGATATCAGGTGGAAACCAGTGTTCGAGGAAGCTACGGTCCCACTGACCCTCCAGATTGACCAAGCTACTAACTATCAAATCGTCAAGATCATCTGGAATAGGATGGAGAGCAAAATTTCTCAAAGGAATTTCATTCAGTATCCACTTATCATGCCACACATTGATTGACGTACCACTCACAGGACACATATAGGTATTGCTTTCCATAAACGGTTTAGTGAGAGCAATATTTCTGGACAGCCGAGAGAGATGCTGAGCTGAACTCTGTGTATTCGTTAAAATTTTCTTAGACATGGCCTCGCTCCATATGGTTTTTCTCCTGCTATAGATATCCCAACTATTCTTCATGAGTAAAGCTTGGTTCCATTCTTTCATATATTTAATCCCAAGTCCACCATGAATCTTTCTGCTAGTGACTCGGTTCCAAGATATAAGATGAACTCCCCTTTTTCCACGCCCCCCATTCCATATAAATCTTCTAATCTCGCCATCAATTCTATCACATAACTGTAGAGGCAGCTTGGCCATCTGCATAACTTAGGTAGGGATGGAGGTTAAAGTACTCTTAGCCAGACTCACTCTACCCGCCATAGAGAGACTCTTAGCTGCCCAAGAATTGATCATCTTAGTAACCTTCTCTAGCACTTCATTGTATGTTTTCTTATTTACCCGGTTGTGAAGGATAGGTACACCCAGATATTTACCAAGGTCCTATGTTCTTTGCAGGCCACATAAACTACAGATATCCTCTGCTTCCCGCCCCGTTACACTCTTCGAGAAGAAGACTCTTGTTTTCTCAATAGAAATAGCTTGTCCAGATTCTTGTTCGAAGTCCTTGAAACACTTCATGATGGTGCTTATATTGGGTTTACTTGCTTTAGCAAAAGGATGATATCGTCAGCAAAGCAAAGATGAGCTATATTAGGTCCTCCTTTCCCTAGCCGCATAGGAATCCACTTACCTTCTGTCACTAGCTGATTAATGAGTTGGCTTAATCTTTCAAAACACAGAACAAAAATATACGGGCTGAGCGGATCCCCCTGTCGCAGGCCTCTAGTAGGTTTGAAGCAAGGTATCTTCTCACCGTTCCATGCAATATGCGAGTTACCTGACCTGATGGAATTCATCATATAGTTCTGTATATTGCTAGGGATATCCGTCTTCTCAAGCGTGTCCTGTATGAAACTCCACGCCATTTTATCATAGGCTTTGGTAAGATCGATCTTGATGGCCATAGTTTTGCTTGAATTCCTGCGTTTCATCATATGGATGAGCTCCTGTACCACCAAGATGTTATCGGATATTTTCCTTCCGGGAACAAAGGCACTCTATGCCGGATTGATCCATTTAGGCAACCATTGTTTCAGCCGTTCAACAATCACCTTAGAGCAAAGCTTAAGAATAGTATTGTTAAGAGATATAGGCCTGAACTGACTCGAACATTCCGGTTTCTTATCTTTGGGTATGAGAACAATGGTAGCTTCACAAAGCCTGTCGTTAAGGTTGGATGAGCTAAGAGCCACTTTAATCGTTCTTGTAACAGACTCTTTCACAATGGACCAGTTGGTTTGTAGGAAATGAGCAGTAGTTCCATCTGGGCCTGCCGCTTTAAACGGATTCATGGAAAACAAAATCCTCTCTACTTCCTCCATTTGAACCTCCCTCGCTAGAATCTGTCTTTGAGTTTCCGAAATAGCTTCAAATTTACCCGGGATGCTTCTCATGGCCTGTTGACTAACGCAGCTTGGAGAGGTAAAAAGATTTATAAAAAAATCTGTGACTAGGTTGAAAACCTCCTTAGAATCAGTTGCCCAGCCTCCATTAGGTTTTTTGATGGCTTCACATCTATTCATTCTTGCTCGTTGGTTGACATAGGCGTGAAAGAAACGTGAATTTGAGTCCCCATCTTTTAGCCAGTTAATATGACTTTTCTATTTCCAGTCATCGTCCTCCTTCCTAAGGAGCGTGTTTAACTTAACCTGCATAGTTAAGCATAGGTTGTCAGAAATATCATCATACCTGATAGCCAGATTTTTCTGCAGAGTTTCAATATTATGTAGAAGGCGGTCTTTCTCTGCTCTCTTAGTCTTTTGAAGATCATCGTCCCAGATTTTCAGCTGTGGACTGGCATTAACAAGAGCGTTCTGGAAATCAAGGTCCCTCCTCCAAATATCATCAAGGCAGGGTTTGAAAGACGCTTCCTTCTGCCATGAAGCTTTGGTCATGAAGCGCCCTTTATGGTTTGCTCGTCTTTCCATTTTGATCAGAAGGGGGCAATGGTCCGATTCAACTCGTGCGAGATGTAACACTGACACGTTAGGAAATTTCTCAATAAAAGCTTTGTTGGCTAATCCTCGATCAAGTCTGCTTTGTTTCAGGCCATGGCGGAAGGTAAAACGTTGTCCAGAAAAACCAAGATCCGACAACCCTGCCTGCAGCATCGTGGCAGTAAAAATTTGTGCTTCACGATGATTGAAAGTCAGATAAAAAAAAGGTTTTGAACTGAAGTGTCTTGCTACATTTTGAGGTATAGTTGTCATTCACTAATACTTTGTCTCCATCTTTCCAATATTCTGTATTCGACATTGTTGTGTGCTTCTCCTCCTCGCTATATTAAAATACTCGTGAAAGTTATTCGATTTTATATGGGTTATTTTTGTGTATATGGGTACAATGACTAAATGTACTATTGTAATGTCACAATAGCATAGGGAATTTTATTATCTTTAGATGGAAAATCTCATGTTTTGCTGAAATATTCTTGCAATTTATTTCATGACACTATAATCTCTATTTTAAAGTATTTTCATCTACTAAATAAATGCTTCGTAAAATAATTGTGGCCATAATTTATCTAATTACTCATTGGAAAGGTTTGATTTCTTATCATCACTTGTATCATTCACTATGCACATGGCTGGATATAAGATTCTTGCATGTAGAAAATTTTGTACATTGTTATCATAAATCTCTAAAAGTTATTACAATGCATATCTTTTCTTTTCTAAATGTAAATGATCTTAGTTTTTATTGATGAACTTTATTATATTTTCTAAAAAGAACTTATTTCACATTATTAGTTTCTTATGCTAATAGAATTTATGGTACACAAATTATATACCCATGGGAACACATTTATTTACTATACTTTGATACAATTTGATTCTTTGTGTATGTCCAACATTTCAAGGGCAACTGTGTGTTGTGTATATGTCCACTAACATGTCAAAGATAATAGAATGATCTTATAATAGAGTACAACATTAAGAGGTAAAGGTAATTAATATTAACTTTTAAAGAGCGTTGGTCTACATCTACTATGTTTGAATGAAAATTTCTACTTTTGTAAAACTATACTTGTGACAAAGTGAGTTTTTATAATATTTTTCTCTCTCTTAAAAGTTTATTATCAATTTTTTTGACCAAATTACCCTCATATACTTCCCTCACTCAATTGGACAAATATGTGTCACAAATTGAAAAAATATGCGAACCCTAGTATGCTATTATGATAAAATACATATGTTAATGTATTTAGTATATGAACACATCAAATATTCATAAAGATGATTTCGAAATTATATTATAGTTTCATAATGACCTTATAAAACTACCCCTAAAATTTCATTACAATTGGATGTACCAATTAGGAGTTATTCACAATTGAAATTTATGTGTATTATGTCATCTATTAATCCCTAGGACCTAAGTTCCATTCCCCATTTGATAAATATATGTCACGCACCCCTTTTTCTTAGTTGGGGGAGGATTTATGAACTAGGGATTAGCCACGACTGTCCGATCGACTGATCAGGGATCGCGCGAGATCCAACGGTCCCCAGATCGTCCCTAACCTCCTACAAGACCCGGTCTCCACCCTTAACAGTGCAACAACCTCTCCAATATAGCTAGCGCCCGAATCTCATCACCTCAGCATGAGATATTTGGAGGATAGACTCGTCTCATCGAGACAAGTTCAACGACCCTCTACTCACCTCCTCTCATCCATGTAACAGAGAGAACAAACTCCCGATCCCTCGCCCTTTCTCCTGGCGGCGACAGTAGATTTTAGGGCTTCCTTGCCTAGCCTCCCTCACGCCTATATAAGGCCTCCATTAGCTCTGCCATGCTCCCTTTACTCTTTTCCCTGCATCGATTGCGAGATAGACACCCCGAGCATACACCCCCTTCCCACCTTCTTCAACCTTCAGCCACCACCACCAATCGAGCTCCTCAGCATCCCCCGCTCCCTTCTAACCTGACCGTCACATTCGTCCAGACCTAACGCATCTCCCCATCACAACCACGACATCCCAGATCACCTCCCGCACCAAAAAGGCCTTGGCTCTGGCGACCTTGCCTGCCCACAAGGAGGCGACGAGCTATACAAGGCCTTACACCCTGATCTGACCCTCTCTGGATTTGGGACAAGCTATCGAACCTACCTCAGCTCCTTCCCACTCGCGAGCAGCACCAAGGGGCGAGCTTGATCTCGCCGGAGTCCCTCCTTCCCTGCTGGAGCAAGTAGCAAACTAGCGGGATCAAGCCAGGAGCGTCTGATCAGTGTAGATCAACCCAGGAGCACCAGATCAGTGTAGATCAATCTGAGCCGTTGATCCAGTCGGATCCGGCCATTGATCGAGGTTATTTCCTTTCTTTTTATTTAGTTATTCTTTTAATTACTCAAGAAAATACATTACCTTAGAAAAATCATAAAAGATGCTAGGAATATCGGATTGTAGCGAACCCATATACCATTTTGATCAAAAAATTATTATCTATCCAAATAAAATGATACCAGGACCTAGATCCATTGACTTTTTCAAAAATAGTTGCCTAAAGCCTAAAATGAGCTCCTTGATTATAATTAATTATTGATAATGGTTTTTCTTGATGAGGTATGACTTCTAAGCTGTAATTAACCCTAAATGAAACCCTGATTTCTAATTAATTTGAAATACTATTATAAGATGATAAATGGCCAAAGGATTGGAGGAAACCCTAGATCTAGTTTCTCTTTCTACAGGGAATTAAAGATATATCTTTATAATAAAATTAATATCATTAGATGATAATTAGTGATAATGATTGGTCTGAATCTTTAAAATGAACCCTGATGTTATGAATGGTTAATATGTTGAGGGTTACTTTCCCCTTTTTTTTCCAACCATCTTAGAAACCCTAATCTTTGGAAATCTTCTAATTTATCAATTAAATATTATCTTTTAATCAAAATAGTTTATGATGGATCAGACCTGATGCTATCTCTAATCCCAATTAAAATATGGAAAATCCCTGATCTGAATTAAATATCATAAAAGGAATAATAATGAAGAACATATCTTAGCCTTGGTCACTTGGACCAATAGTAATGTTGTACCCTTGCTTTCTGTGCAAGGTGACTTATTTCTTATTGATTCGAAATTCTTGGATATCTGATCTAAACATGCAAGTATGTGGTCTTATAAGTATAAGACTAGATTTCTAGTTTCCTATGCTATGTAATATCTTGAATGTCACTATGGAAAGTGTATAGAAATTGGGGGACGTCACAGTTGGTATCAGAGCCAATGTTCACACATCGAACCACATGAACTTCATTCAACCTATTTTGAGTCTAGGGTAGTCCTTGAGTTAGGGATATGAAGGGTGGAGGTGTCTAGGATAGCATCTGCCATGGGTCCTACTAAAGTCTCTGAGCCACTTAGCTTGGCAATCACGAGGCTACCTTTATGGTAGTATAAGTCTACCTGGCCAATACCCTAAGTGTCCCCTATTCTTGGGCTTACCTTAATATAGGAACTTTCTCATCTATAGATGTTCCCTCTCATCCCTTCTATAGGAAAATTTCCCTCTCATATATGTTTCAAAATAAATTTTCTCTCTTACCTCTGTTATAAGGTTAGGAAGGAGTCTCTCTATTTAGAAAGTCCAAAGGATCGACTGATAAGGATTTTAGGATATCCTCCATAAATCATAACATTCAGAACATTAATAATTGATAAAGGAGAATAATGAAATATTATGTGACAATAATAATGATAATGACGAGAATAATTGTTGAAGTAACAAAATCTAATATGTTGAAATTAATTTCAGGATGCCTCCTAAAACTCATAACTCAATGGCCTCGGAGGAATCGTCCTCTAAGAAGAGAAAAGAGCCTGAAACCTCCGAAGTACCTGATCCCGAAACTATGGCCAAAGAAAGGTGGGAGGAACAAAAGAAAATACTTCTAGACTTTATGGAAACCCTCGCCACCAAAGGAAACCCTGAACCTAGCTCCTCTAGGAAAAAGGAAGTGACGGTGATAGACTTCATTAAGCTCAACCCTGACAGCTTTTGGGGAGAAGACCAACCCAAAGTCATGGACAAGGCTGAGGCATGGGTCCTTTCCATAGAGAATGCCTTCCGTACCCTAGAAGTACCTGAAGAAAAGAAGGTTAAATTCGCCACCCATTTACTTAAGGGAGGGGCGAAGATCTGGTGGGAGAACTATGGTGGGAATCGAGGAGAGGAAGTAGACAACTTGGGGTGGGAAGCCTTCAAGACCCTCTTCACCGACCGTTTCATGCCCATAACTAAGAGGAAGAGGAAAGAGACGATGTACAAGGAGCTTAGGTAGGACAGTCTCTCAGTGGCCGATTATACCCGGAAGTTTAGGCTTCTGGAACGCTATGCCCCTATCCGGACTGAGGACCGCCTCACTAAGCATTATGTAGAATGTCTCTCCGCACACCTGAAAACCCTAGTTATAGCCTCTCATCCCCGAAGCATTGATGAAGCCCTAGACATGGCCCTTAAGCAGGAAAGGGAGTAGGGATTGCAGAAGCCTTCTAGCATGGGATATTTAGGGTTGACCAGCACTAAGGAAGAGAAGTTCAAGAAGTTCCACCCCGGACATAATAAAGGATTAGGAAAACGAGGAGGTTCAGGAAAGAAAGGACAAAAGAATAGCAAGATGATGGATTACCGCAACAAGTGCAAGACTTGTGGACGAGGACATGATGGGACTTGTCACTACACCAAGCCGGTCTGCTACAACTGCAAGAAGGAGGGACATTTCCTTGCCAAATGCCTCAATGCATCTATCCTTGGAAAACCTCCAGCGGGTGCTCCACCCCCTCAGGGACACCGCAATGCCAGGATGTTCACAGTAACAACAGAGGAGGGTAGGGCAAATCCAAACCAACTTGTCGAAGGTAACCTTAAATCTTTTTCATATATCTAATATCTTGTTCAATGCCTTCAATTATTTAAAATGTAATTATCATGTGTAGGCAATGTTTTCTTGAATGGACATCCTGTTAAAGCATTGTTTGATTCTAGATTCACAAATACATTTACCTCTCAAAATCTGGCCTCAATGTTGCACTTACATATAAGGGACTTGGGATACATTCTGGATGTGTCAACTCCTAGTGGCAAAATATTCACTACATTGCAGAAAACCGATGTCCTCCCTCTAAAATTTGAAAATCACAACATGCCCTTTTGAATTCATTCTCTTAACCATGGAAGACTTTTATATTATTCTCGGCATGGATTGGCTATACACATATCATGCTCACATTGACTATTGAAACAAGATGGTAGTCCTCTCTTAACCTCATTCCTCTCCTGTAGTGATCCCTCGGGGAAGTGGATTCTGTAATAATATAATAATTTCCTCTCTTAAAGCTAAAAATCTCATATCTAAAGGATGTAAAGTCTTCCTCACATTCGTCTCAGAGACCAGTCCTGACAACGGGCCTGTAGAAAGACCAGAGGTGGTACGTGATTTCCTTGACGTATTTTCGGAGGAGCTTTCTGGGCTGCCTCCAAATAGAGATATTGAGTTCTCCATGGATCTTCTTCCTAGAACCACTCTGATTTCTAGGGCACCGTATAGGATGGCACCTGCTGAGCTTATGGAGATGAAGAAACAATTACAAGAACTTCTTGATAAGGGTTTTATCCGCCCTAGTGTTTCCCCCTGGGGTGCACCTGTCCTTTTTGTTAAAAAGAAAGATGGTTCAATGCGAATGTGTATTGACTATCGCATGTTGAACCAAGATACCATTAAAAACAAGTATCCTCTCCCTCGTATTGATGACCTCTTTGATCAACTTCGTACCGCTAAAGTCTTCTAAAAAATTGATCTTCATTTTGGCTACCATCAACTTAAGGTCAAGGATTCAGATATATCTAGGACTGCTTTCCGAACTCGTTACGGGCACTACAAATTTCTGGTGATGCCGTTCGGGTTGACCAACGCACCTGGCATATTCATGAACTTGAAGAACAAAGTCTTCCAACCTTATCTTGATGAGTTTGTGGTTGTCTTCATTGATGATATTCTGATCTATTCTGATTCTATGGAGAAACATCGAGAGCATTTGAAGTATGTCCTTGAGATTCTTCAAGCCCAGAAATTCTATGGCAAGCTTTCTAAATGTGAATTCTAGATTGACAAAGTTATGTTTCTTAGACATGTCATTTCTGGGGGTAACATATTTGTTGATCCCGCTAAAGTATCTACTGTACTTGTTTGGCAACCTCCTCGTAATCCTTCTGAAATCCAAAGTTTCTTAGGTCTGGCCGGATATTATCGTCATTTTATTCTGAATTTCTCCAAAGTGGCACTTCCTCTCACGAAGCTTACTCGGAAGGATGAGCATTTCATCTGGTTAGCTGCTTGTGAGTCTAGCTTCCAAGAGCTTAACAAAAGTTGACGTCAACACCTGTCCTTGTTTTACCCTCTGGCAATGAAGGATTTGTGATATTCATTGATGCTTCCCGACATGGTCTAGGGTGTGTCCTACAGCAGAACGGGAAAGTAGTGGCCTTCGCTTCCAGACAGCTGAAACCCAATGAGTTGAATTACCCCACACATGATTTGGAGTTAGCTGCTATCATCCATGCTCTCAAAATCTGGAGGCACTAGTTGTATGGGGCAACATTTGATATCTTCACCGACCACAAAAGCCTCAAGTACATTCTGACGCAAAAGGATTTGAATCTGCGACAACGACGGTGGATTGAGTACTTGAAGGACTACAACTTCACCATTGGCTACCATCCAGGTAAGTCCAATGTGGTTGCAGATGCTCTTAGTAGGAAAAGAGTTATTTGTGCATCCCTTTCTGTACCTGAATGGAGGAACATGAAGGACCTTGCAACCTGGAGATCACAATTCCTGGTTGATCGTATGCATGTCAATAACATCTCTATCACATACAACCTACATTCTGAACTTCTAGAGGCACAAAAAGCTAGTCCCGAGCTTGCAGAGCTCTCCTCTCTCCTGGCTAAACCTCATACACATCTGTCTATGGGTTTTGATGGTGGTCTTTGATATAAGAACCGTATGTGGGTCCCTGAGCAGTCAGCTGTAAAGACAACAATTTTTAGTGAGGCACATGGGTCCAAGTACACAATTCATCTTAGCACGACGAAGATGTACAAAGATCTACAACGTCAGTTCTTGTGGAGAGGCATGAAGCATGACATTGCAGATTTCGTGTCCATATGTCTGACATGCCAGAGAATCAAGGCCGAGCATCAAAGACCAGGTGGTCTACTGCAACCCCTCGAGATCCCGGAATGGAAATAGGAACATATCACTATGGACTTCGTAGTGCGATTACCCAGGACCAGGAAGGGGTACGACGCTGCATGGGTCATTGTGGATCGTATCACCAAGTCAACTCATTTTCTACCTGTGAAGACTACTGCAAAAGTGTCTGAGTTGGCCAACCTTTATATACGGGAGATTGCACATCTGCATGGAGTTCCAGCGTCCATTGTCTCGGACCGGGACCCAAAGTTCACTTCAAATCTATGGAAACAGGTTCCAGAAGAATTGGGCACCAAGTTGAACTTCATTATAGCTTATCATCCACAGACAGATGGACAGTCAGAACGAACAATGCAGATTCTGGAGGATCTTCTACGAGCTTGTGTGTTTGATTGGGAAGGCTCGTGGGACCATTACCTGCCTTTAGCTGAGTTCGCCTATAATAATAGTTATTAGGAAAGTATTGGGATGCCACCATACAAAGCTCTCTATGTCCGACCGTGCAGATCTCCACTACATTGGGACGATGTCGGAGAACACACCTTGATGAAATCCGAGGAGATGTAGCTATATGCAGATAAAGTTGCACTGATCAGGCAGAGAATGAAGCGAGCACAGTATAGGCAGAAATCATATGCAGATGCTCACTGGCAGGAACGTCAGTTCAAGGAAGGTGATCATGTTTTCTTGAAGATCCGACCGATTCGAGCTTTGGCCAAGAATAAGGGAAAGCTCAGTCCTCATTATGTGGGATCATTAGAGATCCTTGAAAGGGTTGGAGAATGTGCCTATCATCTTGCCTTACCACCTCAGTATAGTGCTATGCATAATGTCTTTCATGTATCCAATCTGAAGCCTTATGTCAAGGACCCCAGTCACATTCTGAATCATGAGCCTCTCGAGTTGAAAGATGATTTGTCATATGTTGAGTCACCAGTCAAAATCCTCGACTTAAAGACAACGGAGCTTCGTAGTAATCGACATATACATATGGTGAAAGTTCTCTGGAGCCACCATAATGAGACTGATGCCACATGGGAGCTCAAGTCCGAAGTCGAGCGGAAATATCCACATCTCTTTCAGGTTGCTTGAATTTTGAGGACAAAATTCTTAAAAGGATGGGAAAATGTGACAAAGTGAGTTTTTATAATATTTTCTCTCTCTTAAAATTTTATTATCAAATTTTTTGACCAAATTACCCTCATATACTTCCCTCACTCAATTGGACAAATATGTGTCACAAATTGCAAAAATATGTGAACCCTAGTATGCTATTATGATAAAATACATATGTTAATGTATTTAGTAAATGAACACATCAAATATTCGAAATTTGGATCTCAAAATTATATTATAGTTTCATAACGACCTTATAAAACTACCCCTACAATTTCATTACAATTGGATGTACCAATTAGGAGTTATTCACAATTGAAATTTATGTGTATTATGTCATCTATTAATCCCTAGGACCTAAGTTCCATTCCCCATTTGATAAATATATGTCACACACCCCTTTTTCTTGGTTGGGGGTGGATTTATGAACCAGGGATCAGCCACGAACGTCCGATCGGTTGATCGGGGATCGCACGAGATCCAACGGTCCCCAGATCGTCCCTAACCTCCCGCAAGACCCGGTCTCCACCCTCAACAGCGCAGCAACCTCTCCAATATAGCTAGTGCCCGAATCTCATCACCTCAGCACAAGATATTTGGAGGATAGACTCGTCTCACCGAGACGAGTTCAACGACCCTCTACTCACCTCCCCTCATCCACACAACAGAGAGAACAAACTCCCGATCCCTCATCCTTTCTCTTGGCGGCGGCGGTAGATTTTAGGGCTTCCTTTCCTAGCCTCCCTCATGCCTATATAAGGCCTCCATTAGCTCCGCCATGTTCCCTTTACTCTCTTCCCTACATCGATTGCGAGATAGACACCCCGAGCATACACCCCCTTCTGACCTTCTTCAACCTTTAGCCACCACCACTAATTGATCTCCTCAGCATCCCCCGCTCCCTTCGAACCTCACCATCACATTCGTCCAGACCTCACACATCTCCCCGTCACAACCACGACATCCTAGATCACCTCCCGCTTCAAAAAGGCCTCGGCTCCAGTGACCTTGCCTGCCTACAAGGAGGCGACGAGCTACACAGGGCCTTACACCCTGATCTAACCCTCTCTGGCTTCGGTACGAGCTATCAAACCTACCTCAGCTCCTTCCCACTCGCGAGCAGCACCAAGGGGAGAGCTTGATCTCGCCGGAATCCCTCCTTCCCTGCTGGAGCAAGCAGCAAACCAGCGGGATCAAGCCAGGAGCGTCCGATCAGTGTAGATCAACCAAGGAGCGCCAGATCAGTGTAGATCAATCTGAGCTATTGATCCAGTCAGATCCGGCCATTGATTGAGGTTATTTCCTTTCTTTTTATTTAGTTATTCTTTTTATTACTCAAGAAAATACATTACCTTAGAAAAATCATAAAAGATGCTAGGAATATCGTATTGTAGCGAACCCATATACCATTTTGATCAGAAAATTATTATATATCCAAATAAAATGTTACCAGGACCTCGATCCTTTGCATTTTTCAAAAAATAGTTTCCTAAAGCCCTAAAATGACCTCCTTGATTATAATTAATTATTGATAATGGTTTTCTTGACGAGGTATGACTTCTAAGGTGTAATTAACCCTAAATGAAACCCTGATTTCTAATTAATTTGAAATACTATTATAAGATGATAAATGACCAAAGGATTGGAGGAAACACTAGATCTAGTTTCTCTTTCTACATGGAATTAAAGATATATCTTTATAATAAAATTAATATCATTAGATGATAATTAGTGATTATGATTGGTCTAAATCTTTAAAATGAACCCTGATGTTAGGAATGGTTAATATGTTGAGGGTTACTTTCCCCTTTTTTTCCAACCATCTTAGAAACCCTAATTTTTGGAAATCTTCTAATTGATCAATTAAATATTATCTTTTAATCAAAATAGTTTATGATGGATCAGACCTGATGCTATCTCTAATCCCAATTAAAATATGGAAAATCCCTGATCTGAATTAGATAACATAAAAGTAATAATAATGAAGAACATATCTTAGCCTTGGTCACTTGGACCAATAGTAATGTTGTACCCTTGCTTTCTGTGCAGGGTGACTTATTTCTTGTTGATTCTAAATTCTTGGATATCTGATCTAAACAAGCAGGTAAGTGGTCTTATAATTATAAGACTAGATTTCCGGTTGCCTATGCTATGTAATATCTTGAATGTCACTATGGAAAGTATATAGAAATTGGGGGACGTCACACTACTCGTTTTCTTTTAAGTTACCTTATATGTAATACACATTTACTAATATATTGAAAAATATTTGAAGTTTGTACAATGCAATAGTCATCAACTTAATATATGAAACATATACCTAATCAATATAAAACCTTATTCATTCTCCAGTAGTATGCTTAAGTTTTTGTATATGCTTGTGACAAAAATATAAACACATATAGTATGAATACTGATAATACAATATCTTTTCATGCTTTCACATACATGTCCAATTTAAAATATAGAAAGCATACACATGGTTTATGAATTTGCATTATAATATCATTTTCAAACAAATTGTTGTTACTTTGTTATTGATATTGCATATGATCACATGATGATCAGTTGGATTAGTATAATTCAAATACTTGATTTTATGTGGAGATAATCATGTGAAAATATCCTATCAGGTTGAGAAGATATATTACATATATTATACTACATGGATCAAGATGTTTGTGTTAACTTGTCCTTATATTTAGGCTAGTCATAGTTATAACTAGGACAAACACACTTACCCATGAGGGGTAACAGAATGGTACACTGGTCTAGAAAGTCAAGAAAGTATGTATTTGTGATACAATTTAAATTTGAAGTATATAAAGTAGAAGCTTTTGAACTTTAAGACATCACAATATGTTACTAAAACCAAGGGTGCCTTAGATAACGTATATAGTCATTTCGTGTTTCTTCAATAGTGAATATTGTGTTCCAATTAAATATAAATGCATTTATCAATAAAAATACGATCATTACATATATTGTTGTCCACTTTGACTAAAAATGCAATCATAAGAAACTCCAATTACATCCCCAAATTATTTTAGTTTTAGATGATAATAAAACATTAGTTACAAATAGCTAACCATTGTAAAACATGCCAAATATAATAAATATGTGTCATGTAGTTATGTTATCTTTATATGTTATCTTCTAATAAAGAAAATATTAAATAAGTGCTAGATATTTTTAATTGATTGAGTTACTTTTTGAATCAATTCAATGAGCTCATAATATCAAATGTAACACCTAATATACTCCCTAGACATTGTGAATTTAATCAATCTATCCAATGAAAAGTTGGATGAAAATAAATATACATTATGTATCTTATAATCTTCTATGAACAATTCTCGTTGTTTTCATTTAGTAGCGCTTAGATACACATTGTGATATAGAAAAATCTATAAATGATCAATATCACTTAGGGAAAATGTAGCAGTTATTTAGTAGTGCCTAGGTACACATTTTGATATAGAAAATTCTGTAAATGATAAATATCACATGGGGATAATGTAGAAGTTGCTAACCTCACTCTTGGTCTCATAAGTCATGTGTCATTTAGAATATCCTCTATTGCACCATTACCATTAAGAATCTAGATCTTGGTCACAATGAGAAAAATTACCAAAATATATTTGCAGTGCACATATGAATATGCATAGGTATCTTTCATCATGGTAGGAATCTTAATTTTTTTATAAAGTTTTATTAATATATAATGTGAGAAATGCACTTGTTTAAGTTTATATAATATAAATTCACAAATGTTAACAATTCACCAATGAAGTGCATAATCTCAATTCTCAATAATATAAAGAGTACACATCTAACATGTATGCATATAATCAATATCCAACAAAAGGGTAGCACAACTATCCTAGATTGTATATTCTTTTTTTTAAATTGGCGATACATTCATCCCATCACCTAGGGTTTGAACTAATGACCTCTCAATCATACAACATCACTTTAAACCACTTGGGTGCGACACTATTGGCAATCTTAGATTGTATATTCATTTGTCCATGTTAATGGAAGTTGCAAGTTGCCCAGAAGATGCATCATCACTATGTGGTCAGGATAGCCAACTATCATAAGTAAAAGAATCTTGGTATATCTTTATCATTAGTTCTTTTTAAATGATTTTAGATCATATCATAAATACGTCTTGTCAAAAATTAACATAAACAATTCTTTTCTATATATTTAAGACATTTCCTTTCCCCAATAAATATTAATAGCATATTTCATTAATTGAATGTAAATTTTATAGTTGTTGTTTACACATTGAAATGTACATATGCATAAATTTATAAAAATAATGGATTTTTATGAATGCTCATATATGTACCCCAAAGGTAATAAATATTATGATTATATATGTTTGAAAAATAAAATGTAATGTAATATTTTCTAGAACACATAACACTGACACATACCAGTTTAGTCCATAATATATATTGTAGTGGGAAAACATATAAATTTTGTTGGATCCTAGATGGGTGATTCGATGCTCTAGAGGGGGGGTGAATAGAGCTGAAAGCACTTAAAAAAAATTCATTAAACCTTCAAGATATATGACAAGATAAGGTTGCTAAATAGGTAATTTGTGTGCAACTAAAACATGCATAGCATGGATGAGAGAGATTGAGCAAACACAAGTTGACAAGCTATTTAGAGTGGTTCCACACTTCAAACTAGAAGTACGTCAATCCACTTACCTAGAGAGGTCAACCTCTAGGATTTCCTAACCATTGCATTCTTATATTCATTCATAAGACTTACAATACATGACAAAACAAAGGACTTACCTATCCAATACAAAGAATCTTCAACCTTACCAAGGACTTACCTGCTTTACAATGAGTCTTCAGCCTTCACCAAGGACTTACCCACTCTTGCACAAGTCTTGAGCCTTGTAGGGATTACCCACTCTTCTTGGATCTTCATCCTTTGACTTCACCTTCACTCAGAGAAGCTTCCACTAAGGACTTACCCACTTGAGCAAGTAGTCTTCTGCCTTCACCAGGGGCTTACCCACTCCAGCTCCAAGTCTTCAGCCTTGATCTTCACCAAGGGACGCCTTCCCTTGTTCTTCTTCACCTTTCTTAGCTAAGAGAGAGAACCTTCATCTTCATGGTTGAAATGGGAGAAAGGGAGGTGGTGGAAGTGAGAGCCTCATAAGATATACATGTAGGACTAGCTCTCTTATAGATTTCCTATTCACTCTAATGGATGTAGCAAGTGATTAAGCTTAGAGAGAGATGAGTCTGTAGGAAGCACTCAACTATAGAATAGGAACCTCACATAGAGTTTTGCATTGAATGCTCAACCTTAGAATGAAGCCCAAGGGGTCCTATTTATAGCTGGGGATGCCTCTTAGCCTTTGGGAACACTTGGGGCCAAAAACTAGCCGTTTTGTGGCTTGCAACAGATATATTTTCACTTGTTGCAACTCCACAATGGCTAGAAAAACTTTTATACACTTTTCTGTACAATACAATTGGTCGAGTTTCTATAGAGGTAACTCGACCGATACAGTAAAAGACAAAGTTGATATTCATACCATCGGTCGAGTTTGTCCTGGGGAAACTCAACCGACCAATGAAAATCGAATTGTTCAAGTACTCCATCGGACGAGTTCTGTGAAGTGTAAACTCGACCGATCGATAGTCATTTTCAAGATCCAATCAGGGTCGGCCGAGTTTGTGACACAGAACTCGACCAATGAACCGCCTAATGTGAATTTTAGAAAATGGCTTTTGAGTGCTTAAACATTCGATCTTAGTGCTCCTGAATTTTTCTAAGCTTAATTACATGTCATACAATCATTACAAGTGATTTACAACATGATTCTAATGGATTTACATCATATTACAAAAACATGCACTTGTATGGATTTTGACTTGTCTTTTCTCCAACTTAGGATGCGCAAGTTAGGGAAATTGGAGTGTGTCTGTACCTAATCTAAAAACACTCAAGTAGAAGCATTAGACACCAATATTTGGAATGATTAGTCATCATCAAAACAAGGGTTTTTCAATTTAGATGTGAGTCAACATTGACCTAATTGACCTTGAGTCAACAGATTTGATTTTTATGAATATCATTTTTTTATAGTTTATCATTTTTTAGATATGAATTCATGTTGAGATTATGAAATGATATATAGAATGAAATGATATATTTGTGGGAAAATATATAATATAATAAATAATTTATCTAAACAATCATGTGCAAAGCACATGCATTTACTAGTATATATATATATATATATATATATATATGTATATATATATGTATATATATATATATGAAATTTACTTATGTGGCCCTAAAAAAGGTTTTGATGGTTGATGTGTAGCATGGTTATGGCCAATACCATATCTATGTGTGTTATTGGACTGTTTGGTTCTTGTTTATCTCAGTCTGTGTACTGAGCCTCTACCTACCTCTTTTTTTTTGGTCGGTCCAAAAATCATGTTACTGTATTACCAAAACTTTGGGCATAAAGGAAATTGCGCCCCCATTACAACCCTGGATGAAAACATCCAAACAACTAGAAGAAACAAACAAAACACAAGCTACACAATAGCCATCTACCTAGATAAATGGAGAAAACAAATCCGCAAAACTAACTCAAGAGATGACAGAGAACCTGAACTGACAATCCAAGCTACACATGCCAACACTGGAAATAGACTCATCCTCTGAAATTGTGGCAACATGGGCAGTCGAAACATAACTTCAGCAACTTGGGAATCTTACGAGCAAAGTTGTAGAATCCTCCACTACTATGATCCAGGTCTTCGAGTTTCTGGCAAGCAAAGGAAACTGCCAAGCAGACCTGGTTATTTCTTTATGCAAGAACCAGAGACCATGCATTGAATGCTGCTGTTTGCACAACATCACCCCACAAGCACCCAAGGGTGAACCTCCTGTCAAACCATCTTCTCAAAAAAGACTCCAAAGATAACTGAATAGACTGGGACAAAGCTCCATTCAATCATCATATTACTCCTTCACACATGGCAGTATGATCATCCTCTGAGGTTAATGGTCAGAAGACATACAAAGCTTGAATGGACGAGCAGATAGAGACAGAATCATGGAAGCATCCCAGCAAACATCTGAAAGATGTTGCCTGGGCAGGGGAAGCCCAAACCCACGATCGTGTCTTGGCCACACGTGGACGGAGAGCCACCGCCTTCGTGTCCAACAAGAAGACTCGAAATTGATTACTGGAATCCAGGACCTAGAAAAGGTTGAGGATCTAATCCCCAGAACAGGCAGCGCAGTAGAGAGATCAAAAGGGAGAAGAAGAAGAAACTGCCCTCCCCTTTGAATCCAACCCTAAATGAGACCCTGTGAACCACGAAGGCTCCTCATCAAACACCTAAAGGGCATTCGATCTCGCAGCTACAATGGAGCCACACTAGACCATCCATCAACAAAATGTCAAGGAAACAGCAGACCTGCAGAAAAGCGCACACAAGAGAAGGCCAAAGGAGGGGAACGAAGCTACTCCAGGAAGCGCCGAGCACCTCAGCCGCCCAATCCATCAATGAGTCGCCAGTGTGAAGACGGAACTCTACTATCATGATACACGGTCAACAAAATGGCACCAGGGACCTCCGTTGACCTATTAGAATCAGGTATCCTTCAGTTGTGTCGGAAGCAAGATCCCCAACATAAGGAAACTGCCGTCGAAGCACAGCAGCAGGGCGCCACCAAGGAACTAGCACCGGGGAAGCATCATCCCATCTCCAGGAGCCGCATCGAGGCATGGAGTCAAGATCTGGAAGCATCACTGTGAGCTAGGTATGGGACAACACCCATGCCACCAAAGGGAACTTGCCGCCGCCTAAGAAGAAACTGGATGAACCAAGCCATCGAGTCCTGAGGGCACAAGCTCTGGTCAAACCGACTCGGAAAGGGGAGGTACAGAGGGCATGAGGGGATATGAATCTCCATCTAGATCTGTGGCGGTAGAGCTGTCGTGTGAGGACCCGATCCACGGGAGTCGGCTCCACTCCATATGTCTCTCTTGAACGGGATGGGGTCGACCACTGCCGATGCTGCCAGCTCTTGGATCCAGTCTTCAGTGAGACACCTCACACACTCTCCCCACCCCTCGTCGTGAGCAACCCCAACACAATTTTGACAGCCATAGCTCTGGAATGCCTCCTGCTATGAAGGAAGCGATGATGAGGATGATCTGAGCCAGGGGGAGGAAGGCACCGAGGAGGCACCCCCTCCCCCCAGCGATGGCCACTAGAGAAAACTAGAGAGAAGACGGAGCAAAACCCTAGAGAGAGAAGCTCCGTTCCTGCCTCTACCTACCTCTTTCAAGTGTAAAGTTAATGGTTTCCTACCTTTGTTCCCCTCGAATGGAACTTGAGGTTTCCCTTTTTCAATGTAATAAACTAGCAATAGGATAGTTTCTTTTCTTAAAATAACGTTGAAGATGTTCATTGTCAGGTGAGACGACCAGTTCATGAGGCGAGCTAATCATCTTGAGGACCTTGGAGGATAGAACGATGGAACCAAATGATTGCTTGGTGAGCCCAACCGAATGTATGCAACGAGTCCATACATTGGTTGGATATGAGATTAGATGACTATCCTAGTTGTCCAACCTACCATTTTGGAAGGAGTCCAAACATTGGTTGAATAGGAGGACCAAATGACCGGCCAAGAAGTGAGAAGATTAGTTCAAAGGGTTGAACTGATTAACCCATATTGGCAAACACATGTCTACACAAATAGCAGGTTCATGCATGTGATGTGATGATTCACCTAGGTGGTAGTAATTCCTTATGGATCCAAGGAATTACAAATAGACATGGTCATAACCACCCCCTTTTGTTTTATATTGGATGTTTACATTATGGGATATTGCATGTATATGATACATACTATATATGTGGTGATTGGATACAATATGTGTATATATATGATATATATAAAACTCCTCAATCAAACATATCAAGTGTAAGATTCTTTCCAATAGAAATACAAATGAAAATTTTATTCGATCAAGTACAGGTGTAATGACATGTTTTTGAATTAGTCATCTAATTAGGGATTACTTGGATGATTGTATGCTTAACCTGATTGTTCAGTGTTTAAAGATTTATTAATGATGTTAATTAAGTATTGATGTTTTAAATATAATGATAAGGTTTAATCATATTTAATTCACTTAAACTAGGGTTTATGAATTGAAAACCCTAACCAACTAAAATTAGGGTTTTGATGACATATGAATACATAATTTGATAAGTGTAGTGGCTTACTAAATGATTTTTAGTATTGTATGTGTAACTCTAATTTAGTTTGAATTTGGTATCTCAAATGTGATCACTCCTAAAATTTTTTAGAATTTATGAATAATTCTCTAACTTGTTTGTCGGTCGAGTTTCTCCAAGAGAAACTCAGCTGGTCATGTATTCAGTTTGAAATATAGCAGTCTGGTATTTTACTTTTATCTTTTTGTCGGTACATCCATTGATCTCAAATTTTAACTATAGTTGGGAAACCCTATTATATACATACTAGTAATTTTTCATAATTTTTAGATGATGTTTGATCTTTACAAAAAGTGGTGTCATTCGAGTTCTGCCCAGGACAAACTCGATCAACCATGGTGTACACTACAATATACCACCAGTCTAGTATTTGATTTTTATTATTTATTGGTAACTCCAAATGATCTAAAATTTTAACTGTATCTTATAAACTCAATTTCATACGTTGTGTTAGTTTTCATAATTTTTTAACAATGTTTGAGTTCTGAGGAGTGTGGTGTCAGCCGAGTTTATAACTCAACCGACCAACCGGTCTGAGCAAAATAAAAATATAATGAAGGGCTTATTTACAATTGTTTTAAGCACCTCAATTCATCTATATGACTAACCTAACACACAAGGAGCTATCATAATTCATCATTCTTGTCAAAAAAATGAAATTGTAGAGAGAGAGAAGGGATAGGGTTTTGAAAAGAGAAAGTGGTGGAGATGTTGACCTAGGGTTTCTCTATCTGAGAAATGATGAAATCAAGTATGTTTAACTTCATTGCATAGCATTTCATGGTGAACCTTATCTCACATGCTAAGATTCCATCCCTCCTCTGATTTGATCTGAAATCACATCGAATCTCCCTTTTTTCTCACATCTCTCTTATAATCCCCATTTATAGGGTTTTAATGTTGAGAGGAGGAAGAATTGGATTCAATTGCTAGAGTTTGATTGGATTTCCAGAAATTTAGAGTTTGACATACAAATTTAAGGTACTTGGCACCTGAGGTGAGTGTTTTTCTCCCTCCTAATCTATGTATTCATGTTGAAAGCCTAATTCTATCTGGATAAAATAATCAGAAACCTTTCTTGTATATGTATGTGATTGGATATTGATTTGGGAAAGATATTAGGGGATCAACTTCTACTAATTTTAATTATTTCTCACTGATTGGAACTTGATTAGTTCCTTATTATATTTATTTAGTATCGATGGAGAATCCTAAAGATAGATGATTATTCTATTTCATGTGAATATTGCCTAAAAATCTGCCCAATGGCCGATATGCATGTAGTAGAACGTATTATACAAGTGTATTGTGGAATGATAATGGAATTCAATATAATATATACATAAGGATCAATATAAGGTGATTACATTTCCTTATTAGGGTTTGTGTTTTGAAAGTGAATGAAAATGATTCAATGAATCAATGTCTATTTATGATTAATGAATGAAATATGTGAATATGGAAACTAGGGTTTCCAAGTGTGTGAATAGACCTAATGAACCCTTGTACATCATGATGAAATTACTTAGTGATATGATTGTTATAATGTTTTGAACTAAGGATGACTTCCTAAAAACCCTAGATGTTTAGTATTAAGATGGGTATGAGTGATAAAGCTAGAACTTGTATATGATGTTGTAAATGTGCTGAAATGTTGAAGTGTAAGTATTAAAACTTCAATTGAAGATGATGAGTCTTACTACTATAATCTAATCCTAATGCATCGATTTTAATATGATTTTAAAACTATGAGTAAACCCTCACATGAATGTGGGTCGTTTAATACAACCTACACAATATATTGGGAAGAATGATTGAGATTATGATGTAAGAAGATGTAACCTAAACCATTCTTTTAAGATAAAGTGAATTAGTATAATAAGGAATGATCATTTTTTTATGGGAATGACATTAGAAGTCAATGATATGGTACACTTATCTAAATATAAGAGACAATATGAACGAAATGTATTGAATGGTGATTGCAAGTTAAAGATGAAACTAATGAAGTTATTATGATGAAGTCTTTACTCTTTTATTTTGATCACATGTGGATTAACCAAAATTGAATGAAATATACTAAGAACTAGACTTTGATAAATTTTAATGAGAATAGAAGTGTTATATGTAAAGTGAATCCAAAAAGATTGATCTAAATAATTTAATGAACATGAAATAAAAGAAGTTGAGACTACTGACTATAAAATGGAGGAAAAATATGGGAATTAGTAGATGAGTCAAGCAATTGAAGATCTTGTTCGGAAGAAGAAATGGACCCCTGTCCAATTATACAAGGACGGCCCCAATATTTCCCATCTTTGCTTCGCTGACGACTTGTTCTTATTTGCAAAGGCGGATATATCTGAAATGAAGACGATTCTGGACTGTTTCAGATTTTTTGGCGAGGTTTCTGGACAGTCTGTCTCGGTTAGTAAATCAAGTATCCACTTCTCTAAGAGAGTGCCCCCTAATCTTCGACGAAGAATCTGCAATTTCAGTGGTTTCACAGAATCCGTTAATATGGGTAAGTACCTTGGAGTCCCAATCATTCACGGAAGGGTCACGTACGAATCATACGGACAAATACTGAACAAAATTTCTGCCAATATCAACTCGTGGTCCGCCCGCACTCTCAGTCTAGGTGGAAGAGTTTGCTTAGCAAAGTCCACACTAGCTGCCATCCCGAGCTACGTAATGCAGACCTCGGTACTACCAATGAAAATATGTGATCGTATTGACAGTCACATTCGTTCCTTCATCTGGGGAGGCAGTCATAAGCAACACCCTATCTCCCTTGTGGCGTGGAACAAGCTTACCTGCGAGAAGAAACATGGCGGCTTGGGTCTAAAGTCAATGAGAGAACTGAACCAAGCCTTGATCGTTAAACACGCCTGGGAGTTAAGCGCAAACAGAAGGACTTTCTGGTGTGAAGGGCTCCGGCCGAAGTATGCAGCCTAAAAGGATGGTTCTAAACCAGCAATTTCCAGACTTGGTTGTGCAGTCTTGCATCACAAATCTTTCATCCACGAAAACTCTATCGTGATTCCGATTAACGGCAAAGACACGAATGTATGGACAGATAAGTGGTGGGACAGCCATCGCGTGCTAAAGGATCTGGTCATCAAACCAATTCCAGTAGAGCTGGAGGACCTCAAAGTTGCAAGTCTAATCAATTTTGAAAACACGTGGGATAAGGAATTCCTGGAGGAATGGTTACCGCCGGACATAGTGAAGCAGGTGACCAACACCACTTTACCTTTAAATACTGACATAGCCGATATTCGAGCCTGGTGTCATACTGACTCAGGTCATTTTACTACTGGTAGTGCCTACGAGATTCTGAGGAAAGGGAAAGACATAATATCCAATGGTAAGTGGAAGGTCATTTGGAAGGCTAACATTGCAATGAAGTTGAGATATTTCATGTGGCTGGTTGGTCACGAGGCAATTTTAACCAATTGCAGAAGGGCTGCGAGAAACATGACATCTGATAAAACCTGCCCTCTATGTGGACGAGAGGATGAAACCACTCTACATGCTCTCCGGGACTGTACACACGCATCACAAATCTGGAGGGAGGTCCTAGACGTGGGAACTTGGAGCAGTTTCTTTGGAGAAATGAATATTTGGAACTGGATTGCTAATAATTTATTGGCAATTAGACCTCATGATATTCTCTTTGCAGGAGGTTGTTGGCAGATATGGAGGAATCGGAACTCACAAATTTTTGAGAATGAGAGGAAGACCGTGAATCACGTCAAATCAATTATCAAGAAGGACGTATCCATCCATCTCCAGGCTTGGACACATGCTAACACATCTCAGAAATCTAAATCTACTGAAGTGAAGTGGAGAAAGCATGTGCAGAACTCTTTGAAGCTCAATACGGACGCAACCTTCAATGCACATACCCTTCAATCTTCTCTTGCTGTTGTATGTCGCGACAGTAATGGAAGCTGGCGAGGAGGATGGGGCAAGATAACCATGGCCAGAAGTGCTCTAGAGGCTGAGGCTCAAGCCATTGCCCTTGCTTCAGAGGTGGGATTGACGTTTGAGGGAAGCGGGCTTTGCGTTGAGTCAGATTCAAAGAATGTTATCAAGGCATTGAAGAACAATACGTCAGATAACCCTATGTTGGCTAGATGGTTAGCAGCTGTCAAAGAGAATTGGAAACCTGACTGGTCTTGTTCGCACGTTGGAAGAGAAGGTAATAAGGCAGCAGATCAGTTAGCTAAGTTTCACCTCAAAAACACTGGAGGTTTTTATTTCTATAGAAACCCCCCGTTGGTTCTAGTTGATGTAATCAACTTAGATGCTTGTAATGGTAGTAGTACTACCAGATTTAATTATGTCATTAGTTTGGATGATTGTACTGTTCCTGTTGATATTGCTCGCTTGAGAGGGGCGAGATAAATAGAAAGCTTGAGAGTTTCCAAAAAAAAAAAACTCTTACCCTAAAATAATGAGTTCAATGATGCTAGTGAATGACAATTTTAAATGAGGGATTTAGGTATGCCCATACTATAAATGAATTCAAGTAAAAGATGAGGTTCAAGCATTTGAATTGATTTACTAGAAAGTGTTCTTGGATTGTGATTGTATGATAGAATTATAATATTTTGAGGATGGATTATTTGATGGACTTCAATTATATTCAACATGTGTTGATCAGTAACCCTAACTAATGAATGTGAAATAAAAATAAGAAGAGAACTAAGTTTTTTATGCATGTATATGCGTGATACTTATTTGCATCTATTGAATCTGGATGGAATAAGTATATCTTGTATGACAATATATTATGAGTATGATGAATGATACAACATATCTATATGGTTTTACAGTTTCTAGTTCTAATGCCTCTATGAATATTTGTTAAGAACTGTGATATACAATGAACTGATAAGAAATATGTCAAAAATGTATTTAATATGCACTCCTAACATTTTAAAAATTGGATGAGAGTAAATGTTGCATAATGAGATTATGTCTCAGGCTGAAATCCCACTGATGATAAAACCCTAATGGGGAAAATGGTAAATGATGAGATTAGGACTGAAAGCCCACTGATGATGACTACTATGAGATTATGTAGAAAATGGAAAGAATCATATGTGTTGATCATATGTGTTGCAAAATACATATTTGGTGTGCTTCTTGCTTTAATCATTGTCTTTCTCGATAATCTTAATATGTTTAGTGTTATTCTATTTATGTGAGAGTAGACACATATGATATTTGATGTTTTTCATACTTTCAAGATGAGAAAAAGAGATTAATAACAAGTGAAATGATGAAACATCTAGTTAGGTTCCCTAAACACCATGAGTTCCCCCTGAGGACCACACTGGGGAAATAGAATGGATTTCCTTATAGTAATCAATGAATTATGAGAAGGATTTCTGGAATGTGGATCAAGATCTTAAAGGTTAGACCACTAGGACTTAGGAGTGAGTCATCTGGAGTGGCTCTGGCCCTAAATCCTTGTTGTGAAAGTCTATGTCTAGATGGAATAAACTCTGATGAAATGAAATATGTGAATTGAAAAATATGTGAAATGTTGTGATATGTGATATACTATTTTGTTGGTTCCTATCTCATGTACCTAAGATGAGAACGTGAGCCTATTTAGGCAACCCTGAGGTGGACATGGTCTGTTGTTGATATCTTATGGTGGTCGACTAAACCCTAAGATGGTGACGGTGAGTCGCTGTGTAACACCTCTGACCTGGGTTTTGGATAACCCTAATTTATTTGGTTTAATCATGTGCTTAGATCCTTTCTATAATTTTGAGATGTAATTGGGTATTGTGGAGAGCTTAAGTTTCAATTTTTAGCTTGTTTGGATGTCGTTTGTGATTTATGTGCTAGTTTTGGTGCAGATTGAATTTACCCAAAGTAGGGAGTTGATGTACAAATTGCCACCTTTAGAGTCTTCCTTATATTTCTTGACACCATGTAGAAGAGATAGAAATATTTGGGCACATTGTTTGAGCCTTGGATGAAGAGTAACACCCTAGGTAGTGATTTGGGTTCCTATGGGTGTTGAGTGTCTTGACCCATGTGTGTTTGGTGTGTTATCTCGACCTAGGGTAGCGACCTAGGTTGGCTTTGGTGGGTGTCGCAGTCAAGAAACCCCCTCTAGATGTTTGGGTCATGACCAAGGAGGTCTAGGGTAGTGTTGGGTCAACATGGTGGTCCTTACATAGGCAGTCTCGACTAAGGGTTTGTAGAGGACCTTGTCTTGACCATATGATGATGGTGGTGTATGTGTCGCGACTGAGGATGGTCAACCATGGGAGGGAGTTGACCGTGACCATGTGGGTTGACATGGTGGTTGAGACACTACCTACAATGTATCACCATGTCTTGCATGTATGGCTAAGGCAGTTTCATGTGGTTGCATGTTGGTTTCTTGGGTGGAAAAGTGTCCTAATAGAGCCCTATCTTGTTGAAACCTCATCTTCACCCTCCTTCCCTCCTCCTTTGGTATATAAACCATGTCTTCTTCTTGCAAGGGAACCTTTCCGTCCTCCTTCCTCCCTCCCTTTTTTTCATCCTTGGAGCTTGGTGTAGCAAAGAAGCAATGATCCTTGGAGCTTTGGTGGTCGGTTCCATTGAATGTGGTGATCCTTACTCATCTTCTTCCTTTCTAAGTGTTTGCCTTTCTTCGACGGTTTTTCCTTGGATCCTCTAACCAATATCCCCATCTTTTCTTGGCCCTAGACAATGGTTCTTCCATGGTGGCCATTTTGGGAGAGAAACCCCTCATCACAAGGGTCATAGACCATGTTTTGACAAGGTAGACCCAAGTGTGAAGAGGATTTATCTTCTCTTTCTCCCTTTCTCTTTTGGTTCAGACAAGAGCTTCTTTGCTTATTTTCTTGAGCAATCTTTGACCATGGTGTCTTCTTCTTGAGGTGATCTTGGTGGAGCTTCTTCAACCCTTGATCGTGTGCTTGGAACTCTTGATCTTTGAGCTTGGAATCTTTAATGTTGAGCTTCTTAAGGCAAGTTTTATAACTCTCTACCCTCATCTATTATTATCACTCTTAATATCACTTGCATGTTACTGTTCCTTTCTCTAAAATGATCCCTTAATGTTCTAGTAGATGATATCATAATCTAGTGATTGAATGATAGTGGTTATCATGCTTGATATGCTCAAAATCTAAAACCCTAATGTTAAGTACTCGATTTTGGAGATGGATGTGTTATAGTGATCTATCGCCCGATGCCATAATCTTGGTTTTGGTCACATCCATGATAGATGAGTGTCTTGATGTTCTATGAGGTTTAGCTACTAATTTGGTGCTGTCAAATATGGGTTTATCTCTTTTGCACAAGGTTCTTTCACGGTAACTTCACGGTGCCTGTTATTAGGGTTTTGATGACCGATTTTTGTATGAAATTTTGCCTTGAAGAAGATGGATTACTCTTAGTAAAATCTACTATTTTAATATATAAATATCATGTAAATGAGATAGAGAATGTTATCATGAATTTAGGGTTCAAGACTTTGAAGTATTATCATTTAGAATACTCTGATTCTTAAACCCTAAATTCATGAATTCAAAATGGTAAGTCTTTATTAAGGGGATTTTGATACATGCAGCATAAGATTTGGTTCTATCATCATGATCTATGTTCGGCCATATTGATTTCCTTGGTGTTTTGGATGTTTCCATCATGAGAAATGGTTCAATTTTCTCTCTCTTGTATACGGCTCTCTCATGGTAGTTTCATGACTCAAGTTTTAAGAATTTTGGTGACCGATTTTGCATGAGGTTCCCCCCCACCCATGATAATAATGGATTTTCTTGGTTTTAAGTTATTTTTTTGATACCTTGATCGTGGTTTTCTTTTCCTTTAGAAAAGTTTCTTTCCTGGTTATTTATTGATTTGTGCTTTAGGGTTTTTGGTGATCGTTAGAATGAGTTTTTCCTTCTTGATGGTCATGGTTTCTCCCTTAGTTTTATTTCTATTTTGAGACTCATACTATAGTGTAGGGTCATGACCATGATGGTCTCAGGTCATGACATGGGTGGAGGTCGAGACACCCTTGAGATCAAGATAGGTTTGGTCGAGATGCCTTGTGAAAACCTAACCCTAAGTGTCGTGGACACGACATGACCTAGAGGGTGGAGGTCGCACCATGAATCAGGTTGGGTGGTCGCGAGCTAGATGTTGATGTGGTCAAGACACATGATGATGTTAGTGGTCAAGACACATGTTAATAGTTGTGGTTGAAAGGTATGCTTGAACACTTAATGATACTCTTTCATTTGTAATGTATGATCCATGAAGAATGTTGTTTTGAATAATGTTCAATCCTAATAATGTTCCTTAACCTTGATACACACCATGGTGGTGGGAGATGGTGAGCCTAGGGTTGGTGATTAAACTTAGCTTCAAAACCTTAATTGGATATGAGTTGAAAACCATGACCTAATGATGAGTATAGTGACACTGTTTGAATGACCCTTTATGAGGCATGATTGAAATACTTGTGATAGAGGAATGATGTGAATGTGTCCTATGACCTAGTGCTGGTTTGATGCCTATTATGAGGCTCTTCTATTGACCATGTGTGCTACTAATAAGTACTTAGTAGTGGTGCTTTTGTAAGATCAAATATAAAATTTTAATGAGGCTTTCCTTGCTTTTGTATAGTTTGGTTTATAGATTATATGCATGCTCTTCATATTCCTTCTTAGTTTATAAAATGTTCCACTACTCATTTATTGTTACTTGATCTTCTTAGATGATGATAAATACCTTGGTTACATTAGAAACTAAATATGCTTATCATAGGCATAGCTTTACTTATGTTCTTTAGTTATTTATATGTGCTTTTAATAGATGTTGGTGGAGAGTTATATCTCTCACTGGACATTTGGTCTCACCCTGTGAGTTTTTACATATTTTTAGGTGGATGTGCATGATGAGATAGAGATCGTATTGTTGAGACATATATCTTGAGGTGTTGTATTTGTTGGTTATTGTTATGTAGCTAGTATCTAGTAATAGAGTCCTTTGTATCGTCTTTGTACACTCAGGTCCTTGGGGGTGTTTTATAGACGTTTTACATCGGTTTGAGTTTTCGAGTTCATATGATGATAGTAGAGAGATGTTTTGTTTGTGTTTTTGAGTTCATATGATGATAGTACAAAGATGTTTTGTATATGTTAACAAATTATCACATGTAACTGGTAGTGGCTGGATGGCCAATGAGTTATGTTATGTAACATCTTTTGATATAAATGAAATACAAGTCACTCCAGTATATGGCTTTAAATAGGATGAGTTCAGCTTGATATATGATTAAGAATTCAATTTTAATTTACCCTATTTTGTGGTAATGTGGTTATTAGTGTTAATTCTGCGCTTGGTTTTGAGTAATCTCGCTTAGTGTGAAAAGGGTGTCACATATGGTGGTATAAAAGTTATAGATTTTTTGAGTCTATAGGGAGATTAGGGTAGGACTAGGATGGTGTCTAAGTTGATAATATGATATAAAACATGATGCATACTACCTAATCTCAGTAATTGTGTGCCCTGACCAGGAATCCAACTATTGAAGAAGAGGAGAGTATGGAACTCTTACATTTCTTTCTTTCTGATTACTCTGATCAAGTAGTCATTTTGAAACAACATAAAGAGTATAATTAAACATGAATCATGGTAATAATAACTTCATATTACCCTAAATAAGGATAGAACTATATCTTAACCTATTAGAACTTGAATGACAATTGATCATGAGAGAAGGATATGACACTATAAAACCTAAATTTTCACACGGATAAGCTATAAGAAATCCTTGAAGTAGTAATTCGAAGAATTTTTTTAAAGTAAAAGATAGATAAATCTATGTTAATAAAACAATAAAAGGAGTAAAATCCACATGAGATGAAGAGAATTCCTGAGATAAGTATGACAAAAGGTGACAAATGAGAATAATGATGAACTGATACAATGGAATCTGAGCTAACCTCCAACCAACCTCTGTGAATAAGAAAGTACCAAAATGAAAACCACCATCATATATGGAATACTAAAAGAGGTATGACCTCTACTTAATGAAACATATATGAAATATGATGGTCTACCTCTTGATGAGGGTTGGAAAATGTGATGAAATTAGAAAATATACATTAGAATGATGAATAATAACCAAAAGAGAAATGATGAGATGTTTTAACGCTAATAATTCCTATGATGATAGCAAGGAATCCAAGTTGAAAAAGGTAAGATGACACATAAGCATTTATAAATCTATATAATAATGAACAAGACTTGGTAACCCTTTCCTTGTTGGTTGGACTGTTGATACAGTCACCAATAAGATCAACGTTGAGTCAACAGATCAGAGTGGCGTAGCGGAAGCATGGTGGGCCCTTGAACCACAGGTTATGTGTCATCCCTATGGTATAGATGAAGCCACATCAGAGCTTAAGGAGAACATCTATAGGAAGTACCCATCTCTTTTCACTTTGGATTTCGGGGGGAAATCACTATTAGGGGTTTTTGGCTTGTAAGACCCCTAACTTGGGTTTTGGCTAACCCTATTTGCTTTGGTTTAATCATGTGCTTCAAACCTTTCTCTAATCTTTTGAGATGTGATTGGGGATTTTGGAGAGCTTATGCTTTGAGTTTAATCTTGTTTGGATGTTGTTTATGCTTTATGTGCTAGTTTTGGTTCAAATTGCAATTTACCCAGAGTAGGGCGTTGATGTGCAAACTACCACCTCTAGAGTGTTCCTTGTATTTCTTGACACTATCTAGATGAGAGGGAAAGAGGTGGGAACCTTGTTTGAGCCTTGGATGATTAGTATCATCCTAGGTAGTGATTAGGGTTTCTATGGGTGTTGAGTGTCTCCACCCATGTGTGTTGGGTGTGTTGTCTCAACCTAGGGTCGTGACCTAGGTTGGATTTGGTGGGTGTCATGGTCCAGACACCCCCTCTAGATGTTGGTGTCAAACCAAGGAGGTCTAGGTCAGTGTTGAGTCGGGATGGTGGTCCTTACAAAGGTTGTCTCGACCTAGGGTTTGTGAAGGACCTTGTATTGACCATATGATGATGGTGGTGTATGTGTCGCAAACATGAATAATGAACCAAGGGAGGGTCGTGACCATAATCATGTGGGTTCACATGGTGGTCAAGACACTACCTAGAGTGTATCACCATATCTTCCATGTATGGCTAAGGTGGTTGCATGTGGTTGCATGTTGGTTTCTTGGGTGGACAAGTGTCCTAGTAGAGCCCTATCTTTTTGACACCTCATATTCACTGTCCTTCCCTCCTCCTTTGGTAGATAAACCCTATATTCTTCTTGCAAGGGAACCTTTCAGTCCTCCTTCTTCCTCCCTCTCTTCTGTTCATTCTTGGAGCTTGGTGGAGCAAAGAAGGGCTGATCCTTGGAGCTTTGGTGGTCGGATTCCTTGCATGTGGTGATCCTTGCTCATCTTCTACCTTGGTAAGTGTTTGCCTTTCTTTGGTGGTGTTTCCTTGGATCCTCTGCCCCATATTTACCTATTTTCTTGGCCCTAGACTATGGTTCTTCCATGGTGGTCGTTTTGGGAGAGTAACCCCTCATCACAAGGGTCACAGACCATGTTTTGAGAAGGTAGACCCAAGTGTGAAAAGGATTTCTCCTCTCTTTCTCCCTTTCTCTTTTGGTTCGGCCAAGAGCTTATATTCTTCTTTTCTTGAGCAATATTTGACCATGGTATCTTCTTCTTTAGGTTATCTTATGTCCAAAGGTGGAGCTTTTGGTGAAGCTTCTTCAACCCTTGATCGTGTTCTTGCAACTCTTCATCTTAGAGCTTGGAATCTTTGGTGTTGATCTTCTTAAGGTAGGTTTTATAAATGTCTACGCTCCTCTATTATTTGCACTCTTAATCTCACTTGGATGTTACTATTCCTTTCTCTAAAATGAGCACTTAATGTGCTAGTAGATGATATCATAATCTACAACTTGAATGATAGTGATTATCATGCTTGATATGCTCAAATTCTGAAACCCTAATGTTAAGTACCTGATTTTGGAGATGGATGTGTTATATTGGTCTATTCCCTATGACATGATCTTGGTTTTGATCGCATGCATGATGGATGAGTTTCTTGACGTTCTATGAGGTTTAAGTCCTAGTTTTGTGATGTCAAATGTGGATTTATCTCTTTTGCACAAGGTTCTTTCATGGTGATTTCGCGGTTCCTATTATTAGGGTTTTGATGACCAATTTTTGGATAAACTTCCCCCTTGAAGATGATGGATTACTCTTATTGTAATCTACTATTTTAACCTATAAATATGATGTAAATGAGCTAGAGAATGTTATCATTAATTTTGGGTTCAAGACTTTGAAGTATTTTCATGTAGAATAATCTCTTTCTTAAACCTTGTATTCATGAATTTGATTTGTTATATTGATTAAGGGGATTTTGATACATGAGACCTAATCTTTGGTTTTATCATCATGATATAAGTTCAGCCATATTGTTTTCCTTGGTGTTTTGGATGTTTCCATCAAGCAAAATTGTTCAATTTTCTCTCTCTTGTATAAGGCTCTCTCCTGCAACTTTCATGACTCAAGTTTTAAGGTTTTTGGTGACCGGATTTGCATGAGGTCCCCCCCCATGATAAGAATGGATTTTCTTGGTTTTACCATCTGTTTTGTATACCATGATCATGATTTTCTCTTCATTTGGAAGAGGTTCTTTCTTGATGATTTCTTGATCTATGCTTTAGGGTTTTTTATGATCATTGCCATGAGTTTTTCCTTCTTGATGATCATGGTTTCCCCCTTAGTTTTGTTCCTATTTTGAGACTCACGCTAGAGTGTAGGGTCACAACCATGATGGTCTTGGGTCGTGACATGGGTGGAGGTCAAGACACCCTTAAGACCGAGATATATTTAGTTGAGATGCATTATGAAACCCTAACCCTAAGTGTCGTGGATGCGACATGACCTACAGGGTGGATGTCCTGACATGAACCAGGTTGGGTGGTCGTGACCTAGATGTTTATGTGCTTGAGACACATGATGATGTTAGTGGTTTAGACACATGTTAATAGTGATGGTTGAAAGGTATGCTTGAACACTTAATGATGCTCTTTCATGTGTAATGTATTAGCCATGAGGAGTGTTTTTTGAATAATGTCTAATCAATCCTAATAATGTTCCTTAAACCGGATATACTCCAAGATAGTGGGATTTGGTGAACCTAGGGTTGGTGATTGAACTTAACTTCCAATCCCTAATCGACTATGAGTGGAAAACCCTAACCCTAATGATGAGTATAGTGACACTGGTTGAATGAGCCTTTATGAGGCATGATTGAAATACTTGTGATACATGAATGATGTGAATGGTTCATATGACCTTGTGGTGGCTTGATACCTATTGTGAGGTGATACCATCTGGTGCTATGATTAAGGGATTGATATCCCAAAATGATGTGACATTAGTGATAGCTTTGAGTGGTTGTGTGACAGCGATGATGGTCATGTGAATGGAAGTGTTACAGGTGTTATGCGGTGATAGTGTGGCAAGTTCATACTTTGTACATTTTATATTTGCAAAAGATGTATAATGCCTTATCTTTATGGTTTTATACATTGTAATTTGATTTGTGCTAAAACTTAATTGGCACAACTAAGGGACAACCATGCGTGAGACGATCCCGTCGTTATATATGGAACAACCATGTGTGAGTTAGTTTCCTTGTTATATATGGATGGCCATGCTTGAGCCACTCCTTCTTTTGGGATGACCATGCGTGAGTCGATTCTCTTTTGATATATGGATGACCATGCATGAGTCAATCCATTTGTTTCCTATATGTCACTTATACAAGTTGACTATCACTCTCGTGCTACCCGAGAGGTGTTAGAAAGGTCATGGAATCTGGCTCTTCCATTGACCATTCTGGTACCAAAAAGGACTTAGTAGTGATACTTTTGTAATATCAAATATGAAATGTTGATGAGGCTTTGCTTGCTTTTATATAGTTTGGTTGGTAGAAAATATACATGCTCTTTGTATTCCTTCTTAGTTCATAATTCTACTACTCAATTATAGTTATTTGATCTTCTTAGAGGATGATAACTGCCTTTCTTACATTAGTAAATGAATCTACTTATCATAGATATAGATTTACATATGTTCTTTAGTTATTTATCTGTGCTTTTATTAGATGTTGGCACAGAGTTATATCTATCGCTAGGACGTTTGGTCTCACCCCATGGGTTTCCACATCTTTTTAGGTGGATGTGCATGTTGAGATAGAGATCATGTTGCTGGGATAGATATCCTGAGGTTTGGTAGTTGTTGGTTATGGTTATGTAGCTAGTGTCTATTAATAGATTCCTATGTGTTGTACCTGTACACTCAGGTCCATGGGGGTATTTTATAGACGTTGTACATCAGTTTGAGTTTTTGAGTTCATACAATGATAGTACATAGATGTTTTGTATATGTGAACAAATTATCACATGTAACTGGTAGTGGCTGGTTGGCCAATGAGTTATGTTATGTAACATCTTTTAATATTAATGAAATACAAGTGACTCCAATTTATGGTTTTAAGCAGGATGAGTTCAACTTGATATATGACTAAGAAATCAGTTTTAATTTACCATGTTTTGTGGTAATGTGGTTATTAGTGGTAATTTCATGCTCGATTATGAGTAATCTCACTTTGTGTGGCAAAGGGTGTCACATGTTGACACAAGAATCAGGTATGACAACTTCTACTTGGTGAGGTACAAACCAAGTTGTTTCAGGACAAATGAATGAAAGATGATAAGTTGTGTAGAACATGATTTGAATGGTTGTTACATTCCTTGTACTTCCTCTTGATGATTTGTCATTTTTAATTATGCTTCTTGTTGTGGGAAGAAATCATGTTCCTATAGACATTTTCTATTTTATATTATGATTTGTCATATTGACAAGTTATAAATGTTGGGTTTTATATCCATTCTGAATATGAGTTGGATTGTTTGCTATTTGATAGTATTGTTTAGTAGATGTGTATTATGCGTACTTCAGCATCAGGACTGCAGGATGTGTTCCTGGTCCGGCTGGTGGAGTGTCACAAAGATAATGTTATTTTTATGTATTCATTCAAAATGCTTAGAACTTGACTTATTACTCATGCAATAGGATTCTTAATCTGAACTAAGAAGTATATGTTGATTTGTTCATAGGCATGCTCTATAAGATGTTTCAAAGTTATAATTATTTTAAGTGATTACCTTATATATTGGATTATATTCCCATTGTAATCTAAATTTGACTTATAATAGAACTATCTACTTGACTTTTCAATATATGCATGTTTCAATTAAGTTTATTATACTTATTTGATCCTAATGCATGTACCCAGCTTGAGTGGGAGGTATCCACTCACTGGGGATCTATATGAGTCTCATGGGATTGTTTCAAATGTGTTTAGGTAAAATTCTATTCAACAGAGAGGTTGTGGAAAATAAGATATAAATAACATAATATAGATGATTAGAAAGTCCCTATACTCTCTCATTCTGGGGATGGGTTGTACACTATGTTTGTTCATCAATGTACATGTATTTGATGTAAACTGAACCACATATGAGACCAAGATTTGATTCTATTTTTAATAGAGTTGAATAAGATATGTGATTTCTAAATGTGATGTCCTTGATGTGACATTAATTTATGAATTTGTGAAGAAAGAAAAAAGAAAAATTTATCTATGTTTTTCGTATATTTTTTGATCATTTTTGTCAAGAATTCATTATTTTATTTCATAATCTAGGTTTAGGTTTTGGGATTATCTCTGATATTTTGTATTTATTCTAATAAAAAGAGAGGTCCATACATTATGTTATGATAAAGCATGGTGCATCTTCTACCTTGAGGAAGTGTGATGGTAGTAATGTAGGTTCTACCAAAGCATTGTGCATTATTATCATGTTGTTTGTTGGGTCAGGCTTAACTGGTGATTCTTAGAGCGTCTAGGCCTAGAAGCATGTAAATTATTATGGCAATGAGTTGTGCATGTCATCTATCCAAGAGTTGTATATGATACAATTGGCAAGTTTACCTGCCTAAATAGTCAGGTTGTGGGCGATCAGCCAAAGCTGACTCATGACTTGATAACATATGGATGTTGTCTCATTAGAAAATTGTTCACTACAGTTTTTAGAATTGATACCTGAGGGTTGTCAATTTGATCAAATAATAAGAATGATAATTAATTAAATACCTAATTATTAGCGCCCAAATTTTAATCAAATCAAATTAAACCAAAAAAGAGTTTTTTTGCAAATTCTTTTATAGAACCAAATGGCAACAAAAAACAATCTCTTTTCTTTCTTATTAGTCCTTAAGAAGGATAAACTCACTGGGAACAAATTCCATGATAGGTTCAAGATGTTGAGAATTGTTCTAACATAGGAGCGCAAGCTCTATGTCCTGGAAATGCCAAAACTAGAGAGGAACCAACTCAAAATGCTCCAAGGGCTGACAAGGATGCTTATAAGACGCATACTGAAGACACCATGAATGTCAAGTGTATGATGCTATGCTCCATTAACCATGAGTTGTAAAGGCATCATGAGAATATGAGGGTGATTGAGATGGTCACACATCTCAAGAACATGTACCGAGATCAAGAAAGACATGATAGATATAATGTCTCCAAGGTGTTTTTCAAGTGTAGCATAGTACAAGGAGTCCAGTAGGTCCTCATGTACTCAAGATCATTGTGTATTTGGAGAACCTATCTAGGCTAAGATTCCCCTTGGGCTAATAGTTGGCCAATGGAGTGATTCTATAATCCATGTCAAAGTCATATAGTCAGTTTGTCATGAACTACAACACGAATGACTTTGACAAGGCATTGACAAAGTTGTTGGGCATGTTGAAGACAGCTGAGACACAAATGAAGAAAGACAAGCCCAAGTATGTGATGGTGATCAACAAGACAAAGGGGAATTCGAAAGCCAATGAAAAATCTAAGAAAAGTTCTAAAGCTAGCCAAAAGCCCAACTCTTTCAATCTTAAGACAAAAGGTGGAGAAAAGAAATAAGGAGGCAATTGTCACCATTGTCACCAACCTAGACATTGGAAGAGAAATTTCCCACTCTGGTTAGAGAAACTAAAGAAGAAGAAGAATGGCACTGAGGCCTCCACTTCAGGTATAAACAATATAAGATAAATTTGATTACTTCTTAAATTTTGGTATATGATACCAGATAAGAGATATGACATACTAATGTGCAGGTCTGATAAGAAGTAAAAGCGTGAAGGACAAAAGTGGACAAGGCGGAGCAAGAGTTGGGAAAGATTTTGTCTACATTTAAATTTATCTTAACCCAATGGGCATGTAATAGAGTTACTAGAACTGTTATTTTATTATGCCATTCAAATAGAAATATTTTCTTTATGCATCTTGTATGGCATTGGCTTGAAAACATCTTGTGATAACTATGTGAAATGATCCAAAGATGAATGTTTATAATGTTTATACCAAAAGACTATAAATGTTAACTCAAGACTATCATTAACATTAGTCATCTTGTGTGAATAGGAGAATTTCATGTCTAGAAAACATATTTATTTTGATCTAGATTCCCTTGGTTATTGAACCTAGGGAAACATACAAGTCTTATTCACACATAATATGACATGACGTCCTTTACTAAACATAGTGGGAGGATGAAGCTTTCATTAGACCTCATACATATGATGCATAAAGATCTTCAGAAAGAACGATATACATCATTTCTTATATCTCATATTTATTTACTAGTAATATGATGATATGGACTCAGTAAAATGGAAATCTCTTGAAATATTCAAGGATATTATAAATGAAGTATGACTTTGATGAAAGTATTGAGAAACTTTGATGAGATCAAATGTTGAAGTACTTTATATTGATACCTTGAGTACTGTCAAAGAAAGGAATGTGATAGTGTATCATAAGTTAAATTCATCTGAACATGATGATGTGTCAAAATGAAGAAATTTTACAATGATGAGTCATGATATGATTCTTTACTAATATAATCTTCTTATGCTCATATACTATCACTAAATAATGTACTATCTGAATGGTTTATGAGACATCATATATGATATGATTTGGAAGTGTCCCAATATGACTAAGGGATTGAAACCAACATTAAGAAAGTAGTTTATTGAAAAGGTTCATCCAAAAACCACAACTATTTAGGATTACTATTAATCCAAATCCAATAACAAAAGTTTTTTGTTGATAGGAAAATTGAGTTCCGGAAGAATCAGTGGGAGTAAAAGTAGAACTCAATATGTTTGAGATCAACAAAGAGGTACGATGAGAACTAAGAGAATCACAACTTGTTATGGAATCTCAGGTTCATCATGTGACAAAGAACAAAATAGTTCCAATAGAATATACCTAAGATTGGAGGATTGTGAATCTAACAATTCTTGATCATAATACGTTGCACCAACTAATCAACTAGAAACTATTAAGTATCATAATCTGAGTAATATGGGATCTGTGTGAGCTAACAAGGTAGGACCTTGATAGAGCCACCTTAAAGGGTAACACCTAAAATGTACAATACGGTCTTGTGGTAAATACATGCATCGATAGTATAATGACAACTTGGTTGAATAGGTTGTCAAATTAGTTCAAGTTGTTGAACAAGATAGAAATTCCATTACCAATTGTTAAGCTTGTTGTTGTAGTTAAAATAGACCAAGATATTTGGCATATGAAGATTGAAAGTGGATTTCTTAAGGGAATATATCATAGGATGTGTACGTGACACAACCTGAAGGGTTTTATAACTTCAAGAATGCAAATACCATCTATAAACTACAAAGTTCAATCTGGAATTGAAACAAGCAACTCAAAAATGGGATCCTTTGATAAGATAGTCAAAGAGTTTGGCTTGAATCAAGACAAAGGATAAAATATATAATTACAAAAGATTTAGTCCGAGCATATATGAATATTCCACATATGATGAGGAATAACATCTCAATATTATGAATATTGAGATTTGGCATGAAAACCCCTTCAACAATGAAGGATAAGATGAAACATCTTTTGAGATAAGAATCAATACCTGTGAGATAGGACCTGAAAGTTTCACAATGGAAGTTTGAGCACAAAAATAGCAATGTGTTGAAAGAGTTCAACATGAATGGATTCAATAAGGCATATTGTGGATTAGTCTTTCATGAACCATATGTTCCAGTTCTTGTGAAGAATGGAAACAACATGATTAAGATTCAATAGGCTGGCATAACAATGGATCTATCACAGATGCTATAAGTGTACTTATCCCATATAATCTTGTATGTATTGGACATTACAAGATGATACTAATTCCAATAAGGGTTATTGGAATGTCATAAAGACATCCATTAGTACTTGTGAAGTACTTTATTGATAAATTGCTAGTGAATAAGGACAATAATAAAAGGAAGAGTTGGATGTATAGAGTTACATTGGCGCAAGCTTCCAAAAAGACAAATTTGATTGCAATAAAATATGTTTGATTTAAAAGAGGAAAGAATGTTATTAGTTGTAAAGGTTTCGAACTGATAGCCACTAATTATGTTATGCAATAGAAGTTGAGTATAGTTGTGTTGTGAACACTGAGTGATACTATATGGATATAAAGGTTCATTTTATGAACTTATAGATGTTACAACCATTGATGACTCAGCAGAAGTATTGTGACAACAATGGATCTAAGTGTTAGGCAAGGAATATTTGATACGATATTATAAAAGTTTTGTCTCATATGAGAAATTATACAACAAAGAGATTTGGAACGTGCAATATAACTAACTATAAGCAAAGTATTGCTAACCCACTAAATCAGCACTTTCACAATAGAATCATGTTGGACATGTTTTGGTCACTAAGGATGAGATCCATTGGTGATCGGCTCTAAGTGAAAGTGGTATTCTATTCTCATGGATGTCCATAGAGACAATCATGTGATGATTGACATGGCATATACCATATGAGGGATTTTATTAGTACATATAAGGCAAGCTTCGAATTCATTCAATTTCGCTCAGTTATGAGATAATGAGGAAACATTATAAATGTTTAGAGAATCATAGTACTTAGTGACATATGTATTGAAGTTACTACCCTTGTGGATGAGATCATACAAAAGTTAAGAGTACATATACATATTCTCGTTATGTCCTTGATCAGTTGTTGTTGTGGATGGTGGATAGACAATAATAACACATAAGATCAGAGTGTGAGTTGGTTGATGACTAAATCTCATCAGTCATGATATGGCAATATCAAACCAAGCACACATATATGATAACACCCATTTTATGGCTTCTACAACATATATTTTATTATAAAAATAGCCTGCAAACCTAACTTCCTCTTCATTTTATCTTATTTATTGTGAAGAAATTATGCCCACTATGCCCCTGACAATATTTCACATATTTTGCAAGGTTTTTCTTATTTATTCCACACGAAGAGCACCAATGGGCCAATCAAGCCCATCAACAATGAAGTCCCTATCCCGGCCTAGTAGCATGGAGGCAACACACCCTCTTACCCATCACATTCGTTGCCCGATACGAAAACAACTCGATGCAGGCGTGTTGCACGGGAGCCCTGACCACTGTAGCTCTCTACCTGATATGGTTCCTTACTCGTCATGGTTCGCCACCCAACGAGGTTGTTACATGATAAAGCTACCCCTCGGTGCTACAGCCCGACACGGTCCCAACCCGCCATAGTTGTACGTGATGCACTCACTGCCTGGCATGTTCATGGCCCAACACGCATGTTGGGCGATAGACATATCAACCCCCTCCTGAAGCCTTGAGAATGGAGCCGAGATGAAGGACATGTGGTCCAATAAAGGCTACAACTTACTGCCTATAAATAGCAGCTACAAGCCTACGATGGGACGGGCCAGACACTACAAGAGCTAACTCCCAGAGTAAAGGAGCTAGTGCGTCAAGTTCTAAGGAGCCTTTTGGGCGATCTTAGGTGAGCACACCCCCATCCTGAGAGGGATGGGAGGAGTTCACTTAGAAACTATTCTCGTAGCAGCAAGCAACTTGATATGATCCTCAAGGCCACTTCAACAATGTCGGGTTCCTATCTGGGCTTCAACACGAGATGGCCTACCCACCTATACCTGAAATGAAGAACCCGAGAGCCTTAAGATAATGTTTACCCGATAGGTATCCTAATATGACATGGTACCCAAACCGATATGGTTCGTACTCATCATGGTTGTAGCTCGACATGGCCATATCGGGTGGAGGTCCTATCCTGATATGACCCTTACCCGTCACGATCCACGACCCGACATGATCAAAGACCTGACACGGTCGTATCCCGATAGAGCCCTTACCTAGTACTAGGTTAGCATTATGTTGGGTGTCTGCTACTATGTACTTTGATCACCTAAATTAGGGAGACTGATACCTATCTTCCCTTTACAACATTTACTTTCATTTAATTACAACATTGTAACTAAACCTTTATGCCTCTTTATGATTATTGGAATCTATGGATTTTATCTCCTATTGTTCTATGTATGGCTTTATTTCATTGGATGATCTATTTCTAGAATCTAAGTTCTAGTTTCTTCTTTTTGATTCACCCTTTTGACTAGTTATCGATCTTGTTTCCTATTTTGACTCCTTTAAGAGAAGGAAGTCACAAACTTCTAGAGCTCAGTCTGGTTCAGGTATATGAGAGTACCTGGAACCAGAGTTGTACTCAATTTATCCTTCCATGTGAGACCATGCCTGGTACCTTTGAGAGAAGGGACCTAGTGCATGGCTCATTGGTGTCTTCTTTTAGAGAAGAAGGCATTGGACGTAGGCCATCACCACTTGTTATGATTATGTTTTCTTTCTTCGTTCTATGCTCTGAAGATAGTTTTATCCCCTCAATTTTCTTTATATGAAAACCATCATAAAATCTACTAAAACCTAAAATACCCAAAGCTTTAATCCTTTTGGTAACTCCCTTTGGAAATAGGTTTTCATTTTATTCTTCATGATTCTTTTGCTACAACAAACCTTATCCTTTGACTTTTTGACGTGCTTAGACAAGTAAAACTTGGGTTTTTAAGTGTTATTCTTCCAAGTCCATGTGTTTGACCTCAAACTACTTTGACCTTGTGTTAGTTGCAGGAGTTGAAAACATTCGGGTATTATAAATTACTAAAGTCTAGTGATCTAGACATGTCTCCATTTTTGGACCCATGTTCAAGGCTTATCAATATACATGTCAGGTAACAATATCAGACAAACCCACCTTGAGAGTGACACATGGTTGTGGTAGTCACAGTCATCTCTCATAATGAAGATAATTATTGTGATTCTTAGACTTGAACACTGCACTTTCACATGTTGTTGGGTTCGGTTCGACATCATCAAATACAGTTCTAAAACATAGGTTGTTATAACTATGAAGATTGGGTGACTTTGAAACACGGGGATAGGCTGTGAGAGATAAATATGGGATTCATCCCTCCTACTGGAGTATGATATCCTGGATACTTGATAAGTGAAACTGTGAAATGCATTCACATGCACATGTGAATCAATATATGATATTAAGGTCACATTATCTCAAATAGTCTACTCTTGGTTCAAGGAACATGGATTGAATGCTGATAAGATGACCATGCATGACTCAAGCTCATCTTGGATATCAGAGATGAATTATATAATCACTACAACACCATACATAGATTGTAGGTTGAAGTTGTTCTCCACTTTCAATTTACTTGGGTAGCACTGACATATGACTAGGCACTAGTTATGTCACAAGCTAGTTATGGACATCCATTGCCAATGTGATATGGGACGTATAGGGTCACACACATAGGAACTCATCTAGAATAGTAGTTTGATTTTGAATGATAATAGAATTGAATACGAAAGTGTTTATATATTCAATTCACACAAAAAATCACTGATTGGCTGACTGGTGTGCCAAATGACCATCTCACTGAGTTAAACAACCTTTTGGCAATTCTAGACAAGCATCTCAACTATTGAGACGGCTGTTTGGATGGTCAGGCTAGTCATGGTTTGAATTGTCTAAGTTCTTCCCTTGAACAAACCGACTCATATCGACTCACCAGACGAGCATCTGGGTGAGCAAGATGAGAGTCTCTCTTGTGTGAGATGACTCGGTTGGGATGAACGAATATTCTAGATATTTCTCGAATAGTTTTTATTGCACAAACTGGGGGTGCAAGTAAATTAATATGTGATATTAATTAGAATCGAAATTACCAATTTTTTATACAATTGGGAAATTGCCAAAAGATCATTTGGCAATGCAAGACGACCGTATCACACCCCATATGATTGTTTGGGTATGCCAGAAGACCATTTGGCATCTCGCAAGTTGTGAAAGTTCAAGTTCTTCTGATCCTTTCAACTCCCACACAATCCCGTAAAAATTGGGAACCCTGACCCTAACCTTGCCTGTAGAAGGAGGGGTAATGGAGGCTTCCTAACACATAATACAGATATCTAAGAATCAATTCCATAGAAAACTATTGTCCTCTCTGGTTGTGGTAACTGAGAGAGCCCAGGTAACTCCTACCCGACATAAAGGGATAGCCAATGGGAGAGAATAACTGAGAAGTTGTCATTGTGGGAGACCAAGTTGGTGTAATCCTTCTTGTATGTTCTTGGTTAACGACATGAGTTCTAGTTGGTCGGTGTAGACTACTCTAGAATCATGCATCTTTTAGCTGCTTCTAGGAGAGAAAAGTCAACCTATACTCCATGGCGAGATCACCAGAGGTGTTGTAGATGTTGCGCAGACAGATGTCTGTGGTGAAGACAAGGAGCTGCACATACATCGCCCAAGTGAAACTTGTCAGTAGTTGCAAAGAAGTGATTTTTGTTGTAGGACTTGTTCTATGACCAAGTATAACTTGATAAGAACATCCTTCCTATTTCATACTAGTTGACTCAATCTTGTTATTATGGGAATACAGATAGATAAAAATTTTGTTTCCGTAGCTATACTTTGTGCTTGTATTTCCCGACAGTGGTATCAGAGCCATGTCAATTTATTATGTTTTAGGATAATCAATATGATCAGATTTTTAGTTTTATCATTTATTTATTTTTATACAATTGGAATATTTAAGTTTCTTTCATATTCCCATCTTATTAAAGACTACATAATCCCAAACTAATATATATATATATATATGCAATATACATGTGTCGCCTTAAAAGCAGTTTGATGGTGGATGTGTAGCATGGTTATGGCCAATACCCTATATTTGTGTGTGCTTGGATGGTTTGGTTCTTGTTTATCTCAGTCTATGAACTAAACTTCTACCTACCTCTTCCCAATGTAAAGTTAATACTTTTATACATTTGTTCCCTTCAAATGTAACTTGAGGATTCTCCTATTCAATGTAATAAAGTAGTAATAGGATAGTTTCTTTTCTTTCAATGACATTGAAAATGTTCAACGCCACGTGAGATGACCAGTTTGTGAGATGAGATGATCATCTAGAAGACCACAGAAGTTAGAACGATTGAACCAGATGACTACCTGGTGAGCCCAACCAACCATCTAGAAGAACTCCAGACATTGGTTGGACATGAGATCAGATGATCATCCCAGTGGTCCAGCCGACTGTTTGGAAGGAGTCTAAACATTGGTTGGATAGGAAGACCAACCGACTGGCCAAGAGATGAGATGACCAGTTTAAAAGTTGAACCGATCTACCCAGATTGACAAACATAGTTCTACACCAACAACAAGTTCATGCATGTGATGTGATGATTGACCTAGGTGGTAGTAATTCCTTGTGGCTCCAAGGTATTACAAGTAGACATGGCGATAACCATCACTTTTTGTTTTATATTGCATGTTTACGTAATGGGATATAGCATGTATACGATACATACTATATATGTGGTGATTGGATACAGTATATGTATATATATGATATATATAAAATCCCTCAATCAAACATATTAAGTCTAAGATGCTTTCCAATAGCAATACACATGACAAGCTTGTTCGACCAAGTGCAAGTTATGCTAAAGCATGGCGCGTCATCTACCTCATGGAAGTGTGATGGTAGTAATGTAGGTTCCACCAAAGCGGGGTGCATTATTATCGTATTAGCTATTGGGTCAGGCTCAACTAGTGATTCTCATAGTTTCTGGTCCCAAAAGCATGAAAATATTTATGTAATCACGCCGTTAGACATCATGCATATGATGCATAAATATCTTATGAAAGAATTCTATACAACGTTGATTATACCTCATATTCATTTACTAGTAATATGATGATATGCACTTAGTAAAATGGAAATCCCTTAAAATGCTCAATGAGATTATAAATGGTATGACTTTGATAAAAGTATTGAGAAACTTTTATGAGATCAAATCTTGAAGTAATTTACATTGATACCTTGAGTACCTTCAAAGAAAGGATTGTGATAGTGTATCTCAAGTCAAATCCATCTGAACATGATGATGTTTCAGAATGAAGGAATTATACCATGATGATTCATGATATGATTATCAATTAATATAATGTTCTTATCCTCATAAATCTATCACTAAATATCTATCGTGTTATGATACATCATATATGAAATGATTTGGGAGTGTCCCAATATGTATAAGGGATTGAAACCAACATTAAGAAAGTAGTTTCTTGAAAAGGTTCATCCAGAAACCACAAATATTATTAATTACTATTAATCCCAATCTAGTAACAAAAGTGTTTTTGTTGATAGGATAATTGAGTTCCCAAAGAATCAGTGGGAGTAAAAGTAGAGCTCAAAATGTGTGAGATCAACAAAGAGTTACAATGAGAACTAAGAGAATCACAAGTTGTGGAGGAATCCTAAGTTTGTGATGTGACACAGAACAAAATAGTTCTATTAGAATGCATCTAATATTGGAAATTGTGAATCCAACAATTCAAATGGGTTGGTCATAATAGGATAACCCAACTAATCAACTAGAAACAATAAGTACCATAATATGAGTAACATGGGATCCATGTAAGCTAACAAGGTAGGTCCTTGATAGAACCACCTTAAAGGGTAACATCTAAAAGGTACAATAGGGTCTTATGGTAAAAACATACATGGATAACATAAAATGACAAGATGGTTGAATAGATTTTCAAATCTGTTTAATTTGTTGAACATGATAAAAATTCCATTACCAATTGTGAAGCTTGTTGTTGTTGTTCAAATAGACCAAGAGATTTGGCATATGAAGATTAAACTAGATTCCTTAAGGTAATATATCAAAGGATGTGTATGTGAAACAATCTGAAGGGTTTTATAACTTCAAGAATGCAAATGAAGTCTATAAACAAAAAAGTTCAATTTGGGATTGAAACAAGAAACTTAGAGATGGGATCCTTTGATAAGATAGTCAAAGAGTTTGATTTGAATCAAGAAAAAGGATAAAATCTGTTATTACAAAAGAATTAGTGGGAGCATATATGAATATTCCGCATATAATGAGGAGTAACATCTCAATATTATGAATATTGAGATCTGGCATGAAAACCCCTTCAACAATGAAGGATAAGATGAAAGATCTGATGAGATAAGAATTAAGACCCATGAGATAGTTCTTGAAAGTTTCACAATGGAAGTTTGAGCACAAACAATAGCAATGTGTTGAAAGAGTTCAACATGAATTGATTCGATAAGGGATAATATGAATTATTCGCTCATGAACCATATGTTCCAATTCTTGTTATGAATGGAAACAAAATGATTAAGATTCCATAGGCTGGTATAATAATGGATCTATCATGGATTCTATAAGTGTACTTATCTTATATAATGGACATGACAAGATAATACTAAATTCCAATAAGGGTTATTGGAATGTCATAAAGACATTCATTAGTACTTGTGAAGTACGTAAGGATAAATTGTTAGTCAATAAGGATAGAAATAAAAGGAAGAGTTGGATGTATAGAGTTACATCAGTGCAAGCTTCCATAATGACAAATGGGATTGCAATAAAACATGTTTGATCAATATGTTATCAGTTGGAAAGGTTCCCAACTAATAGAAATTAATTCTGTTCTATAATAGAAGCTGAGTATACTTGTGTTGTGAACATAGAGTGATACATATTTGGATCTAAAGGTTCATATGATGAACTTATATACGTTTCAACTATTGATGACTTAGTAGAAGTACTATGTAGTTTCATCTCATATGAGAAATTGTATCAAAGAGATTAGGAACATGCAATATAACCAACTATAAACAAAGTGTGGCTAACCTGCTAAATTAGCACTAGCGCAGCAGAAGCATGTTGGACATGTTTGGGTCACTAAGGATGAGATCCACTGGTGATCAGCTCTAAGTGCAAGTGGGATTCTGTTGGCATGGTATGCCCATAGAGCCAATCATGTGATGATTGACGTGGCATATACCATATAAAGGATTTGATTAACACATATGAAGGCAAGCTTATGATTCATTCTATTTTGCTCAGTTATGAGATAATGAGGAAACACTATGAATGTTTAGATAACCATATTGCTCAATGACATATGTATTCAAGTTACTACCCTTGTGGATGAGATCATATAGATGTTAATAGTACATATACATATTCTCATTATGTCCCTGATCAGTTGTTATTGTGGAAGGTGGATAGACTATAATAACTCATAAGATCAAAGTGTGAGTTGGTTGATGACTAAATCTCATTAGTCATGATATGGTAATACTAAACCAAGCACACATATACATGTTAGGTAACAATTATCAGACAGACCCACCTTGAGAGTGACACATGGTTTAGGTGGTCACAATCATCTCTCATAGTGAAGGTGGGGATTGTGATTCTTAGACCTGAAATCACTGCACTCGCCACATGTTGTTGGGTACACTTTGACATCATCAAACACGGTTATGAAACATGGGTTGTTATAATGGTGATGATTGGGTGACTTTGACACAAGGGGATAGAGTGTGAGTGATAGATATGGGATTGTTTCTTCCTACTGGAGTATGATAACTTGGCCAATTGATAAGCAAGACTGAGAAACACATGTGCATGCACATGCAAATCAATATATGATATTGAGGTTACATTATCTCAGATAGTCTACTCTTGGTTCAAGGAACATAAATTGAATGCTGACAGGATGACCATCCATGCCTCGAGTTCATCCTAGATATCAAAGACAAAGGAATTATACAATCACTACAGCACCTAACACATATTGGAGGTCGAAGTTGTTCTCCAACTTTCCATTCACTTGGGTAGAAGTGATGTGAGACTAGGCACCACTCTTTTCTTGTGATGTCATAAGATAGTTATGGACATTATCTGCCAGTATGATATGGGACCTATAGGGTCACACACATAGGAACTCATCTAAAAGAGGATTTTGATCTTGAATGACAATAGGATTGATTAAAAAAGTGTTTAGATCGACTGATTGGATAACTAGAGTGTCAACCACCTCATTGAGTGAAACGGTCATTTGAGCATGCCAGAAGGGTGTCTCAAGTGTTGAGATGGTCATTTGGATTGTCATACTAATCATAGTTCAAATTGGCTAAGTTCTACATGATTGAACTGACTGACTCATCTTGACTCACCAGACTGGCGTTTGGGTGTGCCAGATGTCCAAATGAATATTTTGGATGTTTCTCGAATAGTTTCAATTGCAAAAACTTGGAGTGCAAGTAAATTAATATGTGATATTAATTAGAATCAAAATTGACAATTTCTTATTCAATTGGAAAACTGCCAAAAGACCATTTGGCAATGCGAGACGACCATCTCGCACCCCAGACGACCGTCTGGGTCTGCCAGATGACTATTTGGCATATAGTATGTTGTGAAAGTTCAAATTCTTCTGGTCCTTTCCACTTCTGCACAATCCCATAAAGACTGGGAACCATGACCCTAACCTTGCCTATAATAGAAGGGGTAATGGGAGCTTCCCAAAACATAACACATACAACTGATAATTAGTTCCTGTACAACTGTTGTCCTCTCTGGTTGTGGTAATCAAGAGAGCCCAGGAAAGTCCTACCTGATATGGAGGGATAGCCAATGGAAGAGAAAATATGAGAAGTTGTTATTGTGCGAGAGCATGTTGGTGACTAATACACTAATAGGAGGGACAACTCCTTCATATCCATTCTTGATGAATGATAGGAGTTCTAGTTAGTCTATGTGGACTACTCTAGAGGCAATAGTCCTTTGGGTGCTTTTAGGAGAGCAAAGTCAACCTACAGTCCATGGCGAGACCACCGAAGACGCTACAGAGGTTGCATGGATAGTTGTTCATGGTGAAGATCAGGAGCTGCACAACCACCGTCTAAGAGCAACTTGTCAACAGTTGCAAAGAAGTGAGTTTTGTCACTGGACTTACTCTAGGACCAAGTATAACTTGCTAAATCCTACCTTCCTATTTCATAGTAGTTGACACAATCTTATTGTTATGGGAATATAGATAGATAAAGTTTTTATTTCTGCTACTATACTATGTGCCTGTATTTCCCAATAGAAACTTAATGCAGAATGGAAAATCAATAAGTACAAGGATAGGTTAGTTGCAAAGGGTTACACACCAAGGGAATGAATAAATTATTTTGATATTGATTTTCCTATATTTTGTATGACCATAGTTCGAGTGCTTATAACATTGGCTTCCATTTATTAGCTATGCATCCATCAGATGGATGTGAAGACTGTGTTCTTACACAATGATCTTCAGGAAGAGATATATATGGAACAACTTGAGGGAATTTGTGGGTCATGGGGATGAGTCTAAAGTGTGTAAATTTGTTAAGTCTTTATATGATTTGAAACAAGCCCCTAAGAAATGACATGAGAAGTTTGATTTTATGATATCATCATTGGGCTTTATTTTTAATGGGTTTGATAATTGTTTGTACTGTAAAATCATGAATTATAGATTAATTTTACCATGCTTATATGTCGATGATATTTTTGTTTTTGATTATGATATGAAAGTAGTAAATGAGATAAAATAATTCTTGTGTAGCAAGTTTGAGATGAAGGATATGTGTGTCACTGATGTAATTTAAGGGCTTAAAATCATACCGTCTGCTAATGGTACAACTCTCTCACAGTCTCACTATGTTGAGAAGATACTGGAGATTGTTGAGTACACATCATATATGTAACATCCCTGACCTGGGTTATGAACTAACCCTAGGTGTTTTGCCTAATAAAGTTGATTAGATGCTTGCTTTTATATTTTGAAAAGTAATTAATGCTTTTGAGGAACTTATATTTTAGTTTTAGTCCTTTTTGAATAATGTTGAAACATTGTTTTGTTAAAATTGGACTAAAGTGAAAATTACCCAAGTTGAGGGGTTAACTTGTAAATTGCACTTGATAAGATGTTCCTTTGATTTTGAGACATCATAAAAATGAATATGATGGAGTGGGATGGTTTCCACAAGCTTGAGCACCAAGATAGAGCTTGTAGAGCAATCCTAGGGCATTAAAACCTAGTTTTGGTGTAATGTGCAATTTACCCAAAACCTAGGGTTCAATATGCAAAATATCACCTCTACAGGGTCTCTTATGTTTCTTTTCATCCAGTAGAGCAAATAAAATGAGAGGTGCGCCTCATTTCAATTATCATGGAGGAGATAGAATCTTGACATTAAAAAAATCAAGATTTAAGAATATATGGAGCTTTAATTTAATTTAAAGTAAAAAAGAAATAAATTAATTGAGGATCCCTTCAACCAAAAGTTGAATTATGTGTTTTCAATAGTGTTGGGTGACCTTGTGCCATTCTTGGGAACCAAAAGATCTTGGTTGAGTGGAAGCCACTGATAATAATATAACACAAAGTAGTATCCACTAAAAGTTGAATCATAATATAAAGCTCCTTAAGATGCTTAATTCCTTTCACATTAATCTTTGGATAATGGATAGGTTTTTGTAATTAATGAAGGTGGACTCGTGGCCAAGATAAGGAGGGGAGTTTGGTGGATATTATTTTGGAGTTTAAAGAAAATACTTTTCTTTCTCTCTTTCCTTGAAAACCCATATACATATCCCTTATGTATATCTTTTCCAATACATATGAGAACCATTTCCTTAGTTTTTCTCTTATCACCTTTCTTTGGCTGACCAAGAAGAGCTATGGAGCAAAGGAAGTATGACCAAACCTGTAGTTAAGTTTTGATCATCTCCTACCTCAAATTCATGCTAGAAACCCTAAAGCAATGCTTGATTAATGGTTTTCTTCACTCGATTTCCAATCCTAGCCAAGTTGTTCATCCAAAAGCTCAAGGATGGACCTTGGATAGCTGCTGGAATTCCATCCACCATTAGAGCCATGGAGCTTGGGGCTTGATATCAGTTCTAGAGGTGGGTTTTATAACTCAATCCTTAAGCATTAGTATTGCACTCTTTTCTATAATAATCGTTGGTTACTTTTCTTCTTTTGATACTCTTTTGAGTTCTTGCTTAAACTTCCGTGAAGAACAGCAACTATTCTTGGTTAAATGAAGGATGAAGATGATGATATCGTCATAGATGCTTATCCAAAGTTTACATTTACCAAACGGTTTCCTTTTTGTTGCTCAAATGGTTTCCCAAACCGTTTGGGAGCAAATGGTTTCAAACCGTTTGGAATGAAACAGTTTCATCAAACCGCATGGAGGGAAACAATTTCAAACCGTTTGGTGGCATTGACCAAGAGTTTACCGTTTGGAGGTCTGTTGGAAATAATATAGGTTAATGACCCATCAATTTTAATTGATTAACTCCAATTGGTTCACTAATTGAAGGTCCAACAATCACCAAAACCCTAATCGGGTTAAGTGCTGATTTGATTATTGTTTGGGTTCGAAACTTGGGTTGATTGACCCAAATGGTTTCAAAACCATTTGGGGATCACCCAAACGGTCTCAAGACTGTTTGGTGATTACCCAAGACCATTTGGAGGTCTAGGGTTAGGTATGGTTGAGCTATTGAAGATCTAATGATGCTATGTTGAAGAGCAATCAAATGTTGATATGATGATCAATCCAATGAACCAAACCCTAAATGGTTGACTCGGATTTTGATGCTGACTTGAGAAAATGGTCCCAAGACCATTTGGTGGTCATCCAAACGACCTCAAGACCGTTTGGGGTCAGGTCATTCCCAATTTGGATGGTAACCCAATAGTTTCAAGTAATTGGTTCAATTATAGTCCACATTGAAGGATCATCGATTCCAAACCCTAATTCAATTGACTCAAACCCTAATTGATGACCAATTGAGGGTCAATTGAAGGTCAAATCAGTTGAATGATGACCTAATTGACTCAATTGATGTGTGGTGATAGGACCAATTGATGAGTAGTTCCATAGATTCAATAGTTGAAGGAATCGATCTTGAAAACCCTAATTCATTTTGATTTGTTGAGACCATACTTGGTCCATGCGGTTTTGAGGAGGTTTGGACCAAATAGTATCAATACCATTTGAGTCCAAATGGTCTCAAGACCGTTTGGGACCAAATGATCCCAAACTATTTGAGTTCATGCGTTTTTAAGAGGTTACTTTAGCAAACGGTTTTGAAGTTGCACTTTAGCAAACAGTTTTGAAGTTACAGTTTAGCAAATAGTTTTGAAGTTGCACTTTAGCAAACGGTTTTGAAGGTTCACTTTAGCAAATGATCTTGAGGGTTAACTTTAGTAAACAGTTTCAAAGATCCAACTTTGGCAAACGGTCTCCACCACCTACTTTACTAAACAGTTTCAAAGGCTACATTACTAAACGGTTTCAAAGGTTACTTTAGCAAATAGTTTCATTGGTTAACCAAGACCATTTGAGGTCTAATTTGGTCAAGACCGTTTGAGGTCAATATGGCCAAGACCGTTTGGTGGATAATTAACCAAAACCGCATGGGTACTTAAAGTGGTTAAAGGACAAAATGATTAGTTGATTAATACATGATGTAATCAAAGATGATTATAATAAAGGCACCCTTAATGGGATAGGGTGATTAGTACCCTTTGAATAATTAATCCTTAATGATCATGATGACAATGAAATAACCCATGATGTCAATTTTTCTTTAGGAATGAATTGACTTAGCCTAATCAATGTTGAAGAAAATATCATCTTAGAGAAGATGAAAGAGAAGATTTCCTACATGGATGATAATTAAGTATTGGACTTCTAATATGAATGAATACTTAATTAGGGTATGATCCTTCCTAGTGAGATCATGAAACCCTAATTATGATGGTTAATGAATCATAACCCTAATTGAGGGTGTTAATAGATGAAACCCTAATGCATGATGATGGTATGAACTTAATTCATAATGATGTCATGATAGACCTTAATTCAAGGTACTTTGATGATCTCTCCTAACTTGATGTGAATAGTAAACCCTAATTGTTGGTGTTGAACATGAACCCTAATCTAGGGTGATGTGATGTGAATAGTAAGCCCTAATTGTTGGTGTTGAACATGAACCCTAATCTAGGGTGATGTGATGTGAATAGTAAACCCTAATTGTTGGTATTGAACATGAACCCTAATCTAGGGTGATGTGATGTGAATAGTAAACCCTAACTATGGAATGTTGAATATAAACCCTAATCTAGGGTGATGTGATGTGAATAGTAAACCTTAATTCCAAACAAGGTGAATATATGTGAATCCCTAATTTGGGTTATACCTTATAGCATGAAGCTCTATTGTTGGATAATGATATGATGAACACTAATCCTAATTGAGTTAAGGGGATGATTAACCCTAATTGAATTGAAAAGGGAAACCCTAACCCTAGTAAGGGCATAATGGGGTATTCCTTAATTAAAGATGATATAGTTGTTTTACATTGTGCTATTATGAAATTAATGTAGCTATTATCATCTGTACTAATCATGCAGGTTTTATGAGATGTTGAACATAGCCAGGTATGAGCTATGATGCTTTGTTTATTGAAAGTACTTTATGATCTTTGTAAGCAATGATATGCTATGTTGCCTAGTAAAAGGTAACAAAAGAGATTGATAGGCTGTAAGAGCCATGTGAAACACCTGCATTGCAATTATCATGTTTACACTGTTATATGACTTGATGGCATTATGTTACCTGTCAAAGTGGTAACAAGTATTTTGATGATCTAAGTGTTTGAACACCCATATCCTTGAATCATGATGATGAGATGATAAGGGATTGAGTTCCCAATGTTAATAAAGCTGTGAAACGAACTTGATAAAATAGTACTCTTTCCTTACAGCAGTTGACATAATGGCTTATGTATGCAAACATCCATCATGTTAAAAGAATGTTGTAATGTACCTAAATAATCGAGTGAAATGATATCATGTAGAGCCCTGACCATAGATCCATCATCGTTAGTAGTTTGGTGATGGTGAAATAGGTTTTGCTAAGGGAACTCCTGGAGAGCATACTTTTGAGTATGTGGGGGTTATGGACACGAATATCCTTACGTCCTAATGGAGGAATTGATGTGAGATAAACATTAAATCTCTCAATCCTTCATTATATGTATATGTCAGAATGATGTATCACTAATCTCTCGATGATAGTGTTAATTCCGAATTGATGTGAGATAAACAAGAAATCCCTCGATTACGAAGAGTGTACAACATGCCACTGTAACTCTAATAGCGAAGTTGCCAGTATATCCTGGAAAGCTATATATATAGTAGATACACAAGATGTCCTGCATGTTGTACCTCACACTGACTGAGGAAGATGAGGTCATAGAAATCTGGCTCTTCTGATGACCTATGTATGGTACCGATTTCAATTTCACAATGGTCGGTTGGAGTATGAGCGGTATACCTCATCTCCTCAGGGCATAAGTATGTTTGTAAAATGTAATCAGCCGTGTAGCATATTTTCTTAGGGTTGAACTATGAGAAACAATGATTGATGATGCATTGGTTAATATGTCCTAGTCGGATAACTAGTACACATGTTCTTCATATTCCTTATTAAATAAATGACTTGCTGCTTTATCAAGTTATAATTGAAATGAACTGTATAGAGATTATTGCTCTACTTAGTTTATTCAATGAGATACCTGTTGTTGAATATTTACAATTCTACTGCTCAGTGTTATTCCTCTATCTACAATAACAATGTTTCTGGCGGAGAGTTATACTTCTCGATGGGACAATTTTTAATTGTCTCACCCCCGTGGGATTCGACTTTTTAGGTAGACGCCGAGGAAGAAGAAACCCTTTAGTGGGTGAACAACAACAATAGCCACAGCAGCAGTAGCAACAGCAAGGACAGTAGTGATCCACAGGTGGAGACACTATTTGTTAGGTCTTTTGTATAGAAAGTCCTATGTGTCGTCTTTGTACTCTCAAGTCCTAGGAGTCAGTAGATAGTTTGATATAGATATGAGATTTTTGGCTTGATGCCTCAAGATTTTTGTATACTGCTCATGTACAGTTTAACAGGGCAATCAATGTTTATGACTCTCGAGATGAGATAATATAGAGATGTACTGATGGATCAGCTTATAAATAACTTACTTTGTTTCTTTATGAAAGAGTTCTATAGTTTGTGGACCTCATTGCAAAAAGTTTTAATTTTTAGTGATTTTCAGTAATTCCGCTGCTAATAATTCGCTTCCACATTAGTTAATCTTGTTTTCCCGAGTCGGTCGCCACAATTTAGTGGTATCAGAGCTTTAGGTTCGCTGAGTCTACAAAGACATAGGACTAAGGTTGTTGAGTCTGTTCTAGTGTTTTCCAGTCTATCTGATAGTGTCTTCTGCTCATATAGGAGGAGAAGAGAAAAACTAAAAGATGTTTGCATCACATGATGAACATGTTGCAAAAAGTAGTGTCGATGCACCTGGAGGAGGTGCAAGAGACTTAGGAAGGGAGGAGCCTGTGCTTGAACCACCCCAGTTCAATCAAGCTGACATGGGGAACCCAACCTTCCAAGCCATGTTTGGGTAGTTCATGACTTCCATGACATACATGACTGATAGGATGCCTATACCTGCACCTAGGGCACCCACCCATCAAGAAGGACAAGGAGCCAGCAAGACGTTTGAATGACTACGCCAGGTTGGAGCCACAGAATATGCTGGGTCAGCTGACCCAGTAGATGCTGACATGTGGCTAACTGAACTAGAGAAGGCCTTTAGAATCCTGAACATTCCAGAAGCTGAGAAGGTTAGACATGTTGTGTACCTTCTCAAGGGGAGTGCTGGTCACTGGTGGACCATAGAGGAAGGGAAAAGGCCAGGAGTGGAGGTTGAATGGGAAGTATTTCGACAAGAATTTGTCAATAGATACTTTCCTAAGATGTTCCTGGATGAGAAAATCTCTCAGTTTGAGTGATTAAGGCAAGGACCAATGAACATTAGCGAGTATGAGGCTAAGTTCATGGAGTTGTTGCGGTTTTGTCTGCATATGGCAACCACAGATGAAGAGAGGATTCAGCATTTTGAGAAGGGGTTAAATGCTGAGTTGACCACCCCTGTGTCTGCTCTGGAGAATAGGGAAAGATTTACTACTTTTGTGGAATCTGTCATAAGGATAGAGAGGTTTGTGACGGAGAAGTGACAGACTAAAAACAAGAAGATGTATCCCCAATTCCAAGGATCCTCATACAAAGGTTTCAAGAAACTGAGGTTTTCCATGCCTACACCACCACCTAGATTCAGTACCCAGACATAGTGGATGTCAAATAGGGGTAGAGGAAGAAGTTTACCACCAGAAGGAGCTCACAGCTCAACATCTGTGTCGGTCACAAGACCATCTAGACAACAGCAGGGGATCAGGAGTTGTTTCATATGTGGAAAGTTTGGGCATCTGATGAAGGATTCTAGAGCAAGAGAGGCGAGTGTGACCCAACCTCAAAGGTAGAGTCAGTAAGGTTCTTAAAGGAGATAGTTTTTAGATGGATCTAGAGGACGTGGACAAGCGTCCCAAGCTGGATCATCGACACCCAGTCATCGAGCACCGAATCAACCACAGGAAACAACGAGATTCTATGCGATGAATCCACCTGATGCAGTGATCAACCCTCAGGTTGAAACATGTCAGATGAAACTGTTTTACTCTGATATGTCTACATACTGTGTCGTATCTGTTTTAATTGATATGGGTGCTACACATTCCTTTATCACTAGAAGAGTGATTCTTGACTACAATATGACTACCAGTCATGGAGCAGATAGCATGTTGTTAGAAACTCCTTTGATGGGATCTGTTGTGTTGCAGGAGGTGTGTTCTCCCTACATTCTTTCCTTTTCTGAACATCACATTCAAGTGGATCTTATACCACTTGAGATTCATGGGTTCGATATAATCCTTGGGATGGATACCCTACAAAGGTATAAGGTTGTCTTGGATTGTGAGTCCAAGCAGGTTGTGTTCACAGATGAAAGTGACACATGGATCTTTCAAGGAGATAGAAAGATTCTTCCGACCTATCTTGTGTCAGCTATGGTAGCTGAGAAGCTGTTGAGGCAAGGATGTTATGCATTCTTGGCCCATGTGGTAGATACCACCTTGGAGAGTTCTAATCATGCTGAAGTTCCGATAGTCAGGGAATTCGAAGATGTGTTTCCTGAAGAACTTCTAGGTATACCTCCACCCCGAGAGATTGAATTTGAGATTAATCTAATTCTGGGCATGCATCCAATAGCACAAACACTGTATAGGATGGCGCCTACTGAGATGGAAGAACTCAAGAAACAACTGCAAGAATTGCTTGAGAAGGGTTTCATCCGACCAAGCACTTCACCATGGGGTGCTCCGGTCCTTTTTGTTAAAAAGAAGGATGGGTCGATGCGATTGTACATTGATTACAAACAATTAAATAAAGTAACTATAAAGAATAAGTATCCTTTGCTGAGGATTGATGATCTCTTTGACCAGTTATGTGGTGCAACTGTCTTCTCAAAGATAGATTTGAGGTCGGGATATCATCAGCTGCGTTTTAAGGAGGGTGACATACCTAAGTCTGCCTTTAGGACAAGGTATCACTACTACAGAAGTGCCTTTTAGTGTCGGTTGTTTAACCCCCTTTGGCGTCGGTTTCGGAACGACGCCTATGTGGGCGCCGCTAAAAGGTTGGACACTTCAGCGTCGGTTAAAAAACCGACGCCTATTTAATATAAAGGCGTCGGTTTTTTATAAAACACCGACGCCAAAAGGGTTCGTGCCACAGAAAACGGCGTCATCTAGGACGCTTTCTGCGTCGGTTATATACTAAAACACCGACGCAAAAAAGTGTCCTAGATGACTCCCATTTCCTGTAGCGCGAACACTTTTGGCGTCGGTGTTCAACAAAAAACCGACGCTGTAAGTCTGTGCTGACGGTTATCGGTAAATAACCGACGCCTATATCTATTTTTTTTTTATAAATCTGTTTGCAGGCCTGCTGTGGCTGGTCAGCAGGATGAGAACCTGCAGTTCAGTTTTCTGAACTGCAGGTTTACGACATCCATTGATATCAGCCTACAAACAGGCCACAAACCTGCAAAATTAACATAAAAAGATTCACACAAGTAGATACATTCAGACATCAATTCAATTGTCACGTTCACACATATAGAATCATTCAAATACATGTTTTAACATTCAGAAACATTCATTTACAAAGTATCATTCATCATCACTATCAACATCCCAATTATATCTTACAGTTGCCACTGTTTGTACAGCTATTGCCCATTCTTCTCTTACTTCATTTAATGATTCCCTCGTATATGGAGCATGTACATTTTTTAAGCGTTTGCCTATAGTGTGGTCAGTTTTAAACACCTGCAAAGAGAATGATGTATATATATAAGTAATAATATAAAAATAAGATTGATATATTTCATACTAACTAATGAGACTATATATAATACCTCATGTATGGTATCGATGTCCAATGCGGCATGTTTGATAATCATCTGCATAAATCGCATCACATAGTATGCGCATGCCCAGCCATTGTCTTGTGTAGCGCACTATAAATTGAAACATACAAATTAATACAACTAAGCACAATTCACATCAATAATATATACATTGGAGTCGGGGAGTCGGGAACTTACTTTTACGTTCTCCCAAGACAATGGCTGGTTCTTTTTCCTTGGGACCTTTCCTCCAGCATTTTTGAATGCATCTAAACCCCTACATGTTAATATAACACACTAAGTTGCATAAGTAAATAGTAATGTAATAAAAGATGTTAACGGATATAAAAAATGAAATATTTCTCACCAGAATAATGCCATTCTCATTACGTGTCCAATTTTAGTGTTTAATGTACTTCCTGCGGGATCTAGATAATAAACAGTGAACGTCCCGGGGACAATAACTAGTAACTCCCAATGTCTACCACTAGAGGTAAAAAGTTAACAATTAATAACTCAAAATGCAAAATAATAATGGAATTTTCTTAAGTCCAAATTATAAATAAAGCAAACTTACTTGACATTGAATGGAGCTATTATTATCGTCTTCATTTGATGACCAAAAATTGTAAAAGCATCTATACAGTATTGTTGAACACTATCAGGGTCTTTAGCTACCATACTAATCAATGATGGAATCAAAAATCCCACATGATCATATGCAAATTGTTTGCAATGATCTTCGATTAAGTAGCTGCAAAACATATAGACGTATGCATTAATATATAAGAAACTAGATCACCGGATCTTACACAAGGTATATGGATGTATAAACAAGATCTCACCTTATCCATGTCTCTATCATTGATGTATTCAACCAATCATACATAAACAACTCAATAATATCTTGTATAAATAAAGAGCTGTCGTATGATTGACCTGCATAATCTGCATCTAAAGAAATAATTATAGGGCAAAGTATATTATGTGCCCGTAGCCAACATGTCATTCCCCTACAAGCAGGACCTAACGGGTATTGTAGGTCAGTTGGAACCCAAGTTGGTAATGCGGGAATTGGAGGTGGAGGCCTAGGTGCTCCTGGTGTCTTCTTTTTAACCTGTATATATAATTTCAGATCAGTTGACATCATATATACACATTAACAGTCTAAATCAATGTAAATTTATCTTACAATTTCAGTCGTGTAGAGGACATCTTCTTTGGGCCACAATATGACCCCGCTTTCTGCCTCACCAAGTGTATCAATATCTGGGTGGGCATATGGCAACTCAACTTCCCTCCAATCGGGTAATACATGTATCGGGCTCACACGAATGTAGCCCTGCGGCATTGGAGTCCCATGAAACGTTGCCCCAGGAAGGGACTGGTAAGCTTGCGCCTCTGCAACAACATAGTTTTCCATTCTTAAGCGGCATGGCTTCAATGCCTACAAATTTACGTAAAGAATGTTATACATATATACATATCATCTTGAAAACATATCATCTTGAAAAGACTAGCTACAATGTCATAAACAATACTTACAGCAGACGTGTTAGGCGATGGGTCTCCAGGATTACTTGCAGTCTGTGCACCAGGAGAAGAGTGGGTCGGCATAGGCTGATTGGAAGCCTGAGATGTCTGCCACCGCAGCAATTCTTCCTTGACCTTCTCAGCAACCACATCGTTGAGCTTCTTAGCAACTATATCCTCGACTCTCTTATTCTCCTATACATGGATAAAACAAATATTAGCTTTTTATTAATGAATTTCCTTTTGCAGTAACATTATAAAAATAGAATATATATGTTACCTCTTCTTGAGAAAGTCCCGCTCTGGGTTTGCGCTGGGATGGCCCAAAGAATGCTTTGATGCCCACACCAGCGCCGGCACCTCTAACACGTCCAGGATGCTCTGGGTTACCCAGAGCAACTGTCAATTCATCCCTTGTGCCCTGAGGGATGAACGTGCCTTGTTTTCTCTGCTCGTGCAGCTCCCGCTAATCACCATAAACAAAAATTGGTAAGTTAACACCACAAATAATCAATATTCAAATGATTGCTCTAAGAGTTGTATTTTACCATTTTTGCAGCCGCCTCAGCAGTTTCGGGCTTCTTTATTTCACCCTTCTTGTTTTTCCTTCCAGCTATCCAGATATCATGGCGAGGGAAGGGTGTGGCCGCAGACTCCTGAGTAGTGGCAGACTCCTGAGTAGCCGCAGACTCCGCCTGTAGTCTTTGGCGAACGCTTGCATAGCCTTTTGGACCCATAGTATGGTCATGTACATTCAGTGCACGCCTTGCTTTTTGTGCGTCACTGAGGGCCTAGTTAGTATGCACATTTATAATTAGGTTAGTAGCACTAAATGTTAATCTTGAATAGGTGAATACAATGTATATTAATTAAAATGGGAGTGACGCCTAATACCTTGAATTCTTCAGATTTTCTTGAAGCAACAAAATTGTTCCAATCTTCTTTGTCCAAGAAGTTCCATTGTTCAAGGGCTGACTTCTTCTTCTTATCACCCTGTCTTATGTATTCTCTGTTCAGATTTGTCCTGTAATTCCTAAGCATCTTTCCAGCGCGTTGCATCACACTTTTACGATGCAACATCTCATCCAATGCAAACAGATTCTGTAAAATAGAAATGTTATTAACTAGTACCAAAAATATAATTGCAAATAATAGAATTTGTAATCTACAAAATAGAATTGCAAATAATAATAACTCACGCATAAATCTTTCCATATCAAGTCTTTCTTCGCCTGAGGAACTTTATGCCAATTATCATATTTAACACCACAATGGCTTCGAGTGACAACCCCAAGATAGTTTATAAAATTATTGCGGTTCACTCCAATTGCATTCCCTCCATTATCAAACTCCACAACCAATTTGGATCCACTGCCACTCAGCGCAAGTAACTTTTTCAACAGAGTGATACCCCTTTTCTTGTTAAGTTTTTGTTGCTGCGCTTCAAGTTGCTCAATTGCTTCAGTGGGTAGCTGTGCATCATCAACCTAAAATTTGACAAAAATAAACACACCGAATTAAGCCAATATAGAAATACAGGATATATGACATAACTAGAAGATAATGAATTTTATAGAAATACGGGATATGTTTTTAGAACTTACGTTGGTATCCTCGTCATGCTCGTCATGGACAGCATGCTCATCATGGACTTCATGCTCATCATGGACATCATTCTCATCATGGTGAGCCATCTGAAAATTTCATTAAAAAGGAAAACATTTAGCATTTGTATCAACTAGAATAAGGAAAACATTTAGCATTTGTATAAACATACATGTCTCTAAAATTGTGATCTTTTATCAATTAGCAATCCTTCAATGTACAAGTAATATAAAAAACAATGATTGTTCACATTCTAGGCCAACAAACACATGTGATGTCATTCTTATATATAATAAATGTGTACCACCTATCCCATCCTTGAACACCTAATCTCACTAGTAAGTGTATAATGTGTATTGGGTTTTCAAGAAAATTTCGGCAGCATTTCCCCGCTGTTCTCTAAGTATATATGTACTTAGAGAACAAACGGGGAAATGCTACCAAAATTTTCTCGAAAACTCAATACACATTATACACTTACATCCTAAGTGAGATTAGGTGTTCAAGAACAGTCCCAAACCGGGGACTATCCAAGATTTACTCCTAATGAGTAAATCTTGGACGGGTTTCTAGGCCAACAAACACAATAATAGATATCTACAATGAAGCCGGACTCCATACAAACAGTATATAATTTAGTGATTGTTCATTCTAATTTATATCAATGTACAAGTAATATAAAAAACAATGATTGTTCACATTCTAGGCCAACAAACACATGTGATGTCATTCTTATATATAATAAATGTGTACCACCTATCCCATCCTTGAAGACCTAATCTCACTAGTAAGTGTATAATGTGTATTGGGTTTTCAAGAAAATTTCGGCAGCATTTCCCCGCTGTTCTCTAAGTACATATGTACTTAGAGAACAAATGGGGAAATGCTACCAAAATTTTCTCGAAAACTCAATACACATTATACACTTACATCCTAAGTGAGATTAGGTGTTCAAGAACAGTCCCAAACCGGGGACTATCCAAGATTTACTCCTAATGAGTAAATCTTGGACGGGTTTCTAGGCCAACAAACACAATAATAGATATCTACAATGAAGCCGGACTCCATACAAACAGTATATAATTTAGTGATTGTTCATTCTAATTTATATCAATGTACAAGTAATATAAAAAACAATGATTGTTCACATTCTAGGCCAACAAACACATGTGATGTCATTCTTATATATAATAAATGTGTACCACCTATCCCATCCTTGAACACCTAATCTCACTAGTAAGTGTATAATGTGTATTGGGTTTTCAAGAAAATTTCGGCAGCATTTCCCCGCTGTTCTCTAAGTACATATGTACTTAGAGAACAAACGGGGAAATGCTACCAAAATTTTCTCGAAAACTCAATACACATTATACACTTACATCCTAAGTGAGATTAGGTGTTCAAGAACAGTCCCAAACCGGGGACTATCCAAGATTTACTCCTAATGAGTAAATCTTGGACGGGTTTCTAGGCCAACAAATAACGTGTTGTCATTCTTATACCTAAAATCCTAGTTCTTCAAATTAGGGTGATTATTGATGTCTTTAAAAGCATGATTGGCAATTTAGGGAAAAGTTCATCATTTAAATTCCAAGCATTCATATGTGTGCATTACAGTTCATCATTAAGCAAGAAGGGTGATTAGGATTCTCAATATACTCAACAATAAAATAACTTTTAGCAATCAGTACATTATTAAATAAACACAATCAGTAAATAACTTTTAGCAAAAAATCCACTAGACGTACAGCCTAGACGTGCCCTGGCGCCGCCCAAGCATCTGCCCAGAGGCCTATCTAGGCAGGGCACCTGGGCTTGGGACCCTAGGCGTGCCCTGGCACCTACTTAGGCGCTGCCTGCGTGAGTTCTACGTTGGCGGCGGCAGAGAAAAGCAAGGCAGAGGACAAAAAAGGTGGTGAGGGTTTGTGGGCTACCTTGCACGAGGACAGCAGGAGTAGAGCTGCTTCTACCGGCGGGGGCGGAGGTGACGACGACAGCACCGTAGCTGCTTCTACTGGCGGCGACGACTAGAGGAGAGCAGGGGCGGTGGGCAACGACCGGCGGCGACGAGCGGACAACAGCAGTAGCAGGGGCGGCGGAGAAGAAGGGCGTCGAAGAAGAAGGATGCCGGAGATGGGGCGCCGGAGAGAAGCGCCGGAGAGCAGCAGCAGCAGAGAAGCGCCGGAAAGTCGCCGCAACAGGGAAAATCGCCGCAATAGGGTAGCAATGAAATAGAAGAAAGGGGAAGAGTCGGGCGATCGCGGGGGGTTATAAGTTCCCAAATAGCGTCGGTTTTTTACAACCACCGACGCCTAAACAGCTTTAGCGTCGGTTGGTTGAAACAACCGACGTCCAATTGGACGATATTTTCATGGAAATTTTTGGCGGGAACCACCTTCAGCGTCGGTTAGAGAGGGATAACTGACGCTGAAAATGACACTATTTTTTTATCGAAAAATGGATTTCACGGGCGACTGTAAGCGTCGGTTGTTTATAAAAAAACCGACGCTTAATACAAAGTGGTACCCGTGTCTGGCTGGTCTTCGAATATAGACGTCGGTTTTATTAAACAACCGACGCCTTATATGTTAGGCATCGGTTTTCCTTAATAACCGACGCCCAGAAAAGCGACACTGAATGCTATTTCTGTAGTAGTGTATGGTCACTATGAGTTCACAGTTATGTCATTTGGACTAACCAATGCACCAGCTGCATTTATGGAACTCATGAATAGAATCTTTCGACCTTTTCTTGATCAGTGTGTTGTTTTCTTCATAGATAACATCCTAATCAATATTAGATATGCTCAACAACATGAACAACATCTTCATCAGGCTCTAACTCTACTAAGAGAGCATAAACTATATGTTAAGTTTAGCAAGTGTGAGTTTTGGTTGCCTGAAGTTTCTTTTCTTGGACACGTAATATTTGCTTCCGGTATACGTGTTGACCCTAAAAAGGTAGAATCTGTCTTGCAGTGGGAGCAGCCGAAAACACTAACGGAAATCTGCAATTTCTTAGGGCTGGCAGGCTATTACATGAGGTTCATTAAGAACTTCAGTTCCATAGCTTTACCCTTGACTAAGTTGTCCAGGAAGGATGTTCCTTTTGCCTGGAGTGATAAGTGTCAACAATCATTCCAGTTGTTAAAGGAAAGGTTGACAAGTGCACCTGTGCTGGTACTACCTGAGCAAGGGAAAGGGTATATAGTTTTCTGTGATGCCTCTAAGAATGGACTAGGATGTGTGTTAATGTAGGATAAACAAGTGATTTCTTTTTCTTCCCGACAGCTTAAGAAACACGAGGAGAATTATCCGACACACGATTTAGAACTAGCTGTTGTAGTTCATGCCTTGAAGATTTGGAGACATTATCTCTATGGAGAGACATTCCAGATTTTCACAGACCATAAGAACCTAAAGTATATTTTCTCTCAGCATGAGCTAAACATGAGGCAATGTCGCTGGATGGAGTTAATCAAGGACTATGATTGATTATCATCCAGGGAAGGCTAATGTAGTTGTTGATGCATTAAGTAGAAAATTAGCAACACCAGCTCTAGATGAAGCACAGTTGAATTCTTTGGTGTTCTCTAGAAGGGATATGTTTATCTCTTTAAGGAAAGACAATGTATAGTTAAAAATATCATTGTTATCTGGGTTGTTAGCTGAGATGCACATAAAACCTAATCTGAGACAGCAGATTACGGAGGCACAGCAAGCTGATGTTGTAGTTCAGCAGATTAGATCAGAATATGGTAGTGAGAAATGAGATGGTTTTCATTACTCGGATGATCAGGTAGCCTATTATCATGGTATAATGATAGTACCAGATGTTGATAACTTAAGGAAGTTAGTCCTGGAGGAAGCTCATTCTTCAATGTATGCTATGCATCCAGGAAGAACCAAGTTGTATCATAACTTGAAAGATATGTATTGGTGGCCTGGTTTGAAGAAGGATGTTGCTGAGTTTGTTATGTGGTGTCTAGTGTGTCAGCAAGTTAAAGTTGAACACCAGAAGCCCGAAGGAACAATGCAACATTTACCCATACCCCAGTGGAAGTGGGATCATGTAACCATGGACTTTGTGGTTGGTTTACCTAGAACAGCCCAAAGTCATGATTCAATCTGGGTAATAGTTGATAGGTTGACAAAGACAACACATTTCTTACCTGTAAAAATAACCTATTTTGCTGAGAAGCTGGCACAGTTATATGTAGATGAGATAGTGTGGTTGCATGGGGTCTTAGTTACCATTGTTTCTGACAGAGGTCCCCAGTTTATGAGTCATTTTTGGGAGCGACTTCATAAAGCCTTAGGCACACAATTAAGTTTTAGTACAACCTTTCATCCTCAAAATGATGGACAATCAGAAAGAACTATACAAACCTTGGAGGATTTTCTTAGGGCATGTGTCCTCCAGTTTACGAGAAGTTGGGATCTACATCTAAGCTTGATAGAGTTTGCCTACAATAATAGCTATCAACACAGTATCGACATGGCACCTTATGAAGCTTTGTATGGTATACATTGTAGATCTCCCCTATGTTGGTATGAAACTGGTGAATATCAACTTTTGGGTCATGATCTTGTGCAGCAGACCACCGAGAAGATTAAAATAATACAACAACAGTTAAAGACTGTATAGGATAGGCAGAAATATTATGTTGATAAGCGCCATAGACCTTTAGAATTCTAGGTTGGAGACAGAGTGTACCTCAAGGTCTCACCCTAGAAAGGAGTTCTTAGATTTGGAAGGAAAGGAAAGTTAGCTCCTAGATTTATGGGGCCTTATCCAATCATTAAACGGATTGGAAAGGTAGCTTATAAGCGGGAGTTACCACCTGAGCTGTAAAAGCTGCATCCAGTGTTCCACATTTCCATGCTAAGGAAATGTCATCCTGACACAAAACCAGTTCTGTATCCTATGGAAGTAGAATTGAACGATGATATATCTTATGTTGAAGGACCTATGTTGATTCTCGATAGAAGAATCAAGAAGCTGAAGAAGAAAGACATTTGTCTTGTAAAAGTCCTCTGGAATCACCATGGATTGAAGAAGCTACATGGGAATTAGAGGGAGAGATGAGGAGGAAATACCCTACTCTTTTCTCTTAATGTTTTGTTTATGATTTTGGGGACGAAATCCTTCTAAGGGGTGGATAATTTGTAACATCCCTGACCTGGATTATGAACTAACCCTAGGTGTTTTTCCTAATAAAGTTGATTACATGCTTGCTTTTATATTTTGAAAAGTAATTAAAGCTTTTGAGGAACTTATATTTCAATTTTAGTCCTTTTTGAATAATGTTGAAACATTGTTTTGTTAAAATTGGACTAAAGTGCAAAATTACCCAAGTTGAGGGGTTAACTTGCAAATTTCACTTGATAAGATGTTCCTATGATGTTGAGACATCATAAAAATGAATATGATGGATTGGAATGGTTTCCAAAAGCTTGAGCACCAAGATAGAGCTTGTAGAGCAATCCTAGTGCATTAAAACCTAGTTTTGGTGTAATGTGCAATTTACCCAAAACCTAGGCTTCAATATGCAAAATATCACCTCTAGAGGGTCCCTCATGTTTCTTGGCATTAATTAGAGCAAATAAAATTAGAGGGGCACCTCATTTGAATTATCATGGAGGAGAGAGAATCTGGACATTAAAATAATCAAGATTTAAGCATATATGGAGCTTTAATTTAATTTAATGTAAAAAGGAAATACATTAATTGAGGATCCCTTCAACCAAAAGTTGAAGGATGTGTTTGCAATAGTGTTGGGAGAGATTGTGCCATGCTTGGGCACAAAAAGATCTTGGTTGAGTGGAAGCCACTCATAATAATATAATACAAGGTATTATCCACTAAAAGTTGAATAATAATATAAAGCTCCTTAAGATGCTTAATTCCTTTCCCATTAATCTTTGGATAATGGAGAGGTTTTTGTAAGTAATGAAGGTGGATTCATGGCCAAGATATGGAGGGGAGTTTTGTGGATATTATTTTGGAATTTAAAGAAAATACTTTTCTTTCTCTCTTTCCTTGAAAACCCATATACATATCCCTTTTGTATATCTTTTCCAATACATATGAGAACCGTTTCCTTAGTTTTTCTCTTATCACCTTGCTTTGGCCGACCAAGAAGAGCTTTGGAGTAGAGGAAGGATGACCAAACCTGTAGGTAAGTTTTGATCATCTCCTACCTCAGATTCATGGTGGAAACCCTAAAGCAATGCTTGATTAATGGTTTTCTTCACTCGATTTCCAATCCTAGCCAAGTTGTTCATCCAAAAGCTCAAGGACGGACCTTGGATAGCTGCTGGAATTCCATCCACCATTAGAGCTGTGGAGCTTGGAGCTTGAGATCAGTTCTAGAGGCGGGTTTTATAACTCAATCCTTAAGCATTAGTATTGCACTCTTTTCTATAATAATTGTTGGTTACTTTTCTTCTTTTGATACTCTTTTGAGTTCTTTCTTAAACTTCTGTGAAGAACAACAACTGTTCTTGGTTAAACAAAGGATGAATATGATGACATCATCATAGATGCTTATCCAAAGTTTACCTTTACCAAATGGTTTCCTTTTTGTTGCTCAAACGGTTTCCCAAACCGTTTCGGAGCAAATTGTTTCAAACCGTTTGGAATGAAACGGTTTCATCAAACTGCATGGAGGGAAACAGTTTCAAACCATTTGGTGGCATTGACCAATGGTTGACCATTTGGAGGTATGTTGGAAATAATATAGGTTAATGACCCATCAATTTTAATTGATTAACTCCAATTGGTTCACTAATTGATGGTCCAACAATCACCAAAATCCTAATCGGGTTAAGTGTTGATTTGATTATTGTTTGGGTTAGAAACTTGGGTTGATTGACCCAAATGGTTTCAAAACCATTTGGGGATCACCAAACGGTCACCCAAGACCATTTGGAGGTCTAGGGTTAGGTATTGTTGAGCTATTAAAGATCTAATGATGCTATGTTGAAGAGAAATCAAATGTTGATATGATGATCAATCCAATGAACCAAACCCTAAATGGTTGACTTGGATTTTGATCTTGACTTGAGAAAACAGTTCCAAGACCATTTGGAGGTCATCCAAACTACCTCAAGACCATTTGGGGTCAGGTCATGCCCAATTTGGATGGTAATCCAATAGTTTCAAGTAATTGGTTCAATAATAGTCAACATTGAAGGATCATCGATTCCAAACTCTAATTCAATTGACTCAAACCATAATTGATGACCAATGGAAGGTCAATTGAAGGTCAAATCAGTTGAATGATGTCCTAATTGAATCAATTTATGTGTGGTGATAGGACCAATTGATGAGTAGTTCCATAGATTCAATGGTTGAAGGAATCGATCTTGAAAACCCTAATTCATTTTGATTTGTTGAGACCATACTTGGTCCATGCAGTTTTGAGGAGGTTTGGACCAAACAGTCTCAAGACCGTTTGAGTCCAAATGGTCTCAAGACCGCTTGGGACCAAATGATCCCAAACCGTTTGAGTTCATCTATTTTCAAGAGGTTACTTTGGCAAACGGTTTTGAAGTTGCGCTTTAGCAAACGATTTTGAAGTTGCACTATAGAAAACGGTTTTGAAGTTGCACTTTAGCAAACGGTTTTGAAGTTGCACTTTAGAAAATGATCTTGAGGGTTAACTTTAGTAAATGGTTTCAAAGATCTAACTTTGGCAAACGGTCTCCACCACCTACTTTACTAAATAGTTTCAAAGGCTACTTTACTAAACGGTTTCAAAGGTTACTTTAGCAAACAGTTTCATTGGTTAACCAAGACCGTTTGAGGTCTGATTTGGTCAAGATCGTTTGAGGTCTATATGGCCAAGACCGTTTGGTGGATAATTAACCAAAACCGCATGGGTAATTAAAGTGGTTAAAGGAAAAAGTGATTAGTTGATTAATACATGAAGTAATCAAAGATGATTATAATAAAAGCACCCTTAATGGGATAGGGTGATTAGTACCCTTTGAATAATTAAGCCTTAATGATCATGTCGACAATGACATAACCCATGATGTCAATTTTTCTTCAGGAATGAATTGACTTAGCCTAATCAATGCTGAAGCAAATATCATCTTAGAGAAGATGAAAGAGAAGACTTCCTACATGGATGATAATTAAGTATTGGACTTCTATTATGAATGAATATATAATTAGGGTATGATCCATCCTAGTGAGATCATGAAACCCTAATTATGATGCTTAATGAATCATAACCCTAATTGAGGGCGTTAATAGATGAAACCCTAATGCATGATGATGGTATGAACTTAATTCATAATGATGTCATGATAGACCTTAATTCAAGGTACTTTGATGATCGCTCCTAACTTGATGTGAATAGTAAACCCTAATTGCTGGTGTTGAACATTAACCCTAATCTAGGGTGATGTGATATGAATAGTAAACCCTAATTATTGGTGTTGAACATGAACCCTAATCTACGGTGATGTGATGTGAATAGTAAACCCTAATTGTTGTTGTTGATCATGAACCCTAATCTAGGGTGATGTGATGTGAATAGTAAATCCTAACTATGGAATGTTGAATATAAACCCTAATCTAGGGTGATGTAATGTGAATAGTAAACCTCAATTCCAATTAAGGTGAACTATATGTGAAACCCTAATTTGGGTTATACCTTATAGCATGAAGCACAACAACAAAGATCAGTTATGATGACATTATCTTCTGGAAAATTTTAAACGGAATGTCATAAAATAATTGGTGGACTCACGGTCTAACTGAGTACGGCACGCACCCGCTCCCAAATCTCCACGGGCGGGCAATAGGTCTTCCCGTCTGTATATATATTTCTTCCGATCAAAATAAACTACTAGCCGACTTCCTTCTTCTAGACTTTTCCACAAATATCACCGCCGAGCATTCCCCAGATACCGCCACCGATCTTTCCCCAAATACCGCCGTCAAATGCTAGTTAATAACTATGATGCTCCAGAGGGTCTGGTTCTCCCTTTCAACCTCCGAACGGCATCTCGTTATTAAGGAATGCACCAGACAACCTCACAACACCGCAATCAACTTGTTTACTATGGCAGTGCGGAAGAACCAACGAAGATTGTCTTTGATCACCATGTGGTCCCTGACAGCCATCCAGGAGACTACTGCGATGGCAATCCAGCAGGCTTGCAATGAATTGGTCACATGCTCTCCCAACGACACGGTTTGATTTTTGAATTGCTTTTCTAGACTCAGTGCTCTCTTTTGGATGGTACATGTTATTTAAACGTTCTTTGGCTGATTGCGGCGAGTGAGATAAGATCGATGCTTTCCAATTCATGCTACTGTCAGTCAACTATCAATGTTACTTTATTGTTGTAATAAAAAACGGGAAAGGTTCTAAATGTTTTCCCACTAGGCGAATTTATGTGTCCGCTAGAAAATTATTATGTTTTTTCTCCCACAAATCCCTTTAAATATGAATCTAACAATCTAGTGATACGACTCCTTTCTATTTTTATGCATGACATGCTATCTTTCACATGGAATTTTTTTAGCAGGGCAGATTTTCAATGGCCCAAAAACCAACAGATATACTCCATCATTATTTTGATACTCCTATTTTTGTGTGACCTTCTCGTGCAAGGTGTCTCTAGATTGGTACAATGGTGATAAATGCATATTGTGGATCATGTTTAGCTTAATTCGTTGGTTTTATACAAAGCTTCTCAATCTCATAGAAAGTAACAAATAAATATATGAAGTTTTAGCTTTAGAAATTTAAACGTGTTTCATGATTATGTGTCATTTGGTCGGTGTGTTTGGTTAAATATTACCGTAGTCATCTTGACTGTGGATGCTACTAAAATTCTAGTTGAGTTTATTGGAAGCTCAATCCATTGCCACCATTATACAGACTATAGTTTGTTATTCCTTATTTATCTGATATGCTCTTTCTATTTTTTACATGCTTCTTAGATCCCTTCCTACATGTTGGGGTTACATTTTCCAAAATTATACATTACAAACTCATGCTTGGTTACTCTTCCACCTCCAATGGTTCCTTCTTTACTGTTAATTAGACCTATTTCCCCCACTTTAGAACACAAAAACATCTGACGGTTCTCATTTTTCTTAGAGATGTCTATAATGGTAAAGGAATATAAAGTTTTCGACTTCTTTTTACTCCGCTTGTGGTGCTCAATATTGGCTTTCTATTAATGACATACATCCACTTGCATTTGTTTATCTTTATCACTTGCAAATTAAATATATTGCATTCCCAAATCCGAGACAGATCTTGATTTTAACACACTAGATTAAGCATCCATATCAAAAGACATGAACATAAAAAGGTCCATAATTTTTGTAGACATCTTGCAAGAGGTCGATTTAAGCTAACATATTTGTATCTATTTGCATGTGATATTTTGGTTTTAACCACTTTTATGTAAGAAATTTAGCAACTAAATTTTGAGAGGAATCATTTCATCAAGAAATTGAGTGCACTTATCTTTTTGCAGTCAACATCCCATTTGAAATCTATTTTTAATTAGATACGGTATAACAATTATTACTTATATTTTAGTTTCAAAAGTAAAAAATATTGCATTAGGAATGAAAATAGTAAATTTTACTAGGTTTTGAAAGTCAATCCGGTCCGTCTAATTGAACCGATTGCTCTACCACCCAATAGATCTTGTGGGTTCAATGGGGCTGAAACTCATTTTTGTCTAAACTTGACTCACTTGGTGACTCAGTTCGTTCAACTATTACACAACAACAAATATAACCTTTATCGGCAATTTATTTTGGCATAATTAGAACAGTCTGCCGCATTTTTTTTTGCGCACACGCCGCTTCCATATCTTCACACGCGGGTGTCCCATTCAGTTATCTTTTTTATTTATTCTAAAAACAAAACAAAATAATTGTCATCCCTTCGCTTCTCTCTCTACTCCCGTGTCTTCAATCTCCTCTCCCCACTCCCGTCTCCCATCTGGCCATCTCCTTGCCCTTATACCATCGTCTCTCCAAGAATCCCCCGTCTCTATTTTTCCCTGATCTCCCGTATCCGATCTTCATTTTCTCATCTTTGATCTCTCTAGTTCCTCTCCACATTTCCTCCCGTCTCCCCTCCCTTCTCTCATCCCACGCCCTTTCACAGTTTCACCAAATGCTTTCCGATTTCCATCCCCAAATATTTGTCATTGATAACTCCGCCCGACTGACCTTATCGATGATCTCGTCATCGGAGATAGGCTTTGGCTTGCTCGCCCCTAATCCTACCTTCAGGACAGATCGGTCTTCTCACCTGAAGTGGCTGGTTGGCAGCGCAAATACATGATGCTCCTTGCCTTGCATGGTGAGTTTATTTTATTCTTTGCTCGATATGCTGCAGGGGCGATTGACAACTTGTTTGGAAAAGTTGACGCATGTCAATATTGATCCCAACTGTTGGCATGACGGTAGATGTTTATGTTCCCTGGTATATGATTCTTTTATATGTTCCCCCTCATACACTACTAGTTTCAATTCACAATGCGTCTGGAAAGATAGTGACACTTTCCTCTTTTTTTTGTATACATTTAATGATATTTTATCAAGAAAGGAACCAACCACCCTTTTCAACTAATTTCTCGGTTCTTCATTCCAAGGCAAACCTTATTAACACCCCATAAATATATATACCCCGTTCAAATTAGTATGGCTTCTCTTTTATGACTATTAACATAGGTTGCTAGTATCTTGCACAATCAGCATAAACAATTTTTTATATTTTGAGGTTTGGAGTATGATGGGAGTCCATGATTGATAATTGATATAAGTAAATATATATGTGGAATTTTGGATATAACAAGACCTTTATTTCTATGATAGATTAAATGTTAAATTATTCTCTAGTCTTGAAACCAAGGTTATAAAATGCTTGAGGAGCATCAATGCAATTTTCTTGAGTGAGGTGAGGCAAAAGCTTCGAGACAGTCTAGGCATAAACCTCAAAAAAGTACATGACATTCACATTGATGTTAGTATTCATATACATACATATATTCTTAATGGATGTAACTACACATATATGTACAGACAAGTATCTGCATTATATACACAAATAGGCATACACATCTATACACATTTTAAAAAGGCGCACACACACACTTGCACGTAATAGATACATGCACGACACACACACAAATATATACATGTATATATCAATATTTGTATACACATATAAACATTACATCTACACATAAACATGCACAAAAACGCATGTTGTACAAAAGAATACACATATAAAAGTATAGACATTTGACTAATGACATAAACATATTTACATTATACATATGCACATAGAAATACATATATGTTTATATGCATTATATAAAGAAATACTAGCCGGACAGAGTTGGCCTAGTAGATCAGCTAAATGGCCGCCAATGAAATGACTCATGTTTGATCCCTAAAACCAATGATTATTCATCTCTCACATCTCATCCTGGGATTTGAGTGGTTTAATTAGGAGGCGGCGGGCCAACCCTTCTTTTATTGTTTAATTATATATAAAAAAAAGATATATAGGCATATATACATGTAAATCATTACATAGATATGCAATCATATATGTATATACATAGACATGCACAAATATGCACATGTAAATGTAGATAGTAGACGACATTACTTGTAGGCTTGGCAATTTTTCCCAAATCGATCCAACCCAACCCACCCAGGCCAAAAATATGGGTGAAATTGAGTTGTCAGGAAGGATTGGGCAGACCCATGGGTGTGGCGGTATTTGGGTGAAACAAGGGTAGTATCAGATTTTTCTCATGCATGCCCATCGCCAAGAAATGAAAACCCTTCGAAGAAGATGGTGTGTTGGTTAACTTGTTTGACACTTTGACCCACTTCATGGACTATTTCAGGAACCCCTATAGCTTTGCAACCACATACACAATGGATGTCTGATCTAGAAGTCAGGTCCATGACCAAGCTATCGACGACCACATTTAGCACCTTTGCCTTGACAATGGAATTAAACAAATCCTTGAGACTTTGGTCGACAATCACCTAAGGCGAATGCATCACCGCTACTAGTCGCACCAGACGCTAGCCACCTTGAAACCTAGAACATCCTGGTCAATATATGTGATCAGAGACACGCCAATAAAGGTGCACTTGGCATAAGTATACTTAAGTGGATCCTTTTTGGAAAACAACATGAGGTCACTTCCAAAGGCATAGATGTTGAAGCTTTGGGTGCGGCAAGGAGTTGACAGTAACCTCTGAGACATTTTTCCCCCCTCCTACCCTAAATCTTGAGCTAGTGGCTGGTTCCTATGAGACACATCATATATATAATAAGACATAGGTGATTGCTCGTTCCGTCATAATTGACAATGGCTCATCGGGTCTTGCTGTTCAAATTCTCTTGAACACAACATGCTTTTCATCATTGTTGAGCAATCTGACTACATTGGGCACCTACTTATGGAAGCACCACCTCCATCTCCGAAATATATTTCTCTATCCAAGCTCTCTTCCTAGAGGAATTCCCCGGGTACTCAACATCAATATGCAATTCTTGAAGTGCATCTAGTCTGCCTTTGGATGAGATTCACATGCACTTGTATGTCCGTACGGTCGTCGACGGTCTTAGGAGGTGGAGTACACATGCGAGTTGCTTGCTATAGATATTAGTGAAGACTCCGAGAGCATGTTTCCTAACCTTTCCAAGTGCAATCCAAGGGCACTCATTGCAAGAGGGTGTGTGACGACAACTGCGATAAATTTGGGATGGAGGTATGCGTTGATCTCTACCATCAAGGTGCCCAACCTTTAATATTCATCTAAAAAGGACTTGAGCTTGACTCATCGGAAGACTAAGAAGGAAGGGCGGTCCCAACAACGATCGTCTAACATGGTAGCACCTTCGCAATGTCGGTTTCCGTCGTAAATTTATGAGTTATATATTTTGTTCACTGATAGTCAAATCAATCTAGTGCTGCTGAATTTGACAATTATCTCCTCACTGGTTTACAGTTGTATCCACACGACTAATATGATTGGAATTGATATAGACTTTAACTGTTTAGATATTAGAATTGTGATCGTCATTTCCGTTCCTATTTGAGATAATATATTGGTCGATTCTGGTACCACTGAGTCATCCGGGTGAGGCCTGAGTCGGGCGAGTTTTTTTCTAAAAAACCAAAATTATTGGGTTGGGTCAGTTCAAAAAAAGTACATGTTGGTTTGGGTTTGGGATGAGTTGGGAGAAACCCAACCAGTTTCTATCCCTCGTTATGTGTAGATACTAACACACACACATCCATACACTCACATGCAACACACACATAAACACAACCAAATATATATTTGATACATATACATGTATTATACACAAATATATAGATTATACTTGTGTTTATGAGGCTCAAATTGAGGTCTAAACTACTGCTTATGCCTCCGAAGTGCCTCAATGCCTTTTTACACCTTGGAAAAATGAGGCACAACCTAAATTTCAAAGAGGGTTGCCTTGCATCAAGACATCCCTATTTATTCCATGCTCACAACTCATATATTTGTTTTACTGTGATACATTTATAGTCCTCATTTCCATCTTTTTCGATACCTAGAAATGAAATTGTGATGATGATCTTATTGAAGTTGTTTGAAGTTGATTTGGAAAATATTCATGACATAGATATATGAGTTTTGTTCATATTGATATTGTAGTTTACACTTACATTCTTATATTTTATAGTGGCGATGCTCATAGAAATTACTAGTGTAGTGCAAATATCTTGAATACTATCTTGCTTACTGTCGATATATCTCCATGTTCAACTACTTTCATAGTCATCTCATTTTAGTTTTATAAGTGCATACCATAAAATCTTAAAGTTCGCTTAATCATTATTACTGGTTTATTAGTTTTTGAATGAATCATGCTTGCCTTTGACTCTAGTTTAGAATTAGACAATAAACAAGGTATTGGATCTCATCCATAAAGGTAGTATTATATGACATACCACTCTTCTGTTAGGAAGAATACACATCTATCGGTGAATAGTTTAAGGTGTAAATCCTAGTTGATGGTTTTGGCTGGGAGAGGAGATAGCGTTGGCCATGGTCATGATAGTTGTTCTGGAGGTTGGGGAAGCTCTATCCATGGTAGACTTCCTCCTCGCTCGAGCCCTATGAATCTAGACACCACATCTCTTTCCGCTGATGCATCTTTGACGCCGCCTCCAAAGTAGTTGGAGGAGAATCATCATCGACTATGTGCATGAGGACGTGTAGGTCAACGACTCGCCACACTCCTACGTTGCGGCCACCGCATGCACCGATCTATGGATTCCCCCTCCTCCCCCCCATCAAGTGTGTTTTTCTAGACACGATCAAACCACAAGACATCTCCATTGATTGTAATGACACAGTCCTAGCCGTCACTTTTAATCCCGCTACTATTCAACTTCTCCTGGAAACATGGAAGTTCATAGTTGTCGTGAAAGCCATCGACATTAACATAGGTTTCCAAGCCCTAGTCTCTAGACTTCAGTCACTATGGAATGCGACAGAGATGTTTTGGGCGATATACTTAGAGATGGGATACTACATCATCCAAATAACAAATCAAGCAGACTTCATCGCTGCCATGACAGGAGGACCTTGGACTATCTTTGGAAACTACATATTCATCTAGTCCCGGTTCCTCAGTTTGAGGCCTGGAGCACCTTAACACCAGTTCAATGGTACTTGGTAATGGAGATTGGGATCACAAATTTATTACTACTTTCTTTCCTTCTACACTACATGAACATAGCAAAAGCATCCCACTACCAGATCCCAATGCCGGTCTGGACATTTGGGACTGGCCACATGAGGATCAATGTGATTTTACTTCAAAATTGGGCTATTGCTGGCTGAGGGTGCCGAAAGATGCTAATCTAGAAGGCAATTGGTCTGATATGTGGAAACTCTGAGTCCAGATTGTTTGAAAATCTTCGCCTAGCTACCACAACATAGAGATTTGGTTAACTATGCAGAAAAATAGATATGCCACATTGATATTGACATAACCTGTCACTGTCAAGCATGTCATAATGCACCAGACTCACTACTTCACAACATCAGGGACTGCTCCACCATCAACCCGATATGGAGAGGGCTAGCAATTTCACCAGACTTCTTCAACCTTGATGAAGACTCCACCATCATTTCACCGCATGATCAAGTCAGACCCTCAGTACTCCTTGTGGCCAATTGGCATGTGTGGCAAGTCTGTAATGACCTTGTGCACTCAGTGAATCCTCCCTTCATCGACTCTAGAATTTCCTTCATCAAGAAACAAACTAACACCATTTCCATGGTGATGCATACCCAAGATAATAAACAACATAGCATTGAGGACCGTCATACTTCTCAGAGGCTTGACTCTGCCTTTTTCACCTTTGTTGATGCTTCCTACCTCCCCAGCTACATAAGGGTGGGAGTGGACACTCATGTAGTATTGAGAACAGGTTCTAAGATCATGGGTGTAGGTACCACTATTTTAGCATGCTCTGTACTAGAAGCTGAAATCCAAGAAATTACTTAGATGTCTCATCTCTGTAGACATAATGATTATAAAAAAGTAACTATCAAGCTGAAATCCAAGGAATTACTTATATGGCTCGTCTTTGTAGACATAATGATTATAAAAAAGTAACTATCTTGTCGGCCCCCCAAAAAGCAATGAATATACTAGTAGGATCGCTTCCACCACCTCTAAGGTTTCAGGAATTTTGGAGACATTTTCAAGATGACTGTGGGCATATCCATGGTATGTCTCTGCAGTTCATCCCTCGTGAGCTGAACCCAGTTTCAAACACATTAGCAAAACATTCCATCCTTTCTAATCTCATATTTCAATTCAGTTCTTCTAAGCCTCCTTGGCTAAACATAGATGTAAATGTTGACTTCAACTGTTGCCCTGTTCTAGAGCACATGATGAATAATTAAGCTCTCGATCGTATAAAAAATTATTGTATGACATACCATTTCTGATAAGAGAAATACTCCACGAATTCTAATGGAACAAGGAGGTTTTTGTTTTCGGCATACTTATGCATGTAAGATCTTTTTAGCTATTAGTAATCAAAGTAGAGAATTTCCTATTTTGTGAATTGTATATTCTTTCAAAGTTTGTTACCATAAAATTCTCTAGTGTTTTTGGTTGGTATATGTTTTGTAGTAGTGCTTCTGCAAGGTGTAGGAATGCCAAATATTTTTCATACACTTTTAGTTCACACAAATCAATGAACTATTATTAATATTTAATTAGTGAATTATTCAACCTTATTTAGTTCCTTTTTGTGTTTTCTAAATATTTTATTTCTTGTGTTGATTTATTGTAGTTCTCGCTGCATTACATTCTATGTGAATGACGAGACGTCAAAGAGTTAGAAAACATGGTACTCATATCCATGTTGAATAAACATGGATAAACCTTATATCTATATCCTGACCTTCTTATAGGTCTCCTGGAATGCGTTGTAACAACCAACTATTCACATGCTGTGTTTATTTTAGAATTAAGGTAATCCTTTATACATTTTCCCATCACTTCACAAATCTACCTATGTAACTATATATATATTTGAATTGGCCGACCTGAGCTTGTTGGTGCCACCAAGATTATTTCTGTACTCAACTGGGTCTTTGCGTTTGTATGAAATAATGAATTATGATTGTGCTAATAGGTGTTTGAGAAGTTTGATGAATATCTTAGTTTTATCATTTCTAGGTCATTCCTAATTGTGTGCACTTACCTAAAGTAATGAAGGTGATGAGAAACTTGAGATAAATTGAGCCATTTGGAGTTGAAAGATTTCCTTTGTAGTTTTGTATATACATGCCAATATTTATATACAAATGAAAATTATGGTCATTGTGCAATGTTCTTCACTTCCTCATATTGCAGTTGAGGTCATATGGAGCTTTAGAAATTTGTTGAAAAGGTATTTTTGTATGGTTTTACATTTAGTTTTAGTCTCAAGTTGTATTCTAGGATATTATATGCAGAAATTCTTACAATATTATATTAGCTTATAACATGAATGGGAATGCATACCAAACTACCTCAAGCATTACATCTAATGCTTCCCATGTCATTCCAAAACATAAGTTGCATACTAGACCTACTACAGTAGCAAACACATTAGTTTCCATAGGACCTCTAAGATAGTGGAGAACCCAACGAATTGTTGAAGAGTAAGAAATTGACATGGCACACTAACAAAAATTTGAAGGATTTCATGATGAAACTAATTACACATGACCAACCTCAGTCCTCCCATCTATCCCCACTCCCACTAATGACAAAGCTAATTGATGTTGGTAATATAGGTTTCAATGAAAAAGGAAAACATAGAGAAGCTGATCGTCCCTTTCCTGTAGGTTTTAATAGGTCAGTTTTATCAATGCCTCTTTTAAAAATTTGAAAGACAACTTTACCAATCATATTATAAAGGACCTCACTAGGAAATAGTTTGTTGTCCAATCCTTTAGCTTGTTGAATGAGTATTAGCATTTGTTACTTATTTTCCTTCAAGTTGTATTCATGTTCTCTTGAACAATATGTATAGTTACTTATGCTTCATTTTTCATTATTTATATTCATTGTTCCTCTCATTTACCCTACATATATGTGAATTCATTGTTCCTAGACTAGATTAGGTCCCTTTTGCTTGACATCTTCCTTTTAATGCCTTCTATCACTTTTTCATGTTAATGCTTCTTCCTGTAAATATGTGCTATCCAACTGAATATTTGTTCAATTTGTAGGGAGAATTCCAGTTACCATTTACAGTGGTATCAGGGAGAGTGAGATATCCCCTTGCTTGGTAGGCGGTTTGGGCTATCTATTGTTGCATAGAGGGTTTTAATCTCAAGGAACCCACCCCAAACTGAGCCACTTTGCAACTCACCCCAGAACGATAAACCCCTGGGCATGAGAGATTGTGGTTTGGTCACCCCTTTCACACGCCCAATCAGCATGCAATACCGTTTGTTGAGAGCCTTATGTGTGATTTGAAACCATGTTTTTTATTGGGACATGCTAAGATCTTACCAACCAGGATACTCTAGCTGGAAGAATCTACATTTCATTATGAACCTAACTTTTACCTTGCAGATTTAATTAGATTTACATAGAAAAGACATTGTCAAACTAGCTTTAATGGCTGGAGGGGAAGGGAATAAAGAGTGAGGTGTGTATACTAGGCCTTTGATATGAGAAAAGTGAGGGGTAGATGTGAAAAATCCCTCGTAATCACAACATCTATTTATAATCTGAGGATGCTTTCTGATTTTACAGGAGACCACACCATCAATATGTTCAGGATCCATTTGACTACGGTATCCCCATTTCAGAAAAAATACATCTCTTCACATAGTCTTGAGGAAGGCAGATTGCAGGTGCCTCATTCAATGGGTTCCCTATGGGTGCACATCACACTTATATGGTAAGTGGACCGCCTCAAAAGCTGGAAACATCAACAAGCTTAGAGGGAGACTTGTTTAGAACACATCTAGCTTTGGTTGCATACATTTTGGATTGTGTCGTGTCTGGGGGAGGAGGGATATCCTCATACACTAATTCTCTTCTATGTCGACCTACATTGTAGACCATTGCTTGTGCGAAAGAACACTTTCCCGTCGGCCTCTAAAAATAATTTGCATTCGATTCTTGAATATTACTTTGCATGATTGGGTTTTTAAGGCTATAAGTTTGGTACTAGAATGCTTGGCGTATAACAGCTAGCAGATTCTTGTAAGGATAGGAAGGGTCAGCACTTTTTTCTCAAATGGGAGGGGGTGTCAAAATGAATCTTTGACATAGGATGTGGTCCTTGTTTAGGCTATCTTTATAGGTTAAAGAATTTGTAATTTCTTAAGTTCTTAGAGGCAGGGGTCGGGCTAGATCCTTGGTCCCCAGCCTTTTGTGCCAAGGGACAATGAACAACTGCTTATCGACCTACTGTGGGCCAATCCTTATTTGCTTTTGACATCCTTTATAAAAAAGGTTTACGGGTACCTATTGTGGGCCAATCTTTTGATTAAGATTGCTTATGACAATAAAAGTTCGTAGCCACACTGGACAAAGTAGACTCTCTTGTTTATTATGAAAACATGATGCTGGGATATTTCCTACTCTGAGCGTCATCTGCCACTCTGTCTCTGTGTGATGTATCAGGATAAACAAAAAATTCTCATCAACAATCCAGTATCTAGAAGTTATTCTAACAGACAAAAGGCGAAGGATTTCCAAGAATATACTACTCCACCTACATGCATATTATATATTTGTTGATACCACTCACTGAAATACTTTGTAAAAGTACTAAACAAGGTTTATTGTGTAGTTCCTTATATAATTTTTATTGATCGATATTAACTATACGTTGTCGTAACTCTTGGGAACTCAACCCATATCATTTCTTGTACTAGGCTGTGATAACTAGGGTTGTTAAGGTGATATGTTTAACATTGGTCGTAAAAAGAAGAGTAGAAAACTGAAGCATCACAGAAGTAACAATATTTCCATTTCTTAGTGGTTCAAGGTGCTTATTTATGGATTTGGGTGGTATAAATTCTATGTAAGCTCCTGACTTTTTCTTGAGTTGTTTAAGAAGTTGGTAGAGTCTCGGCCATCATCTACTTATACATCCTTATATGTGAGTGTGTTAGATACATGAAGACAACTGTAAACTCATCAAACTTAGCTTCTAGAAAGCACGTTAAGCATGGGTAGGTTTCCTATAGTTGCCATCTTTCCTTAGTGGAGTATATTAGATGCACCGAGGTTGTAGTAAATTTGTTTGGAAGCTAATTTCTAAAATGCTTACAACTAGGTTGTTGGGGATAGTTGATGTGGATTGTGAAGAAGTCTGGACATAAACTTATCTTTGATTGTTGCCAGCCATTGTTGTTTTAGATACCTTTTTTTAATGGATGGCTCATTGTTGTATAATGTACTTTACTAGGAACCTCTTGTCAACCAACCTCTCTTTGTGATTGTTATAGCCTCTAGTAACTGTCTTAAATATTCAAAGTATATCGTGCTTCTTGTACTCTAGTTGAACCAAAATGAAGACCCATCAGGTCTGTGGAGTGTCTTCCTCAAAATAGTGATTTTGTAATAGCTGACTAGAAGCTTTTTGCAGGTCCAGTCACTCGTGGCAAATGAAAATTGCTCAACAGTCCCATACACCTCTATTGTGGACCTTAAGGCAGTCTCAATTCCAATTGACATATAATTCTACAGTAACAACCTCAACTATAGCCAATGCTAGCCCAACTATCATGTGTGACTTATCCACAGACTGACTGTGTCAAGATTTAAACTCATGGTCCAATGAACATTTGTAAACAGTTGTAGATTGGTGGAAAGACTATACTGTATGTGAAGAGCAGAGTTTTGAAACCCGACCCAAGATGGCCGGTTCAACCGGTTGAACTGTCACCTAGAAGGTTGGTCGGTCTGGGCACCTCCAAAACCCATTTTGTGCTAAAAAATTTGTCGAATTGTCAAACCTGATGGTTGAACTGGTTACCCCGTGACTGGTCCAGTGAACCTACCGATTATTATCCAAATAGATTATTTCCCTGGTCCCACTTCTATTTGCATCCCATTGACTACTGTGCAATCTCCTCTCTACACCTGACATTTCTCCATTAAAATGCCTCGATGGTGCTGAAGCTAGGGCGCAACCCTCCCTTCCTCCCCTTCTCAGGTGGTCACTGACCCTTTCCTGCTCTGGTTGTTGTCGTTGACGCCCTTCCCTACTGTGGCTATCACCACCGCCATCCTTTCCTACTCCGGCTTCTGCCCTCTTCTCTGGATGTCAACTCCTCCACTACTCCAGTCATGCAGCAAGGTGATGCCAAGAGGAGCAACAACTTTTGTTGCCTCACACTGCTCTTCTTGCAGGAGGATCTCTTTTTTCAAATCTCCCCCCTTCTTTCTCCTCTTGCACTTCCCCTTTTCCTACTCTCCTATCTTTAATCTTTTAGCTCCAATTGCTTTTCATTGTTTAAGTTAGAATGTGCTTGAGTTAGTTGATTGTGAAGTTATGTGGCCAAGTTGTTTACAGTTGCAACTATTGTTATGTTGAGGTCTAATTACATTTATCCATGTTGAATAATCACCTATGACCTGTTCATTTATAAATTTTGCTGCAAATTTGTTTGAATTTGATGGTTTCTTACTGCTTATCGATTTCAATGTGTATATTTCCTATTGTTGTGCTAGTGTTATTGCTATATTGTTACTAAATCCTATGAACTTGAAGTTTGGATAGATTGGATTATATGTATTTATACACATATGACATCACCAAGTTGATCCGGCGGTTGAACCAGAGACCCGTTGTTATGACCCACTCTGAATTAACTAGTAAGCACATCGATTAGTACGTCATAATTATGATTTAAGTTGAATTAAGTATACATATGCAATTAGTACTTTGATCATGTGTTACTAATTAATTTGGATGATTTCATGCTTTGAGGGTGTAGAGGACCTCGTGCTTGAAACGTTGCAAGAGAAATCACCTCAATCGGACATCTGAGGTGAAAGTTATAGCATTCTTAAGAACTAGGGTTTGGTTTTGCAATTTTCCCAATAATATATCCATTTATTGGGTCGGCTACCCCTCTTCTCCTTTATCTGTTCCCGATAGAACAGGAAAACGCAGAGCGGCGCTCAACGCCCGATCAACAACTGAAAGGGGAGGGGGGGAAATCGATGGGGCGATTTGGGCGCCCATAGCTTCGATCTAGTTGGCTGAGCTCTAGGCGGCCTCCGTCCTCCCTTTCCCTTCTTCACCCTTCCCCTTCCGCGCCCTAACACAGCTGTCCAGCTACAGCGTCGGCCTACAGCTGCAGCAGCAGCTTCACCATCCATGGAGAAGGAGGACGAACAACTGATTTTTGGGCTTGTTTGCTTCGGTTCAACATCGCCCAGCCTCCGCCGTCATCTCCTTCTTCTTCTCTTCCATTACCTCTCCTTCTCCACACCCTAGCGGCGCCCAAGCAGCAAGGGATGGCACCCCTAGAAGCAGCGGCTAGCTGCAGTTGCAGCTGCGGCGCCAACAACTAGGATCCTGATTGGCGCGAGCAGCAACCCCAGATGGCCGCCCCGATTCCATCCTTGTAGTCCCTTCCCGGATTCATAGCCGACAGATACAACAGCCCTAGCAATTTTCTCTTCCACCTGTACGTGGGGTGAAGAGTTGCAGACGTAGGTTCGGCCAGGGGCCATCTAGGGCGCAAGCTAGGACCTGAAATCGACGCCAACGAGTTCATCTTGAGGTCCAGATCTAGGATCTGTAGCCTAGTCGCGAGCAGCAACACCCCAGCCAAAGTTCTACTTCTACCTGATATATGTGCGTGCACAGTTCGTTTGCAACAGGTTCAAATTGGGTGATTCTAAGGTTGAAGACAACCTCTGGACGCGTTTCTGGACGGATCCGGACAAATTCGGACATCCCGAATTAGGTGAGTAGGATTTCATTCATTTATCATTAAATAACTCAGGCGTTTGAATATTTTCTGTTTTGTGCGCAAATTACGCTGATAACAGGCGTTATCAGGCGTAGGGCGGCGTTTAGCGTCGCCCGACTTTTTATTTCATAAATTGCTTCTAGACGCTGTTATATGATTAAATTTAGCAATTGATTAGTGTGGATTGAATCGGTAGATTTTTATGGTTCATTGGAACCTAAATTGTTTATTTGAATGTTGAAATTAGAAATTCATGTCTGAAAATGGTATGATTTGGGTATGAACCCAGACAATGAAGATTTCTGATAAATTATCAGATGTATGATTTCAAAGTTGATATGAATAAATAAAATATGCATGAAAACCTTAATTGCATATATCTTTTGACGTTAATATGTGTAAATTGATATTTACATGAAATGGCACATTTCTCTGAATTATTACCAGAAATTCTCAAGTATTGTTATTAAATTGTGTTGTGATATGTAATTAACTCTTAATTGAGTTAAGTGATGCACAAACCAGGATTTGGGTTAATGTGCACGTTTTTCGAGAAATTTAGAGAATTGATAATTGTTGAGTATGATTCTCATATGTGAAGCAAATTTCTTTAATTTGTGCAATAAGATGTTCAATTGCGTAAATTCGCTATGTATGTGCCAAATTGAAATAAGTTGGGTTATTTATGCATTTCTAATTTGTCTGAATGCATGGTATGAGAATTTCTCAGAAATTACAATGATTTAAAATATATTGCTCTGTCAGTTTAGAATGACAGTGTATTGTGATCCGATATGAAATCAGTAGATGTGATTTTCCTATTTAAATGGTTATATGTTAATCAGTTAATAGACTTAGGTGCCCTAACACCGTAGAACCCCTTTGACAGATCTGCTTCTTAGGGGTGAAACTCGTGTCCAACATCAACCGGTTAAGTAATTCTGGTGGCACGAGGGTTGATAGACAGTGTCCAACACCAACCGATTGAGTAATTTCGGTGGCACTGGGGTAAATAAAAAAAATAAAGTAAAGGGTTATCCAACACCAACCGGTTGAGTAATTCTGGTGGTAACCCAGTGTTGACTCTCTGCCTGTGTGCTTAGGTTTGTCAGGAGGAGTCTGGAGCACACGTGGTTGTGCAGCACACGTGGTTGTGCATTGAGGCCGTGGAGCCTGGGGTCCTGTAGCAGAACAGGGCTGGCGTCAGACTTAGCATTTCCTGGGTGTGTCGCTAAGTCTTGTACGGTGGGATCGTAGCATGAACTTGCTACGGATCTTCATAGGAAGAGTACACTACATATGATTAGGGCATAATAATAATATAAATATGTAATCATATAGGATCACAGTAAATTAATGTGTTATAGAGATCCGAACTTGTGTGTCAATTCTTTATATCTGTTATTTGTTTAAATTATCTGTTGTTGCGTAGAATTGTGATTATATTCTGCAAATCTGTTATGTTATTAGAACTGCCCTGCTTAGTACTGCACTTATGTTTTATTTAAATTTATAAACCTGATGAGTTGTTGAATGATAGCTAAGTGAAATGCTATTCACTGAGCGAGTAGGCTCATACCTCTACTCAAACCATTTTCAGGTCAGCGACAGTTTCAGGAATCTGAAGCATCTTACCACCCTAGTCAGTTGAAGGTATATGTAGTTAGTTTAGTTAAAGGTCTCTTAGTCCTTTCCCCTCGATCTTTGGGACATGGTGTGGGTGAGAGAGAATGTGTATAAAGATGTAAAATAACTTTCATGCTTTAATTTATGTTGATCAATGTAATATGTTATAGACTTTGTTTATATTGCTAGTCAGTTTAATAAAAATGCTTCCGCAGTTTGTTTAGATTTAGTTTACAGCATAAATTAGATTATCTTTTTAATGTCTTTAAAATGTTTTAAAATCTCAAAGTGGGTTGGCTTGCGTGTTATCCCTCCGTCGCGCCCTAATATCGTGATTAGTGGGTAATGCGAGATCGGGGTGTGACAGTTTTGGTATCAGAGCGAGGTTTGAGTACTTAGTTACTCAAGGTCAGGGGACGATAAGAGACCAATAGGATTAAGGTTTAGGTGTCTTCCTTCTATCTGTAATTTTCTAACAGGAAGTGTTCTGCTATATTATTGCAGATAGCAAGAAGAGGATCTGGTCACGAGAATCAAGTAATGAGCCGTTAAGAATCATTAAGGTCAAAAGAATAAAGTTATAAGTGAGACGAATAATAAATAATGAGTTTTAGCTCTGGAAGGTCTGAGTGTTTAGATACCCTGGCCAGGTGTCTGAATACTTAGATTGACCAGTATCAAGCTACTCAGTCTGTTCTTCTCTGGATGCCCTGGCCAGGTATGCAGAGGAAGGATAGGCTAGAAAAAAAAAACCCTAGAAATCTTAGGGTTAAGAAATAAGAAAATAATGTAGGAGTAAGAGATTAAATAAAGGATGTGATATAACTCCTACCTTACATTGCTTATTGATTAAAGATCATTAGAAACACTCTTATATACATGAATTTAGACTTTCAGTTTGTACAATAAGTATGATTCTTTTATAATGTTGTGACATGAAGTGAATTGTTTAATGTTGGTTTTCTTTGTATTAAAATAGACCCGAAATTTTGTTTAAATAAGTTTGCTCTGAGTGGATATTCTTTCCACATGTTTAAGGTTAATAGGGGTTGATTAATCTCGAGTAGCTCTTGGCTTCAGGACTACAGGTTCGACCTGGTCCGGCTGACAGGATGCGTTACTGGGATCTAATGACTCCTATTAACAGTAAAATAAGAATAGACTCTGGATGATTTAGACCCGTAATATAGTGATAATGTATATACACTAGAATGTTTTAACTATGATAAGAAGTCTAATGTGTTCTTTAATCTTGAGAATTAGGGCTTGAGAAGCATAGACCCTAATCGGCCCAAAACAGGGTTTTGATGATACATAAATACAAATTTGACAAGTAAAGTGTTTTAGTAAATGATTTTTAGTATCTTATGTGTAACTCTAATTTGGCTAAAATTGGGATATGATTTGGATATATAAAATGTGAACAACATTAGAAAATATCAGAATTTTTGAAGAATGTTCTGACCAGTTCATCGGCTGAGTTTCAAACTCGACCGATCACATTTTCTGAATAATATAGCAGTGTGGTAATTGAATTTTATCTTTTTATTGGTACGTCCAATTGATCTCAAATTTTAACTATGTTTGAAAATCACAAATTTTAGACACTCTATTAATTTGGCGTAATTTTTAGATGACTTTTGATCTCTACAGTAAGGTGTCGGTCGAATTGCAACTCGACCGAATCTGCTGCAGACTGCTATATAGCAGCGCACTGTCTGATTTTTAATTATTTATTGGTAATTAGAAATGACCTGAAATTTTTACTGGAGGTCTAAAACTTTATTAGACACAACATATAAAATTTTTAAAATTTTTTGAGCTTCTGTTAGCAGTTTAATAAACGAATTACAGAAAAAAATATTGTGAAAACTGAATTTTCAGCCTTTTGATTAAAGTTGAGTGCTGGGTTAATATGTTATTGACCCAAGCAACTCAATTTGATCTATATGATCGATCACACATACACACAATAATGCTATGATATTGATATAGACCGAAACCCTAGGATGATTAGGGTTGAAGTAGTTTAAAGGATATCATTAGTGATGTAACCTTGTATACCAGTATCTTTGTTAAATAAGATCTTGAGATTTGTTCTATGAAAAGTAAACTGGCCTTGATAACGATCTAGGGTTTTGAGGTAGATAATCTGAACGGTACATGAGCAATATGAAATGACTTAGAGAAAAGAGTAAAACATAAACCTAAAATGTAATTATAAGAAAGTAGCATAGAAAGCAGAGTATTACCCGATATATGATATGAAGATAGCTGATGAAGTTCATGTTTTTAAAGACATGGTGTCACTGTCTTTATGATGTGACAATAGATTATCACCCTGGTAAGGAGAATGTGGTGAATGATGCTTTCAACAGAAAGTCAAGTTCAACAGCTAATGCATTCTCTATGACAGGTTTCAATAGAGACCTATTAGTAGAAATGTGGGAGTTGGACTTAGACTTAGGGGTGACAACACAGAGTGATTTGATTGTATAGATGTAAGTTAAGCCTACTTCTTATGATCAAATCAAGGAACTACAATAGGGTGATAGTGAGTTAAACCAGACCATGCATGACCTGGTAGGAGGAAAAGAGACTAGAGTTTAAAAATTTTTAGATGATAAGGTGTTATATTAACATGACATGCTGTGTGTATCTCAAGATAGTGTAAAATTCTTTTAAGGGGAAAAGGCTGAAAGAAAGGATTCTTATGGAAGTGTATGTATTGATGTATGCTAGGCTTTCAGGAAAAACACTAAGATGTATATGAATTCCAAGTAGTTGAAACGAGTGGTCAGGTATGCAGAGGGATGTAGCTAAGTATGTGGTTAAAAGTAGTGTATACCAGTAGGTTAAGGCTGAACCCTAAAAATCTATAGCTACCTTGTAATCTTTTCTATGCCTGAATGGGAATGGGAATTTATCACAATGAATTTTGTGGTAAGATTACCCAGGACACCTAGAGGTGGTGATTTAATATGAATGATTTTGGATAGACTAATTTATTCTGCTCACTTTCTTCATATTAAGTCAACCTTTGATGTCTTGATACATGACTAAGATATACATGGATGAAATAGTTAGATTGCCTGGTAATCAGACTCTTAAGGACATGCGGAGAGCATATGTTATGCGTCTCAGTGAAAGTTGGGAAGAACATTTAAGTCTTATAGAGTTTGCTTAATGTGAATGTTGAGTTTAGAAATACACAACTGATAATGGTTCGGTTTGAATATAAACCCAGGCAATGCAAATTTGGTAAACCATTAGGTGCATGATTTCAAGATAGTAAGATAGCATTAAAATATGCAAATAAACCTGGTTGCATGCTTCCTGTTATGTTAATGTGTATGACTTAAAATTTACATGAATCGTTTCTCTGAGATATTATCAGAAATTCTCAAGTACTAATAATTATTTGTGTTATGATACGAAAATAACTCTTAATTGAGTTATGTGATGTATAAACCAGGAATTTGGTTAATATACACGTACTTCGAGAAATTTCAGACAATTGACAAATATTATAGATGGTTTCTTATAGGAGAAGTAAATTACTCTTATTGGTGTAATAAGATGTTCAATTACATGGAATTGAGTATGTATGTGCCAAAAATTTGATTTGAGTTTGGAATATTTATGAATTTTTAATCTTCCTGCATGCATAATATAAAGATTACTCAGTAATTACAATGATTTTGAATATATCGCGCTGCCAGTTTTAGAATGATGTCGTATTGTGAATTGAATTGCAATCAAACAGATGAGATAATGGAAACCCTAAGAGTAGGGTGTTGCCATGTGATTACTGAATGAGATAACCCTAAGAGTAGGGTGTTGGCATGTGATGAATGAATAAGGCAAATGAAACCCTAAGGATAGGGTGTACGATGAATTAAGTATTTTGATATCAATTCTCAGTATCAGATGTAGTGATGTTTAACAGTTAAATTGCATGATTTAATTTTAGTACCAAGTTGACATGCATTCTGTTTATTTAAGAATTTAAAATGTTTGTCTGCATGAATAGTATGATAATTTCTCAGTAGTTATCATAAATTGAGATACTGTTATAACGGTTCTGGAAAGACAATGTTTTGTGGGTTGATCTGGAATCAGACCAGATGTGTCCTAAGTTAAGGGACCTATACAGATGGTTGATCAGAGGATTAAGAAACTCAAGAATCACGAGATACCATTAGTGAAGGTTTTGTGGAGAAACCACAACTTAGAAGAAGCAACGTGGGAATTTGAGTCAGTGATGGGTGATAAGTTTCCTTTTCTCTTTTAGGAATTTCGGGACGAAATTCTTATAAGGGAGGGAGATTGTTATGACCCACTCTGAATTAACTAGTAAGCACATCGATTAGTACGTCATTATGATGATTTAAGTTGAATTAAGTATACATATGCAATTAGTACTTTGATCATGTGTTACTAATTAATTTGGATGATTTCATGCTTTGAGGGTGTAGAGGACCTCGTGCTTGAAACGTTGCAAGAGAAATCACCTCAATCGGACATCTGAGGTGAAAGTTATAGCATTCTTAAGAACTAGGGTTTGGTTTTGCAATTTTCCCAATAATATATCCATTTATTGGGTCGGTTACCCCTCTTCTCCTTTATCTGTTCCCGATAGAATAGGAAAACGCAGAGCGGCGCTCAACGCCCGATCAACAACTGAAAGGGGAGGGGGGAAATCGATGGGGCGATTTGGGCGCCCATAGCTTCGATCTAGTTGGCTGAGCTCTAGGCGGCCTCCATCCTCCCTTTCCCTTCTTCACCCTTCCCCTTCCGCGCCCTAACACAACTGTCCAGCTACAACGTCGGCCTACAGCTGCAGCAGCAGCTTCACCATCCATGGAGAAGGAGGACGAACAACTGATTTTTGGGCTTGTTTTCTTCGGTTCAACATCGCCCAGCCTCCGCCATCATCTCCTTCTTCTTCTCTTCCATTACCTCTCCTTCTCCACACCCTAGCGGCGCCCAAGCAGCAAGGGATGGCGCCCCTAGAAGCAGCGGCTAGCTGCAGTTGCAGCTGCGGCGCCAACAACTAGGATCCTGATTGGCGCGAGCAGCAACCCCAGATGGCCGCCCCGATTCCATCCTTGTAGTCCCTGCCCGGATTCATAGCCGACAGATACAACAGCCCTAGCAATTTTCTCTTCCACATGTACGTGGGGTGAAGAGTTGCAGACGTAGGTTCGGCCAGGGGCCATCTAGGGCGCAAGCTAGCACCTGAAATCGACGCCAACGAGTTCATCTTGAGGTCCAGATCTAGGATCTGTAGCCTAGCCGCGAGCAGCAACACCCCAGCCAAAGTTCTACTTCTACCTGATATATGTGCGTGCATAGTTCGTTTGCAACAGGTTCAAATTGGGTGATTCTAAGGTTGAAGACAACCTCTGGACGCGTTTCTGGACGGATCCGGAAAAATTCGGACATCCCGAATTAGGTGAGTAGGATTTCATTCATTTATCATTAAATAACTCAGGCGTTTGAATATTTTCTGTTTTGTGTGCAAATTACGCTGATAACAGGCGTTATCAGGCGTAGGGCGGCGTTTAGCGTCGCCCGACTTTTTATTTCATAAATTGCTTCTAGACGCTGTTATATGATTAAATTTAGCAATTGATTAGTGTGGATTGAATCGGTAGATTTTTATGGTTCATTGGAACCTAAATTGTTTATTTGAATGTTGAAATTAGAAATTCATGTCTGAAAATGGTATGATTTGGGTATGAACCCAGACAATGAAGATTTCTGATAAATTATCAGATGTATGATTTCAAAGTTGATATGAATAAATAAAATATGCATGAAAACCTTAATTGCATATATCTTTTGACGTTAATATGTGTAAATTGATATTTACATGAAATGGCACATTTCTCTGAATTATTACCAGAAATTCTCAAGTATTGTTATTAAATTGTGTTGTGATATGTAATTAACTCTTAATTGAGTTAAGTGATGCACAAACCAGGATTTGGGTTAATGTGCACGTTTTTCGAGAAATTTAGAGAATTGATAATTGTTGAGTATGATTCTCATATGTGAAGCAAATTTCTTTAATTTGTGCAATAAGATGTTCAATTGCGTAAATTCGCTATGTATGTGCCAAATTGAAATAAGTTGGGTTATTTATGCATTTCTAATTTGTCTGAATGCATGGTATGAGAATTTCTCAGAAATTACAATGATTTAAAATATATTGCTCTGTCAGTTTAGAATGACAGTGTATTGTGATCCGATATGAAATCAGTAGATGTGATTTTCCTGTTTAAATGGTTATATGTTAATCAATTAATAGACTTAGGTGCCCTAACACCGTAGAACCCCTTTGACAGATCTGCTTCTTAGGGGTGAAACTCGTGTCCAACATCAACCGGTTAAGTAATTCTGGTGGCACGAGGGTTGATAGACAGTGTCCAACACCAACCGATTGAGTAATTTCAGTGGCACTGGGGTAAATAAAAAAAATAAAGTAAAGGGTTATCCAACACCAACCGGTTGAGTAATTCTGGTGGTAACCCAGTGTTGACTCTCCGCCTGTGTGCTCAGGTTTGTCAGGAGGAGTCTGGAGCACACGTGGTTGTGCAGCACACGTGGTTGTGCATTGAGGCCGTGGAGCCTGGGGTCCTGTAGCAGAACAGGGCTGGCGTCAGACTTAGCATTTCCCGGGTGTGTCGCTAAGTCTTGTACGGTGGGATCGTAGCATGAACTTGCTACGGATCTTCATAGGCAGAGTACACTGCATATGATTAGGGCATAATAATAATATAAATATGTAATCATATAGGATCATAGTAAATTAATGTGTTATAGAGATCCGAACTTGTGTGCCAATTCTTTATATCTGTTATTTGTTTAAATTATCTGTTGTTGCGTAGAATTGTGATTATATTCTGCAAATCTGTTATGTTATTAGAACTGCCCTGCTTAGTACTGCACTTATGTTTTATTTAAATTTATAAAGCTGATGAGTTGTTTAATGATAGCTAAGTGAAATGCTATTCACTGAGCGAGTAGGCTCATACCTCTACTCAAACCATTTTCAGGTCAGCGACAGTTTCAGGAATCTGAAGCATCTTACCACCCTAGTCAGTTGAAGGTATATGTAGTTAGTTTAGTTAAAGGTCTCTTAGTCCTTTCCCCTCGATCTTTGGGACATGGTGTGGGTGAGAGAGAATGTGTATAAAGATGTAAAATAACTTTCATGCTTTAATTTATGTTGATCAATGTAATATGCTGTAGACTCTATTTATATTGCTAGTCAGTTTAATAAAAATGCTTCCGCAGTTTGTTTAGATTTAGTTTACAGCATAAATTAGATTATCTTTTTAATGTCTTTAAAATGTTTTAAAATCTCAAAGTGGGTTGGCTTGCGTGTTATCCCTCCGTCGCGCCCTAATCTCGTGATTAGTGGGTAATGTGAGATCGGGGTGTGACACCCGTGACCCATGACCTTCGCCAATTCGACCTCTTGAGTCGGATATGAAAACTTTGGTGAAGAGTGACCTACTTTCTATCGATCACTATATAGAAAATAAAATGTTGTGGTGGGAGGTTTATGAACCCTATAGTTTGATATGCATCAGGTTCTTACAACCTGTTAGTAATACAACATATGAAAAGATAGAAACCTATTAGTATTACAACATATGAACTTCAAATAGCATCAGGTTGAACTGATTAGATGGAATGATGTGCTAGGTCCTATTTTCGGAACCCACTTGATCCACATGATGTATTTCTCCCTGTTCAATCTCCATATATTATGATGTAAATCAACATATATATCATTTCTTTTTATGAGCTTGATACCAAGGCCCCTAGGATTTCTTGGGGCGTCTTTACACTACATAGAAGGAACATTTCTAATAGTCGAACATATTTCTGGTAGGATACAGATAGCTAATGGTTCTTTAAGGACTCAATTGTTTCGCAGAGCTTGGTAATTCCTCAAAATCTAAACATGCTAGGAAGTAGCAATCTTTTGTGGTCAAAGTCTTATATTTATTCTTTTATTTGTACTCTATCATCATCCAAACTGAGTTTCTGGTTGTAACTATATGCTATCCGACTTAACTTTTGTTTACATTGCAGGAAGAATTAGCATTGGCTTTTGCAGTGGTTTCTATGTCAACAGGATATATCCTTTCTTGGTTGGCTGTATGGGCTAGCGGCTGTGCAGGATGGGCAGTTCTCTATTTTATTAACATTGCTTCATTGTTGCAACATGGCATGGAAGATCTAATCTAATAATTGGCACCGGTGGGTTTGGGTTGTGAGTTGAATGTTTACTTAATTTAATGCAATGGATCGACGTAAGGTTTTCTTCTATTATGTTGTAGTGAATGTTGTACTCTGCTGTTTGCAAGCTGCAGATACCTCATTGGCCGCTCATTCTGCCCATTCATAACCAGTCATGTTTATTTAAGACAATCTCTCATATGTATACAGCTACTTTCATGAATCTTTGAACAGAAAATGCAGCAGTATTGTGATATACATGGTGAAGGTGGGAGTATACAATGTTTACATACACGTTTGATGAAACTTAGAAGGTAGATGCATGCACCGAGCTACAACATTAATATCATACAAAGATCTTGGTGGTGCTGAAGGATTACAATTTTAGGCATGAAATTTAGAAGAAGCTCGTTGACCAATTTCAGGCATGAAGCCTCAAATAGGTTATGATTTTAGGTTATTTTATAATGATGTACTAGACAAGGATACGTTTAGAGTTGTATGAAAGTGGATTAAAATTTCCTTGTACAATGATGTAAAGACAAAAATTTATATATATATATGAAATAAAATATTTTATTTTGTGATATGATTTGTACGTTGGTTCTGCATTCTCTCACTCTATATATATATATGAGATTTCATTATAGTTGATGTGCCCATGATCCTGCACGATTGTCCACCTGTGTGTGTGCATCTGGGCGTGCCGGTATGTGCTTTGCTTGAAGTATTCAACCTACCGTCCAACAATCAATTTCTGGCATAGAAGTATGTCGGAATAAAGTATCCACAATTCCGTTCAAAATCTACTCACGGCATGGATATTGTGACGGTTCTGGTCTCATTTCGGCATTTGAGAAGATGTCGGGACCTTTTCCCGATACGCTTTTCAGCGGCATACTTCCGGCTGTATGAACAAAGTCGGTAAAGATAACTATCAACATCTTTTATCGCTTAACTCGGCATTTTCTTATGCTGGGAAATACAATATTTGTTGTATTGGAAGCTCTATGGTTGGATAATGATAGGATGAGTCACTAATCCTAATTGAGTTAAGGGGATGATTAACCCTAATTGAATTGAAAAGGGAAACCCTAACCCTAGTAAGGGCATAGTGGGGTATTCCTTGATTAAAGATGATATAGTTGTTTTACATTGTGCTGATATGAAATTAATGTATCTATTATCATCTGTACTAATCATGCAGGTTTTATGAGATGTTGAACATTTCCAGGTATGAGCTATGATGCTTTGTTTATTGAAAGTACTTTATGATCTTTATAAGCAATGATATGCTATGTTGCCTAGTAAAAGGTAACAAAAGGGATTGATAGGCTGTAAGAGCCATGTGAAAGACCTGCATTGAAATTATCATGTTTACACTATTATATGACTTGATGGCATTATGTTACCTATCAAAGTAATAATAAGTATTTTAATGATCTAAGGGTTTGAACACCCATATACTTGAATCATGATGATGAGATGATAAGGGATTGAGTTCCCAATGTTAATAAAGATGTGAAATGAACTTGATAAAATAGTACTCTTTCCTTATAACAATTGTTATAATGGCTTATGTATGTAAACATGCCTGCTGTTAAAAGAATGTTGTAATGTACTTAAATAATCAAGTGAAATGATACCATGTAGAGCCTTGACCATAGATCCATCATCGTCAGTAGTTTGGTGATGGAGAAATAGGTTTCCTTAAGGGAACTCCTGGAGAGCATACTTTTGAGTATGTGGGGGTTATGGACGTGAAAATCCTTACGTCCTAATGGAGGAATTGATGTGAGATAAACATTAAATATCTCAATCCTTCATTATATGTATATGCCGAGATGATGTATCACTAATCTCCCGATGATAGTGTTAATGCTGAATCGATGTGATATAAATAAGAAATCCCTCGATTGCGAAGAGAGTACAACATGCCACTATAACTCTAATAGTGAAGTTGTCAATATACCCTGGAAAGCTAATCATATAGCAGAGATACAAGATGTCCTGCATGTTGTACCTCACACTAACTGAGGAAGATGAGGTCATAGAAATCCGGCTCTTCTGATGACCTATGTATGGTACCGATTTCGATTTCGCAATGGTCGGTTGGAGTATGAGCGGTATACCTCATCTCCTCAGGGCATAAGTATGTTTGTAAAATGTAATCAGCCGTGTAGCACATTTTCTTAGGGTTGAACTACGAGAAACAATGATTGATGATACATTGTTTAATATGTCCTAGTTGGATAATTAGTATACATGTTCTTCATATTCCTTATTAAATAAATTACTTGCTGCTTTATCAAGTTATAATTGAAATGAACTATATAGAGATTACATCTCTACTTAGTTTATTCAATGAATTACCTGATGTTGAATATTTACAATTCTACTTCTCAGTGTTATTCCTCTATCTACAATAACAATGTTTCTGGCGGAGAGTTATAACTCTCGCTGGGACAATTTTCAATTGTCTCACCCCCGTGGGATTCGACTTTCTAGGTAGACGTCGAGGAAGAAGAAACCCTTCAGTGGGTGAACAGCAATAGCAGCCACAGTAGCAGTAACAACAACAAGGACAGTAGTGATCCACAGGTGGAGACACTGTCCGTTAGGTCTTGTGCATAGAAAGTCCAATGTGTCGTCTTTGTACTCTTAGGTCCTAGGAGTCAGTAGATAGTTTGATATAGATCTGAGATTTTTAGCCTGATGCCTCGAGATTTTTGTATACTTCTCATGTACAGTTTAACAGGGCAGTCAATGTTTATGACTCTCTGGGAAGTGAGCAAGTTAAGAAGATACACTGGTTGTCCAGACAAGACCCATTGGGAAGCTCTTTATAGAGTTTTGAGATATTTCAAGGGAACTTGTACCCTTGGGCTGCATATGGAAAATATCCTTATGTAGTCCAAGGATATACTGATGCAAGGTAGATTTCCATGAACTCTGGGAGCAATGGTGTCCCAGGGAATGTATTCCTATTAGGAGGAGGTGTTTTTTTTCTAGAGGTCTAAGAAAAATACCATATTGTCTCAGTCAACTTTAGAAGCAGAGTTGTGTGCTTTATATGAAACTAGAATGGAAGTTTAATGGCAACATGGACCTATGTCTAGTTTAAAGTTGCTTCCTATAATTTCAGTTGTTTGTGATAGCACTACAACCATTGCTAAGATAAAGATTTCCAACTACAATAAAAAATAGCGTAAACACATCCAAGTTAGACTCAAGTTTGTAATGGAATTAGTGTTTAATAGGGTCGTGACGGTAGACTACGTCGGTACCAAAGATAATACAATTGATCCTTTTACTAAAGGTCTTACCTTGTCCTTAGTGGAAAAATCTAGGTTGGGGATGGGATTGAAACCCTTTGAGATTTGCATGTAGTAGCAACCCAACCCAAAAGAGTGGAGATCCCATAAATTGGGTTCAATATGATAATAACAAGTTGTCAGTTGAATCGGATGACCTGATATTTTTTTATTTGATGCCTCTTGCATCTATGTGTCTATCCCCTGAGAAACATGTTCCTGTCATGAGTGCAAATTAGTAAGAGACTTATCTTTTAATGGTGTCACCTCTTAACGCAGGATGTTAGCAGTACATTCTTAGAGACTCCAGCTAAATAACTAATATTGTGTAGGCCACAACATGTGAATTGGGTTGTTCCCTAATATTAATCATGACATATATTTTTGATGCACAGCCTTAATGCGTCACATTTATGTTATAACATATGTTTATTGTGTTGTTACCAACCTATACTCTTACACCCAAGGTTTAGGTTCAAGATTTTTGTTCACCTGATTCTCGCGGGTATCACAATTGGATAACTCAGGTAGATTGAAAGTAAAAACTATCTCCTAAAAGTACAGTGTGGAGGACTGAATAGTAGAGCACACTTCTTATTAGATTTTGGGGGGATAGTGAGATATATGGTTCTAGCAGCCATATATTTAGCATGGGTGAAGCCCAATATAGTGCAACTAGTATATGTAGGAGATGTAGTCGTGTGCCTGGTGTAAATGAGAAAGAGTTTTATCTCACATTGCTCACTCCTACCATGTTTGTGGTCCTTAATTTAGGATCACATGTGACACTAGTGTCCAAAGGATCCTAGGGAGAGTATGCTTACCTCCTGGTGTGTGTGGTGACCACAACACGCGCACACGCATGTGTGCGCGCCATGTCACGCCTTGCCTGACCTGACTAAGCCAGGCCAGGTTGGGCATACGCTCGGGATTGTGGCTTGTAGGAATGTCTTTTGTCTTCCGTCTTCTTTTTTTAGTAGGATAGAACTATATAATTAATTATCAACTTAATTAATTATTTCTTTTTGAACCGAATTCATTAAATTCTAATTGGTAAGTGTTTGCCTCATGAATTTTACACGTCTTGATGTAATAGGATTAGGGAGCGTGTTAGGCTGAAAATATGCCTAGTCATTAGAGGTTAAAGACATATCACTCAGCATAGGAATACACAGCCATCAACAGCTCGTGACTGTCATTGGCGAACCCGAGAGAGACGTATGTTAGTCATTGTATAATTGTCTCTTGCGAGAAGTTTCATCTTCTTTCCTTTCCTTCCGGACTTGATTTGTATGGGTAGTAGTACCTACAACCGCCGAGCTGCATCGGTGTTGCATGAGCATTGTCAAGCACGAGCGCAACGGAAACCTGCTGCAGGTTCGTGGCCGGGTCGACTAGAAGAACGACGTCTATCCAGAAGGATTGCAGGCCGTTGATTTTATTAAATAATACATTCGGTTTTCAACTAATAATTTAATAAGAGTTCCTAACTTCATTTTTAATTTCTCCAGCACTGTTTATTGTTCTGCTTTTTATCTGGATTTGGACTAAACTTATTAATTATGTTACATATGTTGTTGTTGTATGTAACGATGAAAATCTAAAAATTTACAACATCATTGTCACCCTTCTAATTCTATTGGATAATTGGGAAATAAACATAAATTAAATTCTCTCATAGTTTCCGAAAGAAAGAACACATATCAATGAGAACTCGACTAATGCACGAAACCAAATGGAAGTCGGAACTGAAAAATGGGCGTTCAGAACTGGTATTACTCATCCATAAAAGACCCAACTAACCTTTAAAAATAAATATTAGAAGAATAACTAAGCTACTCTGACGTATTTGTTACACAAATTGCATGAGTAATTCTAGCCGTAACCTGCTGCCCACCCGGCCACCCACCCGGCTGGGTCTGCTGCAAAGTCCAACGTGGACCAATTTTATTTAATTTTAAATAGGAGGGAAGTAGAAATAAAGTAAAAAATTGTATTGATCATAACTTTCAAGCCACAATGAATTTTTCAATGAAATAAAAAGCAATGGATTCGTAATAAGAAATACTTTTCAATAAGACCAATGTTGACATATTTTGAAAAAATAATAATATGAGAAAAGGATGATGAGAGAAGTAGAAGAGAGAGAAAATGTTTTTGTCCATAACTTTCACTGTGGAGTATATTTTTTAATGAAATAAATTACATTAGAATCTTTGTAAAAAATACTTTCCAACAAGACTAGTGTTGACATACTTTAAAATAATGATAATATAACAGAAATATAGTATCCATATTTTAGGATACCATACACATGCTTTGAGTATAGACGTACATTACTTGTGAGTATAGTACATCACATTCGTGTTTCTCCCAAATCATATACAATATTTACTTGTTCATCTATGAATTCGATTGACTAACATTAGCAATGAGTTTAGTACTATACTTTTGAATGAATAAGATCAAGGATTAGTTGTTCTTAAACATAGGTGAAAGTATTATAGTTTAGTAAATGTGTATATTTTTAATGAAACGTGAATTAGTTTATATATGTACAGTATGTGGTTATTGACACTCTTTTATACATGATATGTCTCGTACTGTACCAACAAGATCATCAAATCATGTGTTGTTGTTATGTCTCGTACGGTACCTCTAATACTATACGTCTAGTACAATACTTTGCATTACAAAATGTGGATGTTAGTACAGTACTTCTTGTACCAACAAGATCATTAAATCATGTATTGTTCTTATGTCTCGTACTATACGTTTTTATTATATTTTATATTACAAAATGTGGTTGTTAGTACTGTACTTCTAGTAACAACAAGATCATCAAATCATGTATTATTGGTATGTCTCGTATAGTACCTCTAGTATTGTACGTCTAGTACTATACTTTGTATTACAAAATATGGTTGTTAGTATTGTACTTCTAGTAACAACAAGATCATCAAATCATATATTGTTGGTATGTCTCGTACAGTACCTCTAGTATTGTACGTCTAGTACTATACTTTGTATTACAAAATGTGGTTGTTAGTACTGTACTTCTTGTACGAACAAGATCATCAAATCATTAATTTATGTCTCGTACAGTGCCTCTAGTACTGTACGTCTAGTACTATACTTTGTATTACAAAATGTGGCTGTTAGTACTGTGCTTCTTGTACCAACAAGATCATCAAATTATGTATTGTATGTCTCGCACAATACCTCTAGTACTGTACGTCTAGTATCATACTTTGTATTACAAAATGTGGTTGTTAGTATTGTACTTCTTATACCAACAAGATCATAAAATCATGTATTGTTGTTGTGTCTCGTACAATACGTCTAGTATTATACGTCAAATAATATACTTTGTATTACAAAATGTGGTCGTTAGTAATGTACTTCTAGTAACAACAAGATCATCAAATTATGTATTGTTGTTATGTCTCGTACGGTACCTTGAGTATCCTTGTTTATGATTATTGTCAAACGTTACATTTTAAATGTATGCAAAAATTAATATGAATGATAACATGTACAATATTTATGTATGTATGACATAATATGAAATATGAAGAAATAAAGAGGCAATAAGTATTGTACCTGAATGGTCAATCTTAGTACAGTATCCAAAAACGTACTGTACTTTTGTATACTTCTCTCCTTTTTTAATATACTTCTAATATTATTTTTTTTAAAGTATGTCAACATTGGTCTTGATAGAAAGTATTTTTCATTACGAATCTGTTGTTTTTTATTTCAAAAAAAAAAATCATTTAAAATTGAAAGTTACGAGCAAAACCGGTTTCTCTCTTTTCTTTTTATTCTCTTTTTAACTTTCCAACAACTTTTTACCACATCAGCAGTGTCTCATTCCCAACTATCAGGTAGGCTCCCGGTGATGTGGAGGGGTATGTGTAGCGTTACTCAATAGCATTCATGTTTATGTGCAAGCCCGTAATCAAAGGCGACAACTAACATAGGCGGTGTAATCGTTCACACTTCACACTGTGGTCTGTGGATGAGCATTGACTCCAGAAAACCTGCAAAGCGAACACGGCTTGTGGGATTCGTACAAACCCGTATAACATTAAGCAGTTTTGTAATATATGCGGATAAGACAATATGGATTACTACAAAACCGTGTAATCAGTTTTATAGTCTTGGTGCTACTAAGATAGGTCCCTTGTTCGATGTCTAGTTGACTATGTAGAAGGTTCATATCAAAAATATCTTATATTGCTTTGACATAAGTTCGTAGTCTAGTGCCATTTTAGTATATCGCTCATTTCACGTGCATCCTGCTGCACTGCCTAGTGACTACTAAACTATACACATGGAATGGTACTTCTAGACTTGCTAATGATAAACTAATAGGGAGGTCGCCGCGGTACCTTGTATGGCTAATCTATTGTATTAGTGTGCAGGCACTCCAGATGCTACTGACGACAGAGTCAAGGACCGATTGTTAAACTATGATATTAACATTTCAGACATGATGATTCAAACAAAAGAAGATGGGAACCTCAAGGAACATGATTCGCATCAATATCACACAAAATATGTTCTGCTGATTTCGGTTCATGACAATTGGATTTTATTCTTCCAACATTATTTCTTTACTTCCCGAAGCTGTTGCAAGGAAGCAGTTGATGACTAAACCAAATGATATCCTCAATCTAATTCGTATACGCATACTTTGAAATGGTTATTGTCTGTTCAGTATCAACTTACTTTACAACTAGAAAGGCGCCAACACCCATTATGTATAAGGCCACATTTTGTGTTATATCATGCACACAAGTTTCTTTTGATGCCTTTAGGGTTGGGCATAAGTCTAAAAATCGGATCTGCGTACTACATATGTGACCAGTTCTGCTCATTCACACAATTTAATATCAAACCAGAGTGTTCGCTAAAACTTAGTCAGGTCATTAAAGTTTGTTCAAGCTAAATTCATCTTAAATCAATACCTTCTAGTACTTACATCTGGCACACTTATATATAGGTCAGTTTTTTTTTTTTAATGATGAAAGATGACTACAACTTTGATGTCAACTTATATTTTAGTTTATGATTAGGAATGAATATTTACTTTTGTTAAAAAGATAGTCTATGTATTTCAGCAAGTATGAAAAACACACACTTGAAACTAAGACAAAAGTCAGAGGCAACAAATAATCACACTATAGATGTACGAAATACAACAAATTTTATGTTTGTAAAATGATCATCATAAGAAGCCTCGAACAATCGCCCAAATTGTATCAACAAGTCTCCAATGCAAAACTTGTGAACTCATATATTATCTGTTGCGGTTATGAATCCATCTTACTTTTGCAAAATGAAATATCCTCTAACAATATGAGCAATCCTGTTTTTTCTACAAAGAAAAAATAATTACATAAAAATAATATATTTTAAAACTCTAAATTGTTGTGTGTATTACAAAGCAAGGTATCAACAAATGTACGACTGAATTTTTCAGTCTATTAGTAAAAGTATTAACCAAAATTATCCTTGATAATTAAGTTCGATTCTAGTGATTAACATGTTACTTAAACGGTGAGTAAACCACTCATGATAAACTTGAAGAACACAATCTAATTTGATTGATTACTTGTCTAAATGGGACTAAATGTGATGTATGTTTATGTCTATGTTGGCCTAACTGTCTAATCCACTTTGTTGCCCATAGACAATTTCCATTTCATTAGGACATATGATTGCAATGAAACTAGCTCTACAAAAAAGTCCCATGTTTTCTTTACTGAAAAGCTTTGACCGAATATTGATGTTCTCAATGGTGTAGGAATTCACCTGCTCACAATATGATGAAACTCGGTGACCTTAAAGATTGTTTCATCTCAATACCGCTAATTTATTTCTTTTCCTTGACCGAATACCACCTTCTCTTTGGTATTTTCATATATTTTCTATAATAGCTGAGTTTCACCTTGAAGGTATACATGTAGCTTGCAGCCACAGTTAAGGAACACATAGAATGGTGAAATATTACAAGGGCTATATACAGCAGAAAGTTTTGCGTGCGTATTTTGCAGTACTGTAATCAAATTGCTATTACATAGAGAACACAACTTGGTTTAGATAATAAATAAAGCTCTCACACTACCAGAAATCTCTAAAATAGTAGTGGCGGGATTCCTAAGATTTTGCAATGGAACAAGCAAGAACTTTCTCTGGATATGCATGCCGAGTCATGATAAACACTTTGCGTCGGTGCATGTTAGTATCATATACTAATTAGCTATATTCAAAATGAGATCCTTTTCAAGTTGCTAGCCGACAATAGTGGGTTCCCGATGCTGAGAAGCACGCGGTTTAATTAATCCATCTCCGTCCCGTTAATTAAAAACTCAAATGCGCTCCAATTATCAACTACATGCTCAACTCTTCTTCTATATAAGCCGCAGTCAGTACAGTGGCGATCTCAACCATTCCCAAACCCCAGCATAAACCCTCTACGAGACACGCCAGTTATTTTCCAATCGGGCTACACAAAGAGGCAATGTCGCAACCCATAGTAGTATTACTGCTGTTGGCCGTCCTTTCGTCGACTCCGCTAGGATGCACGGCAGCCGGCCGCGGTCTCAAACCCGCGCTGAGTACCACATCAACGGCTACCGCCACCACCGCCTCATCTGCGGGCACCCCATTCAGGGTCATCTGTTCCGGCACCCGCTACTCCGCACTATGTGAGAAGACCCTTTCTGCTACCTCTCTTCCAACCAAAACCCCCACCGACCTTGCTCGTGCCACCGTCGCTGCCGCCCTTTCCTCTGCCCGCGCCGCCGTCGCTGTCCTCACTCGAAGTGCCACCCCTGCCGCCTCTTCTGCCAATGTCTGCAAGGAGCGAATCGCCAACTCCGTCGATAAGCTTTCTACGGCGTTGACGGAGCTCGCGAGGCTCAAGCCCCAGACGTTCTCGTACCAGCTGGACAACGCCAACACGTGGATCAGTGCTGCCATGACTAACGCGGACGCTTGTGTCACCATCATGGGGACAGTCGGGGGAGAGAACGCCAAGCGAGTCTCTGTCATCTCCCAGTACTCCAGCAACGCCCTCTACTTCATCAACCGCCTAGCCACCACAAAGAAAGCTGCAGGACGAAGCCCTCACCCCTGAATAACAACCTTCCATACACTTCAAAATATATTAGTAGCTTGATACGACGCCATCCATATGTGGGCGTCTTTTAATTAGTTTAGTTATGACATGACCCTGTACTGAGTGATCCTACTCCCTAGTATTTCCCTTCTTCTGGTAGACTAACTATGGTCGCACTCACAAGTGCTATGTACAAAACTGCATATTGTTGTATGCGTCTGTTTGAAGTATTATATTCTTTTTGGGGTGTGAAACAATATTTGTGTGCCAGTTCCGGCTTTATTTAGCCGAGCGTCATCCTAATCGTCAAAACCCATTTCATGCTGCTTATATTTTTTTTTCAAAAAATTAACCAATAGGTATGATAACATATATGAAAAGTATGATAACAAACAGGTATGATAACCAATAGATACTATGGCGCGCCCAATCAAATGTCAACCATTGTTGCACCCCGGCCTCTTCTGCCAATGTCTGCAAGGAGCGGATCGCCAACTTCGTCGATAAGTTTTCTACGGCGTTGGCGGGCTAGGGAGGTTCAAGCCCCAGACGTTCTCGCACCAGCTGGACAACGCCAACATGTGGGTCAGTGCTGCCATGATAAATTAATCTTTATCTTTCATGTCTAAGACCCTACTCATTTAAAATGTGTAAGATGTCAAGATCAATTTTTATTATATATAAAAATAATATTTTGAAGGGGCGAGCGAGTAGCTCAAGTGGTGCGGCTCGGCACTCCCCAATGAAGGGATCCGGGTTCGACTCTAGGCGAAAACCCTAACGGTGCAACAATGCCCCACATTACAGAGTGTGTCACGGTGTCCCTATTTACGCGGCTGGTTTCGGGGTTTACCCTTGACTGGGTGGGGTCCAATAGTGACCGATCCAGAGAGGTTCCTCGTTATAAAAAAATTTATAAAAGAATAACATTTTGAAAAAGGAGCATTAACCTCAAGGCTACATTCTTGATTTGCATAGTTTGAAGATGTCTTAAGCGTTCAATTTAGTTGTGTCTAATCAACTATTAAATAAGTTTCATACGTTAAAGACACTCCATTTTCCAAACTGATGGGATTTGAAGCCAAGGTGTACATAAAAGGTCAATTGGATTATGGAATACACTATCTATCTTTCAATTATTTTTGTAATCAACAATTATTTTATGTTTAGTAATTAAGTTCATGTAAGGAATTAATTCGAACATATATGACACAATTCAGTACTAAAAAAAGTCTAACTTGATATCTAAGTTGATTGAAGATTTCATGAGGAATTTTTATGGGCCATATAAATTCGGTTGTTATGGAGTTGCATATGTCAGAAAGTTTGATTGGCTTAAGTTCCTAAGAAAGTCTTTTGCCGATGAAAACATATGTTTTGCTCAACACAATGTATCTACTAAAGTTATTCTAGGAATCTTCTAGTGACGACTATGCCCATTGCAAACAGAATAGCAACCAAGTAAAAATTTCAACTCGGACTTTCAACTAACTAATATCCTAAGACTTATGTGTGTTGGTTGGAAATTTTCTATGATTATTCAACTGACTAAGGTTAATTTGAGTGACTCATAGTATTGCCCAAGCCAATTTTGAAGTTACCGAAGTGCCAGTTTGACATTTAGGACTCTACCATATCACCCTAAAACATCTAGACTATAATTCAATCAATTTGTGTGGATAGTTGGTACCCTCCACCTTATTTATAAGTCATTCGAGAGTCTCCTATGGTTACATAATTTTTATATGATTTACAACTAAGTTTATCACGAGAAATCCACAAACATTCCCTATAGGTTGATAACTTACATGAATTCGAGTGGATATGTTACTCATAGAGAGGAATCCTACATTTTTTGTTTATGAGGCTCTCATTCTCTCTCCCAAAAATATATTTGCTAAACTTGATTGAAGACACTTAGATGGCCTTTTACCCCAAAACGGAGGTTAATTTTGATTTGACTGAAAAGCAATGCTTGTTTTATGCTCTTGGTGAATTGGGTGCATCACATGGGATAAGAAATTTAAGTATGAGAAGGACTTAGGTGTGGAGCATGGAATTTTTAAGATGAAACCATCATATATGCTTTCTTTCACTTATGGTTGATTTAATCTCTCTCCATCCCTTTCATTTTCATATAATTACATACATAATTTTTAGGTCTAAGAAGTCTTCATTGAATAATCATTCCCTCAATTTATTCTCCCCCTATGAACCTTTATACTCTACACTCCTCGTGTGTCAAACATGGCACAAACGACATACCTCTAGGATTCTTCCTCGAATCCTACTCCACCTCTCCTCACTCTCTTAGATTATTTTCTAATTCATCCTTCTATCCCTTTCCTCTTGTCATCATACTCATCTTTGATGTTTGTTTGATCTTCAACTTCTTCCGCTTTGTCCCCTCCTCCTTTTACCACCCATGTCCTGCTCCACCTCCATCGTTCTTCATGTATGCTCCTTCTTCCGTCATCCTCACCCTCTGACTCTCTTCCCCAGTCTCTAAACCACTGACATGATGGAGAAGGCAAGTTCTATTTGCTAAAAGCTACTAGTCAGAATGAATTTCTTTCATTGATAGTTAAATGGCATCAACAACGTGGATCTACCTTGGTGGGTATAAATTAATTTGGTCATATTTATTTTCTTATACTTAATTATGTTTTGAAATTTAGGTGTCTGCAATGTTATTACTTACAATTATGAATATATAACGAGGTTTTACATTCTCCCAAGAGGTGTTGATGTCTCAAGCACGTCATACATTTTTTGAAAAGCATAAGAATAAGAAAAATTGTGATGTATTTGTTGGTTTGTGGAATTAATTTTTCTATCAAATATAAGATACACTCTTATTTGACTACTTTTATTTGTGTTTATAGGTTTATATAGACATGGAAAAGAACTATTTATGAATGTGATTTTAACCATGTGATCCATCACTTCAATAACATGATGTATTGTACACTTGAAATGCTTGACAAAATGTTAGAAGTTATAGAGTGGGGCAGGGGTGTAGAGATACGAAAAGTAATTTCTAAAATTTATGAAACAATATAATTGTAACTTTCTTAATAAATTAGTACAACAAAAAAATTAATTTGAACAATCAAAAAATTGCATCCACAAAATATATAATGATTTATGATGGTTCCATCTTACATACCATAGATATAGAACACTATATGTTCCTACTAGGATTTCTCAAGTTGTTATGTATTACAAACTACCAGTTTCTTTTTTGGATAATGACCAACCTCTTTTTTATCTCAAGGATGACTATCACATCTTCTTTGCTCAATGTATAAGAGAACCCTTGACAAAATCCCAAATCTTCTTATTGACACTCTATTTTTTGGTTAACCTTGTTGATGGAAAAATTAATTAAATATTGACAAATGCCAAATAAAACGATTAATGCATCAAATCATGAGATGCGGACAAAATTCAAAATCAGATAGAACTTAGGAAATAAACATAGTCATAAACATTTGGATAAGAGGTACCAAAGGTCATCTTAGAGACAGAGAAAGCAATATGAACATCTTAGGTCCATAAATAATGTCTAAGAAATGTTCGAGTTCACAAAGATGATTCTATGTGATAATCAAAAAATCTAATTGACTATCAGAATTGTAACTACATTGTGATAAATTATTAAGATTCAATTCAAAAATAAATGTAATTGATAGTCAATAATTAAACCACTAGAAAATGATCATAGTCTCTCGTAATTAGATATCATGATCACACAATCTGGACATTGAACTTCTATAATGGGAAGGCTTCCAAATGGTAAATACATAAAATACATGGAAGTTTGCTATGGACTACCTTTGTAGAAGTTCACAAAAAAAAATCAAACCCAAGAAATGTCCCCCAACAACTAGAACAATCTCCCAAACTCCAAAAAATGTGATGCACCCCAGACTCACACCATTTTTATCTCTAATTGCACCTAGGTGTGTGTACCATTTTGGCTTGACTCGACTTTCATAAATGTTGAAGACATGTAAGGAACATTTCAGGTGTGCCCTCACTTTTGGAATTCATACCCCACTACAAAAAACAACAGTTTGCACTATCAGTATTCGTGAAGACCTATAAAGTGGTGCACGACTAGGAACATGCATCATATTTCCCCACTTTGACCATTCAATGGCTCATCATTTATAATAGTCTAGAGGATGCAGAAGGTGGGAAGTGGAAAAGGCATGATGTGACATACCACCACCACAAGGTTGAGATCACTAACAAAAACTCAATTAAAAGCTAATGGTTATTGTTACTCAAAATAAAATTTTATGAAAATCCAGTTGTGGTTGTCAATAGAGAACCAAATCATATAAACATGGGTTCGAAAGAATTCTGACCATCATATAAGAGAAACATCTACAAGGAATGAAGTTATACTTTAACTTTTCACATTTACATATATAAACTCACAAATGATGACCTCTATCACAGTCGTCATCAAAGGTGTTTAGTACTAGACATAAACAGTTAAATTACAAATCATATAACTAGTCCCAAAAAAACTAATGCATGTAAAATCTCAATCTAGGTATATAAATAATTACACAACTTCAAAGAAAAATCTATGAGTGCATATGGAAGACATTAGATTGCTATCCTTATAAATAAACTTCACTTAATCCTAGGAAGAAGGTCACATAAACATCACCTACCTCCAGGTACCATTCACATATACATCACCTACCTCTAGACTAGGATCGACCTCACCAGTATGATCACGTTTGCATCTAACTAGAACACTCAGTTTGTCACCTAAAAGACGTGGAAATCATAAGGTGAGACCCAAATCCTACAACATGATATAACAGTTGACATATTTACAATTTATAGAATGAATTTAATGAAGAAATAAACATTTTGATTATCTAAAAGTATGGTTAAAAGCACACTCTTATGGTAACTATGCATGTCTAGTCCTAGCTACCTGAGAAATATATGAAACATGTATATTTAATTCAATAAGGAAATCACACGTCGTGAGAACTACCCAGTTCTTTGCCAAATAAACCTAAATGGATATACTACATGGCTGAATCACACAATTTATTATGCCCTAGGTAGTTTGGGTCACTGTGATGACCTTGATTTTAGTATTTTGATATCCTTTGCGACCAAGAATGCTTGTATATGGTTGAAATCAACTTGAGGATCTTGTTATTATAATAATAATAATTTCACCCAAAAAACATGATTAAAGATATATAGTTGATGATGATGACTACTGATTGAATTCAATCATGGTGTGTGTCTTGGTATTCATCAGTTTGAGTATTCATGCAAACACATGAATTTATATGAGGTTATATATATATATATATATATATATATATATATATATATATATATATATATATATACTTGTGACATTTAGATGTCACGCATGCCTGATTCCCCTTTTCTAATGTATCTTCCTTAGTATGGTGAGGTGGCACAATCTCAGTCTTTACAGGTAGGATCAAACGACCTCTTAGTTATCTTTTCCTGGCTATGCGGAAGACTTAGTCAGAGCCAACCCCGACGACCAAGTAGTGAAACACGTATTGATTGGATCTCCTAGTGGAGAAGCCAGATCCACAAGCCACCGCAGGTAGGAAACCTAACCCTCTTGTGATCCGTAGTCGACGCTCCTCTGTGTTGCAGCTTTAAGATAAGACACACATCAGAGATATAGGTGAAACGATGAGGATGACAAGGGTAATGGCACGCCTAGCAATAGTCACCGGAGAAGGACATTGCAACCGTTAGAGGGGATTAAAATAGGAATTCCTCTACCATTAGTCTCTCTACCACCCTTCTTCACAGTCAAAAAACATGCCTCCCATCTTCTCAGCACCGAGCCAGCGGGCTTTGCCTTGCATCTACCTACATAAGGGGCTCTTTAGAACTCCACACAGAGGCATAGGGCAGTCGTGATTCCGTGTTGTCACCCCTACGTAGCTGCTGGAGTAGAAAGGGACTGCAGGTCTATATGATGTTGCAGACCTGCAACTAGCATGAGTTCTTGTTGCAGACTATGACATGGAGACGGTGAGGTCGATTCCTTCAGATACCATGGAGCTTAACTTCAAGCATCGTCCAGAGGAACAGGAGGAGAAGGAGCCAGGAAGCCATAGGGAGCTCTCGCCGAAGAGCACTAGGAGCCCAGACCTTCACGGAGGAGAGGCTAGAGTCTAACGGCCCTAGTTTTGGATTAGGAGGGAGACCATAGTGTCATTTTCCTCCATGGAAGGAGCCTATCTCTTTGCCTCCATTAGAGCTCGACGCCAGCATGGTTCCTCACCGAAGAACTACAACCAAGTTCCTTGGGAGGTCTTGGTTCGTCTTGACCTATTTCCGGAGTAGGGAGATGCACAGGGAACAAAACCCCAATCTCATGGAGCTTCCTCCGCCGCCGATCCAAACTCAGAGAGAGACCATGATTCTGAGTACTCGCCACCTTCAGAACCAACCATTGTGGATCTTAGTTCCTGTGTGGAGCTTCTGGACTCTTTGATTCATGTCGAAGATCAATTGCACGCCACCTTCGAACAACCACACGTCGGCCCCCCTGCTCTGCTGCGGCAGCCTCTGTGCGCCGCGCTGGACAGAAGCCTTCCAAGGTGAGAGCATGAGAGGAGGAGCCGATGTTGGAGTCATCCGACTTTCTTTGCGGCAGCCATTGCAGAGAATCTAGGCGGGCGACGACGAGCTTTGACGGATTCACTGAGGAGGACGCATCACGCGCAAGGAGAAAGGGAGCCCGATCGTGATGCGGAGATCGCAAGGAGAGAGAGAGTGAAGCAACTCTCTAGATGGCCTGCGTCAATTGAAGGGAAGCACCCGGTCTAGGAGTGGGCCGGTTTTAGACCACGCCCCTTTTGAGCAACGTGGCATGCATCTAAGAAGCTATGCCACAGATCCAACAACCACCGTAAAACCCTAAGGTAAATACTTTACGTGATGTGTAAATATTTGAAATAGGTTTAAAAATAGCTCCATTGGCCAATAAATTCTCCAAAAATACCCCCAGACTTGGAAAAATGTCCTCTACATTAATGGACCCTTAAATTAGATATTTGATGAACAAATAATGACGATATTTAATGTAGATGATAGTGCTTCTTTTTGAGATCATATTGTTGGTATAATTAGCGTATCATGGAAATTAAATCTAAGAAAAATAATACTGAACCCTAGTATAATGTGGAAACTAAATATAAACTCATATTTGACTATTATGCCAAAATGATAGGTCATTTCTCATTAAAACCCAATTACATACTTTAACCTCATATTAATTCTAGAAAATAGATAAAGCATCAGAAAATTATGAAAATTGGACCAGACCTCTAAAATGAAACCCTAGTCAGTAGAAAAATATCAAACACAAGTTTAGATCAGTTTGAACCAAGGTTTGGCCTAAACCCTAATTTGGACCTTAAATACCAAGAATATGGTGTACCTATATTAATGTTGATTAATTTCTTTAAATCAAGTGCTGAGCAGTTTATCTAGATGACCATGGATGTATAAGAAATCTCTGAACTCAGGTACGTGGGTTTTATTTAAGTATATGACTATGGTTTTTTTGCTTGTAATCATGATATGTATGTATGCTCTCTTCTATTTGCAAATATTGGATGTAGTAGCACTATATAGTATTCGATGTTTTATCACTTGTAAACATAAATGATAAGTAGATGTTTTGTAGTTATTTAAGGTGTTCATTATCTCCCTTACGAGGGAATGGATTAATGTTGGCTAGTACACCTCCCTAGAGCACACGGTGTACAGGGAGTTTCCCTAGAGTACTTGGTACACGGGGATGGGCCCAATATTTATGTTTTGGTACTAGTCCACCTTGATAATACAATTCATCTAGGAAAATGACTTAAATTGGCATATTTCGCTTAATAAAGAAGTGTTTTCTATGATTTTCTTTCCTTCTACAAATCTTTTACAAAATTATGAAAGCCATAAATATATGTATCTTTCTTCCCATGTACACAAAACCTTGTGTGTTGATTTGTTGTTTCACGTATGTTTTAGGTTCAGAGATAGCATGGGAGAAAAAGTACAGGATGTGAGCAAGTTGTTCAGGTTGTACCTATTGTGTAGATCCTAGTTTAGCATACATGTTTTTAGATTTTAGAATTTTCATTCAATATGTAATTGTAAATCATTGTGTAATAATTCATGTTATATAAATTTACATGTTGAATGTTGAGAATGTTATGGTTGTATGTTCCTGTATGCGTATTATGCTTCCGCATCGCTTTCTGATATGATTGGATGATGTTTTCGGATTCTGACATCTCATTCCTAATAGGGTTTGGAGAAGCCAAAATCTGGGGACGTCACAGTTGATATCAGAGCATGAACTATAGCTACACCTAACAATTGCTCATCATGAAACATTAAACCTAAATCTCACCTTTCACCATAAACCTTAGAAATTTAGTAAGTTGTTCTATAGGAATAAGGTTTGAGTTAGCCTCTAGGTTAGAACCTAGATGTTCGAGAACTAGGTTTAGACAAGTGTCTGAGACCCTTTCCATATAGAGCTCATATGTATTGGGTAGCTGCACTGGTCTACACCTTGTTCTCACCATTTCACTAGGTGACATGGCACTAGACTATCTACTGTGTGTGGGACACTCGGTTTTGCTGATTTGGTTTTGTTTTCCAATCGGCTCGAGCCTCGAGTGTTTTCTCTGACGTCTGCCTACTCAGAGAAAAACTATATAATATTTTATTACCTATATGTAAATATGAAAATGTGTCCCTCACACTGGAGAGTAGTTAGTGTTCATGTAATCTAAGTGAAAGGGAGTGACATCAGTCTAGAAGAGAGAGTAGTCTAGATTAGATGTCTAGAGCCTTATCAAGATAGGTGATGCATAGAGTAGATGATAGAATGATAGTTGAAATAAGCATGTGAAAACTTATCTAAGTTTGATCTCTAATGGTATAAGTTTCCTTATAAAGGTTTATGTTGTATACTTGTTGGATCTAATTTTGTAGAATTTATGCAAAATCTTGATGATGAAAGTACATCCCTTTTTCTTGCTTAAGATAAGCAAGTTAAGATAGAGATGAGTGTGCATGAGCCTCAGGCTCTTATACAAGGAGGATGTCTAGTGGTAGGATGAGAGAGAGTAAGACCCACAGGGAGAAGGTCATAGGACCTAGCCTCCAATATATGAGATACGTGTTAAAAAAAAATGTGTCCTACACTAGATTACTCTTGAGTGTGAGTTGAGTCCTTATGCATGATTCAAATCTATATGTGAGAATTGGGTAAAAGAAAAGGATGGGTAGATGACCCATATGATAAAGTCAATCCTTTGGCTGAGTTAGGTCCTAGCTAGAGTGACATATTTTGTGAATCTCATCATTAGTTGCAAGTGAGGTGATATATGAACTCTAGTTATGAGAGTATGATGCTTTGTGCAAAAGATACTCAAAATACACGTTCTCCCTTCTTCTTCTCTTTCTTATTATACGATGATAGAAACCTCACTTGAGCTATATAGATGATTTATATGAGGAGTCACTCGTATAGGCTTGACCTATTCTATATTTCCCCCCCTAAAGATTGAAATCATGATAAGTTTGACTTTAAAATATTCTCTTCCCCTTCATATGAAACATGAAAGATATGATGCTGAGATCATGGAGTATATTCTCTTTATCCCTTCACATAGTACATGCAATACAAAAAAAAATTCGAACTCATGAACTTAATATAGAGATATTTTTGGATCATAGGATATATGATCAGAAATATAGTTCGTAACTTTGATCCTTCTCAATATATGCTTCTAAGTTGAGTATGCATATCACACCATAGGGTGAAACCCTAGTGGTCAAGCATGTTACGTAAGCCCTTCTTATGTAAAAAAAAAATCCTAATATCAAGGATGAAGATAAATCTCCTCTAGTGCTGAAATCATTGTAAGATGTTGATCATAAAACATATTAATGATGTTAGATTTGAACGATCTGAATATCATGGCCTATAAACGAATTCCTCCTGAACTTTAAAAGCATGAACAAATCATGTACCCTTAGGGGTGATGTAATCCTAAGATATCATTAGGCCATATTATGGATAAGAGATTAAATGATGTTTTGACCTATATAAGGTGGGGTGGGTACACCCTATATGATAGAGAACCTATTATGTCCGCTTGGGATACATATGGAAATATGGGAACTTTGGTACCTAGAAGTGGTGACCTTTTGAAGATTGATTATTTGATATCTACTAGAGTACGATTTTTTGAATTTCGAGGATGAAATTCCATATAAGGTAGGGTGAATGTGATGACCTTGATTTTAGGATTTTGATATCCTTTGCGACCAAGGATGCTTGTATATGGTTGAAATCAACTTGAGGATCTTGTTATTATAATAATAATAATTTCACTCGAAAAACATGATTAAAGATATATAGTTGATGATAATGACTACTGATTGAATTCAATCATGGTGTGTGTCTTGGTATTCATCAGTTTGAGTATTCATGCAAACAAATGAATTTATATGAGGTTATATATATATATATATATATATATATATATATATATATATATATATATATATATATATATATACTTGTGACATTTAGATGTCATGCATGCCTGATTCCCCTTTTCTAATGTATCTTCCTTAGTATGGCGAGGTGGCACAATCTCAGTCTTTACAGGTAGGATCAAACGACCTCTTAGTTATCTTTTCCTGGCTATGCGGAAGACTTAGTCAGAGCCAACCCCGTCGGCCAAGTAGTGAAACACATATTGATTGGATCTCCTAGTGGAGAAGCCAGATCCACAAGCCACCGAAGGTAGGAAACCTAACCCTCTTGTGATCCGTAGTCGACGCTCCTCTGTGTTGCAGCTTTAAGATAAGACACACATCAGAGATATAGGTGAAACGATGAGGATGACAAGGGTAATGGAACGCCTAGCAATAGTCACCGGAGAAGGACATTGCAGCCGTCAGAGGGGATTAAAATAGGAATTCCTCTACCATTAGTCTCTCTATCACCCTTCTTCACAGTCGAAAAACATGGCTCCCATCTTCTCAGCACCGAGCCAGCGGGCTTTGCCTTGCATCTACCTACATAAGGGGCTCTTTAGAACTCCACACAGAGGCATAGGGCAGTCGTGATTCCGTGTTGTCACCCCTACGTAGCTGTTGGAGTAGAAAGGGACTGCAGGTCTATATGATGTTGCAGACCTGCAACTAGCATGAGTTCTTGTTGGAGACTATGACATGGAGACGGTGAGGTCGATTCTTTCAGATACCATGGAGCTTAACTTCAAGCATCGCCCAGAGGAACAGGAGGAGAAGGAGCCAGGAAGCCATAGGGAGCTCTCGCCGAAGAGCACTAGGAGCCCAGACCTTCACGGAGGAGAGGCTAGAGTCTAACGACCCTAGTTTTGGATTAGGAGGGAGACCATAGTGTCATTTTCCTCCATGGAAGGAGCCGATCTCTTTGCCTCCATTAGAGATCGACGCCAGCATGGCTCCTCACCGAAGAACTACAACCAAGTTCCTTGGGAGGTCTTGGTTCGTCTTGACCTATTTCCAAAGTAGGGAGATGCACAGGGAACAAAACCCCAATCTCATGGAGCTTCTTCCGCCGCCGATCCAATCTCAGAGAGAGACCATGATTCTGAGTACTCGCCACCTTCAGAACCGGCCATTGTGGATCTTAGTTCCTGTTTGGAGCTTCTGGACTCTTTGATTCATGTCGAAGATCAATCGCACGCCACCTTCGAACAACCACACGCCGGCGCCCCTGCTCTGCGGCGGCAGCCTCTGTGCGCCGCACTGGACAGAAGCCTTCCAAGGCGAGAGCATGAGAGGAGGAGACGATGCTGGAGTCATCCGGCTTGCTTTGCGGTAGCCATTGTAGAGGGTATCCAGGTGGGCGACGACGAGCTTTGACGGATTCGCTGAGGAGGACGCATCACGCGCGAGGAGAAAGGGAGCCCGATCGCGATGCGGAGATCGCAAGGAGAGAGAGAGTGAACCAACTCTCTGGATGGCCTGTGTCAATTGAAGGGAAGCACCCGGTCTAGGAGTGGGCCGATTTTAGACCACACCCCTTTTGAGTAACATGACATGCATCTAAGAAGCTATGCCACAGATCCAACAGCCACCGTAAAACCCTAAGGTAAATACTTTACGTGATGTGCAAATATTTGAAATAGGTTTAAAAATAGCTCCATTGGCCAATAAATTCTCAAAAAATACACCCAGACTTGGAAAAATGTCCTCTACATTAATGGACCCTTAAATCAGACATTTGATGAACAAATAATGACGATATTTAATGTAGATGATAGTGCTTCTTTTTGAGATCATATTGTTGGTATAATTAGAGTATCATGGAAATTAAATCTGAGAAAAATAATATTGAACCCTAGTATAATGTGGAAACTAAATATAAACTCATATTTGACTATTATGCCAAAATGATAGGTCATTTCTCATTAAAACCCAATTACATATTTTAACCTCATATTAATTCTAGAAAATAGATAAAGCATCAGAAAATTATGCAAATTGGACCAGACCTCTAAAATGAAACCCTAGTCAGTAGAAAAATATCAAACACAAGTTTAGATCAGTTTGAACCAAGGTTTGGCCTAAACCGTAATTTGGACCTAAAATACCAAGAATATGGTGTACCTATATTAATGTTGATTAATTTCTTTAAATCAGGTGCTGACCCGTTTATCTAGATGACCATGGATGTATTAGAAATCTCTGAACTCAGGTACGTGGGTTTTATTTAAGTATATGACTATGATTTTTTTTCTTGCAATAATGATATGTATGTATGCTCTCTTCTATTTGAAAATATTAGATTTAGTAGCACTATATAGTATTCGATGTTTTATCACTTGTAAACATAAATGATAAGTAGATTTTTTGTAGTTATTTAAGGTGTTCATTATCCCCCTTACGAGGGAATGGATTAATGTTGGCTAGTACACCTCCCTAGAGCACACGGTATACGGGGAGTTTCCCTAGAGTACTTGGTACACGGGGATGGGCCCAATATTTTGTTTTGGTACTAGTCCACCTTGATAATACAATTCATCTAGGAAAATGACTTAAATTGGCGTATTTCTCTTAATAAAGAAGTGTTTTCTATGATTTTCTTTCCTTCTACAAATCTTTTACAAAATTATGAAAGCCATAAATATATGTATATTTCTTCCCATGTACACAACACCTTGTGTGTTGATTTGTTGTTTCACGTATGTTTTAGGTTCAAAGATAGCATGGGAGAAAAAGTACAGGATGTGAGAAAGTTGATTCAGGTTGTACCTATTGTGTAGATCCTAGTTTAGCATACATGTTCTTAGATTGTAGAATTTTCATTCAATATGTAATTGTAAATCATTGTGTAATAATTCATGTTATATAAATTTACATGTTGAATGTTGAGAATGTTATGGTTGTATGTTCATGTATGCATATTATGCTTCCGCATCACTTTCTGATATGATTGGATGATGTTTTCGGATTCTGACATCTCATTCCCAATAGGGTTTGGAGAAGCCAAAATCTGGGGATGTCACAGTCACACCACTCAAACCACTATCTAGATGCTACTAAACCATATTGGAACTCATATAATATCAAAGGATATATGGATCTCATTAGATCTCTCCTTTATCAACCTGGTGTTGAATCAAGATAACAAAAGGGTAGAGAAATCACATTCCAAGTCTACCACAAAAATATCTTAAAGGTGGATCCATATATCATTGACCTATCCTGCGTGAACAGGACATCAAAACCAAACATAGGGTTTCAACCCATCTCAAATCAAGACATGATGACATATGTTATACATCATATATCTCTTGTCATGTAACATTAGATCACCAATAATTATTTAATACAAAAAAATTGTGGGTGTCAAGGTGTATTGACCCCACACACCCCAATATATTCAAATATAAATACTCTAACCATCTCTCATGACCCATAGGTTGATATAAGATTAAGTCATTTCACTATTTATTCCAAAGAACCTGTGAAATAGATCTATGGACTTAGGGCACTACATGTTAAGATTTTACTTGATCAATTTGATCCATTAATGTTCAGTGATTACATCAATAAACTTAACCATAAATTTAGAAGAATTACAAGTTTAATCTGGGAAATATAACTTTAGACGATTAAAAAATGATAATAAGATCCTAATTTTTTAATTCAAGGTATGACATCACGTTCCTCGACTACATCAAGACCCATTATTAGGAAATGGGCATCAAGGAGTTATATAAATATATATACATTAGTAAGGTCAAACCCTTCAAGGGTATTATACCATGACATTTGAAGATTAATCCCTTCCTTGTCAACATAACAAGACAACACTTAAGATTAAGAAATAATGCATCATTCCAACTTTACGGTTCCATTTTCACATAATTTTGGCAAAATGTCAACTAGTAATAATAACTTAAAACATTTTAGAAGGACTCCCAATATAATGGGATGGTAAATAACTCACACCACGTAGAATAGGGTGTCATCAACCACAAAATTACCACTTTTAAGTTCATTCTTCCATAATAAATTAAATATATGCAAGAACATGCTAAACTATCTTGTTTGTAGAGTCAAGGAACTATTTGTGAATCTAAATTAGAGAATGCAAGCTCATATCCTCTTTATACTAGTTTCAAATAATTCATAATTCCACCTTTTTGTCTTTGAAGATATGTTACTACAAATTCATGGTGTGAATGTATATGGTAGGTAATTTATGCATCAAATTTATATGACTCACCTTACAAATAGCGGAATCAAGTCCACTCAAAGAGGATGTTGGGAAAATTTTAAACTTTGTTCTTTAAGCTCCAAGGTGATACCACCATAAGAAATCTATGATCTTTCCAAAGATCTAAGCTTTCTCTACCAAAATCTCTCCTTGGATGTCAATCCACGATACAAAAGCAACTACAACAATGAAAATAAGGGAAATAGGGTTTAAGATTACTATAGTCAAGCCCTAAGAGGAAACCGTAAAGAATACACTTCAAGGAGGAACAATATGATGGATCACCAAGATTGGTAAGAATATGAACTCTACTTACATGGATCTAGGTACAGTAGATGGAAGAATGAGCATATATCTTCATCTATCAAGAAAAGAGAATAAAGTGTCAACATTAGATGAGGTCGATGATGACAAAAATTTCATCAGTAGGCGTTAACCATAAGGTCAACTAATGGTGTTTCATTTCTAGTATAGCTCTACAAAGAAAACATGAAGATATGTGTCAAGGGTGGAGAATTTAAGGGGTGCATATACCCCCAAAGGAGAGAGAAAGGTGTTCAAGTATTTCTAGCCATTAATAATCTCATATGTGGCTTCATCAGTCTGCAATCCCATCAAAAGATAGTTCTAACTTCCCATCACTGACTGAGGGTAGAAGTTGCATCAGTTGATGTCAGTAGTCTCTAGCATCGGTCCAAGCATAATAGAGTTTCATAAGAGGATCTACATTGAGATCTCATCAATTTACAAGCACCAATGACCATCAATACTCATCCCAAAACTCTCATTCATAGGTGGTTCATCAGGAAAGCTCTTCTTCGTTCATTCAGACTGGTTGAAATTCTCCTTGGTCCTCAACCAATGAAGGAATACCATACAACTATTCAGGTATTGACCTGCCGATGTTAGGGTTGGAAAAAAGGACTTATAAGAGACCCTAAGAGGATTTCCCTCCAATACATACACAAGACATGTCCCATAAGTGCACGAGGTGGATAAAGTGGAAGGTGGAGTGACCTATGTATGACCGAAATATTTAGAATGTGTCCGAACTCATACACTTGAGGGATAGATTTTGTGCGTGTATTTGAGAGTGATACTCTTTGTTTTAGGGGCTTCATAGTTTATAGATAGTATTTTGGGTGGTGCATGAACACAATGTACGTACATAGCCAAACACTTAATATTTTGGTAACACATAGGTCATACCACATGTAAGGTTGGATAAAATCTGATTTTTGTGTTATATGCATATTTTACCCTGTATTTCCCTTTTTATTCTATTCTTTAAAATATAAGTCTTGTATTTACCTGCATTAAATGATATTTCCACCATTTAGTAATAACTTTCAATCATTTTGTAGGAAATTACTGAGTTTTGGATTAGAAGAAATTTCATTAGTTGAGATTATTCTTCAACCAATGACCTCTTAGTCGATAAAAGGACACTCATAATCAATATTATAAAAACCATTGGTTCATCAACCGATGGAAAACCTCAATCCATTCTCATCTATAGAAATCTATGAAAAGTTCTAAGCACATCAACTGATGGTCAGGTGGGTGACGAACTTGAAGACTTGGAACTTTATTCATTAACCAACTAATGATGTATTATTTACATTTTCATTGGCATCCATAAGTTGATGGTCCTCATGCTCCAGAAACCTTAGACTTCAAAGACTATGCATTTTCATAAGTATCCATAGACCGATGACAGGGGTAGGTCACCAAATAATGAAAAAGCTTCCCTAATCCTCCTACATACTTGTAGATAAGAGTCCATTGATGGGATCAAAGACCTCACCTACCTATGTAATTCTTTATATCTCCCACTAATGATAACATTGTATTCATTACCAAATGAAGAAACACATCCAGTAGTGGAGGACAGAGTCCAGTTATCAATGGAGACAGAACAAGCTCTCGTCCAATGACAAAGATCCTTTTAACCCCTATGCCTACCTAATTGGTTAAGTATTTGCCCAAGGAACCTCTCATGATTCTTGGAGTGCAAGAAAAATGCTCATATGCTCATGTGCCTTGATCACACACCAATTCCTATAAATAGGGACCCCAAGCCTTCAAAAAGGGCCGATCTTCTTCCATGAAGTGCTGCCGAACTCATCATCACTCTTCACCGGTTGTGATGATAACAGTCCAAATCCACTGGTGTGATTCCTTAAAGGTGTCTAAATTATGTCATTGTGACAAGGAAGGTTGTATTATCCTTCCTTGCCACCATCACCACCATGTAGAGTGAAGATGAGGCCTACAATAAGATTCAGTACCCCACGACTATAATTTTGTTTTGTTTCCTCAATATTCCCCATTATGTCTATATCCATCTTTTGTTTTCATTTGTCTATAGCCTACATTTTCAATAAATCATTTGATTCACTAGTTATAATGAGTTTCTAGAATCATTAACTTAAGTTGGAAGTAGATGCTAAGGCCTCAAAATATTTAAATATTTATATTCCATAGAATAATATATATTCTTAACAATTTTTATCTCTTTACTCTTGTTCAAGATAGAATCCCTTGTATAATTAGATACCATTATGTGATGCTTGATTTATAATGTGTCAAGGGAGTAGTATTAGATTAGATTTAGAGTCAAGGAGTTGTGTGAATGCATCAAAGTGTTAGATCACTAGATCTTCTTGTCATATGTTTGTGTGTTTTTTCCATTTGTTTGTTATCTTGAGAGAGATTGATACGTGTCATTTTGCGCACCAAAAAACAAGGGTCTTAATCCTACAGTTTAAACCTTTCTAGTTTAGAAAAGGTCGATAAAAAAGAAATGTGTTTAAGATTGAAGCCCAACCCAAAAGAATTTTGAACAAAGATTGTAGAAAATAAATATCCAAAGGTTGATGGTTGATTATACTACAAACATGGAGGTTAATATTGTTGACTCAAGGTCAATTAGGTCAATGCTGACTCACGTCTAAATTGACTAAACCCGTGTTTTGATGATGACTAACCATTCCACATATTGGTGTCTAACGTCTCTACTTGAGTGATTTCATATTAGGTATAAACACACTCTAAATGCCCTAACTTGCGCATCTCAAATTGGAGAAAAGACAAGTCAAAGTCATACAAGTGTATGTTTTTGTAATATGATGTATATCCATTAGAATCATGTTGTAAATCACTTGTAATGATTGTATGACTTGTAATTAATCTTAGAAAAATATCAGGAGCACTTAGATTGAATATTTGATGATTACAGGCACTTTGTCAGTCGAGTTTCCCAACCTGAAAACTCGACTGATCATCCTTGATTAATTTTCTGAAGATTGCATCGGTCGAGTTATGTTTACACAAAACTCGACCGATGGAGTAACAGACCAAATCAATTTTCATTGGTCGGTCGAGTTTCCTCAGGACAAACTGGATCGATGGTCTGAATATCGGCTTTGTCTTTTACTCTATCGGTTGAGTTACCCTTATAGAAACTCGACGGATTGCACTGTACGGAAAAGTGCGGAAAAGTGCTTCAAGCCGTTGTGGAGTTGCAACAAGTGAAAATAGATCCGTTGCAAGCCACAAAATGGCTAATTTTCATTCACAAGTGTTCCCAAAGGCCAAGATGCATCCCCAGCTATAAATAGGACCCCTTGGGCCTCATTCCAAGGTGGAGCATTCATTACAAAACTCTATCTGAGGTTCCTATTCTATAGTTGGGTGCTTCCTACAGCCTCCTCTCTCTCTCTAAGCTTAATCACTTGCTACATCCATTAGAGTGAGTAGGAAATCTATAAGAGAGCTAGTCCTATATGTATATCTAGTGAGGCTCTCACTTCCACCACCTCCATTTCTCTCATTTCAATCATGAAGATGAATGTTCTCTCTCTTGTCCAAGAGAGGTGAAGAAGAACAAGGGAAGGAGTCCCTTGGTGAAGATCAAGGCTGAAGACTTGGAGCTAGAGTGGGTAAGCCCTTGGAGAAGGCAGAAGACTCAAGCTCAAGTGGGTAAGACCTTGGTGGAAGCTTCTCCGAGTGAAGGTGAATTCAAAAGATGAAGATCCAAGAAGAGTGGGTGATCCCTACGAGGCTGAAGACTTGTGCAAGAGTGGGTAAGTCCTTGGAGAATGTCGAAGACTCTTGCAAAGTGGGTAAGTCTTTGGTAAGGTTGAAGACTCTTTGTATTAGATAGGTAAGTCTTTTTTTGGATCATGCATTGTATGTCTTATGAATGAATATAAGAGTGCAATAGTTTGGAAGTCCTAGAGGTTGACCTCTCTAGGCAAGTGGACTGACACACTTCTAGTTTGAAGTGTGGAACCACTCTAAATAGCTTGTCTATTTGGTGCATGTTCAATCTCTCTCTCCCTTTCTATGTATGTTTTAGATGCACTCAAATTACCTATTTAGCAACCTTATGTTGTCATATATCTTGAAGGTTTAATGAGTTTTGTTTAAGTGCTTTCAGCTCTATTCACCCCCCCTCTAGAGCATCTAATAACCCATCTAGGATCCAACAATTGGTATCAGAGCGGGTCTTCTCCAAGCATACTTCAACAAGTAGGAGAAGATGGGTGACTACCTAGGAGGGAGATACTCGACCAGCCTTCCAATCTTTGATGGGAGAAATTTCCTCTATTGGAGAAGAAGGTTTCAATTCTACATCCAAGGATCAAGTATTGAGATGTGGCAAATGGTGAACAACCCATACATGCTACCAAAGACAATGATTGAAGAATGGGATGAAGCTACCTTGAAGAAAGCAACCTTGAATGCTAGAGCCATGCACATCCTATATGCCTCCATGACCCCCACCAAGTTCAACCAAATCTCTTCATGTGAAACATCCTATGAGGTATGGAGAAAGCTATGCATCACTTATGAAGGGACATATCAAGTGAAGGAAAGCAAAGTCTACATGCTCAAAGGGCTGCTTGAGAACTTCAAGATGGGAAAGGAGGAGAGTATAGCCAACATGTACTCAAGGCTCAACACCATTGTGAATGGTCTTGATGTTCTAGGACATCCTATGTCTAGTGGAGAGATCAACTCAAAGATCCTTAGAACTCTCCCCAAGAGGTGGGAACCCAAGGTGACTTCAATTGAAGAAGCAAGGTCTCTTAAGGATATTCCTATTGAAGAGCTCATTGGAAATCTATAAGCACATGAAGCCACACTTGACAAGAGGGAGGAAGAAGAAAGACAAGAGAAGAAAGAGCTAAAGAGAATGAAGAAAGCTGAAATGAAGGCTCAAATTGAAGCTATCATGGAACAAGTCTCTCCATCCTCTCAAGCTAAAGAAGATGCCATGTACTCCAAGGGTAGACTCTACAAAGGCAAGTCCTCCTCCATCTGGTGCTTCACATGTGGAAATAAGGGTCACTACAAGGAAGATTGCCCACAAGGCAAAAAGACCCATCTTCACAAGAGGAAATGGCAATCAAGCTCAAGTGGCTCCTCCAACTCAAGCTCAAGTAAAGATTCAAGTGAAGGATCAAGCTCAAGCTCTAGTGATGAAGGAGAATGCCATTTTTCTCTTATAGCATCAACAAGTGAAGACTCAAGTGAGGTAAATCTAAACTCTTTAGATAAAGAATCTTTGATTTATATTATTCATGATATTTGTGCCTCTCTTAAGTCTTCTAAAAGGAAAAAGAAAAAGCTTGATAAAATTGTTGATAATTTGCATGTAGAACTAGATGATCTTGAACATGCTAATTCTTGCTTGCTTGATGATAAAAATGATTGTCTTAGTCAAGTAGATTCTCTTAAACTTGAAAACACTAGTTTGTTTCATAAGATTAGATTTCTAGAAGCTCAACCTCTCATGACTTAATTGTTGATTCTCTCATGCATGATATTGATGTTCTTAAATTTGAAAACAAGGACAAAGATTTTGTTTTGCATGAATTAGAAATAGAAAATGCCTCCTTGCTTGCTAAAATAAATGGGCATGAATCTTGTTCTAGTTCTACAAATAGAGAGAATGATGTTGCTGCTCTTCATATTGATAGAGATTCTTATTTAACTAAATCTCTTTGCTTAGAAAATGATCTTTTGCATGCTAGAGATAATATCAATAATTTGTCTTCTACTATTAATTCTCTTAAACATGATAATGACAATTTGAGATCATCTTTGCAAAGACTCTTAGTTGGTAAAAATCGTCTTAATGACATCCTACACTATTATACTAAACAAATTGGTAGACATGATTTAGGATATGATAGTAGTCAAGGGAACAACAAAGATAAAGGACCTCCAATATTCCATGGAGAATCCTCTAGTTCCAAGACTATGGGCACATGCAACTATTGCAATGAAATTGGTCATTATTCTACTTGTTGTCCTTTTAGGAAAGCACCCAAGAACAATAAGGCTTGGGTTGCTAAACTAACCCCTCCGAACCCAAAAACATGATTGGGGACCATTTCATCTTTCTTCTTGTAGGTACTTGCAAATGGATTGACTTGAGCTATTGAATTGCAAATTGACTTCTCAATCCACATGAAAGAAGAAAGGTGAGATGTGTAGAGCGTGACAACAAGTGGAAAAGGAATGGTAAGAACAAAAGTAAAGTTTTTATGGCTTATAACCATCTCTAACTTGTTTTAGTCAAGTTAGTGTGCACTATGCATATGGTTTTTGAGTCCAAAGTGGCTTTTTGTGATTCTCTTCACACTCTTGCTCAAAAACTATTCCTAATTCTTCTATAGTGCATTACTAACTTGCTTAGACATGTTTGGATATGGTTTTTATATTTAGCATGCCTCTATATATGTTTTTATGAAATATATGTGCCTTTTGACAGCTGGTCTATCGGTCGAGTTTGTCCTATTAGAAACTCGACCGATAGGCACCAATGGGCGTTGCCAGCAGTTGTCATCGGTCGAGTTGTCAATGCACAAAACTCGACTGACAACACTGTGCACAAAATACACAGTTGGCTTATTGAATGAGAATTTCCCTCTCAACTAGATTTTCTCAACCAATAGCCTTATTTTTTGGCACTCTCATTTGGTACCTTTATATATGCATATTGCCTTGTTCTAAATTGCCTATCTTGCTTACAACTCTATCTCTCTAATTGCTCTAAATTGGTATATCTATATATTGCAATTACTTGCTTAGAGTTGTTTTGCAGGTTTTGATGATGATCTCTTTGGATCTCTTGGTTGTGTCTAAAAATTTCTTCCATTGTACTCTAACTTGCTACATCTATCTTGGTGTATATCTTGTTTTGATACAACCTTGAGGTTCTTAGGGGTAATCATCTTATGGTAAGGATGAATATCTAGTGAGTTATATCCTTTCATGCTTCTAAAATTGCTTATCTCTTTGTTTGGATATATCTTTACATCTACTCATAGCTTGCTTTATCTTGTGTTTCTTTTGGTATCTCTTGCTATGATCTAGATCCTACTAGTAGTCCTAACTTGTGATAACATCTACTAGTAGTTCATATACATGTAGTTCTAACCTTGTTTATAATTGGCATCTTTTCTCATCTATATGCTATGCTTGTATCTTGTCTCATACTTGCTCAAGATTGTTCCTTGTATTGCATATCTACTATCTTGAGTTGCTTGTATAACATTGTGATGCAGGGTACATAGATCTACATTATATGTAGAAATTGGATTATTTTTGGATTTTTTGCAGATTTTGCTCGAGTTTTAGTTTTTGGTGCAAGACTAGTATTTTTCATGCAGAAACAACCTTATGAGCAAGGCTCATCGCTTAGCCATGAGCCCTGGCACTTTTTGGGCAAATTCCGTCATCTTGAGGGTCAAAATTATGTTTTATTGTTTTTATGCAGCACTTCATCTTGCATTTTGGGTTGTTCAAGTATATTCTTTAACTTGCTTTTCTTTCTATGCTTGGACAAGCCCCTATCTGTGCTCTTCTACTCTCCTTATATATATTTGTGTTATCTCCTTTCTCTTTAACAAGTGATGTTTCTTATTTCTTCATAACCCCACTTTTTGAAATGACAAAGGGGGAGAAAGGTATGTCTTCTTTTAAAAGAGGAAGAAGACATGTCCTACATGAAGAGGAGAAGTATGTCCATGTAAAGGGGAGAAGGTAAATGGGAGAATACATATATGTGTAGAACATATATGAGTAGAAGACATAGTTTCTATAAATGTTATGAAAGCTAACCATGCAGGAGAAATAGCATCAATTGAGGGGGAGTATGAAAACTCCATGCGCATCAATTGAGGGGGAGCATATGAACTCCATTCTAGAGAAACCCCTAGGTTTCTCCAAAGGTATGATTTTACTTGAAAGCTTTCAATACATTTATGGAATGGTTTGTCATCTTCAAAAAGGGGGAGAATTTTGACTCAAGGTCAATTAGGTCAATGTCGACTCACGTCTAAATTGACTAAACCCATGTTTTGATGATGACTAACCATTCCAGATATTGGTGTCTAACGTCTCTACTTGAGTGATTTCAGATGAGGTATAAACACACTCCAAATTCCCTAACTTGCGCATCTCAAATTGGAGAAAAGACAAGTCAAAGTCATACAAGTGCACACTTTTGTAATATGATGTATATCCATTAGAATCATATTGTAAATCACTTATAATGATTTTATGACTTGTAATTAAGCTTAGAAAAATATTAGGATCACTTAGATCGAATATTAGAGCACTTTAGATGCAACTTTGAAAATTTATTACAGGCACTTTGTCGATCGAGTTTCCCTGCCTGAAAACTCGACCGATCATCCTTGATTAATTTTCTGAAGATTGCATCGGCCGAATTGTGTTTACACAGAACTCGACCGATGGAGTAACTGACCAAATTGATTTTCATTGGTCGGTCGAGTTTCCTCAGGACAAACTCGACCGATGGTCTGAATATCGGCTTTGTCTTTTACTCTATCGATCGAGTTACCCTTATAGAAACTCGACCGATTGCACTGTACGGAAAAGTGTAGAAAAGTGCTTCTAGACGTTGTGGAGTTGCAACAAGTGAAAATAGATCCGTTACAAGCCACAAAATGGCTAGTTTTCGTTCCCAAGTGTTCCCAAAGGCCAAGATGCATCCCCAGCTATAAATAGGACCCCTTGGGCTTCATTCCAAGGTGGAGCGTTCATTGCAAAACTCTATGTGAGGTTCCTATTCTATAGCTGAGTGCTTCCTACAGCCTCCTCTCTCTCTAAGCTTAATCACTTGCTACATCCATTAGAGTGAGTAGGAAATTTGTAAGAGAGCTAGTCCTATATGTATATCTAGTGAGGCTCTCACTTCCACCACCTCCATTTCTCTCATTTCAATCATGAAGATGAAGGTTCTCTCTCTTGTCTAAGAGAGGTGAAGAAGAACAAGGGAAGGAGTCCCTTGGTTAAGATCAAGGCTGAAGACTTGGAGCTAGAGTGGGTAAGCCCTTGGAGAAGGCAGAAGACTCAAGCTCAAGTGGGTAAGGCCTTGGTGGAAGCTTCTCCGAGTGAAGGTGAAGTCAAAAACTGAAGATCCAAGAAGAGTGGGTGATCCCTGCAAGGCTGAAGACTTGTGCAAGAGTGGGTAAGTCCTTGGATAAGGCCGAAGACTCTTGTAAAGTGGGTAAGTCCTTGGTAAGGTTGAAGACTCTTTGTATTGGATAGGTAAGTCTTTTGTTGGGTCATGCATTGTATGTCTTATGAATGAATATAAGAGTGCAATAGTTTGGAAGTCCTAGAGGTTGACCTCTCTAGGCAAGTGGACTGACACAGTTCTAGTTTGAAGTGTGGAACCACTCTAAATAGCTTGTCTATTTTGTGGATGTTTAATCTCTCCCTCCCTTGCTATGTATGTTTTAGATGCACTCAAATTACCTATTTAGCAACCTTATCTTGTCATATATCTTGAAGGTTTAATGAGTGTTGTTTAAGTACTTTCATCTCTATTCACCCCCTCTAGAGCATCTAATCACCCATCTAGGATCCAACAAATATGCAAGGAAATAGAAGTTACACTAAGAACAATTCAAAGAAACAGATAGACTAAAACAAGTAATCATAATTTATTCTAAGAACAATATTAATTTGCAAGAAGTAAAGAAAGTGATTGAAATGAGGGATTAAAGAAAATAGAGTTGAATCAATGGGAAAGGATATCGAGGCTATGGGTTTTACCACCATGAGCAATATGAAACAAGAGTGAAGGAATCCACAAGACAAAATAATATAGAAGTGGGTATGTAAAAACATTTAAGAAAGAATCTAAAAAAGACGAACTCCCTATGGACCCATTGGTCTTGGTGTCCATAGTTTCTAGTCTGAACATCCCAACAAGGATCTTTTTGTGCTCAGATCTAGATCCTTATGAAATTGGTTTAGTTGTTCTTAGTTTTGGGATTTTCACTCACATTCTCCTAGACTAACATATGGTAAAAATGAGAGATCATGTCGTTAAACTGGTGATTATCCAAGACAAAAACCATCTATCGAATCACATCATGTATGAAAATCAATATATGTAACACTATGGCAGTTGGGTTACTCCCCACACCTGGATATGGAAAATACTACTCGCTAGCCATGGATTTTAAAGAGAGAACGAAGGAAGGAAGAAGGGAGGCCATAGACTAGAAATGGGAAGAATGTGAAGACTTTGTCTAGTGATTATGACATGAGCACTATTCTAAGATCCTTGTCTGAGAAGAAGAACAATAACATAAATAAAGAAGAAATGTTGAGATCAAAACCAACTTTTATAAAATAACAACGGAGTACACATGCAATAATCACTGAAAGTAAATTATGAATACAAAAATTTGGATCCCCTTCTTTGTGGAGTCCCCCCTCCTTTTATAGGGGAAGGAGGGGTGGAAACCCTAAAGGAGGGAGAGGAAAAGAGGACTATCGACAGTTGAAATCTACTATTTGCACATTGTGAGCTGACCATATGACACAATGAGCCGACCAATTTGTGTGGTGGTGTGTCATGGTTATTTCGGAAGCGATTCAAACCCTAATCAAAAGGGGTAGTGGCAATGTGGATCTATCCTTGGCCCCTAAGAAATCTCTAAACCGGCCATCTGGGTGCATGAGATGGTTGATTGGGATGTGAGGGTGTGTAATTGAGGGTTGAAACCCTAACATGAGTAGTGGCACCTTTAAATCTAACTTTGTTCTAAAGTTGGATTGACATGGACATCTGGAGAAAGGGACAATGACACACATAGAACGTGCGTGTAATACGCAAGTATACGTGTCGAAGTAATATGGGATTATGAGTCCCGAGTTATCGAACACAAGGAGTTGTGAGGTTAAAGACTATTACTAATTAGGATTGATCAGCTAAGCTGAAAACAAGAGTTGATTGAAAAAGAAAATAAAAATAAAAGAAAAAAAACAATCGATTAAATGGTTGGTTTAATCAATTAAAAATGCAATCCTTAGGATTGTGGTTTCACCTCAGGTTCTCGTTGTACTAATTCCTACACAATTATCCTAATTCATCTCCTATTCCGGGTAGTGGCATGTAGTCAAAATTTCTCACTTTCGTGATACAATTCGCTACCTAAATCGAGGTCGGTTCTACGGTAGTAGTAACCTATACCCTAAACTAGGTGCATGAAGATCATACTCTGGCTTTCCACCATTAAATGTGCATCGCCTTGTTCAAAAGATTTATTAGTTAATGTGATTATTGTCTCTTTTCAACCGTTAATTCTTCTTTTAAAGTAATTAAAGGTATTAGATTATCATTAGGGTGATCAATCATAATGACATAATGGAGAAAACGACATCATACCACTGATTTGAGAGACAAATTATGATAAACTATGTAAAAAGTATCATACAACGATTACCCGGGCTACTCCCGGGTCCTAAGGAATTACAATTTTTAGCCAAAAATAGACGACATGGTATCACAGTAAGTCGAAAAGATGTAAAACATGAGTTTCGAGATACTATAAATTGGTGAAAGGGTTAAAGAGTGGATCTGGAGAAGATGGAGAGAATTTGCCATCGTTTCCGATGCCAAAACACCTCCGAGGTCTTCCGTGTAGGGTTCCTCTACTTTTCTCTCTCCGTTCGGCTGTCGTATCGTCCCCCCATGATAGATCTCCCAATTGTGGTTCTAATGGTGTCTTTTATAGCCGTCGTACATGTTTAGGTCAAGAGGAAACCTAAAATGTAATTTTCAATACAATATATGTTAGATTTAACACATTAAAATTTAGTCTGCAACGTGTGAGTCGATGGTATCGAGCTGGAAGTCAATAGTATCAACTTCTTCACAGTAAAACATCCTTTTCCTTTTCAATCTGGAGCAAAAAATATTTGTACTCTGATGCCATGTCGGTACCATCGAGTTGCAAGTCGATGGTATCGACTTTGCTCCAGTAAATAATAATTATCTGCAATAAAATAATCAATGAATAAAATCAATTAATTACTATAATAATTAAAACATGTAAAATACATGTAAAAATATAAGAAATGATGCACAAGTGATTTTTACTAATTTGGTAAAATATGTATTAAAAAGATATTCAATTAAGAACAAATGACAAAGAAAATAACGAAATTAGATATCAAAATAACGACAATTTGTGCATACATCACACTCCTAAGCTTGAATATTGCTCATCCTCGAGCAACACTACTCTTGGATTTGTTTTTAAAAGTCAACAAGAAGACAAGTACCTATGAATTATTTTTTCTAACCGCCCTCCACCATTCGGTCCCAAACCGATCCTTGCCAACCACTGAACAAGTAACTACTCTAAAGCGATCAATCATGTTCATAATAGATGTCCACAATAAAATTAATGAAAAACACTATCAATATGAAGTAGTTAATATCATGGCCAGTAGGACACATGCTTGATGCACCATGTGATCTCCCTATCTACATTACTCTGATCTACCTAAATAAACTACTTGGAAGCAGATCCCCAAATAAAAATGGATGGGGGGATTAATTATGATGGTGGCCTACCATGCAGAGCAATGGGTGGAAAAAATGGGTGGCTATGAAAATAGGATTCACAAGAATCATCCAAATTATTTATGCAAACAGTAAAAATATGATAGCACATGTATGATAGATAAAATGTGAATGTATGATTTCTAATTACTATTTTTTATTTTGGTAGAATGATGCATGCAATCGATGTCTCATCCTAATGATAAGTATAAGTGGAAAGGTGTTTATAAAAAGAATCACAATCCCCTCATTTATTGCTTAGAGAGAATATGACATTGCAATTAAAAATCCTTTTCCTCCTTTTCTCCTCTTTTTTTCTTTTTCAATAACTCCTTTTTCTCTGCCTTTTTATTTTAGCAAGATAAATACTTCATGCTTGGGCTTTTATTTATTTTTTAATTTTTTTTTTTTTTTTGGATGAGCAAGGATAAACACATTTTTTCACTCTTACATGAGAGAAGATCATAGAAGATAACAAATATGTAATGCCTTACGAAATATGCAATGCAAAACTATATGTGATTTTGTTATGCAAACTACAAATGCTCAAAAGATGATATGATTTTTTTCCTTTTCTAATGCATAGTAAAATGAACTAACTATATGCTTCCTATCATGCCTTGTAATGCAAACAAGAGGAAAATAACTTGGATTAAACTTGATCATCCTATGGTGGTGAATGAAGATGAATGGAAGGTGTATGAGATCACATGACTAAGAGACAATGTCTTTCCCAACCATGATATGTCCCTTTTCTATCAACTTGTGTAACAGGGTAACCTTAGAGTTTATTTCTAGAATTCACATTAAAGATCACATTACTGTTTGGTTGGTTTGGACTCAAACATCATCGTCATAACACAGGCCATAGGGTTAAGTTAGGTTTTTTTCATTCACTCAGTATGTCTTCAAGCTGACTAATCCAAACAATTCCTCCAGTTATGTACTCTTAAACATAGCAAATTTAGCTTAAAGAACAAAGCATAAAAGCACATTCAAATTTTTATTTAGAATTTTCAGAATTGATACCACATCATCAACAAATGGATAATCCTAACCAAAATTTTATATTTTGTCCACAATTACACTAGATAGAAGTGGACTCCGAAAACAAAATGAAAAAACTAATTTTTATGAAACAAAAACAAGTAGATGTATGATAAAAAGAAAAGATGCAAAAGGTAAAGATAGAAGCATCGTTCCATTCCTCCCCCTAAGCTTGAATATGACATTGTACCCAATGTCAAAAGCAAAGGAAGATAAATGGAACAGATGTACCGATATGTGAGGTGAGATTCGGGGCAAAAGATGGGTGGGAGGGATCCACATGAAGACATGCCCTCCAATAAGCACTCGAGATCAGTGAAGTGTCGATGCTTGCTCAACTTGTGAGATGTCACTGATGAAAACTCGGTACTACCGATAGTGAAGTCAGTGGTACCGACTCAATGCGTCCCTGCACACTGAATGCACATATCAAGGCACCTTTTTTACTTGCATCAAAACTAGATATCACAATCTACAAATAGGAATGTAAAAGTAGAATTGAAAGTTTAACAAAATAAACATAATTGGTGGGTTGCCTCCCACAAGCTTCCTTGTTTAACATCCTAGGATGGACACATGTCAATAAATAATAGTCAGGTGGTCATGGAGGAGGGTAAAGCTCTCTCCGCTTCTTACTTCTAAACATTCGGTTCCATGCAACAATGAGAAAAAATAAATAATAGTCATAAGACCAACATGTATGGTTGACATTCCATTTCAACAGTAAATTATCATTACAATGAACATGAACATGAACACGACTCACAATCAAGTCTTGATGTGGGACATGTAGAAATAGATAGCCATGACATGAAAGGTATAATGATGATTGATCCTTAATTTCTATGACCATCCCCAATGGATCACTCCTATCTACACATAATGGAGGGGTTATATCAAAAGTGAATTTTTGTGCCTCCTCTTCTGATAATTCAATTCCCCCACATTCATTAATATCCTGACAAAAACTTTCAAAATTATCATCTGGATATATATCCCATATAGGATCCTCAATAAGGAAATGAAGAGATGGGTCTTGTGGTGAAGGAATTATGTGATGGGTAATGGGAAATTCCTCCACCTTTTCACTCTCAGTATCCTCTTCCCCACTCTCTTCCTCTTCTCTAAGATCACTATCAAATAAAGCACCTTCTGGATCCTCCTCCCCTTCACTCATATCCCAAACACATGTATCAAAATTGTCTTCCACCTTATTTGCATCATTCTCCTCATCTTCCTCATCAGATCCCCAATCATATTCAAAATCAATCCTAGGATTCGAGGGTGTGGGTGTGGTATCAATGGAAGGACATGGTAGAGGTGATTCTAAAACTTCTTCCAGTATGTTCTCCTTACTCTCTAATTCCCTAACCTCAACCTCAACTTCTTCCATTTTCTCTACTCTACCCCAACCTCCATTAGAAATAGGACCTTTGCGATTTAAAACATATTGAACCATAATCCTAATATGCTCACAATGAATTTCCTTTGAGATTTCCTCATGATGTAATGAAGGTGGACTCAGACATATATAACCTACATGTGTATTTCCACACTCAGAACAAATAGGGGCCATGTGCTTTTTTTTAACTTTTTTTTTAAATGAAAGAAGACTAACTACAAAGAAATATTTAGATGAATATGTACAATGCCTAAACTAACGGTAAAGTTTTATGTAATGAAAAATGGGAAGAAAAAAAACTAAAAAAAGAAAATAAATACAATGGCCTAGAGTGGTCGATCCTAACTTTTTATAGTGTTAACCATGCCAACTCCCCAGCAATGGTGCCAAAAACTTGACACGTGTATAATGTGCGTGTAATACACAAGTATACATGTTGAAGTAATATGGGATTATGAGTCCCGAGTTATCAAACACAAGGAGTTGTGAGGTTAAAGACTATTACTAATTAGGATTGATCAGCTAAGCCAAAAACAAGAATTGATTGAAAAAGAAAATAAAAATAAAAGTAAACAAAATAATCAATTAAATGGTTGGTTTAATCAATTAAAAATAATCAATGAATAAAATCAAATAATTACTATAATAATTAAAACATGTAAAATACATGTAAAAATATAAGAAATGATGCACAAGTGATTTGAACTAATTTAGTAAAATATGTATTAAAAAGATATTCAATTAAGCACAAATGACAAAGAAAATAACCAAATTAGATATCAAAATAACGACAGTTTGTGCATACATCAGAATAACGTGAAATGTAATTTTTAATACAATACGTGTTAGATTTAACACATTAAAATGTAGTCCGCAGCGGTAGGCCTTATTGGCTATTTGGCCCAATAACAAGAAAAGGAAATAATTTGTCAGGGCTCTGGGCGACTGCTTTCCGCATACGTGGAGGTGTCGTCGGCTACCGTGGAGGCCGCGACATTGGGCGTGGATCGTTCCATAATTCTCACCGCACGAATCAAGGCTGGCTTAATACTGATGTCTCTGAGCCATCGGCGTTGCTGGGCGGTGAGGGGAACCAAGAAGGCGGGAGAGCCATGGATGAAGGAGAACAAATGGCGGGAAACAACTCGGACGGAGTTTCTTTCTGCGACGCCATCATTGGTGGTGTCAAGATGCTTGTGATCAAGCCTGCTTCTCCCGATGCCCTGAAAGTGTCAGATATACAAATCAACAAGAGTGGGGTCCTGCCTAATATCCGTATCAACCCTAACACACTGTCGCCGTTGCTGGAACCATGGAGGTTCACGGTAGTGGTGAAGGTCGTAGGAATCACTATTGGATTCACAACGCTAGTCAACCGCATCATGGCCTTATGGCAACTCACTAACCGGTTTCAAGTAATCGACTTGGAGATGGGGTACTTCATCTTCCAACTCAGTAGCAAGGCAGAGTTCGAGCGGGCCTTGACTGAAGGGCCATGGACGATCTTTGGGAACTATCTCACTGTTCAATCTTGGTCGGAAGATTTCCACCCGGTCGATCACATCCCCAAGAAACTTGTAGTATGGCTTCGCATCCAAGAACTCCAAGTATACCTCTATCAATATCAGCTCCTCGCAAGCATCAGTGATGCTGTTGGAAAAATGATTAAAGTCGACACCACCACGCTGTCAGGCCACCGTGGTAAATTTGCACGGCTAGTAGTTGAAGTCGATACGCTCAAGCCCTTGTTACCGGCAGTCTATCTTAACGGTGAGTACTTCCGTCTGGAATACGAGAACCTACCCACTATTTGCATGAAGTGCGGTAGAGTGGGACATGATGATGCAGCTTGCACCTTCAGTAAGCCCTTCTCCCCTACTAAAGCACCTTCATCCTCAGATCCCCCTCTCCTTAAGGAGGTGCAGTACACGCCTCAGATTCATGCTAAGAAGCCAGAGAAGCGTGAAACCTCTCAAAAGAAGGGAGGATCATCACAATCTGATAACAAGATACTGGAGAAGCCGCCCACCACTGAAAGTGTGGACGTGACCAAGGAACAGCAGCCCCAGCCCACAACTGAAGTCCATGAAGCAACCGAAGAGGAGTGGCAAACTATCCAATCCAGGAAGCATAAGAAGAAGTCTAAGTCGAAGCTGCACGCACACTCCGGAGCAGGACAAGATCTCCCACCCAAGGGCCCTCCTGCTGGGAGTATTGCAACCAACCCAAATAACACAAGTGTCATCCTTCTTAACGATGACACATGTGAGGGTCGAACGCAGGAGACGGGAGACAACACACCATTCCAATTCACAGCCATCGACACTGCCAAAGATGTCTCCCAATGCTCGTTCCAATGGGGGGACAAAGGTGGAGGCAGCAGAGTCTTACTTATAAATAGAAAAGTCGTCTATCAGACGGTCAGCCCTGGTAGAGAAAGGAAGAAAGGAAAGCTTGCCGAATTAGTCGGCAACCTTGGGCAAGGCTCAACGGCTAAGTGCGCCATTGACTTCATCAACGAAACGGAACCTCCAGATGATACTATGGTCGACGATGATCAATCCGTCGGCTTCCGTGCGACAATTTCTTGAGTTGCCCACACCCCTCTCTCTCAGTGTTTTTTATGCTGAACATCCTCTGCTGGAATATTCAAGGTGCTTGTTTCAAGAAGAAGATCCATCTTCTCAAGGATCTCAGAAGAAGACATAGGCTTCATATTATGGATATTGTTGAACCGCGCATAAGTGGGTCCAAGGCTGATGGCGTCATTAAGCAATTGGGTTTCCCTTCTTCTCACCGGGTTGAGGCTGTTGGATTTTTAGGTGGCATCTGGGTGTTATGGGATGATGCTCGCTGCTCCATCAAGTTTGTCCTCAACCACAGACAGTTCATACACTACTGCATCAATGACTCCTGGCACCTAACGTTCGTCTATGGTGCTCCTAATATGGGTAGTAGAGACCTTCTGTGGAATCGCTTGCATGACATCTCCAACTCCATTCAAGGTGCATGGGATGTCATCGACGATTTCAACACCATGCTGGACATCTCTGAAAAACACAACGGGCATTCCTTTGATCGTCACTCGAGTAGGAAGTTCAACTCTCTTCTCATGCACATTGGCTTAGCAGACATCAAGGCCAATGGCCCCTTATATACCTTCAAGCGACTCCAACTCTTAGAGAGGCTGGATCGAGTCATCGCCAACAGCGACTGGCTATCTATGGCATGCTCTACATCGGTGACTATCCTTCCTAGTCTTTACAACGACCACAGCCCATTTCTCATTCACGATTCCACACAATGCCAGGCTCGCACTAAGTCTTTCCGAACTAAAGAGTCTTGGTCGCTGACCCCTGGGTTTAAAGAAGACATTCTTCAATCTTGGGATCCGACAAAGAACTTGCTCGACGCTCTTCCCGCCTTCCGTGAGGCAGCTTCTGCATGGGACTCCAAGCTTCAAAATTCCAACAACAAACACAAAAATAAAATCATGCGTCGGATAAAGAACATCCATGTATCCTCTACCAACTTGTCTCATACTTCCTCTGACTCTACTTTGGAATATTTGCAAGATGAATACAACAATATTCTCCTTCAAGAGGAAGCTGACTGGCGGCAGCAAGCTAACATTAATTGGCTCCGCCTTGGCGATGCCAACACAAAATTCTTTCATACCTACATCAAGGCACGCCACCTCTTCAACAAGATTACAAGGCTCTCAAGGACAACACTAACAATTGGATAGAAGATCCAGCTTCCCTTAGGTTGCATGTGGGCAACTTCTTCCTTGATTTGATGACTGCCCCGCCACCCAGTGCTCGTAGTGTTGCTGCTGTTGCTAGCTTTGTGGGTACCTTCGAGCAGCCATGCGAGGCCACCATGCGCAACCTTAGCGCCCTCCCTTCTGCTACTGAAATTAAGCACACCATGTTCATGATGGCGCCTAACAAAGCTCTCGGGCCCGGCGACATCTACAACTCATTTGTCCAAAGCACTGGGACATCGTTGGCTCTTCCTTTATTCACACCGTGCAAGATACCTTCACATCGGGGACCATTGAAGACTGGCTTGCTGACTCCTTTATGTGTCTGATTCCGAAGACCAGACAACCCCAAACTTGCAGTGACCTCCGTCCTATCTCGCTTAATAACACGTGCTTCAAGATGATATCCAAGATCATTGTGGAACGCATCAATCCTCTACTGCAAGGATGGATTTCTGAAACTCAATCTAGCTTCCTACCGGGCCGGCGCATCACTGATAATATTATTCGTGTCCAGGAGGTTATCCACACCATGCGTACGAGGACAAATGGAAAGGCGCTTGCTTGCATCAAGATAGACCTTGCTAAAGCTGTTGATAAGATGAGTTGGGCGTTCAACCACGACACCATCAAGAGGACTGGTATTCTGACTGTTTTGGTTAATCTCATCATGCAAATCATTACTAAAGGGTGCACTTTGATTCTCTGGGAACGCTGCCCTCTTGAGCCATTCAAAACCTCGCAAGGAGTCCGCCAAGGCGACCCAATCATCCCCTACATCTTTGTTCTATGTATGGAGAGACTCAGTCAAGCCATCTTGCAATCCATAAACCAAGGAGCATGGAAGCCTATTCGTCTTTCCAGATAGGGCCCGCTGTTATCACATGTCTTCTTTACCGATGACATACTCTTACTGGCAGAGGCTTCTGATGGGCAAGCTATGAGCATTAACAAAGTTCTCCAAGCCTTTGCGCAAGCATCTGGGTAGCGGGTGTCTAAGGCCAAGTCACGTTGCTTCTTCTCTCCTAATACCCCATGCCAAGTACGGGATGCTTTCTGTAGACGCCTTGGTATTCCACACACCAGTGACTTGGGTCGATACCTTGGTGTTCCCATTCTGCACCACCGAGTCAACAAATTAAGTCATGCTGCAATTGTTGATACTATGAAGGACCGCATGACGAGCTGGTCAGCAAGACAACTGTCTCTAGTTGGAAGAATCACACTTGTAAAATCCACTCTCCAAGCCATTCCCAGCTACACTATGCAATCAGTGCAACTCTCACAAGCGCTTTGTGATGATATTAACAAGCACGTGAAGAACTTTCTCTAGTCTGCCAGTCGATCCCACCACAGCCTCTCTCTGGTCTCATGGAAGAAGGTTACTATGGCTAAATCTGATGGTGGTCTGGGCATCAAGGATGCACGGTTTCAGAATCAATCTCTGATGCTCGGTAATGTGTGGCGCTTCATAACCAACAGATATGTCCTTTGGGTTTGTGTTATGCGTAGCAAGTACATGTGCAATGACGCAACAATAAAGAAACCATGTTCCTCGGTGTGGGCATTTATTAGGAAGCATATGCCAGCCATCCTTCAGGACTCTGCAATAACTATCAATAACGGCGAATCTACTAATGTTTGGAGTGATAAATGGCTTCACGACCTATCTATTAAAGAAATTGACCCCTCTCTTGTGCCGCCGCCCGACCTCGGAGATCTTACTGTCTCAGCCATGGGCATGGATGGCAATGGCTGGGACTGGGACTTCATCCATAACTATCTTCTGAGTAGTTCCTGGCTGCATATCCAGCATGTCTTCCCGCCCTCTCCGTCAGCTGCCCATGATACTCACCATTGGCCTGGGTTGCCTACTGGGCTTCTTACCACCAAGTCTGCATACAAATGGCTCCGCACAAACATTGAGTTTCCCCTGCTTGGGAAATGGGATACTATTTGGAGATTGCCGGTTCCGCCCCGTATTCACACTTTTATATGGCTTCTGGTCCACAAGGCGTTGCTCACCAATGTGGAGAAGTCCCGCTGTCATATCCCTGTCGATGACAACTGTCCGGTTTGTGCAAATGCAAGTGACACCCTGGTGCATGCTCTCCAAGACTGCAACCTCAGTAGGGAAGTGTGGGTTTTCTATCGGGTGGACCCATCCTTCTTCCTTTTCCCGAGGATGAATGGATCGAAGCGATCATCTCTTCTAAAGGCACTAACCCTCCATCCATGTTGCCTCTAGTAGCTTGCTGGGCAATCTGGTCACAGAGAAATGAGTTTGTGCACAACAGGAAGCAACAACCTCTCCAAATGCAGATATCCTTCATCAAGGACCGAGTTCGAAGCATCTTGGCAACCCCGACGCTGTTCTTGACACACACGATGGGATGCAGCCAAGCCAGAATCCCCCTACTCTCAGTAACTTTGTTATTTTTGTTGATGCCTCTTATCATGCTGAATCCTCTCGCGCTGGGATAGGTATTCATGCTATAGATAGCCACGGAGGCTTCCTTCTGGGCCACGGAGTTCCCAGCCATGCCAACTCAGCATTGGAGGCAGAGATACAAGGCATCATCTGGGCCTTGGAACTTTGCTTAATTACAGGATGGCGTGCACCCACCATTCTGTCTGATGCTACCTCTGCGGTATCCATTACCACCAAGGCTGCATCGGTGACAACCATGTTCTTCCCGCACATGCGCCGTCTTCAACAGCTCCAGAATGAAGTCGGTCTCACTTCCATTGTCCACGTTCCTAGAGTGCATAATAATGTAGCTGACTGTATTGCTCGATTTTCCATTTCTGTTAGTACTGCTTTTACCTTCCAAAATGTGGTGCCCCCGTGGCTCACAAGCAATCTAGATGTTGATTTCTCTAACATTTGGCCCGCAGTAGAGGGCGGGATGAATATAATCTGATCTCTACGGTTTCTCAAAAAAATTTAGTCTGCAGCATCTGAGTCGATGGTATTGAGTTGGAAGTCGATAGTATCGACTTCTTCACAGTAAAACGTCCTTTTCCTTTTCAATCTGGAGCAAAAAATATTTGTACTTTGATGCAATGTCGGTACCATCGAGTTGCAAGTCGATGGTATTGACTCTTCTCCAGTAAATAATAATTATCTGTAATAAAATAATCAATGAATAAAATCAAATAATTACTATAATAATTAAAACATGTAAAATACATGTAAAATATAGGAAATTATGCACAAGTGATTTTTACTAATTTGGTAAAATATGTATTAAAAAGATATTCAATTAACCACAAATGACAAAGAAAATAACCAAATTAGATATCAAAATAACCAAAAACTTGACACGTGTATAACGTGCGTGTAATACGCAAGTGTGCGTGTCAAAGTAATATGGGATTATGAGTCCTGAGTTATCGAACATGGGGAGTTGTGAGGTTAAAGACTATTACTAAATAGGATTGATCAGCTAAGCTAAAAACAAGAGTTGATTGAAAAAGAAAATAAAAATAAAAGAAAACAAAACAATCGATTAAATGGTTGGTTTAATCAATTAAAAATAATCAATGAATAAAATCAAATAATTACTATAATAATTAAAACATGTACAATACATGTAAAAATATAAGAAATGATGCACAAATGATTTTTACTAATTTGGTAAAATATGTATTACAAGGATATTCAATTAAGCACAAATGACAATGAAAATAACCAAATTAGATATCAAAATAACGACAATTTGTGCATACATCAGAATAACCTAAAATGTAATTTTTAATACAATATGTGTTAGATTTAACACATTAAAATTTAGTCTGCAACATCTGAATCGAAAATAACCAAAAACTTGACACACGTATAACGTGTGTGTAATACGCAAGTGTACGTGTCGAAGTAATATGGGATTATGAGTCCTGAGTTATCGAACATGGGGAGTTGTGAGGTTAAAGACTATTACTAATTAGGATTGATCAGCTAATCCAAAAACAAGAGTTGATTGAAAAAGAAAATAAAAATAAAACAAAACAAAACAATCGATCAAATGGTTGGTTTAATCAATTAAAAATGGAATCCTTAGGATTGTGGTTTCACCTCAGGTTCTCGTTGTACTAATTCCTATACAATTATCCTAATTCGCCTCCTATTCTGGGTAGTGGCATGTAGTCACAATTACTCACTTTGCGATACAATTCACTACCTAAATCTAGGTCGGTTCCACGGTAGTAGTAACCTATACCCTAAACTAGGTGCATGAAGATCATACTCTGGGTTTCCACCATTAAATATACATCGCCTTGTTCAAAGGATTTATTAGTTAATGTGATTATCATCTCTTTTGAACCATTAATTCTTATTTCAAAGTAATTAAAGGTATTAGATTATCATTAGGGTGATCAATCATAATGACATAATGGAGAAAATGACATCATACCATGGATTTGAGAGACAAATTATGATAAACTATGTAAAAAGTATCATACAACGATTACCCGGGCTACTCCCGGGTCCTAAGGAATTACGGTTTTTAGCCGAAAATAGATGACATGGTATTACAGTAAGTCGAAAAGATGTAAAACATGAATTTTGAGATACAGTAAATTGGAGAAAAGGATAAAGAGTGGATATGGAGAAGATGGAGAGAATTTGTCATCGTTTCCGCTGCCAAAATGCCTCCAAGGTCTTTCGTGTAGGGTTCCTCTACTTTTCTCTCTCCGTTCAGCTACCGTATCGTCCTCCCATGATAGATCTCCCAATTGCAGTTCTAATGGTGTCTTCTATAGCCCTCATACATGTTTAGGTCAAGAGGAAACCTAAAATGTAATTTTTAATACAATATGTGTTAGATTTAACACATTAAAATTTTGTCCGCAGCGTCTGAGTTGATGGTATCGAGTTGGAAGTCGATAGTATCGACTTCTTCACAGTAAAACATCCTTTTCCTTTTCAATCTGGAGCAAAAAATATTTGTACTATGATGCCATGTCGATACCATCGAGTTGCAAGTTGATGGTATCGACTTTGCTCCAGTAAATAATAATTATCTGCAATAAAATAATCAATGAATAAAATCAAATTATTACTATAATAATTAAAACATGTAAAATACATATAAAAATATAAGAAATGATGCACAAGTGATTTTTACTAATTTGGTAAAATATGTATTAAAAAGATATTCATTTAAGCACAAATGACAAAGAAAATAACCAAATTAGATATTAAAATAACGACAATTTGTGCATACATCAGAAAACCATATGGAGGTCTTGAGATGAGCATTTGACATTTCTAAGATGAGCTTCTGAGTAAGTGGAATGCTCATTTGAGTGTTAGGGTAAAAAATTGAGCAGAGGACCAAATGGTCATCTGGCTCTTTAATGTGGATCTTTCTGGAGATGAACCGACCATTTGGTACAACGAACCGATCGATTAGAGTGTTCAGGTGGTCATGAATTTGAAGATAAAACCTACAAAAAGTAAAGAAACAAGATAAGTATTTGCAGATTTAATTGAAAAGTGGGTAAATTATGATTTGTCTTAGAAAATTAGTAAAAAGAGATAGCTTCTGATAAAAAAGACTACAAAGGCTATGTAAAAAGAGAGATGAATATACATTCATCAAAACACCCCAGACTTGAATCTTTGCTTGTCCTCAAGAAATAAAATCATGAATAATTCCTATTTGTACTAGCAACATATCTATCCTCACCCTCATAGGCATCACTTTGTTCATTACCTCCAAATTTGGCCAAACAACCCAATCTCCTAGAACCACGTAACACAATATTCTATATTCTCTATCAAAACAAATTTTATGTCTTGTTTCTAAATAAGGACTTTGTAGAAAATAGGCTCCTTCTTACTTCTTCTTTGACACTCCCATTTTTTTCTTTCTTTTTGTGATTTTTTGCACATGAACATGACAAAGAAGGTGTGAAAGAAGATGATCATTCCTCTATTTGACTCGAGATATATATTTTCATGGGCTTGTGGTTACATTGATCACATTTTTTTTGTGCTCTTTGGCATCTTTTTATGATACACCCCTTTTGACGAGTATGGAAGATTGAGGTGGGAGAATGCTACCCCAGACTTGGATATTTGTCTGAAGGTGATTATTTGCTTTTTCTTTGAGGGAGAAGGAGGGGGAATTGTTCTTGTACTTATAAACTTCACCTTTTTTCAGAGAGTGTCATTGCATCAGATAGAATTTTCTTGTCAATCCCATTATACGAGATGTATGACAAGTTAATCCAAAAGTTAAAAACAAAGAAAATTTTTGTTTGGTTCTTATCGATTCCATACGTCTTGTCAAGTTTTCCAAGGAATGATGCTAGTTTTGGGTCCTAAGAGACATGGTTTTAGTCATGGTGATTTGTAAATTTTTTTACAAAAAGGACTTACTGAATTCAAAGGGGTACAATGATTATAATATGTATTCATCATGGACGATTAGAAAAAGGTCATTTTGCAAACTAAAGAACATAAAAACTTGGTCCACTAGATTAAGGCCATAAAAGAAAATGAATCAAAGGAAGTTCAAAAGCAACAACATACAGAAATAAAGACAAAAGAGATTGCAAAATGGAAAGATAAGGAGGGCATGATAAGAACATACCACCCAACTCCACCCCAGACTTTGAATTTTTCTTGTCCTGAGAAAATCTCAAACCCGATATGGAGGGAAGAAGATCACTATGGTGGATATGGAACTAGTGGATGAGATGAAGATGATGGAGAGTTGTAGTAGTAATCCCCCCAGAATGGGGAGTTGGTTCATGGTAGGCCTGATGGGACCCATACTCCTTATAAGGTGGTCAAAAGGCAGTGTAGTGGCCCATATCCAGATGCCAAGAATCTTGGGTGCACTTTATCAAGTACATGTGGTTGAGCAAATAGCCCTAGTGCTGTTGCTCACGCTGGATCTCATCAAGCTGATCTCAAATCTTGTAAAACCCATAAGGCTCATCGTGGCTCTCTTCATTGCTAGTGTGCCTCTTGGTGTGATGTCAAGAGGGATGAGGAGGAGGTCCATTCACGTTGACATGTAACACTAATGAAAACCTCCTCCTGTGGGCAATGGGATCGAGACATCTTCAAGGTTGGGGTGTTCCAGAAGGAAATGTTGAATATGCCCCGATAGGTTGGTCAGACTGAACACCAGATTTGTAGCTATAAACTTGGCAGGTCGGGGATGCTCAAGGTCTAGGGTGATACCTTTGAAAGTCAAGTAGTAAACATCCCTTGCTCCATAGTAAGTGAATGTGCATTCGTTCAAGTACACAAAGTGGATCAGGTATTTCCCTACTCTAGTGGTGGGAAGGATATATGAATGTAGCCTAGGAATGGGGCTACAATGGTAGAAATGTGGCCAATGTAGATTAAAAAAGATGTGGTGCGTCTGGCCTGATAGTTAAGATGGGAGATCATAACATTTCCCCATTTGAAAGGCTCTTTGTGAAGTAGGGACTATAGGGTATAGAGGTCAAGGTGAGTGACATCACCCTATGTACCTTCCTTGCTGAATATAGTGCAGGCTAAAATGCGGTGAAGATAGCACATGAAGGGGTTGTTGATGATGGAGGCCTGGGGCAACTGGGTAACTTAGGTGGAAGTCCTATGATGTCTTCCCATAACTTCTATGTGTTGTAGTTGTTAGGATAATCATCATGGTGTCGCTCCATGCAATGAGAAAGCTAATCAAACTCACCATCATCGAGGATGATGGATGTGAGTTATCTAGCTAAGATCTTCAACTCTTCTCCAAATATCCTGACCTTGTAGATGGAGTTCCCTTGCGAGCAGTATAAATTCAAAAAGTAGACATAAACTCGACGGTGAGATCATTGTACACCGGACAAATTTGGTAAACAATAGTCAGTATATGGCTACGTTAGAGAATCTTGTCAATTGCATCCTTGATGTTGAGGCTAGTGAGAGTGGGGACGCAAGCCCATCTAGGGATTGAGATGATGACGTAGGATAAGCGCTCAGAGTGCTTGTCGTTGACAAACAATGTGTACTACCTGGGAGAGGAGCTATATGAGGTGGTCAAGGTGTGATAGAATTTGGATTATGTTGGGATAAATGACTCGCCTTAGTCTCACAAATAAATTGTTAGACCTTGTCGATGTCATGGAGCATCTCCTCTAACATCTCAGGCGAAGACTCTCTGGTGTGTACCTGCAATTGGATACCGCGGCCTCAAGTAGAATGACCAGGTGGCTCTCGGGATGTGGTCGGTCTAGCTGGCTACTTGCGTTGCAAAAGTGGCCCAAGATACCCCGATGGGATCCTCCTTTAGACATGGTGGTAGATAGTTGAAGGATGAAACTATCGTTTGGGGTACTGAACCATTCATTTTTTTGAGAAAAACAGTCATTTGGAAAGTCAAATGAGTGTTTGGAATTTGTGAAGGTTGCTAGGATTGGTGCAAGGCGATTAGTTGGTGGTTGCAGATGGGAAGTTCGCCTGGAATGGGGAAAGGTAGGAGAGGAGGAATTAGTGGCATGGGTGGGGTGTCAACGAATGACTCAACAACTAGATGACCATATGGTAGAGTTAGTTGGTTCTCTTGAGTTGATCACGATACTGTCGGTGTTGCTTCTAAAGCACTCGACTGGTGTCAACTTTGTGGAGGCTTGGGTGGTGGGATGTACTTCACACCAGAAGTGATGGAAGTTGAAAGTTGGAAGGGGGGCATCGACATGCATGGCATAGGCCGTTGTGATGGCTGACCTAAACTGAGGGCGTCGGTTGGAAAATCTCTCGACTGGTCATTATTAGCTTTCGTCTGGATCTTATGAGAATGTGGTCGGTGGTAGCTTGCTTATAGGGAAGATAGGGCTTGAGGGAGGGGTAGAGGTGTGTGATGATGTGTGAATTTCCCCTCTGAATTGACTTATTTTATAAGAAAACTTGCTCACACAGGACGATCATTTATCTTCCCCCAACCGATTAGTTAGTGGTTCGGGGTAGAAAGTGGATGGTTCATTTCCTGACGCAGCTACATTTGAATCATATATTTGAATGCGCCTCTTAATCTTTGAACTGATTGTTTTATTGGGTGAAATGAATGGTTGGGTTGTCATGGGCAACATTATAATGTTTGAATTTTGAAATGGCCACCAAATAGGAACGATCACCATATTGGTCAAACAAATCAGTTTGTTTAGTCAGTAGATTAGTTGGCTGATTGGATGCCCAACTTTTTGTAGAATGAATTATCTACTGAGTATGGTTTTTTTTAAGAAACAAAAGCTGAAATAAGAAACAAAACAAGATTTAACTAAAATAATAATATAAGAAAAGAACATTTAAAGAAAAAGTTGGGTTGCCTCCCGACAAGATCCTAGTTTTATATCGAAGGTCCAACACAAGGATATCACAGAGCCATTTCAGGATTAGGATTGATAATCACTGGTTTAACAACTTGATCTCACATTTTTACTATAAGTTAGCCTTGGAGGATGTGATTGCGGATCCTAAGACTTAGAACAACCAAACCAATTTCACAAGGATATCGAGGTGACCTCAAAAAGATCCTTGTTGGGATGTTTGGACTAGGAACTATGGAATCGAAGACCAATGGGTCCATAGGGAGTTTGTATTTTGTAGATTCATTCTTAAACGTTTTACATATCCACTTCTATCTTGTTATAACTTATGTATTCCTTCAATCTTGTTTCACACAGGTGGTGGTGGTAAAACCCTCGATGTTCTTTCCCATCGATTCAACTCTATTTTCTTCAATCTCTTTCTTTACTTATTCCAATTTAATCTTTTTATTAGAATAAATTTTGTTTACTTGTTCTTAGTCTAACTTTTTCCTTAAATTGTTCTTAGTGTAACTTTTATTTCCTTACATATTTACTTCCATGTTCTTTATAAAATAAACAAGTAGCCTCGGGATCTTTATTTTGTGCAATCTTTGTTTAAAAGTCTTTTGGGTTGGGCTTCAATCTTAAAAACATTATTTATGGATCGACCCTTTCTATACTAGGAAGGTTTAAACTCTAGGTTAAGACCCTAGTCTTTTGGTGCACAAAATGACGTATCAATATGGAACCATTGTCGGGGACAACCAATTGTTTTTTGAACACCAAAAATTTTTGAACAAATTTTTTTTCTTTTTTTCACATTTCGAGTACCATTTTAAAAATGCTACTATTTCTGCTAAGTTTCCATTATGTTAACACGTTTTTTCTACAATTCTTATATCTATCATTATAATTGTGCATGCGATGGTCGTCGAATGTGAATTCCATGCAGCCGTTTTTTGACCTTGAGATAGAAAGAACCTTCCAATGTAAATCGCGGACCCACTGCCCAATTCTCTAGTAGAGTTTTATAAATGATGACTATCCCCACAAACCACCACTAGCCTTAATTGCACACTTTATCCTCATTCATGAGCAAGTCAGGAGAAACTTTCTGATTGATCACCCATCCTACTACTACTCTGGCTGAGCATGCTTAACCACAAATCTCTTTAGTGATGTTCTCCCTAAAAAGGAGGTTCACTTTGGTGATATGTATAGTCTAATCATTTCTTTTAAGATCAATTTTTTTAGGCCTGAAATCATGGGATGTTGCAATCTCCCCCACATGGACTCTTGACGTCCTCAGTAAGGCTTAGCTATTCGGACTTATAACATTTCCCCATTTTTGTGCAGACCCAAAATGTCACATGGACTGCACAAGGGTGGCTACATCACCATGGATAACCCTTTCCAACATGCCTGGACCGCACAGCTCAAGACTGGCATGTCAAATGCCCATGTGGGCCCCACCTACTGGAGGGGTCATGGCTCTAATAAAATTAGAAACCATATCAAAGTAAAATATCATATAACCGACCAAGACGAGGTGAATCAAATCATTGAGTAGGCCCTTGCTTCTTAAAGGAAAGCCTTTGTTGCCAAAAAAGCAGCCATAGATACCAGGATGCATGAAGAACAAGCAACCCTTGAGCTGAAATACTTGAGGCAGAGAGGGTGAAATAATTGAAGGACTTCGCAGTCCCCAAAACCACATATTCACAACATCCTATTGTGCCACCTGATATTACTGCCCCAAAATTTGAGATATGTACTCAATGGGTCACTATGTTACAGACCAATCCTTTCTCTAGCAACATGGGTGAAAGTTGCCAAGACCACTTCCAAAGGTTCTCAGATTTATGTTCTTTGACTAAGATACCTGATATTTCTGAAGATGCCATCAGACTTAGGCTTTTCAAATATTCCCTTTTTGCTCGGCCTACAGTTGGCATAATGCCTTGGAAAGAAGCAAACACATCACTACCTGGGATGCACTTCAAACCAATTTTTTGGAGAAATACTATCCCCCTTCTCTCACCTATGAAATTAGAGGCCAAATAACCATGTTTTCTAGGGTCCCATGTGAAACCTTAGGAGAAGCTTGGGAGAGGTTCAAAGAACTCCTCCACAAATGCCCTCACCATGACATATGCCAAGCCCAATTGATTGAAATCTCTTATCGTGATGTTGACAATGACACCAAGTCTCTTTTGGATTCCTCTTCTAGGGGAAATTTTGTGTTTCAAAACATAGAATGTGCTTGGGAGGTTGTTAAACGTGTTTCTAAAAACCAAGTGAGATGAGGAATCAATGGGGTCCTCAAGGTCGCTAAGGCTGTGGAAAACTTTGACATCAAAAATATTACTGAAAGATATTGACTCATTGCCTTAAAACAAGATCAACTTGAGTCCTTGTAACATCCCAAGATTTGAGGCCTTAGATAACATGATCTTAAGAGGAATGATTGGACTACCCATATCACCAAGGTGCACCTCCTTTTCCGGGAGCCCATCACGAAAGAACTCCATAGTTAAGCGTGCTCAACTTGGAGTAGTACTAGGATGGGTGACCAGTCGGGAAGTTGATCCTGGCTTTCGCCTCAGTGAGGACAAAGTGCGCAGTTAAGGCTAGTGGTGGTCTGTGGGGCCAGTCATCATTCCTGAAAACTCTGCTAGAGCCTTGGGTAGTGGGTCAGGGCGTTACAAATGGTATCAGAGCCAATTCCCCTCTAGTAGGTGGGGCTCACATGGACATGGCATGCCAGTCTTGAGCCGTGCGGTCTAGGCATGTAGGAAAGGGTTGTCTATAGTTGACGTAGCCACCCTTGTGCTGGTATTCCGTGATCGGGAGTTGGGTGTCCATGGGCCATTGTGGGCCTGCACTGAAATGGGGAAGTGATTATGAGGCCTTATAATTGAGCCTTGACGAGGACGTCAAGAGTCTAAGTAGGGGAGATTGTAACATCCCAAGATTTGAGGCCTTAGATAACATGATCTTAAAAGGAATGATTGGACTACCCATATCACCAAGGTGCACCTCCTTTTTCGGGAGCCCATCACTAAAGAACTCCATAGTTAAGCATGCTCAACTTGGAGTAGTACTAGGATGGGTGACCAGTCGGGAAGTTGATCCTGGCTTTCGCCTCAGTGAGGACAAAGTGCGCAGTTAAGGCTAGTGGTGGTCTGTGGGGCCAGTCATCATTCCTGAAAACTCTGCTAGAGCCTTGGGTAGTGGGTTGGGGTGTTACAGTCCTCTTTTAGTGCCCTTGAGAGGAGAGAGACACCCCAATAAGTAAAGGTCACAGAATCTCACTATGGGATTTATCAAGGGTATGATCATGCTACCTTACAATGCCAATATCTTTATAATATTCCCATGCTACAAGACGTTGGCAGCAAATGGAGGACCTCAACTCCATTCATAGCATTCCAGGTCAAGTCTAATAGAACCCAAATCAACCTGGAAATCACCATGGGTTCCAATATGGAAACTCTTTGGGTGAGGAAAATGCCTCCCAACTCCCTCCCAAGCCATGACATGTCCCCCCTCAAGCCAACCATCACCCCCACCAGGTTTCCCCAACAACAATCAGAGGAATCATGGGAATCAAGGAAACTATAGAGGTCAATTTCAGAATTGTGTTCCTTACCAAGGACAACAATACCAAAACCTGAACCTATCACCCCCACAAATGCAACCAAATACCCCCACTCTCTCTAGTGATGAGAGGATAGCTTCTTTAGAAAAGTTGATCCTCTCCCAGCATGCTCACAATAGGGCAACCAAGGCCCAGTTAGCCCAACTTAGTGCCAGTTAGAAACCTCCGACCAGAACATTTTTTGGGAAAGAAGAGAACAAGCCAAAGCATCCTAAGAAACTGAAGGTAGTCTCCACCCACTTGGGAAAGATACCTCTTCCTCCCCTCGAAAAACCTCTAGTCACTGCCCTAGATTTCAAAGATGACAACACTGTGGTTGTTGAACGCCAACCTTCTCCAAAACCTCCCATCACCATCCCCTGAATCCCACCACCTGAGCTTGTTGAGCCTCAAATCTTGGTCTACAAACCCCATCCACCATACTAGGCCTGTCTAAAGAAAACTAGGCGATATTCTCATTTCATGATGTTTAAGGAAGCCATGAAGAAATTACATGTAGACATTTTATTTTTGGATGCCCTTGTGGACATGTTTGCCTATTCCAAGTATATGAAATCACTCTATACTAGGAAGTATACCACTAAAGAATATGAGATAGTCAAACTTGCTAGGACCACCTCTGATATCATCCAAAGAAAGATGCCTAAAAAAAAGGATCACAGTTCCTTTGGGATTGGGTGCTACTTAGGCGATAATGCTTACAAGAAAGGTCTTGCATAGTTGGGTGCCAATATTTCCATTATGCCTTATAATCTTTGTATGATATTAGGGTTTATTGACATGCTTCCAACCACCATGACCATCCAGCTGGCAGATGCTTCCATGAGAAAACCTATGAGTATTATTGAAGATATACCTATAAGGGTTGGGAAAGATGATTATGTTCCATGTGACTTTATCATCATTGAAATTAAGGAAGATTTATTTTATCCCCTCATCTTTGGCTGTCCCTTCTTGGCCACCACTCAGTACCTGATTGATGTCGAGGCCGAAACCATTCTTCTACACTTTGAAGACAAAACTAGAGTTCAGGGTCTTTGAGAGCATGTGAGGACCAAGCCTCCAAGAAGAGGCTTATCTCCTTGATTGTGTAGATAAGCTCCACCAGTAGAGACAAGAATGGGAGCTATTTAAGGATCCCCTCCACATTGCCCTCATGGCTCCTATTGAATACGGATTTGAAGATGAGCAATTGGAACAATATAGATCTCATAAAAACACCTTTGAAGAGATCCATGATAAAGAATTTGAGGACCTTAAAATGGTCTCTATTGTAGATGAAAAACCTAACCCCCCAAAGGCACCTGAGATGAAACCCCTCCCTTAAGGTCTTAAATATGTCATCCTTGATGAGTGACAAATATGCCCTATTATCATTAATTTTGATATCACTTGTGAACATGAGAGAAAGCTCATGACTAAGCTTTGTGAAAGGAGAACTACCTTGGGGTATAAAATGACCGACTTGAAAGGGATAAATCAAGCAATTAGCATCCATAAAATCCCTATGGTAGAAGAGTACAAACCATCCACGGCCCCTAAGTGGAAATTTAATCCCAACATGAAAGAGGTTGTTCCCCTAGAGGTTATCAAGCTTTTGTCTGCAATAATTATCTACACCATCTCTAACTCCCCCTAGGTTAGTCTTATCTAAGTGGTACCCAAGAAGGGAGGAACCACTTTGTGAAGAACGATAATCATAGATCATCCCCAACCATACTATTACGGGGTGGAGGATGTGTAATGATTATATAAAAAAAAATAAGACCACTAGGAAAGATCACTTCCCTCTTCCATTCCTAGATCAAGCACTAGAGAACGTAGCCCATAAAAAATGTTTCTATTATCTTTCTGGCTATTTAGGCTTTTATTATATTCACATTCATCCTGACGACCAGGAGAAGACAACCTTCATCTACCCATTTAGCACTTATGCATTCAGGAGAATGCCTCTCGGGTTGTGTAATGCTCCAACTTCTTTCCAACGGTGCATGTCTGCTATCATTGTTGGGATAACTGAGACCATAATGGAAGTGTTCATGGATGGCTTCTCCTTTTATGGAGAATGTTTTGACTCTTGCCTTAGACATATATCCCTTCTTCTAGAAAGGTGTGAGGAAGCACACTTGGTTTTACATTGGGAAAAATGTCACTTTATTGTGATAGAAGGAATTGTCTTAAGACATAGGGTTAGCAACTATGCCATAGAGGTTTATTGAATCAAGATAAAGGTCATCACTAGACCCCTCTCCCTCTTCAATCAGGGACATTCATGCCTTCCTTGGGCACACTAGATTTTATGAGTGATTTATTTTTGATTTCTTAAAAATTGTCAAACCTATCACCAACCTCCTCCAAAACGATGCTCCCTTTATCTTTGACAAATCTTGCATGGCCAGTTTTTTGTGTTTGAAGGATGATCTCACTTCCACCCCTATTATTTGGGCCCCTGGTTGGTCGTTGCCTTTAGAATTGATGTATGATGCCAATGATTTTTCTGTTGATGCTATTCTTGGACAACATGTTGACAAAAAGCTCCATGTGATTTACTATGTATCCAAAACTTTAGATGTTGCCAAACAGAACTACATTACCACTGAGACGGAAATGTTAACCATAGTCTATGCTTTGATAAATTCCTCTCTTACTTAGTTGGCTCCAAAGCGATTGTTAACACGGACCATGCGGCCATTACATACTTGATGACCAAAAAGGATGCCAAATATCGCCTTCTTTGTTGGATCCTTTTACTTCATTAACCAAAAAGGATGCCAAGCCGAGAAGGGTTTTTTGAATATTGTAGCTGACCATCTTAGCCGCTTAAGTTCTTGTGATGATGATGTTATACCTATTGGTGATTCTCTACCCGATGACAAGTTTCTCAAAATGGAGTCCTATTATCCCTGGTTCACTGACTATGTTAATTATCTTGTTGAGGTGATTACAAAGGACATACTAAAGCAAAAAAATTACATGATGTAAAAAACTACTATTGGGACGATCTTTATCTTTTTAAGTTGTGTTCAAATGGTCTCTATCATAGGTGTGTTATTGGAGAAGAGGCCCATGACATTCTTGAGCAATGTCATACTGGCCCCACTGGATGGCGCATGAGTTCTCTGGAAAAAGGCCAAAAAGCTTCTACAATCTGCTTTCTTTTGGCCCACCTTGTTTTGATACTCATATGAATTCGTGTTGACATGTGATTAAAGCCAAAGGTCTGGGAACATTTCTAAGAGAGATCAAATGCCCATGACTTCTTGGAAGGAGATATATATTTTTGATGTTTGGGGTCTGGATTATATAAGACCCTTCCATTCTTCTTGTGGGTACTAATATATTCTGGTGGTCGTGGACTATGTCTCAAAGTGGGTAGAATCCATCCCCAAGAAAACTTATGACTCCAAATCCATCAAGAAACTTTTCAAAGACATCATCTACCCTAGGTTCAGGGTGCCTTGCACTATGATTTCTGATGGCGGGTCAAATTTTTAGGAAAAGAAGTTTCAAAACTGTGTTGAAAAGATGTGGAGTCAACCACAAGGTTGTCACTCCTTATCACCCTCAGACCAGTGGCTTGAAGTCTCAAATCATAAAATTAAGTCCATCCTAGAGAAAACAATCAATCACACTAGGCCAGATTGGGATTTGAAAATTAATGATGCCTTATGGGCATATCAGACTACCTACAAAATGCCAATAGGCACCGCTCCTTTCAAATTTATTTACGACAAGTCTTGTCATTTACCCATAGAGTTGGAACATAAGGCTAATTGGACTATTAGGACTCTAAAATTTTACTTATCTGCGGTAGGGGGAAATGATTTTCCTCAAATGAAGGAGTTATATGATCTTAGAATGACCACTTCTAAGAATAAAAGGATCTACATAGATAGAACATAATTATGGCATGATGGACATATTAGGTGAAAAGATATTCAGGAAGGTGATCGAGTCTTTGTCTATAACTCTAGGTTAAGGTTTTTTCCTAAAAAACTAAAATCTAGATGATACCTACCTTACGTTGTTAAGAGTTCCTATCCACATTTCACTTTTCTTCTTTGAGACAAGGTGCTAGGTGAGTTCAAAGATGATGGGCATAGGCAAAAACAATACATTACCGTTGAGGGATTTATAGCCTCGAAGGATCACCAGCTCTAACTACTTCAAGATCTCGACTTACAGGAACCACCACCCCCTTTGTGGAGTCCCCCCTCCTTTTGTAAGGGAATGATGGGTGGAAACCTCGAAGGGGGGATAGGAAAACATGACTGGTGGCTGCTGAAATATGTTGTTTGTGAGCTGGGAGCCATTCTTTAGCACAATGAGCCTACCAATTTGTGTGATGACATTGCATGGCTGTTTTGGTAGTGAATCAAACCCTAATCAAAAGGGATGGCAGCTCCGTGAGTCAATTCTTGGCCCTAGAGAAATCTCTGAACCAGGTGTCTGGGTGCATGAGATGGTCGGTTAGGGATGTGAGGGTGTGTAACTGAGGGTTAAAACTATGACATGAGTGGTGACACCTTTGAATCTTACTTGGTTCTGAAGTTGGATTGACACAACCATCTGGATCATGGGACAACTGTCTGGAGGTCCTGAGATAAGAGTATGATGCTTTTGAGATGAGCGTCTGAGTAATTGGAATGCTTGTTTGAGTGTCATGGTGGAAAATTGAACCGAGGACCAAATGGCCATCTCTCTCTTTTAAATGTGGACCTTTTTGGAGATGAGTCAACCATTTGGCACATCGAACCGATTGGTTCAAGTGTTCAAGTGGTCATGAATTTGTCATTGAAGATAAAACCTGCAAAAAGTGAAGGAAAAAGAGAAGTATTTGAACATTTAATGGAAAAGTGGGTAAATTACAATTTGTCTTATAAAATTAGTAAAAGGGGTTAGGTTCCAACAAAAAGACTATAAAAGCTATGTAAAAAGAGAGATCAATAGACATTCATCAAATATATTTATGAATTATATTTAACCAAATCGAATGAGAGAGGAGGGAATAAAAACTAATGATTATTGCTCATAAACTATTCTAAGGATCACAATGGACATGACTGTTTGCATGTGTTGAGTGTGCTTGGTTGGTGAAACATATTGCAAGTTCTATCCAAAATATTGAAATCTACTAATAAGACCTACTACTCATTTTGCATTGTTAACTTAGTTTTCATTTACTTTGCTCCATTTTTTCTTGTTTGTTTCTCTATTCCATTAGGAACACAAAACTTGACTTTGATTCAACCTAGACAATACAACTTCAAAGATCCTAGAATGTTTTTCATCCTTGTCCCTATTTTCAACCTTTCCTACTACTCAATACCATGTATTATCTTTGTAGGTGTATAAGGTATCAAGTGATAAATATAAAGTTGGATCCTTCATGATCACATCTGTTATCCTAAAATTTTGGACACACACATTGAATGTAGTGAATCTTCAGTGTCATTTTCAGGGACAAGGCAGTCAACAACTTCTAAGGACCTAAGATCTACTTAGACTTTGTTAGTTACCTTGTTTCTAGTAATAGAATCAATGGAACATAAACTAAAAAAATATCGACTCGTCTTGGAGATCCTACTTTGAGTGTGGTTTTTCAACCAACTCATCTAATTTATAGGTACTAAGTGTGGTCCACTTTTTATTAAAATAAGGTGAGTTTGGCTTCCATTGGAGAAAATGCACCAGCGGGGTGTGGAAATAAACCACCCCGGTGGAGATGGAGGTGGAATAAATCCACTAATTCTCCCACTGATATGTTCCTTAGATATAGTTAGTGCCAATGATATAAGACAACTAGTCATACCTCTGAGAATCAATGTGGCCAACACAGAGTTGAATATAGCTTTCATAGACATAGTTCAACAACAAACCTTAATAGGAAATTCTATTCAAGAAAACCCTTACCATCACATTGACGCATTCAATAATATTTGTTATACCTTGAAGATCAAAAGGGTTCCTAAAGAGGTGATTAATGCAAATCTTTCTTCTTGATGCATGGAAAATTGCACTAGGAAGGCTTATCTAATGAATTCATGACTAAATTATTCCATGTTGAGAAGACGATCAAGTATAGTAAGAAGATTAGCATGTTTAACAATAATCCTATAGAGAATTTGTGTGATGCTTGATAGAGATAACAAATCCATCAAAGAGATTGCCCACATAATGAATTTGATGATGGATACCTGATTACTACCTTCTATTATGGTCTCACCCAAACTGATAGGAAATCCATAAATGCATATGATGGAAGTGACTTCATGTGGCATAACTTAGGGTGTTTGAAGAAATCTATAGAAAGCACAGATGCATTCCAATCTGGATGAGACTATGAGAGAGGACATGCTGCAATTGTCTATTCTATGGGAACAACTATAGATCCAAAATTTATAGAAGCACTGATAGTCAAGCCTGATAAGTTAGATATAAATGTACATATTTTGAAGAAAAGAAATATCTGGAATAAGAACTGAGTAGAGGAAGTCATGAATTGTGTTACCTAGAGAGTGAGCATACATACCTCTGACCATTGTGTTTATACCTATGAAGAAGAAAACAGTCACGAGAGAACAATAGAAAATGTCTCTTATGTAAATTATAAGAGAGTGGACCATCCCAAATTTTCTTATGGAAACACAGTCGCAACATAGTACTCTCTCTTAATTAGCCATCCTCCTAATCATCCCCAAAAACCACCTGGATTTTGGAAAAGTAGTAGACCATTTAGGCATCATTATAATATCAACTACCCAAAAACATAAATGGCTTCTAGAATCAAAATCAAAATCAACAAAAAATATATGTGATGTTTGTAATGTTCTCCCTCACCAACAAGTTGAGATCAATGGTAAGTTGAATCAAAGCAAATCAATAGAACCAATATGTTCAACACCAAGCGCAAATGGAAAGTATTGAAAGATCTAGAGGGGGTGAATAGAGATTTTTGGAACTTCTAAAATTAATTACAAAATCAAACCAATTAAAGCACTCAACCAAAGGAGGGGGAAACAAGGAAGGTACTTGGATATAGAGTGGTAACTACCTTTGAAATCAAAAGTAGTCAGTCCACTACTCATTTGTTTCCAATTGGGATTTTTAAAGAGATTTATTTTATTACCTCTCAGGAATGTTACCCAAAATACAATCACCTTCCACACCCTTGAATTGGCCTTCACCTTGAAGTAGCGTCAACCTCCTGAAGAAGCCTTCTTGAAGTAACTTCAATTCCTTGGAGCAGCCTTCACCTCCTTGAAGTAGCTCCACCACCTTGATATAACCTTCATTTAGAAGTAGCTCCAACCTCCCTTGAAGCATCCTTCCTTGAAGTAATATCAAGCACACCTCTAAGAAGCATTCTAAACCAATAAGTAGCTCCAAGCAACCTCCTTTCAATAACCTCCAAACATAGTAGTCAAGGACAACAATATACAATATAGGAGAAAAAGATTGGAAGAAAGAAAATACTTATCCAATTGAGTACAATGCTTTGATTCTATATCAAGCGTATAGATCTCCTATCCACTTAAGATGGACGAAGCTATATGTGGTGGTGAGGAGATTTTAGCTATACGACACAAAATTGAGTCAAGAAAAATAAGATGGCAAATGTAGATCTTGCTTAGTTTCTCACTAGAATGTATTCTCAAGTGTAGTTGTGTGCTTTAGGTGTCCTAAGGCCTCTACTATTTATAGGAATAGTTTGCAAGTACTTAGGGACATTCTCGAGGGTTTCTAGAGTGCTCTTAGTGCTTAAATAGATATTAGGTATCCATTAATTAACTTGTAATGGCTAATTGTTTCAAGCTGAAAAGAACAATCCAGAATCTATCTCGATCGAAGAACTTGTCGACCGAGATGTGTCTTGGTCAAACTTTTCTTCGAATGAGGAGAGGTTTGGATCAAAAGTGTTGCATTGTCTATTTCCAACTCCCAACTACCAACCACCCAGTGTAACGGTCGCAAGCTTTAGACCGTTGCTTACTCGGTCGAGGTTATTTTTGACCGAATGCTAATTTAGAGCACAATTGTATAAGTTGTTGAACAGTGCTCACAATTTTGACTGAGGTGGTTCTCGGTCGAGAAACTCTTCAACCGAGTGTGTCTCGGTCGAGAAGTTCGTCGATCGAGAGTGTCCCTATTTCTATTGAATCACCTTCTAAGTGTGTGTATCATGGGTGATGGTGACTCTAACTCTGGGGGAAAACCTATCTAAGGGTTGTGAGTGGATGCAAAAGATCTAACGCTTGATTTACATGATATCTAGATACTTGTACATTATATTCTTGTACAAGTTTTTACATTGAATAAAATCATGAAAATATTAAACATTTAAGCACATTGATCTTCCATTTGTGTTGATCTTCAATTATTCAATTCCTTATTTGCTTGAACCCTGAAATACTTTAGTAGCACTTAGATCCACAAGAATGAAATGTTTGCCATCATCAAAACAAAGGGTTTATTAATGTCCAATTTATCCAACAATCTCCCCCTTTTTGAAGATGACTAACATTTCTAAAATATAATCAAAAGAATTTAAATAAGATGATTTTCATACCTGATATTTACCTTAGATGAAAAAATTCTCTTGTTTTCATGAAGTGTGTGCTAATTATTCCTAAACAGGTATGAAACATAGTATCCATATCTTAAGGAATATAGCATCAATTTATGTCAAGCCAAGAGAACATGAAACTCATTTATTTTGATATATATTATTTCTCCCCTATCCATGTCTTAAGGAATATATCGTCAATTTATATCAAACCAAGAGAACATGAAACTCATTTATTTTGATTTATATTATTTCTCCCCCTTTGTCATTTCAAAAGGATAACCATATAATCATTATTACTCCCCCTGAATGGGATACTTCCCCTTAATTGTTTTCTAAAAAAAATATCAAACTTAGCCACAATTTAAACACCACTATTAATTTCTCAATCACTTACAAGGGATGTTAACCCCTGAAATGATATGTGATACCTTGAGGCTCATGATGGGATTAATAAATGTTTTTAATATTAATTTCTCAATTATGAGATTCCTTTAGACTCATAGTGAGATCAATAAATGTATCTCTAACAAAATTATAAGGGATTTTAAGCCCATATTGATATAGAGAATCTAATTAAGAGCAAGTTATGCATTATATTAAAGATTTTTGTGAGCTCCACCTTATTCTCATAAAAAAAGTGAACTTAAATATACTAAGGTATTTCAAATTATAACCTTCTCTAAAATCAATTGATTAAGTAAGATTGTGAGTCAATTTTTATAAGCAATATGTTTCTTGCATTATCTTAAAAATGTCTCTTAGTATAAGTATTTAACATGATGAGAAACTAACATATTTAATATACCAAAGTTGGGTGCAAATGATTTGATTTACAAATTAGCATTTTCGTCAGGATTATTTTTAGTTGACCATGACTTTGACCAGGGCGCCCCTCGATCGAACTCTTTTTTGGCTGAGAGGCATTTCTGGAGATTTCCAATTTCTGCATCTTTATCTAGAATGAACCATAAGTGACCAGTTAACTTCTTTTTGTATGCATATTCAATCTTGTTTCAGGTCATGTGTTTAAGGAACATAAATTTCTTCTTTAATTATCTTTTTATTTTTACATCCTCTAAAGAGGTTTGATTTCCTTGTGACCTCAAGTCTTACCCATTAATGCATAAATCATGTCAAAGTTTGTTTTCTTTCATTATATGCTAGTTTTATTTATTACATAATGCCAATTTAGTTCCAATTGAATTTTTGCTTTTAGGTCTAGGAGTTGAAACTTATGCATTATTGAAGCTTATATAGAAATTATCCAATAACCAACTCTTTTTAGGATATAATTAAGTCTTGTTGTGAATGATTCTTAAATTCTCTTAGATGTAGACTTATAAATCCTAGGTGTTTTGTTAGATGTTGAAAAATTTCAGGATAAAGCCTTTTTGTAACTTAAGATCACATTGGTCTTCATCATCATTTGTTATAGAGCCAGATTTATGTAAATGAGTTCTAGTCAGCAAAATTTCAATTTTGATAAGAATTATTACTTTTGATCTCCTAGAATACACAAATTTGATATTTTCTTATCTATTCATAAAAATGTACCAACATCACCTTTCTTAAAATGTGACCTACAAGTTTACCTTTTCTCCATGTGTGTGGAGATCTTCTTATTTCCGGTTTAATGCTTATTGGGTCAATCTCTATAGGCCATCCAAACCTAAAAAGTGTAAAGTTTTGGTTCCCATATAGTGGTCCCATATAGTGGTTCCCAAAAGTCTATTATGAAGAGTACATTACAAATTTGGGTCTCCAAATTCAATTGTAAGCTGATATTTATATTCTTAATAAACAATCCTGAAAGAACTATTTTCGGTCGAATATATCTTCAACCAAAGAAGTTCTCAGTCAAACTATTTGCTGAATGAAAATATTTTCCAGTAAAACCATTTTCGACAGAATTATCTTCGGTTGAACTTGTCTTCAATCGGAAGAGGTCTCGGTCAAGAATTTTTTTCGACTGAGATAAGTTTTGTACATTTTCAGCAATTCCAACATTTCTAATGTAAACATATCATGTCATAATTCATAGATAACACAATGAAGTAATCAAGGATATACAAGTTAAAACTTAATTCAGTTGAGATAAGACATTATAAATTTCAAAGTGAAGCTTAGGTCAAATCTCAACTAATATGTTCTACACTTCTTAAGTTGGTGCTTTTGGAACCCAAACCAAATCAACATCCTTTTTCTTGTATAAGCAAGATAATGAATAATGTACAAGATGTAAATAGTAATGACAACAAATATAATCAATTTCATTTCTCTTTTTAGAAAGATTGTCTTTAGGCACATACATGACTTTAGTCTTGGTTGCTTGTGTCCTTTTAGTTCTAGGTTTTTGATAGGATTTATCTCTAGGCACATAACCTAAACCTCCCTTCTAATTTGACCAAAAGAATCCTTTAGGATTTTATCAAGAATACCATTGTTTTTCAAGCTACTAATTTCCATTTTCTACTTAACAATTTAATCCATTTTCTTTTTAATATTTGATTTTTCATGGTCTAGATTAGATGACAAACTATCTCTTTCTTTGACAATATCATCATAATCCAAATGAGTACATAAGATAGGTTGAGTTGAAGATCATTCAATTTAGCAAGTAATTCAACCTTTTCTTGAAAAAGAAAATTATAGTTTGTTTCTATAGTAAGCAACTTAATATTGCAGTCATTAATAGATGATTTCAAAGTGGATTGTTTAGACATAAGACTTTCTTTTTCAAAGGCGAGATCATTCAATTTATCATACAAATCTTCATTGGTTTTTTTAAGCCTTTTTAATTTCTTTTTACAATCAACATATTAATCATGTAGTTCTTCAATACTAGTGACTAACTCTTCTTTAGGAAAATCAAGAAGGCTTACCTCATTTTCTTCTTCATTTGTTGTTGCAATAAAACATCTTAACATGTCTTCTTTGGTCATGAGACATTCCACTTCCTCCTCACTCTTTCTATCATTGCTTGAGTCATCCCAAGTTGCTTTGTAGGCTTTTTCTTTTGTCTTGAGAGAAGATTTCTTTCCCTTCTTAATTTTGGGATACACATTTTTTAAATGTCCCTTCTTGCCACATTCAAAGCACCTAACAGAAGAAGAGGAAGAAATAAGAGAATTTTTATTAGTTTTAAATCTTCTATATTGCTTACCATTTACAATGAGTGCCTCCTCTTCGCTATCTTCTTCACTAGTTTCATTACTCTCTTTAGTTTTTGCCTTAAAGGGAATGTCCTTCCTTTTCTCCTTCTTGTGTTCGGCTACCAGTCTTTCTTCTTCTTCAAGGGTGACTTCATGAGTTTATAGATTGCCAATGAGTTGCTCCATCCTCAATGTGGTGAGATCATTAGCTTCTTCAATAGCCGACACCTTTGGCTTGTATTTTGGAGGCAAAGATCTAAGAATTTTAGACACATGATCTTCTTCACTTACATATTATCCCAATGCACTTAAGCTGTTAATAATGGAAAAATCTGGCATACATCTCACCAATAGATTCATTAGATTGCATTCAAAATTGCTCAAATTTTTGTTTAAGAATATTAATATTGGTATTTTTAACTTGGGTAGTACCTTCATGTGTTATAGATAGTTTATGCCATATATAATAAGTTCTATTCTATTAAACTCACACACTGAAATAGAACAATATAAAATACTTACCGCCTTTGCATTTAATTGAACTTGTTTTATTATATCGCTGGAAGTACATAGGGTGTATATAACATCCTCTAAAGGTCCAAGCTAATCCCTTGGAAGTAAAATTGCATCCTTCTCTTCCAATAAGTGTAGTTGCTTCCATCAAAGGGTGGTGGCTGCCTCACGTTGGTTCCTTCAAGATTGAGGTTGTGAAGTACACCGTCCCCCATTCTTCAAGACCTGTTAGGGCTCCTTGAAGACCTACTCTGATACCAATCAAAACATGAAGAGGGGGAGTGAATAGAGATTTTTGGAACGTTTAAAATTAATTAAATAATAAAACCAATTAAAGCACTCAACGAAAGAAGGATGGGGAAATATGGAAGGCACTTGGATGAAGAGTGGTTCCTACCTTTGAAATCAAAGGTAGTTAGTTCACTACCCAATTGTTTCTAATTGGGATTTTGAAAGTGATTTATTTTATTACCTTGCAAGGATGTTACAAAAAATACAATCACCTTCCACACCCTTGAAGTAGCCTCAACCTCCTTGAAGCAGCCCTCTTGAAGTAACTTCAAGTCCTTGGAGTAGCCTTCACCTCCTTGAAGTAGCTCCACCACCTCGAGATAGCCTTCCTTTAGAAGTAGCTCCAACCTTCCTTGAAGCAGACTTCCTTGAAGTAATCTCAAGCACACCTATAAGAAACCTTCTCCACCAAGAAGTAGCTCCAAGCAACCTCCTTTTAACATCCTCCAAACGTAGGAGTAGTCAAGGAGAACAATATACAATATAGAACTATTTATAGGAATAGTTTGAAAATACTAAGGGACATTCTAAAGGGTTTCAAGAGTGTTCTTAGTACTTAGCTAGCCGTTAGGTATCCATTAATTGACTTGTAATGGCCAATTGTTTCAAGCTAAAAAGAATAATCCAGAAACTATCTCGGTCGAGGAACTAGTCGACTGAGATGTGTCTCGGTCAAAATTTTCTTCGACCAAGGAAGGGTTTGGAGCAAAAGTGTTGCAACATCTATTTCCAACTCCCAACTACCAAACAACCAGTCTAACTGTCGCAAGCTTTAGACCGTTGCTTACTCGGTCAGGTTATTTTCGACCGAATGCTAATTTAGAGAACAATTGTGTAAGTTGTTGAACATTTCTCACAATTTCGACCGAGGTGGTTCTTAGTCGAGAAAATCTTCGACTGAGTGTGTCTCGGTCGAGAAGTTTGTTGACCGAGAGTGTCCCTATTTCTATTGAATCACCTTCTAAGTTTGTGTATCATGGGTGATGGTGACTCTAACTCTGGGGGAAAACCTATCTACGGGTTGTGAATGGATGAGAAATATATAACACTTTATTTACATGATATGTATGTACTTGTACATTATATACTTGTATAAGTTTTTACATTGAGTACAATCATGAAAATATTAAACATTTAAGTGCATTGATCTTCCATTTTTGTTGATTTTCAATTACTCAATTCCTTATTTTCTTGAACCTTGAAATACTCAAGTAGCATGTTAGATCTAGAAGAATGAAATGTTTGTCATCATAAAAACAAAGGGTTTATTAATGTCCAATTTATCTAATAAGTATGACTAAGAGGATATCTAATTTGTAGCAACATAACAAAATGATTAATCGACACATAGAGAATATCATTGACCTGCAAAAGAACTTGATTGGGAAAATTCTATTTAACACATAGTGGAACCCAAGAGGTTATGAATATTCTATGATGGCAACTCATAGATCTTGAACAATCCTTGATTCTATCACTATTGAAGTTCAACAAGAATCATTCTCAATTTCAAACTTCCAAGAATAAACTATAAAGGTGGAGTAAGAACAGATCCCTACACATGTTCCTGGGAAGATTATATCTAAGGGGAGAGGTCAAAGGAAGAAATAGACAAGGATAAGGAACTAGAGTTTGTTGAAGAGGATCTCACCAGTAGAGACCCAAACACTCCTAGAATTCCTTTCTTGTATAAACTAATCAAGACTCACCATAAGAAGAGGTATGAGAAATTCTTAAAAGTTGTGAAGAAATTTCACCTTGATATTTTGTTCCTCAATGCTAGAAAATAAATGCCAACCTATTCCAAGTTCTTAAAGGATCTTATAATCAAGAGAAGATGAAGTAGATACAATTCAATTTTTGAAGATGTCAAGCATATTTTTCTAAGAAAAGATGTCTACAAAACATAAATACCCAGGAGCTTGCATGATCCCATTCAATATCAGGGATAATGAAGAGAGGAAAGGATTAGATGATTTAGCAACAAGCATACATCTGATTCCACTAATGCTAGCATAGTGACTCAATCTAAGAAACATGGTAAAAGTAAGAATGAGCATCCAATTAGCATATAAGACTTTTACATGACCAATTGGCATTGTGGAAGACATCTTGATAATATTTGGAATATTTTTCATTCCATGTGATACTCTAGTAGTTGAGACAGTCAAGGATCCGTCATGTTAGATGATTTTTGGAAGACCCTTCCTTTCCATTATAAGAGCATTGATAGATGTCAAAACATGCATTACAACAATCAAAGTAGGAAATGATCATTTTGACTTTAGGGTCCTAAATATTTAGTGGAGTCTGTCCTCATTCAAATATGTCTACTTCATTGACAACTACAATCAGCTCTATGTTGACATGAAAGAATATATTGCCATTGTGGACCCTTTAATGAGGGCCCTCATTGATCAGACTTTTAATATTTATGAACATGAAGTGGAGGAGTTATTAGAATATGTTTATGAAGATGAATTTGATTCTTTAGTTGAGGAGGTCTTGCAAGATATATAAGTCCAAATAGTTAACTATGTTTCTTTGGAAGAACATAGTCTGAGAAGGAAGCTTCCCAAACCTTATCTATGTTGAAACTACTCCCTACGGAGCTTCAATATAAATTACTAGATAATGAAGTAGGAAATCTTGACATCATAAATTCATGTCTATCTGAGCAGATAAATAGACAACTTATTTCTAAATTGAAATTTAGTAGTAAATTAGTTGGATATTTTTTGGATGATATAAAGGGTTTAGACCAGAAGCCTACATTCATAGGATCCATCTGGAAGAAAATAATAAACCTGTATCCCAAGGATAGAGTAGGTTGGATCAAAATCCATGAGAAGTTGTCAATAAAGAATTAATCAAGTCGTGTGATGTATGAATTGTATACGCCATTTGCAATACAAATGGGTAACGTCAGTATATGTAGTACCCAAAAGGGTAGCATAATTGTGGTAATAGGTGAGAATGGTGACGAAATCACGACTCATACAATGATTGGAGGATTTGTGTTGATTATAGGAAGATAAACTCAGATATAAAGAAGTACCACTTCCCTCCAACATTATAAAACTGAGTGGCTCTTGTTAAATCGAGAGTCATAATTAATGGCATTGTTTACAAAGTCGAGTAAGAATCGATTCCATCTAGTTGTTCTACCCATGGATTAATGGGACATGCAAGTACAAATTGCACGGTGCAATCAATATCTTGTGAATTTGTTATAAACTCAAAAGTATCTGGTGTTGCTGACATTCTATGGTATGTGGAACAGGATAAGTGGCATGTTACTTATGGCAAAAAAAATACATACTTCTAGTAATATCTCTTGATGCCCTCATCAACAAAAAAAATAACTAATCTAAATCAAGAAGGTAACAAATATGTTGTATTGGACAATGTTGATATCCATGATATAGAATACACTGCAACATATCAACAAGTTATCAATAAGGTCCAAGTTCACTCTACACCAAAGGTATGGAGGAAAAAATGCAAAGAAATATCATCGAAAGCCATAATGGCTACTGAATTTCAAATAGAGGAACCTATTATGGACGCTATATTAAAAAAAACTAATGTCATGGAAGCCACTATAGATACTTTTTTGGAAATTTATGAACAAACTTCTAGCATAGTTAACATTGACAATTCTTTTTCCCATGTTGTTGTTAACCATATTGTTGTTAATCCTAAAGCTAATGAGGTTATTTTACACTCTACTATTGTTAATCATAAAGCTAATGATCCTATTGATGATCCCCCATGGAATCAATGTCCTGCATTTTCTAGGAAAATTTGTCATGAAACTAGGAGTTCAAATGGAAAGATGAAACAACTAAGTAAAACAAAGAAAGTGACAAAGGCCTTTTATAAAGTAAACGACGACATTACATGAACTTCTTAACTTCGTTTTATGATAAACAAATCTTTTGGAATGTTTGAGCCATTTTCCATGACAATAGTAATAATTGTGTGAAGCATATAATTCCCACATTTCATCCTCCTATCCTTGTAATTCTTGAACCAGGGATCTTAGAAACCCAAGTTGATGAAGCCATTAGGAAGATTGGCTACACTTCTTCACATCATATTGAATCGCGTGGATTTTTGGTTGGTATATGGTTCATCTGTGTTCTATTTGGATAATTGAGAGTCATAGACAATTCCTTCATTGATGTGTCAATGAGGAATACTTCCTAACTGTTGTCTATGTTCATCCCAACCCCAATATTAAATCTCTCTTTTGGCTGCCTCTACCACACCTATATCACTCCATTAATCTACCTTATGCTATATTAGGTGATTTCAACACTATGTTGAAACAATCAGAGAAACAAGGAGGTGGTTATTTTAAGTTTATTGAGTTGCACCAAAATATTATCCTTCAAAGCAACATATCATATTGTTGTTTCTCAGGTTTTCCATTCACTTACAAGCAAGGCTCTCTTCATGAAAGGCTAGATAGGGTGTTACACAATTCTATTTGGTTACAATTGGGATATGGGTTAGTTGTTCACCAGTTACTGAGAACGACCTTTCATCATCATCCCTTATTCTTTCATAATGTTAAATAGTTGAACTTCACCAAATTCTTTAGAACTAAGGCTTCATGTAAATATAACTCCTCTGCCGGGGAACTGTTGACATCAAATGGCCACATAAAAAAGATATCATAGATGTTGTACATTTTATGACTCCCCATATTAAGCAATGTGATCGTACAATGACTCATATCACATAGTAGACAAATCATAAATTACTTAAGGAGATTGAAATTTTATAAATGTTCTTGCCTACTTATTATACTACTACAAATGATGATATGTGTACTAGTATGTGATGTCAATATGCCTCCATTCCTTAGGATGAATCTCTAAATCTTAGGAAAAAGTCTTAATAACATGGTTACATGAAGGAGAACAAAATATGAGATTTTGTCATGCTTTCCTCAAGAGGAAACAAATGAAAATGTAAATTTTTTCTCTGAATTTTTTTCATGGCAATTGGATTTCAAATCCTTCTTAGTCGAATTCTATGATTCCTATTACATAGGAGCAAATGAATAAGTTACCAGGTTTCTTACAACCTATTTTTCCTATAGGTCTCATTAATATCTATAAACCTCCTTCTAATTTTGATCTTCTAAATGATTTAAAACAAATGGGAAAGAACAACGCACCTGACCCTGATCGTATAGTTATTGAATTCCTCATACATCATTGATCCACTATTAAAACTTCTATAATAAAATATTTTTACACTTCTTTTCTTGGATTACCTTATTCTAGAGATATGTTCTATACTAATATTGTTCTTTTACAAAAGGCAAGTAAAATTCACCTATGTTCCCAACTATGACGATATATTTCAACAGTTGTACAAACATGGTTTCCAAGATAGTGATTGAGTGGTTGAAGCCATACATGTCCAAATTGGATACATTTTGCACAAATTTCTCTTGTACCAGGCTAGAATATATTAGATAATATAATCCTAGTTCAAGAACTAATATAGAACATGAAACGTCCAAGATCTTCTCCTTATATGGCCATAAAAATATACTTATCCAAAGTCTATGATAATATTTCTTGGGGTTTTGTTCTAGTTACTCTCAAACACGTTGGCATTCAATTGTCAATAATCAATCACATTATGAATTCTCTCACATGTGAAAGAATCCATATGTTATGGAATGGTGAAAAATACCAGGTTTTAAAGCATTTGGAGGCTTAAGATAAGGATATTCATTGTCTTTGTATGTAAATGTTATATGCTTGAGTCATTTGAGATAACTAATTGATAAAACAGTTTCTCAATTAGTTTGGAAACCTCAAAAGATATCTCATCTAGATCTTGATGTACCATAGTAGTGTATGTTGATGATATTATTTTATTTGGAAAAGCTTTAGTGATGACTATTTATGCAATAATAAATTGTTTTCATACATTTGAAGAATCATCATGACATATGATCTCTTCTAAAAAAGGTGTATTTTACTTCTTTGATTTGGTCTCTTCAGTAGTTAAGAATGACATTTGCACAATCTCAGGTATAGCACTTGTCGATGACTTCTGGAAATATTTAGGGTTTCCAGTACTTCATTCTAGAGTATCAAATATGACCTATAATGACATTGTTGACAAGGTTCATTCCAATATATCCGTTTGGGCAACACACACTCTCATTTTATCAGGAAGGGTATGCATTGTTAAAGTAGTTTTACGTGCTATACCTACTTACACCATGAATACATGTGTCTTTCCCATTTCTTTATGTTCTAGACTTGACAAAATATAAGACATTTTATATAGAGACGTGGTCCTCAACAAAAATAGCTATCATTGGTTGCTGAAAATAGTTAACTACTCAAAGGATGATGGAGGTATAAGAATTCTCATGATGCACCAATCGATCACGGGTGTACTAGTGGTCTTCTAGGAAGATCATGAATAAACATTCTACAATTTGGGTATATAGTCAGTTAAGAAATTATAGATTTTATATACCTTCATATGGACATCGTTGTACCTCTTTTTGGAGAATCATATATTTACTTAAAGAAGTTGGAAAGAATCACAACCCAGTTTCAATCACTAATGGTAATTCCACCTCTATGTGGAATGTTTTTTTGGGTCCAGTGAGAGCAAGACATGTACAAGAAGACCTTAATAGGTATTCCTCCAATCTTTCTGATCTAAATGTAATCTCCTTGATATCATTGTCTATTTTTGGGATATTGAATTCCTTAAAGTATATTTGTCTCAGTCAATTATGCAAAAATAGAAAACCCTCATGTTCGTTTTGGTAATGTTGCAAATAAAATATATTAGAACCATATTGAATCAGGTATGTCCACTTCAAAGTCATCCTACATGATACTAACTAAGGATCTCACTAATCTAAAGTTGGTACATGGTCAAGTATATGGATACTCAACATCTTGTACAATAATCTATGTTTATGTGGCTAGTCTCCCATGAGGGAGTTATGACTAACTTCAAATGAGTTCAAAGGAAATTTATATATGACACGTCTTGCCCCTCCTGCAAGCATGTTTGAGAGGACACTTTACATGGGTTACATGACTATCCTATGACACTAAACATATGTAATGGCATTGGATTTCATCGACACTATGTAGAATTCATTACTACAGGTTTTGAAACACGGTTACTACATTTCCTTTTCCTAGATCTTAAACTTCGATGAGTTTTTTTGTTATCATGTTTTGAATACAGGAAATATAGACACAATATGGTGTTCAACAATACCGTGACTTTAGTTGATCACACTATTAATTCAATTTGGTTGAATATGAGTAACATTGAAAATACATGGTCTTATGATGACGACCATTGAAATGTTCATCAAAAATAATCTATTGCTCATGATGTATGGATCAAAATCAACTTTGATGCTTCTATTAAGAAAAATAAGGAATACATCGCATATGTAGCATGTACAAATAATGACACATGGATCTCAGTTTGGGAAAAGAAATTATAAACCTTTTATATCTTGGTGGCTAAAATGAAAGACATTCTTTATTCCCTCGATAACGAGAAAAAGAAGATTTTCTTAGGGGGCACTGCAAAGGATGGTAGTGTTGCAAATATGATGCAGTTTGTTTAAAAACCAAAATCACACCATGGTAGAAAAACCAAAATGATATATGAACCATACCCAGTTTGGTTTTTAATACAAGAAATCATGTCTGCACCACTGATACCATAGTGAACCTCACTAGACCACATTGAGTGACCAAGTTATTCTCATAGTAGTCGACACTTTTACTTTTCCAACAACACATTTTTTCAAATCAAATTTCAAACAACATTCTCTTTTACAATGAAAAATTAAGTCTCTTAATCCCATTACTATACATATTTTACTTTTCAAAAATATTATCCCATTTAAAATGGTTCCTCAAGTTTCTTTTCCCCTACCAAGCTTTTAACGTTAACTTCCTAATATTGATGTCCTTTTTTGGTCCCCATCACCATTTTTCCTCATGGTCACCATTATTTGCCCGACGGATTGTTTGGTTGGTCGATTGACCTTGCACGGTTTCTCTTACACAGGGGTTGATCACTTGACTTAGTGATGGGTCGCTCGAGTGATGAGGAAGATGGGTCACAAGGAATTCCCTAGACTAGTCAACGCCCTAAAGTCACCAGGTTGGGATATCAAACTGGTCATATGGTGAGAGTGTTGGGAGTTCCATATATAGAAGAGTCGACCAGATAAAGAGTTCAGATGGCTGAATCACCCACCAACAATTCATTTGTAAAAGGGACTTCAATAGTTGCCCGACAGTTGAGTCGACAATCTTGTTCTTGGATGAATATGCTCCTACAAACAATTAAATTATAATTTAGGTCAAAATGATTGTATTCATGAAATGCATACTACATGAAGTAAATGTATAATGTCCTAAATGCAAATTATTATTCAATGTACAAAAAATTGAAATCTATGTAGATAATCATATCATTGCCTCTCGACAAATGCCTCATTTTATGTTATTGGCTTGATGTCTATTGCTCAATTCATCTTTGGGTTTAAGAGAGGAAGTGAGGTTGCATCTAGTTTGGCAAGATCCTCAATAGTGAAGTGGATATTCAATATTTGTCCATTATCAATGAATTCTTCTTTGAATTTGTTCCACATTATAAATACTCTATGTGGTTAGATGTTCTACACCAAATATGGTTTGTGCAATCTTGACTTCAAATTTCCTAGTAACAACATCAACCTTAATTATAGAACAACATTGGGTCTCCCACTTTCATATCCATCCTATTCAAGTGGACATCATGCTAGATCTTGATCCGTTCCTAATAAATATGAACATTCTCATATGTAAATAGACAGATGTCCTCTAATACTTACAATTGAAGAAATCACCTCCTTCCATCTAATATAGATCAATGTTTAGTATATTAATTGCCAATATTTCCTTTTATTTCATATCCATGAATATATGGGATGAATATCTGCTGATAAAAAGGAATGGTTTAGTGCCCAGTGGGGTCTTAAATGCATTTTGGTACACCCAAAGTTTATCAATTAGCCTCATTACCCAATCTTTCTCTATGTGTCACATTATATTCTCCATAATGGACTTATTTTGACTATTTGAGACCTCTACCTAGTCTTTAGTTTGTGGATGATACGATATACGTGGTGCTGGACCCCATACTTCTCTTCACCATGAAGTGTGAGCCACCAAAAAAAATCACAGTGTGACGCACCCCAAACTTGAGGATAATGACATCATTGAACAACTTTATCACCGGTTTGAAATTACTTAGAATAGTGTGGATGGCCTCCAACCACTTCAAAATTTATTCAACCACTACTAGATTATAAGAGTAGCCACAAGAGGTGAGAAATAGCCTCATTTACTCCACCCTCTACATGTCAAAGATTTATACCTGGTGTCATGAATTTAAGAGAATATCATATCTCTTTGATATATTCCATATTGTTTGACATTGCTCACAAGATAAGATGAAACTATATGAGTCCTTAAACAATGTGGTCCAAAAAAAACCCAAATTGAAAGACATCTGTGGTTATCTTTGTGGAACTCATGTGCCCACCTGTTGGGCCCACGTGGAGTTGCTCCATAATAGAGAGGTGTTCTTCTTATGTAACATATCTATGATAGAGTCCATCAACAAAAAGTTGGAATAGGTATAGTTCATCCCAATATTAGTTTTTTTACATCATAAATGAACTATTTCTTGAAATAACTTGTGTATTTAAGATGTAAGCCCATGCTGCAATATAGTTTACATAATTTGTAAACCAGGAAATGTGTGAAGAAATTTTCATCGACTGGTCATTAGGAAATGAGTCATTGATTGGCATCATTGTTTGTGTGATGAATTAGTCTTAGATTTCTGCCACAATATTCTTACGTTAGTTTTTTTAATCTCAAAATAAAATTCCTATAAAATCTTGATTCAACTAATCTATGTTAGTTTTCATGTCCTTCTTTCAATATGTAAAAGAGGGATGCATGGTCAGCATAAATAATTGCCTACAAGCCCACTAGATAAAATTTGGATTTATCAAAAGCATAGACTATGTCAAGATACTCTTTATCATTAGCAGCATAGTTGTGTTGTGCTTCATCTAACGTCTTGGAGGCATAATAGAATACATGGTGCCTCTTTTCATTATGTTAACCCATAAATTCCCCTTCAACATAATCACTTGCACTTAACATGGTCTCAAAGGGTTGAAACCAATCTGGTATCCAAATAATAGATGTAGAAACTAAAAGTGACTTTTAGGTTCTTGAGGGTGTCCATACAAGTTGAATCAAATATGAATTCATCATCCTTCAACTGTAAATTGGTGAGGGCCTTTGCAATTTTTTATAAACCCTTTATGAACCTTATATAGAGCTCTGTGTATCCTAATAATGTTTTCACTTCCATCATGGTATATGTTGGCTCAAGATAATTCAATTATTTTAATCTTGGACATGTCCACTTCAATCCCTCTGGTGATAACTATTTGACACATAACTACAACTTCCTTAACCATAAAGTGACATTTTTCAAATTCAGCCCCAGGTGTACATCTTCGCATCTAGGCAGCACAAGTGAGAGATGATGCAAGCAAGAATAGAATTACTCTTTGTAGATGAGGTAATCATCCATAAACAATTCCATAACATTCTTTGTTAATCCAACAAAGATGGCTTCCATAGGATGTTGATATGTGGTTGGGGCTTTGCAAATCCCAAACGACATCCTCTTCAATGCATATATGTTGAATGGGCATATGAAATTTGTCTTCACTTGATCATTCGAGTGGATTGGGATTTGGTAAAACCCAAAAGACCTATCAAGATAATATAAAAACACTTGTTGTGCTAGACACTCTATACTTAATCAAGGAAGGGAAGAGGGAAGTGATCCTTCCTATTAACGTTTTTCAATCGGCAAGAGTCAATGCATATTCTCCACCCCAAGACTGTGTGAGTGGGAATGAGCTTATTATTCTCATTCATGACCATTTTAGTATTGCCCTTCTTAAGAACCTATTGCACATGACTCATCTATGGAGAATTTAAAATAGGGTAGATGATCCCAACAACAAGTAACTTTATCACTTCTAATTAGAAATAATCCTTCATGTTTGGATTCAATCTACATTGAGGATAACTAAATGGCTCATAACCCTTCACCATGGGGATGTTTTGCAATCATAAAGCATGTGTTACACCCTCATCTTAAATTAACTACTAATCATGATATTAGGTCATAAACTAATGATTAAACAAAAGCCAAACATCACTCTAACTTCTTCTGGTATAAGATTATCATATTTGACCAATGGAATCACATGATCTGGCATTTCATAGGGATACAAAGTGATTCTTCTAAACTAATTTCAATCTTAAAGATACACATTAAAGAACTCATATTATTTCTTGTTATTTACAAGTACACAAGTCTTGATAACTATATACATATTTTGGTAGTAAAAACATAATATTCTGCAATATCATTTACAACTCTTTCTATACAAATATCTAGAGTAGACAAGGACTGAGCCTAACTATTTTTACCTCAAAACACTACTAACATCCTTCTATAGAAGGACTCTACTAAAAACCTATTTTTATATCCATATTAGTAATGTTACCAAAAAAAATTGTTTTATAAAGTGTGTGAGCTACTAACTTAGTGAATGGGAATTCATGTAAGTAGACCAGATAATGTAGATATTTTTATTAAGTGGATTTCAACATAAATGGGAATTAGCAAGTTATTAAATATTGAAATATATGAGCAATTTTGTAAAATTCAACATCATACTAAATGATTGAAAACAAGTAATCAGTACATTTCTAAATCTGATTACTTAATCTGAATAATTGAAAAAAATGATTCTTGAGTATAACTTCTTAATCTCTTAGTTGTCTTGCCCCGGACCCACATGAAATCTACCACAACATGTGAAATAATCATAGCAGGCCATGATCTCATAATATAATACTTAGAGTCAGGACTCTACGTCTACTAACTAGATCCTCAACCATAGTTGAGGCTCACTATGTCTGGCCTCAATGGTTATATCAGCTGGATGGATAATCATACTCCTCTAAACTGGGTACTCAGGAAGATAGTCAAAATATAGATAAAAATACCTACATCAGTGGTTCCACAAAGCTTGACACACTATGTAGTAGTTTAACTAAGTAGTAATAGAATCTCTAGTTAAAGTTGAATATTGCTAATACAAATCAGTAGGTCATCCACACTAGTCATAACCACTTGTTCCCTTCTGTCACACTCTAGCTCCCACTCCTAGACACTACTAGTAGGTATGTTGTTTACTCCATTGTGGTGCATGCTTTCCCAAGGAATCTACACCATATAGGGAATCTAAGGTTTAATTGATTTTTCATTTCAGTAAAACACCATCTACTAAGATTTTGTTAGCGTTAGCATGTAATTAAATGATTCTTTCTTCTTTATGCATTATGCACCATATTTCACTACCAGAAATAATAATGAACAATTATGTGTACTTCTGATATTTTGCAAAAGAATACAACTAAGTAACATACTCTCAACATTGCATTTCACTTGAATTTTCTAAGCTAAACATATATGAATATTCTAAAATGTTCATCAAGCTTTCATACTGATCATTGGTGATTTGATCCAACTAATTTCATTGAACTACTAGTATGTAAAATTGTGAATAGCATGAACTAGCTGAGCTAATCATTGAGTAAATATCACTAAAAGGACTATTGATAAATGTACACTTATCCACTTTATTTGCATATTTTAGGTCGCTCTTTAGGAGCTTTTGTTTATTATTGCCTAGTTTTTAAGTTAGCTGACTTAATTTAGCCTTTCCTTCTTTAATTGGAATTTTTACTAGATTTGTTTGGGATTTTATAGGAAAATGTCCGAAAAAGACTCAAGAATCTGAGGCTTCAATTGCACGCTCATCCTGCCAGCCTTTGGTCTGTCGATTGGCACACCCATTCGGTCAACTCAAATGCATGAGATCTCGTCTCCCAACAAATACAACTGATCGATTGGCACATCCCAATCAGTTGACTCGTCATTAAGACTCACTCAATGTTAGAATCAAGAAAGATCATTACTTCAAACAAAATGAGAGGGTCAAAGCATATATTTAAATCCAAATGATCATTTGGCATCCCAATCAATCAACTCATCGACAAGACTTAGTTGAAATCCAAATCAATAAGTCTCATTATTACATTCAAACCTACCTTTGGACCAAAGTATACATTTAAGGCAATCAATAGATAGGACTCATAATTGATTGACTGGCATCATAGACCAAGTCTGCCCCCCTGCCGCCAACAACCATTTTTAGGATTTCATCCCTCTTTTCCCGCTATAAAAGGATGGAAAGTGCAATTAGTAAGACTATGTCATATTCTATGACCTAGAGCCTCCTGTGGGTTTGTTCCCTTGTGTTACACTTATCATGTTTGAGTAGTTTCTCTAGTGAGTAATGGGGAGTATCCCCATAGCCAGTTCTTTACCATGATTGTATTTAACTTAAATGATTTAGTGACTAAATGTTTCCCATCTGATGTTGCACATGTTTTCTAGTTATTTAGATCATATTTTTTGTGGGGTGACGAGACCCCTAGTAAGAATGGACATGTAATCTCTTTATGAGACACACTAATGGAATTTATGATCTTTTCATCCATATCTTATTTAAAATAATTTGTGGTGATGAGACAACTTGCATAAGTTTAAATGCCAGATTGGAAATCACATATTCTTGACAAGACTCCTGATAGAATTTTGTTGGATGGTTAGATGAGGATACTCAAATGTTGAGATCCTAGATTTAATAGAAGTATGCCCCTTGTGATTTGGGTTCTTTGCAAGGACATAAATCCACATGATCCTGATTTGATCATTTAATTTTAGGAGTTAAATTGGTCAAGTAAAAATGTGGTCTATGTTTGTAACCACTTTGAACCCCAATATCTTTTGATATCAAACTATAATCCAAATCAACTGGTTTTATTTCTGCACTTTTAATTTCTTCTATAATTTAATCACTTTCTCAATCTATATTTTAAATATTATTCATTGCAACTAGTTCTGTTTAATTTCTTGAAAATGTTTTTCATTAGGATGGACAAATTTCTATACTAAGAATGTATTTGCTTGTTTAAAAGTGTGCTCTTTTCCATTAGTATGTTAAACTCTTGGAATAATTCTCTCTAGTGAATTTATTATGCAAGTGATGGTACATTACAACCTCCGTCCTCTATCGCTTCTTCCATACCCCTTGTAAAACCTCAATCAAGAACCTTAGATACAACATCCCAATCTTATTTTCTTCACTAAGGAACAACTATCCAACCTAAAATAGTTGATCAAATGTTAGATGGCTCATTAAAAGGTGACTAATATTTGGCTCAGCTTATTTCCAACCAGTGCCCTCCTTCATGAGTTTTTACAGGATAACTAGAAGAAAATCCTAAACAATTGGAGAAAGTCAAGGTCGTGACAACTCCCTCTAGCCTTAACTCTCTATAGAAGTTCGACCCCTCTACATTGATCCAAGAAGATACATATGAGGTTGTTATCTACCATACAACATCACCAAAAAAATTTGAGTTTGAACTAGATTTCCCCATCTACAAGTCTCGTGTTCCATTGAAAGATTGGATGAACAAAGCTAAACTATATACCAAGTTCAATAAATTTAAATAACCCTAAATACTATATTTCAATATCTGTTACTTAATGTCGTAAACAAAGTTATCGAATGGATTAAATTCTTCTATCTCCTACTCTATCACAAATATGTAACTAAAGAATGTGAAATGATTAAATTAGAAAAGACATCATCAAACATTGTTTAGATCAAGATGCCTCACCAGCGCAAAGATACTGGGTCTTTTGGAATTTCATGCCACACCAATGATTTTACCTGTCAAACTGGGCTAGACGACCTTGGATCTAGCATTTCTATAACCCTCTTAGCATATGTAAGAAACTCGGCCTCATCGGGGCTAAACCCACATATATGACTATTTAGCTCATTGATTCATTTACAATTAAGCCTTTTGGTATCATTGAAGATGTACCAGTAAAATTTGGGGAGTTCTACATTCCCTATGATCTATAATCTTGTAGATAAATGAGGATCGTCATTACCCTCATATCTTCAGCGGGTTATTCCTCACCACAGCAAGGACCTTAATTTGATGTTAAAGTGGTACTTCTGACCACACGAGGGGGAGCCAATTTTTACACTTCCATGCTCTTAGAGAATCCACATAGTACACCAGAAAAGAAGAAGTGTACTTCCTTGACTGCATTGACCAATTTATGCTATTGCAAGAACTCCTCCATTAAGAAGCCCCATTTGTTCTTGAGAGTCAGATATTCCTAGAGGGAAATCATAGTCCAAAGAGTATTGAGAGTGCACCTGTCTACTCTTTCCTAGAAGAAAAAACCTCACCTAATAGAAGAGACACCCCTCACCCTTGAAGCCACTTTTACACAACAAATCTTGAATGCCCAAGACACATTCCTTCTTCAAGCATCGTCCTATCTATAGACCCTAGTCATACCCTAAGTGGTCCCTCGCCTACCCCCTCTCCCCCAATATGCTCCTACCTATGAAAACCACCATAGGCTTCATGATTTGGGAATGCCATATGTCTCTTAAGAACAATCAAATGAAGACACATGTTGTCAATTTCTCAAGTACCAACCCTCAAATGCAACTCCCATAGATTCCAACTACAGATATGAGAGGATGGCAATGCACTTAATGAACCTCACTCTACATTCCATAAACAATAGACTCTTGATTCATCTTAGATCCCTCATTCATCAACATACATCGAGTAATGGGAAACAATCACATATGACTCTAATTGTTTCCCTTGGTATTCTAACATGTATCATACTATTTGTGGTAGCCTACATGAAATAGGAATCCAAACAAGGATAGGAGGGTGGCTCAAAGGAAACCAAGACAATACAATTATCCACCCAAAGATCCAGTAGCCTCTCCTTCATGATGAATAACAAAATCATCAGGCCTTTGGCATTAAAAAGGGCACTTGTTGGGAGGCAAAACAATGTGTTTCTTCCCTCCATTCTAAATTTAATTTTTTCTCGAGATGAGTAAACTTTTAAGTTTGAGATGGAGGTGGAAGGTATGTACCCATTCCACGCACTCTATATTTCCCTTTTAGAAATTTTCATTATGTTATGTAGTTTAGATTTAATATTGTCAAAATTTCCCTTTCTTACTTTAGTTAAAACCTATATCTAGTCTGGCAGTTCTTTCATATGCATTTAATCAATACATCCCCTTAATTGAGTCATGTTTCTTCAAAATTTTCATAATATTGCCTCTGTTAGAAATCATATGTCACCTAAGAACTTAATTAGAATTATTCCTCTGAATAGTTTCCAAGCGTTAATGGATATATAGGGACCAAACGATGTGTCTTCATCTGAAATGTGGAAATAGCTTGTGAAGTTTCTACATTTTTTCATGTAATTGAATGGTTTGAACTGGTGTTATAATACTCTCGAAGTGTTAAAATTCAAAAAAATAATAATGCACAATATCAGGCTCTTCTACATTTCTTCTACCACCTTCTTGTCTCTCCATTACACCAACACAAAAAAATCATAAGCAAAAAAGTGTGCCAAACTTTAAGTTCAGGGTGGCACACCCTTCACCCTCTACTAATTCTTCCATACCCCTCATAAATTTAATAGGGGCGTACCACCAAGAAAAGATACCCAAGTGGACATCGAAAAATGTAATTAATGTAATTGTGAGAAAGAAAATAATATATCTCAAGTAGAATAGATGAGAGATCTCCTTCTTCAATACCACCCTTCAATTCATTTTACTACCTCACAGAATCTTCCATACCACCAATTCATCAATAAGCAAACCCTGGTCTTGTACAAAACATCATAAGCATATGAGGGAGTGCCAATGATAAAAGGGATATATGATCTATTTCTTTTAGAGTCTTGAAATGGAAGAAAGTTATGTACAAAATTTGAGTGGATAATGTGTAAGAAATATATTTTTCGGTTCCAGATATCAAGGTAGCTATGCATAAAAGGTAGTAAAGGAACCAAATAGTGTTATGCAAGCGAGGAGCACAATATATCAATATTAATTGGGGGTGTCTATGATTTTGTGTTACTCAAGGACAAGGGACATTCAATTTAGGGTATTTGATAAATGCACATTTCTCCACCTTTTTTCATCTTTTAGGTCTCTCTTTAGGAGCTTTTTGTTAATTATTCCTAATTTTTGAGTTAATTTTCCTTCTTTAATTGTAGTTTTTACTAGATCTGTTTTGGGTTTTTACAAGAAAATGGCACACTAACACCAATGCACCAAAAGACTCAAGAATTAGAGGCTTCAATTACACATCAGCCTCCTAGCCGATCGAATAGCACACCCAGTCGGTCAACTCAAATGTATGAGATCTTAACTGCCCAGTAAAGCCAACCAATCGAATGAAATCCCAATCAAACTCTAAATCAAGAAGGGTCATTATTACAATAAAACATGTCTATGGATAGAAGTATACATTTAAGCTAATCGATCGATTGGACTTCCAATCCATCGACTAGCATCATTAGCAAGTCTACCCAACTGTTGACAACTGCCTTTTTAGGGTTTCACCCCCCCTTTTCCCCATAAAAGGATGGGGAGTCCAAGCATAAAGACCATTTCATATTTTATGACCAAGAACCTCCTCTGGGCCCATTCCCTTGTGTTTGTGGTTATCTTATCTGAGTAGTTTCTCTACTGAGGCATGGAGAGTAGTCCCATAACCCGTTCTTTACCTTGATTGTATTTAACGATAATGCTTTAGTCATTAAATGGTTTCTATCCCATTCGGTACTTGTTTTCTAGTTAGATAGATTATATTCTTTGTGGGGTGACAACACCCCTAATCCCAACAAGAATGAACCCATGATCTCTTGATGAGACCCACTAATGGAGTTTATGATCTTTTTACCTAGTTTATCTTGTTTATTATAACTTGTTGAAACGAGACCACCTGATTCATAATTTCATGTGCAAGATTGGAAATCACATATTCTTGATAAGACACCTAATAGATTTTATTGGATAGTTAGATAAGGATCCTCAAACACTGAGATTTGGGTTTGAGAGAAGTTTGACCCTTGTGAGATTTGTGCTCTGTAAGGACACAAATCCACATGGTCCTGATTTAATCATTAAATTTAAGGAGTTGAATCTTTTAAGTAAAAATGTGGTCTATGTTAGTAACCCCTACTATCTATTAATATTGAAAAATAAACCAAATCAACTATTTTTTTTCTACACTTTAGATTTCTACTTTACTTTTAGCACTCTCTCAATCTAGATTTTAAATACTTTTCATCACAACCGGTTCAATTTAATCCCTTAAAAGATTTGTTCACTAGGACTGATACCTTTCTATAATAAGAACTTTACTACTTGTTAACAAGTGGTTTTTTTGCCGCTAAAAGGTTAAAGTCTAACGATAATTCTCCCTACCGATATTTGTACAAGTGACAACCATCAACTATACATTTTATCATCCAGATTCATAATCAAAAGAACTCTACATTTTTTATAGCATACTTTAGCATGTGTTTCACAACTAAAGATTTAGGGAAACTCAAAGACATTGTTTCCTTTATATTATAATGTGTTTAGAACTCATACAAATCATGTACAACATTATACACTAAAATTATTCACCATCAGTCATGTTTTAACTACTTAAATAAAGCATGCTTAAAAATGTGAATCACGAGCTAATTGAGTCAAGAATAGATAAACTAGAAGAATGTATAATCAAATTTTCCATGCTTTGGATTGGATTTGTGAAATTCATGGATAACGGATAATTTCCACTCAATTTGAGTTTATTTCACCAAAATCTTGGCAAAATAGTCTAAAAGAATTGACTTTTAGAAACGAAAGTCATTTTAAATTTGTAGATAGTCATTTTAGAGTAGTGTATCAAGTTTATCTCAAAATATGATGTTTTGAGCCATTTTCACCCAAAATGGTTAAAACCTGCTAAATTATGGAAAAAGCTAATGAAAAATGAGATTTCATCACAATGATTCTTTAACATAAAATTTATGTTCAATAAGGATTCATATCATTAATTTCTGTAATATAAGCATGAATTTGAATTTCATAATAAAATACCCATTTTACCAAAAATAAACCAAATTCTCTAGAATAATACTAAATTAGCATCAAATAGCTAAAATTGAATTTATTACATATTAGGTTGTTTTCTTATGCAAGAAAGAAATTTGGACGAGTGTGGGGTACCAGAATCGGTGATGGTGGATGAAACACCTCTTTTCTTGAAGCACAACAGAGCAGTTACAATGGCCATAGTCGGAAGGATTCTAGCCATGGGAGGGGTGGTCAAGGTTGTTTGGGTGATGAAAATGATGATACAGAGATTGGCACATCAGGACATGGTAGCAATATGAAGATTTTTACACCTCATGTCGGTATTCTAGAGGACACAGATATGGTGTTTGACAATGAACACATGTTCTTACTGATTGTCAGGATTCAGGGTAGGCGCATACATTGGATATTGTGCTTAAGGTTGTTGGTTTTTCTCTGAATGATCGAAGGATGTGATGCGTATCACAAATCTCTAATTCCAGAATGGATGACTTCTCATCAATGTCTACATCTACTATGTCGATGGATGCATTCTTCATACATAGGCACCACTAGTCAGATTCTGGTAGTGTGTCCACTAGTCCAATACTACCTATGCACATGAGTTTTCATGATGTCACTGATCCCAAAGGTTGGGAGAAATTCTTTCTATCTACTGTGACTGAGGAGATTCCACAAATCATGACACTCGATGATATCTACATCGACAACTGCTAAGATTCCACAAATCCAAAGAATAAAATCAACAACAACATGTAGTTGTTATGAAACTTTGAATCAGTTATAGGAGGAAAATAGTACTGAATTGTCTAACATGGATACTGGGGTTGTTGTGACATCAAATGCACCGAGGAACCCTAAAATATGGATGAGAAAGAGGAAACAAATTTTTAATGAAGGTGATTCTATACATACTACTTTGGAAATGGCTGACCAACATCAGACGAATAAAGTTGTCTCTACTGAAAAGTAGACTACAGTAACACCAGGTGTTGATGAAGTGATATATCATAATAAGCCTATTTTTCTTTCTCCTTATAATACCGTTCATGATTGGACAATTACCACTCAAACAACAAAAATACAAGAGCATATTTGTGATCCTGACTCATCACCTTCTATCACCCGAACTCATAGGGAAACAAATGGTTGGGAGGTTAGGGGTTTGACTGGTAAGATGAAGACACCAACACAATAAATGACTACTTCGAAGGCTCGACGGTTGCAGGATGAGGTTGCATATGAGGACTTCGAGGTTAAGAAACATTCCATTTAATTTTTATGATAGACATTATTTGTTGGAATGTCAGAGGTATTGCTAAGAGCCCTATAGAAAATTGACTCAAAGAACTTATCATTATGCACCGTCCAAAATTTGTTGGGAATCCTTAACCTAGGATTTCTTGTACTGAAGTAGACGAGGTTATATATCATCTTGGTTACACTAATTCACATAGGTATAAAGCTAATGGTTTCTTAGGTGGTATATGGATTCTTTGGAAAGCTTTTAAAGTAACGGTTGATATGTTAGAGAGTCATCGTCAATACTTGCATTATATGATCAATAACTGTTTCTTTGTAACTATTATATATGCTCATCCTATGCCTCAATTTCAGCACCTTCTGTGGGATCATCTACCAAGGATTGCCTCATATATCAACCATCTTTAGATATTTGTTGGTGATTTTAATGTCATGTTATCACCTAGAGAAAAGATTGCCAGGGAGTGTTTTCTCTCTTGGAGTCATCTTTGTTCCAGGAATGTATACAATAGTCTAACCTCTCAGATTTGGGCTTTGAAGGATGTAGTTTTACTTATAAATCTAGTTCTCTACATGAAAGACTAGACAGAGTGTTGGTGAACTCTTGCTTTCTTTTGTTAGGAATGGTGTTTCGAGTCAAACATTTGACTCGTATCTCCTCATACCATAATCTACTCTTGTTTTTCAACACACATAGGAAGTCGTTTCCTTCAATCTTTAGAACTAAAGCTAGTAGGAACTTGGACTCTTCTTTTAAATCCTTTATAACAAACATTTGGACAACAAAACTTGATTTCCCAACTACATTCAAATTGGTCAAGCCACTCATCAGACAATGGGGAGTTACTAATATGAGAAGGGAATAGACTCAGCTATATCAAGTTTTGAATTCCCTACAGGCTGCTCAAGATGAGTTAGTAGTAAATTATTCCCAAGACTTGGCCATTTACTATAGTTCATTACATACTCAATATGATATGTTGCTTCCAAAAAAATCTGATGATTTTCTTCAGAAAAGTCAAATCCCATGGCTCAAAGAAGATGATATTAATACAACATTCTATCACACTTAAATACGAGCTAGGAGGTACTCCAACACTAGTACATCCTTTCATAATGATATGGGTGATCTTCATGATGATCCAACATGTTTGAAATTACTTGTTCTCAAGCATTTTAAGATGTAATTCATTTCTAACACACCTATACTTGTTTCTATATCATGAATATCCGACATTTCTAATCAGTTAACATCTGCCCAAGCATTTTTTTGTCTAAATCTCCTACTAAAGTTGAGGTATTGGGAACCCTTCACTCCATGGGGTATAATAAAACACCTAGGCCTGATGGTGTTGACCGAGTTCATTCTTTCTCATTGTAACTCTATCAAACATTCAATTCTACTATCTGTGACCAATGCTTTACAAGGTTTCACGACCTCCTAAGTTTTATGATGCTATTACAGTGCTTATTCCTTAAGTAATAAGGTTACAAAATTACAATCAACTTAGACCAATCTCTCTTAATAGCACATGCTTGAAGTTATGCTCAAATATTTTAGTCAATCAATTGAAGGCTTTTATCCCTGGTTGGATTAGTATTAAATAATCAAGTTTTATCCCTGGAAGGCATATTACTGATAACATAATTCTAGTGCAAGAGTTGATTCATAACATGAGAAGACCAAATAGTTCTAAAGCAATGGTGATAAAAATTGATCAAGTAAAGGCTTATAATATTATGAAGTGGTCCTTCATTTTTGAGACTATTCAAAATGATGGTATTTTGACTACAATCCAAAATTATATTATGAACTCAGTTTGTGGAGGAAGTATTCGTATTGCTTGGAATGGAGATCTTCTATCATGTTTTAAGGCAAGTTAAGGTTTACGACAAGGACATCCATTATCTCCATAACTCTTCGTAATATCTATTAACTGATTGAGTATTATGATCAGTACTAAAGTGGGTATTGGTCACTGGAAAACTTTGAAACTATCTCAGCAAGGACCAAAAATTTCTCATGTGGCATTTGTTGATGATTTGATACTCTTTGCAAAGGCGGATATGGCTCATATAGATATTATTCTTAATTATTTTCACTCATTTGGTATTGCATCTGGATAGTCTATCTCAGTTGAAAAAGTATCATTTTCTTTTATGCTTTAGTACCATTACTTTTGCAGAACCAGATATATTTATGTGATGGAATGAAGGTACCAGACAATATTGGTAGATATCTTGGAGTTCCTATCATTCATGGAAAAGTTATTACTAATACCTATGCACAAGTCTACAATAGAATGCAATCTAAAATAACTTCTTGGGTGGCACATTCTCTTTCTTTGGTGGGAAGAATTGGTTTAGTTAAAAGTGTGGTCACTGCAATACCCATGTTTACCATGCACACTGTTGTTCTTCCTCTTTCACTATGCTCAAAGATGGATGTTATGATTGAATATTTATTTGTAGAAGGTCTGACAATCCATCATCTTTTTCCTTAATTGCATGGGAACAAATTATTTCTCTAGAATTAAAGGGTGGTCTATCTTTACTTTCTTTTCATTAATGGAATCAAGCTTTAATAAAGAAGTCTACATGGCACCTATTTTCTGGATGTAACATGGATTGGGGTGTATGTATTAAAAATCAGTATTTACAGTCTAGGTCTCCTTTTGTTCAAAGGATTACATCCTTTTGGTGAGAAGTGAAATCATTTTGTGCAATGATAATGTGTAATAGTCGTAAATTGATAGGAAATGGTAATCATACTTCTGTTTGGCAAGATAGATGGATACCTAATTATTCTATTCCTCTTGACTTCACAATCTTGTTGAACTAGAGGTTATACATTGTCCATATTTTGATAACGACTCAACCATTCCATTCATATGTATCTAATATGTGTATTGAAGATTGATTTCAGGTGTTAGATACATGAAAATGATCAAAAATCAAAAGCCCTAATTTTCTCAAGTTCAAGTCAAAAGCTATACAAGTGTGTAATTTTGGAAATCTATGTAAATGACCTTAGAATATTTTTGTAATCACTTGTATTGATGAATTGGCTTGTAACTAAGATGAGAAAATTGATTGGGACACTAAACACCAAGTTTTAATCACTTGAGATGCACTTTAGAAAATTGATCACAGACAGTCAATCGGTCGAGTTGAAAACTCGACTTATCCTCCTGGATCAGTTTTTTGAAGAAGGCATCGATCGAGTTGTGTTTTCACAGAACTCGATCGATCGAGTACCTAACCAATTCGATCTTCATTGGTCAGTCGAGTTTCCCCAGGACAAACTTGATCGATGATTTGAATATTGACTTTGTCTTTTACTCTATCGGTCGAGTTACCTTTATTGAAACTTGACTAATTGCACTGTACGAAATTTGCAGAAAACATAATTGTGAGTGTTGGTGTGTGTTTTGAGCGAAAATAGAGTCTTTGCTTTGAGAATACATGCTTATATTTCATATCTAAGTGTCCCACAACTTAAAGGATCACCCTCAACTATAAATAGGACCTCTTAGAGTTCATTCCAAGGTTGCTCATTCACAACATGCTTGGTCCTAGCTCAGTTGAGAGTTTTCTAACCGTTTGAGCCCCTTTCTCTCTCTACCTTCAAGTCAAATTCGTGAGTATGAGTGAGATAGGTTCCTTTGTAAGAGAGCTACTCATTGTATTGATGTAAAGCTCTCCTCCAGCATCTTCCTACCCCCTTTCCTTATTGAAGAAAAGGTTGAAGATCTTCTCTAAGTGAAGGAGAAGTAGTTGTTGTTCTTCAAGGTTGAAGAAGGCAAGGTGTTCCAGATTTCCAAGTGAAGGAGATAGGAAATACAAGTGCTCAAGAAGGATAGGTAATCCATTGAAGGCTGAAAACTTGAAGAAGGAGTGGGTAAGTCCATGTTGATGGCTGAAGATTCCATGGTTCAAATGGGTCAGCTCCTTCTATAGGTTGTAGATCCTTGCTTGAGGTACTAAGCCCTTGGATGTTGTGGTTTTTTCTTGTAATCTTATGATGGAATATAAGAGTATCAAGATTGCAAATCCTAGATATTAACCACCTCTAGGTAGTGGACTGACATTGCTCCTAGTTAGGATGTGCAACCACTCTAAACCACCTTGTCCAAGTGCATGCTCTTCCTTATCTCTCATCCTTGCTATGCTTGCTAGTTAAGACATCAAATTGCTATTTGTTTAAGTTCCTACACTTAATATAATTTGGTGGTCTAATCCATTTTGTGAGAATTGTGAAGCTCTATTCACCCCCCTCTAGATCCCTTGATCAAACAAGTGGTATCAGAGCAGGTCTTCTCCAAGTTACTTCTACAAGTAGGAGAAGATGGGCAATTTAGCAATTGGATAACTCAACTTGGAAGGAAGATTCTCCATGTGACCTTCGGTCTTTGATGACACCAACTTCCTCTATTGGAAGAGAAGAATGTAGTTCTACCTACAAGGTGTGAGCTATGAGATGTGGAAGGTGGTGCACCTCAAGTATGAAGATCCAAAGGGGGAAATCTCCACATGGATGGAAGCCCAAATGAAGCAATCTCAACTCAATGCCAAGGCTGTGAGCATCATCTATGCAGCCCTCACCCCATCTGAGTTCAACCAGATCTCCTCTTTAGACACGCACATGAGATTTGGAACAAGCTTGGTGTCACCTATGAAGGAACGAAGCAAGTGAAGGAAGCCAAGTTCTACATGCTCGGTGGTCTTCTTGAGAACTTCAAGATGGGTAAGAATGAAAGAGTGGATGATATTTACACTAGGATCAATGTCATCATCAATGGATTAACGACCCTTAGTAGTATGATGGACAAAGGCACTATCAACTCCAAGATCCTAAGATCTCTTCCAAAGAGATGGGAGCCCAAGGTTACATCCATTGAAGAAGTGTACAAGCTTAGTGAATTGTCAACCGAGAAGCTGGTTGGCAACCTTCAAGCCCATGAACCAAGGCTTGATAAGCAAGAAGAAGAAGAAAAGAGAGAAGATAAGGAGTTCAAGAAGATCAAGTACACAACCTTCAAATCTCAAATTAAAGAGATGGTTCGGCAGCAATAACTTGCTCTCAAGTCCCCTACTCCCTTCTCAAGTGAAGATGAAGGCCCAAATGAACATGAAGCAAACTACTCAAATGGCAAACACTTCAAGGGGAAACCTTCTTCATCAACTCCTAGATGCTATGAGTGTGGCCAAAAGGGCCATTACAAGAGTGACTTCCCCAAGGCTAAGAAGATCCATCACAAGAGCAATCCCAAGAAAGACAAGGAGTACAAGAGAGAAGGAAAATACAAGAGAAAGGAGAAAAAAGAAAGAAGAAGCAAAGATGCAGCTCATGTAGCTTGGGAGGAGTCTTCCTCAATCTCTTCAAGCTCTGAAGATGGAGAATGCCACCTTGCTCTCATTGTCTCTACAAGTGAAGATGTAGGTGAGGTGAGTGAGGTAAGTGAAGTCAATTTGCATGAGTTATCTAAGGAAAATCTTATTGATATGCTTAATGATTGTCGGTCATCTTTTAATAAATGCAAATCTAAAAGAAAAAGACTAGGCAAGATAGTAGATGATCTTTATGCTAAAATTGAGATTCTTGATAAAAATGAAAAACTGCTCCTTGATAGCATAGATTATTTGCAAGGGCAATTTCTTGACCTTGAGCTTCAATACAATGGAGTAGAGGTTGAGAATGGTGTCTATCTTAAGACTATTGTAGATCTTAAGGAAGATAACCAAAGTTGCCAAGATGAGATAGATGTTCTTAAAACACAAAATGTAGAACTAAATCTCATTGATGAAGCTAGAAAGTAAGAAATTCATGTCTATCAAAAGGAAATTCTGTTGTTTAAATCTGAAAATGCTAAGTTTCTTGCTCAAGTTAATGATCTATCATCTAGACCTATTTTGCAAAGTAATGAGGTGGCTAGCACTACATTAGAACATGATTCTTTTCATACTAAAGCCCTCTGTTTAGAGGCTGACCTATTGCATGCTGGAGATGATCTTGCTAGTTTATCTTCTATTGTCATTAAACTTAGTGATGATAATGCTAAGTTAACAGCTTCTTTGCAAAAGTTTCTTGTGGGAAAGAAATCCCTTAATGTTGTCCTAAAACACTCCACTAAACAAATTGGTACTAGTGGTTTAGGATATGATGGGACTGCTCCCAAGGGTAAGACCAAAAATAAAAGTAAGAGTCCGAAGAAGAGTGTGGAACCTCCTATCTTCCATAGAGAGACATCCAGCTCTAAAAACCCTATGGTATGTGTTTATTGTAAATGTGATGATCATTACTCTACTTATTGTCCTTACAATCCAATGGGGACCAACCCAAAGATGAAATGGGTTCCCAAGCTAACCCCAAATCCCTGATTTTGAGTTGGGTACTGACATCCTTCTTTCATGCAGGTCAAAAAGAGGTGGATTGTTGATAGTGGCTGCTCAAAACATATGACAAATGAAATCAGCCATTTCAACAAATTCATGAAAAAGAAAGGAGGATCGATAACCTTCAGGGACAACAAGAAAGGTAAGGTTACAGGTGAGGGTGATGTAGGAAACAAGCTATGTATCAAGAATGTTTTGTTTGTTGATGGCCTACATAAAAACATGATAGGTGTAAGCCAACTTTGTGATAATGGATATCTTGTCTTGTTTACATATTTATAATGACCCTCACTTACAATGTCATATATAAGGGAACTAGAAATGGTAATCTTTATGTTATTATGCTTGATGCTTTAAATCATGTACTTGATAGATGCTTGGTTGTGGATAAAAATGATATATCTCTTTGCCATCACCATTTGGGTTATGTGAGTATGCATCAAATAAATAAATTGAGAAAAAAAGAATTGGTTTGGGGACTTCCCAAATTGGATTTTGAAAAGGATGAGTAATGCCAACCTTGTACACAAGTCAAACAAACCAAGTCCTCATTCAAATCCAAAGGAGTTCTTAGTACCAAAAGAACTCTTGAGCTTCTTCATATTGATCTATTCAGACCAATGAGAATGCAAATGTTTTGTGGTTCCAAGTATTATCTTGTGATTGTCAATGATTTCTCTCGTTATACTTGGACTTTATTTCTCATTTTGAAAAGTGATATGCTTGATGTTTTCTCAAGCTTTTGTAAATAAGTTGAAAATGAAGCTTCTTGCCAAATTGCTTCTATCTGTAGTGACCATGGGAGAGAGTTTGAAAATGATCTTTTTGAGCATTTTTTGTGAAAAATCAGGTTACTCGCACAATTTCTCCTCCTTGTATGCCTAAAAAAATGGGGTAGTAGAGAGATAGAATCGATCACTTCAGGAGATGGCTCAGACTATGCTACTTGAATATGACACTCCTAAGAAGTTTTGGACTGAAGCCGTAAGCACCGCTTGTTTTGTGCAGAACTGAGTTTTTATACATCCTTCTTTGAAGAAAACCCCCTATGAGTTATGGCATGGTAGAAAGCCATCCATTGATTTCTTTCACATTTTTGGATGTCCTTATTTTGTTTTGAACATGAAGGATTCTCTCGACAAGTTTGATCTGAAATCGTACAAGGCTTTCTTCCTAGGCTATAGCACTACAAGCAGGTCTTATAAAGTTTTCAATATTGAACTGTCTAAAATTGAAGAATCTATCAATGTTAAGTTTATTGAAACTAACCCTGTTGTTGGCAAGAATGTTGCTGATAATGATGTTGCAGATGACTTGATTCCTATCTTAAAAGACCTCAACATCGACAATAAATGTAAGTAGGTGATTGAAGTAGAGGATGAAGAAAAGAAGGATCCCACTCCTCCCTTTGCAAAGAATCATCCCAAAGAGCTAATCATTGGCAACCCATTTGAGAGAGTGAAGACACGATCTACCTACAATAAAGAACAAGTAGACAGTGCCTTCATCTCATATCTGGAGCCAAAGAACATCAAAGAAGCTCTTGGTGATGATGAGTGGATCCTAGCCATGTAAGAGGAACTAGGGCAATTAGAGAAGAATCGTGTGTGGACTCTAGTGCCAAGACCAAGTGATAGAAAAATCATTATCACCAAGTGGGTCTACCGCAACAAGCTTGATGAACAAGCAAAGTGGTAAGGAACAAAGCAAGGTCAGTGGCATAAGGTTACAATCAATAGGAAGGTATTGACTTTGATGAAACTTATGCTCCTATTTCTAGACTTGAATCTATTAGAATGATACTTGCCTTTGCTAGTTATAAAAATTTCTTGCTATATCAAATGGACGTTAAAAGTGCGTTTTCTAATGATACAGTTGAGGAGGAATTATTTGTTACTCAACCTCCGAGCTTTGAAAATGACAAGCTACCTAATCATGTTTATTTGATGGAAAAAGCTCTCTATGGACTCAAACAAGCACCTCGAGCTTGGTATGAGAAATTAAAGAACTTTTTGTTAGAAAATGGCTATGTCATGGGAAAAGTTGATTCTACTTTATTTCTAAAACACACTTCTAGAAATTTTCTTGTCATTCAAATTTATGTTGATGATATCATTTTTGGCGGAACTGATCTTGAACTTTGCAAGGAGTTTAGTTCTCTTATGTAGAGAAAGTTCGAGATGAGCATGATCGGTGAGTTGACTTTCTTCCTTGGCTTCCAAATCAAGAAAACCAAAGATGGAAACTTCATCAACCAAGGCAAGTACACTAGTGAACTACTCAAATGCTTTGGGATGGAGAACATGAAGCCGATGGACACACCCATGTCCAACACTGCCAAACTTGATAGAGATGAAGAAGGTGAGAAGGTATATGAGAAGATCTATAGAGGTATGATTGGAAGTTTGCTTTATTTAACTACCTCTAGACCAGATATTATGTTTAGTGTTGGCTTGTGTGCTCGCTTTCAATCAAGCCTTAGGAAATCACATCTTATTGTTGCTAAGAGGATTTTGAGGTACTTAACCAAAACTCAAAATTTTGTACTATGGTATCCTAAGTCAACAGACTTTACTCTTGTAGCATATAGTGATGTGGATTATGTGGGTTGTTTGGTTGATAGAAAGTGCACAAGTGGCACTTGCTTCCTTCTAGGACCATGATTGGTGTCTTGGTTTTCTGAGAAATAGAGCATTGTGGCATTATCAACTACCAGGGATGAATACATTGCAATTGGGAGTTGTTGTGCCCAGGTCTTATGGATGAAGCAAATGCTCCAAGACTTTAACATACATTTTGATGCTTCTCCTATCTATTGTGATAATACTAGTGCAATCAATCTTTTATAATTCTACATTGCATAGTAGAGCTAAACATATAAAGGTTCACCATCATTTTCTTCGTGACCACATTGCCAAGGAGGATACTTATATCATGCATGTGGACACGGAAAATCCATTGGTGGACATTTTCACTAAACCTCTAGCTAGAGAGAAATTTAACTTTATTAGATCTAAACTGCTCATTGTTGCTTTGGATGATATTGACATTTTGTCTAGCTAGTTGTTTGTATTCTATATGTCTTGCTCATTCTTTCCTCATCTTGCTTGCCTAAATTTGTTTAAAATGTGCTTAATTTTCTTGCTAACATGCTTAGTTCACTTGTTTTTGGGCTTTTATAAAATTTCTTGGTTTTATCGCTAAATAGTACCCAATGATGAGTGATATGTGCCTAAGTATGTTCAATATACATAATAGACTCAAAAAATGAATTTAATTGGCATGCATATAACTAGAAATTAAGTTTGATGGTTTTAGGTCAGGTTGACCATCAGTCGAGTTTCCCCCAAGACAAACTCGACCGATCACTGGCCGAGAGATGTTCTCTAGAGGACTAATTAGTCAAGTTTCCAACTCTCAGAACTCGACCGATCCACGAGCTAAAGCCAACTTAAGTTTGGATCGACCGACTATTCTCCCTCTCAACTAGAGAATAGACGAATGATTCATCTTCTTCTAGCCCTAAGGTCTCACCCCCAGCCCTAAACCTTCCTATCCTAGCCCTTTCCCAACCTAGATAGCTCGACCTAGACCTCCCCAGTTGCTCCGTGGTGGTGTTTGGATGGCTTCTAAGGTTTTCTTTGTGTGTTTGTTTGTTTCTCTTTCTCTTTTCCACCTCCATGGCTTCCCAGAGGAGAAAACAACCTACCCCAAGCAATGCACGTTCATCCTCTTCATCTAATCACTTGATTCCCTTTGATGATACCTCTTTTGTCTCAATAGAAGTTATTAATAAGTATAAGGACCTTCTTCCTAGGAGCCCGTTCGTTTTTTCGTCTTGTTTGAGCCAAGCCTTAGGCGTCAAGCAATTATTGATCAAGTTTCTAGGTTTCTCTTTGTCCACCACCTTTTCTCCTTGGTCGTCGAGTGTGACTGCTTTCATGATTTGATGACAAGAATAAAAGTAGTTCACAAGTTCTACACTAATTTGTGTTGGAACTATGACTCCCTCGTACCCCCACTGAATGCTCAAGTAATCCTAACCTCGATGATCGTAGGTAAGTGTTTCCAAATCTCCGAGGACATTTTAAATGTCTTCTTCTCCGAAGATGAGGAAAACGATACCTGGCGCATGTATTATGGTGAGTATATCGATCTTTTAGACCCGGAAGGTTTCTATAAGCAAAACGAATTGACTCTCCCTGACATTCATCGCTACTTGAAGAAACCTGACGTTCCATATAAGTAGAAGAGCATTGTAGATTTAGTGATCAACTGCAACATCCATCCAAATAAAAATCAAACGGATATTGCAGAGAACACTACTGTCATTATGTATTGCATCATAGAGAACATCGGTGTTAAGTGGGCTAGATACATTCTACACCACATGACCTGCTTCGACATCGGTAAGAACACCAAAGACACCCATCCCCCCTACCCTGCCGTGATCTATGGTTTGTTTCAGTTCACCACTGAGAAATCACTCTTTTCTGACTTTCATTACAAAGTAGCCAAGAAAGGTGTATGTATTAGTGAAACCACGATTCAGAAGTTTGTGCTTGTGTTTGCTTCCTCCACCCATGGTGCTTCTCCCTCCACATCTACTTCTACAACCCCTGCCTCCTCTTCCCGTGCTCCACCTCCTCAGCCCCCTCCTTGACCTAGTTGTGCTTCGTTTCGTGTATCTAATGAAACCCTTATGGGCTACATGATGCACCAACAAGCATACAACCAACAGGTCCATGAGAACCTGCATCAGGATTTGTGTTCTATCATGTCGACCATGAACCTATCATGTTCCCACCCCTACCCCTCCTATTAGCCCTACCCCGGTAGTGATTATGCTTCATATGCATACAATCATTACTATCCCACACTCTAGCCTTTCTCCACTGTTGCTCCTCCACCCTTTGCTACTGGTAGTTCTGCTCCCACCTTCATCCCTTTGCCTACTGGTCCCCTGACCACCTTACTTGCCAGCCGTGGAGACTCTGCTCCATCCTTTCCTTAGGCCAATGAGCTTCACGCTCTTGGTTAGTCTTGGGCTGAGCAGAATTCTCATTGTCCTGGTTGCATTTTTAGTCCTCCTACGGATGAGGAGATGCCTGACCAGGCTGACGATGCTGAGGCTGATGATGATGACGATGGTGATGGTGAGGACACTTATGATGATTGTGATGGTGATGGTGCTGGATCTGGTGATGAAGGCACTACTGCTGCACCTTGTGATGGAGACAAGGACTACGAGCCTGAATTCGATGATGATGATGTCGTTGATATAGATAGTTTATATGTTTAGCTTGTTTCTTAGTTTTTAGTTTAGAATTCTAATCATATACATCTTTATAGGCTATTTTGTATAAGAAACATCTGGGCACATTATCTGAGCTATACTATATTATCTTCTATTTTTCATTGCTTCTTGCTTGTAGTTTCTTTCCTAAGAACATGCATCTGAGTTGTAGTAGATGTGATGTGCACTCCTGCTGTTTACTCTGATATATCTTATGTGTTGGTGCCATCTTTCACCATATTTTGATTATGACTAGGATTGTATGTTGCCTTCATCTCTGTTTGCCATATGATATGAGATTGCTTGTATGATTATCTGGTTGATTGTGTTTTAGAGAAGACCTGGATGTATGCTCTTCTACCCCCACCCCTTCTTTTTGATAATGTCAAAAGGGGGAGATAAATTTCAAAGTCTTGAAAATCAGTCAGATTGTTACTCGTTGTTATACTATTGCTTACTTCTTATGTGATCCTTTTCTTATTCATTTACTATTTTATCATGTGACATGCAAAGGACTACATAGTACATGTATGCTATTATTGCTCTATGTAGATAGACTAACCATGTAGGTTAGAAGAAGCATAGATTGAGGGGAAGCAATTCACATTGTTCACATCTTGAATACCCTTAATTCACAAGGCAAAGGTATAACTTCTATATCATTTTCAATATGTTTGAAGAATGGTTTGTCATTGTCAAAAAGGGGGAGAATGTTGACATAGATGTTATAAATTGTCCATATTTTGATAATGACTCAACCATTCCATTCAAATGTATCTAATATGAGTATTGAAGATTGATTTCAGGTGTTAGATACATGAAAAGGATAAAAAATTAAAAGTCCTAATTTGCTCAAGTTCAAGTCAAAAGCTATACAAGTGTGTAATTTTGGAAATCTATGTAAATGACCTTAGAATATTTTTGTAATCACTTGTATTGATGATTTGTCTTGTAACTAAGATGAGAAAATTGATTGAGACACTAAACACTAAGTTTTAATCACTTTAGATGAACTTTAGAAAATTGATCATAGACAGTCAATCGATCGAGTTGCAAACTCGACCAATCCTCCTGGATTAGTTTTTTGAAGAAGGCATCGGTCGAGTTGTGTTTTCACATAACTCATCCGATCAAGTACCTCACAAATTCGATCTTCATTGGTCGGTTGAGTTTCCCCAGGACAAATGCGACCGATGATTTAAATATCGACTTTGTCTTTTACTCTATCGGCCGAGTTACCTTTATTGAAACTCGACTGATTGCACTGTACGAAATTTGTAGAAAACATGATTGCGATCGTTGATGTGTGTTTTGAGTGAAAATAGAGTTGTTGCTTTGAGCAAAAATGGATATATTTTGTATCTAAGTGTCCCACAACTTAAAGGGGCACCCTCAACTATAAATAGGACCTCTTGGAGTTCATTCCAAGGTTTCTCATTCACAACATGATTGGTCCTAGCTTAGTTGAGAGTGTTCTAACCCTTTGAGCCCCTTTCTCTCTCTACCTTCAAGTCAAATTTGTGAGTATGAGTGAGATAGGTTCCTTTGTAAGAGAGATACTCCTTGTATTGATGTAAAGCTCTCCTCCACCATCTTCCTACCCCCTTTCCTTATTGATGAAAAGGTTGAAGATCTTCTCCGAGTGAAGGAGAAGGAGTTGTTGTTCATCAAGGTTGAAGAAGGCAAGGTGTTCCAGATCTCTAAGTGAAGGAGATGGGAAAGGCAAGCGCTCAAGAAGGATAGGTAATCCATTGAAGGCCAAAGACTTGAAGAAAGAGTGGGTAAGTCCATGTTGATGGCTGAAGACTCAATGGAAGTGGGTAAGCTCCTTCTATAGGTTGAAGATCCTTGCTTGAGGTTCGAAGCCCTTGGATGTTGTGGTTTTGTCCTGTAATCTTATGATGGAATATAAGGGTACCAAGATTGCAAATCCTATAGATTAACCACCTCTAGGTATTGGATTGACATTTCTCCTAGTTAGGATGTGGAACCACTCTAAACCACCTTGTCCAAGTGCATGCTCTTCCTTATCTCTCATCCTTGCTATGATTTCTAGTAAAGACATCAAATTGCTATTTGTTTAAGTTCCTACACTTAATATAATTTGGTGGTCTAATCCGTTTTGTGAGAACTGTGAAGCTCTATTCACCCCCCTCCTCTTAAATCTCTTGATCCAACAAATCTGAGATATCTTGTAGAAACTTTTGGATTTAAAAGTTTCATCTAGGGTTACATTAACAAACTATTGGGATCATGATTTCAAGCTCCAATAGTTTCCTATTGAAGTGGTTGACAAAGTGTGCACACTACCATGTCCACATCCAAATTTGGATGATGATCTTTTGGTATGAAACCATACTTGTTCTGGTAATTTGTCAACAACATCAGTTTATATGATTCTGCACATGACAAGCACATGTCAAAATCTGGCTCATGGTCTCTTTTATGGAAAGTTAAATTACTAGGAAAACTTAAGAAATTTCTTTGGTTACTAATGAATGAAGTGTTGATGACTAATCATAGAAAGGTACTGTTGGTATGTATGCCCTGAGAGCCAATCATGGGATGATTGGTGGGATACATTAAGATTGATTTGATAAACATCAAAGGCAAGCTTCAAATTCTTTTTGGTTCAGTCATATGAGATAGTGATAGAACAGATTGAATGTGTAGAGAATGACAATACTCAATGACATATGCCTTCAGGTTGAGGACCTGAACGATGAGATCACACGGATGCTAAGAGTTTGTACATTCTCATTATGTCCCTAGTCGGATGTCATTGTGGAAGGTAGATAGACAGCAATGACACACAAGACTAGATTGTGGTGTTGGTTGAAAAAATCTCATTAGTCATGATATAGAGATATCAAACCAAACACATAGGTATTTGTTAGAGAACAAGTGTACCGGAAAGACCCACCGTGAGTTTGACACATGGAACCATGACATGGTAGTCGCAGTCAGTACTAACAGTGATGCTGGTGAGTGTGATTCTTTGACCTGAAATCACTACACTCAACACATGTCATTGGGCACACTTTGACATCATCAAACGCAGTCTTGAAACATGGGTTGTAATAAAGGTGATGATTGGGTGGCTTTGACACATGGGGCTTTTGAGGGGTGAGTGATAGATATGGGATTTGTCCCTCCTGAGGGAGTTTGATATCCAAGGCTACTTGATGAGTAGGATTGAGATAGGCATGCGCATGTATGTGTGAATCAGTATGTGATATTGATGTCATACATATCTTGTTCAATATACTCTGAGATCAAGAAAGTGAATGAACGTTGACAGGATGACTGTTCCATGCCTCGAGTTCATTCGGGATATCAGTGACAAAGGAATTATACATTCGTTGTAACACCATTCACGGATTGTAGGATTGAAAGTTGTTCTCCAACTTTCTACTTTCACTTGGGTAGCACTGATGTGTGACTAGGCACCGCTCTTTTCTTGTGAAGTCATAAGTGTTATGGACTTTCACTGCCTATGTGAAATGGACCTGCAGGGTCACACACATAGGATTTAACCTGGAAGAGAAGTTTTCTCCAAAAACAATGTTTAGATTGATTACTAAAGGAGTTTAGTAGTTCAATTAAACACTCAATTGATTGATAGCTCAAAATCATAGTGTTCAAGGTGTTGGACAGATTGATTAGAGTATCAGATTGATTGAAATCACAATTGACTGATTCTACACAATCTGCACTCCCAACCGATCGGCTGAGCTTGGTGAACCGGTCGGCTCAAGTGTTGAGTTGATCGGCTCAAGGACAGGGTAAATGATTGCTTCAAGTGTTGAAATGATCGGTTCAACTATTGCAACCGGGCAAGTTGGGAAAGTAGGATTGGTGAAAATTTTCCTTGCGTTTCACTTGCCCAATTTGATTGGAACAAGGATTGGTATTTGATACCAATTAGAAACAAAAGTTGGAAAGTCAATCGGGAACTGGTCAGGACCACAAACCGACCGGTTCAGAAGTGAACCGACTGGCTCATGGGTCCCAACTGATCGGTTGAGATGTCAACCGACCGGTTCAGGTCCCCAACCGACTGTTTCAATTGTGAAACAATCGGTTCAGGTTGCTAGTTGGTTGTTTTGTGGAAAATCTTGAACCCTTCTACTCCTGCTTTTTGTCCCATATTGCCCGAGATGGAGAACCCTGTCACATGACCCTCCTATATATAGGGGTATTGGGGGCTTCTCAAAGTACAACTCAGTGCAAACTAGTTGCTCTGCAAAGTTGTCGTTCTCTCTGATTTTGGTAACCGAGAGAGTGCCCGAGCAAGTGCTACCCGCAAAGGGAGGCGTAGCAAGGGAAAGACAACTGGAGTTGCAGCTGGTAGCAGGAGAGTGTGTTGGTGACTAGTACACCGATAGGAGGGTGTGACTCCTTCCAATTCCTTGTGGGACAAGGAGTGTGGAGTTCCAGGTGGTCCGTGTGGACTACTTCAGAGGTGGGAGGTTTCTGCCGCTCAAGAGGACAACTGTCAACCCCGACAGTCCTGGTGAGAGGAGGAGTCGTCTGTCCTAGTGTGACTAGGAGCTGCACAGACACCGTCCAAGGTCGGGGGTGAAGACCGCACAAGGTGCGAGGTATTGTCACCGAGTAAGCCTCAGGACAAGGTATGATTCCACAAACCATCCTTTCCTATTATATAGACGTTGACGTATTTCCTTGTTCTGGGTTTGGGGAGAAAATTGTTGTTTCCGCTGCCTTCTCTGTCTCCCCTAAAACCCAACAGTGGTATCAGAGCCACGTCAACTGCTCTATATTTTAGGAATATCGATATGATCAATTTTGGTTTGTCGCCTTTACTTATTGCATACGATGCGAATAAAATTGGCTTTATGCATGTCCAATCCTAAATCCACAAATCCCAATTACATATATGATATGTATTATTAATGCACTCGATACGCGTCGTCCTTAAACGAGTTTTGTGGTGGATGTATAGTGTGGTTATGGCCAATAAACCATATCTGTGTATGGTTGTATGTGGTTGCTTGCATCTCGGTCTGCGCACCGATCTTCCCTCTCCTATTCCTGATGTAACTCAAAATAATTTGAGATTCTTTCCTACCTTTGCTCCCCCTGAATGTAACTCAGGGTTTTCCCTTTTAAGAAATGTAAAATTAGGATAGATTTTATTTCATGTTATGTCGAAGAACGGCGGACATCCAGACGACAGCTGAGACGATCGGTTCAAGACGTGAACCGATCGGTTGACGTTCTAGACGATTGGTTCAAGGAGTGAACTGATCGGTTGATGACTGGTCTGAGGAGGGAGACGAGTGGGTGGCGGCCATGACGAGATGCACGATGATCGGGTGAACCAATCGGTTGGAGGATCCAACCGATCAGCTGGTGGCACCCAGACGACCGGGCCAGAACGAGCAAGTCAATCATGTGATGAGTTGATGTACTACAAAGGCAAAGCACATAGTTCATCTTGTACAGGTTGCATGTGATGTAGACCTAGATGACCGTGATTCCTCTTGGCTCGAGGAATCACATTAGGATGGCCATAATCATCGCTTTTATCATTTTGCATGTTTTCAGTGGGATATAGCATGTATATGATACATACTATGTATTGTGGTGATTGGATATGTATACATATATAAAAATCAAATCCCTCATTAAATATTAAGTTTTATATGCCTTCCAAATGTGACACATGTGAAAAGCTTGATCGACTAAGTGTGGGCATGCCCTAGCGTGGTGCACCGTCTATCTTGTGGAAGCGTGAAGGATGAATGTGTGGGTCTTCCCTAGTAGGGCACATGTTCATCGTGTTTTCTTTGGGTCGGACTTAACAAGGTGATCTAGATGGGATCTAGTACCTTGAGGCATGGGGATGATCATGGCAAGGAGTTTCACATGACATCTTATCAAGAGTTGCATATGATGCAATTGGCAAGAGTTGCCTACCTGAGAGATCTAAGTTGGGGGTGACAGCCCTAGCTGGTCCATGACTTAGAGGATTTCAGGATCTTGCCCACTAGAAGGTTGTACGCTGCAATCTTCCGAATTGATGGTGAGGGCTATCAATTAGAATTAAAATAGTGGGAGAGATAATTAATTAAATGCCTAATTATATCGTCAAACTTTTCAAATCAATCAAATAAGTCAAAAATGAGTTTTTGGACTAAAATTGCATATATTTCCTTTTGTTAAAATAAATGGTTAAACAACAATAATCACTTAATTTGCGATCGGTCTTTGAGACCAACAAATTAAATGGGAATAATTCCACGACTGGTTAGGATGATGAGAAGTGTTCTCAATCAAAGAGAAAAATCTCTAAGTCCTAGTTATACCAGAACCAAATGAACTCGATCCCACCACATCAATGGCTGAAAGTATGCTTATGGAAGCATACCGAGGATGACATTGATGAGGAGTGCTTGATGTTGTGTTCTCTAAACTAAGAGTTGTAGAGACAACATGAGACATATGATGTCTCAAGGACACTATCCTAGTATGTCATGACAGAAGGAGATCCAGTAAGGTATTCACGCACTCAATATGATTGGGTATGTGAAAACCTAACTAAGAAGGATTCCCTCTGAGCCAAGAGTTGGCTATTGGTATGATACTACAAATGTTGCGAGAATCATACAATTCATGGTAAGCTACAACATGAACAACTTTGGCAAGCGTTGACAGAGTTGTTGGACATGTTGAGGATAGTAGAGGCAAAGATGAAGAAAGACAAACCATAATCTTTCATGTGATCAAAGAAAAGGTAATTCTTAAGGGCAAGGACAAGGGTAAAGCAAAGAAGTGTTCTGATGCTAGCCAGCAATCCAAGCTGTCTTCAGCCTCAAGGCACATGGGGAAAGGGTGTATGAGGGAATTGCCCTCTATATCTAGAAGAACAAAAGAAGAAGGAGGCGACTGACGTCTCTACTTAAAGGTGTCATGAAAGTAAACTTGTAACACTTTTTGAGGTATATGATACCAAGATGTAAAGTGTAAAGCACTCATAATTGGGGCAAGTGTTGCCGCCATAGATAGGAGTACTTTAGTTTATTTTCAGCCTATAAGGCATGTAACACAGTTATGAACTGATATTTCATATTTGCCAAAAGATAGAAACACTTTATTTTTGCATATTGTGCGACAATGATGGCAATTAATAAAGTTGAGTTTTCAATCTTAAAGATATGATCTTTGTGGCAATGCCTTATTTATCTTGTGGTATTTGATATACATAAGATAAAATGATACCTAAAAGTTATAGATAACTCAAACAATCAAATTAGCATCAATCATGAGAAATTCATTTCTAGTTTCCATGTGATGGATAAATCTAGACTCTTTTGGTTAGAGAACCAGTAAGAGACATGAATATCTTGGACATGATTAATCAATCTTCACTAAAAGTAGTGGGAGAATGATTATCATATTAGGTATAATACATGTGATGTATTTACATACCTATTGGAACAAATGCTAATACTTCAAATGGTGTTTAGAGAAATACCAATAGAATATATTCAAGTGTTCAAGATTATCATAGATGAAGTGCAAATTTGGTAAAGTGCTAATTCTTGATGAGATCAATGAATGAAATACTTGGACCAAGTGTTTGAGATCCTTATGAGTGATTATGATAGTGTATCATACTGAACTCATAATTAATGCATGGTGATGTCTAAATCAAGAAGGAATCATACTCTAAGGAGTCAGAGAATGATTATCAAATAACTAAATTCTTCTTAAATAAAGAATACGCTTCACTAATAAAGGACATTAAGAATCGCAAGGAGTTGTGAGTTCTTATATCCTTGACAGATACACCTCAATTATCTATGTGATGAGTTGTTCATGTGATGAGTCAACTATCTAGATGAATATGAGGAACTAAATTTTGAGTTATGGTTTATGACCATTACATCCTAAATGACATCCATGTGAACCATAAGGTATGACCTTGATGGTAGCACTCATTGGATCAAATCCATAAGTGCAAATGAGTCTTAAGTGTTAAGACACATGGATAACATTTTGAGAAGGATGATGCTTGTTGATTGCAACTTAATGACTAAGACATTTAGCATATGGATACTAAAACCGCATTCCTATGAGGAATAAAACAAGGATGTGTACGGGACACAACCTATAAGGTTTATGAATCCACTAATGCAAATGAAGTCTATAAGGTTTATGAATCCACTAATGCAAATGAAGTCTATAAGTTACAATGGACTAATCAATGTGATTGATTGAGTACAAGCAACTCAGAATTGGATCCTTACTTTGATGATATGGTCAAAGGGTTTGACTGATATGTCAAAGATAAAGAAGGGATCTGTGATTTAGTGGGAGCGTGTTCACATTCCACATGTTGATGTGAAATGGAAATGTTCTAGAATGGAAATCCAAAAGTGGAAATTATCTTTAAGGAAGATAGAGATGTTTCCTATGTGATAGGAATAGAGATCTATAGAAATAGTTCTAGAAAACCTCTTGACCTATAAGGAGAAAGCATACATTGGCAATCTGTACTGAAGGGTTCAGTATGCACAGATTAAGTGGGAGAAAACTTGTCCATGTTACATGGAGTTAGTATCCCAAGGATAAGTGTTCAATTCTTATGAAGAATGGAAACACTAAGAATAGATATGGATATATCATGTATGTAATCATCCCATTATCTTGCATGTATCGACATGGCAAGAACAAAATGCATTCATCATCTTGTATGTAGGACATGGCAATATGATGTGCTCATCCTGATAGCTCGTATGTGAGACATGACGAGTGGATGTCTATCTACTTCCAATAAGGGTTACTAGAATACCATGAGAACTTGATAAGTACTTGGGAAGTACTAGTTCTATGGAGATAAGGAAGAGTTCAATGTAAAGAGTTACATTGATGTGAACTTTCAAAAGGATAGAAAATTAATCGCAAAATATATATAGGATATATAAAAGTGAAAGTTTGTTGATAATTGGAAATGTTCCAATAAAACCATTTAAAAGGAAATGCCGAGTATCTATGTGTTAGAGAATAGCAGTGGGTACTATATGGATTTGGAAGTTCATGAGATGAACTTATAGATATTCCTCTCATTGATGACAAGTCTGGAATCCTTGATCATGCAATGTGGCTAAAGGTTAGCAAAGGAATACAAGATCACATTTTACGACAACTCCATCTCATACGTATGACGTACAAACAAGGGATGAGAGACATGCAATTTATACTGACTTTGGCAAAGTGTTGCCATTACTCACTATGTTGGCACTAGAGCACAGTAACATGTGGGACGTGTTTGAAGATCACTATGAATATGATTCAAGAGTGATTGGCTCGTAGTGCAAGTGGGAGTCTGTTGGTATGTATTCCCTGAGAGCCAATCATGGGATGATTGGTGGGATACATTAAGATTGATTTGATAAACATCAAAGGCAAGCTTCCAATTCTTTCTGGTTCAGTCATATGAGATAGTGATAGAACAGATTGAATGTCTAGAGAATGACAGTATGCAATGACGTATGCCTTCAGGTTGAGGACTTGAACGATGAGATCATACGGATGCTAAGAGTTTGTACATTCTCATTATGTCCCTAGTCGGATGTCATTATGGAAGGTAGATAGACAGCAATGACACACAAGACTAGATTGTGGTGTTGGTTGATAGAATCTCATTAGTCATGATATAGAGATATCAAACCAAACACATAGGTACTTGTTAGAGAACAAGTGTACCAGACAGACCCACCGTGAGTTTGACACATGGAACCATGACATGGTAGTCACAGTCAGTACTCACAGTGATGGTGGTGAGTGTGATTCTTTGACCTAAAATCACTACACTGAATACATGTCGTTGGGCACACTTTGACATCATCAAATGTAGTCCTGAAACATGGGTTGTTATAAAGGTGATGATTGGGTGGCATTGATACATGGGGATTTTGAGGGGTGAGTGATAGATATGGGATTTGTCCCTCCTGAGGGAGTTTGATATCCAAGGCCACTTGATGAGTAAGATTGAGATAGGCGTGCGCACGCATGTGTGAATCAGTATGTGATATTGATGTCATACATATCTCGTTCAATCTACTTTGAGATCAAGAAAGTGAATGAACATTGACATGATGACTGTTCCATGCCTCGAGTTCATTCGGGATATTAGTGACAAAGGAATTATACATTCGCTGTAACACCATTCACGGATTGTAGGATTGAAAGTTGTTCTCCAACTTTCTACTTTCACTTGGGTAGCACTGATGTGTGACTAGGCACCTCTCTTTGCTTGTGAATTCATAAGTGTTATGGACTTTCACTGCCTACGTGAAATGGACCTGCAGGGTCACACACATAGGATTTAACCTGGAAGAGGAGTTTTGTCCACAAACAATGTTTATATTGATTACTAAAGGAGTTTAGTAGTTCAATTAAACAATCAATTGATTGATAGCTCAAAATCATAGTATTCAAGGTGTTGGACAGATTGATTAGAGTATCAGATTGATTGAAATCGCAATTGACTGATTCTACACAATCTGCACTCCCAACCGATCGGCTCATGTGATGAACCGATCGGCTGAGCTTGGTGAACTGATCGGCCCAAGTGTTGAGTCGATCGACTCAAGGACAGGGTGAATGATTACTTCAAGTGTTGAAACGATCGGTTCAACTATTGCAACTGGGCAAGTTGGGAAAGTAGGATTGGTGAGAATTTTCCTTGCGTTTCACTTGCCCAATTTGATTGGAACAAGGATTGGTATTTGATACCAATTAGAAACAAAAGTTGGAAAGTCAATCGGGAACTGGTCAGGACCACGAACCGACCGGTTCATAAGTGAACCTACCGGCTCATGGGTCCCCACCAATCGGTTGAGATGTCAACCGACCGGTTCAGGTCCCCAACTGACCGTTTCAGTTGTGAAATGATCGGTTCAGGTTGCAAGTTGATTGTTTTGTGGAAAATCTTGAACCCTTCTACTCCTTTTTGTCCCATATTGCCCGGGATGGAGAACCTTGTCCCATGACCCTCCTATATATAGGAGTATTGGGGGCTTCTCAAAGTACAACTTAGTGCAAACCAGTTGCTCTGCAAAGTTTTTATTCTCTCTGGTTTTGGTAACTGAGAGAGAGCCCGAGCAAGTGCTACCCGCAAAGGGAGGCGCAACAAGGGAAAGACAGCTGCAGTTGCAGCTGGTAGCAGGAGAGTGTGTTGGCGACTAGTACGCCGACAGGAGGGTGTGACTCCTTCCAACTCCTTGTGGGACGAGGAGTGTGGAGTGCCAGGTGGTCCGTGTAGACTACTTCAGAGGCGGGAGGTTTCTGCCGCTCAGGAGGACAACTGTCAACCCCGACAGTCCAGGTGAGAGGAGGAGTCGTCCGTCCCAGTGCGACTAGGAGCTGCACAGACATCGTCCAAGGCCGGGGGTGAAAACCGCACAAGGCGTGAGGTATTGTCCCAGAGCAAGCCTCAGGACAAGGTATGATTCCACAAACCATCCTTTCCTATTATATAGACGTTGATGTGTTTCCTTGTTCCAGGTTTGGGGAGAAAATTTTTGTTTCTGCTGCCTTCTCTGTCTCCCCTAAAACCCAACAGGTACAACATCATATGGCCATGGATTCAATCTGTCCTAGGTGTATGATTGATGATGAGGATATCTTACATTTGTTTCGAGATTGTGATTATGCTATGAACATTTGGCAGTTTTTGCACATTCAAGAACACATTCCTTCTTTCTTTTCTCTATTGTTAATGCCTCTATCGAACTGCATTTCGAAATATGAATAACATATGCTTCACCTTTGTGTCTCTATCTTCTACAAGTTATGGATTAGTCAGAATAACAAGGTTTTTAGTCAAACGAGAACTACTCAACATGTAATTATATCTACTTCTATGTGTATGGCTACTTTCTTGATTGAAGCATTCATTTCTGATGATGTGATACCTCAGAGTATTATTCAAGATACATCTATATGGGTCACACCTCCGACTAGTATTATATAGATAAATATTGATGCTTCTATTCAGGGACAAATGGCACTTCAACAAGCAAAATTATAGTCTTGAGACGCATAATCATTGAATATGATAGTAAACTTTGCATTGATTTTATAATTAGAAATACCTCATCATATCCATCTATGCATACATGGATGAGATTTATAAGATGTTTGTTAGTAGATGACTAGGAAGTTACATTTCAGAAATACATTCGACAACAAAACCATGAGGTTGATAAGTTGGCTAAGTTGCATCATTCCATTAATTATATTCTAGAAAAGTTTGTGTCTCCACCTACTTCGTTTCCCGATGTTCTACATTGAATAAGCCAAAAAAAATATTCGTTCAATATGACCATCAACTATTAGATATAATGACTGCTGGTGTATAATGTTGAGGAAATGCACCACATTCCTTGTGCATGATTTCAATGAAACTTCTAAGTTTCCCCAAAAAAATAGAATTTATTACATACTTAAACATCTAAATTGTTGTCATTACACTCACCCATGATTTCATAAGCATATGAAATACATCCTCCCAGTTCTAAGAAGGTGATTTCTAGAATTCTATAAATATCTCCAACAACTAAAGTTAAAAATTACCACAAAACTCTAGCTTGAGATCCTTCATAGATGAAAGCATGAGAAAAGAGAGAGAAGATGGATATATTATGTTTTTTATCCATCGCAAAGAATCTTGCCACCTCAAGATAACTATGTAAACTTAGAAGAAAGAAGAAGAGAAGCAAATAACTTACTTGATTCAACTTGAATTTGGGGAAGAACTTGATACAGATGAACTCTAGGTAAAATTCTACCCAAATCCACTCAAAATCAACTCTCCTTCAACCAAAAAAAATCATTGAAGAGTGGTGGGTTTTGAGATGTTTCTGGTTGAATTGTTCTGATAAGGCCATTTGAGTTGCTTAGATATTTTGCAAAGAGGTCCAAAATTGAAATTTTCCTTTAAATTTTACTTTTCTAAAAAATAATTTGGCATAACTTGGGGAGCAGACCTCTAAATCGATATCCTAAAATTGTATAGATTCCAATTCATTAGTAAGGTAATATAACTTATAAGAAGAAAAAATTGATTGTAGGAATCTATTTACTATAATTGTATCATTTTAACCATTTTCACATATCTAGAGTTTTCTCAACCAAAACCCTATCTAGTCAACCAAAATAGGTATGTGACATGTTACTAAATCAATAAACAAGAGTAAATGTAATTTTCAAACTAATTTGGCAAAAGCACACTATTAAGTAGAAAACTACAGACAAAAGGTTAATCAAGGTTTAGGGTTTGACAAACGACCCCTCCTTTTACAATTTCTCCCCAATATCAAAGAGAAGAATGAACGATAACATCACACCTAGTCGAATTACTCTTAGGCCATCCTTTATCTCTAAATTATCCTTTTTTATCATCAAACCTCACTTATTGGATTTTGGGTATATAATGAGTGTAATTCTTAATTAATCAACATAAGAAGGATTTCAAATTTCTCACCAATATTGCATTCACTTTATAACTCATTTCTCATAATATTGCTTATATAACTACTATAATTTTCAATGTATAGGGAAAATACCACTATTTTCATCAATATCTATAATTCGCTAAATTTTTATGAAAAGAATAATTTTACTTGGTTATTTCTTCAAAATTGTGAAATTTTCTCAAAAATTGCAATTTTTTTGCAATATATATCAATGTGGATTAGTTTCAAACCTTTAAATACTAGTCCATAAAATGTATTTTTAATGTTATATTTCGGTCTTAATTCTTAATTTTGAATATTTGTTCTCTACTTCAAGCCATTATGTCCATCTTACATTTCATTACACTCCCTGATTGTCTCTAGCTAGATGATTGATTAGAGAACCAATAAGATTTATAGTCATGTAGTTCCATAGAATATAATCAATCTTTATATTGACTTGTGATTTATTCTAGTACTCTACTATTCCAAATAACTAGGAAGATTGGATTGTCAACTAATTCATTCTTGATATGGTACCTATCACTATTGGAGCTATCCATGCATAAAGGAGTGACAAAAAGTTAAAGTATTATATAGATGAAGGATAGATAAGATGTGCCAATACTATTGGTAGCAACCTATCTTACATATAAATCATGTCTATAGCTTGTATGCTATTGGATAAAAATGGCTACACAAATTATTTCATATGGATATAAGATTTCTTACGATTATCCACAACTTCTAGAGGTTTCAAGAATACATGAATTCTAAGGATCGTTAGATAATATGGAATGTATGTTATTCTTATCTAGATACCTGTGTTTTTATTTATTCTTAGTACAGTTAGAAACTTTACTCCTTGAATATTAACTTCTCATTTGACCCTTTCTCTTAAAATTTCCCTAATCAGGTCTTCATGCAAGATACATATTCTTATCTCATACACCACCCATTCTCTTCTTTGCATTTGTATTCAATTATTCCCCTTATACGCTTCTCTTATTCTATCATTGCTTCAATTTCATGTATATTTATTTTCCTTAATTCTCAAACAAGGACTAAATAGAAAAGGAGAATATGTATAAAACTAATATTATATCTGTTTTAACCAATAGACCATTCCATCATTACTTTTCTATAATCCAAATGTAGTTTTTCTTAGTCACATACATTTATTTAATGATATATCAATCTATACATTTGCTTCTACTACCAAAGCTATTCTGAACTTACCATCCATATGTCACTTTTCTTATGTCAACTTTCATATACTTCTTATCATCTCCATGTCATATTTTAAATCATTCATACAACATTAATATCTGTCTCGTTGAGCTTTCATTTATTAGTATATTATCTAATTTCATAATTTTGTTTCTTAGTATCTCTTAGCTACTTTGATTTTTTTTTCTAAATGAATAATCAAATTAGAGGATTCATATTTAAGCTCAGTGCATACCATATCTATTATCCAAGTTATATAACTCATATTAGGGCCACACTTTTCTTCTCACACTAAACTCTAATGTAGCTCATGATGTTGATATTCATATAACTTACTCTTTTTTTCATCCCTATGTTTATATTTTTTAATCATATATAGTCACAAGGAATCCACTGAATTATGTAAACGAGGAATAAACTATTTACTCTATAAAGTTTAAATTTTAAATAGGATAAATTACAATTATTCTTTGCGCATATCTTCATATCCCTCTCTTATCAAATAACATTTATCTTTAACAAGGTTCCATCTTCCTTTGTCTGTCTTTCTTTCATCATGTTTTCTTATTTTGATCACATCTTTCATATGCTCAAATTATACTTTTTAATTTAATCCTTCTAATAATAGTTCTTCTTAATATATCCTTCAATATTCTTAAAGTCTTTTTCCCCTTGATATTTCTTTGTTTGAAATTTTAATAGAATGTATCAATGGACTATTCAATCCAATTCTCTAAGAATGTTCTTACTTCAGTATTTCATTTTTATTTGTCTTCATATGACCAAACTCTTCATATTTAGTCTATTTATCCTACATTGTTGTCAAAAAAATTGGTATTTCCTAAATTGAGTTCCCTTTTCTTTATTTGTTTTGCGTCACATATTAACTATTTAAATTTTTATTCATATAGCTCCCAAATTAACTCAAATATCATTCTATGTAGACTATTTTTTCTTTCAATTTCACTCACTTATGAAATGAACAAACACCTATTAATTTCTTTCTTTAAGGATTCCATTCTATTGTAAATAATATTTTTTCCTTGGAACTACTTATGAAATTTATGCACTCCCACCTTTTCCTCTTTCCGTCTCTTTTACACCACGTGTTAGGGTTAATTGACTCCTTTTTTTAAGACAGGTGTACCAAGGTTTCTTATCATCCCTTTTTAGATACTCATCATCATTAATATTCTCCACACTAGTATGTGTCTCGAATTTATTTATTTTTCATCCATTATGCATTTAATCAAGATTTCTGATTTTATGTGCAAACTTTTAACTTATTGAAATCAATTGAGTTTTAGTTACTCCACCCATTCCCTTATATCTCGATATATCAGTGGATGTACATTCATATTACATTAATAGGTTTACTTTGTTAATTTTTCAATATGATTAAATTGTTAATAGGAGTCATAAGATCCCAATAATGCATCTTGGTAGCTAGATGAATCTTAACCTGCAGTCTTGAAGCCCAGAGATACTCAAGGATAACCAAATCCTATTTATTTTAGACATATGAAAAGGATATACACTTAGGAGAACTTATATAAGAATAACTTCATGTGTACTTTATTTCAAGAAGAATAAATGATATATAGAATACAAAACATTGAATGTGCAACAATCTTTCATTTTTTTTTTGAAAATATAGGTGTCACATAAGTAAGATAATTGTTTTCATTTCAACTCAAGTCAATAATATAAGTAAAAGTTCATATAATATTCTAATGTCAAGTTGTTAAAACCACATCTCACATTAACTACTAATCATGAGATTAGGGCATAAACTAATGGCAAAATAAAATCCAAATATCACTATTAACTTCTCCTGATTTAGAATTATCTGATTTGACACATTCAATTACACAAGCTAATAATTCATAGGGACACAATCCCATTCCTATAAACTAATTTCAAACTTTAAATACACATTAAATCACTCATACTAATTGTTGTTATTTACAAGTACACATGTCTTTATAACTAAACTCATAGTCTAGCAGTCAAGACACAATAATCTATAATATAATTTACAAGTATTTCTATACAAAGATGTAGAGTAGATAGGGATCAAGCTAGACTATTTCTACCTCAAAACAATACTAACATCCTTTTGTGGTAGGACTCTTCTCAAAATTTGTTGGTATCTCCATATCAACAATGTCACCTAAAAATTTGTTAGGTAGAGTGTGTGAGCTACTGGCTTAGTAAATGAAAATTCACCCAAGTAGATACGATAAATATGGATATTATTTATTAAATAGATTGAAACATAAATACCATAAGAAGTTATTAAATACTTAACTATATGAGAAATACACTAAAATTTATCATCATACTAAAACATTTAGAATAACTAAACACTACAATAATAAATCTAATTACCAAACAATAATTCTAGATTCCAAAGTCTGTTAGTTGTCTTATTAATTATCTGGAGCCAGATGAAGTGTAACAAAACATTTCAAAGAATAATATAAATCTATGATATAACCATATAGTACTTAGAGTAGAGCTAGGACTCTAAGTCTACTAACTAGCTCCTGAGACTACAAGGACACTCGCAACATCTTCCATCAATAGATACATCATCTAGCCAGTTAATCTAGACTCCTCTTGTAAACCAAGGTACTCAGGTAGAGAGTCAAAACAATTTGGTTGAAATTATCTACATCAATGGTTCCATGGGGGCTGACTCACTAAGTAGTAACTAAACTAGGTACCATCAGAATATGGAATTCATTTTGGATTCCTAGTATAATTCTAGAGGTCATCCACAATGGGTTTAAATGTTGGTATGTATGCCCATAGAGACAATCATATGATGACTATAATCAGGCATCATATACTTGATTTGATAATGATAAAGTTAATTTCATATATTATGTATGTCTCAATCATGAGACGATGAGACATATATAATAGATGTCTAAATAATGATGTTAGTTGATGACGTATGCCTTTAGGTTGAGGACCCAAACAATGAGATCATATGTATGATAAGAGTACATGCATTCTTGTTATGTCCCTAGTCAGATTACTTGTGGAAGAAAAATAGACAATGGTAATACATAAGACTACAATGTGTGTTGTTTAATGACAAAATCCCATTAGTCATGATATGTGATATCAAACCAAACACATAGGTACATGTTATGGAATAGTGTATCTAACAGACGCACCTTGAGAGTGATACATGGATACCATGGAATGGTAGTTAGAATTAGATCTCATAGTGACAGTGATGATTGTGGTTCTTACACCTAAAATCACTACACTAATCTTGTTGTTTGTTGTACTTTGACATCATCCAATGTGACCTTGAACAAGGGTTTTCCATAAAGGTGATGCTCGGGTACACTATGACACATGGGGATTGACTGTGAGTGATGTAGATGGAATTTTCCCTCCTATACGAGATTGATACTAGGCCACTTGATAAGAGAGACTGAGAAATGTATGGACATACTTATGTTACTCAAAATAAGATACATGAACTCACATGTATCTCGTATCATCTTCTTTAGTTAAAGGAAAATGTATTGTATGTTGAAGAGGATCATGATTCCATCGCTCGAGTTCAATCAAGATATCAAAAACAAAGGAACTATATGATCACGATAACACTAATCATGGAATGGAGGTTGAAGTTATTCTCCAACTTTTCAAATTACTTGGGTAGCAATGATGGGTTGCTAGAAACCACTCATTGCTTGTGATGTCATAAACTGGTTATAGACATGCAATGCCAATGTAGTTTGGGACCTATAAGGTCACACACATAGGATGCACTTGGAATAGAATTGTATGCATGAATGATGATTAACTTGATTACTAAAGTGTTTTGGTATTCAATTTAAACAACAATGGATAGAATTGACTCAGTGGACGGTAAACCAACCAGTTAAAGTTTGAACTCATCAATTCAAGTGTCAGGTCAATTCAAACAACATCAGTTGAATATTACCTGTGCTGGAAAATGAAATGACTATTTCATGATATGAAATGACCATTTCAAAAGTGAAATGACAGTTTAATGATATGAAATGACCATTTCAAAAGTGAAACAACTAGTTCATCATCTATATTGCTCGGCTTAATGATCAATTTGATTGATTAAGGGTTAATGTTGATGTTGTTACGACCCCACCTCCCGATAACCCCCGATTAAGGGAGGCTGAGAGGTCGAAGCCGTACCCATACTTTAAGGATCAAAGGTTTGGCAATTAACCAAGAACAATTATCAAATTATAACATACTAAACGGGAAAATTGTAAGAAAATAAACTTTCGCATACCTTTTTGAAAACTTGGATCTCTAAACTTCTATCCACTTATGTATTTTACTCTAACTAATCCTCCTTGTATTTTACTTCATGTATTTCACAATATCACGATTTATTGTTTGTCCTTTTGGCTTGTACCTAAAACGCTGACAAACAAAACATCGGTCAGCCGAAGTTGGTATGTGGGGGAAACAATAATTATGTAAATACGTTAACAATGTAATCATTCAATTAATCATTTAACAACCAAGATTACATTTTAGATATAACTCCACGATCCAAGAGTACCCTATCCTCTATGTTGTCCCCATTAAACCCCTCATGACCCACCTATAGGTGAACCAATTTCTAGGGTTGAGTCACATGGCACTACTCGTAAGTAGCCCACTCCTTAACTCATGGCAGGCTAATGAGTCTCATGGAACTACATGTAGGTAGCCCAGTTTCTAACTCTCGGTAATCTAGACCTTGCTCTAGGATTACCCCTTTTTTTTTAGCCTTTTCAAAGCAATAGAGGTGGACCCGGATCTAGTCAGTTATAAATGCACCTTTATAGTGATAATCATATTCACTTTATAGTTACATGAAATAAATAAACATCCAACAGTTATTTTCAAGCAACTGATTAAAACTTCGGGAATCGTCGTGAAACTAGAGCGATTATTCATAAGCGTAATCACATACCTGATTTGATGAGTCATGCAGATTATTCAACATATGCTTCATGTATATACAATCAAGCCAATCAATAGATCCAAGCAAGTAATTCAATCATCACATAATTCCTGAAAAGAATATGTACCCTATTTATTACACACTATCAAGAATCTACTTTATTGACTTGGATTCACTTTCTAGGGTTTCTAATCCGCATTAAGGTTTCATTAATGTTCATTAGGGTTTCTTAGATCAATTTCTCAAACTTTACCCCTTTTAGGTCAACAAACCCTAAAATACTTTTTTCCATTTATATGAACCTTAATTGCTCAACTATCCATTTTAATAGTCTTTTATACCCAAATTGACTTAGGATCATCATATCCCTATTTATTCATAGATTTGAACCATTAAACCAATTAAAAGACATATTCTCCTAAATTAGGGTTTTCAAGCTTATTAATGCATAATCATGCACGAAACCCTAAATTAAGCCAATTATATAAAAAGATCATCTTTTTGGATCCTATTTTCTCTTTTATTAACAACAGGTTAATATCAGCTTGAATTATCCAAATAATGTCATTAACACCATCTACCATCAAATCTAAGGGTTTTCCCTTAATTAAAACATTAAAGATGATAACTTTATGTACTTTTCCAATTTCAAGCATATTTATGCACATAAACTCTAAATTAGACTAAAAACGTGAAAAGTTATTCCTTTTTTAAAATAATGTACCTTTTTACATTTAACACGTTAACATCAACTCTAATGATCCATTAAACCCTATCAAACACTTTATTCATTTCAAAATAGGGTTCCTTAAGAATTAAAGCATTAAAGATGATTACTTCCATTATTTTTCGGATTGTAATTAGAATCAGGCTTCAAACATAATTTCGTTGTGTTCCTCTCGTTTTGAGGATCAATTTTCATATAAGACTTGTTTTAATCCGAGTTTCCTAGAATTAATTACGATTTTAACAAGATTTTACTTACTTGGCCAATCGGATGATGCCACGTCATTAGTTTCCATGCACGATGGCTGGTTGCAAACATAACGCAATGACCGTTATTCCCTTGGTTAAGTTGTGCATGCCTTCAGCCTACGGAGGGCATTTTTGTTCAACGCAACTCTTTCCTTCTTCAACCTTGGCAGGTCGATCGCAGCTGTCCTAGCCATCGACCCGCAGCTTTGGCACGGCTCCTGCTCCCCGATCTGGACCCGACCTTCACTGGAAAGGCATCCTCTGCCTCTGCCGCCCTAATGCGCACACATGGCACCAACAAACCGCAGCTAAGATGGCCATTTACTCGTCCGTTTAGGCCATACACTGCAGGTAATCCCCGCAGCCTAGTTGCCTCTGCTGCACATGCTCTCGAGCACGGTCTTGAGGGATAGGTTTCTCCTTAGCATCGTAGTACTCCAGGAGTCCCTCGCAACCCTCTGGTTCCCTCTGCTTGCATCATGCTCACAGTGGTTCTTGGGGTTAGGGTTTGAAGATGAAAAATAGAGAAGGAGGGAGAAAGAGGAGAAAGGTATGTGGAACCCTTCAGAACTCGACCCTAGGATCTCCCCCGTTATATAGGGTGGGAAAAGAAGCCCTAGGTCGGCTTATACATGACTCAACGAGTCCCTTTCCAAGTAGGAAGTCAATTCCTTCAAAGAGAAGGATATTCTCTCTCTTTCTCTTTATCTTTTGGATATTCTCTATTATATGGATATTAGAAATATGAAAATCCATTTTCTTATTCTCTTTAAACTTGCCTTTTAGTTATTTGTCACGAAATCATGTTTTCTTTTAATAGAAAATACCACCTTTTGAAAAACAACACAAAATTCATTAATAATTATCACATTATCCTTTTATTTTGAAATTTTGGTATTTTCTCTGTCTTTCCTCTTTATTGGGATTCCTTGGGTCCCAAGACACTCCATTATTTCGAAATTCTTTTTATTGGATACTTATTACCCTTCTAGATGCATCTTTATGCATTATTTCACATTATCTAATTTATTAAAATATCTCTTTTTGAGGATTTCTCTTTATTTCTATTTTACTTTCCTCATTGGCATTCCTTTTAATATTAACATCCTCATGGATATGGAATTTCACCAAGAAATCTCATTTATGCCTCATTCCACTCATTTTCCACATTTTATCATTATTTTCAATTTATTTCTTAATAAAGAAATACTTAATTAATCGTTTATTTTCTTATTGCTTTCTTTTTGCAACTTTGGACTCCTTGGTACCCAAGGAACCCAAGAGGCACGAAATCCATCCTTGGATTACATCATTTTGCCTTCTAGAGGTTTCTATTTCATTCTTTTCTCAAATATTCAATTATTCATTTACTAATTGAATTTTCTTTGTTATTTGGGCCCAATAGCCAATAAAGCCCACAACACAAACATCAAGGCTATTATAAACAAATCCATGTATTCAAAACAAATTATACCATTTTTTTTCAATTATCTTTAATATGAGAAATTACATTTCTCACCAGATGAACCCAAAAATTGGGGTTGTAACAGATGCCTTGTTGTGTATTAATCAAATATTGAATGCTAGTGTGTTTGAAAATAGGAAATCATATGATCCAACTAGTTGAAGATTTGAACCGACCAGTTTAGTAGTGAACCGACCACTTTACCTTTTGTAGCTTCCAGAAAATTCATAAAATTATGTCTCTTCGACTCCTAGATGAACGGGAAACCCTGACCCTGGACATCCTATATAAAGGGGGCAGTCTAGGCTTTTAGACATACGACAATAAGATTTGACAATTGTTGTCCTCTCTAGTTGTGGTAACTAGAGAGCTCGAGCAAGCCCTACTCCTCAAAGTGAGGGATAGCAAGGGGGAGACGATTGGGATAGCAAGTTAGTAATAGCACGCTGATGTTCGAAGGGTCAAATCCTTCCTATTGGCTCTGCTAGTGCAACATGGGGTTCCTAGTGGTCCATGTGGACTACTATAGAGGTAAGTAGGCCACTGCCACCCGCTACGAGGAGGCCGTCAACTGCCATCTGTAATGTTGCACTAGGAGGCAATTGATGATGACTACTCAAGTGTTGCTCAGAAAAGAAGCACACTATTGTAAGAATAAGTCGTAGGACTTTCTCCAGAATCAGATATATCCCTTTAAACCCTCTTTCCTAGATAAATTGTTGTTGACACGATCTTCTAGTTTAGGAATTTGGTATTAATTTTTTTTGCTGCCTTATTTGTCATTCTGATTTCCCAACATTAACCCCCTATTGCCTACTTGCATGCTCCTACTTCCTCTCCTAGACACTACCAATGGGTATGTCATTTCCTTCAATGCGGTACAGACCTTCAGAAGGAATCTATGGTGTTTAGGGCATGTTTGGTCTAATTGATTCTTTTCTTTTATAAGAGAATGATTTACTACAATTTTATTATATTTATCATGTAATTAAATGATTCCTTCCTCATTCTTTATTGTGCACTGTATTTCACTAATATAAATAGTAATGAACAATTCTATGTACTTTTGGTATCCATAAAAAGAAATAATTGAACTACAGATTGTCAACATAGTATTAAATTTGAACTTCATAATTTAAACATATATGAATATACTAAAATGTTCAATTTTTCATACTGAAAATTGTTGATCTAATCTAACAAAATTGCATTGAATTTTTGGTATTAAAAGTTATGAATAGCTTGAACAATCTAAATTGATCATCGAATAAATGTCATTGAAAGGGTTATTCTTGTTATCATCCAAATTTATAACTAAATGGAATCAAGATATCTATAGTACACTTAAGCATGTATTCCACTACTGAAGATTTAGGTAAAACATGATTATTTTGGTGCAAAAACAATACATCATGTTTAAAACTAATAAAAGTCATGCACATGCATTATAGAATTGAAATCATCATTATCAATCATTTTTCTAGTCATGTATACCATGTATAGCTTAAACTTATAAACTGAGGGCTAAATGATTTAATATTTGATAAGCTATAATAATATACAATGATGTTTATCATGTTTTGTATTGATTTTTGAAAACCATGGCTAAAGGATAAGTTCCACTCACTTTGACTTCATTTCACCAAAATCTTGGTAAAAATAGCTTAAAGCAATTGATTTTTAACAAAAGATATTTATATCGATCGTTCTCAACCAAAATAAACAACATCATTTCCTTCCTACCACTTATCTTAGATAGTGTATCAAACTTCATCTCAAAATATGAAGTTTGTTCCATTTTCAGCCTAAATGGCCAAAACCCACCAAGTTAGAGAAAAACTTGATGAAAACATGAGATTTCATAATAAAAATGATTCTATTAACATAAAATTTACATTTAAGAAGGTTTCATATCCATAATTTTAAGTAAGAAAAGCATGATTTCTAACTCTCAAAACAAAATTCATATTCTACCATAGAATCAGAATTATCTGGAATGGGACTAAATTAGCATCAAATAGCTCAAATTTAGTTTATTGCATACTAAAATATATAAATGGGTGTAAATCCACTAACCTTATGATAATGTGTAGGTGAAGTACCTTCTCCCCTATTTGTAGAAGGTGAGTTCTACAATTCTACAATAACATCCACCAAACTTCTCTATAGTTGAAAATCACCACAAATTTCTAGCTTGGGATCCTTCCTAGATGAAAGCATGAGAAAAGAGACAAAGGATTGATACAATAGGGTTTCTTGTCTAATTTCTAAAAGATTTTGATCGTACCAAGATAAATAAGTACACTTATAAGAAAGAAGAAGAGAAGCAAAGAACTTACTAGATGCAACTTGAGTTTGGGGAAGAACTTGATTTATATCAACCTAGGTCAACTTCTTCCCAAATCTACTCAAACTCGCCTCTCTCTCTTCAACCACAAAATTTTAGAGAAGTATAGTGGGTTTTGTGTTGTTTCATCTAGAATTAGTCTTATAAGTTCATTTGAGGTGCTTGGGTATTTTGCATAGATCTCTATTAACGAATCATTTTTTAAAATTTGTTTTTAGAACAATAATTTGCCATGTCTTAAGAATTTGACTTTCATGTTAATATTCATAAACTGTTACATGTTCCAAAACCATTCTAGAGTCCATTGGTAACATAATATCACTTATAAGAAGAAAATTTTAATTTAAGGAATTTATTTACCATAATTACATCATTTTAACTTATTTTAAGGAAATTTATGACAAAAACCCTAGTTTAAGATTCCCTAGTGTGTTGTCTCCTCAAAGCCTATCTAGTCAAAAAAATTGTTATAAGATGTGTTAATAAACAATATGAATGTGAAATTTACACTAATTTGGCAAAAGCACATTATTAAGTAGGAAAATTGCATATTAAATAATAATCATTTAGGGTTTGACAAACTAGCTGACATATATCATTTTTGTAATCTTGTAACCCAAATCTGAATTCATTTTCTTAATCTATGTCAAAAATCTAACTTCCTAATCATAAGTGACATTTGAATTTATAATCATGGGATATATATGCAAATCATCAAAAAGATACATATAGAAGTCCTTCAAGAAGGGGCTTCATTTCTGGAGCCTTGAATACTGGTACTTCTTCTGCAAAAATAGAAATACACTTTAGATACACAAATATCAACATCAAGCGCTTCCTTATTACTATCTAGATGTACTCAACATTGTTCAACCTATGGGTCATTAAACTCTAAACCTTATGAGAAAGTCAGCAATACATGCAATGAATCTTTAGACATCTCATTGTCCTTCTTGAGGTGAGATAATTTATCAATGTAGTTGAGTAGAAAAAAATTCATGAATACTAGGTCCAAGTAGGCTTTAGAACACTCAAAGATGCAATGTCTCTCTCCCTAACCTCAAAATAAGCTCATCGGCCTCTACATCTATAATGATTAGGGTTTTGGCTAAGAAGGGAGTAAAAATGAGAGGATAGTTTAGATCCTCCTTGATGTTCATGACCATAAAGTCATTAGAAACATGTGAATCCTTTTTTACCTTAATTTGCACATATTTAATTATCCCCATAGGCTTTATCATATAAGAATACTAATTGGATTGTCCTAGGTGTAGGATGTAGAACTATAAAACCTAATCTCATGCATAATATAAACAACATGACAAAAACAGTAGCTCCTAAATCTTCTAGTCCTTTTCTACAAGTATTGTCTAGTTGTAGAAACTTATCCCAAAGGACCAAGATCCTTCTAATTCTTAGGCATTTTGTTTAGGACAATCTATGACCCTATCGTAGCAAGATTCATAGTCTCATACTCTTTAGTTGTGTACTTCCTATTTAGAATGGTCTTCAAATATTTGGTTCAGCTGGGTATCTCATAAAGATCATCCATGAACATTGGTCCACATGAAGCTTCTTCATATCTCTTTTGAACTTTCGAAATCTAGTATTAAGCTTTGTCTATTTCAAATGATTATGTTAAGGAGGTTTTGGCATGTAAACCAGAAATTATAGAACATATTTGTGAACTTGTTCCTTTTTAGTGTCATCTTCCTTTTCTGCATCAATATAATTAATTATATACCGCACTTCTCTGTCACCAACTATCATTGGACCAATATCATAATTATCAACAAGTGTAGTATCAGATGTTATTGATGACACTTATGGAGCCGAGTAAATAATGTTTGAATGTATGACAATTACTTTTAGTTGTTCAGGGTGCTTCAGGTTGTTCTTCATCTATCTAGAAAAATCACATATAGAAGGTCGTAGAGATGTGAAGAGTTGATCCAGTTGGGGCTCAATGGACATCTAATAGGCTTGCTAGTTTGAGATCATCATTTCTTGACCAAAATTATGAATTATTTTGACTAGATAATCTTGTTTATAGAAGAAAATTTGTCTTCATTAGAAGAAAAAACATTCCCTTGTTTCATTTGTGGCACCTAATTCAGATTCTAAAACTACTACCCTTGATTGTAACTACAATTTTGTTGAAGTTGCCTCTGTAATTCCCCTAGTTCTGATGTTGATTGTCTTGGAACCCAGGAGGGCCCAAAACTTGGTTGTTTGCTTGTCCCCCCCTCCCCACAATTGTAAAGCATTTTCAACACATGTTAGATTATCATATTGAAACCCCAAATGATTTCTGATCTGGTTGGGGTTGTAACAGCCTTGGCCATGGATGTTGTGAATAGAAATTTGGGTCTTCCACTTTATCATCATAACTTTGAGCATGTACAGTGTTCACTATGACATGATAAAGAAGATGACAACTTATAATTGAATGATCATTGCCCATGCATGATTCACATGATAGTTTTGCATATGTCACTTGTTGAATTTTTTGAGGTTGTCGTATCTCTCATAGGTATTCAATGACGACTCTAGATTGACTTGCTTAAAGACCCACTTCTTCAAATAATCGACTATAGATTTATGTTTAGAACTATATTCTACCTCGACCACCTTGAGAACACCACCATGTCCTCTGTCTATGTGTGATTGATTTTCATAACTTCCTTAAACCACTGCCCAAGCACTATTGAAGTTCTAGAATACTTAATTGTCTCCTATTTAGGTATCCAAGAACTCTTTGGTATCCTCATCAACACCCTTGTAGAAAGTACTTCTCAACCACACTTGTAGGATGCCATGATACGGGCATCGATGGAGGAGTTCCTTTAACCATTTCCAACTTCCAAGAGACTCATCTAGGACCATATTAAATTGCATGTTCTATCCCCTTATCTGATAATTGAGAAAGAAAGGCTTTAATTTCTCCAAAAACTTTGTTTGAAGGCCTTAAAATTTATTAGGTGGTCACCCTCCATAGAATAATACCAACTCCTAGCCATGTCTGTCGAGGAGTACTTGAAAAACTAGAGTTTGATAGCATCTTTTGATTCTCCGGGTTGCTTGTTCAAGGCACACAAGTCTAGAAACCTCTATAGATGATCTTCACAATCTTCTCCCTTGTTTTCGACGAAGGCATTAGTTTGAATCATCACACCCATTGTGAATGGATATCAAATTGTGGGGTTGAAATTTTTGGAGGAATCACAAATAGGTAGCTATGAGTGTCTTTAGGGATAGAAAATTCCTTAATATCCTTTTGTCACCTAGCTTCAAGAATTGTGGGTACCCTTATCATGCTTCCTAAAAAATAGATTCTTTTGTCTCTTGCATAAGAGCTTCTCTCTAGGGTGAAAGAGCATGGTTCACACATCAGGTGATTTTTTGCTCGACCATCCTGCTTCTATTCTCTCTACATAGTAGATGGAAAGTTCTATGAATTTTAGGATCAAACTTTGAAGGCACTAAGTCAATGCTGGTAGAGAATCACATGCACTAGACTAGTACCTGAAATAAGGAATGAGTAAGATTTAATGGGGGAAAATAGCTTCAAGTAGATATGAGTTAATATCAACTGAAAGGAAAAACCGTACTTAGTCTTAACAAATGGATTCAAACACTATTATGTTGTCCCCTACAGTTTGAAAATTTGATCATGACTTTTACCCAATGAGAATTCTACATGCTCTAACAATTGCACTCCCTAGACCCAAAACAAGAAATCTAGGGAGATGAAAAGTTCATGAATGAACGGGGATCCTATGAATATCAAAATGAATCTCACCCCTCGAATCCCAGGATAATAAACCTCACCTATCCTATTTCTACATACAATACAACTCATCCCCAAGTGGATGAGTCTTATTACAGTATAGCTATAAGGTTCAACCCAAGATACAACCATTTCAAGAATTTTTTATTAAATAAAATAAACTAAGATAAATAATTAGAAATGGTTGGTTGGTTTGTTGAATTAAGATAATTTCAAGAAATTAAAAAGAAATAAAAGTATGATTAAATCAAATATTAAAAGATATTAGAGCATTGTGGATTTCGGCATTGTTGCCTATGTATCAGTCTACTCATTACAAATCACTGAATTATGGCTAATTACTTTAGGACCATGTGAATCTGCATACTTTTGGAATAAAAATTCCACAAGAATTGGTTTCCAAGTGGGATTGAGATCTCATTATCCATGGATCATCAACTAATCACCCTATAAAATACATTGTGTGTTCTCATTTAGGGTTCAATGCATCCAAATAGTCTAATATTAGGTTTCATGATCTCTAAGCCTATGATTGTATTAAACATGTAAATTTATTGATCAAGTGAAGGAACAAGTCGGAAACAATTGGAAAGCAATATATAAACCAAAATTAGCAATTTTATAACATTTACAATTAGATACAAGCGATGTAAGTACTCCTTGTTCCCAAGATCGAGACTACTTGATCATATCAATGGCATTTCTAGAGACACAATGAAAATAAGAAAGAATGATGCCACATAAGATGGAGAAATATGTACCTAGTGGTCTCTTATAGCAGTTCTTTATTTCAACAGTAGCATGTCTGACGATCTTCACAAGGGGGATGTTCTTCCTCCTTTCTTCTTTGCTCCTAGCTCCACAATGAGATTAGAAAGAAGAGTAATCAATTACTCTATCAATAGGGTACTTTTCCATTTTATATGAGTACGCTCAGACTCACAAAATCTAACTTGGATGGGTCAGTGGGCGCTCTTTCCAAATTTTGGCTAAGGCGAGCCAGTCGCCTGGCTAGAATTCTTGGGTCAACGACTTAGTTTTAAGTGGATGTGTGGCTGGAATCCAGACGATCAACTCTTTAGATACTCCATCTACTACTTATTAATGCTTGTGCTTGTTGAAATGTTGATGAATAGACCTATATAGTCAACATGTAGGCTAGATACTAATAAGGGTCTCTAGAGATTTCTCATTCGGTTGACCCATCGACCTGTCGATCGACTGGCATTGGCTTGGTGAAGTGATGATACAGTTGGGTAAGACAATACACATGGTTAGTCTATCAAATTGTAGCTCATGATAAAGTCTATAACTCTTTATGACATCGATCGACTCACATGCTTCTTGAGGGGTTCGTTCTACATCTTGACCAACTGGTCGACTAGAGGGACCAATCACCCAACTGGCTTTCATGATCATGACTAATGTTTTCCTTCATCCTTTAAACACTTCCAAACATGGAAGATGAATGAGGGATGGGTTTTGATGACTACCTTGAAGTGAATGAGTGTATTTCTCTACAAAAGAGAAAGAATTTCTCTTAAAAATCTAAAATGGAGAACAAAAGAAGACTAATTCACACTAAAAATGTGGGAATTGGAAATGCAAAGCTAAAAACTTTAATCTTAAACGTGCAATAGATATGGGATGAATATACATTAATCATATGACATCATTTCCATCACATTGACTAAACTTCCAATTATTAATGGTAGGTACGCATAATTACAAGTAATATTAGGGCTATAAGGGGATCATACCTCATGTATATTCTAGGATAACCCATGTGTATTAGTAAATATATGATTCTGATTATCGTCTCTCACGAACCCATGATTACTACAAGGATTCCTATTTTGTTTCTCTAAATTTGAAAATTAGAATAGTAAAATACTCATATGAATCGTAAGGCGACTATACGATTTGGGTTTCTTGTTAAGTATTATACCAAGGAACATAGTGAACATTGTCCAAGAAGATAGAGGGTGAGTAAACATCAAAGAAAAAAATGATGAAAGGAAGGAATTCACTTGGATTAATCTCTACAAATGTCTAGGATGTAATTCTAAGTTTTTTATTGAACAAAAACTTGACAAACCACCAACATGCAAGGGTTTATCTTCCAATATTAACTTCCTCCATTTCTTGACCTTCCTTTTTAGCTCTAAAATGAGGTAATAGATCTCTAGGATGAAGCAAACCACATATATACATAATATTATTATAAATTTTCATTTTAGCCACAATGCAGACTAGTTTGACCCTCATTTTAACCAGAAAGACTTGCTTCAACCTTAAGACTCGATTGGAACACTAAAAATCATCATGTAGAACCTCATTCAACATACATTGACCTACCTTAGAACACATTGATGAAAAAGAGCTAGTTGAAGTAGCAAAAAACTACCAGCTTCAGCCAAGGTTCAACATGCATTGACAACCCAAAGTGGTTAAAGTGCATGACCAGCATATGCTTTAACCACCCAAACATGTATAAGCAGCCCCACCAAATCCCACTCTAAGCTTAAAGATTGGCCCCCACTTGATATATCAATTCGATGGATGAATGCAATACACAAGGTACATGTTTTGAAGTCCAAAACACATTGATTTTATTGAATTAGTACATCAGCGACCTTGAGGAGGCAATCTGTTCGGCATGTGCCCGATATTAAAAACAAAAATGTGTCAGACATAAACCAACGAACCCCACTATTACCTCCCACATGGAACTCCTAAGGATATAACCTGTAGTCCAACCTCAATCACCCAACCTACCATGTTTCCAGGAAATGCAACTAATGTTTAACGTTGTACTAACATTGTGAGGAGGCCATGCATCTAAGATATGTGAGAACAAATTGTTTAAATCTCAAGTGCATGAAGAAGCCCCACACTCTCCATAGCTCAACGATTACACTAGATAACCTTGTCATCCTAGACAGGATTCACTCACAATCGATTTCAAAGATTTGTCACACTCCACGCCAAATCCTACGGATCTGCTACTCCTCATTTTGTAAGGTGTAGCCTACTCCTTTGATCATCTACATACACTTGTAACAGTAGATCACATTGTGGGGTGTGGATTAAATGTACTTAAAAAGTGACATCATCTGTTGTAAGGAGTAGCCTACTCCTCATCAAACCAGGAGCAGCAGATCCTGGGGGCATACCATCCATCTTCCTAGCATTGAGCATGCATGCACATCTCTCTGTCCATAAGCACTATAGCATAATCAATAGAAGAATCCCCACTAAGAAAACAAGCGGAGAACAACCGCTTATTAGAGCCCAACAGTCATTTAGCGCTAGCATTAAGAACTTCTTGTTGATGAAGGAATCCAAGTCCAAGATGATTTCTTCCTCTACCCATAGTTGCAATGTCATCTTTAATACATGGGTGGTCTGATGTTTATTCCGGCCACAACATTAAAATGTGGATTTTTTTTAATGTGGCAATTCCTAATCTTGTGGTCTGTAGGATGACCATATGAACCAATTTACAAGCAAATGTGGAGATATTGAGAGATAGGGTTGAGTTATATAACCACACTTGAAGCAGAGGTGGAAATAAGATTATGGGTGCCTCTTTCTCTCCTAATCAAATCCACATCATAATTAATTGTAGATTGACATCCTCCTAGGTCCACATGGGACAATGATCCCATTCCTCAAACATTCCTCAATTGTTTCAAACTTCGTGCAGACCATCACTAATTATAATATTGAGGAGGTAAATTATTCTCCAACATAGTTTGTCTCTAAGAGGTAGAAAATCATATGAGTCAGATTCAAATGTACATCATCTTTGGTACAATGAGACATCACGCCCTCACCCCAAATAGAACCTTACAAATTGAATGTTAGATGTCCCACTGGTGTTATTCATTACCAAAGGAAATTATTTTGTATTCTCTTCCCATAGATGTATTCTCTTCTAATAGATAGATGTATCACTCCCTATTTATGATGCCATGGTTGAGTGGTGTCACGGTCCAATCTAGTCTTTTCATATTTACTAACACAATTGTGTGGAGTGATGTGCCCAATAAGATGTTCCATTATTCCTTCTTGAGAAGGAGGGAATATTACCCACCAAGATGTAACTCTTTTGATCTTGTTAATCAAGCTCTCTTAGTATCAACTACAAGGTTATTCCTCTAATCAGTCAAACTCTCAGGTATGGAATCAAATCACTATCCTCTATGAAACACCATTTTTGTTAAATTTCACTTCTCCTAAGTTCTATTGTCTACCAATCATCACAAGAGATTTGATTTTTTTTCTCCACTTGTTGTCCTGCAAACTTTTTGTACTCATCTAATATGGGATCTATTCTCCTTTAAGAGCTAAAATACAGATTAACATAAAAGATGAGATCAACTACAAATACCATCTGGTTGGGAGATCAGGGCAATAAATATAGGCAACGGAAATAAAATTTTTGATGTTTGATTCCCCAATCAATAAGATTGCATCAACAACAATGCATCTAGGAAGGAAGTTTTGGAAGGTCATACCAGGTCCTGGAGCAAGTCCAATGATGTTACCCTCACAGTAGTAAGATACTTCTTCTCCAAGTATCAACAAGCTTCTAGTTCAGGCAACAACACTCAAATAGTTGTCACCAACGACCTCCTGGTTTGGCACCACACAACGGTTGACCATGTCCTCCTTGCGGGAAAAACTCCTCGCCTCGAGAGTAGTTTACGTGGACCACCGGGAACTCCACGTTGCGCTACCAGAGCCAACGTGAAGGAGTTGTCCCTTTAAATGTCAGAGTACTAGCAACGATTCACTCTCCCCACAATTGTCTCTCTCTTGCTATCATCCCTTTATCGGGTAAGACTTGCTCGCTGTAACGCCCGGGCCCACTTCCCAAGGCTCTAGTAGAGTTTCAGGAATGACGAATGGCCCCACAGATCACCACAAGCATTAACTGTGCACTTTGTCCACAATGACGCACAAGCCAGGATAAACTTCCCGACTAGTCACCCATCCTAGTACTACTCCAAATGGAGCATGCTTAACTATGGAGTTCTTTAGTGATGGGCTCCCGGAAAAGGAGGTGCACCTTGGTGATATGGGTAGTCCAATCATTCCTTATAAGATCATTTTATCCGAGGCCTCAAATCCTAGGATGTTACACTCGTGCTCTCTGTTGGTTACCAAAACTATAGAGTAAAACAATAGTTCGAGCTAATTGTCATGTCTTGGAAGCCCCTAGTGCCCTTCTATTGATATGAGAGGCTAGGGTCAGGTTCCTAGTCTGTGCGCGAGTCGAAAAGACTAAATTTCATGATTTTTGGAAACTTCAGAAGATGAACCAGTCAGTTCGCATGCCCAACCAGTTGATAAGTGCATGAACCAGTTGGTTCATTCCATAAAGTGGTCGGTTCATGCCATTTTCATATTTTAAATCACATTGGTATCCAATACACGATTATTGTAATGCATAACGTCCGCACTAATACTTGATCCAATCGATTTGACCATTGAATAAGATGGTTCATTATATGAAATGGTCGATTAGGACCATGAACTAGTTGGTTCACTAGAGCAACCGCTTGGTTCATGCATTGCTCAGCCAATGTCGATTCCAATTGTCCTGACACTCAAATCGATCAGTTCAATGCTTGAACCAGTCAGTTCAAAGTTAAGTTAGTCAACTTTGAGCCTTGTTTGAACTGATTACCTAAATGAATTTAGTAATCAAGTTAAACAACATTCCTGAATATATTCCTATTCCAAGTGTATCCTATGTGTGTGACCCTATAGGTCCCAATCTACATTAGCAGTGAATGTCAATAACCAACTTATGACATTACAAGAAATGAGCGATGTCTAGTAACACATCATTTCTACCCAAGTAGTTTGGAAAAGTTGGAGAACAACTTCAACCTACAATCCATGATCAGTGTTATTGTGATTGTAGTTCCTTTGTCTCTGATATCCATGTTTAACTTGAGGCATGGAATCATCATCCTCTCAATCATTCAATTCATGTTCCTTGAACTAGAGCAGATTGTCAGAGATGCATGTGAGTTCACATATCACATATTAAATCACATGAGTATCGCCATACATTTCTCAATCTCGCTTATCAAGAGGCCTTGTATATCAATCTCCTGTAGGAGGGACACATCCTATGTACATCACTCACACCCAATCCCCACATGTGACAATACACCTACGCATCACCTTTATGGCAACTGTTTTTCAAAGTCACTTTGGATTATTTCAAAATACAATGAACAACATATGATGAGTGTAGTGACTTCAGGTCTAAGAACCACAATCAGTACTATCACTATGAGAGATAATTCTATCAACCATTTTGTGATCTCTATGTATCACTCTCATGATGGATTTGTCTGATACACTATTCTCTAACATGTATGTGTGTACTTGAGTTGAATTCATATATCATGACTGATGAGATTTTGTCATCAGTCAACACACACTCCAGTCCCGTGTATTACTATCGTCTATTTTGCTTCCACAGTAATATCAGACTAGGGACATAACAATAATGTATGCACTCTTATCATACATATGATCTCATTGTTCATTTCATCAACCTGAAGACATATGTCATCAAGTAGCATCATTCTTTTGACATCTACTATTATGTTTCTTCATCTCATGAGTGAGACAAACATAATATATGAAATTATCTTTATTATTATCATATTAGGTATCTAATGCCACACTGTAATCATCACATGATTGGTTCATGGGCATACATACCAATAGACTCCCACTTGCACTTAGAGCTAATCACCCACAAATATTATTTCAAGTGATCTTAACATGTCCATCATGTTTCTACTGTGCAAGTGCTTTTATAGAGGGTTGGCAATGTCTGCTTTAAGTTGGTATTTTGTAAGTTGTACATCTCCTTGTTGTACGACATCTTGTATGATATGGAAGTGTCGTTGTATGCTATGTAAGAATCCTTGCCTAACTAGTAGCTTTGTTGTTGTCTCAATATTTCTACTATGTCATCAATGGTTGAAACTTCCCACAAGTTCATTGATATGAACTTCTTGATTTATACAATATCCTCTATTGTTCTAATAACACAAAGATACTTGACTTCTATTATAGATTCTAATAATTGTCTCCTACTCAGAACTTTTCCAGCTTACAGTTCTAGTTCTAAGGTCAAATACATATTTAGATTATGATTATTAATTTTATATATCATTTTGGAAACTTGCATCAGTGTAACGCTTCACACCCAACTCTTTCTTATTACTGTAATCAAGGAATTGATCCTTTTCATGCTTCTCAAGTACTTCAAGATTTTCTTATGGCATTCTAATGACCTTTACTAGAATCTAACATATATCCTATGATCATGTCCAATGCATATAAGATTTCTAGATAAGTATATATCCTTTCGTCATGTCCAAGACATATGAGATAATTGGATGAGTACATGACATTGCATACATGATAGGTGTAGTTGTGAATGCATGTGGCATCTCACTCATGTCATCCCATTCTTCACAAGAATTGCAACACTAAACTCTAGAGAGACTAACTTCACATAACATGGACAAGTTTTCTCTCATTGAGTCTTACATGTTGAACCCCTTCATCATTTTGACAATGTATGTGCTATTTCTTAGGTCTAGAAGCTTTCCAGATTATCTATATAAATATCAACTCCTATAACCTAGGACGCTTCACCTAAACCCTTCATAGAGAAGGTACTTTCTTTGCTAGGTTTTAATTTTTGTAGAATAAGGACGTTATTCATCATCATTGTGTGGAATATAAATATGCTTCCACTAAATTTTTTATAATCATAGATTTAATCTTCATTATGACTCAAGTCATACTCTTTGACTATCTTTTCAAACTAAAGATTCCAACTCTGAGATGCTTCTTCAATCCAAATATTGACCTTTGTAGCTTATAAACTTTATTTGCATTATATGGATTCATAAAACCTTTAAGTTGTGTCCCATACACATAATGTACAATATTCCAATTAAGGAATGAGGTTTTAAAATCCATTTTGCCAAATCTCATTGTATCATGAAGCTACAATAGCAAGCATTATCCTGATACCATGGAAATTGGTTACAAGATTTCATCATGTTCAACACCTTGAATTTGTTTGAAACTCTTTATAACCAACCTATGCTTCGATATTGGTCTTCTTCTTGAAGACCCAACTTCAACCTATCAGTTTTACCCTTTCATGTGGATCCACCAAGGTCATACCTTATTGGTATACATGGAGTCCATCTTGGATCTCGTGGCCTCAAGCTATTTCTCAAATTCTAGCTCCTCAAAGCTCCTAGGTAGGTTGTTGATTCATCATTTATGATCAATTGACCGCCCTTTGGAGTCATAAGATATCATAATCTTTCAAACTCAAGGTGTGTTCCACTAGAACTATGAGTTTTGTGTGTTACACAAGGAACTTGATATTTCAAAACAACTTGTGATTCTCTTTGTTCCTATTGCACCTCTTTGGGTTAAATGTTTTCTTGATTGTCTCAAACATCTCAAGTTCTACTTTTCTTGCACTCATTCCTTTGGAACTGAATTTCCTATAAGAATACAACCATCCTGACAATCAAACACTTTGTTGTTGGATCGGGTTAAGAGTAATATATAAAAAAATAACTATCATGTGATTTGTAGACAAAGCTTTTGAAGAAACTATGTTCTTTTTATAAGCTTTCATCCCTAATCACTATAAAAGGTGTATTGGGACATTTCCCATACCATATCTCATATGGTGTCTTTTGAACCATTTTAGATGGTACATTGTTTTAGTGTAAATTATGTGCCATAAAGGAAACGTAAGATTAGCTAGATTTATTGATAATCACACCATGGCTCAATAGGTTGTGATTCCTTCTTTTTGATACACTATCATGGTATACTAACATTGTGTTTTAGGTGGAGTCATCATGATACATAATCATTGTCTCCCAGAAGATGCTCAAACTCTTAACATCGATTTCATTGAAGTATCGTAAGACTTATACCAAGTTAGTTACGTACTTCATTCATGATCTCCTTGAACATTTCAAGAGATCTATACTTTTATTTCACTAAATACACAGCTATCATATCTACTGAGATCATTATTAAATGCAATGAGTTACTAGTAACTACCTCTAGTGTTTCTTCTAAAAGGTTTATATATGCATCAATATTTATGCGTCCTAATAGCATAAGCACTCTCCCACTACATCTAGTGAAGATTTATTTTCTCAAATTTCGCAATAAATAAGAGTTGTATGTCTCTATTAATTAATTAACTGAAAGAGTCTAGATAACCATCAAATGGATTCAAGAAATGCAATTCTCATTTAAGTAATTTAGATGATAATGGTATAAGTATTCATTGTTTGAAACATGGAGTCATTCAATATATGTGTCATACACCTTTGTATCTACGACTATCAAGTATGGATTATGAGACATTGGACATTGGCATGAAACATCAATTTATTCATACTATTCTTTTCCATACAAGATACATGATGTTTTCATCAATGGCAAGTACATAATAGCAATTCACTAATTCTATTACATGCCCATGAATGACAAATTCCAACTATAGTGGCAACAATTCTTGCTCTGTATAGTTCTGACTTACTTCTTCTAAGGTTCTAAATTAGATATCTCTATCTCCTTCTTCTTCTTAAGATCCTCTATATAGAGTATAGTTCCTTTCTAATGACTAAAGAGGTGAAAATGTTGGTACTTTACTTAATCATTTAAGTGAAAAGAACAAATTCCTTTTACATTTACCCCTCTCCTTATCTTAAGTGCAGAAGATGTGGACTTTAGCTTAGCCTCAGAACACTTATTGGCCTTTCCTTTTCCCTTGGACTCAATTATGTTGATCACCATCACAAATTTTCCCTTCTTCAGTTGTGTTTCAGCATTAATCAACATGCCAAGCAACACAAACAACAATTTGGCAAAGTTACTCAAGTGATAACACTTGATAAACTGGATATTTTATTTAGAAAATGCTTGCAAAATCATTTATGTGGCCTACTCTTGACTAGAAAAGCATCTTAAAATTAATATTTAGATTAAGGAATTCTATATATAAATACATATAAAAATACAATCACCAAATATGTATTGTATGTATCATATACATGCAATAACCATAATGAAAAACATGCTATCAGAAACATAAGAGATGGTTATGACCACACTATTTTAATTCCTTAGAGCGACAAGGATTTTTTTGGAAATAGGTAAATATATTGACAAGGAGTATAGTAAGCTATACAAACAAAATAGGGTGTCTCAAAATAGACCCTAAAAACACACCACTGGGTTTAGTTACAAAAACCCTAGTAGGTTCTAGATTGAGCATTTACATTAAAAAATGTGTCACATCTAGTCTTGTAAATCAGTCTACGATTACGAACTATTTCATCAACCAAACTGAATACATCTCTTTGTTTCTATTTGTGGAATCTAGTGTTTCTTTCATTCCAGATGAGGTAGCATGTACAAGCTAGGCTAAGAACAGCAAACTAGAAGGTGATCTGTAAAGGCTCGATCTTTATGGTCGAATATTTACAAAATAATATCAAAAATATAAACAATCTTTATTACATTCATGATTGTACATCAGAGTCACAGAAGTTTACAAATATGATTACTAGTTTATGATATAAAATGTACTCCTTTTCAGTCTTCAACGGAGGACTACTGAGTGCATGTCTCTTCAAGATCTTCCATCTACCACATGCCCATGAGTTCCCAGAGGGAATGAAACCACACATGGACCCCATTGAAGGGAAATTAAAGGGTCATCAAAGCTGGTACTAAATTCTTATATCGAGCTATTTGCAAAATATAGGCTCTAAATATGATTCAAAGTAATATCAAATATGGCAAGGAATATTTGGTGGACTAAATTTCAAAGTAAGGATGACAACATTGCAATATTTGTATTTCACAATCAAATTTCAGCAAAACTATTCAAAATAGTTCAATATATTGAATTATCAAAATACTAGCAATGATCAACTTTTGAATATTAAGGTTGAGCACTATTGTGATGAAGTGGACTTTAGGAACCCCTAAATATCAAGGAACTATAAGCTTTTGATGTCAATGAGATATTTGTATTTTAACGACAATGAAGCTAAGCTCTAAATCAATACAAAGTCTCATTCTTTGTTGTTATGAACTGAGTTATGATGAGAATGAGGTTAACCGAATAACCAAGACTTGACTACACAGCCTTAGACCCTTGACACGGAAGCAAGCATGGAGTAGTTACGATGAAGAGTCCATCTCAACCGCACATGAGGTTCAACAGCCCGGATTGCTTTATCTTCTACCTAACAGTTATGGATGTTTTGTAAGTGGTGTTACACCACGCCCTTACACTAAGGGATCGTGGTTTGAAGAGTGTTTTGGATGGGTGGTTAGTTTGGGATCCTCGTAGGCTTCATAACGTGCCGTATAGACCTCAGTGAGGCATGAGTGAGGCCTTCCCATAATACCATGCCAAGTTCCTCCATTACACCAAGCAGCTTGGAGCCGAGAGCGTGGGTAGGAGAAGGAAGAACCATGGTGAGGCCAGAACACCTTGGGATAGCGCCACGGTGGCGGAATGGGTCCGGGAGGTGACGCAGCTGTGGCAGCAGCCAGTGATAGCAACGAATAGGGCCATGGAAGCGACCGCGTTGCAGGTAGAAAGGGAGCCGCTCGCGACTCACGATCTGAACCAGAGAAGATCCTGGAGGCGGCGACACCTGAACCTCAGTAGGCGAGGAGCAGAGAACCATGGGCAGCGGGCTCCGAGCAGGTGAAGTCCGAAGCCGATGAGAAGGACCGAAGGGTAGGTGATTGCTTGCCGGAGTCATGCCCTGCAGCGGCGACGTGTTCAAGGGAGAGAGACGGCGAAGACCTTGGCAGCGAGCCACAACGAGAAGAGCCCAGCGGCAATGCCCCGCATGGAAGAGCAGGCGGGCTCGTGAGAACACGGCGAACGGGGGGGTGCACAGTTAGGCTTCCGCCGTAGCGTGGGAGACAGATCGACTAGGAAGAGGCCCCACAGCGGCGGCCGTTGTCCAGGAGACGACGCGCGAAGGCATCGGGCAGATTGGGCAGAGAAGTACCCCCCATTCGTGGCGGCGGCTGCAAGACACCCGCAGGCGTTGCGTCGGGCAAGGAATGTGAAAAGAAGAAAGAGCATTCTGGGTCCAATAGTTGTCCCAGACCACCGTACCAAGCGACCCAAACGTTAAACCAAATCAACCTGAACTAGTGAATCAGACCGGCTCGACCAGCAAGCAGAGCGTGGACACGTGGCAACTTCCGATTGGCCGAAAAAGGTAAGAAATTTCAATAATTTACAGATCTTTGAAAATGCATAATAAATAGCTCGTTTATCTGAAAAATACAAACAAGGTACCAAAACGTTTAGAAAAATGAGTAGAATACAATGGAAGCATAATATCAGACTTTTGAAGAACTAATATCAGTAATATCATGTAGTATGTCTAATGCTTATTTGATGTATAATAAATATCAAATAGTGACCTAAAATTATGAGATCTTGATTATAAATCATAAATCATGTTTTTAGTCCATATAAGGTCAGTAATCATGATGTTGATGCACGAAATCATGTAATTTGCTTAATATGTCTAATTAGGGCTAATAACCCTAACAAAATGTAGAAAATACATTAATGATCAATAAATGATGAAATTCACAGCTTAAGCTCATATCAGTATATGAAACCTCAGTTTTAATTATGAGATCATAATGCTGAACAGAATCCATGTTATATGGAGATGAATCTTAATACATGTTATAAAACCCTAATCTCGGTTAATGATGTAACCTAGGGTTAATTAATGTTCACAAAAATGATATGTAAGATAATGTTCAGATAATGAATCATAATCTAGAAAATGATATCAGTGAGATAATTCTAAGACAAGAATACAAGTAATCATGAGAATACCATAATGAGATAAGAGAAACCCTAAAATGAACACGAGTAGGGTTCAGATGAGATGTAAGATGATAAGAACCTGATGATAGTATATGATATTTTCTTAATCAGGTTTAACCAAGGATATAGTTGATATCAGGAATATGTGGTGATTAAGTTTATCTCTTGATCAAGGTACGCTATTACCTCTCACTTGGCTTATTATACAATATGCTTGTGTTATATGGTAATAAAGACTTGGCATATGGTATTGATTGAAATGATTGTTCTTGTATGATATGTTGCATGATTTTCCATACTTATTGCTATGAACACATGAAACATAATATATATGTTCCATTATATCTAAGCACTTCAACTCTTTGGTAGTAAAGTGCTGGAAATAAGTACTTCAACTCTTTGGTAGTAAAGTACTTGGAAGTGATCCAACTCTTTGGTAGTAGATCACATCGTGAAATGATCCAACTCTTTGGCAGTAGATCATAAAGGCCTTAATGCATTCAACTCTCAGGTAGGAAATGCATGGATGATATAATGGAAAATGTGCTTAAAATATGTGTTATCTTTTGTTGATGAATATCTTGTGCAAGTATGCACTTTTCTTATATTTCTTTATAACTGCCAAGTATTAGTTTTATCTTATTGCCAAGATATGATGAGAGGTAAATAAAAGACACGTAGGCGTACTCAGTACAATATTCATGAAATATTGTGCTGACGTGTACCGCATGTAATCTTTTGTTTAGGTTGTGGTTTTGCTCTTGAAGATCCAGGATAGTGAGAGTTGTGTGGCGAGCAGATGTACAGGTGGACCTGTTGTCTTAAGATCATGTAGTTTAGTTGTAGTACATGTATATGTATAGGTTTGTTGTTCAATATGTAATATCAAATGTTGTAACAATTCATGTTGTAATTATATGTTGAATGGTGAACAGGTGTTGTGGTTTTATTATTGTTCATGTACATGTGCTACTGATGTATGTTCCTTATGACTCCCTTGAGTTTCTTCTTCTTAGCCTAGTGTGGGATGTTTAAATTGGGATTCTCACTGAGGTGAGGGTTTCAATTTGGACGTCAGACATCAGATTAAGTTTTAGAAAATCCGGGGACGGCACAGGTGTTATCAGAGCATGAACAATAGCAAAGCCTGACATTTTCTCATTATGCAACTTAAAACTAAAGAACCTTGAACCTTAATAATCTTTTAGGGTTAGATTAGTCGTCTTTTAGAGACTAGATCTGACCTAGCCTCTAGGTTAGCACCTAGATGTCCGAGAACTAGGTCTAGGCTGGCGCTTGTGAGTAGCAAGTCCTTAGATGTCGTTCTTTCCTTGTAGTGCAGCGGTATGGGATGTTGCACTATTTGGAAATGACGTGCATCAAGGGAAGAGAAACCCTAGACATATTGCGTACGTTGTCTAGAGTAGCTACACTAGTCTACCCCTTGTTCTCACCCTTTTCACTAGTTTTCATGACACTGGACTCTCTACTATGTGTGGGACACTCGTTTCTGGTTTTGGTTTTTGATTCCAAATGGATCGAACCTCGATAGTTTTCTCTGACGCTTGTTTTATCGGAGAAAAACTATATAATATTTTATTATGTATATGTATTACAAAAATGTGTCCCCACACATGTACGAGTAGGATGTGATCATGCAACCTAAGTGAAAGTGAATGACATTAGTCTAGAAGAGAGAGTAGTTATAGATTAGATGTCTAGAGCCTTGTTTGGTATATTATGATAGTTGGAATAGATGAAATAAGTTTTGATGATGTGATGTAAGTCTTATATAGATGATATAAGATAGTTTGTGATGATCTATTTTTGTCTTTAAGGACTTAAGTTCATCTTAAGGATGCAAGATGAGTTCTGATGATGCAAGAAAATAGGCTTTTATGAGATAAGATAAGCTAGGCTGAGACAAGGTTGTGAGTCAGCATGGGCCTCAATCTCTTTTACGAAGGAGAACCTCTAGTGTTAGGACCAGTTTTGGGGTTAGCTCAAGAGAGAGCGAGACCCACAAGGAGAAGGTCAGAGAACCTAGACTCCACGATATGAGAAATATGAGATATGTGATATGATATGTCCTAAACTAAACTACTCCTGAGTGAATGAGTTGAGTTTCTTTATGCATGATTCTTACAGTTTTTTGGAACCCTAGATGTCCTTGGGAGGACCAAACCCTAGAGATAGAGAGAGGCTCTTTATATGTGCATGTGAACATCAATATGAGTGCCTTCCATCTGGGTGAGGGAGAGAGCCCAAGACCCTGGAGGAGGTAGCTATGCTAGTTTCTGTGAAGCCTCGTGCTCGGGTTGGTGGTTTCCCACATAGGAATCTAGTGGTGCATATAAGAGAGTTTTGAGATATAGTGTTTCACGGGTAGAAGGCATGTGATGAGAACGTCATATCATGTTTTGGTTTGTGCTTATGTAGCTAGAGCTTGTAAAGCTATTAGCTAGTGCCAATGAGGTAATCTGAGAACCCTAGACCAGGGGAGGGAAGATAAAGTTTTGTTATGAGATACTCATAGAGTTGAGTTAGCTCAGAGAGACTGAGCATGACACTACCCTCGTGATATGGGATAGGAGAACCTCAATTGGACTATATAAAGTTTTGATACATGTTTCACGAACCACTTGTATGCTTTTGTTAGCACAACCGTGATATAATATATGTAAGATAGTGATCTAATCTTAAAATATGCATATGGGATGATGGAAACCTAGAGATGGTTTAATAGACATCAATGCATAAATGGTTAACCATATACATGAATAATGATGATAATGTGAAAATGTTGGTTAATCTTGTGATGGAATCACATGTAAATGTTATAACTTATTATGAGAAATGAAATAAGATCATATGAATGAAACATGTTACGTGAGGTGTTAATCTTAATGCTTAATAAAGACAAAAAAAATACAGTTTGACGTTAGCACAACATAAAGACTTTTACACCTTGTTATGATCTAGAAGGATAATGCAGGTTAATTATAGTTAACTCCCTCCTAAAAGGCATATGTTAATGTTGAACATGTTCCAACAAGTCATCTCAACATAATCTTGATGACACCTTGATGTATGAGTTAATCTTAGTTAACTCCTTGGGAACATGGTAATATGATGTTGAATATTAATGCATGTATAAAGATAAAAATGCAACCCTAACAGATGAGATACGTCATGCTGTAACCTAAGCTCTTAAACCATGATATATGATGAGTGGTTCACCCTTGTATCACCTTAGATGTTTGGAAAACATCCTAGTAGCTGGGATATAATTCTAGAGCTTTTGACTATGTTGTACATAGGATGATGCCTACATGTGGATGAAGGTAAGATAAGGTTTTCCCTAGAAGTATGAGTACGGTTTACTTTCGAGGATGAAAGTTCTTTTAAGATGTATATGATGTGATAGACTCGATTTTCTGGCTTAATTCTGAGGACATAATTTCTCTTAAGGTGCGTAGGATGTGATGAAGTGGACTTTAGGAACCCCTAAATATCAAGGAACTATAAGCTTTTGATGTCAATGAGATATTTGTATTTTAACGACAATGAAGCTAAGCTCTAAATCAATACAAAGTCTCATTCTTTGTTGTTATGAACTGAGTTATGATGAGAATGAGGTTAACCGAATAACCAAGACTTGACTACACAACCTTAGACCCTTGACACGGAAGCAAGCATGGAGTAGTTACGATGAAGAGTCCATCTCAACCGCACATGAGGTTCAACAGCCCGGATTGCTTTATCTTCTACCTAACAGTTATGGATGTTTTGTAAGTGGTGTTACACCACGCCCTTACACTAAGGGATCGTGGTTTGAAGAGTGTTTTGGATGGGTGGTTAGTTTGGGATCCTCGTAGGCTTCATAACCTGCCGTATAGACCTCAGTGAGGCATGAGTGAGGCCTTCCCATAATACCATGCCAAGTTCCTCCATTACAGCAAGCAGCTTGGAGCCGAGAGCGCGGGTAGGAGAAGGAAGAACCATGGTGAGTCCAGAACACCTTGGGATAGCGCCACGGCGGCGGCATGGGTCCGAGAGGTGACGCAGCTGCGGCAGCAGCCAGTGATAGCAACGAATAGGGCCATGGAAGCAACCGCATTGCAGGTAGAAAGGGAGCCGCTCGCGACTCACGATCTGAACCAGAGAAGATCCTGGAGGCGGTGACACCTAAACCTCAGTAGGCGAGGAGCAGAGAACCATGGGCAGCGGGCTCCGAGCAGGTGAAGTCCGAAGCTGATGAGAAGGACCGAAGGGTAGGTGATTGCTTGCCGGAGTCATGCCCTACAGCGGTGACCTGTTCAAGGGAGAGAGACGGCGAAGACCTTTGCAGCGAGCCACAACGAGAAGAGCCCAGCGGCAATGCCCTGCAAGGAAGAGCAGGCGGGCTCGTGAGAACACGGCGAACGGGGGGGGTGCACAGTTAGGCTTCCGCCGTAGCGTGGGAGACAAATCGACTAGGAAGAGGCCCCACAGCGGCGGCCGTTGTCCAGGAGACGACGTGCGAAGGCATCAGGCAGATTGGGCAGAGAAGTACCCCCCAGTCGTGGCGGCGGCTGCAAGACACCCGCAGGCGTTGCGTCGGGCAAGGAATGTGAAAAGAAGAAAGAGCAGTCTGGGTCCAATAGTTGTCCCAGACCACCGTACCAAGCGACCCAAACGTTAAACCAAATCAACCTGAACTAGTGAATCAGACCGGCTCGACCAGCAAGCAGAGCGTGGACACGTGGCAACTTCCGATTGGCCGAAAAAGGTAAGAAATTTCAATAATTTATATATCTTTGAAAATGCATAATAAATAGCTCGTTTATCTGAAAAATACAAACAAGGTACCAAAACGTTTAGAAAAATGAGTAGAATACAATGGAAGCATAATATCAGACTTTTGAAGAACTAATATCAGTAATATCATGTAGTATGTCTAATGCTTATTTGATGTATAATAAATATCAAATAGTGACCTAAAATTATGAGATCTTGATTATAAATCATAAATCATGTTTTTAGTCCATATAAGGTCAGTAATCATGATGTTGATGCACGAAATCATGTAATTTGCTTAATATGTCTAATTAGGGCTAATAACCCTAACAAAATGTAGAAAATACATTAATGATCAATAAATGATGAAATTCACAGCTTAAGCTCATATCAGTATATGAAACCTCAGTTTTAATTATGAGATCATAATGATGAACAGAATCCATGTTATATGGAGATGAATCTTAATACATGTTATAAAACCCTAATCTCGGTTAATGATGTAACCTAGGGTTAATTAATGTGCACAAAAATGATATGTAAGATAATGTTCAGATAATGAATCATAATCTAGAAAATGATATCAGTGAGATAATTCTAAGACAAGAATACAAGTAATCATGAGAATACCATAATGAGATAAGAGAAACCCTAAAATGAACACGAGTAGGGTTCAGATGAGATGTAAGATGATAAGAACCTGATGATAGTATATGATCTTTTCTTAATCAGGTTTAACCAAGGATATAGTTGATATCAGGAATATGTGGTGATTAAGTTTATCTCTTGATCAAGGTACGCTATTACCTCTCACTTGGCTTATTATACAATATGCTTGTGTTATATGGTAATAAAGACTTGGCATATGGTATTGATTGAAATGATTGTTCTTGTATGATATGTTGCATGATTTTCCATACTTATTGCTATGAACACATGAAACATAATATATCTGTTCCATTATATCTAAGCACTTCAACTCTTTGGTAGTAAAGTGCTGGAAATAAGTACTTCAACTCTTTGGTAGTAAAGTACTTGGAAGTGATCCAACTCTTTGGTAGTAGATCACATCGTGAAATGATCCAACTCTTTGGCAGTAGATCATAAAGGCCTTAATGCATTCAACTCTCAGGTAGGAAATGCATGGATGATATAATGGAAAATGTGCTTAAAATATGTGTTATCTTTTGTTGATGAATATCTTGTGCAAGTATGCGCTTTTCTTATATTTCTTTATAACTGCCAAGTATTAGTTTTATCTTATTGCCAAGATATGATGAGAGGTAAATAAAAGACATGTAGGCGTACTCAGTACAATATTCATGAAATATTGTGCTGACGTGTACCGCATGTAATCTTTTGTTTAGGTTGTGGTTTTGCTCTTGAAGATCCAGGATAGTGAGAGTTGTGTGGCGAGCAGATGTACAGGTGGACCTGTTGTCTTAAGATCCTGTAGTTTAGTTGTAGTACATGTATATGTATAGGTTTGTTGTTCAATATGTAATATCAAATGTTGTAACAATTCATGTTGTAATTATATGTTGAATGGTGAACAGGTGTTGTGGTTTTATTATTGTTCATGTACATGTGCTACTGATGTATGTTCCTTATGACTCCCTTGAGTTTCTTCTTCTTAGCCTAGTGTGGGATGTTTAAATTGGGATTCTCACTGAGGTGAGGGTTTCAATTTGGACGTCAGACATCAGATTAAGTTTTAGAAAATCTGGGGACGGCACAGGTGGTATCAGAGCATGAACAATAGCAAAGCCTGACATTTTCTCATTATGCAACTTAAAACTAAAGAACCTTGAACCTTAATAATCTTTTAGGGTTAGATTAGTCGTCTTTTAGAGACTAGATCTGACCTAGCCTCTAGGTTAGCACCTAGATGTCCGAGAACTAGGTCTAGGCTGGCGCTTGTGAGTAGCAAGTCCTTAGATGTCATTCTTTCCTTGTAGTGCAGCGGTATGGGACGTTGCACTATTTGGAAATGACGTGCATCAAGGGAAGAGAAACCCTAGACATATTGCGCACGTTGTCTAGAGTAGCTACACTAGTCTACCCCTTGTTCTCACCCTTTTCACTAGTTTTCATGACACTGGACTCTCTACTATGTGTGGGACACTCGTTTCTGGTTTTGGTTTTTGATTCCAAATGGATCAAACCTCGATAGTTTTCTCTGACGCTTGTTTTATCGGAGAAAAACTATATAATATTTTATTATGTATATGTATTACAAAAATGTGTCCCCACACATGTACGAGTAGGAGGTGATCATGCAACCTAAGTGAAAGTGAATGACATTAGTCTAGAAGAGAGAGTAGTTATAGATTAGATGTCTAGAGCCTTGTTTGGTATATTATGATAGTTGGAATAGATGAAATAAGTTTTGATGATGTGATGTAAGTCTTATATAGATGATATAAGATAGTTTGTGATGATCTATTTTTGTCTTTAAGGACTTAAGTTCATATTAAGGATGCAAGATGAGTTCTGATGATGCAAGAAAATAGGCTTTTATGAGATAAGATAAGCTAGGCTGAGACAAGGTTGTGAGTCAGCATGGGCCTCAATCTCTTTTACGAAGGAGGACCTCTAGTGTTAGGACCATTTTTGGGGTTAGCTCAAGAGAGAGCGAGACCCACAAGGAGAAGGTCAGAGAACCTAGACTCCACGATACGAGAAATATGAGATATGTGATATGATATGTCCTAAACTAGACTACTCCTGAGTGAATGAGTTGAGTTTCTTTATGCATGATTCTTACAGTTTTGTGGAACCCTAGATGTCCTTGGGAGGACCAAACCCTAGAGATAGAGAGAGGCTCTTTATATGTGCATGTGAACATCAATATGAGTGCCTTCCATCTGGGTGAGGGAGAGAGCCCAAGACCCTGGAGGAGGTAGCTATGCTAGTTTCTGTGAAGCCTCGTGCTCGGGTTGGGGGTTTCCCACATAGGAATCTAGTGGTGCATATAAGAGAGTTTTGAGATATAGTGTTTCACGGGTAGAAGGCCTGTGATGAGAACGTCATATCATGTTTTGGTTTGTGCTTATGTAGCTAGAGCTTGTAAAGCTATTAGCTAGTGCCAATGAGGTAATCCGAGAACCCTAGACCAGGGGAGGGAAGATAAAGTTTTGTTATGAGATACTCATAGAGTTGAGTTAGCTCAGAGAGACTGAGCATGACACTACCCTCGTGATATGGGATAGGAGAACCTCAATTGGACTATATAAAGTTTTGATACATGTTTCATGAACCACTTGTATGCTTTTGTTAGCACAACCGTGATATAATATATGTAAGATAGTGATCTAATCTTAAAATATGCATATGGGATGATGGAAACCTAGAGATGGTTTAATAGACATCAATGCATAAATGGTTAACCATATACATGAATAATGATGATAATGTGAAAATGTTGGTTAATCTTGTGATGGAATCACATGTAAATGTTATAACTTATTATGAGAAATGAAATAAGATCATATGAATGAAACATGTTACGTGAGGTGTTAATCTTAATGCTTAATAAAGACAACAAAAATACAGTTTGACGTTAGCACAACATAAAGACTTTTACACCTTGTTATGATCTAGAAGGATAATGCGGGTTAATTATAGTTAACTCCCTCCTAAAAGGCATATGTTAATGTTGAACATGTTCCAACAAGTCATCTCAACATAATGTTGATGACACCTTGATGTATGAGTTAATCTTAGTTAACTCCTTGGGAACATGGTAATATGATGTTGAATATTAATGCATGTCTAAAGATAAAAATGCAACCCTAACAGATGAGATACGTCATGTTGTAACCTAAGCTCTTAAACCATGATATATGATGAGTGGTTCACCCTTGTATCACCTTAGATGTTTGGAAAACATCCTAGTAGCTGGGATATAATTCTGGAGCTTTTGACTATGTTGTACATAGGATGATGCCTACATGTGGATGAAGGTAAGATAAGGTTTTCCCTAGAAGTATGAGTACGGTTTACTTTCGAGGATGAAAGTTCTTTTAAGATGCATATGATGTGATAGACTCGATTTTCTGGCTTAATTCTGAGGACATAATTTATCTTAAGGTGCGTAGGATGTGATGAAGTGGACTTTAGGAACCCCTAAATATCAAGGAACTATAAGCTTTTGATGTCAATGAGATATTTGTATTTTAACGGCAATGAAGCTAAGCTCTAAATCAATACAAAGTCTCATTCTTTGTTGTTATGAACTGAGTTATGATGAGAATGAGGTTAACCGAATAACCAAGACTTGACTACACAGCCTTAGACCCTTGACACGGAAGCAAGCATGGAGTAGTTACGATGAAGAGTCCATCTCAACCGCACATGAGGTTCAACAGCCCGGATTGCTTTATCTTCTACCTAACAGTTATGGATGTTTTGTAAGTGGTGTTACACCACGCCCTTACACTAAGGGATCGTGGTTTGAAGAGTGTTTTGGATGGGTGGTTAGTTTGGGATCCTCGTAGGCTTCATAACGTGCCGTATAGACCTCAGTGAGGCATGAGTGAGGCCTTCCCATAATACCATGCCAAGTTCCTCCATTACACCAAGCAGCTTGGAGCCGAGAGCGTGGGTAGGAGAAGGAAGAACCATGGTGAGGCCAGAACACCTTGGGATAGCGCCACGGTGGCGGAATGGGTCCGGGAGGTGACGCAGCTGTGGCAGCAGCCAGTGATAGCAACGAATAGGGCCATGGAAGCGACCGCGTTGCAGGTAGAAAGGGAGCCGCTCGCGACTCACGATCTGAACCAGAGAAGATCCTGGAGGCGGCGACACCTGAACCTCAGTAGGCGAGGAGCAGAGAACCATGGGCAGCGGGCTCCGAGCAGGTGAAGTCCGAAGCCGATGAGAAGGACCGAAGGGTAGGTGATTGCTTGCCGGAGTCATGCCCTGCAGCGGCGACGTGTTCAAGGGAGAGAGACGGCGAAGACCTTGGCAGCGAGCCACAACGAGAAGAGCCCAGCGGCAATGCCCCGCATGGAAGAGCAGGCGGGCTCGTGAGAACACGGCGAACGGGGGGGTGCACAGTTAGGCTTCCGCCGTAGCGTGGGAGACAGATCGACTAGGAAGAGGCCCCACAGCGGCGGCCGTTGTCCAGGAGACGACGCGCGAAGGCATCGGGCAGATTGGGCAGAGAAGTACCCCCCATTCGTGGCGGCGGCTGCAAGACACCCGCAGGCGTTGCGTCGGGCAAGGAATGTGAAAAGAAGAAAGAGCATTCTGGGTCCAAGAGTTGTCCCAGACCACCGTACCAAGCGACCCAAACGTTAAACCAAATCAACCTGAACTAGTGAATCAGACCGGCTCGACCAGCAAGCAGAGCGTGGACACGTGGCAACTTCCGATTGGCCGAAAAAGGTAAGAAATTTCAATAATTTACAGATCTTTGAAAATGCATAATAAATAGCTCGTTTATCTGAAAAATACAAACAAGGTACCAAAACGTTTAGAAAAATGAGTAGAATACAATGGAAGCATAATATCAGACTTTTGAAGAACTAATATCAGTAATATCATGTAGTATGTCTAATGCTTATTTGATGTATAATAAATATCAAATAGTGACCTAAAATTATGAGATCTTGATTATAAATCATAAATCATGTTTTTAGTCCATATAAGGTCAGTAATCATGATGTTGATGCACGAAATCATGTAATTTGCTTAATATGTCTAATTAGGGCTAATAACCCTAACAAAATGTAGAAAATACATTAATGATCAATAAATGATGAAATTCACAGCTTAAGCTCATATCAGTATATGAAACCTCAGTTTTAATTATGAGATCATAATGCTGAACAGAATCCATGTTATATGGAGATGAATCTTAATACATGTTATAAAACCCTAATCTCGGTTAATGATGTAACCTAGGGTTAATTAATGTTCACAAAAATGATATGTAAGATAATGTTCAGATAATGAATCATAATCTAGAAAATGATATCAGTGAGATAATTCTAAGACAAGAATACAAGTAATCATGAGAATACCATAATGAGATAAGAGAAACCCTAAAATGAACACGAGTAGGGTTCAGATGAGATGTAAGATGATAAGAACCTGATGATAGTATATGATATTTTCTTAATCAGGTTTAACCAAGGATATAGTTGATATCAGGAATATGTGGTGATTAAGTTTATCTCTTGATCAAGGTACGCTATTACCTCTCACTTGGCTTATTATACAATATGCTTGTGTTATATGGTAATAAAGACTTGGCATATGGTATTGATTGAAATGATTGTTCTTGTATGATATGTTGCATGATTTTCCATACTTATTGCTATGAACACATGAAACATAATATATCTGTTCCATTATATCTAAGCACTTCAACTCTTTGGTAGTAAAGTGCTGGAAATAAGTACTTCAACTATTTGGTAGTAAAGTACTTGGAAGTGATCCAACTCTTTGGTAGTAGATCACATTGTGAAATGATCCAATTCTTTGGCAGTAGATCATAAAGGCCTTAATGCATTCAACTCTCAGGTAGTAAATGCATGGATGATATAATGGAAAATGTGCTTAAAATATGTGTTCTCTTTTGTTGATGAATATCTTGTGCAAGTATGCACTTTTCTTATATTTCTTTATAACTGCCAAGTATTAGTTTTATCTTATTGCCAAGATATGATGAGAGGTAAATAAAAGACACGTAGGCGTACTCAGTACAATATTCATGAAATATTGTGCTGACGTGTACCGCATGTAATCTTTTGTTTAGGTTGTGGTTTTGCTCTTGAAGATCCAGGATAGTGAGAGTTGTGTGGCGAGCAGATGTACAGGTGGACCTGTTGTCTTAAGATCATGTAGTTTAGTTGTAGTACATGTATATGTATAGGTTTGTTGTTCAATATGTAATATCAAATGTTGTAACAATTCATGTTGTAATTATATGTTGAATGGTGAACAGGTGTTGTGGTTTTATTATTGTTCATGTACATGTGCTACTGATGTATGTTCCTTCTGACTCCCTTGAGTTTTTTCTTCTTAGCCTAGTGTGGGATGTTTAAATTGGCATTCTCACTGAGGTGAGGGTTTCAATTTGGACGTCACACATCAGATTAAGTTTTAGAAAATCCGGGGACGTCACAACTATCATATCATTTCCTTCAAGGGCAACAATGCCTTATGTTCAATCATCTATGAAAGAACAACATTAAGCCTAATTTCTATGTTAACCAGTCGACTAGGGGACAACTAATCCATGACAACCTGTGCATAGGGCGGCAGGACGTACCCTACCTCAAGTGAGCCAAAGCTCCAAGGGGCCAAAGCCCAAAGGGACCAAAGTCCAGGGAGTCAAAACTCCAAATAGATCAAGTCAAGTGCTATTCTAATATTCAATGCAATCAAACAATAATCGATTTGAGATAGTGAACTTTCAAAGAGGCAAGAAAGGCTTATAAAAGTATAGGGTTCACCACCAAACAATGTTCATGGAATTCAAGAGGGAAATTAATAACTCAATATAAAAATAGACAATCTCGTACCTGAAATTATTCAACGCTCCATAAATTGCTCAATCATAACAAGGCTCCAAGAAGAAGAATCTACAAATTTATATAATGATGTTATCACTTGGCTTGAAGTCAATTAATTCTTTATCAATTAGGATTGTATTTTCCCACCTATGGTAATTACTAATTCATTGTCTTTCCATTATCTTTCTATATAGGTTTTCTAAGTAAATTGTACATATAATAAACTTCATTATTTATTTATATTATCTATGGACAATAACCACATTATATCACTACTCCTTCCATCATATCATCTCTCTATTTTCCTACTGTCTTTGGTGATCATATAATTCATAGTATGTATATGTCCATTATATCCATATGGTCACTTGTATATTTGTATATCCAATTGAAGGTAGGGCTATGCATAGTCATCCATGGTTACATACATGTTAATAGTATGGACTATAAGATTAAGGGATTCGGTCCTCATGAGTACATATTCAATTGTAAACTTTCAAATTTTTTACTTATTGAAATGTCACATATTATCCTATATGAAATCTTATTTAGTGTCATGCTTCAACATGTAAAGTTGTGCCAATTCATATTCGTCAAATTAATACTTTCCTCCCTCAATTTCTATTCTTTGATAGGGATATGTCCATTTGGATCCAAATGACTTATGGATGGGATGAATTTTTGTATCATCCATTTCTAGGGCATGGATTTCATAATAAATATAGTTATATACTAACTACTAAATTACATATTTCCACTTATAGATCGTAATACATTATATTCTATATCTCAATGTGGAAGCTTATAGTGAATAAAGTATGTAAGTTGTACCTACTAAATTAATGTTCCATATCCTCAGCCGTTATCGTTCTTTAGTTTTCAAATTCTAAAACATTACTGATTATTGAAATTCTAGGTTACATACATATACATTAACATGATATACCTATGTGTAATGCATGGATCTAATGATGAAGTATATCAGTATGATTATATTTTATGACGTAAACATCTATATTATCATCTGCTGTGTCATCTTTTAATTCATCTTTTATTAACTTCTTATTTTCTATATTTAGTAACAAAAGATTAGTGATTCTAACCTGTGGATCGGCATGCATCCTACTGATTCTTGGTTGGCTTAGTCTGTGTTGATCCGAGAAGTTGAAGGTGTTGCACTAGGCCACTTTCGAGATTGTCTCTGTCCCCAGGAACCACGAATATGAGCTCAGATCACAGATGGAGTAGGCACCAACGAGAGAAGAGGTCATCTTCATCCTTTAGTTCTGAAATTCATGGCAGCATCTCTGAGAGTTCCATCTCTCAGACTGGCGACGCAAATAATGGTAATGGCGCCTGGGACCAGGGAGTTTGGGGTCATCATCCTTATCGAGATCAGGAGTTGTAAGATCTAAGGAAGGCACAACATGTTGGGGTGCGTGTCAGTAGGTGGTGGTGGTGATGGCTTACGGCTGCTAGTTGCAGCTTGTGGAGGCCAGCTTACACAACAGGTGGAAGGGGAGAGGAGGAAACGAGGCAATGATGGAGGGCGTTTCAATGTTGTAGGTTCATCTATAGGTGCCTGACTATTGTTGCAGGTGATGGAGGTTGTAAGGTTGCAAGGGATATGGTAGATGGAAGTAGACATTGCTGGGCGGCGCCAAAGATCAATGTAGGAGGACGGTGATCTGCGGCGCTAGTCTCAGCCACCATGGAGCCTGCTAGGTAGTGCAATCGGGAGTTGGGGCGGTGAGCTCACATGCTCGTGAATGATCTACAACTGCAGCCCATCCTCGCCAGCGGCGCTGTCGGGTCTACAGTATGTAGGTTTGGCGGCGGTGTTGAGGAGGTGAGGAGGTGTCAGCTCGACGATGGTGGTGATTATGGGGGGTGTTGCATGTTGAGAAGCAAGGCATCGTGATTTCTGGGTGGTCGGACGCCTGCTGGTCTGTTGCTGGCGAGGGAATCAGTGGATGCGGCGATAGATGGGTGGCGTCGGGGTGGTGGTGTTGCAGGGGATGGGAGAGCAACCTGATCAATGTTGCCGAGGAGGGTGATGCCGCAGACGTTGAAGGCTTGTCCCTTGTCGGCCGCCTAGGTAGAGGGTTATATATGTTTGTGGTTTCTAGGTTTCATGTCTTGGGGGTGAAGGTGAGGGCGCCATGTGCTTCGGTAACTGATCGGCGGCCGTTTCTTCTGCAAATCGTCTGTTACGGTCGTTTCTTCCAGTTCAAAAGAGGTCCTCATGATGATCGGGAGAGAGTTTGAAACCTCTCAGAAACTGGGTGACTGTTTTTGCGATTGGGAGACCATGTCAGTTGCGTTTTGATTAGCGGAGACGGTGGAGGGGAGAGACGCTGAGTTATCGCTGGCTCCATGTAACGGCAGGGGTCATAGTGAAGACGATGCACGTTTTCCTTGGACTGATGTTTTCGTGGTTCTCTCCTCTCCTATTATCAAAACATTTATGATTTTTGACACCTATGTATATAATTCCCCATATATAATGCTGATAACTCCACAACCTTAGTCATACATTCAATTCCCCTATGTAACTTATGGAGGTATCAATTCTATAGTTATGGTCCTAAGAGGATTAAATACTCGCCTTCACGGATGTTTAAATAGTTGATGCTTAATAATATAGTTGATATCCCTCATAAATTCTAATACAAAAAAAATTGGTATTAGAAGTTATGAGGGATATCAACTATATTATTAAGCATCAACTATTTAAACATCCGTGAAGGTGAGTATTTAATCCTCTTAGGACCATAACTATAGATGGCTCGCGGGAGAGGATGTCACGGGAGAGGGTGCGGCGGAGGGCGATTCACTAGGGGTTCCGATGAAGCAGGAGGTAGAGGCGGTTCAACTGGGTCGGCGTCGCCGTCGATCCCTCCGGTGGACTCAGGTGTGGTCGACAGAGAGGAGAACCCCCAAATCCTTCAAAGTCATGAGTCCTCGAAGATTCCTCCCCCTAGCTCAAACCCTATCCCTAGTTCATCTTCCTCCTCGCACCTGTCGTCTGAGGACAAAGGGGATGCTACTATCTCGGTGGCGAGTGAATGGTTGCAGACCAGCCGTCCTGGTCGAGATTGTAGTGCCCCCGACGTTATGGAATACATGGAGCCGATTGTTAGAGATGGTTCCAAGATCTTTGCGATTTCAAGCAATGATGTGGTCCTACCATCCTGGAGCGAATTTGTTTCCATACGCTTTACAGCGAGGAAACCGTTCAAGAGCCAGCTTCATGGCTGGATCAAGCACCAGTGGAGGCCCAGTGAAGACTTCCAAATCGTAGTAGAGGAACCAGAAGGGTACATCGTCAAGCTTCCGACAGCTAAGGAAAGAGAAAGGGTGATGGACGAAGCCCCTTGGATGCTGGATGGAGCCTTGGTCATTGTCCACCCCTGGGAACCTGGAGTTGCCCTCGTCCCTCTTTCTTTCCAAAAGCTCCCAGTCTGGGTCAAGATTGAAAATCCCAATCTACCTTGGATGATGAACAACCTTTAAGGAATCTCTAGTTTGAACTGGACGGAGCTCCTAGGAAACTCAAACTCCAGTTCGTCTCGAGGCTGACGTTCTACCCCAACTATTGCTGCTTTGGCCATAGGAAATCATCTTGTCCTTTGTTTGTTGGGCGCAGAGCAGGGTTCAAAGAACTCCAGCTACGTGCTGGGAAATCCAGTAGCACCCAAGATGCTCGACGGATGGCCAAGGAGAAGACCCCTGCCGAGGGTTCTGGTCCTGGAGCTATAAAGTCGACAACCGTGCAGAGAGAAACGATTGTTGAGTCTAACAAAGACCCTCTACACTTTCAGGAACCGGAGATGGTTTGCTCCCCTTCCTTGGAGTTATTGGAAGGTTTGAACTTAGACTGGGAATTGTCCCTTGCCAACATGAAGATCTCTTCGCAAGGATCTAAGCACCTGATGCAAGCTTCAGGGATCTACCTGGAGTACTCCAGGACAGTGAACCAGGACACGGATGAGGAGTCATGTTGCTCTTGTGACCTTGAACCAGATTTGGTGATGGATTTCAAAGTTAACGGTAGTCCTAGGAAAAAGAAGAAGAAGAAGAGAAAGAAACCCAAGGCAAAGGGAGGAGATGTGGGAGACTCCTCTTAGCGAGATGGTTTTGGCAGGTCTCTACCATGCGCTACCTCATATTTGCTTTTCTTTGTAGCTATGATTCAGGAAGATTGTGATGAAGAAAGGTTTTCTGTCTGAGTTATCCTTCACACTTTGTGGGTGCTCGTTATTGCAGTGAAGGGTAGCTTGAATGGCCTCCTTTCTGAACTCACTATGTTCTTGACTTGAGTAGGTGTGGAGTAAAGCATATATGGTTTGCTGAGGCTTTCTTAGGTGATGTTGATGTGTTTGCTCATAAGTTTTGGAGTTTTTTTAGGCCTTGGACAATTGCAGGGGGCATGACCTTTGTGCTCCTTTTACCTATCGAGGCAGGTTGTTGGGGGGTGTTTGTCCTCATATTTTGTGGGTGCGCTTATTGTCTTTGTGGGCTTGGCCCTTCTACGGTTGTGTCTTGTTGGTTTGAGGTGTATAGAGGGTTGTCTCTCTTGTATAGTTCCCAAGTGTGATGTCTCCTTTTTTTGTACCTCGATACCCATATGTTTTGGTGTATCTAGGCTTAGTTTTCCTTTTGGGGTGCAAATGTACCTAAATTTTTTGGTTATAGTAACATGACCGACCAAAAAAGAACTTATGGAGGTAACAATTCTATAGTTATGGTCCTAAGAGGATTAAATACTCACCTTCATGGATGTTTAAATAGTTAATGCTTAATAATATAGTTGATATCCCTCATAAATTCTAATACCAATTTTTTTTGGTGAGATTGAGAGTGTTGGATCCCTGAAAGTCAAATCAAGGTGCCTAGGCACATATACTTTAAATTTTCACTTGGTGATGCTGAGATGGCTCACTAGATAAAAAATGGAGGGACCATTTGGAAAATATTTCTCTAAAAGAAGAACCGTTGTATATGGACAAGAGGAATAAAATCAGGGACTAGTTTCCTCTAATAATATGAAATTTGACAAAAACAATTGAATGAGATATCCAATGAAAGACTTCTTTGTAATTGTGATCAAGTTTAGAGAAAATTGTGCATCATAGTTTAAACATGAACTTTGTTCCTAAAATTCAGTATGTTACATGATCTTATCATTCTTGAACTGGTAGTTGATCCAATTGGTAACGTCGTTAATTCCCCTAGCAACCTAAGATCCCCAACAGTTCGTAAGATTGACTATACTCCAGACATGATTAGAATAGGCACACTCAAAAAATAGATGGTTGATGGACTCATCCTCTCTTCTGCATAGATGGCACGTCTTACTAACATTGTACCCCCATTCCACCAGTTTATCAACAGTGGACAATCTTCTCTTGTTCACTCTATACAGCGGAGTACTCCATTTTGGGCAATGGCCCCTGCCCCAGGTTATATCGGCCAAATCGATACCAACACCTGTTGTATTGTTGATCTGTGGTGGCTGGTTAGCAGGACACATCCACCTACCAGAGTCATCAATAGTATACAAATATTGGATGTTTAGGTACTCCATGCACATTCTTCTCCAGTTAGAAGAAGGTATGTTGTATGTATTAAGGCAAATTCAATCACCATACATCTTCCTCATCCACTCAGACCATAACCCGTCAGATTGGTAGAGAAATTTGTCAATTCTTTCGATCGTTCTCAATCTCACCAGCTCGACAAGGTCATTAATGTTCAAGCCACCCTCTTTAAAAGGTTTAGCAATCATACTCCAACCAATAGTATGACTTTTTCCAGCCCAGAAAAAATTGGCAGTCATCACTCTAATCACATCAGTGAGAGGGTTAGGTATCTCAGTCATGTAATTCCAATATCGCACAGTGCTTTGTATGACTGAGCATATTAGGACCAGTCTGCCAGCTAGTGAAATCTTAAGGCTGCTCCAGTAGTCAATCTTATCCCTTATCTTGTCTTTGCATGCAAGAAAATCTTTGGCATGGCATCGGCCTCCTGTGATAGGCACACCAAGGTATGTAGTAGGGAGCTTGCCCCTTTCCATACCAGATGCTAACTTCAGCCTCCCCCTCCTATTACCATAAGAGTGGGAAAGGAACACCCTAGATTTAATGGCATTGATATAGATCCTTGTGCATCTGCCGAAAAGAGATAGTACCTTGTACATGGCACTCAATCTGTTAGTGTGTCCTACCGAGAATAGTTGGTCATCATCAACAAAAATGACATGGAATAACACCTTAAAACTTTTGACTTGTACGGTTTGATGTGATTTTGTTGTTCTGCCTTATTAATTAGATAAGACAAACCTTCCATTATGATCATAAACAGAAGGGGGGATAAAGGATCCCCCTGTCTTAGCCTAATCATTGCTCTGAACAGCCCTACAAGTGTGCCATTAATTAACATAGAGAATGATCTAGTTTCAACACATTCCTTCATAATGTCGACCCATCTTTGTGAAAACCCCATGCACTTCATCATCTTCCATATGTTACACCAATTAAGATGGTCATAAGCCTTGCTAATATCAATCTCCAGGCATGCTTTGGTCGTAGAGTTACTCACTTTGAATTCATTGAGAAGCTCACAAGCAAGTAGTGAGCAATCAGCAATCCTTCTTCCACTAATGAATGCATTATGTTCTTTAGATATGATCGTAGGTAGCACCTCCTTCAACCTGGCAGCCAGAAGCTTCAACACAATCTTGTAGATAACATAGCAACACGCTATCAGTTTGTAGTCTATAATATCTTTGGCATTCTTCTTTTTAGGGATCAACTTGATGAAGCTATGGTTGGCCGCCCTGACCATGTTGTCACCCTTGATGTTCCAAGCCACAGCTCTACAGACATCACCTTTAATCGTATCCCACGTGAAGTGGAAATTTTTTCTATTAAAGCCATCAAGCCCTGATTCCTTTGAGTGATGAGTGGATTTCATGGTTTTATATATCTCTTCCTTAGTAGCCTCCCTACATAAATGAACTTTCATTAGAGTATTAACTTTCTTCTCAGGATTGAACTCCCAATCAGTGTTATCTGTATGAGCTTGGTTGTAGAGCTCATTAAAGTATCGCATAGCATGAGATGACACTTCCTCCCTACTGTTGAAAACATGCCCATGTTCATCAATGAGCTCATGGACAGTATCCATCATCTCCCTCTTCTTGATGGCAATGTGATAAAGGTGTGTGTTCCTGTCACCATCATTCATCCATCTCAATCTACTTCTCGGCCACATATACAACTCTTGAGCTCTCTCCAGCTCATTAACTCTCTTCTCCTTCATATTGACTTCATTCATTGCCACCGTATCCATGCGATTATTATGCAGGCACAGAGAAGCTTCTTCGTAGGCCTTAGTGAATGTATTGAGCAGGTTGTCGATGTTGACCTTTTCTTTGGCCCATCTTTTTATCTTCTTCTTCAGTCTCTAAAGCTTATTCACTATAACAAACATTGGGTTCCTTTCGATGGGGACTACCCAATCCTCTATTGCCAGCTCCTTGAAGCCTTTACACTCACACCACAAGTTTAAAAACCTAAATGGTTTAGGAGTTGTTTTGATATTGATAATACTTACTTCCATCCAAGAATGATCACTAAAGTGATGTGATCCCAATTTAATCACCAGGTTGGGAAGGACATTCAACCAATCCTCATTGATAAACCCTCTGTCAAGTAAGTTTGATATTATGTGTCTGTTTCCCTATTTATTAGACCAGGAGATAACACCCCCAATCTTGTTCATCTCTATCAGTCCCACAACTTCAATGGCACTGTTGAATTTGTCCATCACTCAATCAGGAACAGTGGTCCGCCATACTTCTCACTTGTCCTTCTGATGTTGTTGAAATCACCAAGCATAAGCCATGGGATTTCATTCTGTGTAGACTCGGTGATCATACGCCAGAGTTTGTCTCAGTCTCTTTTGATATTTAACCCATGCACCCCTGAAAGGATGTAAGAGAAACCACCTTTATTAAAGAAGCTAACCGTCATCATCTGATCACCTATGAATATAGGCTCAACTTGCTAATTTCATGGGTTCCATCCCATAACAATCCTTCCTCCTTCGTAAGCCTCAAGATTATCCAAATAGTTCCCGCTCGTAGGAAAAATGGATTGAACCATGTTAGTTGTGGTCCTATTAATTCTAGTTTCAAAGAAAAAAATAAGGTCTTCTTTCCTTCTCAATAAGATCTTCCTCAACCTCGCCTACATTCTGGGCAGAGAGGCACCTCACACTTTCCATGTGAGTACTGAAATTATAACTTGTGTTTCCCTCCTCCCCTTAAGGATTCAGGTGGTTTCTCTATGTTTTCTTTAACGGCTGACCTCTTCCTTTGTCGGGGACTTCTGCTCCTACTGGATCCTTCAATGTTTTGCACATTGCCCAACTTCTCAAGAACCACAAACGGATTCTCATCCTCCTTCTCAGTTGCCACCTTCTCAACACCCCCCCTCTGTCAGGTGGGTCCTGATCGATAGCTCCTTTATGGTGAGCATTAACCTCTTCTATTAAACTTTCCTCGAGGATGAGAATCTCATTCTCAGTAACCTATGTAGTATCCGCCAAATATGAGACAATGCATGTACCCTTGTCACTACCTACAGTCACTTTGTCAGTATTGCTCTTGCTTCTATCTATGTTGTGGCGTTTCGGAGGAGGTATAGACCTCTGCCTCCTCTCCTATCTCTAGTTAGCACTGGAAATGATAGGAGGAGTCAAATGAATTGTAGGATCTCTGGCACCCGAACAACAACCCTCTGTGTGACCAAACACTTTGCAATCTATAGAACGGTCAGGTAGAGCTTCATACGTGACGTTGATCTCCCACTCGTCCTCATTCGGCAGCTCAACCATCACAACTGGAGGGGGTTCCTCCTCAGCAGAGATGTCCATGCAGAAGCACAAGCATCCGAGTATTGACCCATCAGCATGTCTATCGATCGCCCGAGGAACACCAATGACATGGGAAATCATGGTGATTGCTCATGTAGACCAGCGCTTCCCAGCATCAGGCAATGATGCCCATACCAGCTCTGTTTTGAATACTGCTCTTCGAACATATGCATCTGGGGTCCATCGGCACACCAAAACAAGTTGGTCATAAAAAATCCATGGGCCGCCATTCAAGGCTATATGAAGATCTTGATCATTGGAAAACCTAGCAAGGAACAAGCCATGTGGAATGTGATAAACCTCCAGCTCACCCTTCAGTCACCATGATCTTATCATCCACCCTCTCAAATGAACAACATTCATTGTCTGCCCTAGGATCAGGACAATTGTTGAGCAACGGTGGTAGTTGTCCATCTCAGTCATGATTGGATCAAAAAATTGATTACAGGGTCTTTGGTCTCCTTCCTTGAAGAAGCTTTTCTTCGAGTCTTGGGCCACAACCTCTCTGATCTTCGACATTGTCTTCTCCACTTCTTTGACCCAATCATGGGTGATGGTGACATCAGCACTAGTTTGGTACCAAGGAGCAGGAGGAGGGTTAACACCAGGTGGGGGAATAGGGGGATTGGTGTAAGGATGGTTCAAAAAATTGGAACTAGAGACAACATCCTTCTCCAAAACACAGCCCAGTGGAATCAGAGGTGGACGACCAGTGGCTGACCCCTTTCCCACCATGGTGAAACCAAGAGATGAATCAGAGCCAAAACAAGAGAGAGAGGAGAAAATGTGCATCTAGACCGTAATAGATTTTGTTTTGGAGAGACAAGGAATTACTGAAACCTAAGGTGTACATAATATGCAGTAAGATGTCATTGGTGAAGATCCATGCTCAAACTAATTCGAGTTGTTCAGTTCAACACTTGAACTGGTTGGATCACTACCTGGCTTCTCAGTTCATCTCTTTGAAACACTTGTCAGTTCTCAAGTTCAACTGATGTTTGGACTCCTCCAGCTGGTCAATTGGACCACCAATCTATTGGTTTGTCTTATCCTTTTGTTTGGACTCCTGGATCCTTTAATCGGTCAGTTCATCTAACGAGTCAGTTGATTTGATCAAACATTAAACTATCCTATTTCATATTGTAAAAGGGAAAACCTCGAGTTATATTTGAGGGGGAAATAGGAAGAAGATAATTTATTTACATTTGGATGGGATGAGAGAGGCTTGGTATGCAAAAAGAGATATAAATAGAAATAAACAACCACAACCATGCACACACAGATCAAGGAAATTTTTTGTAACCATGCTAACATCCGTCATCAACATACTTTTAGGGTGATGCATATGGATTGCATATATATCATATCATATATATTAATTTGTGGGATCATATGTGGTATTAATAAAATATGCACATTAACCAGTTCTATATTTGCATCACATGAAACAAAAGAAATCTAATTAAATCGATTTAAATAGAGATACTTCATACATTGATGTGGTTATGATTCTACTGTTGGGAAATCGGGGCGATAGTATATGCAGAGGAAACAAAAAACTTTAATGTCTAATTTCCCAACCAGCAAGATTGTATCAACAACAGTGTATCTTGGAAGGTTTGCGAGGTCATACCTGGTCCTAGAGAAAGTCTAGCAACATTACCCTTGTAGTAGAAACATACTTCTTCTCCAAGAAGTAGTGAGCTTCATCTTTAGGTAGAAACACTTGAAGAGTAGTTGCCAACAACCTCCTGGTCTGGCTCCATGCACATCAGTTAATAGTGTCCTCCTAGTAGGAAAAGCTTCTCATCTCTAGAGTAGTCCACGTGGACCATCAGTAACTCCACATTGTGCTACCAGAGCCATTGGGAAGGACTTGGCCCTTTGAATGTTGGTGTACTAGCACTGATTCCTTCTCCCACAATTTTCTCTCCCTTTCTATCCCCCCTTTACCTGGTAGGACTTACTCAGCCCCACTATTGGTTACCACAATGCGAGAGGAAATCAATTATCAGAGCTAATTATTGTGTCTGGAAACCCCCCAATACCCCTCTATTTATAGGAGAGGCTAGAGTCAAGGTTCCCAATATGTGCGAGAGTTAAAAAGATTGAATTCACAAATTTTTGGAATCTTCAGACGATGAACCCGTCAGTTCACATGCCATGCATGAACTGGTCGGTTTGTGCAATTTCCTATTCTAAATTACATTGGTATTATATGCATGATTAATGCAGAACATGACGTCAATACTAATCCTTGATCCATTCGAATTAACCATTGAACCCGGTGGTTCAACATATGAACCTATCAGTTGGGACCATGAATCGATCAATTGACTAGGTCAACCACTCAACTCATCATGTGGTTCATTTATTGTAAAATCAATTTCGATTCTAATTGTCTTGACACTCCAACCAATCGATTTAATGCTTGAACTGGTTGGTTCAAAGTCCAGTCAGTCAATTTTGAACCCCAGTAGTTTAAATGAACACCTAATAGCTTTTAGTAATCAAGTTAAACATCATTCATGAATATACTCCTATTCCAAGTGCATCCTATATGTTTGATTGTATAGGTCCTAATATACGTTGGTAGTGAATGTCCATAACCAACTTATGACATCACAAGCAATGAGTTGTGTCTAGATACACATCATTGATACCCTAGTAGTTTGGAATGTTGGAGAACACCTTCAACCTAAAATTCATCATCAATGTTAACATGGTCATGTAGTTCCTTTGTCTTTGATATCTAGATTAAACTCGAGGCATGCCATCGTCGTCCTCTTAGTCTTTCAATCAATGTTCCTTGAATTAGAGAAGACTATCTTAGATGCATTTGAGTTTACATATTACATATTGAATCACATGAGTATGGCCATACATTTTTTAGTCTCTCTTATCAAGAGGCCCTAGATATCAATCTCCTTAGGAGTGACAAATCCCATCTACATCACTCACACCCAATCCCCATGTGTCACATTGCACCTGAGCATCATGTTTATGGAAACCCTTTTTCAAGGTCAAGTTGGATGATATTGAAATATAATGAACAACATGTGATGAGTGTAGTGACTTCATCTCAAAGAACCACAATCACCACTATCACTATGAGAGATGATTCTGACATCCATTTCATGGTCTCCATGTATCATCCTTATGGTGGGTCTATCAGGTACATTGTTCTCTAGGATGTACATGTGTGATTGACTTGATATAATATATCATGACTAATGAGATTCTATCATCAGTCAACACATACTACAGTCTTATGTATTTCTATCATCCATTTTTCTTCCATAGTAATATCCAACTAAGGACATAACATGGTTGTATGTACTCTTATCATACATTTGATCTCAGTGTTCAGGTCATCAACTTGAAGACATATGTCGTCAAGTAACATCATTATTTAGACATCTACTATGTATGTGTCATCATCTCATGAGTGAGATAAACATAATAGACAAAAGTACCTTTATTATTATCAAATTAGGTATATAATGTCACACTCTAATTGTCACATGATTGTCTCTCTAGGCATACATACCAACACATCTGTGAGGCAACAATCATGCCACCGCATCTCTTATACCTTGTGATCCTACCTTTGCCAACTTAATATATATGCATCCCGATTAGCACATGGAGTTAGGAAAAATGATAATAGTTTGCCTTTCCTCATTAACCACACTAGTCCTTGTGTGAGAATTTACAGTCACTCTTGAGACTATATGTAAAGACCAAGTCGCTACTATTAAACATGATAAACAAGTACATCAAATGTGTTGCAGCAGAAGAAATAAAACTTGACTTTATTCAAAATTTATAAAGAGTACATTATAAAAATTTCCATAAAGGAAGTACAACTTTATACAAAACATAGGATCTAGGTAGAGGAATACTCAAACTAAGACAATATTGTCTCCAAACAAAACAACTTAATATATAAAGGCAACTATGTCCATGCAAGCTATATGTTCCTTTTCTTCTTATCCTATCCTTAGCCTTAGGTTCACCAAGCTTCCATGCGCACTCTGATCCTAGCTTACATGGTTGGGGTCATCCAGTAAGAGAAAGATAAAAGTATGTGTCAATCAAAAGGAATTGGACAAGTAATAGTCAACAACATTGAATAATAAAAGATTCTCTATGCTACAAGATTTTAAGAGAATGAGACAAATATTCAAATAAGAAATAGAGAACTGCCATAATCAATCACCACAATAACAATCACAAAGCATGAATATATTAAGACACAAAGTCATCTCAATGTAGGGTGAGGCACCTATCAGACCGCACCAGTGGTAGGGGGACTAAAACCCCAGTGCCTAATACAAAATGGCAGGGGGACTAAAACCCCAGTGCCCGGCAGGAGGACTAAAACCTCAGTGCCCTATGGGTGGTTTGTACTCATGCACACTACATTGTCATTTGGCCTAAAATACATCATGCTTAATAGTCACTTGGAAGTATTGAGAAGTATAACAAGATTGCAACATTTCAAAATGGGAATAAAACCCAAATAAATAATCTCAATAAATGGATGAGCCAAACATTGGCCATAGAAAAATTCAAGAGTTACAATTAAATGAGCCACATAGGCAATAGAAGCATCACATAGTAAGGAGCCAAATATAGGCAATCACGAGATCCATATAATTCAATTAGATGAGCCATAATGGCAACAAAAGCATCAAACAAGTAAGGAATCAAATAAAAGGTATTTTAGGAGGAGATCAAAGGCTAGCACATAAAGTTTGTAGGGTTGGATAAGAGCCCAACTGTAGGATAGGTAATTTGCACATAAACATTCCACATAGATTTCACATTCATCATAGATGTCACATACAAATAGGTGTCACATACATAAATATGATTCACATACCTATTTTAATTAATTACCATCACATTCACCAATCTGATTGTATCCAATTCCATTGTCCCCTAGTTGCAAACATTATCATGTATTAGGATGTGTTAAGCATAAAGATATAAAGAAAAACCCATTTTTAAACCTTTTTAGGAAAACCTTTGATTTGAGACCGAAAACATAGACCAAGACATTACTTAGACTTAAGTGATTAGGAAAACATATTTTATTTTACAAATTGGACTTAAAATGAATTACTTATGCATTTTAGAACATTTAATCATAAAAAGAGTATCTTAGGAAAACATCGAAAAATCATTTAGAACTAGGCCTCAACAACTACAAAATTGGATTCTATTCGAAAAATCCTTTCCAATGACTATTTATTTATATTTTTCCAAAAAAGGATGAATTTTCTATGAATTAAACAAAACTGACCAATCAGAAAAATCAAAATACCACTCAGAAACATATGACCGATATGCCCCTAGCGTCAAAGTAGAAAAGAGGGGGCACACGAGGGTATAACCATAAAAATCCTGAGGGTCTTCTTCTTCCTCACGAGCAAGCCATGGCCGTGAGAGAGCAACTTGCCTATTTGGGCATTTCCACATTTCTTGACCAAAATCGTCGTGCAGGTACACGAAACGAAGAGAATCAAACGACGAAGTCACCAAGCCAATAAATTTCTACGCATGAGAACTCTAGCTCTGGGAAGAGGCACCGCAAGCACATATGGAAAAACTCCTCGTCGCTGGCTACTCTCACGTTCTCGGACAAAATTGAGGGGATTAGTAGGTTGCTAGGTCACCGACGCAACTGTGTGGGGAGTTATTTATAGGTGTGGAGGTGTCCTTTGACCTAGCCAAGGTGGCCGTGAGAGAGCTTCGGTCGTCAGTTTAGGCATTTGATTTCTAGGCCACTACAACGGGTAAACAAGGGATAAAATGAAAGGTCAGGTCACTATGAATTCAACCGAAGAAATCACTCGATTTGGTGGAGAAACGGGGGAGAAAGAAGGAGGGGAAGCGAGCCACGACTGCTCAGTTGCTGCTTTGTTTAACTGAAGGTAGAAGATGATCCATCTACCCTTGGATGTGATCCAGATCGAAGAGGAGCCATCAGATCTCGAACCATCATGGTCCAGCGCACGTGACACTTTATTAAGGCTTGACTTAGGCTTAAATGATGCAAATGAATAATATATCGATTGCTATTAAGTCACACTATATTAAAACTTGTTTAATGCATTTGGAAGGTCAAACGAGCTCCAATTAACCTCAAGTTTTAACCCCAGGTTGCTAATGACGTCTAGATTCATGCTATATAATTATATTTTCGTTTCACCCAACCTTTGGCCTTCAATAATTATTTTGATTATTAAAGCATATATTAATATAATGCTTGAGCAAATAATAATGTGTTGCTTTTATAAGCAATCTTTGGTTCCCAAATCTGAGATATGGAGTCCAAGAGTCCTCCATTCACTTATTACATGTATTTTCAAGATTAATTAGTCCATAATATGAGTGAGGTATGAAGGTGGGTTATTATTCACCATTTTAATTTACACTATATTAAAAGTATAAAATAGTTTGGAGGGGTCAAATCAACTCCAAAAGCCACCAAATTTGGACCATTAGCTCACATTAAAGTCTAGAAAAATGCTATGTAATTATTTTCTCGTTTTACTCATTATTTGGCCCTTAATAAATATATTGCTCATTAAAGTGTATATTAACATATTAAAATGAATGAGTTATATGAATAGTCTTCTTTTAATGGATTACATGAGTGAATTTCGAGATATTAAACACATTAAGATTTCAATAATCATTTCTCAACAAAATAACATATTTTCATGAATTAAAATCATATTTTGAGGAGAGAGAAACAATTAAGGTTAATGTTCTCATACATTCACTCAAATACACATTATTGCTAATATATTTATCCAAAAAGCTCCAAATTAAATATTATCTACTTATATTCTCACATAAAACTCCATTTTGCATTATTAGCCCTTAATTATTACCTTAAGTGGGTTATTTGTGCAAACACCCCTCCATTTTTATAAATGAGGGAAAAAGGTAATTTCAACCTTGAATTGTGCTCAAATTGCACAAGGAGTCCAAAAATAATATAAAAGAAGGGAAATTTATGAAATTAGTCCAAAAAGACTTGAAAGAAATTAAAAGATAGAATATGGGTAAATTGTAGGGAAGACCCTGAGATTCAGTATGTTACAGCACACCACCCCTTAAAGAGGATTTCATCCCCAAAATCACAAGAATAGGAAAGAGAGGGTGTGTGTGCAACTTCCCAACCATAAACACTAGGTTATAACCCTTAATCTAGGGTACAACACAAAATATACATAAGACAGGTGCTACTAAGGTTTCCACAAAACCTATAGCCTTTTATCAAACTCAAATTAACATTTTTTCCTTATTAGCATAATCTCCATCATGAAGAGGTATCATATTTATTATACTATCACTTGTGCCACATTTTATTCAAAACAATTACATCCCAATATTATATCATGTGTATTTCATCAAGGGTTTTAAGCACAATTAGGTTTTACTAAACCATTTCAACATTAATTAATGTATTAGGTCAAAAGCCTTAATAACATGAATTCATTTTCCATTATCCACTTAAAACTATCATGTAGAATTATCACAATTATTTTGTAGAAAAAGTTAATATTATCCAATAAGTTATTAAGCCTATAATAATTCCAAATAATGTTCATACTGCACATTGTCATATCATCTTCAATACTCATATTAATGACATCATTAATCATTGTCGTCAATTACACTTCATATTATAAATTATACATATTTTACTTCACATTAGGCATTTTATGAATATTTATGTGAATCCAATTATTCATTATCATGTTTGAGTCATTATATGCATTTTAGTGAACAGGATGTAACCCATTAAATATTAATGAATTAATTCATATATCAAGTTATGATGAGGTGTTCATTAGAGAACAAGGTGATATACCCTACATATATTGATAACTTTGTGACTATAATCCATTTATATGCATTAAGGTATATTACATGATGATGACACCTAATGTCACTAATGTTTCATCAAAGGCATTAAGGGTATATATATGTATATGTTGTCAAGGCTAGATGATTACATATTAGGGTTTAGGTCAACATGATCATTACATGTTAAAGCATCCTTAGTGTGTATTATCCATGCACATTTTACCATTAGGGTGGCATAGTCACCATTATGTATATTCACCATTAGTAATGAGTAACTCATAATTATGTGCTTCAATAATATGTGAAGGTTCAAGCATATGAACTATCTCTATATGGCTTACTACATATTCATGTGTGTATAAACAAACAAGTTGAATTACAAGTATAATGTGTTTGGTAAATTCTTGTTCACATAAGTTATTATGTACATAAGCCCACATAGATAGGGTTTCTAACTCCAAAGGTATTTGATTTTGCTTTTAATTGGGATTCCATCCCCCTAAAAGGGATTTCGTCCTCGAAATCAGATCTACAAAACCAAATAGGGTACTAACACCATTACCCTCACTCCACCCCTTAAAGGGTCAACTAAGTCAAACTAAGCTAAGGGTAAAAGGTACATAAAACTCAACAATATAAGGATTTACTAACCAAGCTTCAGGGTGTAACATAGGGTACACTAAACCCTAAACATAGGAGTATAAGGTATTTAAGGCTGATTTTTGTGTGAGAGATCAAATAATCACTTATGGTTTTCCTAAGGTATTCAACAATTAGGCAACATGCCCAAAGATAGACTATTTTGATCTGTCTGTATCAGATCAGGCCAGGCCAGGTCATATGAGCTCAGGAGTCCTCGTGACCAATCTAGTGGGGTGGCGGAAAATATTGCCAGCCCCCAAGCTTTGACCCTTTCTAGACACCATCACTTCAACTTATTTCTATAGTAGCTTCTCAATAAATAATTCACCAAAAAGTTGACAAAATTTATTTTTAATATGAAATTATTATGATCCTAAATCAAACTTTCATTATAGGTCAACTCTAAGGTGAAAAACTAACTAAAGGAACTATATATGGTAAGGGTTCTATCTAGGAGACAATTTTGATTTAGTCAAGAATCTGACTACCTTGATGCTCTGATACCATACTGTAAAGACCAAGTCTCTACTATTAAACATGATAAACAAGTACATCAAATGTGTGTCAGTGGAAGAAATAAAACTTGACTTTATTTAAAATGTATAAAGAGTACATTATAAAAATTTCCATAAAGAAAGTACAACTTTATACAAAACATAGGATCTAGGTAGAGGAATACTCAAACTAATCCAATATTGTCTCCAAACAAAACAACTTAATATATAAAGGCAACTATGTCCATGCAAGCTATATGTTCCTTTTCTTCTTGTCCTATCCTTAGCCTTAGGTTCACCAAGCTTCCATGCACACTCTGATCCTAGCCTGGATGGTTGGGGTCATCCAGCAAGAGAAAGATAAAAGTATGTGTCAATCAAAAGGAATTGGACAAGTAATAGTCAACAACATTGAATAATAAAAGATTCTCTATGCTACAAGATTTTAAGAGAATGAGACAAATATTCAAATAAGAAATAGAGAACTGCCATAATCAATCACCACAATAACAATCACATAGCATGAATATATTAAGACACAAAGTCATCTCAATATAGGGCGAGGCACCTACCGAACCTCACCAGTGGCAGGGGGACTAAAACCCCAGTGCCTAAAAAGTGGCAGGGGGACTAAAACCCCAGTGCCTAATATAAAATGGTAGGGGGACTAAAACCCCAATGCCCAGTAGGAAGACAAAAACCTCAGTGCCCTATGGGTGGTTTGTACTCATGTACACTACATTTTCATTTGGCCTAAAATACATCATGCTTAATAGTCACTTGGAAGTATTGAGAAGTATAACAAGATTGCAACATTGCAAAATGGGATTAAAACCCAAATAAATAATCTCAATAAATGGATGAGCCAAACATTGTCCATAGCAAGATTCGAGAGTTACAATTAAATGAGCCACATAGAAATAGAAGCATCACATAGTAAGGAGACAAATATAGGCAATCACAAGATCCCTATAATTCAATTAGATGAGCCATAATGGCAACAAAAGCATCAAACAAGTAAAGAATCAAATAAAAGGTATTTTAGGAGGAGATCAAGGCTAGCACATAAAGTTTGTAGGGTTGGATAAGAACCCAACTGAAGGATAGGTAATTTGCACATAAACATTCCACATAGATTTCACATTCATCATAGATTTCACATACAAATAGAAGTCACATACATAAATATGATTCACATACTTGTTTTAATTAATTACCATCACATTCACCAATCTAATTGTATCCAATTCCATTTTCCCCGAGTTGCAAACATTATCAAGTATTAGGATGTGTTAAGCATAAAGATATAAAGAAAAACCCATTTTTAAACCTTTTTAGGAAAACCTTTGATTTGAGACTCAAAACTTATACCAAGACACTACTTAGACTTTATTGATTAGGAAAACATATTTTATTTTACAAATTGGACTTAAAATGAATTACTTATGCATTTTAGAACATTTAAATCATCAAAAGAGTATCCTAGGAAAACTTCGAAAAATCATTTAGAATCTGGCCTCAAAAATCACAAAATTGGATTCTACTTGAAAAATTCTTTCCAACAACTATTTATTTATATTTTTACGACAAAGGATGAATTTTCTATGAATTAAACAAAGCTAACCAATCAGAAAAATCAAAATGCCACTAGGAAACAGATGACCGATATGCCCCTAACGTCAAAGCAGAAAAGAGGGGGCGCATGAGGGTAAAACCATAAAAAGCCTAAGGGTCTTCTTCTTCCTCATGAGCCAGCCATGGTCGTGAGAGAGAAACTTGCCTATTTGGGCGTTTTCACGTTTCTTGACCAAAATCATCGTGCAGGTACTCGAAACGTAGAGAATCGAACGACGAACTCACCTAGCCAATAAATTTCTACGCACGAGCACTCTAGCTCTGGGGAGAGGCTCCTCAAGAACATCTGGAAAATCTCCTCGTCACTGGCTACACTCACGTTCTCGGACAAAATTGAGGGGATTGGTAGGTTGCTAGGTGGCCGACGCAACTGTGTGGGGAGTTATTTATAGGTGTGGAGGTGTCCTTTGGCCTAGACGAGGTGGCCGTGAGAGAGCTTTGGCCGTCGGTTTAGGCATTTCATTTCTAGGCCACCACAATGGGTAAACAAGGGATAAAATGAAAGGTCAGGTCACTACAGATTCAAAGCCGAATAAATCACTCGATTTGGTGGAGAAACAGGGGAGAAAGAAGGAGGGGAAGCGAGCCACGACTGCTCGGTTGCTGCTTCATTTAACTGGAGGTAGAAGATGATCCGTCTACCCTTGGATGTGATCCAGATTGAAGAGGAGCCTTCAGATCTTGGACCATCATGGTCCAGCGCACGTGACACCTTATTAAGGCTTGACTTAGGCTTAAATGATGCAAATGAATGATATATCGATTGCTATTAAGTCACACTATATTAAAAACTTGTTTAATGCATTTGGAAGGTCAAACGAGCTCCAATTAACCTCAAATTTTAACCCCAAGTTTCTAATGATGCCTAGATTCATGCTATATAATTAGATTTTCATTTCACCCAACCTTTGGCTTCCAATAAGTATTTTGATTATTAAAGCATATATTAATATAATGCTTGAGAAAATAATTATGTGTTGCTTTTATAAGCAACCCTTGGTTCCCAAATCCGAGATATGGAGTCCAAGAGTCCTCCATTCACTTATTACATGTATTTTCAAGATTAATTAATCCATAATATGAGTGAGGTATGAAGGTGGGTTATTATTCACCATTTTAATTTACACTATATTAAAAGTGTATAAAATAGTTTTGAGAGGTCAAATCAACTCCAAAAGCCACCAAATTTGGACCATTAGCTCACATTAAAGTCTAGAACAATGCTATGCAATTACTTTCTCCTTTTACTCATTATTTGGCCCTTAATAAATATATTGCTCATTAAAGTGTATATTAACATATTTAAATGAATGAGTTATATGAAAAGTCTTCTTTTAATGGATTACATGAGTGAATTTCGAGATATTAAACACATTAAGATTTCAATAATCATTTCTCAACAAAATAACATATTTTCATGAATTAAAATCATATTTTGAGGAGAGAGAAACAATTAAGGTTAATGTTCTCATACATTCACTCAAATACACATTATTGCTAATATATTTATTCAAAAAGCTCCAAATTAATATTATCTACTTATATTCTCACATAAAACTCCATTTTGAATTATTAGCCCTTAACTATTACCTTAAGTGGGTTATTTGTGCAAACACCCCTCCATTTATATAAATGAGGGAAAAAGGTAATTTCAACCTTGAATTGTGCTCAAATTGCACAAGGAGTCCAAAAAGAATATAAAAGAAGGGAAATTTATGAAATTAGTCCAAAAGGACTTGAAAGAAATGAAAAGATAGAATATGGGCAAATTGTAGGGAAGACCCTGAGATTCAGAATGTTACACTATCCTAAGCAAGACTTTTCTTGTGCTATCAGCCAAAACTCTGTGTTTCTAGTTGGGTCTTTGATTTTAGAAATTTTTATCAATGTGATACTTTTTGGTATCATGTGCACTTAATATCCATTAAGGCAGTGTTTTAGCAACTCAATTAAGTGTAATTTAGTTATCCTCCTTGAGAACTAGTAGAAGACTATGGTACATCCATCTGGCCCAATTGTGTTGTCCCTATCCATACTCATGATAATACCTTTGACGTCTTTCTTAGATGTTAATCCTGATAAGAACTTGCTACCATCTTCTTTCCCATGGATCTATAATTTTAGTGTAAGATTCCATCTCAAATAAATCCTTCATAGCTATCTATTGCTAAAGTAGTTAATCATTTCTAGCATGAAGTCACTATCCCGTATCACTCATGACTCATTATTTTTTTCTGAGCCTCTCCACCTTGTCTCTCCTTCTTAATGCCTTAGCCTTAGCATGGAAGCATTTTGTACTTTTTTCACCACCCTTTAGCAATTGAATCAATAATCTCTCTAACACTCCTACTATATGTGTAACTTGTTGATATGATTTTCAGCCTGATATGGTTTTCCTAGGCTATACTTTACTAATGAGGCATTCAATGTGACAAGGACTCTGTAGTTTTCTAATGGAATAAAGTGGGGAGTAGATATGTTGATTTTCACATAATTTAGAATGTCGAAGTTACAAAGTCTTAGGGTTCATACTATAGTTGGTACCTAGGTCCCCTTTTCACTATTGTCATGGTGATTTCAAGTTGTAACCAGTTCCCAACCTTTTCTCATTGGTATACAAATGTAGGTACTATAGGAATGAATACAACTCATTGACTGCAACACCTCGCTAGTCATAAGACTACCAATTGATGCATGATTCCTTTAGGTAAACCATACACATGGGAGAAAAAACATTATTTTGTGTTGCATTATATAAAAATAAATTTTGTTTGAACCTACACTTATATTTGACTTCTTTTCAGAATCATTAAACTAATTACAAGGAAATTGTACCAAATAAGCATTTCATATTTAAGTAACACACGAAAACCAACATTTAATGAGGGTCATGAAATTCTGACTATGTCAACAAATTTAATTTGAGGTGAAACATACTATAAGAAAGGAAAGGAGGTTATATGTAATAAATTATAATATATTGGTTACTTAATGTAGTAAATCCAAGAAAACTCATAATGAGAAGATAAAAAAACATGCACTTAACTTCTAGGTTAACTAGTAAATTTTGATAGTGGTTGTGGTGCATGTTGTGGGTTCTATACCCACTGAATCTGTGAAAAATGATAGTTACAAAGAAATAAGTATGTCTTCCTATGCAGGGAGCCTGACTTCTTAACTAACAACAAAATATAAAGACAAAAAACCCAAAGTAACATCTATTTTCAAACATAATAATCGTAAGAGTTTGAAATGCAAAAATAGTAGTGAAATTACACTTTGTTTAGAATGAAATCACCCAAAATTTGTGAGATGAGAGGCAGAGCACTAGGGTGCCTTAAGGATACAATGAAAATGAATGGAAGCAGTCACTTAGTTGTCATTAGAGATCAAGATGAAGATGGTAATGGTGATCAAGTGCACCATCTCTTTGGGTATGACCAAAGTTGAACTCATTTACATGAATGGAAGTAATGCATCCATACATAAACACAGATAGACAACCGACATCAAACCAGGCATATATTTTCATGATCTATATACTTGTCATTGTTCCCATGGATTATATTTTTGAGTCAATAATTTCTTGGTAATTTGACTATATTATACTTACTAAATGATATTCACTCAGCTTTAATTCATGTGAATAATGTAAGGGTAAAATGGTTGGTATGTATGCCCAGAGCACCAATAATTTGATGATTGGAATGTGCCATTAGATACCTGAACTAATAATAATAAATGTAATTTTGTCTATTATGTTTGTCTCAGTCATGAGATGATGAAACATACATACTAGATGTCTAAATAATGATGTTACTCGATGACATATGTCTTCAAGTACATGACTTGAACAATGAAATCATACATATGCTAACAGAACATACATTCTTATTATGTCCCTCATCAGATACTAATATGGAATAAAAACTGAAGATAGTAATACATAAGACTAGAGTGTGTGTTAACTGATGATAGAATCTCATTAGTCATGATATATAATATCAAGTCACTCACACATGTACATGTTAGAGAATAGTGTATCAGATAGTCTCACTGTGATAGTGATACATGGAGACCATGGAATGGTTGTCAAAATCATCTCTCGTAGTGATAGTGGTGATTGTGGTTCTTAGACCTGAAGTCACTACATTCATCACATGCCATTTTGTATACTTGGACATCATCAAATGTAACCCTGAATAAGGATTGCCATAAAGGTGATGATTGGGTAGCTGTGACACATTCGGATTTGAGTGTGAGTGATGTATATGGGATTTTTCCCTCCTATAGGAGTTTGATATCCAAGGCCTCTTGATAAGTCAGACTGAGAAATGTATGGTCGTACTCATGTGATTGAATATATGGTATGTGAACCCAAACACATAGGATACCCTTGGATTAAAGGACTTTATTCATGAATGATGTTTAGATTGATTACTAAAGGTGTTTAGGTATTCAATTAAATAATCGATCAATTGACTAAACTCAAAACCATCAAGCTCAAGTGTTGAACTCATTGATTTGAGTGCCAAGTTGATTGAAAATTGAATTGCCTGATTTTTGCATGGCTTAGGACAATAACTGACCGGCTCACTGGGTGAACCAATCACTCAGGTTAGTGAGAAGATCAATTCACCTAGTGAAATGATCGACTTGGTCAATCCAACCAAAGCTTCTGGTTACTTTCTAGCATCATGATATTAGTTGAATTGTTTTAGTTGTTTAATTCAATTGGTACAAGGATTAATGTTGGACATTAATTAGAAATGGATTGAGAATTCAATTACAACCAAGAAACTACTTGAAATGACTATTTGCTAAGAGAGATGACCGATTCTCTCATGAGATGACCATTTCTCTATGTGAGATGACTAGTTCGCTGTTCGTAGGTTCTAGAAATTTCATGATTTGAGACCCTTCTACTACCACACAGACTGGGAACCCTGACACTAATTTCTACCATAAATAAAGGGGTATTTGGGGCAATGCAACACACAAAATTGAGAATCAGTTGCTCTGAAAATTTTTGTCTTCTCTATTCATGGTAACCAATACAGAGCCCAAGCAATTCCTATCCATTAAAAGGAGGGATAGCAAGGGAGGGAACAACTGAGACCAATTGTGAGAGAGTATGGTGGTGACTAGTATGTCGAAAAAAAGGGACAAATCCTTCCCGTTGGATCTGGTAGTGCAACGTGGAGTTCCCGGTGGTCCATGTGGACTACTCTAGAGAAGGGAGGGCGTTGCCTTTCTCTAGGAGGACAACATTAGCCAGCAATCCATTGTGAGAGGAGCTACTGCAGATGATGGCGTTTGAGTTCGCTATCCGTGGAGGAGCCGTAGATGAGTCCTAGTGCAACTAGAAGATAGTCGCACATCTACAATGATGAGGAATATGTTGTTCACCTTGCTCCCGGGCCAGTTTTATCCTCAAAACCATCTTTTCCATTATATAGTTGTTGACACGATATGTTGGTTTATGGGGAATATGGCAATAATTTTTTTTTGTTTTTGCTGCCAATTCTGTCATGATATTTCCCAATGGTGGTATCAGAGCCATGCCAATCTACTATATTTTGGGATAATTGATATGATCGGATTTTGGTTTAATTGTTTAATTATTTTATGCGATGAGAATAATTTCTTATCCAATCAAATACCATGATAAATCCCAAACTAATATATGTATGCTATATATATGCAATTTGCACGCATCACCCTAAAAGCAAGTTTGATGCTCATTGTGTAGCATGGTTATGGCCAATTACCCCACTATTATCTTTGTATAGTTGTGTGGTTGGTTAATCATATTATATCTCGATCTACTGAGCCTCTATCGTATCTTCCCAATGTAAAGTTAATTCTTTCCTTCCCTTTCTCCCCTCAAATGTAACTTGAGGTTTCTCTATAATTATATAATAGTAGGATGGTTTACTTTCCTATTATGACGAAGGTAAAAAATGTTTTGATGATATCAACCGACTATCTCAGAGAAGAGCTGACTGGCGGAGGACCGAGGAGGACTAGAAGGAGGATTCAAACCGATCAGTTGGTGGACCCAACCGATCAAATGGAGGATCCAACAGATGGTGGATAGAAGAACCGAACAACCAAACGAATGTCTAGGAGGTGAGATGATTGGTTTAAAGGTTGAACTGAACAACCTAGATTGGAAAGGACAAATCTTCATCAATAATAAGTTTCTACAAGTGATGTAGACCTAGGTTGTAGTAACTCCTTGTGGCTCTAAGGAATTACATTAGGCTGGCCATAACCATCACTTTTTGTTTATTGCATGTTGTCATTGTGAGATATAGCATGTATATGATATGTGTTGTATACGTGGTGATTGGATAATGTATATGTATACATAAATACAAAAACCCTCAAATAAAATATTAAGTCTAAGATTATTTCTATTAGAAACACACTCGCTTGGTGTGCCTTCTATCTCATGGAAGTGTGATGGTAGATATGTAGTTCTACCTTCGCATGGTGCATATATATCATTCAGGCTATTGGGTCAGTCTTTATTGGCAATTCTTATAGCATCTAAGCCCAGAAGCATGCAAATGATAATGGAAAAGAGTTGTGCATATCATCTATCGAAGAATTGCATATGATGCAATTGGAAAAGTTGCCTACCTTAATAATTAACTATGGATGCAGGAGTATTGTCTAGGTGAGAATTGGATTATTTTGGATCTTGTCCACTAGAAGATTGTACACACAATCTTCCGAATAGATATCTGAGGGTTTTCAATTTGAAAAAAAATAGTGGGAGCAGTAACTAATTAAAATACTAATTAATATTGTTATCTTATCAAATAAAACAAATAAAAAATTCTTTGAAAAGTTGTAATATATCTTTTTACAACCTAATGTCAAACACAAACATGTTTTATTGCAATCAATCCTTAAGAAGGACAAAAAGGGATAATATTCCACATTTGGTTTAGGACTTTGAGAAGTGTTCTCAATCATGAGAGAAAGCTCTATGTCCTCAAAAGACCAGAGCCTGAGGAACCGACTCCAAATGCACCTGAAGGCTAAATGGATGCTTATTGGAAGCATGCCAATGATTCCATAGACATTGAGTACCTTATGCTTTTCTATATGACCTATGAGTTGCGTGAACAACATGAAAGCATGTGCATTCGTATCTTAAGAATCATGTAAAGCAAGAAAGGTATAATGTTTCCCAAGTGATATTTGAGGAAAATTGACATATGGAGATCCAGTAGAGGCCCATGTAATCAATATGATTGGGCATGTGAAGGGAATGGGATTTCTCTTAGGTTAAGAGTTGACCATGGATATGATTCTACAAATTGTTGCATGAATCATATAGTCAGTTTATCAAGTTCTTGGCATGTTGATGCCAAATCAAGAAATAAGAAGGATAAATCTGTGATGGTGATTAGTGGAAGTGAGTCCTGGGGAAAAGAAAAGGCCAAGAAAAATTATGAGGCTAGGATGAAGTCCAAGTCTTATGCACTCAATATATGGAGAAGGGTAAGTGGAAAAGGAATCTATCATTTTCACTTAATGAGATTAAGGAAAGAAAGTGTCACCATTGTCACTTGTATGGACATTGGAAAGAACTATCCTCTTTATAGAGGATCTCGGGAAGAAGAGGGAGATAGAGATCTCTACTTCATGACCTAAGAAGAAGTAAGCTAGAAATGTATGGAGCAAGGGTTGCTGGCTCTATAGTTGGAAGGTGTCATTCATGGGCACATAATAGAGTTAGTGGATTACTATTATGTACCTTGCGATGAAAATATCATATGTCTTGTATGGCAAGAACATTAGTCTTCATTTTAAAAAAGATATGATCTTTTATGGAAATGCTCTGTGTTTCACAAACTATATATGATAGTTCTAAAGACAAATATGTGTATGACACATATATTGAATGATTTGATGGGTAAAACATTAAATACCTATATCATTGTCATCTAGAGAACATGAATGAGAAATTTATTTGTAGAATCCATATCTTATCGAACTAATAGGATTTGTACATATCTTATTTGATGTGCAATATGGAAAAAGCATCGTCACTAGATGTAGTGGGGGAGTGACTATTCCATTAGGGATAATACATGTTGATGTATATAGACCTTTTAGAATAAATGTTTAAGGTAGTTACTAGTACCTCATTATATTTACTGATGTTATCAGTAGATATGGAAATTTGTATTTAATGAAATACAAGTCTGGATCTCTTGAAGTGTTCAACGAGATCGTAAATAAAGTACGTAACTAACTTGGTAAAATTATTAAGATACTTTGATGTGATAAATGTTGAAATATTTTAAACTAAGAGTTTGAGAACCTTCTGGAAAGATCATGATAGTGTATCATGATGAACTCCACCTGAAACACAATGATAATGTATCATGAAGGTGTATCAGTAAGAAGGAACAACACCTTGATTGTCATGATGAATAAAACCTAACTGATCTTTCAATTTAGTTTGGGAACATGCTTAACACTAAACAATGTACCGTCTAAAATTGGTTCAAGAGACACCATATGAGATATGGCATGGGAGGTGTCCTGATGTGACTTTTATAGTGATTAGGGATGAATGCTTATATAAAAAAATAGTTTCTTATGATCTTTGTCAACAAATCACATAAATATTAAATACTACTCTTATCCCAATCCTACAACAAAGTTGTTTGTTGATCAGAATGGTTGTATTCCTGAAGAGGAACTTGGTTCCAAAGGAATCGATGGGAGTAAAAGTAGAATTCAAAATGTTTGTGAAAAACAAGAAAACATAGAACCTAAAAAGATACAGTAGGAGAAATGAGAATCACAAGTTGTTTTAGAATCTCAACTTCCTTATGTAACACATGGAACTCATAGTTCTAGTACAATACGCCTTGAGTTTGAAAGATAATAATATCTTATAACTCAAAAAGGCGGTAAGTTGATCATAGATGATGAGTCAACAACCTACCTAGAAACTATTGAGGGACCAGAACCTTAGAAATGGCTTGAGGACATGAGATCTAGGATGGACTCCTTATACACCAACAAGGTATGACCTTCATAGATCCACCTGTTGAGGTAAAACCATAGGGTGCATTTGGGTTTTTGTAAGAAGATCAACATGGAAAGGTAAACTGGTTCCAAATAATTTCAATCTAGTTCATGTTGTTGAACATGATGAAGTCCTTCACCAGTTACCATGGTGCCGGTAAGGGAATAGCCCAATTGGAGAATTCCGCTGGTCCCCAATGAAGGGACGCGGGTTCGAAACCACACAGAGAAGCATCTCTTGATTTAAACCCTCCCGGGCATCCGGCCTCCGCCACAGGTTATGGGAGAGGGGGAGAGAAATCTTTCTCTCTTAATCCCACTGTTTACCATGGTTAAATCCATGTGGATCATACTTGTTGTTGCAGCTTAGTATGACAATAAGATTTATCATATGGATGTTAAAAATGCATTCCTTAACTGGAATAATTATGAGGATGTGCATGTGACACAACCTAACAGTTTTATAAATCCAATAATACAAATAAATTCTATAAGCTACAAAGGTAAGTCTCTTTGAAGAAAGCATCTCAGAGATGTAATCTTCAATTTGACAAGATAGCAAAGAGGTTCACTTGAGTCAGAAAGAAGATGAAATCTGTGATTACAAAATATTTAGTGGAAGCATATTTATATTCCACATAATGATGGGGAATAACATCCGTATCCTATAAATGTTAAAACCTGACTAGAAACACTTTCTCTATGAAAGGTTTAGGCAATAAAACCTATGTGATAGGGATAGAGATCTATAGATATGGATCTAAAAAGCATTTTGACCTAATTAAGAGAACACACATTAGCAAGATGTAAGAGTTCAACATGCATGATTCAATGAGAGAGAACTTTTCCATGTTCCATGGAGTTAATCTCTCAGGACTCTAGTGTCCCAATTCTTATGAAGAATGGAAACACATGGAATACATGACATATGCATTCACAATTGGATCTATCTTGAATGCAATGTTATGTACTTATCCCGTTATCTTGTATGTATCTAGTTATCTGGTATTTATTGGACATGACGAGAGGATATCAAGTCATCTCGTATGTATTGGACATGAGGAGAAGACATATATATACCTACCTAACAATCTTGTATTATTAAACATGACAAGAGGTTATATGTCAGATACCAGTGAAAGTCACTAGGCTACCATAAAAAACATCCTTGGGTTCTTGTGAAGCACTAAAAGGATCGGTTCCATGGTTATGGTAATAAGGAAGAGTTGGGTGTAAGAGGTTACACTAATGCAAGCTTTTAAAATGACATATTAATGATCACAATCTAAATTTATGTTTGACATTAAACAAAAAATATAATCTAGAAAGAGTTATGAGCTAATGACAATTATTCAAATATACAAAAGAAGTCGAGTATCTCTATGTTATGAGAACAACAGAGGATATGGTGTGGATCAGGAAGTTCATATGGGTGAACTTGTGCAAGGTTCCAACCATTGATAACAAAATAGAAATACTGTGACAACAATTGAGCTACTAGATAGGCTTGGAATCTCAAATAGCATACTACAACACTTCCATCTCATATGAGATGTCGTACAAAAAAGAGATGAGAAAAATTGTAAAATGCCGATTTTTAAGCAAACGTTGCTAGACCCACTATAAAAGTGCTTGCACAGTAGAAACATGATGGACATGGTAAGATAACTTGGAATAAGATTCATGGGTGATTCTCTCTAAGTGCAAGTGGCAGTCTGTTCATATGTATGTCTTGAGAGCCAATGATATGATGATTGGAATGTGGCATTAGATACATGATTTGATAATAATAAAGGTAATTATGTCTATTATGTTTATTTCATTCATGAGATGATGACATATACATACTAGATGTCTATATAACGGTGTTACTCAGTGATGTATGTCTTCAAATACGTGACTTGAATAATGAGATCATATGGATGCTATGAGTACATACATTCTGGTTATGTCCTTAGTCTGGTATTATTGTGGAAGCAAAATAGACGACATTAATACATAAGACTAGTGTGTGTTGACTAATGATAGAATCTCATTAGTCATGATATATGATATCAAGTCACTCATATGGGTAGTGTATCAGACAGACCCACCATGAGAGTGATACATGGAGACCGTAGAATGGTAGTGAGAATCATATCTCATAGTGATAGTGGTGATTCTTGTTCTTAGACTTGAAGTTACTACATTCATCACATGTCATTCGGTATACTTTGACATCATCAAATGTAACCTTGGATAAGGACTGCCATAAAGGTGATGATTGGGTAGCTATAACACATGGGTATTTGCGTGTGTGTGACATAGATGGGATTTGTCCCTCCTCTAGGACTTTGATATCTTGGGCCTCTTGATAAGCGTTACTGAGAAATGCACGACCGTACTCATGCGATTCAATATATGATATGTGAACTCCCACACATAGGATACACTTGGATTAAAGGAGTTTATTCATAAATGATATTTTGATTGATTACTAAAGGTGTTTAGGTATTCAATTAAACAATAGATCAACTAACCAGACTCAGAACCATCAAGTTCAAGAGTTGAATTGATTGATTGGAGTGCCATGTTGATTGAAAATTGAATTAATTGATTTTTGCATTGCTTAGGACACCAACCGATCAACTTAGGTTGGTGAGAGGACCGGTTCATCTAGTGAACCGATTGGCTTGGTCAATCCAACTGAAACTTTTGGTGATTTTCTTAAATCATGAGAATAGTTGAATCATTTCACTTGTTCAATTCATTTGGTATAAGGATTTATGTTGGTCATTAATTGGAAATGAATTTTGAATTCAAATGCAAATAGGAAACTGGATGAAACGACCATTTTGCTAAGTGAGATGACCAGTTTTCTCACATGATGGCCTTTCTCTATCGAGTGATCGGTTCGCTGTTTGTGGGTTCCACAAAATTCATGATTTCGGACCCTTGTACTCCCACACAGACTGGGAATGCTAACCCTGACCTCTCCTATAAATGGAGGGGTACTGAGGGCTTCTTAAAAGACACAATTGAGAATCAATTGCTATGACAAGTGTTGTCCTCCCTGGTTGTGGTAACCAATAGAGTGCCCAAGCAAGTCCTACCTATTAAAGGGAGGGATAGAAAGGGAGATTACAACTGAGATCAATTGTGGAAGACCATGTTAGTGACTAGTACACTGACAAAAGGGAACAAATCCTTCATGTTGGCTCTGGTAGTGCAACGTGGAGTTCTTGGTGGTCCGCGTGGACTACTCTAGAGGTAGGAGGCCGTTGTCTGGCGCTAGAAGGACAATTTCAGCCAGTAGTGCATGGTGAGAGGAGGTATTGTAGATGACGATGTTTGAGTTTGTTGTCCATGGAGGAGCCGCAAATGAGTCCCAGTGTAACTAGAAGATAGTTGCATATGTACAATGATGAGTAGTGTGTCGCTAGACTTGCTCCATGACCATGTATATCCTCGAAACCATCCTTTCCATTATATAGTTTTTGACGCAATCCACTAGTTTATGGGGAACACGGGAATAAAAAAAATTTATTTCCATTGCATATTCTGTCGCCCTATTTCCCAACAAGAACATCATATTAATATTAGAAATTCATATCCATTTGTCATATTCACTAGTTGGACATCATCTTTGTCTTTCTTCAATTTATCTAGTCACAAGTAACTATTTAAGAATGTCAGAGTAAAATGAACCAATTACTTGACATAATTATATACATTAAACAAAAATAAGGATGAATACATTTGAGTTTATCTTGGGGTGTATGGTTTTATATTTTCCTTATCATATAACTCTTTCTCCATCAATGATATTAATTAATGTTTTCCTCGGGCTTGTCATTTCATTGAAATTATTATCTTAGCCTCATATCTTACTGGCTCATCTCCATGTATAGATTTTTCTTTACTTATTTAGTTCTAAGAACTACTACTGTTTAATAGATTTTCCATTGTTTTTTTCTATTTCTCTTGTATTGTTATTTTAATTTTGATGAATAAATAACTATTAGAGTAAAGAATGTCTTCATTCTTATAAATCCATTTCCCATCTATAAATCCTTCTATGTATGCCAATTTTGTCATACTCATCATATATAACTTAGCTTTCTTATTACAAGTTGTCATTTAATCTTCTAGTACAAATTTCATTCACTTCCTTTAATCTTACCACTATTTCTTGTTTTTCAAAACTTGTATCAACCATTATGCATGTATATAAGCTAGTTGACTGATTTCCTTTACTATTTGGACGAATTGATAGCTAACCATTCTTCATTAGTTAGTTGGTGCTATTCTAGACCGATAGAGATATTTTATTTTCGTATACTATTTTAAGTTTTCAAACATAACCCAAGCCCCACCAAAAAAAATCTTATAACCTATCTTAGCACAAACTAGTATCTAATTTTCTATTTGCACACCCAAACATGAATCCCTTTTTTTCCTCTCTTTATACTTAGACATAGGAAATTATGTGAATATTCTATATCATCATAGAATCACTATATTTATCCTACTTTTCTTAATTAAAAGAGATATTTTCTTTAAATTTGAATATTTTATTTTTCTCATACCATCATATTTCCTAGTTTGCATTCCCAATATTGTTCTTATTTAGGCAATATGGGAGTCCATACATGATAGTATCCCATCATGCCAGCCGGACTAGGATGTACATGTAGTTTTGAATTTAGGGAATTACTCAGGATTAGTTAACATCAGTCCCTCTTACAGATGTATGAAAAACATCAATCAAGGAAAATTAAAAAAAAAGTAGCATTATATCTACTTAATTTTTAGAATATAAACAATGTCTCATTGGACGTCCAAGTGCAAAAATATATATATATGGACAATCATATATATCTATAAAATGAGTAAATGAAGGACTCGGGTGGTAAAAGCTCAGTAAGTCCCAATGAAGGACCCTAGTTCGAACCTCATTGAAGGCACTTTGTGAACGACAATCCATAGTGATTTGGCACATGAGGGGGGTGACCATACCACGCCCTCTCATGCATTGAGAGTTTACCATGTTGGGTTAGACTGGGATGGGTTCTTTCGGTTCACATAACAATGTCAATTACTTTTCATTCAGAATGAGATTAACCATTTACATGAAAATTCATATCACATTATATCTTTGTGATCTTACTCTCTTATTTCATTCTGGTCTTCAAAACCTCATCCTTCTAGGGTTTCTCTCTATCCCATCCCCAATGGATACATTTGAAAGACATACAATGAAGAATAGACAAAGTAGCTTGATACTAGTTGATCTATATACTCATATACTGGGTAGGATCATTGAATGCTTAAATTTCCAAAGATATTGTCATATCATTTCCTATTTGCCACAAATTTGACTGACTTATAACTTAATGGTGACTGACAACTCATCATAGGATCTGATACCAAGGTGTCAAAGTTTCATCTTATAGAAACCATTGATCACATGATTTAAGAATGAATTGAGGATGAAACATTGCCAAACATCACTTTTAAGTTTTTTTTTATCTAAATTTTTTTGGTTTCCTACATTCATTCACATGAATTAACTTAGCATAAGGATTTATACATCATTACTTTATTCCAATTTCAACATTAAGAATAAAAATGTAACAATTGTACTAAATGTCACATTTACATGTGCACAAGTCTTAATAATAGATACATACTTTGTTTGGAAACAATATCACATATCATCATTTACAACTCATCTTATTTCCTTACATGAACATAGAGTGAGAAGGACTTACTAAACTCAAATAATTAGATTCTTAACTCTTGTGGCAGGTCTACTTTGCAGCATCTACATCTTCTATTCAGATGCTTTCCCTAAAGATTTTGTGAGTAGAGGGGTGAGATACTCATACAATAAATTAGTAAAACAATAAAATAGTTGAGAAGGTTGTAATAGACACTTTAATGTACTTGATCAATTGAAAAGGAAGTAGTGTAGTACTGAATATTAAAATATTAATTGTATAAAAAATTACAAATAAAATTGTAGCATGCATTACTTAGTAATATCTGAGTATCAAAATATTTCTCATCACTAATCTCTTTTTGGTCTTTTATTAACTCTCACTCAACTTTACTAGTAAACTGACTATTATGCTGGCCAGTTGAACATGACTGACTAATAAATGACTGAATATATTCTTTATTAGGACACAAAGAACTAAACTATCTTTCTCACTTACATTGCCCTAAACTCACTTGGATTGTACCATACAAGTGGAGTCCACTACTACATGACTTACTATACAAGTGTTAAGGAAAACCGTACACCTTAAGACTGCTACTAAGTCCTCAATCTCTATAGATGTTTCCTCGTAAGGACTGACTATAGAAAAAACCAATCTCACTAATTGTGGGCCCTTGTCCTTAGTACTTAGGAGGGGTGCCTCTAGGATAAAACACCTCTTAATCCATGCAATACAGTTCCACAAATGATGACACATGATACAAAGTTAATGTCAAAAAGTGTTGGTCCACATGGGCTATATACTCCAACTGTAACTATTTTGGACACCACTAAAATCTCCAATTATCGTTGGATACCCCTATGGAACTGAATTACCACTGATACCTAGTTGATTGGTGTTGGGTACTTCCTATCTGTAGATCTAGGTTTGTTCTTCCTATATCTAATAGTCAATATCCATTTCACCTTTTCTGCTACATGCATACAGGGATTGGTTCTACAGTGTTTAGGGAATTTAATACTATAACTTTTCTAGTTACATCTTTCTATTACACATAATTCCTTTCTTTCTATATTTTATTGACTATTTGGGACTATTTGGCTAAACTCACTCATTATACTGAACTAGACACTTAACTTACTAACTACACTAATTTTAAGGTTTCTCATACCTCATTCACATATAACATTTATCACATATTCAAATAAGAATCATTTCTTATGATACATTCATGTTCATTCAAAATTTGTCACTTGTAAACATAGCGTGAATAGATTTGCTAATGGAGAGAAATGCCAATTCTATTTACTTGAAATATATCAACAACTTTTTCATTTCATGACAAGGATATTAAGTAGAGTTATCAAATCACACAAAATACTAATGTGTATGCATATAGTAAAATGTTCAGCTAGAAACCATCACTATCATAGGAGTCACCTGAATTAACCATTAACTTTTGAATAAGATGATTATACTTTTTAATCATAGTGAATTGGTTCTCCACCATTGATCATCGGATTTTCATATAATGATGATATTAATCAAAAACTCTAAGTTGTCATGATTTCAATTGAAAGTGATAAAAAAAATCATATGGAACACTAATTTCATAGGTAAGACTATATTAGTAGTCATCTGGGATTCGACTAGACTATTGTTGTAACATCCCAGGATTTGAGGCATCGGATAACATGATCTTAAAAGGAATGATTGGACTACCCATATCACCAAGGTGCACCTCCTTTTCCGGGATCCCATCTCTAAAGAACTTCATAGTTAAGCGTGCTCAGCTTTGAGTAGTACTAGGATGGGTGACCAGTCGGGAAGTTGATCGTGGCTTGCGCGTCAGTGTGGACAAAGTGCGCAGTTAAGGCTAGTGGTGGTCTATGGGGCCAGTCGTCATTCCTGAAACTCTACTAGAGCCTTGGGCAGTGGGCCCAGGCGTTACAAATGGTATCAGAGCCATAACCCCTCTAGTAGGTGGGGCCCACATGGGCATGTGGCATGCCAGTCTTGAGCCGTGCGGTCCAAGAAAGTTGGAAAGGGCTATCCGTAGAGACGAGATGGAGCCACCCTTGCACTGGTATCCGTGGACGGGAGTTGGGTGTCTATGGGCCATTGTGGGTCTGCACTGAAATGGGGTCAGATTTTGAGGCCATATAGTTGAGCCTTGACGAGGACGTCAAGAGTCTAAGTGGGGGAGATTGTAACATCCCAGGATTTGACGCATCGGATAGCATGATCTTATAAGGAATGATTGGACTACTCATATCACCAAGGTGCACCTCCTTTTCAGGGAGCCCATCTCTAAAGAACTCCATAGTTAAGCGTGCTAAGCTTGGAGTAGTACTAGGATGGGTGACCAGTTGGGAAGTTGATCCTAGCTTGCGCGTCAGTGTGGACAAAGTGCGCAGTTAAGGCTAGTGGTGGTCTGTGGGGCCAGTCGTCATTCCTGAAACTCTACTAGAGCCTTGGGCAGTGGGCCCAGGCGTTACAAATGAAAGATTTCTCTCCCACTCTCCCATAACCCACGGCGGAGGCCGGATGCCCGGGAGGGTGATAAATCAAAAGATGCTTCTCCGTGTGGTTTCGAACCCGGGTCCCTTCATTGGGGACCAGTGGGATTCTCCAACCGGGCTATTCCCTTGCCGGCCTAGGATAACATGATCTTAAAAGGAATGATTGGACTACCCATATCACCAACGTGCACCTCCTTTTCCGGGAGCCCATCTCTAAAGAACTCTGCGGTTAAGCGTGCTCAGCCCAGAGTAGTACTAGGATGGGTGACCTGTCGGGAAGTTGATCCTGGCTTGCATGTCAGTGTGGACAAAGTGCGCAGTTAAGGCTAGTGGTGGTCTGTGGGGCCAGTCGTCATTCCTGAAACTCTACTAGAGCCTAGGGCAGTGGGCCCAGTCGTTACAAATGGTATCAGAGCCATAACCCCTCCAGTAGGTGGGGCCCACATGGGCATGAGGCATGAGCCGTGCGGTTCAGGAAAGTTGGAAAGGGCTATCCGTAGAGACGAGATGGAGCCACCCTTGCGCTGGTAGCCGTGGACAGGAGTCGGGTGTCCATGGGCCATTGTGGGTCTGCACTGAAATGGGGTCAGATTATGAGGCCATATAGTTGAGCCTTGACGAGGACGTCAAGAGTCTAAGTGGGGGAGATTGTAACATCCCAGGTTTGAGGCCTAGGATAACATGATCTTAAAAGGAATGATTGGACTACCCATATCACCAAGGTGCAACTCCTTTTCTGGGAGCCCATCTCTAAAGAACTCTGCGGTTAAGCGTGCTCAGCCCAAAGTAGTACTAGGATGGGTGACCTGTCGGGAAGTTGATCCTGGCTTGCGCGTCAGTGTGGACAAAGTGTGCAGTTAAGGCTAGTGGTGGTCTGTGGGGCCAGTCGTCATTCCTGAAACTGTACTAGAGCCTAGGGCAGTGGGCCCAGTCGTTACAATTGTTCATACACCCAAAAAATCTAGAAACTCAAATTCTTAGATAGTCCTCAAATAAATTTCTAAACTCTTCAATATTCAAGATGCATGGTTTTTTGTAGTTATTGCTTATGTAAACCTTCTTTGACGATGATTTGAGGCCTAGGATAACATGATCTTAAAAGGAATGATTGGACTACCCATATCACCAAGGTGCAACTCCTTTTTTGGGAGCCCATCTCTAAAGAACTATGCGGTTAAGCGTGCTCAGCCCAAAGTAGTACTAGGATGGGTGACCTGTCGGGAAGTTGATCCTGGCTTGCGCGTCAGTGTGGACAAAGTGTGCAGTTAAGGCTAGTGGTGGTCTGTGGGGCCAGTCGTCATTCCTGAAACTGTACTAGAGCCTAGGGCAGTGGGCCCAGTCGTTACAATTGTTCATACACCCAAAAAATCTAGAAACTCAAATTCTTAGATAGTCCTCAAATAAATTTCTAAACTCTTCAATATTCAAGATGCATGGTTTTTTGTAGTTATTGCTTATGTAAACCTTCTTTGACGATGATTTGAGTAGATTGACTAAAATATCTTGTAAATAGACTTTAAGAATAATAAATTTTAATAATTTAATTTTGTTTATGGATAATTTGGTAATCTCAAATAGGATTCATCTATCTAAGTGTAATTGAGATTAAAATCATTTTACCCACTCCCATTAGTCTAAAGAACTCTGCGGGAGCCCATCTCTAAAGAACTCTGCGGTTAAGCGTGCTCAGCCCAAAGTAGTACTAGGATGGGTGACCTGTCGGGAAGTTGATCCTGGCTTGCGCGTCAGTGTGGACAAAGTGTGCAGTTAAGGCTAGTGGTGGTCTGTGGGGCCAGTCGTCATTCCTGAAACTGTACTAGAGCCTAGGGCAGTGGGCCTAGTCGTTACAATTGTTCATACACCCAAAAAATCTAGAAACTCAAATTCTTAGATAGTCCTCAAATAAATTTCTAAACTCTTCAATATTCAAGATGCATGGTTTTTTGTAGTTATTGCTTATGTAAACCTTCTTTGATGATGATTTGAGTAGATTGACTAAAATATCTTGTAAATAGACTTTAAGAATAATAACTTTTAATAATTTAATTTTGTTTATGGATAATTTGGTAATCTCAAATAGGATTCATCTATCTAAGTGTAATTGAGATTAAAATCATTTTACCCACTCCCATTAGTCTCTTATCTTGGTCACATATTGCAACTAAATTTGAGCTCCACTTAATTCAATTCTTCATGACAAATATTTTCCGAGTAGTACATTTCAGTCTCTAATGTCACTTTTCCTGACGTCGGTTACTCTAAAGAACCGACCCTAAATACCAATCAATGTTAATTATTTAGCACAAGCATCAATATAGTGTAAGTCCAGCCAATTAAAAAAGACACGGTTACCAATTTTTCATTAATGTCGGTTATATTCAATGAAAACTGACGTCTAAAGAAAAGACATGGGTACTGCTTTTTTGGGGGAATGTATTTGTCTCCACCAATTTTAAGATGGGAATCGATTCTTTGAATCGATGAAAAAACATCATCATGCATAATAAATTTTGCCTCCAAAATACTTTCTACATCGGTTTCTTCTCCACAAAACCAACATTAGTTCACATGAAAAATATGAAAATTTGCACAATTTGTGTCTTTTTTTAATGAAGAAACTGACATCATAGTGTCTACACCATGTCCGCGCAACACCCCCCCCCCCAAATTTCACTCTAGAGTCAGTGTTTTCATATACAACCGATGACTATTGTCATTACTGAGGCTGATTTTTGTTGTTTGGATTATGGCTTCTTGCATCAGTTTTTTCGAGTAAACTGACATTTAAGTCACTATGTGTGGTGTAGTTTTCTACATGTAACCAATGACACCACCATTACTGAGGGTGATTATTTTTCATTCGGGTAAAGGCCTCTTGCATTGATTTTTTGGAATAAATTGACATTTAAGTCACTATGTGTGGTGTCGGTATTACTCATCCAACAGATGACTAACGACTTAGTCATCAATTCTTTAATATAACCGACGACTAGGTCACAATTAAGACCCACAAAATTTCTTTCTCTTTCCCCTATTCTTTGTTTCATTTTTTGCACGACCTAGCTCTGGAAATTCTAACCTCTGTCGTTGTGCTCACTATTCATTCTCTCCATTGTCACCATCGTGCTTGGTGCTCCTGCTCTTCACTGTCTCTGATGTGCTCGCTGCTCTGGCTCTCAGACTAGCTGCTTCCTGGTGCTCCAACCACCATGGCTACTTCTCTTTTGGAGCATTGTGCTTTAATGTTGTCGTTTTTAGAGCCATCCACCACCACCGCTGCTTCTCTCCTACTTCTTCTCATCATCATGGCTATCTTTCGGATCCAACCACATATAGGGCTTCTAGTACATCTAGGGCCATCACCACTTCCATCGTCACCACTGCTAGAGGTCAAGCCATTGTCGATTGTGTTGTCAACGGGCCTCTACATGTTTCCCCGACCAGATCTTAGGGATTCTACTACGTGCTTCTTCTATCTGTCTTCAAAGGTAAGAAACAAAATGTTGGTGCATTGCATGCCCCCAATTGTCTAGTTGTGCATCCTCTATTCTTCCTTAGTATATATAAACAAATAATCCCTACAAACATGTAATGTTTATTTAATACAATTGATGATTGGCTTGATTGTTAATAATATATGGCAAAAATAAAATGCTAAGTGACAACATGTATCCTGGATAAACCTTTTATATGTGTGTACGTCCTTACAACCTTATTTTGGAGACTACAACATTATTTATTAAAAATTATGTTAGTCTTCTCTTTCATAGTTAATTATGTTTTGATAATGCTAAATGTTGATGATATCCTTACATTTTCTAGTTAATCGTATTTTGATAATAATTAAAGGTTGGTGAAGCAATATTTACAGCATACAATACATGAACCTGATCCACAAACCCTCATAATATAGAATCATAGATTCACCCCTATAGTTGGGGCGAGTTGAAGTGCCTGATGACACTAAGATCATAGGTATATAAATGACAACATTGTATTATGGCACAGAAACCCGTCTGAGATTGACTCATTAGGAGTAAATCTTGGATAGTCACTGGTGTGTGATTGTTCTTGATTACTTAATCTTACTTAGGATGTAAGTGTACCATGTATATTTGGCTATCAAAATGTTTCATTTGAACTTCCCCATTTTTTCTCTAAGTACATATGCTGGTGGAAATTTGCCATCTACATCGGTATACTTGGAGAACAGTAGGGAAATACTATCAAATTTTTTTGGAAAACCCAATACACATTATACACTTACCAGTGATATTAGGTGTTCAAGAATGGGATAGGTGGTATACACATTCATTATTAAACCCTAAAACCTAATCTGTAAACCATAAACCCTAATATGTAAACCATAAATCCTAATCTATCTGACTTTTATCCCTAAATCCAAAATAATAAACCCTCATCTATGTGTAAATCCTAAACCCTAGTCATGTAAAACCTAAATTCTAATACTTGTTTTTTCTTTGATCAGAGTTTGTATATATCATGGATGTCCATTCCAAATCGTTGCATCTCAGAGTTTACTGCTGGCCTTGAACAATTTATAAGATTTGTGGAGGAAAATAAGAAACAAGCTGGAGATAGTTTATACTATCCATGTAGCCATTGCAGTAACAACTTGAAAGTCAACACTATTGACAAAATCAAAAGCATGTCATGTGAAATAGGATTATACCAGTATATACAAAATGGTATTGGCATGGAGAGAATCCAAAGGTGAGATCAGTAGATGTCAATAACTGTACTTGTGTTGAAGAAGAAATTGACTCCGATGATGTGGATGTGAATGAGCCAATTCCGATAGATGTGGTTTATGTGATGCTAGATAGTTGTGGGGTAGATAAAACCGATCCACCTTCCTTATTTAGAAACAGTATGTATGATGTTGAGTGACTGTTATACTTAGGTTGTACTAAGTTTACGAAGTTGAGAGTTGTGTTGAGATTGTATACTCTAAAGGCTAATCATAGATGGAGTGACAAAACCATTACATCAATGTTGTCTTTGTTGAAATAATTCTTCCTGAAGGAAATGAGCTTCCAATCTCATCATACACATTATAGAAATGTAGTGCCCAATGGGAATGAAGGTTATGAAGATACATGCATGCCCGGTGAAGTCCAAAATTGGCTCTCCTACCAAGGTGATGTGGTATCCACCTATAATACCATGGTTCCAATGCTTGTTTGCCAATCCCATGGATGCAAATAATTTAAGGTGTCATGCAGAGGGAAAGAAAAATAAGGATGGGATCCTACAACATGCGTCTGATTCCCCACAATGGAAGAAGATTGATTTATTGTAGCCTAAATTTGGTGAGGAAGTTAGGAATCTAAGACGGACTTTTTCCCAATGGGATGAATCCATATGACACATTGAGAAGATGACAAAGCAGTTAGCCTGTTATAATTGTAATATACAATTTTCCTCCCTGGTTGTGTATGAAAAATAAGTATGTCATGATGTCATTGTTAAATATCTAGCCCTAAGCAACTTGGCAATGATATTGATGTTTATCTTGAACTGCTAATTCATGACTTAAAGAAACTCTGGGGAGAAGGTGTGATGACCTATGATGCTTAATGTAGAGAGACATTTCATCTGCATGCTATGTTGTTTCACACTATTAATGACTTTCCAACATATGGAAATTGGACTGGATATAGTGTAAAAGGATCCAAAACATGCCCTATATGTGAAGAGAACACTAATTCAATACGACTAATATATGATGGAATGACTGTATATCTCGGTCATCGAAGGTTTGTTCCAAAAGTTCATCCTTACCGAAGGTTGTGCAAAGTTCAATGGATCGAATGAGGAATGAAGTATCCCTAAACATATATCAAGGAAGGTAGCTTATGAAAGAGTAAAATACTTTGTCAATACATTCGGTAAGAGATCACAATGTACCATTGCTACATAGAGTGACAAATCTTTATTCAAGAAGATGTCAATATTCTGGGATCTTCCTTATTGGAGTTTTTTGGCAGTTAGCATTGTATCAATATCATCCATGTTGAGAAAAATGTTTGTGATAGAGTGATTAGTACTCTATTGAATATACTATGTAACAATAAAGATGGAATCAAATTCAGAATGGCTACATAAAATAGGAATTAGGAAAAAATTAACTAAAGTAGTTAGTGGTGATTGGAAAACATATTTACCTCCTGGTTGTTACATGTCATCTAGAAAGGAGAAGAAAACTTCTTGTGAGTGTCTGCTTAATGTTAAGGTACCACAAGGATGCTCTTCCAAAATCCATAGACTGGTAACAATGAAAGATTCAAAGATGATAGTTCTTAAATACCATGATTGTCACACTGTAATGCAATAAATATTTCTCATGGCTATTTGATCTATACTTTCGAAGCATGTAAGGTTTGCAATCACCAAACTTTGTTTCTTATTCAACACTCTATGCAACAAATTTAATGATCCTGAGAATCTTGATAAGTTACAAAGAGAAGTGGTTGTTACCCTATTCCATCTTGAGTTGTATTTTCCTCCATCACTCTTTGATATCATGGTACATCTTGCTGTCCATTTGATTAGGGAAGTGAAAATGTTGGGAGCAATTTTCTTGCATTGTATGTATCCTTTTTAACGGTACATGAGTGTTTATAAAGGTGATGTTTGAAACTATTATCAGCCTGAAGGGAGTATTATTGAGAGTTATGTTGTTGGAGAGGTTATGAACATTTGCAGTGACTTTCTGAGTTGTAATGAAGCTCCTATAAATGACAAGAATTTCGAGGACTATTCCAACAAAGAGACTTTAGGTGCATGAGTGAAAGTAATTAGTCGTGAGCTGTGGGAACAATACCACTTATATATTTTACACAACATCGATGAAGTGAGTGTTTATATCTCCAAACATACTGATTTCATCATGAAACAATATCCTCGATCCAATTCAATGTGGCTTTCGAGAGAGCATAACAAGACATTTATTGGAGGTTTGAAGATAAAGTTTTACGTCAACTATCTCAAAAACCAAATAATGTTGTTGAAAATATCAGATGCCTCACCCTTAAACCCAAAATGAATATTATGTCTTATGAAGGGTTTGGCATAAATGAGTTTTCATATTACACAAAGCATCATCATGATAAGTGTGTCGTCTAAAATAGTGGGGCCACCCTTCAAGCGTCTTCATTGTTTTTTTAGTGTGAAGGATAAGAGTCTACGTGATGTTAAATGTAATATTACTGTGTCATTGAAGACATATGTGAGTTTTTTTTTGGAAAGACATATGGGAGTTTGACTGCGTAGATTTCAAAATTATGGTCTTTAAGTGTAATTGAGTTATTAAGACCAGAGGAGTTGTAGTGTATGAATTGGGTTTCATACTAGTGAATTTTGAAAAGATTGGCTAGAAGGGTGAACCATTCATAACTGCATCACAAGAGAAGCAAGTATTTTATATTGATGATTCTAAAAATAAAAAAAGGTCAGTTGTTCTTCATGGTAAAAGATAATACATTGAAGATCCTATAGATGAAGAAGAGTATTATGAAAAGTATGATGACTCCAGTCCATTCTCAGTTGGATTGTCAACATCAAATATTGAAATTGATGCTCACTTATATGTGTGTGGAGATCACACTATGTGAATATTAATTGATAAAATATATCAATGTTAGAGGCATTCTTTTATTTTTTTTAATGTTAGATGTGCATTTTATAATCTTATATTTCATCATTTGAGTATTTGTATATAACATTTTTTAGATGGTGTATGAACAGGGTATGATGACTGTGATGATTATTATTGTGAGGATGCACAACATCACGGTGTGCAACTTGACACTGGTGTAAGTTGTGTATTGTTTTATTACAGAGATGTGCATTTTACAATATGTCTATCTTGTTATATTTTTGTATTGTTTTATCACATTTATATGTTATATCTTTTTATGACCTATATGTGTTTTTTTTCAATTTTAGGTTGAGGATGTACACCTTGAGGATCTTGCTCAATTTGATGGGCAACATCTTAAAAAGGAAAAAATAAGGGGCATCACCATGATGAACAAATTGATACAACAAATCGATAACAAAATGAAGTTGATCGTTGAGTTTGATCGTGCTGGAAATACTTTTCCAAACAACCTCAACTCTTTCTTGGCATATCTAGGGGTTCTTAATCGTTGATATTATAGTGTAGTAGTAGAATCTTGGCATAAAATTGATAAAAGTAAGAAAGACTTCATATGGAAAGAACTGTGTGTGAGATATTATCATTTGCAATTTTGTTTTCAAAGCTATTTACAATTTTCTTGAAGACTGGGGGGCGAGCTTGGCTCTCGTCTCAGGAAGATCATTCTGGTTGCTCACACAGACCTCCTAGTAGGTAGATAGAGAGAGATCTATGAAATTCATTACCTTCACCCCACCCTGACTTTCTATTTTTAAGAATATTTCATTAAGTATATGAACTTTTGCAGAGCATATATGACCTAGATGAAATTTTGCATCGTAAAAAGGTGATGAAACCCTATGGGTGAGTACTGAAGAATTATAGGACAACTCTGACAAGTCTATATATATGGGATGCAGAGAAGACGAAGAAGTCAACCACTGTGCAATTAGGATATCTTGAACCAGAGACGTGGGGGGGTGTTTTTTGCTATGAAAAATATTGATGAATAGAAGCTATTAAGCCTCACTCCCCATTATGAATACATTCTTATGAATTCATTATTTTACTTTGACCTTGATTGTTATCATTTACTTACCAATTACTATTTAGTATTGTTACTAACCAGGATGCAAGTAATGCTCAAATAGAAAGGCGTGTAAAAGAATGTGCACAACCACACGAGGGGTCCAGCTGGCCATGCACATCTTTGCCAAAAGATACTACATGCATCTTCTTCTCAGCAGCCTATTCCTTCAATTGATGAGTCCTCTACTACTACTGAACCTCTACTTCACCATGATCTATGGATAGTCGGGAGGAAAAACAAATATGGAGATATGCCCTATCACACAACTACTAAGGCTACTGCAAAAATGGTAAAATTCAACTCCCATAACAATTAGTATTGATAATTGTTATGTTTTACTTACCAGTTACTATTGATGATGATTACAGGGAGATATACAAGAAAAGGAAACAAGGCAAGTCCATCCCTTTGGGCACAAGGGATGAATTGACAATTGCTCCAGGTAACACAGTGCCTCCTGGGCATGTTAGGGTTGTAGGTGTTGGTGTCGGTATAACAAAGTTCTTTGGGCCATCAGTCCTTATATGCAAATATGTCAAGAAAGGGGGATTCTCAAAAGAAGAGGTAAAAGAGTTAATTGCAAAGGGAATTCAAGAAGCAATGAGCGTCATGCTTCTCAATCTTCTACCCTGATAGTACATGTGCCACCCCACTCTTCATACGAGGTGGAATCCCCGAAAAGTTGGTTGGGAGTAATCTTGTAGACTTGCCACCTAGCACATCTGTTGTAAGTATTTTTATGATAGTAGTCTTTTAGAATGATTTTAATAAAATATACAACACTGTATCAAAAGTCTTAGGGGTTGAGGCCATGACGTCTTAAATTAGAAGAATATTTTGTTGTTATGGATGCAGCTTACTCACACCTTCAATGTGACATGATTCATGGTTCATCATTGCCTGAAAATGCAGTTCGCACGATGTCGAACCTTGTCTACACCCCTTGGAAGAACACTTCCATATGTGCACCCCGAGAACAATACGATAGGTGATGCAGAAGGCGGTGTGGTCACATGGCCAAGAGTTGGAGTTATCAATACTGATGTATGGTACATTTGCATCGTATTTGTTTCTTTACATACATGACACCATTGATATAAGATTTATATATGTGCAGGACATATCACCTAATAAATCCCTTACAGCTCGTCCTCCACCTCCACCTCCACCCCCACCTCCTCCTCAAATACCTAGTTGGATTGAAAATGACCTATTCAACTTGATAGGTCCTAAGTGTAGGGATATAGCATTATGGATAGGCAAGCATGATGAATGGTCACCTATGATGGTTTCTATTAAGGAGCACGTTTTAGGTCAACCTCATGATAGTAGTATATTTCTGCAAGATGTTTTGGAGTTGTTTTGTTATGCTTGATGGAATACATTTATGATATAACTTTCGATATGGTGAGATTTTATGTAGCAATGTACCTTGTTTTATATATGTTGATATATTTTCTTATGTATTAATGCATACATGATATATGATTTGTAGCCACACACATAGGGTCTATAAAGAGTTTTCACTACCCCATGTGGCATTGTTAGTTCCATCCTTGATCATCCATGTAATTAAAGACCATGTATTTGTTACCCAATACTTCTCTACCAAATTTAAATATATTTGTAAAAATAAAAAGAGTATGATATTAGCTCCATACAATGTTGAGTAAGTTTACTTACTCTTCTTATAATTTTTAATTAATAAATTACATTTCATTGTAAATTTTGAGTTATACTTTTTTTTCCTTCTTATTACTTAGGAGTAAACATTGGGTGTTGTTGGTTATTGTCCCCGCGATGCTAACTGTGTATTATCTAGATCCTAAGGGTGACAAAATAGATAGTGGGGGACACGAATTGAAAGGGGCATTATTCACGTGAGTACATTTTTATATTTATATATGTTAACATATATTTTATATGACTACTTACTAATGCATTTCATTGCATTATATTAACATATAGGGATATAGAAGAATTCAAAAAATATAGAGGAAAGATGGATGAGGAAAATAAATCGATAGTTTGGGAGAATGTTGAGGTAGTTTTCTGACTCCAATGCATAATTATGCCAACTATGTTTACATTTATATTTATTAATATTTTGTATGTCAAATTTTTAGTGTTATGTACAAGAGAATGGTTGGGTATGAAGATACTATGTGATTTAGTATATGGACATGATTGTCAGACATGCGGCAGTAGACATCGAAAGGATACAAATTGTAATCCATATATATTGTCTTGATCATCATAAGTACGTAGTCTCATTAGATAATATGAAAATATTAAACTTATTAATTATATATGTCATTATCTATGTAGGTGTTTAATATGGAAGACCTCAATATGTAGGAAAATCTAGAAGACATACAAATGCCCTATATGATAGAACAACTAGATAAGACACGAGAACAATGGATAGAAGCCTTCGAAAGGGAAGTGAACTTTGAATTTGATTTGGATAAGGAATGAATTTTCTAAAGTTTGATGTCATTATTTCTCTCTCAAATGTGGTGCTTATGTTGCAACTTTTAAATTTTATGCGAGTAAATTCTTGATGTATATGTGAATTATGAGCTATATACTGTGTATAAATGTGAAGATGAAAGAAGGAATTGTGTATGAATGAATGAATTGTGTTTCTACATGTCATGAGAATGCAATTGGTGTTTATGTAAATGAATTACCATGTGTGTGAATGAATGTGAAGATTTATGTTTACACATGTGATTGAAATAGGATTGGAGAATGAATACAATTATATGCATATATTACGTTTGTTATTGTAGGTTTGATGGCCTGCTGTTAAGGTGAAATCACGGGATGTTGTTAACTTGCAGTTCAGAATTCTACTTATGAAATGTATGTTATGCATCCTACTGACCAGCGGGGCAGCAGGTGTGCATGCTTGCTATTTAAAAAAAACTTATTTGTCGGTTATAACAAAAAGACTGATAGTATAGGCATGACCTATCAGTTTTAGAAAAAAAACTAACAGTATTGGACAAAACCAAAACAATCATGTAGGAAAGCATGACCTCATTAGGTAGCATGTCATAGTCATCATTTTTCTATATTTAACAGACATTGTATATCATAGTTGTCAATTATTTGGTTCGCAATTGACACTAAACATCATGATAGGTGTCAGTTGTTACCAAAATGATGATGTAGGGTCCTTTACCAGTTACAAATATTACCTGGTGTGGCTCTTGTGACGTCAATTTTTGGATTACAACTGATGCCTCAGACTGCTATCTGTGTCAATTTCTTATATCCTCACAACCAAGGTTGGATCTCTGGCATTAGTTTTGTTGACCCCAAAGAACCAACGTCTTAGACATGTGTTTGTAGTTTCACCCACTTAAGTGTTGGTCTATAACTGACATTATAGGGTTCTTTTAACTGATACTAGAGATAGGGGGCCCCAAAAGAAAAGGGCTCCATGTTTCCTTTTAGATCAATACTATAAATATTTTAAGTGAGAGAAAAGATAAGGAAGAGTTTATCATGAATCTATCTGAATATTTAAACCTATCAAAATAGGAAACTATAATATAATTGAATCTAACGTAGTTTAATCTAAAAATTGAATAAGATGAAGCTTTTTTGCTCTTTTATCACAACATCCCCAAATCACCTCAAAAATCACAACAAGAACTAAACTTTGTGTCTGTATTTGTATTTGTGAAGAAGGTGATAATGAATCTAGAGCTCCAGTTTGATCTATGAAGGAGATCTTTATAGGTGTAAAATACTAATTTACCCTTAGCCAAATAGTTGATTTGTCGACATCTTATGACTCACCAAAAAGTAGTTGATACTTTAATTGTTTAACCCGATAAGTGTGATTAAAAAAAATTCCAAGTTTTACTTTTTTGTTCAAAATACATTTCAGACCAAGTATAAAAAATGATACAATTCAAACATATTAATAAACTTCTATAATTTATATACTATATCAATGAAAGAAAATATGAAAGAGGTTGAGGGTGTTGTAGCTCGGTGGAGAAGGCTCGTGCTCCCCAGAGTAGGGACCCGGGTTCGAATCCTCAGTTGTGCAGCTTCAACAATCCTTGGTCCCGTCACACACCTCAGCCTCTATGTGAGTTTACCTTGCTGACCCCGATGTGCAGGTAGTTGCAGAAAGCTAGAGGTTTACATCACCAAGGGGGTCACAATCATGGTGCTTCCTTGTGGGTGGTTCCCACGTCATCCAAAAAAAAATGAAAGAGTGGTCGACTAAATATTTACTAAAACAACTCGACTAACAAGAAGACACATAGACCAACCTATATTTATGAAATTTTTATTTAATGAACTATAATTGATTTGTCTAATAAATATCAATTTCCCATGATAACCTTAATGAATATTAAACTATAAGATACAATTGATAACACCCAATGAATTATCTATATTTTAATGGTGTTATATCTTCAAATATGGCCAAAATAATTTTAGATACTTATGTTTTTGTATTTATATCTTTTTGAAGATAAAGTTTCTAAACTAGCCAATATTGAGACTTGTAGGCACCGAACTTTAGAAGACATTGATCCTCTAGACTTTTTCCTGACAAATTCAGTAGGGTTACTTACAATTTGGCTGAGTTCATCCCCTAACTATTTAAAGTATTAAACATCATTGCTCCATTGATTTTTTTGTTCAGGAGACAGCTTCAGATGGGGTCTTCTGATGATGCCTTCTGGTGGCACCAACTGAAAGATGTTGTGGAAGGTCTCACTCCTATTGTTGCCTTCTGATGATGCCTTCTGGTGGATCATCTTATGATGGTCCATTTCAAAGGTCATAGGATGACCAATTGTTAGTCACAGGAGCACTTGCACAACCACCTTTTAAAGGAATGACCCTGGTTCGGTTCACCATAACTCATTCCGGTCTAACCTTTTCCTTTGAAGACAGCTGGAGATATGCCTTCTGAAGGACACATCCTGATGGTTTGCCTTCTAAAGTCTCATCTTTAGATAGAACCTTTTGAGGGCATAAACTGAAGGCACACTTTTTGATGTCCATCTTCTGATGGCATTCCCTAAAGGTTTTTCTTTCGATGGTTCATCCTTAGCATTTTTGTGAACCAAAGGGTCAAACCTGGTCGGGTTCAACCCCACTAAACACTTGCATTCCCACATACTCCTATAAATACTATCCCCTTTCTACCTAAAAAGGGGTTCCAAACTTAAGTTATGTACACTTGTGTAGTTCCATGCTTTAGTTCCTAAAGCTTTGTGGGAGAAATCCAAGTTCCTAGAGGGTTGGAGAGAACATTCTACACTCACATTCATTGTTTGCCTCTATCAACTGTTATTTTTATGCCATCTTCCACATCCATACACCACCTTCCACCCATTTCCCACCATCATTTAGCATTTCCTGTCATTTCCAATCATCTTCCATCTCTGACCATCATTTTCCACCATATCCTACCTTTGTCCAACCAATTTCAATATCTTTCACATTGTGACCAGCCTTTTCCAGCCATCTTCCACCTCCATACACCCATCAAAGTTGTTTTTTGGGGAGAAATCAAGGAGAAAGGAGGTCAATGAGTCTAAAATATCAAGGAGGATGACCCCAAGGATGAGATCCAGCCCTCCTAGAGGCTAAGGAGCAAGAGGAACGTTACTTCCACTGGCTAAATCTCTTCTTCTACCTCTTTGTGCTATTTTTCTCCATTTTTGTACAAATGTTGTTCTTCCATCTTTGTTAGGTGCCAACCATGCTTCTACATTGCTAGTTGATCTCCTTGTTGGCTATGTATCTTGTTTAGGACATGTTTATATACTTTTACCATAAGTAAGTAGTTTGATTCTAGATCTAGTGTGCTTTCTATTCTATATCTAAAAGAGGGTAGTTTGGATCAAAATCTGAAAGGAGAACATCCAAGGGAGGATCTATCTAGAACTCAGGTTGGAGAGATCTAACCTAGGACCTTGAATCTTTTTGCTTCCAGTTGAATTTGGTCGAGTTCAACATAATCTAGTTCGGTTCACCTCTATGCGACTAAATTCAGGGCAAGTGTTTGATGCATATTGTCTACTATTCCTAACATCTTTGAATATTCTGGACCAAAGAGGGTATCCAAAATATTTAGGGTTGTTGATCGATTATCCTTGAGAGATGTTTTGAATCGTTGATGGGTTTAATCATGCTACACAAGAGCAAGTAGGGTGAACCCACATGAGAAGCTACCATGATACATGCTACCTTTGGATGGTAGTTACTTGATAAGGGGTTTGAGGGTTGTCTACACTTGGGAACAGGTGCATAGACTACTGAAATTGTGGTTACATAGCTAGGAACCCCTTCTCTTGATTAGTAGGATTATATAGACTCTACTTTCTTTACACTAATTTGTTTTGTTTCATATCATTTTTCTAGACTCGTTCTAGTTCCTTTCATATATCAACTACCAATTTTTGTTAATTGATTAAGAGTGGGATATTAGGCATCCTAAATGTCTCTATGTCCCTATGTTTGATCCAATATATCTACTTTACGAGGGTCTATGAAGGTTTCAGGCTATACATTTAAAGTTTGATTCTTTTGAATCCGCGTTATTTGAAATGCACGATCTGAACCGATCAACTTTTGGCGTTGTTGTGGGGGACATGGTTTTCCATGTTTACACGCTCAAAGATTTTGTTTTGTAAGCATAAGCTTGTACATATATACATATATCTTCTATTATTTTGCACATATTTTTTCATAAATATTGAAATACTTTTCCTTTTTCATATCCCTTTTCACCCTAGGACCTTGCTTCAACAAGGCAAGTTATCTTGTCCACCTATCCTCCCAATTTTTCCATAGCCCTGACTACTGGAAAATAATTGAAGTCATGCACTAGTCAAGCTATATTTTTTCCACACCATCTTCATATTTAGTCGCTCCAACAACAAAGATTGTAGATCAACCCTTGACCTCTAAATTTCCATGGGATCAAGAACTGATCAGATTTGTGGTGCTAGAAAGAGATAGTGTCGATGCACTCATATCTTCCTTAACATGTCACCTCCAAGATTAAGGTAATCCACTTTGAGATCTGCTCAAAAGGAAAAACCATCACCTCCAAGTAAACACAGAGATTGCAGGTTGTAACAGATGTATGATTCAATCTATTTAACAAGGATCTACCCAAGTGTAATAGTTTGAAACGATATATTTTCAATACCAATGCACGGTGGAATTGGTGAATATTGAAATAATATCTACCCAAGTCCAGAAATTTCATTATGAGGATGTTGAATGTGGTAGGAGACTTCAAGAACTAGTTAATCAATTAACAACATGATTGCAAGCACCGTAATCACTTCATAAAAACATCAATCATGAAAACTGCTCCATTGGACCCGATTTGGAACTAATCTCATCTTCCTATTTGGGCTACCAACTTGAATCACCAGGATATTTTTGTACAGTCTCACCCATCCAAGGAAGCCCTTCATTTTATCCATATGATTCAACTAAGAAACCAATGGAGGATACCCATAGTCTATATGAATGGTTTGATGAGGATAATCTTAATCCCCCTCAGGGCAACCAAATGACGTCGCAATTTTAGTGAAATTTTGAGCAAACTAAGTCAACCTTTATCCCAAACCAATGTGATAGCTCCTACGTTGAGACTTGTCACTTTATTTTCAAACCACACACATACTATGGTTTGGAATAGTTTGTTTGAGGGTGATGACAATGAATGTTCAGTTCGGGGAAGTGAGTATATTGATGATGACGAACTGGAGGCACATGAACTTACATTTCCCACCATTCCCTTACAAGGTTTGGTCTGCATTGAAGGAGAAAGATGCTCAATCCTTCACAATATGGCTACATAACATGAGGAGAACCCATCCCCCATAGTTTATGATAAGATGGGGTGAAAGATTTATAGCTAGATTTACCTAGGGTTATACCATGTATAAATGATGATTGGATGATTCACATTTGCAATGTAGACCATTTAAGGCATCCAATCTCAAATTTAGAGGTGGAGAGAGAAGATATGAGTCCTTTAGAAAACTTGAGACCTCTTCCTTCCATCTCATATTTGTGTTTACATCCCAAGGCCTAGCCGTGAGGAGTACCTTGAGGATGCTTTGCGGAAGAATTCATTTCAGTACAGTTCAAATCAATTCCATCACAGTGATGACTTCATCGAGTCACCTAATTTTCATCCTCTACTTTAGACTTAGAAGGTCCCATATCTCCACCTATTCTACTCCTATGGAGGACCAAATCTGCATGACAAATGTAAAACTAGTCCCAAAACTGAGGATTTGGGATCCCAGTGTCGGTATCATGGGGAAACCACCCCCTCTCTCCCTATTCTTCTTTTCCTTTCATGGTAATATAAATTATGTTTTCATGTTCCATCTTAGATAGTTTCTTTTCTCTAACTTCTTAAATGTATCCTTGCATGCATGCATCACTCTTGGACTTCAATAAATTTCTTTCTCTTGTCTACACTCCTTCCCTACTATCCTAGGTTTAGGTCTTTCTCTAGGATGAAAAAAAATTTAAGCTTGGAGTGGTAGGTTATTCACCCTTCTATCTTTTCATTTTTCATGCATTCATGTTTACTTCCTGCATTTGGTATAAATTTTGAAATATTTTTAGTTTTTGGTCTTAGCTTTACTGTTTAGTAATACCTTGTATTTTAGTTTGTAATCTCAGAAAATTAAGGCTATGTGGTGTGAATCATATAGTTAAATGCTTATATTTATGCCTAAGTGTCCAATTTTCATCTTAAATTGCTTGATCTCTTGCTTAACTAGCGCATTGACTCTTTCCTTATGTTTGTCAATCAACTTAAGGTTATGCCTCTTTTTCATAGTTTAAAACATTATTACTTTGATCTATGTTGTGAACGAAAACCACATGTTTTAAGACCGTTGGAAAGAGATAGAGTTTGTTCAATACTCCAAGTTGTGTTACTCATATACTCGTCTCTACTCTTAGGATCCTTGAATCACAATTACTCTTTCTCACACATGTATCAAGAAGGAAATGATGTTTTTTTAGCTATAATCAAGTAGGAATGTTTTCCTTTGAAGGTATGCACACCCTCTCACCTTAGATTGAGTCAAAAAGATGAAAAATAAAAAAAAGTATGCAAAAGAGTTTAGGATGATGCCCAACAGGTGTATGACTGTGCTCATGAACATGGGTATGTTATGCCTAGTAGTGCCACCATGAAAGCTCATTAGAGAGTCATTAAGAATCCTTAGGAGACATATGAGATCATCCCAGTGGCAAGGTTGGTTCGAGCAAATTATGAGGATTTTTTCTAACTACTTTGGGGCAACTAGATTGAATGACAAGGACTATTGATTATTACATGGACCAACCTGATGATGATCAGGTCCTCAAAAGTCATTAGTGTCTTTTTTGTTTTCGTTTGTTTTTGCTTGTTTGGACCTAAATAAGTAGAAGGTGCATTGTTCCTTATCAGTCTACATAAATACATGATAACAACTCATTAATACCCTCCATTGCCTTCTTGATTACCTCTGCGACAATTCTATAATGATGAATTATTGTGGTTTATACCCTCATGAGAATTCGAAAGTCGCAACGAATTTGCATGATTTTTCCTTGGTACTCTTTGATAGAAGGTTTTTCTCAATCGGTGGGGGTTTGTTCTGAAATAACATGGATCAAGAGTATTGCTATTTAAAATTATTTTTTTTAACCTTATCATTTATCACCAATCTTAATTTGGATGTTATCTTTTTATTCTTTGAGCATAGTCTTGATTGAGGACAAGCAAAGTTTATGTTTGGGGTGGTTGATAACACCCAAATATAGGCATTCATGTTAGATATTTATTTATAGTTGTGTGCCATTACAGATTTAAATATGCCCAAAATAACTCTACATACATATCATTTTGTAAGTTATATCTTTTTGAAGATAAAGTTGCTCAACTAGAAAAATTGGGACTTGCAGACACCAAAATTAAGAAGACATAAACCCTCTAGATTTTTTCCTAAAAAATTCAGTTGGGTTCCCCTAATTCATTCATTTTTATCCTCTGACTTTTTGCAGTAGTACCGATCAACACTCCACCGACTTTTTTTCTTTAGGAGACAACTTCCGATGTTTTCTTCCAAAGATGCCTTCTGATGGGACAAATGAAGGATTCTTTGAAAGGTCTCTCTCCCATTGTTTCCTTTTGATGGTACCCTCCCATGTATCATCCTCCTATGATTCATTTTGAATGTCAAAAATGAAGGTCAGCAGTTTGTCACAGGAGCACTTTCATAACCACCTTCTGAAGGAACGGACCCGATTAGGTTCATCCAAACTTGGTCTGCTTTAGCCATTTCCTTTAAAATACATTTGGATGTACACCTTTTGAAGGATGCCTCCTGGTGGTTCACCTTCTAAAGGATCATTTTCTCAAGGTGCCTAGCAAGGGCATCAACCAAAGGCACGTCTTTTGATGGCCATCTCCCAATGTCGTTCCTTAAAGGTTTGCCTTCTTATGGTTCATGCTTATGCATTTTTGGAAATTGAAGGATCAAACATGGTTGGGTTCACCAGAACTCTTTCAGGTTCATCCCAACTTGACACATACGCTCCGCCTACCCCAATAAATACCCTCCCCTTACTACCTAGCAAGGGGCTCTGAACATTAGCTCAACACACTTGTGTAGTTCCACACTTTGGTTCCTAGAGCTCTGTGGGAGATCTCTAAGACATGAGAGGGATAAAAAACACACCCTACATTAATCTCCATCTATTTTCCTCTATGGACCATCATTTTCCATCATCTTCCACCTCCATACACCACCTTCACAAATTTTCCAAAATCATTCAACCATTTCTAACCATTTCCATCCATCTTCCATCTCATACCATCATTTTCCATCATCTCGTACCTCTATCCAACCATTTCCACAACCATTCACCCACTTAATAGCATTTTCCAGTCATCTTCCACCTCCATCCACCCATCAAAGCTACTATTTGGACTAGAATCAAGGATAATGGAGGCCAAGGAGTCTATAACATCAATGAGGATGACCCTAAGGATGAGATCTAGCCCTCTTGGATGCTAAGGAGGGAGCGAAACCTCACTTCCACAGTCTAAATATCTTCTTCTACCTCTTTCTTCTACTTTTCCCCTTCATTTATTAACAAATGATGTTCTTCCATCTTTTTTCGGTGCCAACTATGTTTATCCATGGCTAGTTGAGCTCCGTCTTGGCTATGTACATTGTTTTGGGCATGTTTATTACTTTTACCTTAAGCAAGTAGTTTTATCCCACATCTAGTGTGTTTTCTATTCTATCTTCTCTTTCTAGTCATGATTGCTAGTTTGGTTGATCACTTTCTTTCTTGAACCTCCATTTCTACCAAGATCGGTAGGTTTTCTGTAGAAATGGGTAAAGAGGGTAGTTTGGATTGAAATCTTCAAGAAGGACATTCCAGGGAGAATTTTTCCAAAACAAAAGTTTAAGAGATCAAACCCAAGACCTTGAATACATCTCCTTATGGTTGAATTGGGTTGGGTTAACTAAATTAAGTCAAATTCTTATCTACATGAGGAAATTCATGACCAATGTTTTGTGTATATTTTCTATTGTTCCTAACATCTTCAAATATTGTGACTTGAGACGGTATCTAGAATTATTTGTGGTCTTGATCTATATCTTTTAGAGAGGTTTTCAATTATTGGTGGGCTTTAGTCACACTTCACGGGAGTGAGTGGGATGACCCCATGGGAGGAGCTATCATGATACATGCTACATTTGGATAATAGTTGTTGGCTAAGGGGTTTAAGGGTTGTCTATGCCATAGAAGAGATACATAATGTGAGAACCTATCGCACTAAATGAGATTACTCAAAACTCAAAAAACGATGAAATCAACCATATGTCCAGAAAAGAGGGTAATTTAGAATTGATTTCCACATAACCATCATACTTAGAAACATTTACATGGAAGCCCAACATCATTCTTGTATTCATATTTCATGTCAAGAATCTTTTACAACTGATATGTGGCCTCAACAAACACATATACATATACAAAGAACATGATCCATAAGTACCACATAAACAAGCATCAACATGCTTACAAAGGTTTGAGTCGATTAAAACATCATATACAAACTTTCCTGCACAGACCTGAGAATATTGGGATGACTCTAGGACATGCTATCTAGCAACCTTATCAAAGTTCCAACACCATAGCTCCTCCTCACTGCCATGGGTCTGCCACCACTAATGTTGATCATCTAAAAAGATGTGGTTACCCACGAGGTGAGATCCTTGTCCCAGTAAGAGATATAACTCTCAACATCGAATATTTATTATATCAAGTTAAGTAATTAAAAAGATAGAGAATATTATTTAGCAAAATAGAAATACTAGATAAAAAACTTCTTGAGAGCAGTTCTAGTCAGAATATTAGTCATAGAGTCAAAAGGATAGCATTAATCTCAACAGATCAAGTGTAGCTAACATTGTGGGCATAACTATCATCATAGGAATGGCTAAAATCATAAACGTAGCTAATGTCAGTAGCAAGGGTAACAAATTAAGCATATCTACATCATAAGTAGAGTTAATAGCATAAGCACAACTATCATCATAAGCATAACTAGAAGTATCGACATAGCTAACAACATAAGCAGTCTAGTAGCATAAGCACAACTATCACCATAAGCTTAACCAACACTATCAATGTATTTAAAAACATAAGCATGGATACTTCTCTTATTGCATTATGCATTATCTATATGTGAAAAGAGAAAACAAGGGTTATCATCCAATGTGAAGTGTTGTGTATAACCCTAACAAATATGACACTCTACGGTATTATGTCTTTTATTAAGCCCTGGGGAGTTTGAGTTGTGCCACTCAAAGTCCAACTGACCATTATGAAGTACTATTTAGTTATGCATAAGATCTAGGAGTGTCAATATCTTAAAATCACTCCCTCTTGGTCAGTTCGAATAGAAAATGCAGTGACATATTAGTCAATCTGTCTACAATGACATATAGTCAAGCTGCTAACACCTACTCCACCATTGTTACAAGTCACAACACTAGAAACTAGGGTATACATAACTGAATCACCTAAAGTACAACCGCAACATCCTCAGTCACATCAAAAATATATGAGACACGTCCATAGCCATTCTCAATCCATGGCATGAACATGGCCATCCTTCATAACCATGGGATCAGGATGCCAAGGATGTACAATCACTTGTACCCGACCACACTCAACATGTTATGTATGCGACTCCTAAATTCCCTTAGGAATACTCGTATCACCATCCAACAAGTTTTGACACTCAAGATGGTTCTGTAATACATTGCACTACATGTTTAAGGTTTTACTTGATTAGTTATAACAATTGGGAGAATTAACGTTGCATCAAACAAGTGGACATACAAACCATAATTCATTTCTACAAAGAATAGATACGTAGCAGCTTCAGAAGCTATTAATCTTATGAGGCATAATACTTAATCACAACACCACATGATACTATTTCATTTTCGTTCATGAGACTTTTCTTGTCATCATATTCCCACAAGATAAAAATTGTTACAACCCCAACTTTTGGGTTCATTTGGTGAGAAATGCAATTTCTCATATTAAAGATATTTGAACAAATAATGATATAATTTGTTTTGAATAAATGGATTTCATTTACAATAGCCTTGACGATTGTTTTGTGGGCTTTATTGGCTATTGGGCCCAATAACAAGGAAATTCAATTAGTAAATGAAGAATTGAATATTTGAGAAAAGAAAAATGTGGAAACCTCTAGAAGGCAAATCCAAAGAGGGATTTCGTGCCTCTTGGGTTCCTTGGGTTCCAAGGAGTCCAAAGTTGCATAAAGAGTGCAATAAGAAAAGAAAAGATCAATTAAGTATTTCTTTATTAAGAAAGAAATTGAAAATATTAATGATAAAATGTGGAAAATGAATGGAAAGAGGCATAAATGAGATTTCTTGGTGAATTTTCGTATCCATGAGGTTGCTAATATTAAAAGGAATGCCAATGAGGAAAATAAAAGAGAAATAAAGAGAAATCCTTAAAAAGGAAATATTTTAATGAGAAATAAACAAGATAATGTGAAATAATGCATATTGATGCATTTAGAAGGATAATAAGTATTCCTTAAAAAGGAATTTCGAATTATTTGATTTTCGTGGGATCCAAGGAGTCCCAATGAAGAAAGAGGAAAGAGAAAATACCAAAATTGCAAAATAAGAAGATAATATGATATATTATTTATGGTTTTTGTAGCTTTGTTAAAGAAGAGGTATTTTCTACTTAAGGAAAACATAATTTCGTGATTAATGGAATAAAAAGCAAGTTAAAAGAGAATAAGGGAGAATATTTTCATATTCCTAGAAATCATATGAATATGTGGTTTTAAGAAGAGGATTAAGAGAGAGAGAAGCTAGCTTTTTAATGAAGGAATCAGATTCCTAGTAGGAAAGAACGTTATTCCTTCATGAGCAAGCATCGTAGGGCGTTGTACCCTCATCTATAAAAGGAGAAAGAGCCCTGGGCCGAGTCCAAGAGAGAGATCCCACATACTCTCCTTCCTTCTTGTTCTTCTTCTTCTTGTTTTCATCAAAACCCTAACCAAGAAAACATAGGGCTATTTTGGGGGCACTTGGCGGCTATGGTGGATCGTGATGAAGGCACGATGCAACTCCAAAGGTTTCGGGTAGCCAGCTATCTTCCCCTTACTTCCATCCCTGTTCAAGATGGCCAACGGGCCTGTAGGTGTTGCTGCAGTGGGCGCTATTTCCAGGCCGACTCCGACCACCTCGGCCGTAGTAGGAGACTGTCGCGGGTAGGGCAGATGGTGGTGGAGGTATTGGAGTGGGCGCTGGTGCTCTAGGGACCAAGAGGGAGAGGAGGAATCTTCCCCCGAACTACAGCTGGTGGCAGTGCTAGGTCGTCGCAAGGAGGAAGAAGCATTGGAGGTGAGTTGGACAAGAATACTCCTCTGGGTATTACTGAACAAGTGACTTACACGGGGCTAAAATAGTCAATTGGTTATGTTTCCCAAACCAGCAAGCGTTGCATGTATTGCGTGACATGGCGCAATCTGATTGGCCAAGTAAGCAAATCCTTACAAATTTCATAACTAAAGATTGGTAACTTCTATTAGGATAAGTAATATATGAATTTTGCTCGGGAGAATGAGAGGAATCCACTAAAAATGATATTAAAGATTGATTCCATTACTAATTGCAAAAGTACTATAAGTTGATGAAAAGTGCATTAACGTTAGTCTAAAAACCCTATTTGTGATTAAAGGTTGAATCTAGTATGCTTAATGGGTTAATTGAAGTATTAATAACCTGTTGAATGATAATGTTAGATTTGAACCTGATCTTGATGTAAAATTGCATAAATTAGGGTTCTTACCCCATATGAGAATGATTAAGCATTTAGAAACCCTAATTTAGGGTAAAAGAGGATAAGATCATATTTAATTTAAAAAATGTGAAAATACGTTGTTAAATGATGATTCAAAGTTATTTGAATACAAAAGTCCTTAATTTTGGGTAAATACCCTTAATATAGTAATAAGGGTTTTCCAATGAACAAAAGGTGGATTTAAATGTTATATCGAGTTCATATGTGATTAGACTATAATGAACTTTGAATTAATGATAGGTGCGTATAATGATCTTGTCATAGATTGAAAGGATAAAAATAATATCTTTAATGTAAAAGAAGCTTAATGAAATTAATTGATGATTAATGTGCATGTAATATGAAAATAGAGTTATATGTTGTTAAGATAACCTTAATATTGAAGAATAGATGAGATAATTAGGGTTTATGAGTAATGGCATAAAATTAGGGTTTAATATGATAAAAGATGAAGTGAAACCCTAATTGCAAAATGAAACCCTAAAATGGATACAAAAACACTAGAAAGTGAATCCAAGTCAATAAAGTAAATTCTTGATAAAGTGTGTAATAAATAGAGTACATATTCTTTTCAGGAATTATGTGATTATTGAATTGCTTGCTTGGATTGCATTCTTGGTTGGATTTTCTTAATGCTTGTGAAATCATCAAATCAGGAATGTGGTTACGCTTATGATTATCCCGACTAGTTTTCCAGGGATTTTATCGGCGTTTCCCTCATGGCTTGAAATAACTATTGGATGCTTTTATTTCATGCAACTATAGAGTGACTATGACTATCACTATGAATATACATGTATAACTGGCTAGATACGGGACCACCTCTGTGGCTTGTCAAGGGTAAAAAGGGGTAACCTAGAGTAAGGTATAGGTTATCGTGGGTTAGAAATTGGGCTACCAAGTGTAGTGCCATGAGACCCATTAGCCTACCATGAGTTAAGGAGTGGGCTACTTATGAGTAGTGCCATGTGACTCTACCCTAGAAACTGGTTCACCTATAGGTGGGACCATGAGGGGTTTAATGGGGATCTACCATAAGGAAGGTAGTATCCAGGTCCACTGCAGGGATAGCACAGAGGATAGGGTAATCATGGATCGTGGAGTTATATTTAAAATATAATCTTTGTTGTTAAATGATTAATTGAATGATTATGTTGTTATCATAGTTTCACGTTTATTGTTTCCCCCACATACCAGCTTCGGCTGACCGACGTTTTGTTTGTCGGTGTTTTAGGTTCAAGCTAAAAGGACAAACAATAAATCATCATATTGTGAAATACATGCAGTAAAAGGCAAGGAGGATTAGTTAGAGTAGAATGCATACATGGATAGAAGTTTAGAAATACAAAGTTTTCAAAAGGTATGAAAAATTTTATTACATCTTTTCAGTATAGATTGTGGAAATTTAATAATTGTTCTTGGTTAAGTGTCGAACCTTTGATCTGGAAGTTATGGGTACGGCTTCGACCTCTCGGTCTCCCTTAATTGGGGGTTATCGGGAGGTGGTGTTGTAACAAAAATCCTTATCGCATTCTAGGGTTCCAGGCCTTGTTACAACATGAAGAGGATTATACCTCAATTAGGGCTCAACCATGCCCAAAAATTATTAAGATCATCACATCATTCTCTGCAACATCAACATTATCTCTCCATGCCATATAATAAAGCTCAATAAACCATCACCATAAATGTGATATACAAGCTTAGCATAACATTTTGTTAAGGGGATAAAATATGTTCACATGATAACATTGTAGGGGTATCTTTGCATTAGGAGCATTCCTTCATAATACCAACTTAAAAAAGGATAACTATGATTGGCCATCACCATAATTATAATGAACAAACTTAGTATAAGAAAACATCAATCATAAAGCTATGATAATCACTAGCTAACACATTAGGGTTTCAAATACATTGAGAAACTATTCGATTATCATACATTTCACACAATGAAGTTAACTATGATCAATCACCATCATTAGATTACATTAAGGTCAACTTCAAAAAGGTAAATCAAGTATGATTACCCACCATCACGTAGTTGAGTTAGGGTTACCATTAGCTCTTTTGGTAGCTATTAGCTTAAATTTATATAAGGGAAAAGGTAAATTATAAAGTTAAGGTCAAGGTACCATCAATTCCACATTATCAAAACTAAACCATCATACCATGAGAATCACCCTAAAACCATCAGATGTTGTGTAGGCAAAACCATCAGTTGTACACAAGAAAACACCGTGAACCAATCATCTAGAGAAACCATTAAGTTATGACCTAGGAATAATCACCAAATTAACCTGGTCAAGCCATCATTTTATAACTCATAGAGAAGCAATGGTTGAAGACATAAGAACCACCATCATTTATTGACTCAAAGGACACCATCAGTTGTGGTGTACATGACTTCCATCAGATCATGAACTCAAGATATCCATTGGTTGACACCATTGAGTGTTGAACCAGTACCACCATTGGTTGATGATCATAGGTCAATGGTGTAGGGAAATAATGGGAATGAAGTTGGTAGTGGAAACAAAAAATTTATTGTCCGTATTCCCCATGACAGCAAAATTGTGTCAACAACTATGTAATGGGAAGGATGGTTTAAAGAGTTCATACATGAACGTGGAACAAGTCCAACAACTATAACTTGTTGCAGTAGTCGTTCACTCCTAGTTGCACTGGGACTCGTTTGTAGCAGCTGCTAGTCTCCACCACAGACAACAGACTCTAACAACGTCTGCAGTAGCTTCTAGTCTCCACCACAGACATCAAACTCTAAAGATGTCTGTAGTAACTCCACCACAAACTACAGGTTGATGTTGTCCTCCTACTGACGGGAAACATCCACCTTGCCTCTATGGAAGTCCACACATACACCCTAGAACTCCTGTCATTATACTAGAAAGGATACGAAAAAGTTGTCCCTCCCATTGGTGTACTAGTCACCAACTTACTCTCCCATAATTGTTTCTCCCTTTCTATCTCTCTCTTTAGCGGGTAGAACTTGCTCAGGTTCTCTATTAGTTACAACAACTAGAGAGGACAAAAATTGTCAAAGGAAATTGAGTTGTGTTTAAGAAGCCCCTAGTACCCCTCTATTTATAGGAGGGGTTAGGGTTTGGGTTCCCAGTCTATGTGGGAGTGAAAGAGACCAGAACATCACAAAATTCACAACTAGTGAGCGACAAACCAATCGGTTTGCCAAGTGAACTGGTCGGTTCACATGCGAGCCAATCGGTTCGCTCAATAAAATGATTGATTCCCCGTGTTTCCAAATCATGTACGAATTGGAAATTTGAATTCGATTAATGAACAACATGTTGTCAGCACTAATCCTTGATGCAATCAAATTTCTCCACGAAATGGGTGTCTCACCCTTACGAGATGGTCGTCTCACAACCCCAATCGCTCAGTTGGTGAGTTGAGTTGATCGATTCACTAAGTGAACCGGTCGGTTCACTCCCTAGTTTAGGCAGAACTCAGCCAATTCAATTTCTAATCAACTTGACACTCCAACCGGTCATTTCAACACTTGAATCGGTCGGTTGGGAGTCCAGTAAGTTGATTTTTTGCTCAAATTGAATACCCAAACACTTTGATAATCAATTCAATTATCAATTATGATTAAACTCCTCTTCTAGGTGTATCCTATGTGTGTGACCCAATGGGTCCCTTGTCATGTTGAAATTGAATGTCCATGACTAGTTTATGACATTACAAGCAAAGAGTCATGCCTAGTCACACATCACTTCTACCCAATTGAATGGAAAGTTGGATAACAAATTCAACCTACAATATGATTAAGGTTTTATAGTGATTGAATAATTCCTTTGTATCTGATATCCGAAATGAACTTGAGGCATGAAAACTTCATCCTCTCAATGTTAAATCCATGTTCCTTGAACTAGAGCAGACTGTCTAAGATGTATGTGACATGAATATCATATATTAATTCACATGTGCATGCACATGCATTTCTAAGTCTCGCTTATCATGTGACTAGGATATCTAACTCCAATAGGAGGGACAAAATCCATCTACATCACTCACAGTAAATCCCCATGTGTCACAACTACCCAATTGTCACTGTTATACCAATCCTTATTTAGGTTTAGGTTGGATTATGTCAAAGTATACCAAATGACATATGATGAGTGTAGTGACAACAATCACTACCTTCACTATTAGAGATTATTACGACCACCATTTATGGATTCCATGTATTAATATCGAGGTGGGTCTATCTGATACATTGTTATGTAACAAGTATTTGTGTGCTTTGTTTGATATCACATATCATGACTGATGAGATTCTATCATCAACCAACACACTTTCTAGTCTTAAGTGTTGATGTTGTCTATCAACCTTCCAAAGTAACAAATGACTAGGGACATGATAAGAATTTACACACTCTTAACATATGTATCATCTCATTGTTCATGTCATGTACTTATAGACATATGTCATTGAGTAATAACATTCTTTAGACTTTCATTATGTTTCCTCATCATCTCATAACTGAGCGAAACATAATGAATTGGAAGCTTGCATTTATTATTATTCATCAAATTGTTTATGTAATATGCCATCACAATCATCATATGACTGGCTCTCTGGGCACATCATACCAATAGACTCCCACTTGCACTTAGAGCCAATCACCTAAGAATCATTTTCTTAGTGATCTAAACATGTCCATCATGTTTTTGTTGCACAAGTGCTAATCTAGCAGGTTAGCAATACTTTGCTTTTAATTTTTATATTGCATGTTTATCATCCCTTCATTGTGAGATGAAATTGTCGTAATATGCTATCTGATATCCCTTTCCTAACCAGTAGCTCCATTGTTATCACAATATCTCTATTGTGTCATCAATGGTTGGAACATCTTTAAGTTCATCCATATGAACTTCTAGATCCATATAGTACCCACTCCTATCTTCATAATAATGGGATACTCAACTTCATTTGTAGAATTGAATCAGTGGTATGTAGCTCAAAACCCTTCCAACTCACAACTCTTTTCTAAAAATTAAACCTATTTTATATTGTGATCACTTTTGTCATCTTATTCTATCGTGCTTCTCAAGTACTAATGTATATCTTTAATGCCATTCTAATGACCCTCATTGGAAACTAATTATCATCTTGTCATGTCTAATACATACAAAACAATGGGATGAGTACATTAGCATACACGATAGATCCAATTTTTAGTGCATATGGAATCTTACTCATGTCTTTCCATTCTTCACAAAAATTTAGAATATAGTGAGAGACGAATGCCAAGTAAAATAGACATATTCTCTCTCATTGAATCATTCATGCTGAACTCTTTCAACATTATGCTTATATATGTGATCATACTTAGGTTATGAAACTTTCAAGATCAATCTCTATAGATCTATATCCCTATCACATAGTATGTTTCACCTAATCCTTCATTGTTGAAGGTGTTTTCCATGCCATGTCTCAATACTAGTAGTATTGGTATGTTATTCCTCATCAATACATGGAATATTCATATATGCTCCCACAAAATCTTTTCCTATCATAGTTTTCATTTTTTTCTCTTGGTTAAAATCATACTCTTTAAATATCTTGTCAAGTCAAAAGATCTCATCTCTAATATTCTTCTTTCAATCTCAAGATTGAACATTGTAGATTATAGACTTTATTTGCATTAATGAACTTATAAAACCTCTAAATTGTGTCACATATACATCCTTTCATATATTCCTTTTAAGGAATTTGGTTTTATTCTTCATATTCCAGGTCTCTTAGTCTATACTAGCTGTAATAGCAAGCATGACAATTGGTGAAGGAATTTCTTGATGTTCAACAATTTGAATTGATTTCAAAATCTTTGCAACCAATTTGTCCTTTTTGGTTATCCAAGTAGGTATTTACAACAAAATCCAAATGCTTCCTATAGGTTTTACCCCTTTGGGTGGTACTAACAAGGTCATACCTTGTTAGTGTACATGGACTCCATAATGGTATTAAGCGACTTCTTAGATTCTGGTTCTCAATAGTTTCTAGTTTATTTGTTGGCTCATCATCTTATGGGTAACCTATCTGAGTTATCATATTCACAATCTTTCAATCTCATATTTGTTTTACTAGAACTATTAGGTTCTATGTTACATATGGAACTTTGAGATTCCACAACAATTTGTAATTCCCAATTGTTCCCATTGTACCTCCTTATTGACCTCAAACATTTCGAGTTCTACTTTTACTCCCACTGATTATTTTAGAACTCGGTTATCCTATCAACAAAACCATTTTTTTATCAAATAAAAATATTCAACAATTATGGTTTTTGGATAGAACTTTTTGAGAAACTACTTTCTCTATGCACGTTTCAATCCTTAAGACATATTAGGACATTCTCGCTTCATATCCCCTATGGTGTCTTTTAAACCATTTTATATGGTACAATGTTTTTGTGTAAAGTATATATTCATGAGGAGATTGGAAGATTAGATTAAATGATAATCAGATCATCATCCATCCAGATGTAATCCCTTCTTTCTAATACATCATCATGTTTTAGGTGTATTTGACTTGTGATACTCTATCACGGTCTATCCAAAAGGTTCTCAAACTATTGATGTGAAGTATTTCAACATTTGTTAACATAAAAGTTTCTTTATACTTTAATCAAATTTATAGTTTATTTGCAATCTCCTTGAACACTTTAATAGATTCATGTTTGTATTTTGCCCAATACAAACCCCATATCAACTGATATCACCAATGAATATAATAAAGTACAAACAACTAGCTTTAGCATTTATTCTATAAGATCTTTATACATCAGTATGTTTAAGGCCTTATAGAATGCTTTCTCTCTCTACTACACCTAGTGAGAGGCAATTTTTCGTGTTGCTCATAAATAAGCTTTGGATGTCTCTTGTTGGTTCAACAACCAAAAGAGTCTAGATAAGCATCAATATGGATTCTAATAATGTATTTCTCATTTGTGTGATCTAGATGAGAATGCTAAAGACATTATTTACAGTTATCAGTTATAATCCTTTTAGTTATAAAAATTCACTCTTTAGATCCTATCATATAAAGATCACTAGATGTTTGGGGCATTGCCATACCAGATCACATATTAGAAATAGAAGCATTAACATCTCTTTATTTATTATCATCCTTGTCATACAAGATGCATAAAGTTAAATGTTTCTATTTACTAGCATAATGAAATACCAGTTCAATTAACTCTATTACATGCCCAATGGGCTAAGATAAATTTAAATCTAGACTAAAGTTGTGAAACTCTTGCTTCATCACAACCCATCCTTGTCCTTTCATAAAAGCATTACTTCTTATAACGTCCTACACATCAATGTATGTCAGATCTACATCTCGTATCACATACCAAGATGAGAAGTAATAAAATTTATCTGATAATGTTTATTGCTGAAGTAGAGGCCTCTTCCCCCTTCCTTTGTCTTCTTTATTTCCTTCAAAAAGAGAGGGCAATTCCTTTTCCAATGTTCGGGCTGGTGATAGTGGTGATAATTGCCTCCCTTCTTTCCTCCTCCCTTTGCCTTGAGATCTATCGATTTGGACTTCTAGCCAGTTTTAGAACTCTTCTTATCTTTACCTTTACCTTTAGACTTTCCCTTTGTCTTGATGATCATCATCATAGACATGGGCTTGCCTTTCTTCATGTGTGCCTCAACTATTATAAACATGCCTAATAACCCTGTCAATGGCTTGTCAAAGTCAGTCATGTTGTAGTTCATGACAAAATGATTGTGTGACTCTAGGAAAGACTACAAAATCACATCAATTTCCAACTCTTGACCCAAGGGGATGTTGGTATGTATGCCCAAACAACCAATCATAAGATGGTTGTAATGGCAAAACTTGTAAATCATTTGAATAATATTAAAGGCAAGCATCCAATTTATTCTTTTTGTTCAGTTTTTGATGTAATGAAATAACATAATAGATGTCTAGAGAATGATATTACTCAATGATGTATGTATTCAGGTATGTGAATTGGAAGAATGATATCATATATATGTTAAGAATATATACATTCTCATTTTTTCCCTGATCAGTCGTTATTGTAGAAGGTAGATAGACAACAATTGAAAGATCTAGAGGGGGTTTGAATTGAGTTTTTTGTACTTTAAAATTTAATTAAAAACTTAAACCAAAGAGGGAGGAGGAAATAGGGAAGACATTTCGATGTAGAGTGGTTCCAACCTTTGAATCAAAGGTTGTTAGTCTACTACCCAGTTGTCTCCAATTGGAATTTTGAAAGTGATTTATTATATTTACCTCTCAAGGATGTTACAGAAAAATACAATAACCTTCCTTGAAGTAGCCTTCACCTAGAAGTATCCTCAACCTTCTCGAAGTATCCTTCTTGAAGTAACCTCAAGCACTAAGAGCATCCTTCACCTCCTTTAAGTAGCTCCACCACCTTGAGATAGCCTTCACCTAGAAGTAGATCCAACCTCCTTTGAAGCAGCCTTCTTGAAGTAATCTCAAGCAACCTTGGAGCATACTTCTCCACCAAGAAGTAATTCCAATGAAGCTCCCTCAGGCAACCTACACAACTTGGAGAAAGGAGAACAAGTACCATAACCTATGAATGGAGATTGGAAGAAAGGAAGTACAACAATGGAGTATTGCACTTTGATCCTTATCAAGTGTTACACCTCTGAAAGAACTTAGGATGGAGGTTTCATGGATGGTGGCTAAGAGGCTATGGCAATGGGACACGAACTTATAGCTTAAAGAACAAGATGGAAATTGTTTCTTAGCTTTATTGCTCACTAGAATGGATGCTCAAATGTAGCTTGTGTAATTTAGGTGTCTTAAGGCCTCTCCTATATATAGGAATAGTTTGCAAGTGCTTAGGGATGTTTTAGGGAGTCTCTAGAGTATTATTAGTGCTTGACTAATGGTTAGGTAGAAAGAAGTTGGATAGAAATGACTAAATTGTTCAAACTTGGAAGAATAATCCAGAACCATGTTCGGTCGACATGTTTGTGGACCGACCATGTCTCCATCGAGATTTTCTTTGACTGAGCTTGGGTTGAATGCAAATGTGTACCAACGTCTATTTCCAACTTCCAACTCTGAACTCCCAACTACTTGGTGTAATTGTCATATGCTTTGGACTGAGATTGAGTTGGTCGACCATATACTCGACCAAACCACACTTTAGAGAATAAATATATAAGTTTTTGACCACTTCTCTAAGTTCTCAACTGAGGTGGTTCTCGGTCGACAATATCTTTGACTGAGGGTGTCTCGGCCGACTAGTTTCTCGACCAAGATGGGTACTTTTTTAAGTTTTTGGTTCACCTATTAAATATATGTTCTACTAGATGATAATGACTCTAATCTCTAGGGGGATCCTAAAAAAGGGTTATGAGTGGATATAGAATATATAATGCTTAATTTACATGATATCTAAATACTGGTACACTATATTTTTGTACAAGTATTTACATTGAGTACAATAATGAAAATATAAACATTTAAGAGTATTGATCTTCAATTATCCACTTAGTATGATCCCCTTATTTTCTTGAACCGTAAAATACTCAAGTAGCATGTTAGATCCACAATTATGTAATGTTTGTCATCTTCAAAACAAAGGGTATGCTAATGTTCAATTTATCCAACAATCTCCCCCTTTTTGAAGATGACAAACATTCCTAAAATGTAACCAAAATGATTGAAATGAAATTAGTTTCACACCTATGATATACCTAAGATGAATAGATTCTCTTGTTCTCATAAAATTTCTGCTAATATACCTAAAGAGATATGGTACATAATATCCATCTCTTAAGGTAATGTTGCACCAATTAATGTCAAGCCTAGAGATCATGAAACTCATGAAAATATGTTATCGTATTTCTCACCCTTTGTCATCTAAAAAAGATAGACATATTGACATTTTAAACTTACTCCCCCTGAATGGAATACTCCCCCGTAATAGAATACTCATGTTTTAAAAATAAAATGTGAAGAAAATGTCCAATGAAAGCCATAATACAAAACTGATATTAAATCATTTTAGATAAATATTGTAAGGGAATAATGTCAAAATCACTTTAATTTCAAAACAAAAATGTTATCAAGAATCATGAGCAAATATATCAAAGAAAACACCTTCTAGAGGGGTAATAAGTAACTTCTTCCTAATATATTGAAATTTTTCTAAAGGAAGCAGTTTGGTAAAAATAGAAACCAATTGTTCCTATGTATCAACATGATGGAGAGAGATATTATTCTTGGCAATATTATCTCTCAAAAAATGATATATGATCTCAATGTGCTTGGAACTACTATGTAAATTGGGATTATGAGCCAAGTTTATAGCACTAGTATAATTACAGAAAGTTGGCATAAATGAATATGTAAAGCCATAATCATTCAAAACTTGTTACATATAAAGCACTTGAGCACAACATGAGAATGCAACAACGTATACGGTTTCAGTTGTAGATAAGTCAACTGTATTTTGTTTCATACTAAACCAATATACTAAGGTTCTTCCCAGCAAGAAACAACCACCACTTGTGCTCTTTTGATCAAGATGACAACTAGCATAATCGTCAATGGTGTAAGCTTTTAAATCCAACGATTGACCTTTAGGATACCACCAACCATAATTTATAGTGTCAACAAGATATCTTAAAATTCTTTTGATGGATAGAAAATGGAATGCATCAGTTTTGATTGAAATCTAGCACAAAGTCCAACGACAAACATAATATCTACTCTAGATTCAGTCAAGTATAGTAAGCTACCAATCATGGCCCTATATAAGGAATCATCAATGGGTTCACCATCTTCATCCTTGTCAATCTTAGCAGAAGTGGCCATAGGTGTAGTATTATGTTTGTAGTTATCTACACTAAATCATTTTAAGAGTTCCTTAGTGTATTTCTCTTGACTTAGAAAGATTCTAGCAGGCCTTTGTTTTATTTGAAAACCAAGGGAAATGTTAATTCACCCATAAGACTGATTTAAAATTCCTTTTGCATGATATCACTAAAATGATTACATAAAGAATCATTTGAACAACCAAAGATAATTTCATCAACATACAATTGAACAACTAGAAAATCTGATTCATATGTTTTGAAAAATATTATGGAATCCTATTTTCCAATAGAAAAACCATTATCAAAGAGATAAGTCTTAAGTTTTTCATACCAATTTTGGGGTGCTTGTTTTAGACAATAAAGTGCTTTCTTAAGTTTATAAACATGTTCAAGCTTATTAGGAATTTCCAAACTAGGTGGTTGAGAAACCTAATCTTCTTGTTCTATGATTCCATTTAGGAAACCACTTTTTACATCCATTTGAAAAAGTTTGATGTATTCATGGGCAACTAGAGCTAATAACATTCTAATGGCTTGAAGTCAAGCTATGGGTGAATAAGTCTCATCAAAGTTTATCCCTTCTTGTTGATTATATCCTTGATCAACCAACATATCTTTGTATCTAACCACTTCCCCGACTTCATTAAGTTTATTTTGAAAAACTCACTTAGTTCCAGTGATGTTTTGTATTGATGTCGAGGAACTAAGTCCCATACATTGTTCTTAGTGAATTGAATTAGCTCTAATTCCATATCCATTATTTAATATTCATCTTTTAGAGATTAATTCATCTTTTTAGGTTCAATAATTAATACAAAGGACATGTTTGCAAAATCTATAAATGATGATCGATTTTTTACTTTATTAAATGGATTTCTTATGATTAGGTCTTGAGGATGATCTTTAATTATTCTAGAAATAGGTTGTTGTGCCTCATTATGTTTTTCAATTTCAAATTTTTTATCATATTTTGTTGATATGCTTAGATCCTCAACTTGATGTTTAGTATCATTCAAGTTTTCATTTTCAATTTCATTATCAGCACTTTGTGTTGTCATTTCATGAAATGTGATATGAATTGAATCCTCCACTTTTCCAGAAATAGCATCGTAGATTCAAAATTCCTTACTAGAAGTTGAATAACCCAACAAGAATCCTTTTTGTGATTTAGGGTCAAATTTTTCTCTATCATCCTTTGTGTTCAAGATATAAAAAGGTGTACCAAATGTATGAAAGTAGTCAACTCTAGGTTTATTATTAAAAATGAGTTCATAAGGAGATTTCTTAAGATGAGGGTGAATTGATACTTGGCTTAATACATAGCATGTTGTATTTACTACTTCATCCCAAAAGGTTATAGGTGTATTATGTTCAAGCAACATTGTTCTAGCCATATCTTGTAAGGACATATTTTTCCTCTCTACTATCCCATTTTGTAGTGGGGTGTGAGGAGCTAAACAATTATGTGTATACCCTTGAGATGTAAAAAAATCTTCAAAGATGTGATATCAAATTCCCCACCATAATCACTCCTAATGGTGCATATTTTGGTTTGTAGCTGATTTTCTATCTTAGAGAAAAATTGAATGAATATTCTAATAGTGTCATCTTTTATTGAAAGAAAATGAACCCAAGTAGATCTACTTTAATCATCAATAATGAAGAAGAAATATATTTTACCACCAATAGATTGAATTCTCATGGGGGCAAACAAATCCATATGAATAAGTTCTAATGATCTAGTAGTACTAAGCAAGGCTTTAGATTTGAAAGAAGTTTTTATTTACTTTCCTAGGGTACATGGTTTAAAATTTTCAAGTTTATCAAAGAAAGGTTAGGTAAACCGCGAACACGATCATACTTAATGAACTTTTTGATAACATGTGAGCTTGCATGACCTAGCTTTCTATGTTATAATTGTAAAGATTCATCATTTGCATGAACACATTTTCCAATAATAGCTTGCATGAGTTAGATCTATCTATATAAAGATTTCCTATTCTTTTTCATTCATAAACAACATCATTAGTATTCTCTAAGAACAATTTGTAGTAAGATTGGTTAAAAAGAACATCATAGCCACTAGCACACAATTGACTTACACTAATCAAGTTGTGATGCAATCCATATACAAGTAGTAAATTTTTTATTTGAAGGTTTGTATTGTTGGTATGTATGCCCTGAGAGACAATCATGGGATGATCGGTGGGATACATTAAGATTGATTTGATAAACATCAAAGGCAAGCTTCCAATTCATTCTAGTTCAGTCATTTGAGATAGTGATAGAACATATTGAATGTCTAGAGAATGATAGTACTCAATGATGTATGCTCTCAGGTTCATTCTGGATATCAGTGATAAAGGAATTATACATTCACTGTAACACCATTCACGAATTGTAGGAATGAAAGTTGTTCTCCAACTTTCTATTTCACTTGGGTAGCACAGATGTGTGACTAGGCACCGCTCTTTGCTTGTGAAGTCATAAGTGTTATGGACTTTCACTGCCAACTTGAAATGGACCTGCAGGGTCACACACATAGGATTTAACCTGGAAGAGGAGTTTTGTCCACAAACAATGTTTAGATTGATTACTAAAGGAGTTTATTAGTTCAATTTAAACACTCAATCAATTGATAGCTCAGTATCATAATGTTCAAGGTGTTGGACTGATTGATTAGAGTATCAGATTGATTGAAACTATAATTGACTGTTTCTGCACAATCTGCAATCCCAACCGATCGGCTCATGTGATGAACCAATCGGCTGAGCTTGGCGAACCGATCGGCTCAGGTTGTGAGTCGATCGGCTCATGGACAGGGTGACATGATTACTTCAAGTGTTGAAACAATCGGTTCAACTGTTGCAACCGAGCAAGTTGGGAAAGTAGGATTGGTGAGAAATTTTCCTTTCGTTTCACTTGCCTAATTTGATTGGAACAAGGATTGGTATTTGATACCAATTAGAAACAAAAGAAGAAAAGTCAATCGGGAATTGACCAGGACCACGAACTGATCGGTTCAGAAGTGAACCAACTGTTTCATGGGTCCCAACCGATCGGTTGAGGTGTCAACCGACCGGCTCATGTCCCCAACTGACTGTTTCAGAAATGAAATGATCTGTTCAGGTTGTGTAGTTGGTTGTTTTTGTTGAAAATCTCGAACCCTTCTACTCCTGCTTTAGTCCCACATTTCTCGGGATGGAGAACCCTGTCCCATGACCCTCCTATATATATAGGGGTATTGGGGGCTTATCAAAGAACAACACAATGCAACCAGTTGCTCTATAAAGTTGTCGTTCTCTCTGATTTTGGTAACCGAGAGAGCCCGAGAAAGTGCTACCCGGTAAGGGAGGCACAACAAGGGAAAGACAACTGTAGAAAGCAACTGGTGGCAGGAGAGTGTGTCAGTGACAAGTACGCTGACAGGAGGGTGCGACTCCTTCCAATTCCTTATGGGACAAGGAGATTGGAGTTCCAGGTGGTCCGTGTGGACTACTTCAGAGGCGGGAGGTTTCTGTCGCTCAGACAAAAGTTGTCAATCCCGACAGTCCCAGTGAGACCAGGAGTTATCAGTCCCGGTGCGACCAGGAGTTGTACAAACACCGTCCAAGACCGGAGGTGAAGACCGTCAAGCCGCGAGGTATTGTCGCCGAGCAAGTCTCGGGACAAGGTATGATTCCACAAACCATCCTTTCCTATTGTATAGATGTTGACGCGTTTCCTTGTTCTGGGTTTGGGGAGGAGAAAATTTTTTGTTTCCGCTGCCTTCTCTGCCTCCCCTTCAACCCTACAAGTACCAACATTACATATCCCTATCATTTTACCTTTGGCATTATCTACAAATGTGACAGCTCCGCTCCTATAGTGTATGTAAAGCCTCCTTGCTTCCTTCCAGTTATATGTTTTGAACAACCACTATCAACCACCCAATCCTGCAAAATAGGTAGATTTTAGTACCCATGGGGTGGTCCTTTTAGTTAGGAGTATTATTTAAATTTTTTTAATATTTCAAGCGTTTACAAAAACTTAATATGAAGAGCTCAATATTTCAAGCGTTTACAAAAACTTAATATGAAGAGCTCATTATAGTTTTAAATCACCAAAGTTAAATGTAAACAAATGATTTTATTTTCAATAAATAGTTTTGATAGAACTATCTTTGGTCTAACTTTTGTTCGACTGGAAGAGTTCTCGATCGAACTATTTTTTGACGAGGAAGATTTGCCAAAAAAATAATTTTTGACAAAACTATCTTTGGTCGATTATTTCTTTGGTCAGAATATGTCTCAGTTGAGTTCTTTGTCGATCGAGATAAAGTTCTATGTATTTTCAATAAATTTAACATTTCTAATGTAAAAAAATAATGCTAGTATTTTTTTATGACACAATTAAGCTATCAAATCATACAAGAATATACAAGTTAAAGCATATTTAAGTTTAATCTTATTTACAGTTTAATTCAAATCTCAACTATGTGTTCAACATTTTTTATTTGGAGTTTTTGGAACCCAAACTAAATTCTTGTCCTTGCTATTGCATGAAAATGAATAATGTCCAAGGCAGAAACAATAATGAGAGCAAATAAAATCAATTTCATTTCTCTTCTTAGCATTATGGTCATGAGCTAGGTTATCTTTAGGTACATGCATGACCTTGGTTGTGATGCTCGACACCACACAGAGAAAAAATACTCAAAACATAAATGTAGAAGAAAGATTAACAAACAAATTACTGGAAAACACTAAAAATTAAAACCATTTTCATAATACTGCCAAACAGTAAGAACCTTCACATATAAGTCTTTTCATGCCTCAAAGCATATACAAGGCATGCTATCAATATGTATCTGAAGAACTGTTCCACAACATATATAAATGATTCCACCACATCTGGTATACAAAAGGGAACATAAAGAAAACATGTTCGCAAAACATATACAAAATGTTCCCGAAGACCCGAGTGTATAGGGACGACTCTGCGACTCTATCAGTAAAATACATCCAACGACACTGCCAACCTCATCATCTACTCCTCCTCTAGTTGCTGCTCAACCTCAGCTGCACGATCTCTACCTCTTTATGCTCATCCACCTAAAAGGGGTGTGGGAAACCCATGGGGTGAGATTCCAAATCTCACGAGAGATATAACTCACCACCAACTATATTATTATCCCAAATAAGATAAACTAAGTAGGAGTATAATTACAACTATGTGAAATAGGTAATGATTAAAAATTAGAAGCACATTAACTGTCTAATCTATGAAACATCTTGATAATTAAAAGGAATATGAAGAACATATATATTTCCTATCAACAACATATTTTAAAAATCAAGCAAGGCCCCATCCAATATTTCCATATTTTGATCCTACACAAGTATAGTACATTCATGATTATGCATTTTATTATGCCCCAAGGATTTGAATTGTTCCATCCAAATCCAACTGACCACTTGATAAGTCAAAATTGGTGCCATACAAGGTCTAATGGAAGAGTCGGAATCCACGACATCACCTTTCTCAATTAGTATGAGTGAACGTTCAGTGACATCATAAGTCAGAATGCTATTAGTTTATTTGTACATATCTATCCCACCTTGGTACAGGTCACAGATCTAATCAACTATGGCCAACAGCCACACTCTATTCAGGGTATGGCCCATAGCCAATCTTGTATCACATATTATTGAGCTATGGACCACAGCCTCACTTTATTTAGGGTATGGCTCACATCCAATCCTATATCACATATTATTGAGCTATGGCCCACAGCCGCACTCTATTTAGGATATGGCCCACAACCAATCATGTAAGGTCAGGACACAAGTAGATACCTCAACATGTACCTTGCATATTCCATGATATGGGCTCTGAGTTAAATTCATTTCACCATTCATCATGTACTGACACTGAATGGATCTATGGCACAGGGAAAACTATGCTATTAGATTCCACTTGATTAATTACACCAATTTAAGAATCTGTCAACATCAATCCAGTTACAGCGTACAACCTCTAAACAAAATTGACATAATCAGGGCCATAACACATCACCAGAACATATTGAAGCATATAAGGTGTGATCTCATCACTTCATGTCTATTTTTCAACATGTGTCCATCACAAGGACCACATATCTTGGGGTGAAAACCCCTCCTCTCATCACTGAGGAAATCATCTCACGCAAGGCAATAAGCCATCATTAGGTCACAAGACCATTTACCTTATCTTTCAAGAATGTCAACAACACTTTATGTCTGACAAGGCCCATCGAAACAAATTATAATCGCCATAGCTCATACTTGGCTATGTACATCAACAGATATCATCTGCTTGGTTAGAGACTTATAATAATAAGAGTAATACATCATCAAAACTACCATATCATAAGATTCATTCCATTCACATCACATCATTAAAGTTAGGGTTTCCATTTAATCAATTAGGGTTTACAAGGTTGGATCAACTACCACCCTTAGATCATCACTTCCATCATCAATATGAGGTGTATTATGAGATATAGAAAACATAGTTCTAATTATAATTATATGACATGTTATGAGGTATAGAAACATAACTCTCAACATTATTCCTACAACTTCTCCATAGGGTATCACATCATACCATGTGACTCAAGAATCAACATAGTGTATCTTAAACACCATCAAAATTTATCAATTAGGGTTTCAAAATAGGGTATAAGGTTAACCCAAGGTGTGTCAGACAACCACACCAAAATGAGTATTGGTTTAGGGTATACTAAGTTAGCAAGCAAGGTATCGGCCTACCAACTTGGGATGTGTATCAATTTAGGCATATAGGGATGGTGTATTAGGCAACTTAGTGTTTTAGCAATGTCTCTAATCTGTTACGGGCTGTCAGGAGATATCGGGCATCCACCCTTCTCAAGCCGTGACAGCCAGAGCCTAACGAGAAATGCTCTCAACACCACATGTACTCAACCATAACATTCAATCCCCACTTCACCGCATATGGACAATGAATCCTCCAACGTGTGATAATCTGTCACAAGACCTAACGGTTGAACAACCCAGATTGTGATGACTAACTTATCGAAACATAACAACATCCATCTTCTATCATTCTTAGTGTTACTAAGCCATTACGACCATTAGAAAAGCATGTCGACCAAGGCCTCCAAAGGACATGATGCCTTGTTACAAAGGGTGCATGATGGCTAGTGGCATCATAGGTCGTGATGGCCACCCAAGACATATCGTCCTAACATGCCTGTCAGCCTCAAGATACATATCGGCCCACTCATCTTCAACCTTATGAAAAGTGTTACAAGTAAGTAAAAGAGGTGCAACATGAGGGTCTTCTCCCAAAGTAGAATGCAAAACTACAAAATATACTACTAACATGCAAGAGATAATGATCCAAGAACAAAGAACAAAATAACAAGTAAGAGGTGATAATAACAAAGAGGGTTTAGAGTTATATAACCCGCCTAAAGGATCACCACCAAGCTACAAGGTCAAGAATTCAAGGTAGAAGAAGATCTTACAAGCTTGATCACCATAACACTTCAAAGAGAGAATATGGAACCAAGGTTAATAGAGAATGAGAGGGAAAAGAAAGTAACCAAGGTCCATGGATGAGAAGAAGAAAGAAAGAGGGAAAGAGGAGCTAAGGAACATGGTTTACCAAGGTAGAGGATGAAGAGAGCACCACAAGAATGGGACTCATCCTCCAAGCTCCAAGGGAGGGACTCCTCTACCTCAAGGTCATCCACCAAAAAGTGAAATTAAGGATAACCAAAAGGGTTCTCTTGCATGGGGAGAAATAGGTACATATACAAGAGGGGAGAGAGAGAAAAGGGAAGGGGTCACCTCCTAAGAACCTGAGGTGACACGTGTCCACGAAGAAGGGTGACATGCAACACCATGCAACAAGGTGATAAGATCTATGCCTTGTCCACTAGGTCACCTAAGATGGTCAAGGTTGATACACACATCTACCCTCTTCACAAACCGATAGGAGTAAACCCTAGGTACCACAAACTGATAGGATGTCCCTCAAGACACCCACAAACCGATACAAGGCATCTCCCAGGCTCTCAATCCTGAGACAATACTACTAGGTGTAAAGATCACCTCAAACATGTGTCCAAAACATCACCAAGGATGTCAACACACAACTAAAGTCCAAACAAGGTGCCCATATCTTTCTCTCTCCTCTAGATGATACCAAGAGAGAGGAAAAATTCATTGGAGGTGGAAAACTTGCACATTAACCCCTATTCTGGGTAAATTTCAATTTGCACCAAAACCACTCCACAAAACACAAGCATCAACCAAAGAAGCTCAAACAAAGAACTAAAACCTCCACCATGCCCTAATTATGTGTCAAAAGATTAGATAAAGCAGCTAAGCAACATACTTAAGCAAAGAAAATAGGACTATTCCAAAATGTGGGTCAGGATACTTACAAGCCATAAACCCCTAACAAGGATTTCACCCCTAAAATCTTAAGAGAAAAGGGAGGGGTATTTCCTCCTCATCTCTTCCTCGAGCTCCCACGTGGCTTCCTCAACACCACAATTGTGCCAAAGAACCTTCACAAGAACAAGGTCATTCCTCTTCAAATTCTTTACTCTCCGGTCAAGGATCAACATCAAACCTTCCAAATAGGTCACATCCTCATCAAGCTCCACCTCCACAGGCTGCAACACCAACTCTATATTTGGATGACACTTTCTCAACATACAAACATGAAACAGGTGGCAAATCCAACTTGTAGGCCACCTTCCCAACTCGTGCCACAACTGGGTAAGGTCCCATAAAGCTGGGAGCCAACTTACCCTTCTTCCCAAACATCAAAACACCCTTCCGAGGAGAGACCTTCAAATATACCTGGTCTCCCACTTGGAATTACAAAGGTCTATGATGATTGTCTGCGTATGACTTCTATTTGTCTTGTGATGCCTTCAACTATTGATGTGTCAACTTGATATTTTCTGTTGTTTGCTGTATAAGGTTAGGACCAAGAAGCTGATACTCACGTGTCTCATACCAGCACAATGGAGATCTACAACATCTCCCATACAAAGCATCATATGGTCCAATCTCAATACTACTCTAATAAGTGTTGTTGTAGGCAAACACTATCAAACTAAGGTGCATATCCCAACTTCCTATAAACTCAAGAACACATGTCCTCAATAGATCCTCTAAGGTCCAGATGGTTCTTTCAGATTAACCATCCATCTATGGGTGGAAAGCAGTGCTAAATATCAACTGTGTACCCAAAGTTGTGTGAAGTCGCTCCAAAAAGTGACTCATGAACTGAGGACTTCTGTTAGACACGATAGTTTTTGGAACATTGTGTAAAAGAACTATCTCATCTACATAGATCTAGAAAAGCTTCTCTTCTGTTAACATTGTCTTCACATGTAGGAAATGCGCTGACTTGGTTAACCTATCAATGATCACCCAAATGGAATCATAACCTTTGGTTGTCCTATGAAGGCCACAAAATTCATAGTCACATGATCCCACTTCCACTAAGGTATAGGCAATGGCTGCAACATTCTTACTGGCTTTTGATGATCAGCTTTGATTTGTTGACATATTGCACATCTTGCAATGAACTCAGCTACTTCCTTTTACAATCCTGGCCACCAATACATATCCTTCACATGTGGTACATATTGGTACTTCCCAAATGCATAGCATACATGGATGAATGAGCCTCCTCCAGCACCATCTTCCAAAGGTTATCAACATCAAGAACCACTATCTTGTCTTGGTAACAAATTGTCCCATCACCTGACTCGTGAAAACCATCACACTTCTCTCTACCAAACTCTGAATGAATCTACTATACCACAACATCCTTATGTTGTGCCTCTCTGATCAGTTGCCTCAACATAGGCTTCACTTGTAACTGTCTCTTCAACTCTGGCATCTCAGTTGGAGCCATCCTCTATGGTGTTTGAGCTATAGGTTGCATTCTGGGGACCAGATTAATCTCAAAATCAATCTCTCTAGGTGGGAGAACATCTAGAAACTCCTCAAGAAACATGTTCCCAAACTCTTTAACAATTGGCACCTCATGAATATTAGGACTCCTTGCTTTAGTATCCATCATGTGTGCCAAAAATGCCTTGCAACCCTGTCTTAGGAGCTTCCTTGATACCATAGCCGATACCAGACACGTCAGAAGGATCTTCCTATCTCCTTAGAAGATCCATGTCTCACCACCATCTGCAAACGTTGCCTGCTTGGAACTACAATCCAAGACCATTATATACTTATCCAGGGTATCCATTCCAAGGATCACATTAAATCCATGCATGTCAAGTGATATAAGGTCCACTACAATGATGTGTCCCAAAAAAAGAACACATGAAGGACACATAACATGCAACACCACAGAACTGACCAACGGGGTTTCTAGAAACAAGCTATTCTTCCTATGACTAACAGGAAAGGAACAACTACTAAGTACTTCTGTGTGATAAAAGAGTGTGTAGCACCCGGGTCAACCAAAATAGATATAAAGTAAGAAGAAGATAAATCAGACTGAAATAACTCCATCTGACCTGCCACCACTTGTGGGTTAACCATCACCTCCGGCTGACTCATAGCGTAGAACCTAGATGTTGCATGTTGTTACCCCTGTCCTCTACTTCCTTAAGCAGACGTTCCATCTTGTGATGCTTGGCCACGTCCTCATCCTCTTGTGCCATTGTACTACTATCGTTGCGATCCCTGTTGGCTCTACCTCAGTTGTTGGGTCACTTTGTCATCTCTCGCCAAACAATCCCGTACCAGATGTCCTTTTTTCCCACACCTGTGAGAAGTCTGAGTCTCATACTATGGCCTAGATGGCCCTATCACTGATACTGATGTTGTTCTATGAGCTCATGGGGGTAGAAAATTGCGACCTCTTCCTTTACTCTATGAACATTGTGATGAAGCACTAAACCTCAGCGATACTAGCGGTGCAAAAAACCTCGACTTCTTAAAGTCACTTGATGACTGTCCTTGGAACTGTGTAAACCATTTCTTGGTGCTCATCTCCCGCTTCTCCTTCACAAACCTCTCTATTCTATGAAAAGACTTCACAAACACAGTAAACCTCTCTCAATTCTCTAGAGCAGCAGCTGGGGTAGACAACTCAATGTTCAATCCCTTCTCAAAACAATGAATCTGCTCATCCACCGTGGTAGCCATGTGAGGAAAAAACCTCAACAACTCCATAAAACTTACCTCATACTTGTTGATCGTCATGGATCCCTATTGAATCCTCTTGAACTGGCTGATCTTCTCATTAAGATACATACGAGGAAATTACCGACTGAAAAACTCTCACTAGAACTCCTCCCGTCCAATCTCAACACCCAGTCTGTTTTGTTCCTCTATGTCCCACCTGTGTCCAGAACTTCCCTTCAGAAGGTACATCGCATGCTTCACCTTATCATCTTTGGGGATACTCAGGATCTTAAAAGCCTTTACAAACTCAGTAAGCCACATATCTGCATCCACCGGTTCAACTGCCCCCACATACTCCATCGTTCCAACTCAGTGAAGCCGCTCAAAAATCTTCCCAGTGCCCGATGATTCTACATTGGTAACCGATGCCTTAGGCTGAGATGCAGGCATCATGTCCACCATATGAGTCATCATTGCCATAAAAGCCCAAAAAGAGACTAAAAGTTAGGGTTTTCTATCATGCCTGGATCAAACTGGGTGACTTCAAGCACCCAATTTTCTCATGCATGGTTCCTTGCACCACCACCTGGTGTTGCAATACATCTCTCCGCAACATGTTCTTTGTGTTCTCCAAACATCATTAAGATTTCTCTTCTTCTTCTACATAAGAAGTGACTATAAGATAGTTTGGATGACACTAGAACAGACTCAAACCCTAGTCCTAGGTTCTTGTAGGCTAAGGAACCTAAAGATCTAATACCAACCTAATTATGACGCCCCACGCAACACAAAGGAAGATTACTCAAAACATAATCATAGAAGAAATATTAACGAATAGATAACTGGAAAACACTAACAACTAAAACCATTTTCATAAAATTGTCAAACAATAAGAACCTTCACATATAAGTCCTTTCATGCCTCAAATCATATATAAGGCATGCTATCAACCTGTAACCGAAGAACTGTTCCAGAACATATATACATGATTCCACCACATATGGTATATAAAAGGAAACATATTGAAAATGTGTTTGTGAAAAATCTCCAAAACATTCTCGAAGACCCGAGTGTACATGGATGCCTCTAGGACTCTATCAACAATAGACATCCATCAACACTACCAACCTCGTCAACTACTGCTCATCTGGTTGCTGCTCAACCTCCGTTTCACAATCTCTACCTCTTCGTTCTCATCCACCTAAAAAGGTTGTGGGAAACCCACAAGGTGAGATTCCACATATCAGTGGGAGATAAAACTCACCACCAACTCTATTATTATCACAGATAAGATAAACTAAGAAATAATATAATTACAACCAGGTGAAATAGGTAATGATTACTAATAGGAAGAGCATTTATTGTTTGATTTGTGAAACATCTTAATAATTTAAAAGGAATAAGAAGAACATGTATATTTCCTATCAACGACATTGTATAAAAATCAAGCAAGGCCCCATCCAATGTTTCTGTATTTAAATCCTACACAAGTATACTACATGGCTGATTATGCATTTTATTATGCCCGAAGGATTTGAATAGCACCATCCAAATCCAACCGACCACTTGATTAGCCAAAATTGGTGCCATACAAGGTCTAATGGAAGAGCCAGAATCCATGAACTTACTTTTCTCGATCAGTATGAGTGAACATGCAGTGAGATCATAAGTCTGACTGCTATTAGCGATACATAGGTTATATGTATATATCTAGACCACCTTGGTATAGGTAACGAAGTTAGTGAGCTATGTCCCACAGTCGCACTCTATTCAAGGTATGGCCCGTAGCCAATCATATATGACATATTATTGAGCTACGGCCTACAGCTGCACTCTATTTAGGGTATGGCCCACAACCAATCATGTATGCCATATTATTGAGCTACGACCCACAGCCGCACTCTATTCAGGGTATGGTCTACAACCAATCCTATAAGGTAAGGACACAAGTAGATACCTCAACTTGTACCCTGCATATTCAACAATATGCACTCTGAATTAAACTCATTTCATCATTCAGTAAATACTGACACATAATGCATCTATGGCACAGGTAACGACGTTATTAGATTCCACTTGATTATTTAGATCAATTTAAGCATCTTTCAGCATCAATCAAGTTACAACAAACAACCTATAAACAAAATCTTCATAAATAAGGGAATAACACATAACTAGAACATACTGAAGCATATAAGGTCTGATCTCATCACTTCATGTCTATTTTTCAACCTATGTCCATCACAATGACCACATATCTAGGGGTGACAAGCCCTCCTCTGATGACTAAGGAAATCATCTCATGCAAGGCAATAAGACATCACTAGGGCATAAAGCCAATTACCTCACCTTTCAAGAATGTAAACAGCACACTTTATGCCTCACAAGGCCCATTCAAACAAATCATAATCATCATAGCTCATACCTAGCTATGTACATCAATTGGTATCACCTGCTTGGTTAGAGACTTATAATAAGAAGAGTAATACATCATCAAAACTACCATCTCATAAGATTCATGCCATTCCCATCACATCATTAAAGTTAGGGTTTCCATTTAATCAATTAGGGTTTACAAGGGTGGATCAACAACCACCCTTAGATCATCACTTCCGTCATCAATATGAGGTGTATTATGATATATAGAAACATAGTTCTCATTATAGTTACAAGACTTGTTATGAGCTATAGAAACATAACTCTCAACAACATGCGTACAACTTCTCGATTGGGTATCACGTCATACATTGTGACCCTAGCATCAACATAGTGTATCTTAAACACCATTACAAGGTATCGATTAGGGTTTCAACATAGGGTATCGGGTTAACCCTAGGTGTGTCATACAATCACATCAAAAAAAGTATTAGTTTAGGGTATACTAAGTGAGCAAGAAAGGTATCAGCCTACCAACTTGGGATGTGTATCAGATTAGGCATCTAGGGATGGTGTATCGGGGAACTTAGGGTTTTAGCGATGTGTCTAAGCCATGACGGGTTGTTAGGGGATATCGTGCATCCACACTTCTCAAGGCATGATGACCAGAGTCTGATGGGAAATGCTCTCAACACCACATGTCCACAACCATAACATTTGATCCCCACTTTACAGAATATCGACAACTCCTCTCCAACATGTGATGATCTTTCACAACACCTAACGGTTGAACAACCCAGATCGTGACAACCAACTTATTCAAATGTAGAAGCATACATCTTCTATCGTTCTAGGTGTTACCAAGCCATGATGGCCATCATCAAAGCATGTTGACCTAGGCCTTCCAGAGGTCATCTCACTCTATCACAAAGGGTGATGGTCATTGGCATCACATGTCATGATAACCACCCAAGACATATCATCCTAACATGCATGTCGGCCTTGACATACATATCATCCCACTCATATTCTACCTAGGATGGGTTTTACAAGCAAGGCAAAGAGGTGCAACATGAGGGAAGAAACTAAGAAAGGTTCTTCTCCCAAAACAAAATGCAAATCTACCAAAGAGACTACTAGCATGCAAGAGATAATGAGCCAAGAACAAAGAACAAAATAAAAAGTAAAAGGTGATAATAACAAATAGGGTTTACAGTTATATAACCCGCCTCAAGGATCACCACCAAGCTCCAAGATCACAAACTCAAGATAGAAGAAGATCTTCCAAGCTTGATAACCACAACACCTCCAAGAGAGAAGATGGAACCAAGGTTAAGAGAGAATGAGAGGGAAAAGAAAGTAACCAAGGTCCATGGCAGAAAAGAAGAAAGAAAGAGGGAAAGAGGATCGAAGGATCATGATTTACCAAGGTAGAGGTTGAAGAGAGCACCACAAGCATGGGACTTGTCCTCCAAGTTGTGAGGGAGAGACTCCTCTAGCTCAAGGTAGTCCACCAAAGAGAGAAAGCAAGGATAACCAAAAGGGTTCTCTTGCATGGTTAGAAAGAGGTATATATACAAGAGGGATGAAAGAGAGATCACAGGTAAGGTGTCACCTCCTTAGAACCCTAGAGGATACTTGTCCACGAAAAAGGGCCACATGCAACAGCATGCAACAAGGTAATAAGATCTATGTATCACCCACTAGGTCACCTAAGATGGTCAAGGCCGATACACACATCTACCCTCTTCAAAACTGATAGGGGTAAACCCTAGGTACCACAAACCATTAGGATGTCCCTCAAGACACCCACAAACTGATACAAGGCCACTCCAAGGATCTCAATCCTGAGACAAGAATTTTATGTGTAAAGCACACCTCAAACATGTGTCCAAAACATCACCAAGGAAGCTAACACACAACCAAGGTCCAAACAAAGTGTCGATATCTTTATATCTCCTCTAGATGATACCAAGAGAGAGGAGAAACATTTTGGATGTGGAAAACTTGCACATTAACCCCTATTCTTGGTAAATTGCAGTTTGCACCAAAACCCCTCCATAAAATACAATCATCAACCAAACAAGCTCAAATAAGGAACTCAAGCCTCCAACATGCCCTAATTAGGTCTCAGATGATTAGAGCAAGAAGCTAAGAAACATACTTAAGAAAAGAAAACATGGTTATCCCAAAATGTGGGTCAGGGTCCTTAGAGGCCACAAAACCCCTAACTGGGATTTTTCCCATGAAATCCTAAGAGAAAAGGGAGGGGTACTTCATCATCATCTCTTCCTAGAGATCCCACGTGGCTTCCTCAACACCATTATGGTGCCAAAGAACCTTCAAAATAACAACGTCCTTCCTCTTAAAATTCTTCACTTTTTGGTCAAGGACCAACACTGGACCTTCCACATAGGTCACATCCTCATTAAGATCCACCTCCACAGGCTGCATCACCAACTTTGTATCTGAATGACACTTCCCCAACATACTGACATGGAACACTGGATGTAACCCATGAAACTCAGGAGGCAACTCCAACTTGTAGGCCACCTTCCCAACTCATGCCACAACTGGGTAAGCTCCCATAAACCTGGGAGCCAACTTACCACTTGGAACTCCAAAGGTCTACGATGATTGTCTGTATATAACTTATGTCTATCATGTGTTGACTTCAACTATTGTTGCATCATCTTGATCTTTTCTATTGTCTACTGCACAAGATCAGGATCAAGAAGCTGATACTCACATGTCTCTTACCAACACAATAGAGATCTACAACGCCTCCCATAAAACCCCTCATATGGTGCCATTTCAATACTACTCTGATAATTGTTGTTGTAGGTGAAGTCTATCAAACGGAAGTGTATATCCCAACTTCCTGAAAACTGAAGAGCACATGCCCTCAATAGATCCTCTATCCTCTAAGGTCTGGATGGTTCTTTTAGATTCACCATTCGTTTATGGCTGGAAAGCAGTGTTAAATCTCAACTACATACCCAAAGTTGTGTGCAGTCGCTCTTAAAAGCTGCTCATGAAATGAGGACCTCTATCAGACATGATTGTTGTTGGAACACTGTGCAAACACACTATCTCATCCATATAGATCTAGGCAAGCTTCTCTGTAGTGAATGTTGTCTTCAATGGTACAAAATGTGTTGACTTGGTCAACCTATCAACAATCACCCAAATGGAATCATAACCTTTGGCTGTCCTAGGAAGGCCAACCACAAAATCCATAGTCACATGATCCCACTTATACCGAAGTATAGGAAATGGTTGCAACATTCCTATAGGCTTATGATGCTCATCTTTAACTTATTGACATACCACACATCTTGTAACGAACTCAGCTATATCCTTCTTCAAGGTTGGCCACCAATACATATCCTTCATATTGTGGTATATCTTGGTACTTACCAAATGCATAACATACATGGATGAATGAGCCTCCTCCAGCACCATCTTCCTTATGTTATCAACGTCAGGAACCACTATCCTAGCATGGTAACAAACTATCCCATCATCTGACTCATGAAAACCATCACGCTTCTCACTGCCAAACTCTGATCTAATTTGTTGTGCTACAACATCCTTCTGTTGTGCCTCTCTGATCTGTTTCCTCAACATAGGCTTCCCTTGTAATTATCGCTTCAACTCTTCCATCTCTTTTGGAGCCATACTATATGGTTTCTGAGCTATAGGTTGCATTCCGAGGACCCGATTGATCTCAAAATCAATCTCTATGGGTGGGGGAACACATGGAAACTCCTCAAGAAAGATGTCCTTAAACTACTAACAAGTGGAACGTCATGAATATTAAGACTCCTTGCCTTAGTATCCATCATGTATGCTAAAAATGCCTCACAACCCTATCTTAGTAACTTCCTTGCTACCATAGATGATACATACACATCAAAAGGATATTCCTATCTCCTTAGAAGATCCACATCTCACCACCATCTACAAACATTGTCTGCTTGGAACTATAATCCAAGGCCACTATATACTTATCCAGGGTATCCATTCCAAGGATCACATCAAATCCATGCATGTCAAGTGGTATAAGGTCCACTTGAATGTTGTGTCTCGAAAAAGAAAGAACGTATGAAGGATACACATTCTACAACATCGTAGAACCGACCAACGAGTTTCTAGCAACAAGTTATTCTTCTTATGACTAACATGCAAGTAACAACTACTAAGCACTTCATGTGCGATAAAAGAGTGCATAGCACATGTGTGACGCCCCAATCCTCATGCCATCTCTAATGACCCTGGAGACTAGGGAGTCACCCTCGGTAAACCACCCTTAACCTTTTCTTTACTTAGTGATTTAGAATTAACTTAAAGGAAAAACCTAAAATCTTGAATAACATCGGATCGTAATAAACTGTGGAAGAAACTTACTATTTACCTTTCTAGGAAGATAAAACAAACTTACACGACATATTACATTGTTCATGTAGAATATAAAGAACATCAGATAACTAAAATCTAAACTACATATTACATTACATTCTCTCTCTACCACACCAGATGCCCAAGGACTGAGGGAAAAGCACTAAGAGACCTCTAACTAAATACAAACTACCTTCTAAGAACTTGGGTGATACGATCCTTCAGCTTCCTCGTGCTAACGCTGACCTGAAAAATGTTTCAATAGATTGGTGAGCTACTGGCTCAGTGGATAAAATTTCACCCAACCATCACAGATAACTCATTTTATGATTATTAATTGGAATAGAATTCAAGATAATACTATACTACGCAGATCTAAACAATATAATTTAAACGACAGGAGATGTCAACATTTCGTTAAGAAAACAACAACTGCAAGGTTGTAGATACGATTAAATAATAGAGAATTCTAAATTTTCATTTAAACGACAACTGATACGAATCAAAACTCAAATCTTTCTTAACTCTTTAACTTATAAGAAACTCTATGAACCTATATGATCATATTTTATCTTATGCCCTGATCATATGTAGTGTACTCTACATATGAAGACTCATAGCAAACTACAATCTCACCGTACGAGACTTAGCACAAAACCCAGGAAGATAAGCCTAGAACTGAATTAGGATCTGGTTGACTCGAACCGTCCTATCTGACTAAGGCAGATAAACAGATGGCCTTTAACTGGACCTCTCCTCTAGGTTGAGTACATAGGTAGAGGGTCTGAGACGCTTTATGGGCCTCATCTTGGTATGCTCTGTGCGTACCTTTAGGTTACCACCGGGATCTCTGGTTCATGTTGGGTGACCTATCTTCTCTTAGGAGACTTCCTCAAGGGCTTCGTCTCCCTACACGCTCTGTGGATGCATTTCGATCCCCGTATACTGGTCACTTCCAGGGTGGATCGTTTCCTCCCTACACTGTAGACATCCATAGGGAATCTACAGTGTTTTGGGCACCTATGTCTATTATTTTATTATTCTAGAAAATCTCTTACTACATTGCATCTATCTCTAACTTATTCTTGGCTTTGGTATCTCTATGGTACCGAGTCTATTTATCTGAAACTTATAAATACAACATGTATATCATTTCTAACTTGGCGGTGCAATATGCTCAAACACGGTAATTTACTGAGAAATCAACATATTGTACTTGCAAGCAGATTTAAATAAATAGAATACTTGTCAACTTGGTACATACATACTGAAATCATGCAATTAAACATCTTAATATACTGATAAGGGTTGATTACTCAACATATGATAAATCATCAGAGCACTTGTAACTTATCTGAAATTCCTAGAAAAATGTGCACATCAACCCTAATCATGAGTTGTGCATCACTTAACCCAATTAAGAGTTAATTACTTATTATGACATGAATTATTGATAATTACTGAGAATTTCTTATGATATCCTTGAGAAACGTGTCAATTCATATTAATATTATATCACACACATTAACTATAATCGAGAGCGTGCAACTAGGTTTCCATTGAACATTTTCATGTCATCGTCATTTCTTTGAAATCATGCATCTAGTAAACTACTAGAATCGTATAAACTGGATTTATTCCAAAACTGTACAACTAGTGTAAACCCTAGATTTATGTGCTACTGTATTCCACTTTTAAACTGAGCACTTTAGGTTTTGATCAATCATATAATTCCACTAACCAAAACCATACAAATAAATTAATAAACCAAATCATGCAAAACGTGATGAATCGAATCGTGCAATAAAAGTCAGGCGATGTTGTCACTTCCTGACACCTGGGTAAGCAATGTTACCCGTGAATAATGCAAGTCGAATCGAAATTGTTCGTTTCGTGGAGTTAATACTTGCTTTGGGGAGTGAAATTCTACTCACAATGGTCTAAGATGACCAAAATCATCTGGAAATGTGTCCAGAGTCCAGTTTCCGGGTGTCAGTAGGTATTCTTCTACCTTGGTTAAGCCTGGATTTGAACGTGGCACACACAACAACTTCTTGGTTTGGGCGTCGTTCGCTGCAGGAGCTACGGGTTTGTGCTTGGACCTCAAAGACGAGCTAATGATGTCATTCCTTAGTGCTGCCTCACACCCAAGGTGGCTATCGGCCGCAATTGTAGCTACTACAGCTTGGACTGGTTGGGGCGCCGCCCCTTGCTACTTGGGTGCCGCTCATGGTGGCTGGGCGCCGCGATCGGGCGAGGTAGGAGATGAACAGAGCTCGACTTCTCCCTTTCTAGACCTAAATGGCCACCCTTCCTCCTCTACTGGTCGGGCAGAAATACTGGGAGCCGCACGTGCAACTGATCTGTCGCCCTAGTAGGTTGGACGCAGATGGGCGAGGAAGAAGAAGGGAAAGAAGGAAGAAGGAAGGAAGGAGGAAGAAGTTGGAGAGGGTGGCGTTGTTGGTCGGATCTTAAGGCTCCGATTGCTATCGATCGCTACTCTGCGTCCGCCCACTTTCAAGCGGTGCCTGGACCGATCGGGTGAAGGAGAAGAAGATAAGGGAAAAGGGCTAATAAGTTATGGGTAAATTAGCGATTCAACCCAAGAACTTCAAATCATCATAACTTTCTCTCTGTAAGTCTGAATCGAGTGAGTCTTTTTGCAAAATTTCAAGTACGAGAACCATTACAACCTCAAGGCATAAAAACATAGAAAATAGACCATCTTAGCTAGGTTAATTATTTTAGGTAATTAACTTAACAATTAACACTGCAGTTAACATTAATTACATTAGATGAATCAATCTCGTCTATTGATTCACATTTTAGCTTATATTGATTAACCATGATGTTTAACAAAGTACTTAGCACTAATCAAGGTACTTACTAACTAACCTTGATGTGGGTTATAACAATCTCCCTCCCTTATGAGAATTTCATCCCGAAACTTCTAAAAGAGAAAAGGAAACTTGTTACGCATCTCTGACTCAAGCTCCCACATGGCTTCCTCCAGGTTGTGGTTTCTCCACAAAAAATTCACTAATGGTATCTCGCAATTATTGAGCATCTTGATCCTCTAATCAACTATTTGTACTAGTCCTTCAACATAGGACATATCTGATATGAACTATGCAGGTTCTGGGTCCACTATCTTCTCTATACCAGGGTAACCCTTCTTCAACATCGATACATGAAACACATCATATAGATTAGCCAAATCAGATGGAAATTCCAACCTGTAGGCTATAGGTCCAATCCTCTCAATGACAGGATATGGGCCCATAAACCTAGGAGTCAGTTTGCCTCTCTTGCCAAACCTCAGCACTCCTTTCCATGGTGAAACTTTCAGATACACTTCATCACTAACCTCAAATTCAAGAGGTTTATGTCTCTTCTCAGCGTGACTCTTCTGCCTATCCTATGCAACTTTCAACTATTCTCTGATCAATGTAATATTTTCTGTAGTCAAATCCACTATCTCTAGTCCAAGAATTTCTTTTTCACCCACATCATACCAACATACGGGTGATCTACACTTTCTGCCATATAGAGCTTCATACGAGGCCATACCAAGACTGCAATGGTGACTATTGTTGTATGCAAACTCTATAAGGCTCAAGTGTTCTTCCCAACTTCTACTGAAATGCAAGACACATGCTCTCAGCATGTCATCAAGAGTCTGAATGGTCCTATCTGACTGACCATCTGTCTGCGGGTGAAAAGTTGTACTGAACCACAACTTTGTACCCAAAGCACGATGCAACTGATTCCAAAACCTGGAGGTGAACATAGAATCTCTATCTGATATAATTGAAACTGGGATACCATGCAACCTGACTATCTCATCCACATATATCTTAACCAACTTTGGGACATCAAAGGTTGACTTAACAGGAAGAAAGTGAGCAGACTTAGTCAGTCTATACATAATCACCCATATCGAGTCACAACCTCTAGGTGTCCTGGGAAAGCCTACCATAAAATCCATTGTGACATGTTCCCACTTCCACTCTGGTATTGGAAGAGATTGCAAAGTACCTATAGGTTTTTGATGCTCATCCTTAACATGCTAGCACACACTTCATCTAGCCACGTACTCAGCTACATCCTTCTCCATACCTGACCACTAGTACAACTCCTTGAGATTCCTATACATCTTAGCATTTCTTGGATGCATAGCATACATCGATGCATGCAGTTTCCTCAAGAACCTATTCTTTCAAATTACTGTCTTGAGGTATACACAACCTATCATGCTGATACAACAAACCATCATCTGAAAACCTAAACTCTGGTCTCTTTCCCTCTGTCATATCCTACATGATCTGCCGTAATCCACTGTCACTTTGTTGAAGTTCCTTGATCTGATCATAAAAAGTAGGCTTGACTTGCATCTATGCAATCAAACCACTCTGCTCTGTCACCCCTAAGTCTAAGTTCAACTTTCGCATTTCTACTAGCAGGTCTTTCTTGAAGAATGCCATAGAGAATACATCTATTGTTGAACTTGACTTCCTGCTGAGGGTATCTGCTACCACATTCACCTTTCTAGGATGATAATCTATCATCACATCATAATCCTTGATCAATTCTAACCATCTCCGCTGTCTAAGATTCAGATCCTTCTGTGTGAAAATATATTTCAAGCTCATATGATCTGTAAACACCTGGCACATCTCACCATAAAGATAGTGACGCCATGTCTTAAGAGAATGAACTACAACATCTAACTCCAAATCATGTGTCAGATAATTCTCCTCATTCTTTTTAAGTTGTCTAGATGCATAAGCTACTACTCTGCCTTCCTGCATCAGCACACAACCTAAACCTCTCCTGGAAGCATCATAAAACACTGTGTAGCTTTTACCTACCTTGGGTAGGATCAACACTGGTGTTGTAGTCAACCTCTTCTTCAAGATCTGAAAACTCTTCTCACAGTTGTCTGACCAGACAAATGGTGCATTCTTTCTCATTAAGTGTGTCAAAGGTGACACTATAACACTGAACTTCTGGATAAACCTTCTGTAGAAACCTGCCAATCCTAAGAAGCTTTTGATCTCAATAGGGGTCTGAGGCTGCTCCCACTATAGAACATATTCAACTTTCTTAGGGACATCACTTACTCCATCTCCTAAGATGACATGTCTATGAAAAGACACCTCAGCCAACCAAAACTCACACTTACTGAACTTAGCATATAACTGATGTTGTCTCAACATTTGTAATGCTATCCTCAGATGTTTCTCATGTTGCTCATCATCTCTGGAGTAGATCAAAATATCATATGTGAATACCACTATGAACTGATCCAAGAACGGATTGAAAATCTGGTTCATCATATCCATGAAAAATGTCGGGGCATTAGTCAGTCCAAACGACATGACTAGAAACTCATAATGCCAGTATCTTGTTCTAAAAGCCAACTTAGGAATATCTGAAGCCTTTATCCTCAACTGATGATATCCAGATCTCAAGTCTATCTTGGAAAGATTGTCACTCCACACAACTAATCAAACAAATCATCTATCCTTGGCAACAGATACTTATTCTTAATGGTGATCTTATTCAACTATCTATAGTCTATACATAACCTCATAGTACCATCTTTCTTTTTTACAAACAAGATTGGAGCTCCCCACGACGAAGAACTAGGTTGAATGAAACCCTTATCCAATAACTCTTGTAACCGGATCTTCAGTTCCTTCAACTCTGTAGGTGCCATTTTGTAGGCTGGTAGAGCTATAGGTTGACTACCTGGCAACACCTGGATCTCAAAGTCTCTCTCTTTCATTAGGTAGACCTAGCAACTCATCTAGGAAAACATATAGGAACTCACAAACCACTGGCACATCCCATAGACTAACTATGCTCTTCTATGCTCTGGTAACTACTACATGTTCCAAAAATGCCTCACAACCTTTCTAAAACATCTTATCAGCTACAACGGCTGATATGATACACGTACGCAAAACTTTCCTGTCTCCAGAAAAGACAAAAGAAAATCCACCCTATTTCCAACAGTCGAGTTGAACTCGATACGTCTCTAGGCAATCCATACCCAAGATAACTTGAAAAGAGTTAATATCTAGGGGTATAAGATTAACCGCAATGGTGTAACCACCAAAGGTCAACAAACATCTGGGACAAAACTTTGTCAACACTATTGGTTCACCTAATGAGACCCTCAACAACAACTCAACCGATAACTCCTGGGTTAACTTGTTACGGTCACAAGATAAAGAACTTTATATAATTGAGTGAGTAGCTCCCGGATCTATCAAAACTATAACTGAAATGTTATTAAAGAAAAGCATTTATCCTGTAATTACTCGAGAAGAAACAATACCTTCTTTTGGTGTTAAAGAGAAGAAGTGTCCTAAAGCTCTTCCTCTCCCACGATGTCCTCGTTGTCCTTCCCTATCATTGGGTGCTGCACCACCTCAGGAACCTAAAGCTACACATGAACTTACTCCTCCAGTTGGAGCCTATCTCGGAACATCCTAGTACTGTGACTAGGAACCCTGTGATGCTAACTTCTGTAACTAGGGGCAATTCCTCTTGAAATGTCCCATCTGTCTGCACTAATGACATCCTTGAAACTTTGTTCCCCAACACTATCCAGAGTGTGGTCTTACATAGATATCACATATGGATGCATCACGTCTCTGTGATCCTATCACTGACACTGAAGATCCTGACGACCTAGTTGGAGGTGTCCATGTAGACTGTGTACTCCATCTTCTGGAATTAGATCTTCCTCTACTCTGAGAAGATATCACATCTTAAGATCCTAATTGACTGAAATAGCCAAAACCACATCCAAGCTTCGAGAAGAAACCACCACCACTTCCACGGTGACCACTACTAGGCTATCATCTGCCGAAGTCTCTGGGTCTCTTTCTATTCTCATAACACTTATCAGCATTCACAGACTCCTCTACATGTCTTGTTGCCTCATCCACATCATCTCCACCACCTGGACCCATCTCCTGAGGGTCAGGTCCAATGTGGCTCTCAGCTTGGTCATCATGACCACTTCCTCTTCCTACCATCTACAATAGTATAACAGAACACTTCCTATTAGAAAATTGTAGTTGGAAGGAAAACACCTAAGTCCTAATCCTATTGGTCTCTTATCGTCCCCTGACATTGACTTAGAGTAACTACGTACTCAACCTATGCTATGATACAAAAAATCTTGTGACACCCCGATCCCCGTTCCATCTCTAATGACCTCGGAGACTGGGGAGTCACCCTCGGTAAACTAGACTTAACCTTTTCTTTACTTAGTGACTTAGAATTAACTTAAAGGAAAAACCTAATAGCTCGAATAACATCATATCGTAATAAAAATGTGGAAGCAACTTACTATTTACCTTTACTAGGAAGATAAAACAAACTTACACGACATATTACATTGTTCAATCGGAATATAAAGCACAACAGATAACTAAAATCTAAAATGCATATTACATCACATTCTCTATCTACCACACCAAATGCCCAAGGACTGAGGGAAAAGGACTAAGAGACCTCTATCTAACTACAAACTACCTTCTAAGAACTTGGGTGATACGATCCTTCAGCTTCCTCATGCTGACGCTGACCTGAAAAATGTTTTAGTAGATTGGTGAGCTACTGGAATTCACCCAACCATCACAGATAACTCATTTTATGATTATTAATTGGAATAAAATTCAAGATAATACTATACTGAGTAGATCTCAACAATATAATTTAAACGACAGGAGATGTCAACATTTCATTAAGAAAACAACTGTTGCAAGGTTGTAGATATGATTAAATAACTGAGAATTCTAAAATTTCATTTAAAGAACAACTGATATGAATCTTAACTCAAATATTTCTTAACTCTTTAACTTATAAGAAACTTTGTGAACCTATATGATCATATTTTATCTTATGCCCTGATCATATGTAGTGTACTCTACATATGAAGACGCGTAGCGAACTACAATCTCGCCATATGAGACTTAGCTTAAAACCCAGGAAGCTAAGCCTAGAACTAAATCTGGGTCTGCTTGACTCAAACTGTCACATCTGACTAAGGCAGCTAAATAGCTGGCCTTTAACTGGACCTCTCCTCTAGGATGAGTACACAGGCGGGGGGTCTGAGATGCTCTATGGGCCTCATCTTGGTACGCTCTGTGGGTACCTCTGGGTTACCACTGAGATCTCCGGTTCATGTTGGGTAACCTATCTTCTCTTAGGAGACTTCCTCAAAGGCTTTGTCTCCCTACATGCTATGTGGGTGCATTTCGATCCTCGTATACTAGTCGCTGCCAGGGTGGATCGCTTCCTCCCTACAGTGCAGACATCCATAGGGAATCTATAGTGTTCAGGGCACCTATGTCTATTATTTTATTATTCTAGAAAATCTCTTCCTACATTTCATCTCTCTCTTGCTTATTCTTGGCTTTGGTATCTCTATGGTACCAAGTCTATTTATCTGAAACTTATAAATACAACATGTATATCATTTCTAACTTGGCAGTGCAATATGCTCAAACACGGTAATTTACTGAGAAATCAACATATTGTACTTGCAGGAAGATTTTAATAAATAGAATACTTGTCAACTTGGCACATACATATTGAAATCATGAAATTAAACATCTTAATATACTGATAAGGGTTGATTACTCAACATATGAGAAATCATCAGTAACACTTGTAAATTATCTGAAATTCCTAGAAAAATGTGCACATGAACCCTAATCCTGAGTTGTGCATCACTTAACCCAATTAAGAGTTAATTACTTATCATGACACGAATTATTGATAATAATTGAGAATTTCTTATGATATCCTTGAGGAACGTGTCAATTCATATTAATATTATATCACATACATTAACTATAATCGAGAGTGTGCAACTAGGTTTCCATTGAACATTTTCATGTCATCATCATTTCTTTGAAATCATGCATGTAACACTCGGGCCCACTGCCCAAGGCTCTAGTAGAGTTTCAGGAATGATGACTGGCCCCACAGACCACTACTAGCCTTAACTATGCACTTTATCCTCACTCACATTAACTATAATCGAGAGTGTGCAACTAGGTTTCCATTGCACATTTTCATGTCATCGTCATTTCTTTGAAATCGTGCATGTAACACTCGGGCCCACTGCCCAAGGCTCTAGTAGAGTTTCCTAAATGATGACTGGCCCCACAGACCACCACCAGCCTTAACTGTACACTTTATCCTCACTCACGCGCAAGCCGGGGTCAACTTCCTGACTGGTCACCCATCCTAGTACTACTCCAAGCTGAGCACGATTAACTATGGAGTTCTTTAGTGATGGGCTCCCGGAAAAGGAGGTGCACCTTGGTGATATGGGTAGTCCAATCATTCCTTTTAAGAGTGTTTTATTCGAGGCCTCAAATCCTAGGATGTTACAGTGCATCTAGTAAACTACTAGAATCGTATAAAGTGGATTTATTCCAAAACTGTACAACTACTATAAACCCTAGATTCGTGTGCTACTGTATTCCACTTTTAAACTGAGCAATTTAGGTTTTGTTCAATCATACAATTCCACTAAAAACAACCATACAAATCAATTAATAAACCAAATCATGCAAAACATGGTGAATCGAATCATGCAATAAAACTCTTGCAACGATGTCACTTCCTGACATGTGGGTAAGCATTGTTGCCCACGAATAACACAGGTCGAATCGAAATCGTTCATTTCATGGAGTTAATACTTGCTTTGGGGAGTGAAATTCTACTCACAATGGTTCAAGATGACCAAAATCATCTGGAAACGCGTCCAGAGTCCAGTTTAGGGGCGTCAGCATGTCTTCTTCTACCTTGGTTCAGTCTGGATTTGAACGTGGCACACACAACAGTTTCTTGGTTTGGGCGTCGTTTGCTACTGGAGTTGTGGGTTCGTGCTTGGACCTCAAAGACAAGCTAACGACATTGTTCCTTGGTGCTGCCTCATGCCCAAGGTGCCTATTAGCCGCAATTGTAGCTACTATGGCTAAGACTGGCTGGGGCATTGTGCCTTGCTGATTGGGCACTGTGATTGGGTGAGGTAGGAGATGAACGGAGCTCGACTGATCCCTTTCTAGCCCTAAACGGCCACCCTTCCTCCTCTGCTGGTCAGGAAACACTGTTGGGTGCCACACGTGCAACTGGTCAGCCTCCCTAGCAGGTTGGGTGCAGATGGGAGATGAAGAAGAAGGGAAAGAAAGAAGAAGGAAGGAATGAAGACGAAGAAGTTGGAGAGGGTGGCGATGCTGGTCGGAGCTTAAGGCGCCCAAATCACCCCACCCATCGCCCTCACTTGTTGTTGATCAGCTACTCTGTGTGCACCCACTTTCAAGTGGTGCCTGAACCGATTGGGTGAAGGAGAATAAGATAGGGGAAATGGGCTAATAAGTTATGGGTTAATTTCATATTCAACCCAAGAACTTCAAATCATCATAACTTTCTCTCTGTAAGTCCGAATCAAGTGATTCTTTTTGCAAAATTTCAAGCACGAGAACCATTACAACCTCAAGGAATAAAATCACAATAGATAGACTATCTTAGATAGGTTAATTATTTTAGGTAATTAACTTAACAATTAATAGTGTAGTTAACATTAATTACCTCAGATGAATCAATCTCTTCTATTGATTCACGTCTTAGCTTATCTTCATTAACCATGATGTTTAACAAAGTACTTAGCACTAATCAAGGTACTTACTAACTAACCTGGATGTGGGTTATAACAACCTGGGTCAACCAAAATAAATATAAAGGATGAAGAAAAAAAAATCAAAATGAAATAACTCCATCTGACCTGTCACCACTTGTGGATTTACTACTACCTCTGAATGACTCATAGCGTAGAACCTAGTCATTTCATGTTGTTGCCCCTATCCTCTGCTTTGTTGAGTAGACTTTATAGCTTGTGACACTTGGGAACATCCTCATCCTTGGGTTCCACAGTGTTATTGTCTCTATGAGCCCTCTGGCCCTGCCTCGGTTGCTGGGTCACTTCATCATCTCTCGCCAAACAATCCCATACCATATGTCCTTTCTTACCACACTTGTGATAAATCTGAGTCTCATATTGTGGCCTAGATGGACATGTCACTGATAATGATGTTGTGAGCTCCTGTGGATAGAAAACTATGACCTCTTCCTTTACTCAGAAACCAATGTGTCGAAGCACTAAACCTCTACGATACTGGCGGTGTAGAAAATGTCGGCTTCTTAAAGCCACCTGATGACTACCCTTGGAACTGTGAAGACCATTTCTTTGTGTTCATATCCCACTTCTCCTTCACAGACCTCTCTATCCTCTGAACATACTCCACTAATATGGCTAACCTCTCTTGATTCTTCAGAGCAGCATATGGGGTAGACAACTTAGCTTTCAACCCCTTCTCAAAACAACAAATCCGCTCATCCTCTATGATAGCCATGTGAAAACAGAACATCAACAATTGCATAAAACTTGCCTCATACTCATTGATAGTCATGGATCCATATCGAATCCTCTTGAACTAACTAATCTTCTCATCAAGATATGTCTGAGGAAAGTACTGACTGACAAACTCTCATCAAAACTCCTCCCATCTGATCTCAACACCAAGTCTCTTCTCCTCATCTATGGCTCACTAGTGGACAACACTTCCCTTCAGAAGCTACACCGCATGCTTCACCTAATCCTCTTCAGGGATACCCAGGATCTTAAAATCCTTCTCAAGCTTGGTAAGCCACAGATCCGCATCTGCCGGGTCAGTTGTCCCCACATACTCCACCGCTCCAACTCAGTGAAGCCGCTCAAAAGTCTTCCCAGTGCCTGATGATTCTGCATTGGGAACTGATGCCTTAGGCTGAGGTGTGGGCATCCTGTCTGTGATATGAGTCATCATTGTAATAAACTTCCCAAAAAGATATTGAAAGGTGGATTTTTTATCATAGTTGGGTCAAACTGGGGGACTTCAGGCACCCAACCTTCTCATGCCTGGTTCCTTGCACCACCACCTGGTGCTGCAGCACTACTCTCGATAGCATGTTCTTCGTATTCTGCAAACATCTTTAAGATTTCTCTTCTTCTTCTACATAAGAAGAAGTGACAATAAGATAGACTAGAGGACACTAGAACATACACAAACCTTAGTGCTAGGTCCCTGTAGACTCAGGAACCTAAAGCTCTAATACCAACATGATTGTGATGCCCTGCATCTCACCAAGGGAGATTACTCAAAACATAATCATAGAAGAAAGATTAACAAAAAAATTACTAGAAAACACTAAAAATTAAAACCATTTTCATAAAATTGCTAAACAACAAAAACCTTCACATATAAGTCCTTTCATGCCTCAAAGAATGTACAAGGCATGCTATCAACTTGTAACTGAAGAATTGTTCCAGAACATGTATACATGAATCCACCACATCTGGTATACAAAATGGAATATAAAGAAAGCATGTTCATGAAACATCTACAGAACTTTCCTGAAGACTCGAGTGTATAGGGATGACTCTAGGACTCTATCAGCAAACGACATCTCGTAGCATTGCCAACCTTGTTAGCTACTGCTCCTCGGGATGTTTCTCAACCTCCTCTGCATGATCTCTACCGCTTCATACTCATCCACCTAAAAAGGGTGTGGGAAACCCACGGGGTGAGATTCCAAATCTCAGCAGCAGATATAACTCACCACCAACTCTATTATTATTACAGATAAGATAAACTAAGCAACAATATAATTACAAAAATGTGAAACAAGTAATGATTACTAACAGGAAGAGCATTTATTGTCCGATTTATAAACATATGAATAATTTAAAAGGAATATGAAGAACATGTTTATTTCCTATCAACAATATTGTATAAAAATCAAGCAAGGCCCCATCCAATATTTCTAAATTTTGATACTACACAAGTATACTACACGGCTGATTATGCATTTTATTATGCCCTAAGAATTTGAATTGTACCATCCAAATCCAACTGACCGCTTGATATGTCAAAATCGATGTGATACAAGGTCTAGTGGAAGATCTGGAGTCCACAAACCCACCTTTCTCAGTCAATGTGAGTGAATATGCAGTGACATCATAAGTCAGACTACTATTAAGGACATACAGTCTGTATGTACATATCTAGCCCTCCTTGGTACAGGTCATGGCTCTAGCGAGCTATGGCCCATAGCCACACTCTATTCAGGGTATGGACCATAGCCAATCCTGTATCACATATCATTGAGCTATGACCCACAACCGTACTCTATTAAGTGTATGGCCCACAGCCAATCATATATCACATATTATTGAGCTATGACATGTAGCCACACTCTATTTAGGGTATGGCCCACAGCCAATAATGTAAGGTCAGGACACAAGTAGATACCTCAACTAGTACCCCACATATTCAACAATATGCACTCCGAGTTAAACTCATTTCACCATTCAACAAGTAATGACACTGAATGGGTCTGTGGCACAAGGAAAACTATGTTATTATATTCCACTTGATTAGTTAGACCAATTTAAGCATCTTTCAGCATCAATCAAGTTACAACGTACAACCTCTAAACAAAATCCACATAAAAAAGGGCATAACACATCACCAAAACATACTGAAGCATTTAAGTTGTGATCTCATTACTTCATGTCTGTTTTTCAACCTGTGTCCATCACAAGTACCACATATATTGGGGTGACCAAACCTCCTCTCATCACTAAGGAAATCATCTCATGCAATGCAATAAGCCATCATTAGTTCATAAGGCCATTTACCTCATCTTTTAAGAATGTCAATAACACTTTATGCCTTACAAGGCCCATTCAAACAAATCATAATCACCATAGCTCATACATAGTTATGTACATCAACTGGTATCACCTGCATGGTTACAGACTTATAATAAGAAGAGTAATACATCATCAAAACTACCATCTCATAAGATTCATGCATATCACATCACATCATTAAAGTTAGGGTTTCCATTTAATCAATTAGGTTTTACAAGGTTGGATCAACAACCACCCTTTGATCATCATTTCCATCATCAATATGGGGTGTATTATGAGATATAGAAACATCGTTCTCATTACAATTATAAGACATGTTAGGAGGTATAGAAACATAACTCTCAATATCATTTGTACAACCTCTCCATAGGGTATCACATCATACCATGTGACCATAGCATCAACATAGTGTATCTTAAACACCATCACAAGGAATAGATTAGGGTTTCAACATAGGGTATTGGGTTAACCCTAGGTGTGTCGGACAACCACACTAAAATGGGTATCAGTCTAGGGTATACTAAGTGAGTAAGCAAGGTCTCAACCAACCAACATGGGATGTGTATTAGTTTAGGCATCTAGGGATGGTGTATTGGGGAAGTTAGGCTTTTAGCGATGCATCTAAGCTGTGACGGACTGTCAGGGGAAATTAGGTATCCACCCTTCTCAAGGCAGGATGGCCAGAGCCTGACGGGCAATGCTCTCAACACCACACGTCCACCACCATAACATTCGATCCCAGCTTCACCACATATTGGCAACACCTCCTCCAACATGCTACGATCTATCATGACACCTAATGGTTGAACAACCTAGATCATGACAACCAACTTCTCCAAACATAGCAACATCCATCTTCTATTGTTCTAGGTGTTACCAAGCCATGATGGCCATCACCAAAGAATGTCGACCTACGCCTCCCAAAGGTCGTGATGCCCTATCACAAAGGGTGACGGCCAGTGGCATCACAGGTCATGATGGCCACCCAACGCTTATCGACCTAACATGCTTGTCGGTCTCAACATACATATCGGCCCTCTCATCTTCAATCTTAGGATGGGCATTACAAGCAAGGCAAAGAGGTGCAACATGAGGGCAGTAACTAAGCAAGGTTCTTCTATAAAAATAGAACACAAAACTACCAAAGAGACTACTAGCTTGCAAGAGATAACAAGCCCAAAACAAAGAACAAAATAACAAGTAAGAGGTGATAATAACTAAGAGGGTTAAGAGTTATATAACCCACCTCAAGGATCACCACCAAGCTCCAAGCTCACAAACACAAGGTAGAAGAAGATCTTCCAAGCTTGATCACCACAACATCTCCAAGAGAGAATATGGAACCAATATTAAGAGAGCATGAGAGGGAAAAGAAAGTAATCAAGGTAGATGATGAAGAGAAGAAGAAGGAAAGAGGGGAAGATGTGCCAAAAAAATCCATGTTGTCCCACAAAGGAGGAATTGGCAAGGGAAGAGAGAGTTGAGCCAGTTGTACAATCAAACAAAACATAGGTCAGGAAAGCACAGTCTGAGAAGAAGAAATAAATAGGGTAAGAGGAGCTAAGGATGGTGTCTTACCAAGGTATAGGATGAAGAGAGCACCACAAGCATGGGACTTGTCCTCCAAGCTCAAAGGGAGAGACTCCTATGCTTAAGGTCATCCACCAAAGTAATAAAGCACGGATAACCAAACGGGTTCTCTTGCATGGGGAGAAAGAGTTCTATATACATAGGGATGAAAGAGGGAGAAAAGGGAAGATGTAACCACCTTATAACCCTAGGTCATACTTGTCCATGAAGAAGAGCCACATGCAACCCCATGCAATAAGGTGCTAAGATCTATGTCTCACCCACTGGGTCACCTAAGATGGTTAAGATGGATACACACATCTACCCTCTTCACAAACTGATAGGAGTAAACCCTAGGTACCAAAAACTGATAGGATGTCCCTCAACACACCCACAAACCAATACATGGCTTCTCCAAGGCTCTCAATCCTAAGACAACACTGCTAGGTGTAAAGAACAACTCAAACATGTGTCCAAAACATCACCAAGGATGTCAACACACAACCAAGGTCCAAACAAGGTGCCCATATCTTTCTCTCTCCTCTAGATGATACCAAGAAAGTGGAGAAATACTTTGGAGGTGGCAAACTTGTACATTAACCCCTATTTTGGGTAAATTGCAATTTGCATTAAAACCTCTCCACAAAACACAAGCATCAACCAAACGAGCTCAAAGAAGGAACTCTAGCCTCCATCATGCCCTAATTACATCTTTGATCATTAGAGCAAGGACCTAAGCAACATACTTAAGCAAAGAAAACAAGGTTATCCCAAAATGTGGGTCAGGGTCCTTACAAGCCACAAAACCCCTAACTGGGATTTCATCCCTGAAATCCTAAGAGAAAAGGGATAACCTTGTCTTGCATTGGTCTTAGTACTTTTGTCTTTGTAGATCTAGGCTTTTGATAGGATTTATCTTTGGGTACATAAGCACCTCATTCCAACTTGTCCTATAGAACTTTCTAAGATTTTATCAAGAATATTATTATTTGTCAATCTATTAACATGTTTTTGTAACTTAAGAATTTCATCCATTTTCCTTTTAATGTCTAACTTTTCTTGATTTAAGCTAAACAGAAAGATATCTCTTTTTTTAACAATAACATCATAATCCGAATGACTGCATAGAATAGGTTGACTTTAAAGATTATTTATCTTAGCAAGCAACTCAACATTTTCTTAAAAATGACAGGGGAAGCTAGGGTTTCAGGGGGCTCTAGAGAAATGGGGGGAGAGGGTGAGACGACAACAACAACTCATATGGGGGAGGAGCCGGAGGAGGTAAAGAAGTGCCTAGAGAATAGGAGCATTGGGAGGATCTTATGCAGTTCATGGATATGGAAGGAGGCTCGAGAAAAGGGCAAGACTTTCCAGTCGAACCTGGGGGACATTCAAACAAAGGTAGCAAAGGAGTCAAATTCACTATACCAAGTGTAGGACTTGAGTTTCAATTTGTAGGTATGAGGGGGGATGGTCGGTCGTACGAGCATGAGGGATCGACAGATATCAATAATCAAAGAAAAGGATAGGTTGATTCGTTTCCCCCGCTGAGCAACAACCATCAAGCTGCTAACGATGTCGCTAGTTGGGGAAGGAAAAATAACTCACATGAAAGGGGGATGAAGGAGACAAGCCAACATAACAAGGGCTCCTATGTACCAAACTCATATATGTACCAAACTCATATGCCCCATTGAATGGAACACAAACCCATGAGGGTATTGAATGGTTCTTGGAAAGCCTTTATGAATGTAGACTCACCACTACAGATGTATCTCTGAAAGTGGCCAGTGGACAACCGATGTTGGAGATTAATCCTGATGCCGAGGAGGGTTTGGCGAGACCATGGAAATACATGGTGGTGGCAAAACTCATCAGATCTGATGTAGGTTACATGACTATGAGGGGTCGGATGAAAGCTTTGTGGAACCCCATAAGTAGATTTAATATCTATGAAGTTGATTTAGGCCATTGCGTGGTGTAGTTCTCTTGCCGACGCGATTTTGATATTGCCCTATTTGGAGGACCATAGAAATTATTTGGCAAATGCTTAGCTATTTAGCAATGGGATTCCACGTTTCACCCAACCAGCGATCTCATAAGATTTCTAGTCACATGGGTCCACATCCTAGATCTACCTCTCCATCTTTACGTGTCGACTCTCTTCGACTACATTGGGATGGCATTAGGTTGCTTGATCAAATTGGATACTCACATAGTGGCCAGAATGAGAAGTAAGTTTTATAGATTAGCTATCAAAGTTGATACCTCCAAACCCCTAATACACACCATCTACGTTAATAACGAGATCTATCAGGTCGAATATGAAGTGTTCCCGGATTTGTGTGACTACTATGGGAAACTAGGGCACTTGGAGTCTAAGTTCCCATGCAACACCAAAGCTATGGAACTGAATGAGAATAGGGATGGGCCCAAAAAGGATCAAGGAGGATCCTCTTCTAATCATCATAATGACAACAGTAGACCCAGGTGGCAAACATAATGTTGGAAGGCCACAACACATAAACCCAAACCAAAGCACCAAGATACGAACAACAACGATACTATGAAGGACCAGAATATGTTCACCATGCTTGATGATCAGGATGATGATGGGGGAGGTTAAGACCTCACAGATACAAGTGTTGAAAAAGGTGTGGCTGATATTGAAGATATGGCTATGATGACACACAAGGCTCAAAAGATATGGAAGAAGATGAATTTGGAAATAGTAGACGATAAGAGAGAGCTGATGAAGGAGATAAACAAAACCAAGAATGATGAGCAAACAAAGAACAATGACCATGTTGTTGGTAATCCCGACGTCGATGAGGTGATTGACCTTGAAGCACTTGATGCTAACAAAGTCATACCAGAGGAAGTCAATAATGTAATGAAGCCAACTAAGGAAAAGACCAAGAATGCAGAAATGGAAGTACAACTACTACTAATACTGAAAACAAGGAGACAGAGGTGGGCAAAGATAACAAGGATGATGGAGTGTCAACAGAACCATACATGTTAGCAGAAATAAACCCAAATACAACCCACTCATGCTTACCTCCAAGTAGGAAATTGAAGGGTTCAGGCATGAAAATGAAGTGAGCTAGACCTAAACCTCCTTATTAACAGAAGCATAAAATCCCACATTTACGTCAGGAGGTTGAGGAGGGGGGAGTTGTTGTAGATGTTGAAGTGAAGACAACTTTTATGGACGCATAAGTGTGTGTCTATAGGGTACCTTCATCATCCTCTTTCCTCTTCATTTAATGTTAGATATGCTCTGCTGGAATACAAGAGGGATCAACAACCATGATACATGCCGAGTCCTTCGAGACGTAGTCTCATAGAAGAAACCACATCTGGTGGGGATTCTTGAACCACAGATTAGTGTAAATGCAGCCACTAAAACTATTAAGAAGCTGGGTTTCAACAAGTCCTTCAGGTGCAAAGCTAGGGGTTTCTTTGGCGGAATTTGGATTTGCTGGAAGGATGGAGTGTGTGACATACAAATATCAACTACCACCATCAATTTGTAACTTACAAAGTTAAAAACACTATGATTATCACTTTTATCTATGTGAATCCTCACATCTCAGTTCGTAAATTTTTATGGAAGCATTTAGTTTCTATGGACAAGTTCTTCACCCTCCCTTGGGTAGTTCTCAGGGACTTCAACACTACCTTATTACCTGAGGAAAAGTCTTGAAGTAAGCACTACAATTTCATTGAGTGCACTCTCTTTAATAATAGGCTTATGGAAGCGGTATTATCTTACCTTGGTTTTTGCAGGTCAAAGTTCACCTACATTCATGGTAGATTACAATAACATATGGATAGAGCTCTGGCAAATTCTGATTTTATACATTCCTATCCCAACTACATTATAGAACATTTGCCCAAGGGATTCTCTAAACATTTCCCTATCCTTGTTCGAGTGGTTAGAAGTGACCCGGCTCCCCACCGTTTCTTCATCAGAGAATCATGGTCCAAGGATAGTGATTTTTAGAAGCTTATTACAGAGATATGGAACCCACACCTTAACTTTCACGAGGCTCTTGAATAGTCCAAAGGTGAGATTAATAGATGGGTATCAAATAACCACAAACATATTGCCTAGGAGAAGAAAAGAATTCTATGAAACCTCAACATTCTTCAAAAAAACCTGAATGATAGATATGACGCTACAACCTCTAACATGATTGCTGATATGGAAGCTCAATATGGTGAAATCCTTAAGAACAAGGAGGTAGCCCTTAAACAAAGGAGTCACATAAACTAACTCACAGATGGCGATTCAAATACCAAATTCTACAATGCTTACGTCAAACAAAGGTGGAGACATAATACGATAACTATGCTTAAAGACACTAAAGAAAGTTGGATTACTGATGCGGACACAATTTGCAGTCTTGTTCTTGATTATTTTAGAAAGTTGTTTACTAAACCGGTTAGCAACAATGCTACTGAGACTAAGGAGTTTATCGATAAGTTTAATGGTCTGAATGCAGAGGCACAACAAGATTTGTGCTCCATCCCCACCCTAAATGAAATTCATAATATACTGAGCAAAACAAAACCCAATAAGGCCCTGGGCCTTGATGGAATTAATGGAGGCTTTATTCTGAGAAATTGGCATGTGGTGAAACATCCCCACCTAAAGACGATCAACAATGCACTACAAGGTGTACCTCTGGAGAGCAACCTCTGTGATGCAAGTATTGTCCTAATCCCTAAAAGATCCAAGATGGAAGTATACGAACATTTCCATCCCATATCGCTTAATAACATCAGTCTCAAACTGACGTCCAAAATCATTGTTGAAAGATTGAAAAATTATCTATCTCAGTGGGTTCTCCTACACAGAGTGCTTTTGTCCCTAGAAGGAAAATCTCAGATAACATTACAGTGGCTCAAGATATTATACATATTATGAGAAGGGACTCAGATAAGAAGATGATGGCTATAAAGATAGACTTGTCGAAGGCTTATGACAAGATGATACGGCCATTTGTCATGGATACCCTTGAGAAATTGGGTATTTCCAACCCTATTTGTAACTATATTCTTAATTCGATATCTAGTGGGGAAATATAAATCCTTTGGAATGGAAGGATGGTAGGTTCATTTAGAGCTACCCATGGCTTAAGAGAGGGTGATCCAATCTCACCCTATCTCTTTGTACTATGTCTGGATAGGTTATTTCAATCTATTGAAGGTCTAGTGGCTGAAAAGAAATGGACCCCCTTTAAACTGTACAACAATGGACCAAATGTTTCTCATCTATGTTTTGTGGATGACATGTTATTATTTGTTAAAGCTTAGTTCAAGGAGATGAAGATGATAATAAACTACTTCAAGAGCTTCAGTCGTGTATTGGGGCAAGTAATCTCGATCAGTAAGTCATTCATCTTCTTCTCCAAGAGTGTCTCGATCCGTATGCAAAACAGAATCGGAAGGGTAAGTGGTTTTACTGTCACGGATAATTTAGGAAGATATCTGGGAGTACCTATCATCCATGCAAGAGTGCTTGAAAATACCTATAGCAGTACGTTGAATAGAGTCGAATCCTCTAGCACGGCATGGTCGGAAATATGCTTGAGCTTGGCTGGATGAGTATGTCATGCTAACGGCACTCTTACGGTGATAGCTAGTTATGTTATGCAAACAACAGTCATTCTAGAAAAGGTATGTGATCGTATTGACAGCAGCATTCTAGCTTTCATTTGGGAGGGGGGGTTAACCATAAGAACCACCTGATGTCCCTGGTGGCTTGGAATAAGATAACGTATATCAAGGACACGACGGGCTGGGTATCCACATCATGAGAGAACAAAATGCGACCCTCATCACGAAGCATGCTTGGGAGACTGCAACGAGGAGGAAATCTACATGGTGTATGAGAATGAACACCAAGTATGTGAGATACACAGACGGAAAGAAGCCTGGAGTTTCCAGGCTGGCATGATTGGTATTAAACTGTAAGAAGTTCATCACTGATAACTCAATGTACATCCCAGTCAGCGGTCATGACATAAATGTTTGGAAAGACAAATGGTGCACTTTTTTATGGAACATTGATGGAGCATGCTCTTAGACCCATATCGGAATTCTGACAAGATCTAAAGGTGTCATGCCTCATCAACCTGACCAAGTAGTGGGACAAGGAGTTTCTTAACCATTGGCTACCTCAAGAAATTATTCAGAAGATTGTAATTATGGAAGTCCCCAGCAACGACGAAGGGGAGGACACCTTGGCTTGGATTCATTCTGATACAGAACAATTTACAACCAAGAGTGCATACAAAATCCTGAGATGGGATAAAGATATCAGAGTTCCCAGCAAATGGGACATCATATGGACTGCTAAAGTAGTAATGAAGTTTAAATATTTCTTCTGGTTGGTCGGCCATAATGCCATCCTTACTAACAGTAAAAGAGTGATACGCCAATTGGCCACCAATGCTACCTGCCTGATCTGAGGAGTGCATGAGGAGAATATACTCCATGCCTTGAGAGATTCTACGAAGGCAACTGAAGTCTAGAAGGCTATCCTTGATAGGAAAATCTAGAATGATTTCTTTGCAAGTACTAATGAAGGTGAACAATGCAGTTAGCACAAAGTTCATGGCAGGGTGCTGGAAACTCTGGAAAAGTAGGAACTTGGAGGTATTCAAGAATATAAAACACTCCAGTAATTACTTGGCCCACCTCATTAACAAGGAATGCATCATTACTACTCAAGCATGGGCAGGAAAAGATACTCTGATAGGGAAGGACCTGGCAAAGAACATGAGATGGGAGACTCCACACCAAGGCTGTTTAAAATTCAATACCGATGCTACCTTTAATCCTACATTGAACTCATCTTCAGTTGTAGTGGTGTGTAGGGACTATACTGGGCAGTGGGTGGGTGGATGGGGAAAAAAGTCAAGGCTCACCGTGTGTTAGATGTTGAACTATGAGCGATTGAGTTGGTACTAGAGGTCAGACAATCCATCACCTGTAACCAGCTTATCATTGAGAGAGACTCAAAGCACGCTAAAGATGTTGTGGTAGGAAAGGAAGATGACTATCCAAAGTTGTCCCCCTGGTTAGCTAACATCAAACAGAAGTGGAAACATACTTGACTCTATAGGAATGTTCCTAGAGAAGGAAACAAGGCTGTGGATGCCCTTGCTAAATCACACCCAAAAACCCAGGGGGAGTTCTATGTTTATAGGATGCCACCTAGTAGTCTTCTTAATATTATCAATCAAGAGTCATGTAATGGTAGTAGTACTACCATGTTTCATTCAACTAATATCCTTGCCAATTGTATTGTTAACTAAGATTTTTCTTGAATGAGAGGGGTAAGATGAATAAAAACCCTCTGACTTACTAAAAAAACATTTTCTTGAGAGAGTAGACTATAGTTAGTTTCTAGAGCAAGCATCTTGATATTGTAATCATTAATATTTGATTTCAAGGTATCTTTTTCAAATATAAGACTTCCATTTTCATAAGAAATCAAATAAGATTTAGCATGCAAAACATCATTTGTTTTTGCAAGCTTCTTCAATTTCCTTTTACAATCGATCTATTAATCATGTAGTTCTTCAAGACTAATAACTAAATATTCTTTAGATAAATCAAGCATACTTACCTCACTTGAATCTTCATTTTCATCTTCCTTAGCTATGAGGCACCCCACTTCTTATTCTCCACTTCCACTATCATCACTTGATTCATCCCAAGCTACTTTGTAGGCTTTATCTCCCTTGCCTTTCTTCTGAAAAGAGGATTTCTTTCCTTTCTTGGTTTTAGGAAATTCATTCTTTACATTTCCTTTTTTGCCGCATTCAAAGAACCTAAGATAAGAAGAGGAATAAGCACTAGAATTTTTGTTAGATTTATACCTACTATATTTCTTACCATTAACAATGAGCACATCTTCTTCATCATCTCCTTCACTTGTTTCATCACTTTCTTGAGTGATGACTTTTGATTGAGCCTTGGCAGTAGCTTTTAATGCAATGTCCTTTCTTTTTTCCCTTTTGAATTTTGTCCTCTAGCCTTTCTTATTATTCAAGGGTAACCTCATGTGTCTCTAGATTGCCATTTAGTTGTTCCATCCTCATTGTGGTAAGGTCGTTGGCTTCTTCGATGGCCATCACCTTTGGCTCATATTTTAGAGGCAAGGATCTAAGGATCTTGGACACCTAATCTTCCTCACTTATATACTTACCTAATGCACTCAAGTTGTTAACAATAGAAGGAAATCTTTCATAAATTTCACTAATATACTCATTAGGTTGCATACGGAATTGTTCAAACTTTTGCTTAAGCATGCTAATTTTGGTATTTTTAACTTGAGTTGTACCTTCATGTGTAATTCAATGATTATGTCATATTTCATAAGTTGTTTCACATTAAGATATCCTATTAAACTCACCAACAAAAATGAAAGAATATAATATGCTTACTGCTTTTGCATTCAAATGAACTTGCTTTACTGTATCAGGATTCCATGTTGCATATTCAGCATTAGGAAATGCATAAGGTAAAGACACCAATCTCTAAAGCTCCAGGATGATACCTTGGAAGAAACATTGCATTCTTCTTTTCCAATAAGTGTAGTTGCTTCAATCAAAGGGTGGTGGCCAAGTCACATGAGTTCCTTCAAGGTTGAGGTTGCTAAGCAAGTTATCCCCCATTATTCAAGACTTGTTAGGGCTCCTTGAAGACCTGCTCTGATACCAATTGAAAGATCTAGAGGGGGCGAATAGAACATTTTGTACTTTAAAATTTGATTAAAAACTTTAAACAAATAAGGAGGAGAAAATAGGGAAGACACTTCAACATAGAGTGGTTCCAACCTTTGAATCAAAGGTTGTCAGTCCACTACCCAACTGTCTCCAATTCGGATTTTGAAAGTGATTTATTTTATTTACCTCTCAAGGATGTTACAACAAAATACAGTCACCTTCCTTGAAGTATACTTCACCTAGAATTAGCCTCAATGTTCTTGAAGAAGCCTTCTTAAAGTAACCTCAAGACCTAAGAGAAGCCTTCGCCTCCTTAAAGTAGCTCCACCACCTTGAGATAGCATTCACCTAGATGTAGCTCCAACCTCCTTTGAAGCATCCTTCTTGAATTAACCTCAAGGAACCTTGGAGAAGCCTTCCTAAGACCTTTCCTATTTGTAGGAAAGCTTTTCAAGTGTTTAGGGATGTTATAGGGAGTCTCTAGAGTGTTCTTAGTTCTTAACTAGTTGTTAGGTAGAAAGTAGTAGGATAGAAATGATTGAATTGTTTGAGCTTGGAAGAACAATCTAGAACCCTATCCCGTCAAATAGTTTGTCGACAAACCATGTCTCAGTCGAGCTTTTCTTAGACCGAGCCTGGGTTGAAGACAAGTGTGTACCAACGTCTATATACAACTTCCAACTCCCAACTACTTGGTCTTATGGTCATATGCTTTGGACTGAGGTTGACTTGGTCGACCATATACTCAAGAGAAACACACTTTTGAGACAAATATGTAAGTTTTCAACCAGTTCTCTAAGTGCTTGATGAAGGTGGTTCTCCATTGACAATATCTTTGACCGAGGGTGTCTCAGTCAACTAGTTTTTGGACCAAGATGGGTATTGTTTCAGGTTTTTTATTCACCTATTAAATATATGTTCGAATGGATGATAATGACTCTAATATCAAGGGGTCCTAACGAAGGGTTATCAGTGGATAGAGAAGATCTAACATTTGATTTACATGATATCTAACTACTTGTACATTATATTTGTGTACAAGTATTTACATTGAGTATAATCATCAAAATATAAACAGTTAAGAGTATTGATCATCAATTTGTATTGAACTTGAATTTGTATTCATCTTCAATTATCCACCTAGTATGATCTCCTTATTTTCTTAAACCCTAAAATACTCAAGTATCATGTTAGATACACAAGTATTAAATGTTTATTATCATCAAAATAAAGGGTATGCTAAAGTCCAATTCAGCCAACAACAATTACACATAATATCAGAGTGTAAGTTGGTTGATGATAGAATCTCATTAGTCATAATATGGCAATATCAAACCAAGCACATAGATACATGTTTGAGAATAGTGTATTGGACAGATCCACCATAGGACTGACATAAGAAAATCATTAAAATGGTAGTCATAATTATCTTTGTAGTGATGGTGGTGTTTGTGGTTCTTAGACCTAAAATCACTACACTCATCACATGTCATTTGGTATTCTTTGACACTAGTACAGAACCAACCTTTAGTGTCGGTTATTTAAGGCTTTTTGTGTTGGTTTCAAAGCGACACCCAAGTGTGCGCTGCTAAAAGTCAAACCCTTCAGCGTCAGTTTTAACACTGATGACATAACCCTTCCTACCACCAAAAATGTGCCAGCAAGGGCACTATAGGCGTCGGTTATTTAATAAAAATGACATTATATCCAGGTCAAAGATGTCGACATTTCACAAAAACTGACACTATATAACCCTTACCGCCACCAATAAAATGCGCCAGCAAGGGCATCGATGTTGGTTTTTATATATAATCGACACCCATAGCCACATAGAGGTCAGTTTTTTGCTAATAACTGATGATGTATGTCTTTGTTGTCGGTTTTATACTAATAGCCGACACCTATGTTCAGATTTTTTTCTTATCAGTTTGCAGGCCTGTTGTATGGATGTTATCAATGGATGTTGTAAACCTACAGTTTAGAACTGTAGTTCCATCATCATCATCATCATCATAATATAGTTATGAACATGTAGTGGTGTTGTTGTCCAAAACAGTAACTAAATAAGGGGGTTGTTGTACCCCTAAACCTGAGCACAAGTAAAATAACTAAGAAGAGAGAGACACTATAATAGATACACAACTTAAACAACAACAACGTGGTCCAGAATTAGCAATCATCATCATCATCATCATCATCATCATCGTCATCGCTATCCTCTGGGGAGTACTCCAATCAGACCAGATGATCAGGCATCTCATTGTTGATGATGCTTATCCAAACCTTGATGGTATTATGGCCAACCTAACGAAGAAAAATCTTATCACTAAAGCCCAATAGCATCTTCCAAACCCACTCGCACCAACTAGATGTGGATATAAGATTCCAGTCAACATCGTACTTAACCTCGATAACAGAAGTTGAAATTCCAAAATTTAGGGTCACTTCACCAACCGTGTAGCGTCTTCCATTTAGATAATGCCAATTTTTAGGTATAGTGAGTCGTGCTAATGAACAATCATCTAGAATGATGTCCAACTATTCTTCAACAAGGAATAGTAACATTGGGGTAGAGGCCCAAGCCATTATGCCTACAATAATGTAAAATGTTGAGAAAAAGTAATATAAATGTAAGTACTAATAGCACACAACAACAATGGGTTAGTTCATATTCATGTCGGAGAAATAATTGATGATGATGAGGATGATAACTAAGTTATTTATTGCACTAAGTTACTCATTGTATCTGTTAAACTATCTCCACTAATCCTTACATTAGCCATATATGTCAAACTAAGGCACCATTTAAGAGATACTAATAAAATCCCCTTCTTCCCTCTACTTTTGTGTTTTCCTTCATCCTCATTTCACCTATCCCACCCCTACCCTCCTCCCCTGGCCCTCACTCCTCCCACCTATCCCACCCCTACCCTCCTCACTCCACCCTCCCTCCTCACCCTCCCCTCCCCTATCCCTACACCCTACCCCACCCCTACCCTCCTCCCACCCTACCACACCCCTCACCCTCCTCTGGCCCCCCACCCTAACCCTCCTCCCACCATACCACTTACCCTAGGGACCTAGACTTGACAAGTCCTATTAGAATTACACAATACCTAAGTGTTGCTAGAGGCATGAGAGGTGATTGGTAGTCAGTGGTGGTCAGGAGTGGAAGTGAGAGTTATGACTGCATGTTGTTTGGTTTTCATGCATCAATAGTAACCCTCTGTCGATAGGGGCACAAGTACCAACGTCGAAATTTCTCTCCTGCCTCTCTGCACATTCTTCCCGTTTCCCACTCCTACACATCAGGGAATGTCAAAAATAGAGATTATGGGTGTATACAGGGTCATCATCATCATCATCATCAGAAAGAAAGAAAGAAATAAAGAAAGCACTATCAGTTAATTAAATTCATTCATGCATCATTAACACTGATTAATCAATATTAATCAACTACACAATCTTAGAGAAACTAAGTACAAATCTAATTAATTAACCACTCACCACATTGGTGGATCGAGCAGGATATGGTGGCGGCGGTCGGAGGTGGAGGTGGGCGTCCTGGAGGTGAAGGTGGTCGGCGCTGGAGGTGAAGCAGAGGAGGTGCAGGCGGTGGCCCGTCGCGGTGACTGGAGCATCATCATCATCATTTTCATCATCGTCATTGTCATCATCATCATCATTGTCATCATCATCATCATCATCATCAAAAAGTAAGAAAGAAATAAATAAAGAAAGCACATTGGGAGAGTGAGAATATTATACCTCACTTGAAGGCTAAAGAAGAAATATATGCAACTCACCAGGAAGTCAACTTCACCTACAACAACACAAATGCATGATTCAATTCTGTCATAATGTATTAATTAGGGGTCAATCTTGAAGTATTAACTAGAGCTTCATATATCAACATACATACTAGGTCATATTTCAAGTCAAGATTTAGGCATTTAATCACCTTAGGGCGCATACATGATTCACAAGGTATTTGGGTGCACAAAGAATTATATATATATATATATATATATATATGTTAATGATTTAGGAGTTCACATAATCATTTTATAAATAGAAGACCCACATGTGAGTGAAATTTGAGATTCAATATCAATTTATCTTTAACATGCATGTTTCAATGTTCAAAGCACATAATCAAATCAAATTAGGATGCTAGAATGGATAAGTTTGAATCTTATTTCAACATGCATCAAAATTTACTGAATTAGGTCAAGCATGAGGATTAGACAAGTTAAAATAGTACATTAATAATAATCAGTAGATAAATGAATAAAACTGATAGATAATAAATACAAATCAGTAGATAAGTAAATACTAATGAGTAGATAAGTAATTTTAAAAATTAGTAGATGATTAAATAATTTGAAAAAGTATATGAACAAATACAAAGGCCTAAATTTAAATAATGTGATGAATCAAAAACCATTAGATGAACAAATCAATAGATAAGTAAATACAAATCCATAGATAAGTAAATATAAATCAGCACATAAGTAAATACAAATTAGTAGATAAGAAAATACCAATTAGTAGATAAGTAAATACAAATCAGTAGATACATAAATACAAATCAGTGGATATATATTCAAATCAGTAGATAAGTATATTCAAATCAGTATATAAGTAAATACAAATCAGTAGATAAGTAAATACAAATTAGTAGATAAGTAAATACTAATCAGTTGATGGAAATCAGTAACCTACCTAGCAGTAGGGGAAGCAGAGGCTAGCTCTGCCGACCTCAGGCTTGAGCTCCGACGGTGCAGCAGCTCCTTAAGTGGCGTTGAGCAGGAGGCGACGGCGTTGAGGACACGGGTAGGCGGCGGCGTTGAGCACACGAGTAGGCGGTGGCAGCATTGAGCTGGTGGCGGCAGCGTTGAGTAGGCGGTGGCGGTGTTGAGTAGGGGGTGGCGGCGTTGAGCAGGCGGTGGCAGCATTGAGCACACAGGTAGGCGGCGTCATTGAGCAGGCGGCGGAGACATTGAGCAGGCAGCGACAACATTGAGCACACAGGCAGGTGGTGGCGTTGAGCAGGTGGTGGAGGCATTGAGTAGGCGGCGACGGCATTGAGCAGGAGGCGGCGGCGGCATTGAGCATACGGGCAGGCGGAGGCCTTGAGCACACGAGCAGGAGGCGACGTTGAGCACACGAGAAGGCGGCGGTTGCGGCAGACGATGGCTGACGAGTATAAGTTGAGTAGAATCTCTAGAGACTGAGTTATGTTTCGCGATGAAATAGATAATGGGGAAGAGTCTATTTCGCGGGGCCTATTAAGTTAACAATCATCGTCGGTTGTTTCAAAAATCGACACCTAAGATCCAAAAGCATTGGTCACCACAAGAAACCAATGTCAATTGGGCAACCTAAACCCTAAAGATTTTTGTGGCGACAGCGTTAAAAAACACATAGGTGTCGGTTCTTGCATGAAAACTGACAACAAAAGTGGGCCTAATTTCAGTCTCGCAAAAAATCTTTAGTTGTCGGTTATTTGGTAAACAACCAACGTCGTATGTGAAATTTCGGAGGTAATTTTTTTGCACTAAAAAAATTGGATTTGGTGGGTGATTTTAGGCGTCGGTTTCTTATTAAGAAATTGATGCTAAATAAGAAGTGATTCACATGTCTGGCCGGTCTTTACATATAGATGTCGGTTTGTGCTTTCAACCAACAATTTAGGGTTTAGGCGAAGGTTTTGAGATACAACTGACACCTCTAAATGTGGCATTATAAGCCATTTCTGTAGAAGTGCATGACATCATTAAACACAATCCTGAAACACGGGTTGTTATAAAGGTGATTATTGGTTGACTGTGGCACATCGGGACTGACTGTGAGTGTTAGAGATGTGATTTGTCCCTTCTATGGGAGTATGATATCCAAGGCCACTTGGGTTAGCAAGACTGAGAAATACATGGCCATGTACATGTGAGTCAATATATGATATTGAGCTTACACATATCTCGTACAATCTTCTATAGCAAGAAACACAGATTGAATATTAAAGAGGATTATAGATCCATGCCTCAAGTTCAATCTGGATATTAGTGACAAAGTAACTATACAAAGACTATAACACCATACAAAACTTTTTAGGTTGAATTTTTTCTCTAACTTTCGATTTACTTGGATAAAAATGATGTGCTACTAGTCATCGGTCATTGCTTGTGATGTCATAAGTTGTTATGGACATCTACAGGCAACGTAATATGGAACCTATGGGGTCACACACATAGGAAATCATATCAAAGAGGAGTTTGATCTTGAACGATGATTGTATTGATTACTAAGTGTTTAGGTATTCAATTTATGCTATAAATCAGCTGACTGAACTGTCAAACAATTAGCTCAAGTGTTGAGATAGTTGTTTGGAGTGTCAAGTTGATTGTATTGTACATTGGTTGGAATTCAACCTAACCTAGGATGTGAGACACCTAACTTACTTATGCGGGATGACCATTTAACAGGGTGTGATATGACCATCTCATCTACGCCAAGCAGCTGGTCTGGTGGTGGAATTTGATTGCATCTATGATTGTTGACGTCATGTTATGCATCAATTGGATTTGAATTGTCGAAAGATGTTACAAAATTGGGAAACTACAAAATGACTGTCTTACATGCCATATGACCATCTGGGTTACCATAAGTCTATTTCATATGCCGCATGCTGAGAAATTTCTAGAATTGTTACAAAAATTCAAGATCTTCCAATCCCTTCCACTCCCGCATAGACTGGGAACCATGTCCCTAACCCTGACTATAAATAGAGGTGTATTGGGGGCTTCCTAAAGTACAACATAGACAATTGAGAATCAGTAGCTATGAAAACTATTATCCTCTCAGGATGTGGTAACCAAGAGAGCCCAATCAAGTCCTACACTACTAGGAAGAGATAGCAAGGGAGAGAAACAACTGAGGATCATTGTTGTGGGAGAGCAGGTTGGTGACTAGTACACCAATGGAAGGGACAACGCCTTCCTATCCATTCTAGTAGGATGAGATGAGTTCTAGTCAGTCTGTGTGGACTTCTCTAGAGGTGAGGTGGTCATTTCCGATCAGTGTGAGGAAAGTAGAACTCAAAGAGGTTTGATACCAATAAGAGAAACACAAAATGTTATAGAAAATCAAATTCCTCATGTGCCAAAAGAACCTCATAGATCTAGTAGGACACATCAAGAACCTGAGAGAATTGGATATCTTATGACTCAGGAAGTCATTGAGTTGGTCATAGAAGATGAGCCAACAACCTATGTAGAAGTAGTTGAGGGACCAGAATCTGAGAAATGGCTTGAGGCCATGAATTCTGAGATGGAATCCATGTATGCCAACAAGGTATGGACCTTGGTGAAACCACCTGAAGGGGTAAAACCCATAGGGTGCAAGTGTGTCTTTAGAAGAAGATAGACATGGATGGTAAACTACAAACCTATAAGGGAAGATTGGTTGCAAAGGGTTTCACACAAGTTCAAGGTGTTGACTACGACAAAACATTTTCTCCAATGGCCATTTTTAAGTCCATCAAGATCATTCTTGCTATTGCAGCTTATCATGACTATGAGATTTATCAAATGGATGTTAAATCCACATTCCTTAACATGAATCTTCTAGAGGATGTGTACATGAAACAACATGAGAGTTTTATAAATCTAAAGGATGCAAATAGAGTTTGTAAGCTATAAAGGTCAATCTATGGATTGAAGCATGCATCTCAGAGCTGGAATCTTCATTTTGATGAGACAGTCAAAGAGTTTAGCTTTGTTCAAAATGAAGATGAACCTTGTGTGTACAAGAAGGTTTAGTGGGAGCATGGTAGTATTCCTCATATTGTATGTAGACGATATAGTATTCATGGGGAATGACATCCCTACATTACAAAAGGTAAAGACATGGCTTGGAAATACATTCTCTATGAAAAACTTGGGAGAAGCATCCTACATCTTGGGGATTAAGATCTATAAAGACAGATCAAGAAGGATTCTTGGACTAAGTCAATGCACATACATTGACAAAGTGTTGAAACGTTTCAGCATGAAGAACCCAAAGAGAGGAAACCTACCCATGCTACATGGAGTTGACATCTCTAAAGTTTAATGTCCTAGTTCTTGTAAAGAAAGGGAACACATGAGCTTGATTCCATATACCTCTGAAATTGGATCAATCATGTATGCAATGTTGTGTACCCATCCTGATGTCTTGTATGCCTTGAGCATGGTGAGCAGATATCAATTAGATCCAGGTGATGCTCACTAGAATGCCATGAAGAACATCCTCAAGTACTTGAGAAGGACTACATATTAGTTCTTGGTCTACTGTAGAGAGGAAGAGTTGGTGGTTTGAGGTTACACCAATGCAAGCTTCTAGACTGACAAAGATTATTACAAATCATAATTAGGATTTGTGTTTTTCCTAAACAATGGAGCTATAAGCTAGAAGAGTTACAAGCAATAAATAGTTGTCTATTCTACAATAGAGGTCGACTATATTGCTACATCAAATTCAAAAAAGGAGGTTGCATGGATCAAGAAGTTCATTTTTGAACTTGGAGTCATTCCAAACTTCAGTGACGCAATCAAGTTGTATTGTGACAACAATGGAGCTATTGCACAAGCTAAGGAACCCAGATCGCATCAATGTTTCAAGCATATACAAAGGTGGTTCCATCTCATATGAGAGATCGTACAACGAGGAGATGTAAAGATTTGTAGAGTACCAACTGAGAACCCTGGTTGATCCCTTGACTAAAGAACTTTTCTAGTAGAAACATGATGGTCATGTTAGGCCACTTGGGATAAGATTCATGGGTGATTGGTTCTAAGTGAAAGTGGGAATCTATTGGTATGTATGCCCAGAGAGCCAATCATATTATGATTGTAAATGGCATAACTTGTAGTTGATTTGATTACTAAAAAAACAAGCTTCCAATTTATTTTGTTTATTCAGTTTTGAGATAATGAAATAACATAATAAATGTCTAGAGAATTATATTACTCAATGACTATGTCTTCAAGTATGTGACATGGAAGAATGAGATCATACAAATGTTAAGAGTATATGCATTCTCATTGTATCCATGATCAGCTGTTATTGTGGAAGTTAGGTAGACAAAAATAACACATAAGATTAGAGTGTGAGTTGGTTGATGATAGAATCTCATTAGTCATGATATGGCAATATCAAAGTAGGCACATAGATACATGTTAGAGAATATTGTATCAGACAGACCCACCATGAGACTGACACATGGAAACCATTAAATGGTATTTATAATTATCTCTCATAGTGATGGTGGTATTTGTAGTTTTTAGACCTAAAATCACTACACTCATCACATATCGTTTAGTATGCCTTGACATCATCAAACACATGGGTTGTTATAAAGGTGATGATTGGGTGACTGTGACACATCGGGACTAACTGTGAGTGATAGAGATGAGATTTGTCCCTCTTATGGGAGTATGATATCTGAGGCCACTTGAGTTAGGGAGACTGAGAAATATATGACCATGTACATGTTAGTCAATATATGACATTGAGCTTACACATATCTCATACAGTCTAGGGAGTTCTTCTTCATTTAGTTTTGGAATCAGGTTAGGGAGTTTCACTCTGGGATGGGACAAATGCAGCTAAGGCCTCGCCGTTTGGAGCAAAGTCCCCTAAACTACCCAGAATAGGCCATGTTTTCTGCCCTTCCCATGCTCCAGGGAAGCACTGAGTGAGCATCAAGCGTAGGATTTTCCTCCGAGTTAGGGGTGGGCGGTCCCACAGGAGAATATTGAAAAGTATGACAAATCCATGCCTCCAGTTCAATCTGGATAACAGTGATAAAGGAACTATACAAACACTATAACATAATACACAGATTGTAGGTTGAAGTTTTTCTCCAACTTTCAATTACTTGGATAGCAATGATGTGTGACTAGGTGCCACTCATTGCTTGTGATGTCATAGGTTGTTATGGGCATTCGCTGCCAACGTAATATGGGACCTATAGGGTCACACACATAGGAACTCATCTAAAAAAGGAGTTTGATCTTTAAAGATGATTGGATTGATTACTAAAGTGTTTAGTTATTTGATTAACCAATCGAACTACCAAACGATACGTTTAAGTGTTGAGATAGTCGTTTGGAGTGTCAGGCTGATTGTATTGTACATTGGCTAGAATTCAGCCTGACCTGGGCTGTGAGATGACCGTTTCATGTGATGCAAAGGATCATTTTGTCTTCACCAAATGGCCGGTTCGGGGGTGCAATTTGACTACATCAAGGATAGATTCTGACATCTTGTTATGCATCTATTGGAATTGATTTGTCAAAGCATGTATAAAATTGGGAAACTATAAAATGGCTGTCTAGCAGTGTGAGACAACCGTCTGGGTTGCCAAACAGCCGTTTCGAATGTTGTAGGCTACAAAATTTTTAGAATTGTTGTGAAAATTCAAGATCTTCTGGTCCTTTCCACTCCCGCATAGACTGGGAACCCTGGCCCTAACCCTGACTATAAATAGAGAGGTATTGGGGGCTTCCCAGAGAACAACACAGACAATTGAGAATTAGTTGCTCTGACAACTGTTGTCTTCTTTGGTTGTGGCAACCAAGACATCCCAAGAAAGTCCTACCCTACTAGAGAGGGATAGCAAGGGAGAGAAACAATTGAGAATCATTGTTGTGGGAGAGCAAGTTGGTGAATAGTACACCAAAGGGAGGGACAACTCCTTCATGTCCTTTCTAGAAGGATGACATGAATTCTAGTTGGTCCATGTGGACTTTTATAGAGGCAAGGTGGCCTTTGCCCGTCTTTAAGGAGGACAACGCGACCCAGAAATCCTTGATGAGAGGAGTTGCTATAGACGATGATGTTCAAGTTTGATGTACATGGAGGAGCAGTGAGACGAGTCCCAGTGCAATCGGGAGCTACACAGACACCATCTAAGAGTGGGCATCTACATCAATGAGGATTGTCGCTGGACGTATTCCAAGACCATGTATATCTTCTTAAAACCATCCTTTTCCATAGCCTAATTATTGACGTGATCTGTTGGATAAAGGAAAATATGTCAATAAAATATTTTGTTTTCATTGCCTATCTGATGTCATATTTCGCAACATGGGAATTCTAGTCTATCCAGGTTCTCCACATACCCATTGATCTTGAGTACATGAGGACCTAGTGGATCTCCTTCTGCCATGTTACATTTGAACAATACCTTAGAGACATCAAATCTATCCTATCTTGCCTAATCGTGGAACATGTTCTAAAGATGTGTGACCATCTCAATAACATCCATGTTCACATGTTGCCTCTACAACTCATAGTTCATGGAGCAGACCATCAGACACTTGACATCATTGACATTATTAGTATGCTTCTCGGTAGCATCCCTGTCATCCTTAGGTGCATTGGGAAGGAGTTCATCTGGGTTTGGTGTCTCCAGGACATAGATCTTGCACTCCTATGTGAGAATGATTTTCAACATCCTAAACTAGTTGTGGAAGTTATTTCCATTTAACTTGTCCTTCTCAAGGAATGATCATAGAGAAAAGGTATTGTTGTGTGTTGCAATTTGATTCTACAAAAGTATCTGCAATTTTATTAAAACACATTTTGATTTGATTAAAATTGATGATATTATTTTGATAAAATTTACAACCCTCAATTATCAATTTGGAAGATTGTAGTGAGAAATTTTCTAATGATCCAAGATCCAAAACAATCCAATTGTTACCCATCCAGCACTAGCGTCCATAATCAATAATTAACGTTGAACGTAGGCAACATTTTCTAATTGCATCTTATGTAATTTTTATATAAATATGTGCAACTCCTCGCCATAATTATTTGTATACTTTTGGTGTTTTATCTCATTAAGGTCACTCGGTTAAGACTGACCCAAAATATGACAGAAAATAACGCACCACGCTTGGTTGGCCCACATTATAACCATCACACTTCCACTATATAGACAGAATACCACCCTTGGGGTGGCTACACTTAATCGATCAAGCTTTTCATGTGCTAATGGAAATCATCTTAGACTTAACATGTTTGATTGAGGGATTTTATATATATATATATATATATATATATGTATATATATATGTATATATATGTATATATATACATATATATATACATACATATATGTATGCAATCACCACATACTAGTACATATCTTATACATACTATATCCCACAACTTAAACATGCAATATAAAACATTAGCGATGGTTATGGCCATATATATTGTAATTCCTTGGAGCCACAAGGAATTGCTACAACCTAGGTCTACATCACATGCAAGAACCTATTTTTGGAGTAGATATGTGCTTGCCCATCTGAGTTGATCAGTTTAACCCTTGGACCGGTCACATAACTTCTTGGCTGATTGATTGGTCATCTAAATCGATCGGTTGGCCTCATGCCCAACCAATAACTGGACACCTCTAAACAGACTGTTGGGTCTACCATCTAGTCATCTCGTCCTCATATGGTCTGCCCTCCTCAATCCTTCGTCTGATCAGCTCACCTAACAATGATCGTCATCTGCATTGTTGCAAGAAACTAAACTATCATATTTCTATTAAACTTATTATGTGGTAAAGAGAAACCTAGAGTTACATTTGAGGGGAGAAAAGGTAGGAAAGAATAAAATGTTTACATTGGGAAGAAGAATGTTTAGGCTCAGTGTGCAAACCAAGATCAAACAGGAACAAAATAATCCATTCAACCAAATAGATATTTGGGTTATTGTCTATAGCCATGCTAAACATCTGCCATCAAAACCAATTTTAGGGTGAATCATGTAAATTGCATATATATCATAATATATATATATATATATATATATATATATATATATATGTGTGTGTGTGTGTGTGTGTGTGTATATAAGTTTGGGATTTTATGTGGTCTTTAATCAGATATGCACATTAATCATTTTAAATATTTGCATCGTATGCAATAAATAAAAGCTATAAACCAAAAATCAGATCGCATTCATAAATTCCAAAATATAGTGAATTAACATGGCTCTGATACCACTATAGGAAAATAACCGGTACAAAGTAGGAAGCAAAAACAAAAAAATTATTGTATATATTCCCCGTTATAGCAAGTTTGCGTCAACAACTACATAATGGGAAGCATGGTTTAACAAGTTCATACCTAGTCCTGGATCAAGTCAAGTGATTATAACTCATTGCATTTGTTGTGCAGTCTTGGTTGCACAGGGATTCATTTACAGTATCTCCTGGTCTCCACTACAGTCAACATAGTTTGATGACATTTATAGTAGCTCCAACATGGGTTGCAGGCTGACGATGTCCTCCTAGTGAGGCAACAACCAACTCGCCTCTATGGAAGTCCTCACGGACCCCCTAGAACTCCTATCATTCTATCAGAACAGACAGGAAGGGGTTGTCCCTCCCATTGGTGTACTAGTCTCCAACTTTCTCTCCAATAATTGTTTCTCCATTGCTATCCCTGCCTTTAGTGGGTATGACTTGATCGGGCTCTATATTGGTTACCACAACTAGAGAGGACAACAATTGTTAGAGGCAATTGAGTTGTGTCTGACAAGCCCCTAATACCTCTCTATTTATAGGAGGGGTTAGGGTCTGGGTTCCCAATCTGTGTGGGAGTGGAAGGGACCAGAACATTACAAAATTCACAACTTGCAAGTGACAAATTGATCAGTTCACCAAGTGAATTGATAGTATCACATGTGAGCTGATTGGTTTGCTCAGTGAACCGGTTGTTTTGCCATGTTTCCCAATCACATATGAATTGGCAATTCGAATTTAATTAATGCAAAACATAAGGTCAACACTAATCCTTGATGAAATAAAATTTCTGCATGAATTGGGTGTCTCGCCCTTGCGAGCCAGTCATCTCATGACCCCAACTGCTCAGTTGGTGAGTCAATTCGATCAGTTCACTAAGTGAACCATTTAGATCACTCCCCAGTTCAGGTAGGACTCAGCCAATTCAATTTCTGATAAATCTGACAATCCAATTGGTCGTTTCAATACTTGAATCGGTCAGTTCAGAGTCACGTCAGCTAATTTGTTGCTCAAATTGAATACCCAAACACTTTAGTAATCAATTCAATTATCATTCATGATTAAACTCCAATTCTTGGTGTATCCTATGTGTGTGACCCTATTGGTCCCATGTCACGTTGGTAGTGAATATCTATAACTAATTAATGACATCACAAGCAAAGAGTGGTGCCAAGTCACACACCAAAGCTACCCAAGTGAATGGAAAGTTGGAGAGCAACTTCAACCTACAATCTGGGTAAGGTGTTACGGTGATTGTATAATTCCTTCATCTAAGATATCCAAAATGGACTCGAGGCATGTAAATGACATACTTTCAATGTTCAATCCATGTTCCTTGAAATAGAGCATACTATTTGTGATATATGTGACCTCAATATTATCATATATTGATTCACAAGTGCATGCTCATGCATTTCTCTGTCTCGCTTATCAAGTGGCTAGGATATCAAACTCCAGTAAGAGGTACAAATCACATATACATCACTCAGAGTCAATTCCCATATGTCAAATGGACTATCAAGTCTTGGGGTCAGAACATCCATGGGTTGATGGACCAGAAGGGCTATCGGTTGTCAGGCCTAGTACCCATGTTGGTTGTCACCAACAGGTGATGAAACAAGGCAAAACACAAGGAAAATGATCGTTTGGTGGAGGATAGGAAACCATAAGTTGAAGCCATCACTAGAGCACCAAGACCATCAATTCTTGAGAACCAAAGAGTCCTAAACAAAACTTAAGACATGACCATTGGTTGAAATATGCAAGGAAACCAAAACAACATCAGGAACAAAACCATCATGTTTTAAAACTAAAAGAAAGATCAACTCAAAACCCTAGGCAAAAGACCGTCTTTTGAGAGAGTAAGGCCTTCATTGTGAGGGGAGACATCAACATCAGTTGTGTGCTTAAAATGGAACCCAAAATAGTAGATAAATCATGACCAATAGCTGGCACACAAAGACCAAGCAAAATAGAAGCAAGAACCAAGCCATCGGGCTACAAAAGAAGAAGGCAAAACAACTCAAAAATCCTAAGAGAAGACCATCATTTGAGAAGGAAAAAAATTATTTGGTCACACGAAAGCAAGGTATAAGGATTCCTATACTAAGGAAGGTTCGTGCACAAGGTTTCAAGTTCATTCATGGTGGTAAAATGCTGAAAGAAAATCACTTAAGTTTAAACCCTAAGCAAGGGTAGCATCTTTACACTTAGAACTTCGTTTTTAATCAAGATCTAACATATGCAAGCTATATGTAAGCAATAATTGTGAATAAATATATATAACTTTCATCTTAGAAGAAGATGTATCTCCTAATAGCAAGAAAGCTCAAGGAAAGAAGGTAGAAACCCCATCTTGAGCTCTCCATTCGGTCAAGCTAGCTCTGTCTCCACCAAGGAAGCAAACCCTAGGTCAAGGAAGCAAGAAATATGTGTTCTTCAAGCTTTAGAGAAAGCGCAACCATGAAACTCCACGGTTTCAAACAAGAAGAAGGAAGGAGGAATGAATGCAAGGAAAATGAAGGAAAGAGGGGATACCATACTTGCTTAGGTTAAGAACAAGCAAAGGAAGTTCTGCAAGCTCAAAAGTGTTGACTCAAGGTCAATTAGGTCAATGTTGACTCACATATAAATTTACTAAACCCATGTTTTGATGATGACTAACCATTCCACATATTGGTGTCTAATGTCTCTACTTGAGTGATTTCATATTAGGTATAGATACATTCCAAATGCCCTAACTTGTGCATATCAAATTGGAGAAAAGACAAGTGAAAGTCAATACAAGTGCACATTTTTGTAATATGATGTAAATCCATTAGACTCATGTTGTAAATCACTTGTAATGATTGTATGACTTGTAAATAAGCTTAGAAAAAATTAGGAGCACTTAGATCGAATGTTTAAACACTCAAAAGCCATTTTCCAAAATTCACATCAGGTTGTTCATCGGTCGAGTTCTGTGAGTTGCAAACTTGACCAATCCTGATTGGATCATGAAAATGACTTTTGATCAGTCGAGCTTACACTTCACAGAACTCGACCGATGGAGTAACTGACCAATTCAATTTTCATTAGTCGGTTGAGTTTCCCCAGGACAAACTTGATCGATGGTCTGAATATCGGCTTTGTCTTTTACTCTATCGATCGAGTTACCCTTATAAAAACTCGACCGATGGCACTGTACGGAAAAGTGCAGAAAAGTGCTTCTAGCTATTGTGGAGTTGCAACAAGTGAAAATATATCTGTTACAAGCCACAAAATAGCTAGTTTTCATTCTCAAGTGTTCCCAAATGCTAAGAGGCATCCCCAGCTATAAATAGGACCCCTTGGGCTTCATTCCAAGGTTGAGCATTCAATGCAAACTCTATGTGAGGTTCCTATTCTATAGTTGAGTGCTTCCTACATCCTCCTCTCTCTCTCTAAGATTAATCGCTTGCTACATCCATTAGAGTGAGTAGGAAATCTATAAGAAAGCTAGTCCTACATGTATATCTTGTGAGGCTCTCACTTCTACCACCTCCCTATCTCTCATTTCAATCATGAAGATACAGGTTCTCTCTTGGCTAAGAGAGGTGAAGAAGAACAAGGGAAGGATTCCCTTGGTGAAGATCAAGGCTGAAGACTTGGAGCAAGAGTGGGTAAGCCCTTGGTGAAGGCAGAAGACTCCTTGCTCAAGTGGGTAAGTCCTTGGTGGAAGCTTCTCCAACTAAAGGTGAAGTCAAAGGTGGAAGATCCAAGAAGAGTGGGTAATCCCTGCAAGGCTGAAGACTTGTGAAAGAGTAGGCAAGTCCTTGGAAGAAGGTGAAAGACTCCTTGCAAAGTGGGTAAGTCCTTGGTAAGGTTGAAGACTCTTTGTATTGGATAAGTAAGTCCTTTATTTGGTCATGTATTGTAAGTATTATGAATGAATATAAGAATGCAATGGTTAGGCAATCCTAGAGGTTGACCTCTCTAGGTAAGTGGACTGACATACTTCTAGTATGAAGTGTGGAACCACTCTAAATATCTTGTCTACTTGTGTTTGCTCTATCTCTCTCTCCCTTGTTATGCATGTTTTAGTTGCACACAAATTTCCTATTTAGAAACCTTATCTTGTGATATATCTTGAAGGTCAAATGAATTTTGTTTAAGTGCATTCATCTCTATTCAACCCCCCTCTAGAGCATCTAATCACCCATCTAGGATCCAACAAAAAGGAGGGTAGATTTGAACATTATGCACACATGCAAGGAGATCAGGCACCTTCTTCTAACTTGGGCACCTTCTTCTCCACATAGACAAGGAGGACAAAGATATAGAAAGAAATAAAGATAAAAGGAAACTAAAGGGTTCGTTTGGGTGCAAGAGAGGAGGTATAAGAAGCTAAGGGTAAAAGTAAAGGGAAGGTTAAGGTGTTTTCTGGGGTTGCCATGTGTCTTTCACCTAAAGGGTCACATCCATGTATAGAAGCATCTCCATTGGTTGTAGGAGTCAGCATGGCCATTGTATGTTTTCTTTCCAGGGTGTCCATCGAGATTTAACATATGATGACCATCAGTTTTGAAATCCTAGGTCACAAGGGTGAAAACCATCATTTGAGCACCTCTCTAGGTGAAACACTGACCCAAGGAGCCTCAAGAGGTGAAACTATCAACCCTCACACCTCCAGGTACTATCATAGAGTCAAAATTGGATCCCATCACCATATAATCCCATCCAAATAGGATGACAATCAAGTTAGGGCCTCCAAGGTAGCTCATCTGTGAGGGTAAAACCCTAATTCAATCCTAAAGAGATGTTGCTACCAAACAAAGGTGTAAAAAAGTGACCCAAGGATCAAAATCTCAAGAATGATATAAAAATATATAAGGTACCACAAGAATGTGAAAAATTGCAAAAAAAAATCTCATATGTTGGTAAATTATATAGAAGTCCAAAATAAGCATGTAATTGTGTAACTCGCACAAATAATGTCTAAACAGGTCCAAACTTGAAACATAAGCTCGTCACATGATATAAAAGAAAATATTATGGTTCAATTAAGTTTTTAAGTAATACAATTAAGGTAAGCAAGCATGTGAAACCAAAAACCAAGGTTAGAGGTCGCACAACCGTAAACCCATAACATGGATTTCGCCCCTAAAATCCAAGTCAAGCAAACATGGGTATCTCCTATGCACCTCATCCACCACCCTTAACATGGTTACTTACATCTCATGGTTATGTCACAACACCTCCTTGAAAACTTGTTCTTGTCCGTCAGCTCGTGTTTGTGTCACCTTGAGTCAACATGGAAACCTCCTCATAGAAAATATCATCATGCAACTCCTACCCCACTATTTGTATCACTTGTTCTATACCAAGGTGAAACTTCCTCAATCATGGACTATAGAGGCTGATGTGCAACATGTAAACTCTGGTAGTAACTTCTTCTTGGGAGCAATAGCTACCTCTCTCAAAGTATTCCCATTTGTTACTTTATCACCATGTCCTTTATTGTAGTATTTTGTATCAACTCATCACTTCAAAAGCTACACTTACTTGCTTTTATCAATTATGGAAGGTCATGTATCTATTCATATATGTGACTTCACACGGTGTCATGTTTATGCTCCTCTGGTGGTTGTTGTGGTAAGAATCTCAATCAATCATGTGGGCTAATTGTCAAGAAATGTAAGGTATATGTTGTCAGAAGATTCTCCAATCGTGTAAATGTTGATTGGCCATCTACCTACCACATAATGTTGTGTTGAACATACATTACATCCTCATTTTTTAAGGCTTCTAATGTTTCTCATTGACTATGCTGACAACTGTACACTTGACCATACATGTGCAATACATTGTTCCATACTTACCTGCCAATCTATGTTCTTCGCCTCATGGTGTATATGTGTATATACCATATACATCATATGTGCCAAACATGAGTCTCCTTAGGTACTATCTTACTCAAATTTGTTGGCATATATGCCCTGAGAGCTAATCATGGGATGATTGGTGGGATACATTAAGATTGATTTGATAAACATCAAAGGCAAGCTTCCAATTCTTTCTGGTTCAGTCATATGAGATAGTGATAGAACATATTGAATGTCTAGAGAATGACAGTACTCAATGACGTATGCTTTTAGGTTGAGGACCTGAACGATGAGATCATACGGATGATAAGAGTTTGTACATTCTTGTTATGTCCCTAGTCGGATGTCATTGTGGAAGGTAGATAGACACCAATGACACACAAGACTAGATTGTGATGTTGGTTGATGACAGAATCTCATTAGTCATGATATAGAGATATCAAACCAAACACATAGGTACTTGTTAGAGAATAAGTGTACCGGACAGACCCACCGTGAGTTTGACACATGGAACCATGACATGGTAGTCATAGTTAGTACTCACGGTGATGGTGGTGAGTGTGATTCTTTGACCTGAAATCACTACACTCAACACATGTCGTTGGGCACACTTTGACATCATCAAACGCAGTCCTGAAACATGGGTTGTTATAAAGGTGATGATTGGGTGGCTTTGACACATGGGGCTTTTGAGGGGTGAGTGATAGATATGGGATTTGTCCCTCCTGAGGGAGTTTGATAGCCATGGCCACTTGATGAGTAGGATTGAGAAAGGCGTGCACGCATGTGTGAATCAGTATGTGATATTGATGTCATACATATCTCTTCCAATCTACTCTGAGATCAAGAAAGCGAATGAATGTTGACAGGATGACTGTTCCATGCCTCGAGTTCTTTCAGGATATCAGTGACAAAGGAATTATACGTTCACTATAACACCATTCACGGATTGTAGGATTGAAAGTTGTTCTCCAACTTTCTATTTCACTTGGGTAGCACTGATGTGTGACTAGGCACCGCTCTTTGCTTGTGAAGTCATAAGTGTTATGGACTTTCACTTCCAACGTGAAATGGACCTGCAGGGTCACACACATAGGATTTAACCTAGAAGAGGAGTTTTGTCCACAAACAATGTTTAGATTGATTACTAAAGGAATTTAGTAGTTCAATTAAACACTCAATTAATTGATAGCTCAATGTCATAATGTTCAAGGTGTTGGACTGATTCATTAGAGTATTGGATTGATTGAAACTACAATTGACTGATTCTGCACAATTTGCACTCCCAACCGATCGGCTCATGTGATGAACCGATCGGCTGAGCTTGGTGAACCGATCGGCTCAGGTGGTGAGTCAATCAGCTCATGGATAGGGTGAAACGATTGCTTCAAGTGTTGAAACGATCGGTTCAACTAATGCAACCAAGCAAGTTGGGAAAGTAGGATTGGTGAGAAATTTCTTTTGTTTCACTTGCCCAATTTGATTGGAACAAGGATTGGTATTTGATACCAATTAGAAACAAAAGAAGAAAAGTCAATCCAGAACTGACCAGGACCAAGAACCGACCGGTTCAGAAGTGAACTGACCGTTTGATGGGTCCCAACCGATCGGTTGAGGTGTCAACTGACCGGCTCAGGTCCCCAACCGACCGTTTCATAAATGAAATGATCGGTTCAAGTCACGTAGTTTGTTGTTTTTGTGGAAAAACTCGAACCCTTCTACTCCTACTTTAGTCTCGCATTGCCCAGGATAGAGAACCATGTCCCTTGACCCACCTATATATAGGGGTATTGGGGGCTTCTCAAAGAACAACTCAGTGCAACCAGTTGCTCTATAAAGTTGTCGTTCTCTCTGGTTTTGGTAACCGAGAGAGCCCGAGCAAGTGCTACCCGATAAGGGAGGCACAGTAAGGGAAAGGAAACTGCAGAAAGCGACTGGTGGCAGGAGAGTGTGTCGGTGACTAGTACGCCGATAGGAGGGTGTGACTCCTTCCAAATCCTTGTGAGACAAGGAGAATGGTGTTCCAGGTGGTCTGTGTGGACTACTTCAGAGGAGGGAGATTTCTGCCGCTCGGAGGACAGCTGTCAATCCCGATAGTCCCAGTGAGACCAGGAGTTGTCAGTCCCGGTGCGACCAGGAGCTGCACAGACACCGTCTAAGACTGGAGGTGAAGACCGCGCAAGCCGCGAGGTATTGTTGTCGAGCAAGCCTCGGGACAAGGTATGATTCCACAAACCATCCTTTCCTATTGTATAGACGTTGACGTGTTTCCTTGTTCTGGGTTTGGAGAGGAGAAAATTTTTGTTTCGGTTGCCTTCTCTGCCTCCCCTATAACCCTACAGTGGTATCAGAGCCAGGTTAACTTCTCTATACTTTAGGATTATCGATATGATCAATTTTGGTTTGTCGCCTTTATTTATTGCATATGATGCAAATAAAATTGGCTTTATGCATGTCCAATCCTAAATCCACAAATCCCAATATACATATATGATATGTAATATTAATGCACTCGATACGTGTCGCCCTTAAACGATTTTTGTGGTGGATGTATAGGCGTGGTTATGGCCAATAAACCCTATCTGTGTATGGTTGTATATATGTGGTTGCTTGCATCTCGGTCTGCGCACCGATTCCCTTTCTCCTATTCCTAATGTAACTCGAAATAATTCGAGATTTCTTTCCTACCTTTGCTCCCCTCGAATGTAACTTGAGGTTTCTCTTTTTACAATGTAAAATAGGATAAAAATTTTTCCCTGTTATGTCAAAGAACGGAGGACATCGTGACGACAGCTGAGACGATCAGTTCAAGGTGTGAACCGATCGGTTAACGTTCAAGACGATCGGTTCAAGGAGTGAGCCGATCGGTTGATGACCACTTCGAGGAGCGAGATGAGCGGGTGGTGGCCATGATGAGATGCACGACGACCAAGCGAACTGATCAGTTAGAGGAGCCAACTGATCGGCTGGTGGCACCCAGCCGACCGGTCTGATGGCAAGCCGATCAGTCATGTGATGAGTTGATCAAACCCAGAAAGGCAAAGCACAGAGTTCATCTTGTACATGTTGCTTGTGATGTAGAGCTAGATGACCGTGATTCCTCTTGGCTCGAGGAATCACATTAGGATGGCCATAATCATCACTTTTATCGTTTTGCATGTTTTTTGTGGGATATAGCATGTGTATGATATGTACTATATATTGTGGTGATTGGATATGTATATGTATATAAAACCAAATCCCTCATTATATATTATGTTTTATATGCCTTCCAAATGCGACACACATGAAAAGCTTGATCGACCAAGTGTGGGCATGCCCAAGCGTGGTGCACCGTCTATCTCATGGAAGCGTGAAGGATGGATATGTGGGTCTGCCCTAGCAGGGTGCATATTCATCGTTTTTTCTTTGGGTCAGACTTAACAAGGTGATCTAGATAGGATCTAGCACCTTGAGGCATGGATATGATCATGGCAAGGAGTTGCATATGACATCTTATCAGGAGTTGCATATGATGCAATTGGCAAGAGTTGCCTACATGAGAGATCTAAGTTGTGGGTGACAGCCCAAGCTGGTCGATGACTTAGAGGATTTCAGGATCTTGCCCACTAGAAGGTTGTACGTTGCAATCTTCCGAATTGATGGAGAGGGCTATCAATTTGAACTAAAATAGTGGGAGCGATAATTAATTAAAGGCCTAATTATATTGTCATCTTTTCAAATCAATCAAATAAGTCAAAAATGAGTTTTTGGACTAAAATTTCATATTTCCTTTTGTAGTACAAATGACAACAAACAACAATCACTTTTCTTTGCGATCGGTCCTTGAAAAGGACAGGCTAAATGGGACAAACTGCCACAATTGGTATAGGACATTGAGAATTGTTCTCACTCAAGAGAGAAATCTCTATGTCCTGGATACTCCAATTCCAGCGGAACCTGCTCCTAATGCACCAAAGACAGAAAGGGATGCTTACAAGAAGCATTTTGATGATGCCATTGATGCAAAGTGCTTGATGTTATGCTCTATGAACCACAAGTTGTAGAGACAATATGAGAACATGTGTGTCATTGAGATGATTCAGCATCTCAGGAACATGTATGAAGATCAAGCACGGCAAGAGAGATATGATGTCTCAAGGGCACTGTTCAAGTGTGTCATGACAGAAGGAGATTCAGTTGGTCCTCACACACTCAAGATGATTGGGTATTTGGAGAACCTGACAAGACTGGGATTTCCACTGAGCCAAGAGTTGGCTACTGACATGATACTACAATCATTTCCAGAATCCTACAGTCAATTTGTGATGAACTACAACCTGAATAACTTTGATAGGCCACTGTCAGAGTTGTTGGGCATGTTGAGGACAGCCGAGATACAAATGAAGAAGGACAAGCCTAAGTCTCTGATGGTGATCACGAGCAAGAAAGGCAAGTCCAAGCGTAAGGGCAAGGGCAAAGCTAAGAAAGGTTCTGATGCTAGCCAGGAGCCCAAGTCATCTTCAGCTCTCAAGGCCAAGGGAGGCATGACCAAGAAAGGCAATTGCCACCATTGTTAAAAGCCAGGACAATATCAAAGGAATTGTCCTCTCTATCTGGAAGAACAAAAGAAGAAGGATGTGACTGACGTCTCTACTTAAAGGTGTCATGAAAGTAAACTTGTAACACTTTTTGAGGTAGATGATACCAAGATGTAAAGTGTAAAGCACTCATAATTGGGGCAAGTGTTCCTCCATAGATAGGAGTACTTTAGTTTATTTTTAGCCTATAAGGCATGTAACACAGTTATGAACTGCTATTTCATATTTGCCAAAAGATAGAAACACTTTATTTTTGCATATTGTGCGACAATGATGGCAATTAATAAAGTTGAGTTTTCAATCTTAAAGATATGATCTTTGTGGCAATGCCTTATTTATCTTGTGGTATTTGATATGCATAAGATAAAATGATACCTAAAAGTTATAGATAACTCAAACAATCAAATTAGCATCAATCATGAGAAATTCATTTCTAGTTTCCATGTGATGGATAAATCTAGACTCTTTTGGTTAGAGAACCAGTAAGAGACATGAATATCTTGGATATGATTAATCAATCTCCACTAATTGTAGTGGGAGAATGATTGTCCTATTAGGTATAATACATGTGATGTATTTACATACCTATTATAGAAAATACTAATACTTTAAATGGTGTTTAGAGAAATACCAATATGAATATCTTGAAGTGTTCAAGATTATCATAGATGAAGTGCAGATCTGGTAAAGTTTTAATTCTTGATGAGATCAATGAATGAAATACTTGGACCAAATGTTTGAGATCCTTATGAGTGATTATGATAATGTATCATAGTGAACTCATGATTAAGGCATGGTGATGTCTAAATCAAGAAGGAATCATACTCTAAGGAGTTAGAGAATGATTATCAAATAACTGGATTCTTCTTAATAAAAGAATACCCCTCACTAATAAAAGAAATTAAGAATCACAAGGGTTGTGAATATCCTTACACCTCAATTATCTATGTGATGAGTTGTTCATGTGATGAGTCAACTATCTATATGAATATGAGGAACCGAATTTTGAGTTATGGTTTATGACCATTACATCCTAAATGACATCCATGTGAACCATAAGGTATGACCTTGATGGTAGCACCCATTGGATGAAATCCATAAGTGCGAATGAATCTTAAGTGTTAAGACACATGGATAACATTTTGAGAAGGATGATGCTTGTTGATTACAACTTAATAACTAAGCATTTGAAATATGGATACTAAAACCGCATTCCTATGAGGAATAAAACAAGGATGTGTATGTGACACAACCTATAAGGTTTATGAATCCACTAATGCAAATGAAATCTATAAGTTACAATGGACTAATCAATGTATTGATTGAGTACAAGCAACTTAGAATTGGATCTTTACTTTGATAATATAATCAAAGGGTTTGACTGATATGTCAAAGATAAAGAAGGGATCTATGATTTAGTGGGAGCATGTTCACATTCCACATGATGATGTGAAATGGAAATGGAAATGTTCTAGAATGCAAATCCAAAAGTGGAAATTATCTTTAAGGAAGATAGAGATGTTTCCTATGTGATAGGAATAGAGATCTATAGAGATAGTTCTCAAAAACCTCTTGACCTGAAAGGAGAAAACATACATTGGCAATCTATACTAAAGGGTTCAGTATGTATAGATTCCGTGGGAGAAAACTTGTCCATATTACATGGAGTTAGTATCCCAAGGCCAAGTGTCCAATTCTTATGAAGAATGGGAACACTAAGAATATATGTGGATCTATCATGTATGTAATCATTCCATTATCTTGCATGGCAAGAACAAAATGCATTCATCATCTTGTATGTATGACATGGAAATATGATGTGCTCATCCTGATAACTCGTATGTGAGACATGACGAGTGGATGTTTGTCTACTTCCAGTAAGGGTTACCGGAATACCATGAGAACTTGATAAGTACTTGAGAAGTACTAGTTCTATGGAGATAAGGAAGAGTTCAATGTAAAGAGTTACATTGATGCGAACTTCTGAAAGGATAGAAAATTAATCGTAAATTATATATAGGATATATAAAAGTGAAAGTTTGTTGATAATTGGAAGTGATCCAAAAAAACCATTTAAAAGGAAATGTCGAGTATCTATGTGTTGGAGAACAGTAGTGGATACTATATGGATCTGGAAGTTCATGAGATGAACTTATAGTTATTCCGCTCATTGATGGCAAGCATGGAATCCTTGATCATGCAATGTGGCTAAAGGTTAGGAAAGGAATACTAGATCGCATATTACGGCAACTCCATCTAATACGTGTGACGTACAGCGAAGAGATGTGAGACATGCAATTTATACTGACTTTGGCAAGGTGTTGCCATAACTCACTATGTTCGCACTAGAGCACAGTAACATGTGGGACAGTTTGAAGATCACTATGAATATGATTCAAGGGTGATTGGCTTGCAATGCAAGTGGGAGTATGTTGGTATGTATGCCCTCAGAGCTAATCATGGGATGATTGGTGGGATACATTAAGATTGATTTGATAAACATCAAAGGCAAGCTTCCAATTCTTTCTGGTTCAGTCATATGAGATAGTGATAGAACAGATTGAATGTCTAGAGAATGACAATACTCAATGACGTATGCTTTCAGGTTGAGGACCTGTATGATGAGATCATACGGATGATAAGAGTTTGTACATTCTTGTTATGTCCCTAGTCGGATGTCATTGTGGAAGGTAGATAGACAGCAATGACACACAAGACTAGATTGTGGTGTTGGTTGATGACAGAATCTCATTAGTCATGATATAGAGATATCAAACCAAACACATAGGTACTTGTTAGAGAACAAGTGTACCGGACAGACCCACCGTGAGTTTGACACATGGAACCATGACATGGTAGTCACAGTCAGTACTCACAGTTATGGTGGTGAGTGTGATTCTTTGACCTATAATCACTACACTCAACACATGTCGTTGGGCACACTTTGACATCATCAAACGCAGTCCTGAAACATGGGTTGTTATAAAGGTGATGATTGGGTGGCTTTGACACATGGGGCTTTTGAGGGGTGAGTGATAGATATGGGATTTGTCCCTCTTGAGGGAGTTTGATATCCATGGCCACTTGATGAGTAGGATTGAGAAAGGCATGCATGCATGTGTGAATCAGTATGTGATATGGATGTCATACATATCTCTTCCAATCTACTCTGAGATCAAGAAAGTGAATGAATGTTGACAGGATGACTGTTCCATGCCTTGAGTTCATTCGGGATATCAGTGACAAAGGAATTATACATTCACTGTAACACCATTCACAGATTGTAGCATTGAAAGTTGTTCTCCAACTTTCTATTTCACTTGGGTAGCACTGATGTGTGACTAGGCAGCGCTCTTTGCTTGTGAAGTCATAAGTGTTATGGACTTTCACTGCCAACGTGAAATGAACCTGGAGGGTCACACACATAGGATTTAACCTGGAAGAGGAGTTTTGTCCACAAACAATGTTTAGATTGATTACTAAAGGAGTTTAGTAGTTCAATTAAACACTCAATTAATTGATAGCTCAATGTCATAATGTTCAAGGTGTTGGACTGATTGATTAGAGTATCAGATTGATTGAAACTGCGATTAACTGATTCTGCACAATCTGCACTCCCAACCGATCGGCTCATGTGATGAACCGATCGGCACAGCTTGGTGAACCGATTAGCTAAGGTGGTGAGTCTAATCAGCTCATGGACAGGGTGAAACGATTGCTTCAAGTGTTGACACGATCAGTTCAACTGATGCAACCGAGCAAGTTGGGAAAGTAGGATTGGTGAGAAATTTTTTTTTGTTTCACTTGCCCAATTTTATTGGAACAAGGATTGGTATTTGATACCAATTAGAAACAAAAGAAGAAAAGTCAATCGGGAACTGACCAGGACCACGAACCGACCGGTTCAGAAGTGAACCAACCGTTTCATGGGTCCCAACTGATCGGTTGAAGTGTCAACCGACCGGCTCAGGTCCCCAACCGACCGTTTTAGAAATGAAACGATCAGTTCAAGTCACGCAGTTGGTTGTTTTTGTGGAAAATCTCAAACCCTTCTACTCCTGCTTTAGTCCTGCATTTCCTGGGATAGAGAACCATGTCCCATGACCCTCCTATATATAGGGGTATTGGGGGCTTCTCAAAGAACAACTCAGTGCAACCAGTTGCTCTGTAAAGTTGTCATTCTCTCTGGTTTTGGTAACTGAGAGAGCCCGAGCAAGTGCTACCCGATAAGGGAGGCACATCAACGGAAAGACAACTGCAGAAAGCGACTGGTGGCAGGAGAGTGTGTTGGTGACTAGTACGTCGACAGGAGGGTGCAACTCCTTCCAAATCCTTGTGAAACAAGGAGATTGGAGTTCTATGTGGTCTGTGTGGACTACTTCAAAGGTGGGAGATTTCTGCCGCTCAGAGGATAGCTGTCAATCCCGACAGTCCCAGTGAGACCAGGAGTTGTCAGTCCCAGTGCGACCAGGAGCTGCACAGACACCGTCCAAGACCGGAGGTGAAGACCACACAAGCCGTGAGGTATTGTCTCCGATCAAGCCTCGGGACAAGGTATGATTCCACAAACCATTCTTTCATATTGTATATACGTTGACACGTTTCCTTGTTCTGGGTTTGGGGAGGAGAACATTTTTGTTTCTGCTGCCTTCTCTGCCTCCCCTATAACCCTACAAAATCATCAACATATGGACCCATTGTCTGGATGTAGAATCATACATTGACTTGTCACCTGACCTATGAATCTCTCATGTTCCCCACTATGCTACTCTGATCCGATGTCCTATATCGTGGTATCATTTATCTGCACTTCTCTATCCTATTGTAGGAGTGTTGATTTGGCTTGAAACTTTGTCCATGCACCTACCAGCTGAGATACTTGCAACTGTACATTCTCCTACTGAAGCGATGTTGGTACATCTTGTTTCGTGATATGTTGGAGAGCTTAACTATGTCCTATATGCAAACATTGATGAAGATGACTTCTTGTTTGACCATATATCATATCGTCATGCATACTAAATCATCCCTTGAAGTACTAAAAAGGTGATGTACCATTCAATTTGTTTTGGTAACACTAACACTAGAACACTTGTCAATTTCTCCTCCAGCATATAGAAAGAATGTTGATACGAACACTATCACCTATCATTCCATACAAGAAGGAACACCTTTCCTAATCAACCTTGTTAGCGGTAAAGCAATGACACGAATGTTTTGGATGGACTTCATGTAGTATCATGCTAGGCTAAAGAAGCTTTAAATCTCGATCAGTGTTTGGGGCTACTTCCACTTTATCACTGTATTCACCTTACATGGATTCACACATCATACTTAGTAGATATATCATAAACCTAAGAGGACACTTTAGTCAATCCCTAAACCCACTCTTTCTGAACTTATCACGCAATTACTACTACTTTAACACTCCTAGGGCTTAGAAAAAATGCTATCCATGTTGCAGACGATCTCTAAAGTACATTGATATGTTATCTGCAAAACTTGCTACATCTAGTAATGACCATACAATTGATGGCATCCATTTTGATCTTCCTATGATGATATCCCAACCTTAGGTCTATCTCATGGTACACTGCATCACAAGTTGATTGATCAATAAACCATATGTCCTTGTTAGCGATCTTGCCCAAGTCTCAGCAGCCCATATAAAACACCATGGAATCACTCTTCTTCTCTCCAAACAACACTTGGAGGATCAACATAAACTCTCTCTCTCTAAGGGAGAGGAACACTAGAAATCTCATCTGATAAACATCTTCAAACTCACATACTACTGGTACACCTTGGATACAAGGATGTGTCACCTTGGTATCCACTTCATGTGATAAGAGGAACTCACATCCTTGTCTCATCAGCTTCTCGACCATCAAAACAAACTGAAAACATATAGGAGGAGTCTTCCTAACTCTTGGAAGTCTCAAAAATCATGATCATCACAAAATGTCAAGATCTTAGAACCATGGTCTAAAACAACCACACGTCACGCCAAGTCATCCACCCCAAGATTACAATGAATCTATGCATACGAAGTGGAATAGAATCCATTCGAAGGGTGCACCCTGAAAAGAAAGAACACAAAGGGAAACACACTTCCCTCAACACAACAACACTAACTAGGGGTTACTAAAAAGGGTTACCGATTCTATCTTCATCATGCAAGTTGCAACTTTTATGTACCATTTTACCTTTTTCATTTGTGGTTCCTTTCCATAAACATAGGAATTATGCAGATTATCATGTTACATTTCTCTTTCTTTTTAATTGTTTATCATCCGTGTGTATGTCGTTATCCATGTTTTTTGATCACTTAATCAATGGGTAGTTCATCATGTTTCACATTTCCTCATTAATTTCCTTTATATGTCATGAAAATTTTAATCTAACACTTTGTTACACACATAGTTTGGTCTGAGATTTACTCATGTTCCACTTTATCTATCTATCAGTGTTCTTTTTCATCTGCTTACATCACACTTATCCCTAAAGTTATCTTCCTTTAACATGGATTTCATACCTTGAATCATTTCATTAGCACAGATTCACCTCTATTTTACTTTATTATCTTCTTGCATCATAGTTTCAAGAACTCCTCTTTTTCTTATTTGTGTTTAGATTTGGGTTTCTTGGTGTCATATGTTTCTCTTTAGTTACCATACATTTACATTTGATAGGTTACAATGTGGTTTTTCATTTTATTTAGGGTGAGATTAAGATATTTTCACCATGATTTCTTATTCATTATGCTCTTTAGATTGTTTTAAACCAACTACATGATTAGACAAATTACAAAGATATCAATCTAAGAGTTCCACACTTACCTTGTCTTCAGTAATTGAGTACCTAGCCAGGGCATCCAAGTATTGAGATTAGGCAGTATGCATCATTGTCATGTCATGTTCACTATTTGGTCATCATCCTAGTCCTATGTCCTAGTGAACCTGTAGACTCAGTGAACCTAGGGCTTTGATACCAACTTGTAAGAATCGATCACACTAAACAAGATACTCAAAACTCAAAACATGATCATACACTTAATCAACCATATATCTAGAAAAGAGGGTAAATTAAAACTAATTTCCACATCACCATCATACTCATAAACATTTAAATGGAAACCCAACATCTTTCTTGTATTCTTTTATCATGTGAAGAATCTTTTACAATTGATTTGTGGCCTCAACCACCACATATACATATAACGAACATGATCCACAAGTACCACATAAATAAGCATCAACATTCTAAAAAAAGCTTGAGTCAATTAAAACATTGTATACAAATTTAACCACCTAGACTTGAGAGTACAAGATGACTCTAGGACACACAAGACATCTAACAACCTTCTCTAAAGTCTATAACCATAGCTCCTCCTCACTTCCAATGGTCTTCCGCCACCGTTGTTGATCACCTAAAAAGATGTGGTGACCCATGAGGTGAGACCCATGTACCAGTGAGAGATATAGCTCTCAACACCGCTTATTGATTACAACAACTTAAGTAATTAAGTAAATGGACCAGATTATTTAACCGAATAAAAATACTAGATATAAAACTTCTTGGGACTAGTTATAATTAGAATCTAAGTCATAGAGACAAAAGGATAACATTAATCTCAATAGATCAGTTGTAGTTAACATTGTGGGCATAGTTGTCATCATAAGCCTGACTAACATCATAAATGTAGTTTACATCATTAGTAAAGTTAATAGATTAAGAATATATACATCATAAGTAGAGTTAAAAATATAAGCACAACTATTAGTATAGGCATGACTAGTGGTATAAGGATAGATAACAACATAAGTAGTCTAGTAGCATAAGCATAACCAATAGTATCAGTGTATTTAACAACATAAGCATGACTACTTCTTTTATTTCATTATGCATCATTTATATGTCAAAAGATAAATCAAGGGGTATCATCCAATGTGAAGTGTTGTTTATAACCCTAAAAAATATTCTACTAGGATGGATTGCATCTTTCTAGGGAGTTTGAGTTGTGCCACTCAAATACCAACTGACTTTTGTGAAGCACTATTCAGATCTATATAAGATCTATGAGTGTTAATATCCTAAAATCTCTCCATCTCGGTCAGTTTGAGCCAAAAATGCAGTGACATATCAGTCAATATACCTACATCGACATATAATCAAGATGCTAACACCTAGTCTGCCCTTGGTACAGGTCATGACACTAAAAACTAGGGTAAACAATCCAATCACCTGAGATAAACTACAACATCCTCAATTTCATCACAAATATCCAAGACACAAATGAGCCATTCTCTAACTAAGGCACGATCGCAACCATCCTCCATAACCTTGGGATCAGGATGTCAAGGATGTACACTCACTTGCACCCATATATGCATACTCAATATGTTATGTATGTGACTCTGAGCTTCCCTTAGGAATACTCATTTCACCATACAGCAAGTTCTGACACTAAAGATGGTTCTAAGGCACATGGAACTACATGATTAGGGTTTCACTTAACTAGTTATGCCAATTGAGTAAATTAAGGTTGCATCAAACAAGCGGACATACAAACCCTAATTCATTTCTAGAAAGCATAAATATATAGAAATGTTAGTCGATATAAAATGTATGAGGCATAATTCTTAATCACAGCACCACATGGTACTATTGAAGTTTCATTCATGAGACTATACTTCTCATCATATCCCCACAGGATACAAATCCTTATCACATTATTCCAGGGTTCATGCCCTTGTCACAACATGAAGAGGATACATCTCCATTAGGGATCAACCATGGCCAAAGATCATTAACCATCACATCATTCTCTACAAGATCATAATTATCTTTCCATTCCATATAACAAGGCTCAACAAAGCATCACCATACATGTGATATACAATCTTCACATAGCATTGCATTAAGGGGCTAAAAGATGTTCACAAGATAACATACTAGGGTTATCTAAGCATTAGGAGTATTCCTTCATAATACCAACATATAAAAATGCTAAGTATGATTGACCATCAACATACTTATAGTGCACAGATTCAGTGTAAGAAAGCATCAATCATAAATCTATGACAATCACCGGTTAACACATTAGGGTTTCAACAACATTGAGAGACTATTCTATTACCATACATTTCACACAAGGAAGTCAAGTATGATCAGTCACCATCATTTTATTACATTAAGGTCATCTTCAACAAGGTAAATCAAGTATGATTACCCATCATCACTTATTTATATTAGGGTTACCCATTAGATCTTTTAGTAGCTATTAGCTTACATTCATATCAGGGCAATGATAAGACTACAAAGTTAAGGTCATAACACCATCGATTCCACATCATCAAAACCAAACCATCATACCATGATCATCACCCCAAAACCATCAGATGTTGAGTGGGTAAAAACATCGGTTGCACATAAGAAAACACCTCAAACCAATCATCTAGACAAACCATTGAGTTATAACCTTTTTTTGACCAACCAACTGTGGGGCCCTTTTTATTACTTATTCTATACAGGAAGGTCAATCACCATGTTTGGGGTTCTAAACAAACCCAAATGAATTCCTATACATGGGAGGAGATGAGGGAGAAATAAAATTACATAATGTACTAACAATACTTATACAAGATGTATAATAGAAAAGAAGATAAGGGTGGTTTGCAACCAAACATAAACAAATCAAATATGCATCTTCTCCAGGTACTTTCTGCAGAGAGATTAGAAGATTCAAACATAATAGCATTCCTAGTCCTGTAGATGTGATATAGACCTCCCAAAATGGTGGAAACATGCTTATTGGACATAAAATTTCTACAATTGATTAAGAGGAAGAGGACCTCCTAAAAATATTTTCTAAAACAGTAGACTTCCAGAATATAGAAGCAAAGTAACACCTAAAGAAAACATGCTCAATAGACTCCTCCTCATTTAACCAAAGAATACAAGTACAAGTCATACAAGTTCCTCTTCTCCTTAGGAGCTCATTAGTAGGAATGCCTTGCATAAAAATCTTCCGAGCATGAATTTTAAAGTTCTCTAGAATAGGATACCTCCAAATCCAGTTGGCCCATTCTATATTAACAACTCCCTCAGAAAAAATACTCCAAGTATCTTTGAGATTAATAAGGGTTTTCCCACTGCATTTGATTACATCACTGCCATCATTTTTAAGATTAAAGGAACTCAAAAAAATCTTCAAATCAATCAATATTCTACTACCAGGGATACTCCAGGTCCCATCAGCAGGGATAGAATTTATGAGAGCTTTTTGACCCTTTCCAAGGGTCCAAAGAATTTAGTAAGAAAGCCTCCATTCACCCAAGGATCTAACCATAGCATGGTTTTCACCTTTGTTGACAAAATAGGATACATGAGGTCTTATACTATCTCTAACACCCACAATTTTATTCCATAACCATGAGTGGTTAGATGAAGAAGTGACCATCCACAAGGAATCATTTCTTAAATACTTGGCATGAATCCATCTCACCCATGCAGAATCTTCCATAGTAATGATATTCCAAAAATTAATCACAAGCCTAACTTTACAAACATTAGCATCTCTTCTTAGACAAAGGCCACCCAGCTTTTTAGGTATACACATTATTTCCCAAGAACATAATGATTGCTTCTCCTACCATCCTTTGATCTTCAAATGAAATATCTACAAATTTGGTCAATTAGATCACAGATACTATCATGCAAAGGGAATACAACGGACCAATACAAATCCATAGCATCTAGCATATATTTAACTAGATACACCCTTCCAACCAAACTCAAATCTTTAGTTTCCAACTTTCTAATTTCATTTTGTTTTCATCTATCAGGGGGTAACATCACTTCTTTGTCAGCATTCATCTAAAGAGGGGCACACCCAAGTAGCATGATGCTAAAGTATTTTCTTTAATTCCCAGAACACCAAGAACATAACCTCTATACAAGGATTACTTAGAAATATAGAACTCTTTTCATTATTAATACACAAGCCATATAATTTTCCAAATTGATTGAGAGTACTCATTATACCTTCAGCAATGATTATATCGGCCTTAGAAAAAATCATAAGATCATCAGTGAAAAGAATATGGTACATACTCAAATCCTTATTATCTTTGATGGGATGAATAATACCATGTATAACACCATTATTCATCATTAACAATACGACATGCAAACAGATAATAGAAGGCATGGGGGCAAGAGGATTGCCTTGTCTTAACTGATTAGAAGGGAAAATAGGTTTGGACGGTTCACCATTGATGAGAACTTGAAAGGAAGTAGTTACTAGACATTGACAAACCCATTCTCTCCAATATAAGGGAAAATTCATCTTCTCTAGAGTAGAAATTAGGAAATCCCACTTAATAGAATTATAAGCCTTGATTTTGTCAGCCTTCGCACACACTACCAACAGAGCCATTGGATTTATTGAAGTTTCTTATGATCTCATTCATCAACAAAATGAAATCAGAGATGTTCCTACCTTGAACAAACGCACATTGATTAAAATCTAATATGTTGGTAAAAATAGTTCTCAACCTATTAGACATAACTTTTGAAATGATCTTGTATAAAAAATTGCACAAGGAAATTGGTCACCTGTCCTTTACATAGATATAATCCTTTCTTTGAGGTATAAGAGTTAAGAAGGTTATATTCACTTTATTTAGAAGTTTTCCTTTAGCAAAGAATTCAACAATAGCTTTAAAGATATCTTCTCCAATGACCTCCTAAGACTTTTTCAAAAATTTGACATTAAAGTCATCAAGACCTGGTGCCTTATCAGAACTAGAATTTTTGACAATCTCATCAACTTCTTCTCTAGTAACAAGGATAGTTAGATGCTTTACTTTCTTTGTCGTGAGTTTAGGAATAACCTAGTCTTGATCCCAATCGCAACAACCTAAAGTCTTCTTATCAAGTTATAACCTGGTAAGAGTCACCAACTTAACTTGGTCAATCCATCATTTAATAACCCAAAGAGCACCATTGGTTTAAAACATAAGAACCACCATCGTTTGTTGACTCAAAGGACAATATCGAGTTGTGGTGTACATGACTACCATTAGATAATGAAGTCAGAACCTCCATTGGTTGACACCATCGAGTGTTGAAATAGTACCGCCATTGGTTGGTGATCATAGGTCAATGGAAGATTGAGTCTTAGGGTCAGATCATCCATTGGTGGATGGACTAGAAGGTCCATTGGTTGTAAGAACCAATACCCCCATCAGTTGTCAACAATAGGTGATGACACCAGGAAAAACATAGGAAAATCATCGTTTGGTGGAGGATAGAAAACCATCAGTTCAAGACATCACTAGATCCCCAAGACCATTGATTTGTGAGCACAAAAAATTTAAAAATAGAACTTAAGACATGACCATCAGTTTACATAGGCAAGGAAACCAAAATAGCACCGAGCACAGAACCATCAAGTTTCAAAACTAGAAGGAAGATCAGCTGAAAACCCTAGGAAAATGACCATTGTTTGAGAGAGTAAGGCCATCATTGTGAAGGGAGACATAATCATCATCTATGTACTCAAGATGGAACCCAAAATAGAAGCTAAACCATGACCACTGGTTGTCACACAAAGATGACAAAAATAGCAACAAGAACCAAACCATCGGGTTGCAAAAGAAGAAGGGAAAATAGCTCAAAAATCCTAAGAGAAGATCATCATTTGAGAAGGAAAACCATCATTTAGTCACATGCAGGCAAGGTATAAGGCTTCCTATACCAAGGAAGGTTCTTGCACAAGGTTTTTGGTTCACCCATTTTGGTACACTACTTAAAGAACATCACTTAAGCTTAAACCCAAAGCAAGGGTAGCATCTTTACACTTAGAACTTCGATTTTAAGAAATATCTAACATATGCAAGTATAAGTAAGCAATAAACATTAATAAAGTTATATATCTCACCTCTAAGAAGAGTATGTAGCTTGTAACAACAAGAAATCTCAAGGAATGAAGGTAGAAACCCTAGTTTGAGCTCTCCACTCGACCAAGCTAGTTCCTTCTCCACTAAGGAAGCAAACCCTTGGTCAAGAAAGCAAGAAAGATGTGTTCTTCAAGCTTTAGAGCAAGATCTACCACAAAACTCCACGGTTTTGACTAGGAAGAAAGAAGTAGTTAGGACAAAAAGGGAAATGAAGGAAAGAAGGGATAACTTGCTTAGGTCAAGAACAAGTAAAGGAAGCTCTACAAGCTCAAAAGGAAGGTAGATTTGAACCCTGGCCACACATGAAAGGAGATTGGCCACCTTATTCTAAATTGAGCACCTTCTTCACCACCTAACCAAGTCAGATGAAGATCTAGATAGAAAGGAAGAGAAAGAGAGACCAAAGGGTTTGTTTGGGTGCAAGAGGGAAGGTATAAGAAGCTAAAGGTAAGAGGAAAGGAATGTTAAGGTGTCCTACTAGGTTTGCCATGTGTCCATGGCCTAAAGGGACACATAAATCCAAATCAGAAGCCTCATAGGTTGTGGGAGTCTTCAGGGCCATCTGATGTTGGCATCCCAGGGTGTCCATTAAGATCGATTTTGAAATCCTAGGTCACAAGGGTGAAAGCCATCGTTTGAGCACCTCTCTAGGTGAACCACCGACCCAAGGAGCCTCAAGAGGGGAAAGCATTTACCCTAAAACCTATAGGTACCATCATTGAGTCACCATCAGATCCCAATACCATAGGATCCCATCCAAATAGGAGGACCATCGAGTTATTGCATCCAAGGTAGCTCATCCATGAGGGCGAAACCCTAACTCAACCCTAAAGAGACCAAGGTGTAACAAAGCACCCCAAGGAACAAAAAGCTCAAGAATGATATAAAAACATATAAGGTACCACAAGCATTTGAAAATTTTCAAGAAAAATCTCAGATATGGGTGAATTGCAGAAAAGTCCAGAATAAGCATATAATTGAATAACTTGCACAAACAATGTCCAAACTGGTGTAAACTTGAAACTTAAGCTTGGAACTTGATATCAAAGCACATTTTATAGTCTAATTAAGATTTTAAGCATCCAATTAAGGTAAGAAAGCATGTTAAACCAAAAATCAAGGTTAGAGGTCTCACACATAAACTATTCAACTTGTTGTGACATAGCTAGGAACTCCTAGTCCTGATTAGTAGGACACTACAAACTCCATTTTCTTTACTTTAATTTATTTTATTTCATATCATTTTATAGAATTCTTTTAGTTCTTTTCACATATCAACTATCATTTTTTCTTAATTGACTAAGAGCGGGATCTTAGGCGTCTTAAACATCCCCACATCCCTATGCTCCATCTTATTCAGTTGGAGGGGTCCTTGAAGGTTTCAAGTTATAAATCTAAATTCTGGTCCTTATGAATCCGCTTCTTTTTAGAAGCGCAATATGGACCTATCAACCATCTATGTACTTGTTATATTTATCCAAAACTTTGCATTTTATTTCTAGTTAATATGCTATCAATTTTTGGAAACTTTTTCACTAAGATTCACCAAAATAGAAATGCTACATTAGGATTAATTCATAAAAATCTAGATATATCCAACTATGCATATAATTAATGAGAAAGAATGTTGAAATGAAATATCAAAATTACACTAAACATCTAAAAATGAACTTATGATTTCATTATCTTAAGTTACATATTAAGTAGGGTTATGCTCATTTTAATCCACCCCTTAGAGAAGTTTCATATTGGAAATATATAAAAATATAGTGCAAAAATTCTTCATTTTATGAACATCTTATGCATTTTAAATTTTGATATTTCACTTATATTTGTATCTTTTATCTGAAAATTGAGTTCTATATTCAATTTTCTATTTTCATTTCAAGTTAAAATCATGTTGCAATAGATTATTTCAATATCAACAAGAAATAAGTTATTTCATGGCATACTAATGAGCCTAATTTCAACCTAGCACATTCTATTAAGACTTCATTTGCTTGTATTGTGTTCTTTTGCATCAACTTCTACAATCATTTCTCTATTATACTTTTGTACCACAGCTGAGAATATTAAAGAAATTACTTTGCCATTGTAGTCAATATGTTGTAAGACCAGAATAACCAAAATTCCACTACTAGGCTAAATTCTGATGAATGAACAACATGAATCATGATCAACTATCCCTTCAACTTTAAATATCAAAATTAAAACCATATATACAAATTTTAATATTTTTAGAATACCTTACACAAGCTATATCTCTAGAAAAAAGTTGATCATCAATGAAACTAACTTGTTTTATTCATCTATTTCTCTTCAGTTATTACTTGTCTATTCTCGTGTATCCTCATTACTTAAACTATATCATGAGGAGAGGTTTGACTATGAGCATTCAAATACTTAAAACATAGCATGGATTTTATGTAATTCTTGAGTTTTATTCAAGTTGCACCTCTTTTATATCATAGGAATTCATCATTATGTGTTGAAATCCACCCAATGATTATGTTTACTCATTTTACCATTTGCTCCAACATGATGTCACCTCATCAACCAAGGTCCAACAAGGTATCCCATAACATTATTGTCTCTCTCTCATGATGCTAAAGCACTAAGGGAACACTCAACATGTCACAAATTGCAAGATAACCCCTCAACATGGGTAAATTGCAACTTGGGCCAAAATAAGCATACAAAGCTCTAACATCATCCAAACTGGAACAAACTAAAAACTTAAGCTCTTTGCTTGTTAAAAAAGCATATCAAAGCATAAGATTACGGTATAAGCATCTTATAAAGCAAAGAAAGCATAAGATTATGGTATAAGCATCTTATAAAGCAAAGAGAGCATAGGCTTTACAACCATGAACCCCTAACAAGGATTTTGACCCCAAAATCCTACATGAAAAGAGATGGGTACTTACAATGTATCTCTGATTCAAGCTCCCACATAGATCCATATACACCACGTTTATGCCATAGAAACTTAACCAAAATGATATCCTTCTTCTTCAACTTCTTGATGCTCTTGTCCAGGATCAACACAGGACCCTCCACATAAGATATGTCCTCATCAAGCTCATGCCCCATAGGCTGCAACACCAAATCAATATCAGGGTGGCGCTTCCTCAACATTGACGCATGGAACATTGGATGAAACTTGTGCAACTATGGTGGCAAATACAACTTGTATGCCACCTTCCCAACACGTGCCACCATAGGTAAGGTTCAATATACCTGGGAGCTACCTTATCCTTCTTCCCAAACCTCAAAACACCTTTCCAAGGAGAGACCTTGAGATACACCTTGTCTCCCACTTGGAACTCCAAGGGTCTATGGCGGTTATCTACATACAACTTCTGCCTATCTTGTTCCACCTTCAACTGTTGTTCAATCACACTGATCTTTTCTATTGTCTATTATACAAGCTCAAGACCCAAAAGTTGGTACTCACCAGTCTCATACCAACACAATGGTTACCTACAACATCTCCCATACCACCCCTCATAAGGTGTCATATCAATGCTTCTCTGATAACTGATATTATAGGAAAACTCTATCAGACTGAGGTACACATCCAACTACCCAAAAATTGCAAGACACAAGCTCTCAGCAAGTCCTCTAAAGTTTGTATCATCCTAGAAGACTATGCATATGTCTGTGAATGAAACGTTGTACTGAACTTCAACTGTGTACCCAAAGCGGTGTGTAAGCACTCCCAAATGTGATTGGTGAATTGAGTACATCTATATAACACTATAGTAGTTGGGATACCATACAAATGCACTATGTATTCAACATATATATGCAAGATTTTTTGTTGTATATGTCATCTTCACTGGAGAAACGTGTGTTGACTTCATCAATTAGTCTAATATCATCCATATGGAGTCATAACCTTTGGCTATCCTAGGTAGACCAACCACAAAGTCCATCATAACATGATCCCATTTCCATTGTGGTATAGGCAACAGTTGCAAAGTTCATACAAGCTCCTGATGTTGAGCTTTAACTTGTTGACACACTGCGCACTTTGCCACGAATCCAGCCATGTCGTTCTTCAAACCAGGCCACAAATACATATCTTTAAGGTTGTTGTACATCTTTGTGCTACTTGGATGCATAGCATACATCTAAGAGTGAGCCTCTTCTAGAATGATCTTCCTCAGATTGTCAACATCAGGAACCACAACTCTGTTGTGGTAAAATATTGTCCCATCATCTAACTCATGGAAGCCATCATGCTTCTTGATGCCGAACTCTGCTCGGATCTACTATGTCACAATATCAATCTTATGTGTGTCTTTAGTCTTCTATGTCAGTGCAGGATTCACCGATAACTGTGCCAGCAAACCTACCAACATGGATACTTCCATCTACACGTTCATCTAATACAAGGAGACCAACATGTCTCTCTTACGACACACCAAAGAGTATAATTCTGCCTTATCAGCAGATGATGATGATGCAGATTTCCTACTCAAGGTATTTGCCAGCATGTTTGCCTTCCTCGGATGGTAATCTATAGTGAAATCATAGTCCTTTATTAACTCCATCCAACGATGGTGCCACATATTCAACTCTCTCTATGAAAATATGTACTTCAAGTTATTGTAATTAGTGAAGATCTGACACTTCTTACCATAAAGGCAGTGCCTCCATATCTTCACGGCATGGACCACCACTACAAGCTCTAAAGCATGGGTTGGGTAGTTCTCCTCGTGTTTCTTACGTCATTGAGAAGCAAAATAAATCACATTCTTATCCTACATCAGCACACAACCCAAATTGTTCCTAGAGACATCACAAAAGACAATATATCATTTCCCTTACTCAAGAAGAACCAACACTGGCACACTAGTAGATTCTTCTTTAACAACTAAAAGGCACACTGACACTTGTGATCCCAACTGAAAGGTACATCTTTCTCGGTTAACTTGGTTAGGGGTAATGCCATTGCACTAAAGTTATTAATGAACCTTTTGTAATAGCCTACTAGAACCAGAAAACTAGGACTTCTATTGGTGTCTTCAACTGCTCCCACTCCATCAAAATTCTACCTTCTTGGGGTCCACATGAACACCCTCAGCAGATCTCACATGTCCAAGGAAGGACAACTCCTTCTGCCAAAATTCGCATTTGTTGAACATAGCGTATAACTGATGTTGTTTTAACAAGGTCAACGCCTGACACAGATGTTGGTCTTGTTGTTTATTATATGTGTAATATATCAAGATATCATCTATAAACACCACCATGAACTGGTCTAGATACGGTTGAAAAACCATGTTCATTAGGTCCATGATCGCTTTTGGTGCATTGGTTATCCCAAACAACATAACCAAAAACTCACAGTGACCATACCTTGTCCTAAAAGATGACTTTGGTATGTCATTTGCCTTGATACGCAACTGGTGATACCCCAATCTCAGGTCTATCTTGGAGAAGACTACCACACCTCATCTCGGTTAAATAGATCATCAATCCATGACAAGGGATACTTATTCTTGATCGTTACTTTGTTCAACTGTTAGTAGTCAATGCCCAACCTCATGGATTTGTCCTTCTTCTTTACGAACAACATGGGAGCACCCCATGGAGACATTCTCAGTGTGATAAATCCTTTCTCAAGCAGCTCTTGCAACTATTTCTTTAACTTTTCTATCTCAACTGGCGCCATTATGTACAATGTTTGAGCTATCGGTTTTGTACTTGGGATTAGATTGATCTCAAATCAATCTCTCATATTGGATGAACACCTAGAAACTTTTCAGGAAACACATCCTCAAACTCACAAACAACTAGTACCTTAGGGATAATCAGACTCCTTGCCTTGGTATCCACCACATGCACTAAGAATGCATCACAACCCTACATCATCATCTTCTCTGCCACCATTTCTAACACCAAACATGTCGAAAGGATCTTCCTATCTCCTTGGAAGACCCATGTCACACCGCAATAGACAAATGTCGCCACCTTGGAACTACTGTCCAAGACTACCTGATACTTTTCCAAAGTGTCCATTTTAAGAATCACATCGAATCCATTCATGTTAAGTGGTATAAGGTCCACTTTAATGTTGTGCCCTGACAAAGAAAGGACACAGGAAGGACACACTTACCACATCTCAGTGGAACCAATTGATGGGGTTTCTAAATGAAGGCTATCATGTGTATGACTAATAAGAAAAGAACAACTAACAATCACTTCACGAGTGATAAAAGAGTGCATTGCACTCGGGTTAACCAAAACAGATATAATGAAAGAAGAAGAAAAATTATAATGAAATAACTCCATATGACCTATCACAACTCATGGGTTGACCACTCCTTCTGGCTAACTCATGGCATAGAATCGATTCGTTGCATGTTGTCTCCCCTGTCATCTGTTGGCTTCCCCACAAGAACTAGCTTGTGACATTTGTCCTCGGCCTCCACCACTACGAAACTGTTGTCATTTTGAGACTTGCTCACTCTGTCTTGGTTGTTGGGTTACCTCATCATCCTTCACTGGACATGCCCACCTCAAACTTCCTACTTGTCCACACTTGTGGCAAGTCTTGGTCTTGTACTACAACCTAGACAGCCCCATCAGTGATATTGACATCATGTTGTAGGCTCCTGCTCGTGGAAAACTATGACCTTTTCCCGTACTTGGTGACCATTGTGTTTTCACACTTGACCTTTTTTGTCACTATGGTGTGGAGAACCTAGGATTATTGAAGCCTCCATATAACTACCCCTAGTATTGTGCATTACTCTTCTTGGCACTAGCCTCATGTTTCTCAACAACTGATCTTTCTATCCTTCTGACAAACCACCCACGGTTCTCTAAAGATGACATTGGTGTAGTCAACTCCATGCTCAATCCCTTCTCAAAATGCATGATCCCCTCTTGATCTGTAGCATCCATATGAGGACACAACCTCAACAGCTCCTAAAACCTCACCTCATACTCGTTGATAGACATGGATCTCTGCCAGATCTTCTAGTCCAAGTAGGTATGAGGAAACTACCTACTCACAAACTCACATTTGAACTCCTCACAACTAATATAGGCACAAAACCTCTTCTCCTCCTCATTGGCCCACTAATGGCCAGCAATCCCTTTCAAAAGATACACAACATTCTTCACCTGGTCTACCTTAGGAGGATCTTAAAGGGGTTCTCAAACACCTTCAACCAAAGGTCAACATCCACTAGCTCTACCGTACCAGCATACTCCACATCCCCAACTCACCTCATCCTTTCAAAGGTCTTCTCGGTTCCTAGAAATTCAGCACTAGGAACAATTGCCTTTGATTGTGGTGTGGGCATTATGTCTGCCATGTGTGTCATCGTCATGAACTACCCGAATAAGGAATGAAAAGTAGGGCTTTCCATCATGGTCAGGTCAAATTGGGGTACATCAGGCACTCCATCAACCCTCTTTTACCTCCATGCGCCACATCCAGGTGTAGCAACACTACTCTCAGTAGTATGTTCTTCATGGTCTCCTACCATATCATCTTCTTCTTCTTCTGCATAAGCAGAAGTTACCATGAGATATAGTGGAGGATACTAGAATAGACACAAACCCTAGTCCTTTGTCCCAGTAGACTTAGTGAACATAAATCTTTGATACCAACCTTAACTATGATGCCCCACACCACACAAATAAATATTACTCGAAACAAAATGTGGAATTAATACTAAACAACCAGGTTACCAGAAAATATAGGAAATTAAAACTGATTGCACAGAAGTATAAAAGTTGAAACTGATCTTATCTAAGTCCACAAAAGTCACATGTATATATAACACCTGCCCAAAGATTATACATAGAATTGTTCACTAGCTCACTGGCCAAAACCTATACATATAGTAACTTGTTCACATGCATACATGTCATATATGTACAATAAGGGCATGAAGCCAAAACCTCATCTCGATATACAAAATCTACACAACTTCCCCAAGGACCTGAGAGTACAGGGATGACACATAGGACTCTACTACAAAATATATCAAACCTTTACTGAGCTACTGCTTTTCTTGTTGCTCAGCCTTAATAGCACAATCTCGACCTCTACATGCTCGACCACCTAAAAGATGTGGAAACTCACAAGGTGAGATCAAACGTCCCAATGAGAGATATAACTCTCCACTGATGTCTATTAAAATAACATGTGGATAACATACTTAATAGGCAAAGAAGATTTAGCTAAAGGATATGTACAAAATTCATAGAGCAATTTTAGTAAACTAGGTAGTTACCAATGAGAGGTAGAACAATTCAAACTATAAGAAGGAATATGAAGAACATGTATAATAGTTGATTTCTCTTATTGCATTATAATTCTAGAAATCAGTACAAATATAGGGAAAATGGGTCATCCAATGTTATTCATATTTGACCCCATGCAAATACACTACATGGCTATGTTACATCTTTTATTATGCCTTGAGGAGATGAAGTATACCACTCTTGCTCCAACTGACAACTACTTAGTTGAAATCAGTGTCATACAAGATGTAGGAGGATCTAGACTCTGATGTTCTCTCCACACTCTCAGTCAGTATGAGTCTGCCGTAGTGACATATAGAGTCCAACTACAAAATAGCCTAGTCTTCCTTGGTATATAGACACAACACTAGTGAAACTAATTTATGACCGCAGTCGCACTCCTGTCGATTTATGACCACAACCATCCTAAAAACATACAATACATAAACATTGTATCACATCTCTAAGATGCAGCCTCGACCGTTCTCCTTCTAGGGTATGACCACAACCAATCATGTGAAATGCATACATTGAAAAGTATATGACTCCGAGATTCCACTAAGGGAGAGCCCATTTCACCATCCAGTAAGTACGGATGATGAAGATGGATCTATGGCATAGGGAAACTACATGATTAGGGTTTCACTTGATTAGTTAGGGCATTTGTGTGTCTTTTAACATCAATCAAGTTACAACGTATAAACCTTAAACAAACTTTACACAAATAAGGGCATAATACAACTCTAGAAGATAGAAAATGTATAAGGTGTGAACTTGTTACATCATCATCACATGATACTTGTGGCACTGCCATTCCCAAGGCCAACATCAATGTCACATCATTATGGCATATCAGTCCCTCAATCACATCACTAGAGGATAACACCTCACATTGGGCATTAAGCCTTTACCAGGTTAGAAGACCCATCACATCATATACCTTTGTGTATTATCATTATCTCATCATGCCTCATAAGGCCCATAACCATCAGTAAAGCATTCCCAAGCTATGACATTTATTTTAGTTGCATTGTTAAATTCAGACAAGTAGGAGAGAGAAAAATCAATCACATGGCATTCATCTAATGAACTCAACAGTATAACATACCCTAGAATTAGGGTTTGGGTTTAAAACTTATAACTGGTTAGGGTTCCATAGCATTATTAAATCACTGAACTCTAGTCTCATAACCTCCCACTATCTTAGAGTATACTAGCATTAGAGCATCATCATAAACTTGGTTAATCATCTATCTAAACAACATTAGGTATTAACAAACATTTCCATGTATATATGTATCAACCTTACAATGTTCCACATGTGTTATGATCATGTACTCATATAAATGTATCAACCATCCATCAAAAATATGTCACGACCAATCTCAAAATAGGTATCTTGAGCACCTTCCAAAGCATAAGTTTTGACCATGAACAAACATGTGTCTCTGCCACCGTAGAGTTAGGGTTTTGACCGCAACGTAAAACATATTTCTCGACCCTTAAGTGTTACTACCCTCAACCCATTAGGGTTAGGGTTGTGAGTGTGACACTAGGTCATAAGGTTTGACTGAAACAAAGAAAAACATCTCGACCATCACCGCATTATCAAAGTGTGTCAACCAAGTCAAAATCAAAGGGGTAGTGACCACCAAGGTCAAGCTACCCCAAAGACAAATAACCATATTCAAATAAGAATAAAATATAATCAAAATAGAAGTATACCATGACTAAAATAGAAGATTACATCAAGGAAAATCATCATCATCATGATGGAAAACTCCAAACTATGATGAACCTCGAGACCTTGAAATCCGTACATAAACCTGAACCTTCAAGAAACCAACTAGGTGGAATAAGACCAAGCTTCAACATCAGGAGAACCAAATCAAAACCTCAAGGTCGATCAGCGATTGGCCGAATAAGGTAAATAACTCAAAATGTTCAGATCTTACATAATTCGTAGAAATTAGCACGCTTATCAAAACTGCAATAATTCTCAGAAAATTACGTAAATATTATGAAAGTATAATATCAGACTTTTGATGCACTAATCTCAGTGATATAATATAAGTTGTGAAATGCTTATTTGATGGATAATAAATATCAAACAATGGCCTAAAATCATGATAAAATGTTAGTAAACCCATAATCATGTTTATAATGCATATGATGTCAGTAATTGTAATGTTGATGCATAAAATCATGTAATTTGGTCAATATGTCTAATTAGGGATTTTAACCCAAAATAAAATACAATAAATACGTACATGCTCAATAAATGAAGAAATTTACAGAGTAAGCTCATATCATTATTTGGAACTTCAGATTTAATTATGAGATCATGATGATGCATAGAATTCATGTTATATGAAGATGACCCTTAATGTATGGGTTGTATCCCTAATTTGAGTAGTGTATACAAACTAGGGTTAATATGTGCACAAAAAGGATATGGAACCTAATGTTCAGATAATAAACCGTAATCTATAAAATGACATCAGTAAGATAAATCTAAGACAAGAATGCAAGTAATGATGCACATATTCTAATAAACTAAGCTAAACCCTAATGGGCATAACTAGGGTTAATAATGATGGGAATATGATGATAGTATATGATCTTGTCTTAATCAGGTGTTGGCAAGGACATAGTTGACATCAACAATGTGATTAGGTTTGTCTTTCTTGATCAAGGTATGCCATTACCTCTTTCCTAGCTTATTAAATAATATGCTTGTGTTATATGTGTAGTAGAAATACTTGGCATATGATATTGGATGAAATGATTGTTCTTGTATGATATGTTGCATGATTTCCATACTTACGACTATGAACACATCAAGCATAATATATATGTTCCATTATATGAAAGCACTAAACTCTTCGGTAGTACAGTGCTTGGAAGTGACATAACTCTTTGGTATTCAGTCACATTGTACATATGATCTAACTCTTTGGTAGTCGATCATAAAGGCCTTAATCTTGAGCTCCTTGAGGGTTAAGAGAATGCATCAAAATCTCCGGCGGTCAATGCATGGAATAATGGAAAATAAGCTTAAAATATGTGTTCTCTTTTGTTAATGATTATCTTTGTGCAAGTATACATTTTTCTTATATTTATTAATGGTGCCAAGTATTAGTTTTATCTTATTGTCGGGCTTATGATGAGAGCTATATAAAAGACACGTAGGCATACTCAGTACAATATTTTTTAATATTGTGTTGACGTGTACCACATGTAATCTTTTATTTAGGTTGTGGACATGTGATCTTGAAGAACCAGGATAGTTGAGAGTTGTGTGGCGAGATGATGTTCAGGTGGACCAGTTGTCTTAAGATCTTGTTGTTTAGTTGTAGTACATGTATATGTAACATTTTCTATTCAATGTGTAATATCAAATGTTGTAACAATTCATTATGTAATTATATGTTGAATGGTGAACATGTGTTGTATGGTTTTATTATTGTTCATGTACATGTGCTACTATTATTTCCATTTGACTTCTTCTAATTTTCTTCTTCTTAGCCTAGTGTGTGGTGTTTAATATGTATGTTCGCTGAGGTGAGAGTTTCAATTTAGATGTCACACATCAGATTAAGTTTTACAAAATTTGGAGACGTCACAGGTGGTATCAGAGCATGAATAATAGCATAGCCTGACAGTTGCTCGTTATGCAACTCAAACTAAAGAACCTTGATCTTAATAATCTTTAGGGTTAGATTTGTCATCTTTTAGAGACTAGATCTAACCTAGCCTCTACGTTAGCACCTAGATATCTGAGAACTAGGTCTACACTGGTGCTTGTTGTATAGCAAATCTTTAGATGTTGTCCTTTCCTTATAGTGCAGCGGTATGGGACATTGCATTATTTGGAAATGATGTACATCAAGGGAAGAGAAACCCTATACATATGGCACTCATTGTATAGAGTAGCTACACTAATCTATATCATGTTCTCACCCTTTTCACTAGTTTTCATGGCATTGTACTCTCTACTATGTGTGGGACACTCATTTCCAGATTTGGTTTTTTTATTCCAATTAGATCAGACCTTGATATTTTTCTCTGACACTTATTTTATTAGAGAAAAACTATATCATATTTTATTATATATATAAGTATTACGAAAATGGGTCCCCTACATGTATGAGTAGGAGGTGGTCATGGAACCTAAGTGAAAGTGAATGACATCAATTTAGAAGAGAGATTAGTTCTAGATTAGATGTCTAGAGCCTTGTTGGAAAAGTGACAGACGGAATAGATGAAATAAGTTTTAATGATATGATGTAGGTATTATATATATGATATAAGATGGTTTATGATGATCAATGTTATCTTTAAGGTTAAGGTTCAGTTTTGACGATTTAAGATAGGCTTCGATCATGAAAGTATGTATGTTTTTGAAAGATAAGATAAGATAATATAAGATAAGCTAAGCTAAAACCAGGATGAGAGTCAGCATGAACCTCAATCTCTTTTACAAAGGAGGACATCTAGGGTTAAGACGTGTTTTAGGGTTAACTCTAGAGAGAGTGAGTCTCACAAGGAGAAGGTCAGAGAACCTAAACTCGAACATATGAGAAAGATGAGAAATATGTGATATGATATGTCCTAAACTAGAATACTCCTGAGTGATTGAGTTGAGTCACTTTATGCATGATTCATATAGTCTTGTTGAACCCTATATGTCCTTGGGAGGACAACACCCTAGAGATAAAAATAGGTTGGTTATATGTGCATATGTGAGCATGAATATAAAACCAACCATATGGGTGAGGGAGAGAGAGCCCCAAGACCCTGGAGGAGGTAACTGTGTTGGTTTCTATGAAGCCTTATGCTAGGGTTGGTGGTTCCCTATGCAGGAATCTAGTGGTGTATATAAGAGAGTTTTGGGTATAATAATTCTTGAGTAGAGGATCTACGAAGAGAATACCATATCATGCTTTGTTTTGTGTGTATGTGGCTAGATCTTGTAAGGCTATCACTAGTGCCAATGAGGCAATCTTAGAACCGTAGACTAAGAGAGGGAAGGTACAATTATTGCTTATGAGATAATCACAAAGCATAGTATTCTTAGAGAGGTTAAGTATGAGACTACCCTCACGGTAAGGGTTAGGACCTTTTTGGGCTAGATAAAGTTTTGATATATGTTTGATTAGCCACTCACATAATTTTTTTAGCACAACCATAATATAATGTATGTAAGGATGTGATCTAATCTTGAGATGTGATATATAGATATGACATGATGGAAAACCTATAGATGTTTTCATAGATATCAATGTATAAATGGTTAACCATATACATGAATAATAACAGTGATGTGAAATTTTTGGTTAATCTTGTGATGAAATCACTAATAAATGTTGCAATTTATTATGAGAAATGAAATAAGACCATATGAATGAAACATGTTACACAAGGTGTTAATCTTAGTGCTTTATAACGATGAAAAATATAGTTTGACATTTAAGACAACATAACAATTATAACACCTTGATATGATCTAGATGGATAAAGTGGGTTAACTATAGTTAACTACCTCCTAAAAGGCATATGTTAATGATGAACATGTTCTAACAATTAGCTCAAAAAAATGTTGATGACACATATATATAATGGGCTAACTTTAGTTAACTCCTTTAGAACATGGTAATATGATGTGGGAGTCCTAATGCATGGGTAAAGATAAGGATGCAACCCTAACATATAAGATATGTCATGACATAATCAGCTTTTCTAAACCCTTGTTTCAATCTTTTATGAAGGGGTGTTTCACCTTATATGTTTTAAGACATCCTAATAGTGGGTTGTTTATGATTATGGGGCTTTGTTTTTGGATATGTGCACATGGAGTAGTGCCCTACATATGGAAGAAGATCTATAGTTTCCCCTAGAGTAGTTCCCTAGCTGTGTATGAAGTCCTTTTGGTTTTTCCTTAGAGTACGAGAATGACTCTTGAGGACAAAATTTCTTTTAATATGTATATGATGTGATAGACTACATTTCTGGCTTAATTTTGAGGATGAAATTCGTTTTAAGGTGTGTAGGATGTGATAAAGTGACTTCTGGAATCTCTGAATTGTCTAATGAGATAAGCAAATAAATATTTTAGGACTATATCAAGAATTTCAAGTGTTTTGATAAAGTTTGATGTCAATTGATTATGATGTCATTATTAACATCCATAAGTTTATGCTTATTTGAGGAATTTAATTCATTGGTCAAATAATGATTTTTTGGCACCAAGATTTGATGAAGATATAACAAAGTTTATTAATCCTCTGATCTTAAGTTTGATATAGCTTATATGTCACATGCCCTCCAAATCATTTAGACTATGGATAGGTGATGAGGAGTCATGTTGTCCCTAGGATCGTCCAATCTAATGGTTGCCCTTTATCCCTAAACACCAGGTAGACTAGAGTCACAGATCAGGGTGAATTATGATCCACTATGTAGCCACGACCACCGGGCATGGGTTGAGGATGTGTGCGAGGGGGAAAAAGAAACTGAAGAAGTTACCTTCCCCTTGCATCAGGACTTTTGCTTAGAAACAATAGAGAGTCAGTGTTCGTCCTCACTACTCTCCCCACCTCCCTGTCACAATCAGAGACCTAAGCCATAGAGGTGGTGTTTGGGCGGAATACAGACCCCTCTTACGTGAGCGATGGACAGAACAGTACCACGAGAAGAAGATGGTCATGGCAAGGAGGATAACCACATAGTTGATCACTAGATGGAGACCAACAGTGCATCGGCTCCAGGGCGACACTAGGAAGGGCACATCTGCAGTGTCGGGTAGGGTTCGGTGTGTGGGACTTCAATTCTTGTGGAACCAGAAAAAGGAGAAAGAGATGTCGTTGATCACTCCCAGTGTTCCAATACCATGGTGGTAGGATATCCGAGCTGCACAGAGGAGGCACCGCTGGCTAGTAGAGTTATATAAGGAGATGGAAGCAGTGACGCAGCCCTCATCAGAGCAAATGGGCCAAGTGGCGCCAGCGCACGCGGCGGCCGTGGCGCTGTAGTTTGGGAGATCACGTACGAGTGAAAAGGATGAGAAAGGACAAAGATCAAGACAATCTAAGTCGTGTACAAGACGCCAGGAAGTGGCTGCCCTGCCTTGTCAGAAATCTAGCCTAGCAGGCAGTGCACACTAGGTAGAAGATTACAGAACAGGATTTGCATGAGAAATACGGAGCTCATAGACGCGTCAGGAGATGAACGAGAGAGAGGGCGGAGGTCAGGTTCATGTGGACTAGAGAAAGAAAGGGTTTGAACCTGGTTCAGAACCAGAATAGACCGACCCAGACCACAAAACTGCACCGGCTCAATGTGGGCATAGGTGGACACGTGGCGGCCAGCGATTGGCTGGATAAGGTAAATATCTAAAAAATGTTCAGATCTTACATAATTCATAGAAATTAGCACGCTTATCAGAAAAATGCAAATAAGGTACCAAAATTCTCAAAATAATATGTAGAATATTATAAAAGTATAATATTAGACTTTTGATGCAGCAAGAAATCAACAAGAGAGGAAGAGAGAGAGGGAGAGCTAAGTGGAGCCCTATTGACTTGGTACAATCAGAGGCAGACGTGTCAGTAGGTCAAAGGTCCGGTTTGACTTGTCCAAGCCCTCCGGTAACCTATTGTCACCCTTAATTTTCCCTGATTTCCTTTCCTTTACTCCACCCTACTCATTTTGCCTTTCTTTGTTTTTGGAGATGGCATCTGTAACAATGGTTGTCCCATGAGAATTGGTTGGGATCAAACCATCTTCTGGTTGTAAGGAGTCCAATCAATTTCTCATTAGTTCCCAATATTGCATGAGTCATTCTTTTGGTGAAACAAGCTTGAAGCTCTCTAAAGACTCATCGTAGTGCTGACCAATACCCCTAGCGACCAGCATTGCACACCAACAGGTCCATCAGATGATGTTCAACTTCTTTGTTTTATATTTTTGCCTTAGTTTGTGATAATTTTTGTTTTCCTTTGTCTTCTTATTTGTTGTTGTTGTTTTATTCCAAGAGACATGTTCATTGAGTGAGTTACTTCTGGTACTTTTTAGTGGTTCTTTGATATTTGGGTGTGCCCTTGAATTGATCCAAACTCCAAGTCTAGTCATGTTTGCCCTCTTGTAGGCCTATAGTTTCCTTTGTCTTTCTGCATTAATGGAGGAAAGAGAAGATGATAGATATCTGCATCTCTAATCTCAATCATATAATATAAGTTGTGAATTTCTCATTTGATGGATAATAAATATCAAACAATGGCCTAAAATTATGATAAAATGTTAGTAAATCCATAATCATGTTTATAATGCATATGCTGTCAGTAATTGTAATGTTGATGCATGAAATCATGTAATTTGCTCCATATGTCTAATTAGGGCTTTTAATCCTAAATAAAATGTAATAAATACATACATGCTAAATAAATGAAGAAATTTACAAAGTAAGCTCATATCATTATTTGGAACCTCAGATTTAATTATGAGATCATGATGATTCATAGAATTCATGTTATATGAAGATGACCTTTAATGCATGGGTTGTAACCCTAATTTGAGTAGTGTATACAAACTAGGGTTAATATGTGCACAAAAAGGATATGGAATTGAATGTTTAGATAATAAACCGTAATCTGGAAAATGACATCAGTAAGATAAATCTAAGACAAGAATGCAAGTAATGATGCACATATCCTAATGAACTAAGCTAAACCCTAATGGACATAACTAGGGTTATTGATGATGGGAATATGATGATAGTATATGATCTTGTCTTAATCAGGGGTTGGCAAGGACATAGTTGACATCAGGAATGTGATTAGGTTTGTCTTTCTTGATCAAGGTATGCCATTACCTCTTTCTTGGCTTATTAAACAATATGCTTGTGTTATATGTGTAGCAAAAATACTTAGCATATGATATTCGATGAAATGATTGTTCTTGTATGATATGTTGCATGATTTTCCATACTTATGACTATGAACACATCAAACATAATATATCTATTCCATTATATGAAAGCACTAAACGCTTTGGTAGTATAGTGCTTGGAAGTGACCTAACTCTTTGGTAGTCGGTCACATTGTACATATGATCTAACTCTTTGGTAGTCAATCATAAAGGCCTTAATATTAAGCTCCTTGAGAGTCAAGAGAATGCATCAAAACCTTCGACAGTCAATGCATGGATATATAATGGAAAATAAGCTTAAAATGTGTGTTCTCATTTGTTAATGAATATATTTGTGCAAGTATATGCTTTTCTTATATTTGTTAATGTTGCCAAGTATTAGTTTTATCTTATTTCGAAGCTTATGATGAGAGGTATATAAAAAACATGTAGGCGTACTCAGTACAATATTCTTGAATATTGTGCTGACGTGTACCGCATGTAATCTTTTGTTTAGGTTGTGGACATGTGATCTTGAAGAACAAGGATAGTTGAGAGTTGTGTGGTGAGCTGATGTACAGGTGGACCTATTGTCTTAAGATAATGTTCTTCAGAGGTAGTACATGTATATGTAAAGTTTTCCATTCAATGTGTAATATCAAATGTTGTAACAATTCATTATGTAATTATATGTTGAATGGTGAACATGTGTTGTATGGTTTTATTATTGTTCATGTACATGTGCTACTGTTGTTTCCTTTTGACTTCCTCTGATTTTATTCTTCTTAGCCTAGTGTGTGGTGTTTAAATTGGGATGCTCGCTGAGGTCAGGGTTTCAATTTGGACGTCACACATCAGATTAAGTATTAGAAAATCCGGGGACGTCACAATGGACATGGAATATATAGAACTTTATCCAGCATTGGAACACAATACATTTATCATTGTCAATAGTTGCATAAAGAAACATGATACAAAATTAATAAAAAAATTCATAACTTAACATAATCAAACTAAGGAAAAAAACATTAAAGGGATTTTTAATGGATAATGGTCCCTAACAAGGAAGGTCACTCCTTTACTAAGCCCTCCATATCCTTAGCTAAAGTACCTACTACATCTCAGAACTTGGACAACTCATCCATATCCTTTGAAAAAAAGGTATTAGTATATGGCATATAGGATTTATATATTTTGGAAAATAGCCTTTATAATTTGAAAAGACTAGAAATGATAACATCACTAAATTTGTATGTTTAATTTTGACAGAATATTAAATCATATTTGGTATGGTCCTTCATTCATACCTAAAATCTCATATGTAATGAAGGCTAAATATTCTACACAGCTCACATTCACCAAGATTCTCATGAAATGTTTACCTTGAACTCATGTGCAAAAGAGTTCTCTTAATGTTGCTCCTAAAATTTCATTGACACCCAATTCCTAAAAAATATTCTCTCAACCGTTCATGTGCCAAACTGGAAAATAACACTTAGAAGAAATAACATACCAACAAAGATTAATATAGCATGCATATTTAAATAAAAATCAAAATATTGAATTCATGAATACCATGAAATGTTGTAATCTTGTAAATTAATAATAATATATTGAAAATCGTACTTCATTTTTGTAAATATTCATTTTATATACTTATATGTGTAAATATATCTTCAAATCAAAGCCTCTTCCTAAAGTTGAATCTAGAACCAACAAGTGTAGGAGCTTGTTTTCTGATAAGCAATCATTTCTTTCCCCTAATAAGTTCAGGGAGCTATATTTTGAGGATACTGAACATTGTGAGGATATAGTGACTAGCAGGCTTCCAATCCCCAATTCAAATAATGGTTGATATTTCTATCGTATCTTGGAATGTGCATTGTCTTAATAATTATGTTCATCATTTTAAAATCCATGAGGAGTTAAAGAGAGTTAATGCACTAATTAATTTTCTTTTTGAGACTAAAGTTAGGATAAGGAAGATGTGTAAGGTAGTGAATAGGTTCTGACCTAATATGTAGTGGGTTGTCAATCATATTGAACATCCTCTGGTTTGTATCCTTTTTGCATGGGGTCCTCATAGGTAATTTTGTTGTTCTAGAGAAATTTGATCCGTTCATGCATTGCAAATTATCTATTGATGAAGTTACGTGTAAGGCCCCTAAACTTGCTTAATGAGTTGAATAATATTTGAATTCTTATAAACCTAATATAACCTTGTGATATGCTTTAAAATCATAAGACAAGATTAAGTTTCAAATTTGGTCCAACTTGGACATTGTTTGTGCAAGTTATACAATTTTATGCACATTTTAGACTTTTCTACAATTTACCCAACTGAGAGGTTTTCTTTGCAATTTATCACTTGAATATGTTCCTTTTATACTCTTTCATCATTCTTGAGCTTTTTGAGCCATGGGGCACCTATTTAATCCTTGGTTTGAAGATGTTTTCTCCAAGGGTATTTTAGGGTTTACCCCTTCATGGATGAGCTACCTTTAGTAGTTATCAACTAATGAATGATTTGTTTTGCTTAGAATTTCAAGAAACGATGGATAAGAATGTGTCTATGGATGGTGGGGGAGCTTCTTGTCTGTGTTCTTGTATATTCTTAATAGTTTAAGGCCATAGACACTTGGAAAGATACAAGAACTTCAACTTTTTCTTTTTCTTTATCTTAAAGTTTCATATACTTATCCCTAAGCACCAAAATGAGCCATTTGCTCTCCACCACTTCCCTCCTTCTATAAACCTCGTCCTCCCTCTGTGCTTCTGCAAATTTCCTGTCCAAGGAAGAAGAAATAGGGGACCTTCTTGGGAAAAGAATCTACGGTTGCAATTGACTTCCTTTTAGGGTTTAAAAAGCTTCCTTCTAGTGATCTTGACCTAAAAGAGTAAGAATGTCCTTCTTTCCTCCAGTTATTTCTTTGTTATCCTTTCTCCTAGCTTTCTCCAAGTCGGAACCTTGCTGTTCCATGGTAGAAATTGTTCTAAAGCTCTAAAACCCTACCATTCTTGCTCCTTATGCTTAGGGTTTGCTCATTTGATGAAGAAAGGTGCTAGATGGACGAATTCATAGCTTATGCTTGAATTTTCTACCCTACCTGCTCAAGTTTGCTTCTGTGTGGGGTTTCATCTTCTCATTAGAGTCAATTTTTATAACTTTCTCCACGTTTATTGCCTACCATAAGCTTTCTAGATCATGTTCTTGCTTGAAAAATGATGATCAATGCACTAAAAAGCTATGCTTGACTTGGATTTCGATTTTTATAATGTTCCCTATTCTGATTTTAGTTTTAGATGAACTTGTGATCATGTGTACGTTATTCATAAGGTATAATATGACTTGGATCAGGTTGCTTTGGCAACTTATGGTGCTAAGCACCTATCAACCAATGGTCGATTTTAGGGTTTAAAGCAGATTTCTTTTATAAACCCATGACCCGATGATTGTACCATTGCAACAACGCTATGGTGTTGTCTTCATGACAACTGATTGTTAGGATCAAAGGTGTCATATGATAGTGACAACCTATGGTCACCCCCTTAGGTCAGGTTTTGGATCAATTAGAAGTTTAATGATCAACCATTAAGTACCCAATTGATGTTATCAATCAATGATGATATTAGCTTAATATTTGATGTTGATTAATGAATATAGTGTTGATCTAACAACCTATGGTGAATTAATGGTCACTAATGATGGTGTATCAGGTCTCCAAAACCAACGGTGAGTTAATCATATAGTTTGTAGCATCAATTAAGCCTTAGACCAATGGTTTCTTGGGTCACTTGATGCAATGGTCGTACCTATACTGTAATTGATGGTTTTAACACATGAACTTGACCCAATGGACAAGATCTAATGTTTATTCCTCGAATAAAGTGGAATGATGGCTAATTTAATATGTTGGTCCTAATAATGTGATTTATTTGGTTTCCTTTATATGATCAACTTAAGGAGCTTACTTGTTGACAATGGATGGCTTGTTTTAAATGAACAGTCGATTGTGGGTTTTACCCTACTCTCAATGGAACTTTTTGTATTGTTAATAAAGGGATATCTAGGGTTAGACGGTGACTCTTTCTAGAGTGCAAATCAAGGAATTCATAGGTGGTTTATGCAAGGTGTTTACTTATGTAAACAACCAATGGTCTTACCTTTTAAACTTCCAATGGTTCTGGGTGACATTGTGGTATAGTGATATGGGTTGAATGATAATGGAACAAATGCAGGGTTACCCTTAATAAGGTAGTCTTACCTATTCACTCATATGAATAGAAGGGATGATACCATATTGTGTTGATATGTAAACCTAATGAGGTATATCTTATTATACCTAGCTTTAATATAACTAAATGATGGTAATTGGGTATGAATAGTCCTTGAATGACTAATACAATCATGGAGTACTTTTTTATTGTTGTTGAAACCCTAGTATGCTATAACCCGATGGTTACACCTTGATTCATGTGTGGATTCATACTTGAGAATAGTATGGAATGTGATGGTAATGATTCACCTTATGCATCTATGATCCAATAGGGATGTTGTGCGTTAGGGTTTGGGTATAAGTGCTAAGTAGTAAGATTAATACAATTTATCATGTTGAACCTAACTCTAATGCAAATAGATAAAGATGAGTATTCATGTTTAACATTATTATATGATAGAATGATGGTGTAATAACCTCCTTAATATGATCATAACCTTGATATGTTAATTGGTGGTTATCATAGCCACATGGTTGATACTTTATTATGCTAAACATGTGCATTATGAATATGACGACGGTTAATCATATCTAGATTCCTTTCTTGTTGATGTAATAAAGGAATGTTCTTAATGTTAATATAGCCCTACAATGATTGTTTATGAATATCTCCTAACTCATTAATGCAATATTGTGTTGATCTAGTGTATTATATGTGAGTGATGTTGTTGAGCCTTGTTATAAGGCATGCAAAGATAATGATGATGTTGCAGGGAATAGTATGATGGTCTTAATGACCTTTGGGCATGGTTGAGCCCTGAATGAGGTGTAGTCCTCTTGTGTTGATAAGGGTTTATACGTTGTGATATTGTGAAAAGGATTTTATATCCTATGATATTATGACGGTCTTAATGACCTTTGGGCATGGTTGATCCCTAAATGAGGTGTAATTCTCTTGTGTTGATAAGGGTTGATACCTTGTGATATTGTGAAAAGGATTTATATCTTGTGATAGTATTATGACTAGTGTAGCCTCACGAATGGTAAGTGAATAGTACCATGTGATGATGAGATGATAAATTATGTTTCACACATTTTATATCTTTTGTAGTTGTGATATCTATATGCCTGCTAGAAGTGAATTAGGGTTTGTATGTCAATATGTTTGATGCAGCTTTAATTCACCCAATTGGCATAACTAATCAAGTGAAACTCTAATCATGTAGTGCCCTATGCCATAGATCTATCTGAGTGTTAGAACTTGTCAGATGGTGAAATGAGTATTCCTAAGGGAAACTCAAAGCGCATACTAATGAGCATGCAGGGTGCTTGTCATCCTGAATTCAAGTGTTTAGGGAGGACGACTTTGGTCATACCTAGCCCTTAGTTTGAGAACGGTTGTGGTCTTGTCTTAGAAATTATATATGTGATGAGATTGGAGGACAACTGTGGTTGTAACTTGGATGGTAGGGTATGCGTACCCACCTCGTTTCACTAGTTATGTGACATGTACTAAGGACAGACTAGGTTGTTAGCAGCTTGACCTTATGTGTCATTGTAGAGGACACATACTGACTGAGGGCAGAGAAGATCTTAGGAGTCTAGCTCTTCCTAGATCTTGTATGGCACTGATTTTGACTTAGTAGTGGTCAGTTGGATTTTGAGTGGTATCCTCAATTTCCTCAGGGCATAATAAAATATGTAAGACAGCCGTGTAGCATATATGTTTAAGGCTATACACAATGCTTCATATTGGATGAAAACCCTTATTTGCTTTCTTTTCACTGAGATCATGTATAGTACAATAACAGCTAATAGATATGCTTATGATGTAGTTATGCTCATGTTGTAAACATACTTATGTTTTCAAATATACTGACATTGACGGTTAAGATGTTTTTGCTAGCTATGTTTAATATTTCTAGCCATGCCTATGTAATTAGAAATGCTTAAATTTCTAATCATGCCTATGTAGTTCATTTTGTTATGATGTTATTTCTACTTATGATATAGATCTATTCCCTTTATTTGAGATGCCAATACTGATATCCATATTATGTTACTAGACATATTCATTATGTCAGGAATTCTTATGCTACTAGATTGCTTGTACTGTTAGCAAGGAATATGATGATAGTCAGATTAATGATAATGATTGTTATTAGATGTAATTTGATGATATTTGAGTAGATATCTATCCAAAGAAATGGATTTATTTTTTATCTATATATGCATTGATGATCATACTTTTTGTTAAGATTAATTTCTTAATCTATTTAGCATACTTGAACCATTCGATATGTTCAATTGATTATTAAATACTCCAACTTCTTAGTTATCTACTATTAAAATGTTGTAATCAATAAGCGTTGTTGGAGGTTATATCTCATGCTGAGACATGGGTCTCACCCTTGTGGTTTGCCACATCTTCTTTGGGTAATCGGAAGTGACAAAAACAAACATGTGTCAACAAAGAGGAGCTACAATAATGAATCTTTGAGAAATTTGATTATACATCTAGTGTGTCCTAGAGTCATCCATGTACTCTCAGGTCCAGGCAGGAAACGTTTGTATATGGTGTTTTAAATGAATCACAATATTATTAGCATGTTAATGCTTGTTTGTGTGGAATATATGAATATATTTCTCGTACATATATATGTTGTGGCTAAGGCAATAGAACAATTTGTATCAATTTCTTGGCATAGTGTGGATATAAGAAAGATTTTGGGCTCTTATGCAAATGTTTCTGAGCGGGTGATGACGTTGAAATTAGTTTTAGTTTACCCATATTTTTGGGTATGTGATTAATTAGTTATTGATTGTGTTTTATGTTTTGAGTAAGCTCTTTTAGTGTAATGGGTTCGCACATTACGTTTCTTGATACGGTTGTCTATGGTTCTAACGATGACAAAGATAGAAGATTTCTCTTGCAAGATCTCTCTAGATCGGCCAGTTCTATGAATGATGAAAGAATTTTGTGTAGAGATTTTAATGCAGTTAGACAAGTCTCTAAGAGAATGGGGAGAGACAATCCATCTACAACTTCTATGGAGGATATTAATGACTTCATGCTTGAGTCTAGTAATCTTGAGGTTGCTTTAAAAGGCCATTTTTATACTTGGGATAATAGAGAAAAGGATCTAGCTTCACTACAAGTAGATATGATAATTCATAATGATATTTTCTGGAATACCTGGCATGAGCATCTGGGGAAGGTGTATTCTACCATTTATAGTGATCATAAATTCTTCGTATAACTTTTAACTGTAAAAAAAGGAGGAATATTCCCTTTAGATTCTATAATGTCTAGGTTGATCATTAGGATTTCTTGGATCTTGTTTAGAAAGCCTGGAAGGTTGAAGTTAAGGGATGTCCTATGTTTAGGGTTCTAAAGAAAGTTAAAAATGTGAAAAAGGATTTGATTGAATGGATACTGAGAAAGTTGATGCTAATCATTAAGATGAAGCATTATGAATCCTAGATGATAATGTTAGAGAATAAGCTACTAAAGTTGTTGATAAAGAACAGAATTTCATTAAACAAAAATCCAGAATACAATGTCTTTCTAAATTAAGTAACAAAAATACTAATTTTATCTATAATTCTCTTCATATATGAAGACAAAGAAATAAGATTTCTCTCTGGGGAAATGTGACAAAAAAATTACTGATCTCAAGGCTATTAAAGAACATATATAAAATTTCTATGTTGATTTATTTAACAAGAAGGATTTTGGTTTTTGTGACTGGGACCAGGACTGGGATATTCCTAAAATCACTAAAGAACAAGTGGAGTAGTTGTATATCCTTGTCACTAGAGAGGAAGTCGGTATGATTGTCAAAAACTCTAATTCTGATAAGGCACAGGTCCCGTTGGCTTTAATGCCAAAACATTTAAAAATTCTTGGGGGATTATAAGTGATGATATTTTTAAAGCAATGCCTAATTTCTTTACCAAAGGAAGACTCCTTAGAGAAATGAATAACAGATTCATAACTCTTATACCTAAGGACTAGAGGTCGATAGTTTTATGCAATGTTTTTGCAAGATTATCTCTAAAGTGATGGCTAATATATTGAAAACTATTTTACCTAGTATTATTGACTTTATTTGATGCGTTTTTGTCCAAGGTAGGAATATATCATATTCCATTCTTCTAACGAATGAAATCATCTGCAATTTCAATAAATCTAACTGTTAAGCTAATATGTGTATCAAACTAGTCATTACAAAGGCTTACAACTCTGTTAAATGGAATTTCCTTATGACTACGCTAGAGAAAATGAACTTCCCCCTTTATAAGAGAGAATGGATTTTCCAATGTCTTATGACCACTTCCTTTCAAGTTCCCATTAATAGAGAACCATCCAAGCCTATATATCCTTCTAATGGTATAAGGAAGGGTGACCCTCCCGCGCCCATGCTCTTTGTCATCTGTATGCATGTTCTATCGTCTATGATGAATAATATAGTGAAAAATTGTGACATTCACCCTGTAAAAGCAAATAAGGAGCTGAGTATGTCCAATATCATTTTTGTTGATGATCTCATGATCTTTGTTAAGGATGATAAAATATTTACTAAATGTATTATGAATACTCTTGATGGTTTTGGCAAGCTTTCTGGGTTGTGCATTAATTATGAGAAGGGCTCTATCTTTCTTAGAAATTCTATTAACAAAGATGAGATCGTTTGAGTCATGAATATTAAAGAAGAATTGTTTCTTGCTCATTACTTAGGTGTTCCTCTCTTCATTAGTAGGTTGACAAAGAAATATTGTTACCCCCTAATTGATAAGATCAAAATGAAACTAGAGAGTTGGAAAGCCAAAGATCTGAGCATGGGTGGTAGGGTAGAGCTAGTTAAGTCTACCTTGGCTACTATGCACTTGTACTTGTCTGTACTTTTTCCATTGCCAGCTAGTTTTTGTGATTTAATTGACCAAACATGTAGAGATTTCATATAGAGATTAGTGGATGAGACACAAAGTAATCATTATATTTCTTGGGACAAAATCTTCAAACCTAAAAGGTAGGGTGGTCTTAGTCTGCAAAAATTTGTTAATGTTTGCAGAGATGGTATTGTGGTTAATTTCTAGAACATTAATTATAAGGAGGATTTTGTGTCAATTAAATGGATTCATGCCTAGTATTTGAGGAATGAATCCTTTTGGACTGTCAAACCTTCTTCTAACCACTCTTGGTTATGGAAAAAAATTGTGAGTGTTAAAGAATGTATAAGACCCCATGTGTCCTATTCTGTTAATATGGGGGATAAAATCATGGTATGGTTAGACCCTTGGGTAATTGGGTGTTTTCTAATTGAGTTCTTTGAGCCCAATAAGATCATGTTCCTTGAAAAGGGTCGTAAGGAACCTATAAAATGAGGATTAGGCCATTTGGCTATGGAGATTTCATGTACCTGAGAAATATGGAATACACACCAGGAAGATCCTCTTACATGGCATTCCTTCTACTAAATTACTCAAGAGAAAAGGAGTTTGTATGACTTCTATATGTATGATTTTCCTGTGTAATGAGGAGTCTATTGAGCATGTTTTTTTCAAATGCTCATTTTCTATCAATTTTTGGAAGCTTGTTGTTTCAGAAGGTTATATTTAGAGGTCCCCTTCCTCATTAATTGAATGTAGGAATTTCACTCCTCATAAACAACTTTCCACAATTAAGGGAGGTCTCTATTATATCTGGAGAAGTAGGAATGCTAAGAACTTTGATGATGCCACAGTCACTACTGAAAGTACTTGGAGAAGATGCAAAATGGATCTCCTCACTCTTGGTTTTAGAGCACTTAGCTTCTTTTTCTGTTATATATGATACATCTTGTATAGACTTTATGTACAGTGTATGGTGTACAGTCTTCCCTCTCCTTTTCTTTGGGTACATGACTTTTTGGGTTCTAGTATGAACCATAGGTATGGTTATTGATCTGCCTATATAGAAAAAGGAATAAAAAAAGGGGCCCACGCTTGGTTGACCAAAAAAATATATCTTCAAATAAAACCCATTATTTGTAGTTCTTTTTCAGCATGCACATCCACTTACAAAGTTTGATAAGAACCCCTTATTTATCCTAAAGATGTTGTTTAAACCCAAGCTATCATGTTTCAATATTAAATTTTTACTGGAAACCTATAGTTACCAAGTTTTTGTGTTTTACATATTCTTGTATGTAGTCTTATAATACGTAGCATGGTCAGAAATTTTGTAGATAGGAATAAGAGAAAGAGTCACCTTTGATGTTCTATCTCAAAAATATGTCATTTTCAAAATTATCACTTAATCAAAATTTTGAAAAAATATCACTTGTATTTTACAGATCCTCCAAGAATTATCTGAGGCTTAATTATTATTAGAATTTTATAAATGAGATAGAGATACATTTATACGATAGGAATCAAATCTTCTATGGGGTCTTCTACAATATTTTTCCAAAACCACCTAATTGTATTTTCTTCATAGTGGTTTTCAAAATAGAATATGGAACTTCTTCAAATCATAATTTTAGAAAGCCTTCCAGCATGCTACACACCAAGACATTGAAGTCTCATCATCTAATAGTACAAACCCATGTTGTGTATCCCTATAAAGTAACAAGGTAGCGTCTCCATAGTGGTCCTTCACCATCATGTTGAGGTTTTTGCCCCGGCTTCCACCTTGAACGTGGAAGCATGTGCAAGGTTTGTGGTTCATGAAACCCACCTAAGTTGCTAAAATAAAGATGAGTCCTCTAGATTGTTCCCCATACAACCTCCATTGCCGATAATTAGTATGGTTTGATGGGTGTTGATATCACCTCGTTCCACCTTGATAGCCTTTGAACATGTTTGTAAATATCCATGGATGGATCATTTTCCAGAACTCTACAGAACTTGACCATATTCACCATATTTCTCACCAGCTAAATGCTATAGATACATACCATCCATAGTTGGGGTAGATATGCATGTATATATCATTATAATCCATGTTTTAGCTATTGATATGAAGATCTCAATAGTCCTAGGATAAATAATCAGGTACCTGATGGAGCATCCACTCGTGTGGAGTTGCATGCACCACTAAAAATCCTAGAGATAGTAAGTCTCTAAGTTTATCCTTGTGTGTGCTATAATAAGATCTGCACCCACATATGCTAAGGTACATGGAAGTCTTATCGTAGTACAGTTGAGGGTCAAATCCATGAGACAATTGTCTTGTTAAAGATTAACAAGATGGAAAAATTATAATTCCACTTATCTACTTAAGGGAAAAAAATATCTAGATCGAAGAGTTGATTTGATGATTAAACTAATATGCAAATGTAAATTAAATGGAAAGAAAGTAAACTCAAGGTTGTAAACAATGTTTGGAAACCAATAGGATATGATCGAGTTTCACCACCACTACGCATGGATCAGAACAAACATCATAATAACATGGCTTGCAATAAGAGTCTAAACAATTAGTATCTTTGTATACTTAGCTTCTTTTCTAATAGATAACTATAAGAAATGTGGGAGTATTGCAATGCCAGCCATCCCCGAACGAATGGTCACTTACTTTGCATCACTTCCTTTGCAAAGTGTGTTCTTTGACCTATCAAAGTTGTACTTTCATACGTCAACTGATTCCATTTCACAGTATGAAAGTACAACGATGGAGGTGAGTTTACTCCACTCCTTGAAAAGCACTTCTAGATACTGAAACATATATATGGGGACTACATACATCAAGAACCAACATACAATCGATAATCAAATCTAAAAGCACAAATATAGACAATTCGTACTAGCAGATAATAAGTAATGTAGGTTGGTGATCAAGAAACTAGCATTCATTAAATGATTGATGTTGAACTGAAAAGATAGTATTTTTTATTGCAAAGTCATGAATTACAATGCATGGAATGAAAATATAGGTAGCGGGGCTACTCCCCGCACCTTAGTGTATGGAACTACTCATTCATCACAAGAACAAAGAAGGAGATAGGAGAGGAGAAGGAAAACATCATCTCCACGTAGGAGGAAGAAAGGTCAACCCCTTGGAGTAGAGAACAACTATTTTCACACTATGTGGTTGCCTTGGTGATGAATCCTTCACTTCCCACCTTCTATGTCGATGAGAAAAAAAAGGCTTATGGATGGAGTGTGGATCTTAGACCGGTAGCCTTGGGGCGAAGGATGGAGGATGAAGTACCTCTCGAACAATGGAAGCAGCCTTTGGGCATCTATGACCCTCTCCCTCAATGAGGACCCCTTGAGTCCTATTTATAGGCTCCAAGAGGGTCTTGAACGGTCTTGAGATTGTTTGGATCTTCACAGTCTGGAGATTGTTTCGATCCTCATGGTCTTGGGACCTGTAGACTTTCACTCGGTCTTGGGATCTATGAGTCTTCATTCGATATTAGGACCGACGAGTCTTCACTCGATCTTGGGACCGATAGGACTTCACTCGGTCTTGGGACCGATAGGCCTTCACTCAATCTTGGGACCGTTTGGCCTTCACTTGGTCTTGGGACCGTTTGGCCTTCACTCGGTCTTGGGACCGTTTGGCCTTCACTCGGTCTTGGGACTAATGGATCTTCATTCGGTCTTGGGACTCATAAGATTCACTTGGTCTTTGGATCATTTGGGTCCTCACGGTCTTGGGACCGGTTGGACCTTCACGGTCTTTGGACCATTTTGGTTGAGACTTTTGCAATTTCTTGGGTTTATCTATAAGAAGAAAAGAGAAATATCAGTCTATTGGTATATTCACAATAAAGATAGAAAGTTAAGTATTTAATCTAATTTATCTAAGAAAGAGTATGGAAAACTAAGAAAAACTAGTAAGATAACATCACAAAATGGGAGGTTGTCACCCCCCTAACTTAGAGTCTAGCTTGTCCTCAAAATGGAAAAAGCTAAGGCACGTAGTGACAAGGTGATTTTATTTAGTGAAGATTTCCATACTCTTGCTTCAGTTCTATACCAGAGATCCCCTTAGGTTTTTGTTGAGGCATCTTCTTACTCTGACTCTTTCAAGTATCAGGAGTTGTGTTGTCCTTAGGTTTCTTCTGTGTTGCGTAACTCTCATTGGGACCACCTTTTCCTTGATCGTACTATGTGCATGTCTTCAACTCTAAGCAGTTTTATACTTCTTTGAAATTCCTATCGGAAGCTAAAGGATGTATGAGGGTTGGCTGAAGGTTGTTGTGTAACCCCCCCTTTGAGGGGGGAGGGCTTATCTAAACTTTGGGGTCTTACTACCGGGCACGACACATCTTCCTTTGTGAGGGAAGCTGAATGTATCGGCCGGGCAAGACCTTTGTCATCTTTTCATATATTTGGAGACCTTAGGATCTAACTACCGGGTACGACACATCTGCCTTTGTGAGGGAAGTTGAATGTGCCAACCGAGCAAGACCTTTATTGGTTCTTCATATAAGTCCTTATGAATGACACAACTCTTATGTTTTTATTCAACACTCAAGCTTTTATTCATATGGTCACTGGCTTGAGAATAGGGTATTTAGGGATTTTATTTGGGATGCCAAGCCTCTTTTTGAAAAGAAGAAAATTGTTCCCTAGATTTTCCAGACATGCACTTGTTCTGGTTTCGTACTTGGTGGTCCACTTACAGGGTTCCTTGATTTGGATTTCACATAGTTCCCTCCCATCCTTGAGAGTGTTTGGCTTGTTTCGGCCACAGTTTTGACTTGTGGAGAGTCTGATATAGAATTGAAGCAAATGGATGGAAATCGAGTGTAGAGGTGATTTATTAATTCTCCATTATGTGACTAATTGCTACTATGTAAGTGCTTTTGAGGACTACTTTGTCTCTAACATAACTGGGGTGTCCCCTTACCAAAGTGAATGTTGTCTTATGTACAAAAGTTATTCTATCAAAGAATTTATCAGAAACTCTAAACGTTAAAAAGAATAATCTGTGTGATTTCAAAAAAAAGGTAAATGAAAAAGGGAGAGGAAAGAGAAGGTTTGAATATAATACCTCTTCCCTTTCCCAGTGTACTCCCCCCCTAACTTATCACTCACTCTGTCCCCAGAGTGTCAAGGTGATAGGTTAAGAAGTACATGGGCAAGGGTGCCAAGGTTTTGTTAAACCCTTGTTGGCTCCATGAGAATAGAGTAGATTGGCAGCGAACTTCCCCCGTAATGCATGATAGTCCACGTCCATCATGTCCTCAATGCGTTTTCCAAGAACGGTGAGGGTATACATCCAATAACGAACATGGAATCTGCAATTGTTTGATTCTCTTATTTGTTGGGGACATCTATGGTAGATAGTCGGGTGCTTGAAATGTTCTCTATTGTACACCTTTATGTGTTCGCTGAGAAGATCATGTAGTCATTTGGCACAATCCTTTGCTACTTCCTCCATGGGCATATTTGTTATGATGTCATACTCTCTCTGGTTTAGATTGATCTGGCTATTGGAACTATTGTAGATAATTGTAGTTCCATTATGTATGTTCATTGCCAGTAGCATCCAATGCTCAGAGTGAAGGAATGGAAACAAGAGGAGCTTTAGAGTTGTATGTTTAAGATTTGAGATAAGGGCTTCCGTTGTTCTGAAGTTTTTGTACTGAGTAAATCATCCTCCAGGTATGTTGACATCATGTAAACCATAGGCAAGTCCTGTGCTAGAAGATATTGGTAGGCAGCCATCATGCTCACAGACATTGAACCTTTCACTTGTAGAGTCTCACGGAGTGCATCGGCCATTACAAGAATATTCCCTTCAAGGAAAACAAGCTCATCGTTCTCTACATATTGCCGGGACATGACGAGTCTGAGTTCATTATCTGAAAGACTCTTGCATGCAGCAAGGTCAAAGTTTGGTAATGTCGGTGGTATATCAGATAGAGGCACCATATCATTGGAGGATATATTAACGGTAGCTCCAATTTGTAGATCTATGCCCCCCTTATATTCCGCCATATCAAAAGTGTAGGGGTCCCATTGTCATTTTTTTGGGACTGTGGCAGTCTGTAGTTTTTGTTGCTCCAACTCCTTTAGAACTTGTCTGAATGGTTTCTTTTGAGGACGTTGGAGGACAGAGAACAAATAGAAGGGTATGTTGTCATGTCCCATTGTCGGGTCCTTAAAGAACCATCTGTCACAAATGAGTTCCATGGCATATCGTCCCTGTAAAATGTGCATGTCTTCCTTATCTGGATCAGTAAAGGGGTTGTGTCTGTTAAGTGCCTCAGTGAATCTGATTGTGCAGAGAGCACAATCCCCTGAGCCTTCTAGCATCTGAATGGTTGGGTTGATGATTTTGAACCATGGTTGGTTCCACCCGTGTGCGAGAGATGGGAAGGCGGCCCATATGACTTTGAGAAGCCAGAAGGGAATACATCGCACTTCTCTAACTTCTGAACCAACAAAGTTAATGTTTTCCTCCTTAAGCTTACTGGTGCATAAATTGTACACCTTGGCATCGCGAGACTTAGTGTCAAAAATCATAAGGAGCCATTATCCAAAAACTTTGAAAGGCATCATGATGTAGTGTGCCTTTCTCACAAGACCGGTTTGTAGCCATTTGATGGAGTTTTCATGTAAGTCCTTGTTTAATAAGCATAATGCTAAAGCAGGTAAAGTGTTGAAAACTGGCTGCTTTTTCTTCGGGCTCCAAAATTCCTCTATAGAATTGGCAAGCAGGACATGGAAGATGGCTATCTTCACTACCGACTGTGGTTGTAGAAGAACATGAAAATCTTCGCATGTCAACTTGTGCTTTGTCTTCATGTTATTATATAGGATGTCCCTTCCATCCTTGGCATCATCTACAATAGTGTTCAGGATGAAGATGTCCTGAACATCTAATGTAGAGATGGCCTCCATATCTAAGTCATGCATATTATGAGGTAGAGGTGGTGGCGGGTGAAGCTCGTCTGGAGGAGGAAGTGAAGTATGTTCATCATCATCAAAATATTGTGGAAGATTTTCATTCTCGTCAGAGTCGGAGTCAATTCGATCGTCGGTGTCGAGACACACTCTATCAGAATCCTCCTATTCTAGGGGAAGGACTGCAGCTTGCTCTGGAGCAGATGGTTCATGAAAAGTGATAGCTGTTGTGAGTGGGCTAGTGCTAGTTTCCAGGATGCATTTTTGAAACTCAGCAAAAGTTGCATCTTTGACTGTGTCCTCAGAGAGCCCATAGCATAAAAATTTAAGAATTGGTCTGCATAGGACATTGTTACATTATCATTGGTGTCGGGAGCACGGTGTCCTTTTATACCACTCTTCTGGTGGTCTCCACCATCTCCCCTTTCTGTGTTAACTGTTCCTCAGTTGGTGCCCTCCCCAACATTGCCTGGGTCATCTGGTTGGCCATCTAAAGAAGAGTTGTGGGCGTTGGAGTCAGTAGAGGAGTTAGAATCATCATATTCATCATTCGCCACCTTGTCTTTGTTCTTTTTTGTCGATGCTTTCTTGCATTGCCTATGGAGAGCTTGTAATTCTTCAAGTGCCACTTGAACGTACCCGTGGGTTTCGAGCAGTGCGTCGTGGCTTTCCTTGATATTTGTGTATCTTGCTTCAATGGAGAGGAGTCGTGTTGTTAGATCAGTCACTTTTGTGTGTAGCTGATCAAAAGCATCATTTGCATGCTCCTCCTGGCTACGGATGAGTTGTGTGAGGTTTCTTTCCATGCGATCCATACGTGTGCTCATTGCAACTTGTTGTTGCTGAAGCTCGCAACGGGTCGCAGGCAAAGGTTGCATTTGCTTGGTGACCCGGTCGACTTGCTGGACTAACATTTCTTGCTGGCTTTTCATGCTAAGCATCAACTCTGGTAGGGTACATAAGTGATCGTAAATGAGTTTGACTTGCTAGACCGCTACTTCCTGTCATTTTTGAATGCTTGTGAGAAGGTCTGGTAAGGCATGAGTCCACTTGTCGATGTTGGATACCTGCATAGAAATCCCCTGCACACAAGAAACAATAGATTGTAAGATGTTAGAAGGATCGGAAAGGAGGGTTCGAGTAACGTCAAATTGACATCTGAATGCCTCTCTAACATGTGAAAATGGGACCCCGATGGAGGATGGGTGGGGTTGCTGGGGTCCGGGTGGAAGGGTGGTGGTGTCTTGCGAGAGAGACACCATTGATGGACCGGAAAAAAACGTAGGAACTGTAGAGGGAGTCACTAATGGTATCGAGGTGGTGGCGGATGAGAATGGTGGTGACATCCTAGTTATGGAAGGTGGAAACGGATATGTAGGAGGGAAGGTGGTGGAGGTGAAGGTAAGATCAGGTGTTGAGGTGAAAATGGGCTTGCCCATTGAGAAAAGGAGTGAATCAGAAGATGTGATAGAAGTTGAAGATGTGGAGAATGGAATGTTGGTGGATAGTATTGTGGAAAATGGTGGAAGAGTGGTTTGGTGTAGAATGGTGGAAGATAGAGGAATGGTGGAAGATAGCAGAGTGGTGGAAGATGGAGGATTGCTGGAGGATAGAGGTCTTGACCCCTCTATCCCTAGGATGGTGGAGGCAGATGTAGGTGTGGTCCTAACATCCAGACCTAATGTGAAGGATTCTGATGTTGGGTTCAAGATGTTGTCCTCATTATGGGGTTGCTCTGCCCCTGGGGTGATCTTGGAGGTGGGTGTCTCTCACTGTTGTTGCTTTTGTATGCGCAGTTTGGACGGCCATACCACCGGTATTTTCTTTGCTTTAGTCACGAGGGCAGTAGCACTTTGCTCTGTTTGTCCTTCTTTCACTTGTGGTCCCTTCCCTTTTACAGAGGCTTGTAGGTTAGCAAGCTCCTCTTCAGTGAAGAGATACTTCTCTTTATCGTAATTGGTGAGTTCAGTAAGCGGTAACAGCATCATGGATGCTTTGACAGTGGGGCAGAAAACATAGTGGAGCTTTGCATCCTTCTCTTTTATGATATAGGTGTTTTTTAGAATCTGCTCATTGGTTAGGTTATCATCCTTTATCAAAGTGCAGTTCTTGAGTGGTTTGTCCATCTTGTGGTACTTCAGGATTGTAGTCATGTGACCACCCATGCAGATTTCCCTCCTGGGGGCATAAGATTATGTTTATGTATCAATTGTCATCCGATATTGACTGGCTTCCCATTTAGGATGGACCATAGTATGAAGAGGTCTGAGATGAGAACATTCCCGCTCTTTGTTCTAGGGAATAGTGCACCTAGTATAATCATGTGCAGTGTTCACACCAGACAGGAGTGAATGGTGGAGGCTTTGCAGGTCTTGGAATCGTAACTGGGGATTCCAGTCAGAGACTTCCAGAAAGTATGCATGTTGAACTGTGAGTGATCCAGACCTACTTCCATAGCCTTCTTAAGCTGGTCAAGGTTGTCAATAAAGATTTTATTCAACATGTTTTCAGTCAATATA